>CM065804.1:87987000-90387000 GCA_033398695.1 Orobanche coerulescens | reverse complement strand
CAAGTCGAAGGTTCACGAATACCTATCACAACCTTTCGATTCCGTCATTGACTGTCCCGGAGTGAAATCCGTGTGACGAATCGAGGGTGAGTCGGTTCGAGTATACTAATCCAATTAGCATACCTATAACGTGTGCTCCCACCAACCATTAGTGTTCGACAGACACTCTCCATGTCAAAGAACACGTCATACAAGTCTTCACATAAACTTAACGCCCAGTCAAGTTTCATCGACTTGCGAACGATTAAGTATTTGAGCTATAACCTTTCCAGTGCCGACCCCCTTATCCAATAAGGAGTGGAACGTTTTGCTCTCAAATACACGGACTAATTTCTATATGTTTATTTACGAGTTAGGAACGCCAGTAACTACCAGTAAATAAAGAAACATTCATTTGCCTTATATAAATGGTTTACATAATTACAAGTACAATGCCCTCACTCAACAACCTATGAGTGGCATTCGAGGACATACTCCTAACACATACTTCCACAATTGGGATACGTGAAACACATTGTGAACGTGACTCAGCGATGGCGGTAAGGCCAACCTGTATGCTAAATCCCCAACTCTTTCGAGGATCTCAAATGGTCCGATATACCTCGGACTTAGCTTGCCTCTCCTCCCAAAACGGAAAATTCCTCGTGTAGGAGACACCTTCAATAATACGTGGTCCCCAATGTCGAACTCTAGAGGGCGACGACGTACATCTGCATAAGACTTCTGTCGACTCTGGGCAGTCAACAGTCTTTCCCGAATCAAAGCTATCTTCTCTTGAGTCTGAATTATCAATTCCGGTTCCGTCCCGATCAAGTCCGAAGAATCATCCCAGCACAGGGGTGATCGACATCTTCTCCCGTACAAAGCTTCAAATGGTGCCATCTTAATAGAAGCATGCCAACTATTATTGTTGGTGAATTCAATCAATGGCAAATGAACTTCCCAATCAGTTGCCAATCTAAAGCACAAGCTCTAAGCATGTCTTCTACTATTTGTATAGTCCTTTCGGACTGACCGTCCATTTGGGGATGATAAGCCATGCTAAAGTTGAGCTCAGTCCCCAAATCCCTGTGAACTGCCTTCCAGAAGTGCGACACGAAGCGACCATCACGATCTGAAATAATGGTATTCGGCGTCCCATGTAATCTGACTACCTCTGCAATGATCACTCGCGCCAATCTCTCGGGTCCCCAAGTATCTTTAATTCCTAGGAAATGAGCCGACTTGGTTAGTCGATCAACTATAACCCAAATAATGTTCATTCCCGTTTTGGTCCTTGGCATATTGGTGATATCCATCGAGATATCCTCCCACTTCCATTCAGGGATCGGAAGCGGATTTAACATTCCGGCAGGTCGCTGATGTTCAATCTTAACCTGCTGACAAGTCAAACACTTCGAAACGTACTCTGCTACGTCCCTCTTCATATTCCCCCACCAGAAGTTTTGTTTAAGATCCTTATACATTTTACTGCTACCCGGGTGAATAGAATAGGGTGCGCTGTGAGCTTCCTTCAGAATTGTCCGTCTCAATTCCTCATTATCGGGAACGCAAAGTCGACTCTGAAATCTCAGAACTCCATCATCTTGTATCACGAATCCTGGGGCTTTTCCTTTCTTTACTTCGTCACATAACCGAAGGATCAGAGAATCGTTCAATTGCTTAGATTTGATCTCCTCGACTAGTGATGAAGTCAGTTCCAACACATATAGTTGCCCTTGGATTCCTGGTGCCCATACTTCAATCCCTTCGCGGATCAGTTCATTGAATCTTTGGTTTGGGATGTAAGTGCTTTCAACACTCGAAGAGAAACAGGTTTACGGCTCAATGCATCGGCTACTACGTTTGCTTTCCCCAGATGATAGAGAATCTCCAAGTCGTAATCCTTGATCAATTCCAGCCAACTTCTCTGCCTCATGTTTAATTCTTTATGACTGAAAATGTACTTGAGGCTCTTATGATCTGTAAAGATCTGACAATGAGTGCCGTACAAATAATGTCTCCAAATTTCCAATGCAAAGACTACAGCTGCTAGCTCCAGATCATGAGTCGGGTAATTAACCTCGTACGGTTTCAATTGCCGAGAAGCATAGGCAATCACCTTATCCTTTTGCATCAACACACATCCCAGACCCTGAATTGAAGCGTCGCTGTATACCATGAATCCATCAGTCCCATCTGGTAACGCTAATATAGGTGCTGTCGTCAGTCTCTTCTTAAGTTCATCAAAACCAGCCTGGCATTTCTCATCCCACACAAACTTTTGAGTTTTCTGTAACAGCTTAGTGAGCGGACGAGTAATTTTGGAAAATCCCTCTACAAAGCGGCGATAATATCCAGCAAGTCCTAAGAAACTCCGGACTTCTTTCACGTTATTAGGAGCTTCCCACTCCAAGATTGCTTCGACTTTCTTCGGGTCCACCTGAACTCCGTCAGTTGATATCACATGCCCAAGGAAAGTTACTTCCCTAAGCCAGAACTCGCATTTGGAAAGCTTTGCATACAGCTGTTCCTTCCTCAAGGTGCTCAAAACCACACGTAAATGTTCGGCATGCTCCTCTGCGTCCTTCGAATATATCAAGATGTCATCAATGAAGACGACCACAAATTTATCTAAGTATTCTAAGAATACCCGATTCATCAATTGCATGAATACCGCAGGAGCATTGGTAAGTCCAAATGGCATCACTACAAATTCATAATGCCCGTACCGGGACCTGAAAGCAGACTTTGGTATATCCGATTCCTTAATTCTCAACTGATGGTATCCTGATCTCAAGTCAATCTTCGAGAATAACCTTGCCCCTTGCAGTTGATCAAACAAGTCGATCCGAGGGATAGGATACTTATTCTTGATCGTCATCTTGTTGAGCTCCCTGTAATCAATACACAGTCGGAGGGATCCGTCTTTCTTCCGGACAAAGCGAACGGGCGCTCCCCAAGGAGAAACGCTAGGTTGAATATAACCCTTCTGTAACAATTCCTCCAGTTGCTTCTTGAGTTCATACATCTCGGTTGGCGCCATGCAGTATGGTGCTCTGGAAATAGGAGCTGCTCCAGGCTCTAATTCGATAGTGAACTCCACTTCTCTCTGCGGAGGTAACCCAGGTAGTTCGTCAGGAAATACATCTGAGAACTCATTCACAACTGAAATAGACGAGAGCTCTACTCCTTCCTCTTTCCTCATGGCATAGCACCAAAGTCCATGACATCCCTGCTTCAGTAATTTCACGGCTTTCATTGCTTTGATCAATTTTCCCGAGCTTCCCGGTCTCCATCCTTGGAATAAGTGTTCAGATCCGTCATCCGAAATGATAGAAATGACTCTCTTTCGGTAATTCAGAATAGCTCCATAACGGTTGAGCCAATCGTCTCCGAGAATTAAATCGTCACCGCAGATGTCAACTACAATAAGATTCGATGGCCAATCTCTCCCTCCTATAGACACTGGAAAATCTCTAGCTTCTAGGGTTCCCACAATTTTCTCTCCGCTCGGTAATCCCACAACATAAGGTTCACAATCATACAAGCACGAGATTTTCAAACGATTAACACAGTTCAAAGATATAAAAGAATGCGTAGCTCCCGAATCGAATAAGGCACTAACTGGTTGCAAAAGGATCTGAATCGTACCTGATGCAACATCTGTATTCTGATCATCCTTCTTCATCTCATAAATACGCGGAGGAATGGACCCAGCGCTGGATGCCTCTCTTTTCCCAACATTCTGCTGCAGGAAACCGCTTTGCTGCGTCTGGTTTACAGTAGTGTCCTTCGAAACCAGTACAGGAGTGCGAGTACCGAAAGATCGAGTCGCATTCCCACAAAATGTTACGCGATGCCCTTCCTGTCCACACTCGAAACAGGTCACAACAGGCGCGAAACAGTCACGTCGAACATGCCAGGCTTTGCCACAGTTATAACATTTCTTCCCTGCATCTGAAACGGTTGGTGCTGCCCGGAACTTCTTTCCACCACGAGACGGATGTGGAGGCCTCCTGGATGAATGAAAAGAAGACTGGCCCCTGCGAGGCCCACTACTCTTATTCTCCGTGAAGTTGCCAGCCACTTTCTGCTTCTTTGCTTCCGTTGATTTCTCTATTGCCGCCTCTTTCATATAATAGGCCAGCGCCTTGTCCTGATACTGTCGCAAGGTGGTACATTCAAATCCGGACATATATTGCTGAATTTCTGGCTTCATTCGCATGTCGAAATGAAAAATCCTCTCCGCCTCGGTTCTGACCAAGTGGCGCACATAAGTCAGCTGGTGATTAAAAGTCTTAATCACGTCCGTCACAGATGCCTCTGAATTTTGTGGTGAGAAAAACTCCCGGACTCGGGCCTCTGTAACTGGGCGAGGACAATACTGCGCTTCCATCATTAATTTGAATTCCGCCCAGTCAACATTATGCTCCTCAGGTCGAATGACCTCCCACCAGTCGAAAGCCTCCCCTGTTAGAAGATACTGGGCGACCGGAACCTTTCTATCATTGGGACAGTTAATCCCCACAAAAATATTCTCTAATTCCTTCAGCCAGTGATCCCAAGAAGGCATCTCAGCAGAGCCGTCAAATTTCGGAGGATGCAATTTGATCACCTCAGTAAGCCATTTATCTCCCCGATTATCCATGTTATGCTGCTGTCCCATCGCCGTCTGCATGCGATCCACCACTTGAGCAACTGGTTTATCTGAGCCACCACCTGCTGAAGCACTCCCGGCACATTAGGATCTGCATTATTATTTGTTGATCCCTGTTGTCCTCCGGAATGGGAATCCGTTCGACTAGCGGTTATTTCTGGGGTAGACACCGAATCTTCTTGTCTCGCATTTCCACGTCCGCGTCCACGACCTCCTCTCAACATACTGTAAACACAAATACTCAATATCCATGGCAAACTTTCTAAAAGGAGTCCATCAATGTTTACAAAACATGAATTAAATAAAACGGTAGTATTTGAGATTAGGAAACTTACAACCACGGTCCACACGACGATGCTGGCTCAGCAGTGATGTTACAACTGACCAATAATCAAATAACGTAAACAGACCCAACTAACCCGACTGCCAAGATATCCATGAATCTTAGCTCCGATACCATATTCTGTAACACCCCGAGATATTCGGAATAATTACAGCGCCGTAAACCCTTTAAGTAAGGATTTACAAGGCTAATTTAAGAGAAATGCAAATATGATCCAACCGTACAACTGAAGTTCAAAATACAGAATTGTTTCAACTGATCGAATGAGTTAACATATACAACTATATCGAAAATGACATTATTAAAACATACGTACTCGAGTACTCAATGAACCAAGAAGACAAATCACAAAAACAATAAACATCAACCACATCACTGAGCCATTTCATCGTCCTGTCGGTACTGTGGTTGCTTCCCCGCTCCTCGGCTACCTGAACATCAAAACAATGTCCACCCCCGAAGGGGTTAGCAAAACAATGCTAGTACAAGTATCATAATACATAAATCATCAGTGCATCATAAAACATGCAGAACGGACTTCCATCATCAGAATCCAACGATGTGAATCCTCACGATTCCATCAACACAATACAGGGTAATCCAGCGATCCAGCGCCCTCAGCATAGATCCCCATGATGATCCTGTCGGACCAACGCATGGTGGACATTCGATCCAGCGCCCTCAGCATAGATCCTCATGATCCCCTCGGATCATTTATACCATAAACCAATCAATTATGCATATATATATATATATATATATATGCATTTCAATATGTTCATCAATACGAACAATTAACAATGAATACCATGAGAAATTTCATAAATACATCTCATATTTGACAACATGAACAAAACCATAAGCATGATCAAAGTTCCAATATAAATCAAACTCAACATATGATACTTGCCTCGAAAATGACAAGAATGGAAATACTCCAACAAATGACACGCGTCCGTATGTCACCGCCCCTCGATCGTCCCCTATGAAAGGCTCGGACATAAGAAATAATAAAGAATTCCTCTCAAGTCGTACGAACACCTAACAATTCGGTTTTCGGCCGCAAGCTCTAAAAAAATGAATTCTGTCTGAACTACTTAGCGCGCGCTACGTACTCGACGTAACTTGCGCTAAGCCTGGCCGTTAACGTACGCAAATGACCAAGTTTAGCGTGCCCTAGCTGTGTACTGACAGTCTTCTCTAAACAGCCGACTGCCCTGCCTGATGATATAACGTACGTTACGTACCCAACGTAGCGTACGTTACTCATTCCCGATAGCGCACGTTAATATATACATCTTAGCGTGCGCTAATCATGCACGGCAGTCACTACTGGTAAAAACTTGAGCTAAAGGTGATGAAAACTCATGAAATACTCAGTGTTAATACATGCCAACTCCGTGCATATCATGCTCATACGGTTTATGAAAGATCTATATGGATTAAATGACTACGAGACACAAGGATACGTATCATCATTACTACACCATAATTCATCTTGATCTTTAAGAAAATATCCTAAGTTCAATTCATTCCAAGTCCCAAAACATATGATTCCTTACGCAAAACATAAGAACTAGGTAATCTCCATACAGTGGTCATGATCGGTTTTGAAGATACATGAATATGCTTAGGAGTCCACATACTAAAAAGGTTCAATGGATCATACGATGAATAAGTGCCGAAACGTCAAAATATCCTTCTAACACATTATGTTCGACTACTTATGAATCTAACTGACTAGGTAAATCCCAAAACATGATCAAAAAAGTCCTTCAGGATACTACTAATATTGGTGAAGGATCACCTACCTCAAAGTAGTGAAGAACAAGGAGGAAATTCGAAGAAATCCAACGCTGAAGGCTTGAACACCAATCCCCAATGATCCACAATCTTCAACACGAGCTAGGATGCCGGCAAGAAGTGTTTAGGATGAAGAGAGTGACTTTCTAAGTTCAAGAATTCGGATGGGGGAGTGAAAAGTCTGAAAATATGAAAAAGGATGTTGTCCTATATATAGAAAATGGTTATTAGCACGCGCTAGTCCATACTCATAGTGTGCGCTAACGGCTATTTGAAACGTTACTGATTTCACTGTACTCAGCCTTTAGCGTGCGCTATCCTCATATGAGTAGCGTGCGCTAACGCGTTGACTTGGCTTTTTCCCGAAAGCCGTCCAGGTTCATCCCAACACAATCCGACCAAGATCCCCAGCCTGATCTCACCTACCAACACGTCTCAATCATATTGACCACGTATAGCGTGTGCTAAGGTTCCTTCACAGCGTGCGCTATGGATCCAAGTTAGCGTACGCTACACTTAATCGATAGCGTGCGCTACATGCACAGAATCACAAATTTAAGTCACACTCATGAAATCATACACTTAACAACACCGGATTATGAAATACGAAGAATAATGCTCAGATCAAAATGCAACAATTACAATATCACAAGTTCCAAATACATAGCAGAAATCTCGGGTATTACACAAGGAGAGGATGAAGATATAATTACTAAATTGGTGAAGGTCATCCCCTCCAACAAATCATTGTCAGTCTAACTGATGGTGTCAGAACCATAAAATAAATGACCCAAAGAGAGTGGCCATGTTCTTCGGCTTTATGTCTCATATGTAACCTAAACAACTGAAGAAGTCATGCATGACATACGTTTGGGTCAGTGCCATGCAAGAAGAGCTTAATTAAATGAAAAAACACAGTGTATAGGAGCTAGTGAACAAACCATATCACAAGAAAGTAATTAGCACCAACTGGGTCTACAAGAGCAAGTGTGATGAGGATGGAATTATTGTTTGCAATACAGGAAGATTGGTAGCAAAACGATATGCTCAATGTGAAAGAATGTATGTTGATGAAATCTATGCACCAGTGCAAGATTGGAAGCAATAAGGCTATTTCTTGCCTATGCAGCCTTCAAAGACCTTAAAGTATACCAAATGGATGTAGAAAATGCTTTCCTCAGTGGACTTCTTAAAGAACAAGTATATGTGGAGCAGCCGCCAAGATTTGTAAGAGGAGACAAGGTATACAAGTTGCTCAAAGCTCTCCATGTGCTCAAACAGGTCCCAAAAGCCAGGTATGAAACCTTATTCTATAATTCTTGAGAAGAATGGTACATCAAATGAAAAGTGGACAAGACACGTTTCAGCATTTAACATGAAGACCATATATTAATAGTTCAAATATATGTGGATAACATCATATTTGGCTCAATAAATCTAGAACTATGTGAAAAATTCTCCAACCTAATGCAAGGATAATTTGAAATGAGCATGGTGGGTAAAATAAACTCTTTTCTTAGTTTACAAGTTAAACAAGTTGGTAGAGGTATCTTTATCAATCAAGCCAAGTATACAAGAAAGATGATCAAAAGATTCGGCATGGAGTCGCCCAAGCCTCTAACAATACCAATGAGCACATCATTGCACATTGATATAGATGAAGAAGGCATACATAGGATTGATTAGATCATTGTTGTTACCTAACTGGAAGTAGACCAGACATATCTTATACAGTTGGAGTATGTGCAAGACTCCAGTCCAAGCCAAAGCAATCTCACTAGGAAGCAGCTAGAGGATTATCATATAACTAAAATCCACAATCAATGTTGGACTATGATATCCAAAAGATGATAATTTTGAATAATGAATATATTGTGATGCTAATGTTGTAGGTTGTAAGATCAACAGAAAAAGCACTAGCAGAACCGGTCATTTCCTAGGAACCAAGCTGATTTCATGAATCAACAATAGCAGACACGAAACTAAAGTTCAACAACAGAATCTAAGTATATACCTGCAGGTATTTGCTTTGCATAAATACTCTGGATCAGACAACAGCTAAGAGATTACAACATTATTGCAAAAATGTACCAATATGGTGTGACAATAACGATGCAATTTCCATAACCAACAATTCAGTGCATCACTCAAGAACAAAGCACAATGGTGTCGAACTATATTTTATAAAGAACGTGTTATGTGCAAGAGGATTCGTGTATAAAGAGTCAACACAAAATATCAAGTAGCTGGTATCTTCACGAAGCCCTTTCTAGAAGAAATATTCCTGGAGCAAAGCAGAGATATTCGACTCTTGGACTGGGAATCAAATGCTTATCTGCCGAAGGAATAGTTGAGATAACAAACCTAGCTGAAGACAAGAGTTACCCAGCTGCTGACAACAAAGACTCAACTGACGATATAGCTGCCGAAGCAACTCGGCTAGGATCACAAACCAGCTGGAACAAAACATAACCGCAGCTAAGTCATAGTAACTGTAACACCCCGAGATATTCAGAGTAATTACAGCGCCGTAAACCCTTTAAGTAACGATTTACAAGGCTAATTAAAAGAAATGTAAATATAATCCAACCGTACAACTGACGTTTGAAATACAGAACTGGTTCAACTGATCCAATGAGTTAACTTATACAACCATATCGAAAATGACATTATTAAAACATACGTACTCGAGTACTAAAGTGAACCCAGAAGACAAATCACAATAACAATAAACATCAACCACATCACTGAGCCATTTCATTGTCATGTCGGTACTGTGGTTGCCTTCCCGCTCCTCGGCTACCTGAACATCAAAACAATGTCCACCCCCGAAGGGGTTAGCAAAACAATGCTAGTACAAGTATCATAATACATAAATCATCAGTGCATCATAAAACATGCAAAACGGACTTCCGTCATCGGAATCCAACGATGTGGATCCTCACGATTCCATCAACACATTACAGGGTAATCTAGCGATCCAGCGCCCTTGGTATAGATCCTCATGATGATCCCGTCGGACCAACGCACGGTGGAAAACCCGTCCAGCGATCCAGCGCCCTCAGCATAGATCCCCATGATGATCCCGTCGGACCAACGCATGGTGGACATTCGATCCAGCGCCCTCAGCATAGATCCTCATGACCCCTTCGGATCATTTATACCATAACCAATCAATTATGCATACATCTATGCATTTCAATATGTTCATCAATACGAACAATTAACAACAATTATCACAAGAAATTACAGAAATAAATCTCATATTCGACAACATGAACAAAACCATATACATGATCAAAGTTCCAATATAAATCAAACTAAACATATGATACTTGCCTCGAAAATGGCAAGAATGAAATACTCCAACAAATGACATGCGTCCGTATGTCACCGCCTCTCGATCGTCCCTTATGCAAGGCTCGGACCTAAAAATAATAAAGAATTCCTCTCATGTCGTACGAATATCTAACAATCCGGTTTACGGCCGCAAGCTCTAAAAATGAATTCTGCCTGAACTACTTAGCGTGCGCTACGTACTCAACGTAACGTGCGCTAAGCCTGCCCGTTAACGTACGCAAATAATCAAGTCTAGCGTACGCTAGCTGTGTACTGACAGTCCTCTCTGATTAGCCGACTGTCCTGCCTGATGACATAACGTATGTTACGTACCAAACGTAGCGCACGTTATTCATTCCCGATAGCGCACGTTAATATGCCTATCTTAGCGTGCGCTAACTATGTATGGCAGTTTACTACTGGACAGAAACTTGAGCTAAAGGTGATGAAACTCATGAAATCTTCCGTGTTAATACATGCCATCTCCATGCATATCATGCTTATACGGTTTGTGAAAGATCTTTACGTATTAAATGACTATGAGATACAAGGATACGTATAATCACAACACCATAATTCATCTTTGATCTTCAAAAAATATCCTAAGTCCAATCCATTTCATGTCCCAAAATGTAACACCCCCAAAACCGACCGGGAATATTACAGCGCCGTGGGCCCCATATTGGAACCCACAAGGCTAAAATCATTTTCGCAAATGTTTAAAAAATGTCAAAAAGCCCTTTGAAAGTACACACACACGCAGCGGATAAAAACACAGTTCAAAGAGTACTGAAAGCCATTTTAAATATACACACGCAGCGGATAAAAACACAAATAATTACATTTGCAGCGGAATTAGAAAAACCAAAAAAGAATACATAATCCCAACAATCACGCCATAGCCAGTATCACCGGAAAGCTCATCCCTTCACGACCGCTACTAGCTCGAACTCCGAGTACCTAAAAGATAAAGCCCACGACGGGGTCAGTCATAATACTCAACAATGATAACGATCACATCACAAAAACAATCATTATCAATGTAATTACAAGGTGAGAATAATTCCAATGTAGTCTCACCGTAGTAACCTTACCAACCTGTCACAATCCATAACAAATCAATTCTTACCAACCCACGCCTCGTGTCCTTAGTGATGAATGAATTCAAAAGTAACCACCTGTACTGTATCCGAAACGATACCAAAATTCCCAAACTTATCATATTTCAATTATAGAATGATCTGGCCATGAATAACTCTATCGGCTGGGTCGCACAATCGGATCCCAATCCTGATAAAACCGATATCACACGATACGTCTGCAAATCAACTGTTCCGAAACAATGGCAAGTCCCGGATATCAATACAAAGCATGAATGCTCACCGATCGATAATGATAAACAATCGATGCATCACAACGGAAATATCAATGACATGATATTTCCACACAAGATCGACAAAGGATCAACATGGACGAGAATACCATGATCTGGTAACTCCAACAAGATCAACGAATAATCAATAACCGAGAATACCGACGACACGGCAAATCCCAACAAGATCAATAAAAGGTCGACAACCGAGAATACCACGACACGGTAATGATCAATGAAATATCAATAATCGAGAATACCGACGACACGGTAAACTCCAACATGATCAACGAATAATCAATAACCGAGAATACCGACGACACGGCAAATCCTAACAAGATCAATAAAAGGTCGACAACCGAGAATACCGACGACACGGTAAGGATCAATGAAAATCAATAATCGAGAATACCGACGACACGGTAAACTCCAACAAGATCAATAAGAGTCGACAACCGAAATACCAACGATGCGATAAACTCCAATAAGATCAATAAAGGGTCAACAACCGAGAATACGGCGACACAAGAAACTCTAACAAGATCAATAAGGACCAACAACCGGGAATACCAACGATACGGTAACTCCAACAAGAGCAATAAGAAATCGACAACCGAAAACACCGACGACGACACGGTAAACTCCAATAGGAATAATAAGGGATCAACAACCGAGAATACCAACGGTAAGGCAAACTCCCAAACGGAATCAATAAGGATCAATAACGAACAAGACTACCAATGATAGGGGGAACTCCAAACGAGATTAATAAGGATCGATAACAAATAAGTTTACCATCGATATGGTAACTCCCAACGAGATCAGAAAAGGATCAACGGGAACAGATATACGAGAGAATAAAATCGTCAACCATATACAAATCATATATATGGGATTTCAAAGACAACCCGAATATCGAGCAGATCGATTATACATGGGTATGAACGACCAATCAATAAGACTCAAGATGAACGTCACGATACGCTCGATCCAGACATGTGTCCGTGTACAAGCCAACCACGGGTATTGATCAGGTACCCGTATGGTCTCGTACCTAATCAGCCTCACGAAGTACGTCTCGTGTGCACGGTTCAATATGAGGTCGAAACCAACACATGCTACACGTACCCGTCCGAAAATCCTACACATGAACGATCGTAACGTATCGACTCCGGATATGCCACGATACAACATGACAACAAATCTCGAAGAAAGCATATCCATCAAGGATCGAGAAGACTTCCCGAAAAGAGCAATAACTTCGATCATGAAAGACCGACACGACCACAATGTCGTATTTCCATCGCAACAACGATCCACATCATGCTCAACAATGCATATAATGTTAACACATAAACCCCAAGGCAGCAGCCAAGGGTCACGGAAGCATCTCACAGGAATACCCCGGAACATAGGTACCATATAGGTCTTATCCCCTAACACAGTTCATGCAATTACAAAATACCCCAAGGTCGCAACCAAGGGTCACGAAAGTATCCACACAGGAATACCCCGGAACATAGGTGCCATATAGGTCTTATCCCCTAACACACCGGCCCAACAGATCACTGCTCACAGGAAGAGCACATTACAAAACGTAACATACAATGGTGCACACTCACCGCATGAAATATCAACACACACATGCAATAATGCAACATGATGATTATCATAATCTAACAATATTAATTTACCTCAAGCTGGAGACGCCAACCTTTCCACGACCAACCGCCCTGAACGAATACACGGTTTATCCGACAATCCAAAATGAAGTACAGTCCATAACTAATACCAAACCACCATCCCAATTTCAACATCGACACGATAACTAACCTTGATATCCAACTTCTCATGCAATAGACCAAATTACAATTCACGTTCCCATTTCCACTAGACATCCTTAAAATCATATACATTATGATTTATCTTACATACCACCATTCCGACAATTCATATATTCCATAATACCATTGCTATATGAATCATAAATGAAATGAAAACGAAATCATTTATTAACATTATGAACTGAGCAAGCATAACTTGCCTCGATACCAATTCGACGAAGCCGCTATCAATCCCGCCGTCTCCGTCTACAAGCTCCGCAGCACAACGGTTAACTTCAACGATCACTAAACGCAACCTAATGCAATAATCAATTAACGATACGTTCGATAACAATCAACAACCGGTATAATCAATCAATCAAACTCAACGGTATCTCGATCATACGAAATCAAACCATATCAACTCTTATCAATACGAATACAAGCCGAATTTCGATAATCAATAGTTCTATCAACGTCTACAACATTCTTGGTTCCGACTTAAATCATAATTTCGGATTTACACGGCTCATTCTTGCAAATTCATAGGAATACAATTACGGATATCATTATGAATAATCATATACCAAAATTAATCGTAATCCTTCCAATTTACGGACGTATAACATTCAAGAATTCTTCAAGAACATGAATTAATCCATAATCATGTTTGAAGCCAACAAAACGACGTAGTTCAATGTGTTCTAACATCTAACCATCATCTAATCCATACTCCAAGGCATGTATCATCATATCCTCCAACATACGATCCTCCTAACATCAAGAATCGAAGCAATAGTACCAAGACCACCAAGAACAACATGATTCTATAATCATAGTCAACGTATTCAAGACAAAACCAACATATCATCATCTTCCTTCAACATATAGTTCATATATCCTCAAGAATCGTAACAACAATACCATAATCATCTTCATACGAAGAAGAACATCAACACTAACATCAAAATCCGAATTCAAGGAGTAGAGTTCATCAACATACCTTTTGAAGATGAATAACACAATCAAACATTTCCAAAACTCCAAGAGCTCCAAGTTTCAAGCTTCCAGTCATCCTTATCAAAGTCTTAACAAGGGTATGAGGGTCTGAAATGGGTTTGAGAGTGAAGAGGGACGATTAGGGGAGGAGGAAATGTGTTTTCTTACATGAGGAAATGAAAGTCCCGTCCTTATTTTATAAACTGTGCGTCTCGTTACGTACGTTAAGTCCCATCCTTAACGTACGTAAGGCCTCTAACGTACGCTATATGTCCTATATAGCGTACGTAATCGTCATCCAGGGTAAACTGTACTATTTTGTACCTTGCGTTACGTACGTAATACCATCACCATAGCGCACGTAATGTAGCGATTGACTTGCTACGGTATCAACCCATATTACGTCGTAATATGCCATGCATAGCGTACGTAATGCCGAAGTTGACTACTTTGTCCACATCTGCGCGGCGAAGCCCAACACCGGGTCCCACTTGCCGACCACGACTCGATCCTGCGAATCTCTTCTTAACGTCGTAATGTACATTCCTTAACGTCGTTAATCTTGCTTGCTTACGTACGTAAGTCTCCTTACATAGCGTACGTAATGGCTTTCATACTTAGCCATTTCTGCCCCTGTCTGACATCTCAATATACTGAATACGTACACGCGACACACTGAATACATATACTCGTTCCGATATCATTTCCATACGATACATCTGATGCACGATATCCTCAATTACAACTGTCGACCAAGTACGGCAATCATACAAATACTCATACGGTATATCCGACAACGAAAACACACCAAGCATGTAATATCCTAGAATCAAAATAACCTCGATAGACATACTGGCACGGCTGTCATGGTTTCCAAAATTATCCACTCATATCGTGTCGGTCCCACTCTGTACAGTACATCCCAGATAAAATAATGCGAAAAATTCATAGTGAAATTCTAGGATATTACACAAAACGTATGGTTCCTTTATGTAAAGACATAAGAACTTGGTAATCTCCATATACTGGTTATAATCGGTTTTGAAGATACATGAATATGCTAGGAGTTCAAACACAAAAAGGTTCAATGGTTTATACGAGGAAGAAGTACCGAAACATCGAAAATATCCTACTAACACATGATGTTCGACTACTTACGAATTTAACTGACTAGATAATCCCAATATCATGACCAAAACATCCTTCAGAATACTACTAATATTGGTGAAGAATCACCTACCTCAAAGTAGCGAAGAACACGAAGGAACTTGAAGAAATCCAACACCGAGAGCTTGAACAACAATCTCCAATGATCTACAATCTTCGAATCGAGCTAGGATGCTGATAAGAAGGGTTTAGGATGAAGAGAGTAATTCTCTAAGTCCAGGGATTCGGATGTGGGAAGTGAAGAGACTGAAAATACGAAAAAGGATGTTGTCCTATTTATAGAAAGTGGTTATTAGTGCGCGCTAGTCCATACTCATAGCGTGCGCTAACGGTTTACTGACTTCACTGTACTCAGCATTTAGCGTGCGCTATCCTCATATGGGTAGCGTGCGCTACTGCGTTGACTTGGCTTTTTCCCGAAAGCCGTCCAGGTTCATCCCGACATAATCCAACCGAGATCCGCAGCCGATCTCACCTACCGCCCTGTCTCAATCATGCTGACTACGTGTAGCGCGCGCTAAGGTTCATACATAGCGTGTGCTACGGATCCAAATTAGCGTACGCTACATATAGTCGATAGCGTGCGCTACATGCGCAGAATCATAATTTAGATAACATTCATGAAATCATGCGCTTAACAACACCGGATCATGAAATACGGAGAATAATAATCAGATCAAAATGCAACAATTACAATATCACAAGGTTCAATTACATATCAGAAATCTCGGGTATTACATCCTTCCTCTCTAAAAAGAAGTTTTGTCCTGAAACTTAAGATGAAAACAACTCTGGATATCTAGTCTTCATACTGTCCTCCGTTTCCCAGGTGGCCTCTTCAACTCCGTGTCGTGACCATTGTACTTTAACCAAGTGTATTGGTTTATTCCTCAATTGTTTGATCCGACTCTCAAGTATCTTGATTGGCCTCTCTTCGAAGGTACCGTCATTAGCTATCTCGATCTCGTCGAAATCAATGACGTGACTGGGGTCTGGTACATACTTCCGCAATTGGGATACGTGAAACACATTGTGAACGTGACTCAGCGATGGCGATAAGGCCAACATGTATGCTAACTCTCCAACTCTCTCGAGGATCTCGAATGGTCCGATATATCTCGGACTTAGCTTGCCTTTCCTCCCAAAACGGAAAATTCCTCGTGTAGGAGACACCTTCAATAGTACGTGGTCCCCAGTGTCGAATTCTAGAGGGCGACGACGTATGTCTGCATAAGACTTCTGTCGACTCTGGGCTGTCAACAGTCTTTCTCGAATCAAAGCTATCTTCTCTTGAGTCTGAACTATTAATTCTGGTTCCATCCTGATCAAGTCTGAAGAATCATCCCACCACAGGGGTGATCGGCATCTTCTCCCGTACAAAGCTTCAAATGGTGTCATCTTAATAGAAGCATGCCAACTATTATTGTAGGTGAATTCAATCAACGGCAAATGAACTTCCCAATCGGTTGACCAATCCAAAGCACAGGCTCTAAGCATGTCTTCTACTGTTTGTATAGTCCTTTCGGACTGACCGTCCGTCTGAGGATGATAAGCCGTGCTAAAGTTTAGCTCGGTCCCCAAAGCCCTGTGAACTGCCTTCCAGAAGTGCGACATGAAATGACCATCTCGATCTGAAATAATGGTCTTCGGTGTCCCATGTAATTTGACTATCTCTGCAATAAATACTCGCGCCAATCTCTCGGGTCCCCACGTGTCTTTAATTCCTAGGAAATGAGCCGACTTGGTTAGTCGATCAACTATAACCCAAATCATGTTCATTCCCGTCTTGGTCCTTGGCATATTGGTGATGAAATCCATCGAGATATCCTCCCACTTCCATTCGGGAATCGGAAGCGATTTTAACATTCCGGCAGGTCGCTGATGTTCAATCTTAACCTGCTGATAAGTCAAACACTTCGAAACGTACTCTGCTACGTCCTTCTTCATATTTCCCCACCAGAAGTTTTGTTTTAAATCCTTATACATCTTACTACTGCCTGGGTGAATAGAATAGGGAGCGCTGTGAGCTTCCTTCAAAATTGTCCGTCTCAAATCATCATCATCGGGATCGCAAAGTCGACTTTGAAATATCAGGACCCCATCATCTTGTATTACGAATCCTGGGGCCTTTCCTTTCTTTACTTCGTCACATAACCGAAGGATCAGAGAATCGTTCAACTACTTAGATTTGATTTCCTCGACTAGTGATGAAGTCAGTTCCATCACATATAGTTGCCTTTGGATTCCTGGTGCCCACACTTCAATCCCTTCGCGGATCAGTTCTCGTTGAATGCTGGTTTGGGATGTAAGTGCTTCCAACACTCGAAGAGAAATAGGTTTATGGCTCAATGCATCGGCTACTACGTTTGCTTTACCCGGATGATAGAGGATTTCCAAGTGGTAATCCTTGATCAATTCCAGCCACCTTCTCTGCCTCATGTTTAATTATTTTTGACTGAAAATGTACTTGAGGCTCTTATGATCTGTAAAGATCTGGCAATGAGTGTCGTACAAATAATGTCGCCAAATTTTCAAGGCAAAGACCACAGCTGCTAGCTCCAGATCATGAGTCGGGTAATTAACCTCGTACGGTTTCAACTGCCGAGAAGCATAGGCAATCACCTTATCCCCTTACATCAACACACATCCCAGACCCTGATTTGAAGCATCGCTGTATACCATAAATCCATCAGTTCCCTCTGGTAATGCTAATATAGGTGCTGTCGTCAGTCTCTTCTTAAGTTCGTCAAAACCAGCCTGGCATTTCTCATCCCACGTGAACTTTTGAGTTTTCTGTAACAGCTGAGTGAGTGGACGAGCAATTTTGGAAAATCCCTCTACAAAACGGCGATAATATCCAGCAAGTCCCAAGAAACTCCGGACTTCTTTCACGTTATTAGGAGCTTCCCAGTCCAAGATTGCTTCGACTTTCTTCGGGTCCACCTGAACTCCGTCAGCTGATATCACATGCCCAAGGAAAGTTACTTCCCTAAGCCAGAACTCGCATTTGGAAAGCTTTGCATACAGCTGTTCCTTCCTCAAGATGCTCAAAACCACACGCAAATGCTCAGCGTGCTCCTCTGTGTCTTTCGAATATATCAAGATGTCATCGATGAAGACGACCACAAATTTATCTAAGTATTCTAAGAATACCCGATTCATCAATTGGATGAATACCGCAGGAGCATTGGTAAGTCCAAATGGCATCACTACAAATTCATAATGCCCGTACCGGGATCTGAAAGCAGACTTTGGTATATCCGATTCCTTAATTCTCATCTGATGGTGTCCTGATCGCAAGTCAATCTTCGAGAATACCCTTGCCCCTTGCAGTTGATCAAACAAGTCGTCGATCCGAGGTATAGGATACTTATTCTTGATCGTCACTTTGTTGAGCTCCCTGTAATCAATACATAATCGGAGGGATCCGTCTTTCTTCCGGACAAAGAGAATGGGCGTTCCCCAAGGAGAAACGCTAGGTTGAATATAACCCTTCTGTAATAATTAATCTAGTTGCTTCTTAAGTTCATACATCTCGGTTGGCGCCATGCGGTATGGTGCTCTGGAAATAGGAGCGGCTCCAGGCTTTAATTCGATAGTGAACTCCACTTCTCTCTGCGGAGGTAACCCAGGTAGTTCGTCAGGAAATACATCTGAGAATTCATTTACAAATGGAATAGATGAGAGCTCTACTCCTTCCTCTTTCCTCATGGCATAGCACCAAAGTCCATGACATCCCTGCTTCAGTAATTTCACGGCTTTCATTGCTTTGATCAATTTTCCTGAGCTTCCCGCTCTCCATCCTCAGAATAAGTGTTCAGATCCGTCATCAGCAATGATAAAAATAACTCTCTTTCGGTAATTCAAAATAGCTCCATAACGGTTGAGCCAATCGTCTCCGAGAATTAAGCCATCACCATGTATGTCAACTACAATAAGATTTGATGGTCAATCTCTCCCTCCTATAGATACTGGAAAATCTCTAGTTTCTAGGGTTCCCACAATTTTCTCTCCGCTCGGTAATCCCACAACATAAGGTTCACAATCATACAAGCACGAGATTTTCAAACGATTAATACAGTTCAAAGATATAAAAGAATGCGTAGCTCCTGAATCGAATAAGACACTAACTGGTTGCAAAAGGATCTGAATCGTACCTGATGCAACAGCTGTGTTCTGATCGTCTGACTTCTTCATCTCGTAAATATGCGGAGGAACGGACCCAGCGCTAGATGCTTCTGTTTTTCCAACATTCTGCTGCTGGAAACCACTTTTTTGCGTCTGGTTTACACTAGTGTCCTTCGGAACCGGTGCAGGAGTGCGAGTACCAAAAGATCGAGTCGCATTTCCACAAAATGTTGCGCGATGCCCTTCCTGTCCACACTCGAAACAAGTCACAGCAGGCGCGAAACAGTCACGTCGAACATGCCCCGCTTTGCCACAGTTATAACATTTCTTCCCTGCGTCTAAAACGGTTGGTGCTGCCCGGAACTTCTTTCCACCTCGAGAAGGATGCGGAGGCCTCCTAGATGAATGAAAAGAGAATTGGCCCCTGCGAAGCCCACTACTCTTATTCTCCGTGAAGTTGCCAGACACCTTCTGTTTCTTTGCTTCCGTTGACTTCTCTACTGCCGCCAATTTCATATCATAGGCCAGAGCCTTGTCCTGATACTGTCGCAAAGTGGTACATTCAAATCCGGACATATACTGCTGAATTTCCAGTTTCATTCGCATGTCGAAATGGAAAATCCTTTCCGCCTCAGTTCTGACCAAGTGGCGCACATAAGTCAGCTGGTGATTAAAAGTCTTTATCACGTCGGTCACAGATGCCTCTGAATTTTGTGGTGCGAAAAACTCCCGAACTCGGGCCTCCCTAACTGGGCGAGGACAATACTGCGCTTCCATTATTAATTTGAACTCCATCCAGTCAACATGATGCTCCTCAGGTCGAATGGCCTCCCACGAGTCGAAAGCCTCCCCCGTCAGAAGATACTGGACGACCGGAACCTTTCTGTCGTTGGGACAGTTAATCCCCGCAAAAATCTTCTCTAACTCCTTCAGCCAGTGATCCCAAGAAAGCGTCTCAGCAGAACCGTCAAATTTCGGAGGGTGCAATTTGACCACCTCAGTAAGCCATTTGTCTCCCCGATTATCCACGTTATGCTGCTGTCCCATCGCTGTCTGCATGCGATCAACAACTTGAGCAAACTGGTTTATCTGAGCAACCACCTACTGAAGCACTCCCGGCACATTAGGATCTGCATTATTATTTTCTGATCCCTGCTGTCCTCCAGAATGGGAATCGATTCGACTAGCAGATGTCTCCGGGGTAGACGCCGAATCCTCCTGTCTCATATTTCCACGTCCGCGTCCACGACCTCCACTCAACATACTGTAAACACAAATACTCAATATCCAGGGCAAACTTTCTAAAAGAAAGTCCATCAATGTTCACAAAACATAAATTAAATAAAACGGTAGTATTTGAGATTAGGAAACTTACAACCACGGTCCACACGACGATGCTGGCTCAGCAGTGGTGTTACAAACGACCAATAATCAAATAACGTAAACAGACCCAACTAACCCGACTGCCAAGATATCCATGAATCTTAGCTCCGATACCATATTCTGTAACACCCCGAGATATTCAGAGTAATTACAGCGCCGTAAACCCTTTAAGTAAGGATTTACAATGCTAATTAAAAGAAATGTAAATATAATCCAACCGTACAACTGAAGTTTGAAATACAGAACTGGTTCAACTGATCCAATGAGTTAACTTATACAACCATATCGAAAATGACATTATTAAAACATACGTACTCGAGTACTAAAGTGAACCCAGAAGATAAATCACAATAACAATAAACATCAACCACATCACTGAGCCATTTCATCGTCATGTCGGTACTGTGGTTGCCTTCCCTCTCCTCAGCTACCTGAACATCAAAACAATGTCCACCCCCGAAGGGGTTAGCAAAACAATGCTAGTACAAGTATCATAATACATAAATCATCAGTGCATCATAAAATATGCAAAACGGACTTCCGTCATCGGAATCCAACGATGTGAATCCTCACGATTCCATCAACACATTACAGGGTAATTCAGCGATCAAGCGCCCTTGGTATAGATCCCCATGATGATCCTGTCGGACCAACGCATGGTGGAAAACCCATCCAGCGATCCAGCGCCCTCAGCATAGATCCCCATGATGATCCCGTCGGACCAACGCATGGTGTACATTCGATCCAGCGCCCTCAGCATAGATCCTCATGACCCCTTCGGATCATTTATACCATAACCAATCAATTATGCATACATCTATGCATTTCAATATGTTCATCAATACGAACAATTAACGACGAATATCATGATAAATTACATTAATAAATCTCATATTCGACAACATGAACAAAACCATATACATGATCAAAGTTCCAATATAAATCAAACTCAACATATGATACTTGCCTCGAAAATGGCAAGAATGAAATACTCCAACAAATGACACGCGTTCGTATGTCACCGCCTCTCGATCGTCCCCTATGCAAGGCTCGGACCTAAAAATAATAAAGAATTCCACTCATGTCGTATAAATGTCTAACAATCCGGTTTACGGCCGCAAGCTCTAAAAATGAATTCTGCCTGAACTACTTAGCGTGCGCTACGTACTCAACGTAACGTGCTCTAATCCTGCCCGTTAATGTACGCAAATAATCAAGTCTAGCGTACGCTAGCTGTGTACTGACAGTCCTCTCTGATCAGCCGACTGTCCTGCCTGATGACATAACGTATGTTACGTACCAAACGTAGCGCACGTTATTCATTCCCGATAGCGCACGTTAATATGCCTATCTTAGCGTGCGCTAACTATGTATGGCAGTTTACTACTGGACAGAAACTTGAGCTAAAGGTGATGAAACTCATGAAATATTCAGTGTTAATACATGCCATCTCCGTGCATATCATGCTTATACGGTTTGTGAAAGATCTTTACGTATTAAATGACTATGAGATACAAGGATACGTATAATCACAACACCATAATTCATCTTTGATCTTCAAAAAATACCCTAAGTCCAATCCATTTCATGTCCCAAAATGTATGGTTCCTTTATGTAAAGACATAAGAACTTGGTAATCTCCATATACTGATTATAATCGATTTTGAATATACATGAATATGCTAGGAGTTCAAACACAAAAAGGTTCAATGGTCTATACGAGGAAGAAGTACCGAAACATTGAAAATATCCTAACACATGATGTTCGACTACTTACGAATTTAACTGACTAGATAATCCCAATATCATGACCAAAACATCCTTCAGAATACTACTAACATTGGTGAAGAATCACCTACCTCAAAGTAGCGAAGAACACGAAGGAACTTGAAGAAATCCAACACCGAGAGCTTGAACAACAATCTCCAATGATCTACAATCTTCGATTCGAGCTAGGATGCTGATAAGAAGGGTTTATGATGAAGAGAGTAATTCTCTAAGTCCATGGATTCGGATGTGGGAAGTGAAAAGACTGAAAATACGAAAAAGTATGTTGTCCTATTTATAGAAAGTGGTTATTAGCGCGCGCTAGTCCATACTCATAGCGTGCGCTAACGGTTTACTGACTTCACTGTACTCAGCATTTAGCGTGCGCTACCGCGTTGACTTGGCTTTTTCCCGAAACCCGTCCAGGTTCATCCCGACATAATCCGACCGAGATCCGCAGCCGATCTCACCTACCGCCCTGTCTCAATCATGCTGACTACGTGTAGCGCGCGCTAAGGTTCATACATAGCGTGCGCTACGGATCCAAATTAGCGTACGCTACATATAGTCGATAGCGTGCGCTACATGCGTAGAATCACAATTTAGATCACATTCATGAAATCATGCGCTTAACAACACCGGATCATGAAATACGGAGAATAATAATCAGATCAAAATGCAACAATTACAATATCACAAGGTTCAATTACATATCAGAAATCTCGGGTATTACAGTAACCGACCAACTATGTTCATAATCCCAGCTATGTTATTATTTTATTATTTAATTTATAAACACATGGCAAAATACCCATGATTATAAATTGACGGTTACTTTTATACCAGGTCGACCCAGTTCACTTTCTAAAAGTGGAGACGGTCACACCATTCTATTTCACTGAGTGAATAAAAATCGATACCTATAAAACACAATCGGAATTCATAATCATGCCTCATCATCTTCAAGCAAACCCGAATTTCCTTCAAGTAGAAAATTTTCGAACCTTTATCCACACGAAATTATTTAATCAACTGCAGATATGGAGTATGAAAACTACTTCCAACAACATCAATACCAAGTATGTGAAAGAACATATCAATTACACCATTGTAGTTTATTTTGTTGGTTTTCTGGAAACAAGAAACATCCTTCTCATGGCGGACTTAATCCTAAACTTGAAGAAAAATGGTATGTATCATTACTTCAGCATCAACCTATTGGATTTACACAAGTAGGCGGTGGTCTGTTTCTTCAAAGAAGCATACATGATGGAACTAGGATTCCAAAGCTCAATATTCGGGGACAAGATCTATACCACGAAGCAAGTGATTTGCAGATGTGTTTGGCATGAAAGATCGAGGAATCACTATGGTTTCCCTGAAACTCAACCACCAAGAGATTTGGCAAGTCATCAAGACGTCTGACCAGCCAAGTAAACATATAATTAATGCCAAAAAATAGAAATTCTGAAAGAATACAGATATATATTGGATATGTTCACCAAGATGCTGATGGGCATGTCGGGAAGTTTTGACCAACTCTCAATGTCAAACTATACCATGATGGGATCCATGATTCAGCTAAGAAGTATATCTAGCTTGACTACATATTCAGGCAGTTGGCAAAATAATTCAACAAAACTAGCTGGGACAGCGAGGTTAATAAACTTAGCCAGAAACTGTCTTATGGTACTCAGATCAGCCACATCTTGGAGTGCCTGAAATTTGCAAAAGGGAGCCCATTGAGGTTCCACACAAACAAATGTTTTGGTCATCAGGACCAATTTGCACTTCAAATTCTGGTTAAACAACAACACAGGCGAGCAAAATATATCTTAGCCAAAATGACGTATGGTACTTCATTATACAAAATGGCTTCAGAATCTGAAGAAGGTGATGAAGCTGTATCTACACCATCCAAGGTACCTTCATCTAATACATCGACAACTAAGATAACTGCAATTGAGATCACTATAGCTTAGATCTTCACAGCAGAGTTACCAGCATCTGAGTTACCTGTGGCCGAGGCACCTGCTACAGAAGTTCTTGAAGATGAAGATAGTGACAATTTACCACTGTCTGCTCATATCCTAAAAATAAATACACCGGAGAAAAAGAATACTGAAGCTGCCACTCAGCCCCTTGTTAAAGCTGAGAAAAAGAAGAAAAAGAGAAAACAGGTGAAGAAGTACAAGATAGAATGTCCAACTAACATTTCCATTCTTTAATGAACCTATAGGATTATCATCTGAGGTGTCGTCAGCAACTGAACAAGCTACCGAGCCAACCCCTACACCCGATTTTCTAATCGAGCTGCCTTCCCCAACTGAGATACCTACCATCACAACTGAGATTAAAGTAGTAGAACTTCCACGAGCGGAGAACATATTATAATATCCGGGAATTTTAAACTCAAATTTTAGAGATATAATTTTTATTTATTTATTTTTATTTTATTTTATTAGCTGATTATTTGAAAGTCGGGCAGATGCTGAGATGTTGGACTAAAATATTGGCGTGTTATTGGTTTTATCGGACGCATTATGAATTAATCGGATAATCGAACCAGGATACGGAATAATGAATCTCAGATTGATTCATTTTTACTCGGTTAATATTTATAATCGAACCCTGTCGGGTTGGATAAGCCCAATTATCCATTTATATATATAGTATATATACATATATATATATATATATGCATGTGATGTGATTTCATGAGAAATTTCCTCACGACTTTCCTCACCCTCTCTCTTCCTTTCACTTTTTTTTCTCTTCTTTCTTTCTTTTCTCCTTTCCCACCTGCTCCCTCTCTCTCTCCTCTCGCATCTCTATCTCCCTTCCCGGTCCTCCATTTCTCTCACCAACACCACCCATCTCCTTCTTCTTTATTGGCGATCGGCGGCGGCGAGCTCAGGGTCAGGCTTTTTGCGGTTGGGTTGAGCTAGGTCGGGGATCTGAGTTCTATCGGCGGCAAGTTGTGGAGGTCAACAGTGGAGGGATGGAGTTTTCGGCAACAACTGAAGCTCGACGGCGGCATTGTGTTCATGTCTGGAAAAGTGACGGCCTAGTCGGAACTTTCGGACAGGACGACGTGAAAATTTAGTCGAGTTGTTCGGGTGTTTTTCTGGCGAGCTGGAGCTCGAGGAACCGACGGTTATGGAGTTCCGATCAGTGGCTCACGGGAGAAGAGAACAGCAATGTATGGTTCCGGATCTCGCCGGTTTTTGGAAGGCTAACGATGGTGACCCTATTGTGTTTCCGGCGTTGACTTAGACGTCCGATCACGGCCGGAACCGAGTTAGAGTTCGACGAGGTTCGACGGGCTGGAGTTAGGTGAGGTCCGGTCATGGCCGGAACTGAGGTGGAGCTGGATAAATTCCGGCGGGTTAGATTGTCGTCGATCTGGGTTCCGGTGATGTAAGAAGAAGACAACGGGGTTGGGGTTGTGGCCGGATTCCTGCTTGGGTGTTGATATTGTGTGTGTTGTGTGCGTGCAGGCGTGTGTGTGTTGAAGGTGGTGTTTGTATGTATCTGTGTGTTATATATATATATATATATACACACACACACACACACACACACACATAAATGTGTAGTATGTGCTGTGTGTGTGAATCATATATATATATATATGTGTGTGTGTGTGTTTGTGTGTGTGTGCAGTATATATATATATATATATATATATATATATATATATTGTGTCTGTGTTTTTTTTTTGTGCTGTATGTGATGTATATATTTATATATGTATTATATATATATATATATATATATATATATATATATTTGTGCTTTCGACATCAATTATTGAGACAAGTATTTTCTTATACGATTTGTGTCCTGCAAATAGAGTTTACATGTTGGATTTACGATGGTTGGTTTACCCTCGTGAATATGATTCGTGTGAATTGATTATGATTTGATTATTTTGAACGTTGAGGGCTTTAATGATATCCCTGCTTATTTAATGTTGTGGAATCATGTATTCCGTGTTAGTCGTGTTGTGATTGATTGTTCATGATGGGGGTATTGTAACGAGTATGATAATTGTGTCGGGTAAGTGGTCATTTCTAGCAAGTATTCTTAATGAACTTATTCTTAGCATATTAGTATTGCATGAGTGATGGGTGTGTGTATGCTCACTACGGGTTAGATCCGACAAGGTCTCGATAGGGGTCCACAGAGGCGTGGATCTACGAGCTTTGCTTTTAACCACTACCGGTTAGGTCCGACGGGGTCTCGGTAGGGGTCCATAGAGGCGTGGATCGACGGTTAATTGTGGTGTATTTTACAAATGTGTTTTGGGTTATGGCGTTTATGGAAACGAGTGTTTTTGAACGGTGTTTTCATGATTGCATGCATTGACTAAATGTGTAAGAGGTAAGTTGTTCATTGGCCTACTCGGCTAGGATGGCACTAGAGTATTTTGTCGTATGTGTTTAGTCCTTTAGTTATGGGGTTTTGATGTTGGAAAATGGACCTTGCTATTGTTCTCATGTACTGTGATTTGATGAGATTTGGGATGAGATCCCAACGGTTTTGTAAAGGTCGTTTTACAGAAAGTGATTTTGGGCCTAGACTCATTCATCTTGAAATGGTTATTTTTCAACTAAGGACTTGAGGTCCAACAAGGTTTCTACTTTTAAAAATCCCCGTGATGAGGAATTTATTTCAAAACACTTCATTAATTGCTTTCTAATTAATAAAACCTCTCGGGAAGGCTTTGGTAGTTAATTGTCGTACCCGATTCGTGATTTCTATTTGTTTGTTACATTTCGTATGATTATGTACTTGCACTAGCAAAATAGTGGGATTTTGCTAACCCCCTAGTAATCGGGGGGTGGATGTCTGTATTGCATTCAGGTTCTGGGGAGCATAACACAGGGTCGGTACGAAGGATGATGAAAGATGATCGATACTAATCACATGAGGATCCATATAATGTCGTATTAGTTTGGTTGTACTTTATTTCCGCTGCAGTATTTTTTCGCATTGTACGGGAGTGTGTTGTATTTTGAGCCCTGCGTGGGCATGTATTGAGACTGAGTTGTATGTATTAATTGAAAGACCAAATCGGTCTACTGAGTCATTTTAGCCTTAAAGGCGACGTTGAGATGTTTGATTTTAGTTACCAGCCTGGTAGATCCTTGAGGAAAGGGTCTACGGCGTGTAATATCCCTGAGCGGATTGGGGGTGTTACATAAATAGTATCAGAGCTTAGGTTGTGGAAACCTAAGCTGTTGGGTCAGGTTGTGTCTGTCGAGTCTTGTCTCGTCGGATTTTGTCTGACTGAGTCGTGTCGCGATAAGTCGTCTGAGTTCGTTGGTCGTGATTAGTATCATGGGGCGATCATCATCTTTGTGCGACCTGTGGATGTAAGTCTCTCTTCTTTGTGTTGTGCCTCGTGTGGCACGAGCTACTTGTATGATTAGTTGTTAAGTGATGGAATCTTTATGTAGATTTTTGGTTTCATGATATCTGTTTATTCGACTCTCATATTTTGTCTATATGAGGAGTGGTGTCGTTACTAATAATTTCAAAAGGATTTGCTCGTTATGCAAGTATTCTCATGAAACCTTCGTGCTTGATATGGAATGGGAATGTATATGTGTGTGATTTGCTCACTCCGGGAGGGTCCGACAAGGCCTCGGGGAAATCCGTGACTTCACTCCGGATTCACAAGCTTGTTCACTAGCCAGTTCGGGAGGGTCCTTAGAGGCCTCAAATAGGATCAGTGGTTTCGCCCCGATCCTAGGCGGTTTCAACTGTGATTATTTTACTGTTTGTTTTCTGAAAAAGACATGCCTTGTTTTGATTTCGAAATGATTTGATGCATGTACTATGAAATGTATAAGCGAATGTTGATATATGTGAGTTTTTTTGGGCATTTGGGCCTAATGGATTTCTGAAAGTCTTAAGTATCTGGGAGAAGAAATTTCGAGGCATACTTTTAAAATGGATTATATTTCCATGGCACCTACTAGTGCAACTATATGATTCAAAATTCTTCTACTCTGAGGACCAAAATATTTTGAGATATTCTCAGTAATTTAGAAAACGCATTTGCTTAGACCCGAAGGTCGAATATTCTGAAAGTTTTTTTTTTTACCAAAAGAAAGATGTCTTCATTTTTTGTCAAACACAAGACGGTTCCTCAAAGCCTCGATGGCCTGTTTGTATTACTTTTTCGAAACGTAATACTTAAAGATCAACTGGTGTTTCCAAATTATTTTCAAAAAGGTGGTTTTCATTTTTAAAACCTATCATTTCAGGTTGCGGTCAGAGAATGTGTGTATGATGTTAGCATTGTCGTTAGGGTGTTGGCCATTTGAGTTGTGATTGAATTGGTGGTGTGAGCGTTGAGTCGTTCGCCATGCATTTGTTGTGTTAGCCCTCTGTGAGCGGTGTGATATTGGTCTTTAATGTTGTCGTGTCGTGGTGATTTGCATGTTATCGCACCCGTGCGAGCTTTTAGAGCTTGGGTTTGTATGATTGTGTACATCTGTGATTGTTTCATGATGTTTTGTAATTGTGTGCTGGTTATCATTCAGGCCGTTGAAATCGCCGAATGTATACCGTCGTTGCTATGATTTTGTGCATGTGGGTTGCCTTACGTCGATATGTTGTGCTGAGTTGGAATCTCCGGTATGTTGTTTTGCGATGTTATATTCCATTGTACCTAGCAGTTATATATTCGGTATGTACGTGCGAATTGTCCTTCCCCGCCAGCTGCAATGTGTCGAGGCATGTACGTGCAAATTGTCCTTCCCCGCCAGTAGCGTGTTACAAGTGTGGACTTGAGGGACACAGAATCCAGTTTTGAGAGTGGTTACCGAGACTTATGGGGTACGAACTTCAGCACAGATGTCAGGATCGGCTTTGAGAGGCCCTTGAAAGTTGTTTCTGTAGGTTACTTGTTGTGTTGTTACCTTGCTTCCATTTTTGTGAGTTTCGGGGACGACACTTCTTTTAAAAGAGGTCGAATGTAATACCCGTATTGTTTTTTACTTTTGCATTTTCTCTTTCTCAATTCTATCGACTCGTTCGTGTTCGTTGATACTTTCTGAACTTGTTTTGTATCTCGATTGTCATCGTTCGAATGGGTTGTGACCTTGTTTCGGATCAATCTGTTTATCATTGTAACTTTTCCGAGTTCGGTTCGAATCTTGTGAACCTTGTTCGAAATTAACGCCTTTTAGTTTCTACAAGATCTTTTAATATCTTGGGTTGAAGTGTGAACTTCGGGGTCGTTGTTCGACCGTTGTCGTTGTTATTCGACCATTTTTGTTCGGTCATTGTGTTCGATCGTGTTGTTCGATCATTGAGGTTCAATCGTGGCTGTCCGATTGTTGATTGCCTAATCTCGTACAGTGAAGAATTGTCGTTCACCGTTAGTCAGCTGTTTCGATTGCGGTCGATTGGGACACCAAGTCATGCATTGCGAGATGGTAGCTGGGAGGTTTGGGGATCGAGTTTGCGTCTCTGCTTCGAAGGGACACGGAGATGCCTAGTGTGGTTTTCAAGAATTTCGGCGTGGTCGGAGTTCTCCGTGGCTACCTTTGCGGATCGTTGTACGTTTCATTTCTATTTTTCGACTGTGCGTGTCCTCTTGTAATAGGTGCCTTTTGTCTCTTGATGGTTTGAATAATTGACTTGATTGTGTTATCTGTTTAGTGATGTTTGGCACTTGTTGATTGTGTTATGCCCCTGCTTGTGGCATTGTGATGGTTGTCGTTGAGCGTGTTTCCACGCCGTACGTTCCTTGCATTTCTTCTAACGTTTCTCCGATGGGCGTAAGTTGCGCGGTTCTTCTATATCTCGTGGAGATGTTCTTGGTGGGATATTACCTCTCCCTACTTGTTTTAAGTTTCGGGACGAAACTTCTTTTAAGGAGGGTAGTATGTAATATCCGGGAATTTTAAACTCGAATTTTGGTGATATACTTTATTTTTATTTTTATTTTATTTTATTAGCCGATTATTTGAAAGTCGGGCAGACTCTGAGATGTTGGACTAAAATATTGGCGAGTTATTGGTTTTATCGGACGCAGTATGAATTAATCGGATAATCGAACCAGGAGACGGAATAATGAATCTCAGATCGATTCGTTTTTACTCGATTAATTTATAATCGAACCCTTTCGGGTCGGATAAGCCCAATTATCCATATATATATATATATATATATATATATATATATATATAGTATATTGTATATATATATATATGCATGTGATGTGATTTCATGAGATATTTCCTCACGACTTTCCTCGCTTTTTTTTTCTCTTCTTTATTTCTCTTCTCCTTTCCCACCTGCTCCCTCTCTCTCTCCTCTCGCATCTCTATTTACCTTTCCCGGTCCTCCTTTTCTATCACCAACACTACCCATCTCCTTCTTCTTCATTGGTGATCGGCGGCGGCGACCTCAGGGTCAGGTTTTTTGCGGTTAGGCTGAGCTGGGTCGGGGATCTGAGTTCTATCGGGGGAGAGTTGTGGAGGTCAACAGTGAAGGGATGGAGTTTCCGGAAACAACTGAAGCTCGACGGTGTCATTGTGTTCGTGTCTGAAAAAGCGACGGCCTGGTCGAAACTTTCAGACAGGATGGCGTGAAAATCCAGTCGAGCTGTTTGGGTCTTTTTCCGGCGAGCTGGAGCTCGAGAAACCGACGGTTATGGAGTTCTGGTCAGTGGCTCAAGGGAGAAGAGAACCGCAATGTATGGTTCTGGATCCCGCCGGTTTTTGGAAGGCTAACGATGATGACCCTATTGTGTTTCCGGCATTGACTTAGACGTCCGATCACGGCCGGAGCCGAGTTAGAGTTCGACGAGGTTCGACGGGCTGGAGTTAGGTGAGGTCTGGTCATGGCCGGAACTGAGCTGGAGCTGGACAAATTCCGGTGGGTTGGATTGTCGCCGATCTGGGTTCCGGTGATGTAAGAAGAAGACGGTGGGGTTGGGGTTGTGGCCGGATTCCGACGTGGGTGTTGATATTGTGTGTGTGTTGTGTGCAGGCGTGTGTGTGTGTTGAAGGTTGTGTTTGTATGTGTATGTGTGTATTATATATATATATATATATATATATATATATATTTGTGTGTGTGTGTAGTGTGTGATGTGTGTGTATGAACCGTGTGTGTGTGTATATGTGTGTGTGTAGTGTAAGCTATATATATATATATATATGTGTGTGTGTGTGTGTGTGTGTGTGGTGTGAGAGAGTGTGCAGTGTGTGTGTATATATATATATTGTGTGTGTGTTATTTTTTTGTGTTGTATGTGATGTATATATCTATATATGTATTATATATATATATATATACTTATATATAGGTGTGTATGTGTGATATATACGCATTATAGGTATATATATATATACATGATGGAGTTGATGGAGGCGAGAAGAGGAAAAACCTTGATATCACTTACGGAATGAGTCCGAGGTTGGAATTGTGTTTGGAGCAATAATCGAGTTGTGGATCCGGGTTGATTATCGTTGGTCGTTTGATCCGATCAATTAAATTAAAAAGGGAACAAATGAGGTAATATATCGTTTAATTAATTACCTTGTAATTATAAGATATTAAATTGAACCTTATATCTCTATTATGTATTTATATAAGGGTTGGTATTTCAATCGATCTATCAGGCGAGCTGTGTTCGTAGGAGCTTTCGACATCAATTATCAATGCAAGTATTTTCTTATACGATTTGTGTCCTGCAAATAGAGTTTACATGTTGGATTTACAATGTTGGTTTACCCTCGTGAATATGATTTGTGTGAATTGATTATGATTTGATTATTTTGAACGTTGAGGGCTTTAATGATATCCATGCTTGTTTAATGTTGTGGAATCGTGTATTCCGTATTAATTGTGTTGTCGTGTTGTGATTGATTGTTCATGATGGGGGTATTGTGACGAGTATGATAATTGTATCGGGTAAGTGGCCATTTCTAGCAAGTATTCTTAATGAACTTACATTCTTAGCATATTAGTATTGCATGAGTGATGGGTGTGTGTATGCTCACTACGGGTTAGATCTGATGGGGTCTCGGTAGGGTCCACAGAGGCATGGATCGACGAGCTTTGCTTTTAACCACTACGGGTTAGATCCGACGGGGTCTCAATCCAATGTAATCTTACCTCCATAACTTTACCAACTCGTGATAATAATTACCAAAGTTCACATATTGTATCCTTTCGACAACACAATAAGCTCCTACTGAAATATCTGTATTGTATCTCAACAATACCCAAGGTTCTCAAAACATTATCATAACTCACTGTTACGAAATCTACTAACTCTGTCCAACCCAATCCGTCGGGTAACATCATCACATCTCAACACGATAATCGATTGTCCATCAAAGATAAATACCAAAGGAAATACGGAACATACCTCAAGATATGAAATGCCACGACGAAATCACGTCAGTCTAATCCAAGATCAGATCAACACAACATACAGACATGGTCCTAACACAAGAACTACAAATGCATACTCATATGATAACATCAATATGCTCACATCAATAACGACAATGGATAACATTTCTCAAGGCAAGTTACGAGTTGTGATAAAGATGAAAGAGAAACTGGAGGATTTGAAAAAGAAGTTGAAAAAGAGGTAGTTGAAAAGGTTGAGAAAGAAGAGATAAATGAAGAAGAAGAAGAAGAAGAAGAAGCTGAAAAAGAATTTGAGGAAGGAGAAGAAGTTGAAAAAATTGAAGGGTAAAAATAAGATGTACTTGAGAAAGAAGAGGAAGAAGAGAAAAATGAAGGAGAAGAAAAAGAAAAAGATATTATTCACATACCTGATGATGATGAATATGATGGATGATGCTGCACGTGGAGGAACAGATGGTGGAAATGGGAAAGGAGCTGAAGATGAAGTTGAGCATAAAACTGAAGAAGGTGAATCAAAATGAAAAAGAGAAGCAGGGGTAACAACCTCTATGAGGAACCTGCTGATGAGGAGGCTGAGTCATCCAACTCCCTACCTGATGAGATTAGATCAAAACCTTGTAGATTCTCTGCACCCAGCTTATACCCTCCAGATATTAAGGCAACAACCTCCCAAGTCCTGTTTGAGGTAACCAGATAAATGATTGAGGAGGTAACTGAAGGAATCATGGCCCGTAAGGTTGAACCTTATTTCAAGGAATTGAAAAACAAAATGGATGCTATACTTAACAAGAAGATCAGCCCCTGTAATTGCCTCAGTCAGGATGCCACTGGGTAAGCAGGACTTCAATTCGAGAGTGGAAAGCCAACTTGCACAGTTGATTGATGCTTCCAAAAAGGGGGAAGAATAAAAAGCTAAAATTAGAGAAGTCTCCCTGGTTGTGGTTCCAACAACTAAACTCTCACAACCTGCTATGCACCAAGATGACCCAGCAGGAATATTAATGAAGAGGTCTGTCCAACCTGATCTTAAAGACCAAGCTCCACCACCCAAGAAGAGGAGAACATATAAGAAGGAACAAATACTTGGCTGGAAGAGCAAATAGTTGTTCCCAGTCGAAGACATCTGACCTGAAGAAGCCCTTACCATGTGGCACATAGCAAAGAAACAGTTCTCTGAATAGTACTACATCTGAGAAAATCTGTATGACCCATAGAGTACTCCGCATCAGATTTTCATAGATTTCATGGAGCAAACGTGGCCCAATATTTAGATAATCCTTGTGAAGCATGCTTAAAAACTGTTTGATATTTTCCAAAGATACCATCATTCAGACCTGAAGAACCCCATCTGGATGACAAAGAAAATCTAGATGATGATACCCTCCATAAGGAGATTCAGAAAACCTACATTGCAAATAAGTATAACTCTGCTGAAGATCAAGGCTTTGCCACCCAGCTGGTAAAAGGGAGATATGGGATGATTCCAACTGTGGAAAGGATTATTGAAACCAAGCAGTTAAAGATGCTTCCTCCAGCTGCAACAAGAGGAAGAGGAAGAGTGCGTGGAAGAAATTAAGTTTTTCTATGTAATTTTACTTTTTGTATTTTTGTCTTCAACTTCTAAACTGTAATATACTTGACTTAATTCTAAAGGTATATACAGTCGACTTGAATGACAATTTCTAGTTTTCTCAAACAATTTGAGTTTTTATTTTTATGTAATTATTTATCTGCTAGTGATAGTTTTACATTTAAACAAGTATTGAGTTTTGCCATCATCTAAATAGGGGGAATTTGTTAGGATTACACTTAAGATTTTGATGATAAGTTAAGATCCAAATGTAAGTTTATAGGTGCTTGAAAATGTAAAGAAGAACCAAATGAGTATCTTCTGTAGACCCTACAAATTTATATTTAGTTTTTAAGCAATGTATAGATCTGTTGGGATTCAGAAAAATAAAACCAGTCTAACCGGATAAAAAAACAAACTCCTAAGAGGATTGATCAAGCATCATATATCGAAATTAAAGAATTCAAACCCTCGTAGTCCTTTGATAATTTTATCTTGATGGAAAAATCGATCCTAGCTTTTATATTTACAGCCAGCGAAAATCTCCTTTCCTTTTTGTATCACCAACATTAACATGAGTCCGATTCGTTCAAACTTCATGAATGATCAAACACCTAAGATGTCAGATGTTTCTACATCACCACGCAGCGGATAGTGATCGAAAAAATTTTATACCAATTCATTCTCTAAGAATAGATATAAAAAAATTTCTATCTTATTTCCTTCTTCTTTCTTTCTCTTTAAGATGAACAAGGAATCAAGAAAATTTCTCTCTCTCTCTCCGCTCGATTCGTTGGGCCGAAAATGCACATCAATGTGGTGTGAATTATCATGTTTTATAACATGATTTGATTAGATTTTAATGATCAACATTATCTTGTTATCATATGTCTTCATGTGGAAAAAAACAAGTCAAACTCACCCCCACCCCATATCATGACAAGAAAGGAAAGATAATGTAAGGTGTGGTGGGGTACAAAAGGGGGCGGCCCATATGGATATGATGAGAAGAAACGAGCCAAGTCACTCGGTTCATGTACCGGACATTCGCGTGTCTAGTCCATTAAGTACATTTCATTTTATCTCAAATATATTTATACTTTATTAATTAATCCAATTAATTAATTTTACCAAATACAAAATTATAATAATATATTTTCAAGAAATATTTATGAATTAAATTAATCACTCAGTAATTAATTTTAATTCACAAGATCGCATTGATTTATGAAATAAATCAAATTAGATATTCAATCTCCAATATTAATGAAGAGATAACAAATACATATTTATCTGTAAAGTATCCTTGTGCGCGACTCTATAGGTCCATCTCATTTCGCAATGGGAGGAACCAAGGAGTGCAGTTAACACTTAGCCAGCCTAGTGGCTTTCACCGCAACCCAACTGAGAATAAATGATACAATCATTCTGAACCCATGATCTCGTGAATACCTTATAGGTATAAACCCTTCAATCATATATCCCGGTCAAGTATTATGGTTATGGTAATGTCAAACCGTATAGTAACTTGACTCTATGCATTTGTTAATGCAAAATGAAATCACCAAAATCTCGTGTTCAAATACAACTAGCTCTAAATGCTTTGGCCAAAGACTTATGGTCTCATTTGCCATTAACAGCATAAGACATTTACCTGCTCACTTACAGGAGAAATAATCTAATTTTGGTATTTAGTAGAGACTGTTACTTGCCCACTACATTGCACTTCGAGGTTGATCTCACCAATCGGTGATTGGACCTAACTACTCTAATGACTTACTTAATGTCACAAGCACATCTCCTACTGAAACCTCAAGTCAAAGGTTCACGTATACCTATCACAACCTTGCGATTCAGAGACTGTTACTTGCACACTACATTGCACTTCGAGGTTGATCTCACCAATCGGTGATTGGACCTAACTACTCTAATGACTTACTTAATGTCACAAGCACATCTCCTACTGAAACTTCAAGTCAAAGGTTCACGTATACCTATCACAACCTTGCGATCCAGTCATTGATAATCCCAGAGTGAAATCCATGCAACCAAATCGAGGCAAGTCGAGTTCGAGTATACTAATCCCATTAGCATAAATATAATGTGTGCCCCTACTAATCCTGAGTGAAGACAGGCACTCTACATGTCAAAGTACACATTATAAAAGTGTTGTCTATATTTACTGCCCAGTTAAGTTTTACGACTTGCGAGCCAGTTAAGTATTCGAGTCCTGAACACTTCTAGTGCCTTTCTCCTTATCTCCAAAAGGAGTGGAATGTTTGCTCTCAAAATGCAAGGACTATTATACTATATACCAAGTCACAATAGCAGTGATATTCAATAATATAGAAATAATATAAGCCTTATTTAATTTAATATTCATAATTACAATACAATGCTCTCACTCTCTTATCCTCTGAGGGCTTATTCCTAGCAATCTCCTGCTTATACTCAATGCCACAAACTATGATATCTAATACCTATACTCTCCAGATGTCTCTCTAAGACCTTCTGAGATAGTAGCTTGGTCAGCGGGTCAGCAACGTTATTTGCTGTGTCTATACTCTACAATGTAATGTTCTATTTTTGACCCATTTCTCTAACAAAATGGTACTTTATCTCAATATGCCTGGTGTTGTGGTGATCTCTAGGCTCCCTATCCTGTGCAACAGCTCCGTCGTTGTCACAAAACAGCGTCACGGGACAATCTGAGTTAGGAACCACTTGAAGTTCCTCAATGAACATCTTAATCCAAAATGCCTCTTTAGCAACCTCTATGGGTGCACTTCTGCAAGATACTGCTCCACCATCTATATTAAAGATATACCCTAATGTGGACATTTGCGCATCCATGTCTCCCAAAAAAATCTGAGTCCGTATAACCCATCAGTTTAAGTTCTCCTCCACCATATGTAATAACCAAGTCTTTAGTCCTCTTTAGTACTTAAGAATGTTCTTTACAGCAGTCCAATGTTCCTGCCCTGGATTTGACTGAAACTGACTAACTATGCACAACATAGGCAATATCTGGTCCAGCGCAAATCATAGTGTACATGATGTTACCCACTGCCGAAGCATAGGGTACCTTGCTCATTTTCTTTCTATCTTATTCACTTTTAGTACACATCTCTAAGGAAAGTTTTACGCCATGTCGCATAGGTAGGAATCCTTTTTTAGAATTTTCCATCCTAAATCGCTTCAGGATCTTTTCTATATAGAGAGCTTGGGAAATACCTATCATTCTCTTTGCTCTATGCCGTAAGAGACAAATATATTGAATATAGATTCATTCTCCCAAGTCTTTCATTTAACTGAGCATCCTTACATTGGTTCCTAAGAGTAGAATGCCATCCACATATAGTCATAAGAATGTAATTTTTCTCCCACTAACCTTCTTGTAAATATGGCTCTTCTTCGTTTTTTGACAAAATCAAACTCTTTGACTGTCAGGGTATTATTTTGGGGGAAGGTTGATAAATTCCTAGAGTGCATTAGATGCCTTCGGTTTAAACATATCAAACCCCTAGAAGCCTTATGGGGTGATGGGTGAGATTAAATTGTCAGTCTGATAGAAGTTGACGGTTTAAACTTAGATAGTTCAGCGAGCCATAGAAACCGTATGGGTTGAGGGCAATAGAACTAGGGGTAAAAGAAGATCAAATCATCCATTAGATGGATGGTGTTAGACACCACTTTATAAAGAATAATATAGAAACTATGGGTGGCCCTCTATTAAACTTTATAAAGAAATCGATCACCATAGGAAGTCAACCATGATTTCCAAATTCCACAGCAGAGTGTGTAATGCCGTAAAAATAGTGGGAGCCAAGTGTTGAATGAAGAAAGTCCTTAAATTCTTTACTCGGATCATAATTAAACAATCATTAACGAATCTCAAATTATCTCCTGCAGTTAACAAATGAAAAATCTCTCAAAATAACAATGAACCCAGTCACAATTCTACTTGAAAAGAACACGCTTACTGGACCGAACTTTGTGGATTGGCTCCACAATCTGATGATAGTCCTCAGTATGGAAATGCTGGGTTATGTCTTGGAGGCGGATATCCCACTGGATACTGCAAGGACTAGGTCTAGTCAGGAAGATGTTGATGCCCATGAGAAATGGGTTAAAGATGATATCAAAGTCCGAGGTTTCATGATGGCCTCAATGAACAATTAGATTCAATGGGCCCATGAAAACATGCCCTCTGTAAGGGCTATTCTAGCAAATCTATTGACCTCTATATGGCGCACAGCCAAACTGCTCGGTATGAGATATCGAAGCAATTGTTGGGTGCTCTAAAGGAAGGTGAGAAAGTTGGGGATCATGTCCTCAAACTGATATCTATGATCGAGAGATTTTAGGCTCTTGATGCATGCTTCTCTTCGGACCGACCTTATTCTATAATCACTTCCTGACTCCTTTTCTCAGTTTGTTATGTACTTCAACTGCAATGAGATTGCTTGTAATTTGGCTGGGCTAATGAAAAAACTGAGTGCAACACAGTGTCAAGTGAAGACTAGGACGAAGAAGACTGCACTGGTAATTTCTTCTGGGCCTTGGAGGTCCAAAAACACAAAAAATGGCAAGTAGCAGTTCAAACCTAAAAGAGGGGTACAGAAAAAAGGACAAGGCCACAATGGTTCCAAAGGGTAAGGGAGCCAAGAAGACATATGCTTTCCTAAACTATGATGTGCTAGGCCACTCGAAGAGGCACTATCGAAAACTTAACCATAATTCAGCTTCAGGTACAGAACTACTAGTTTTGTGAATGAATTATTCTGTAACTATTTATTCCACTTCTTGGTTACCTGATTTTTGTGCAAGTTTTCGTATATGTACAATGAATGCGGATCTGGAACGAATTAGGAAGCTTGAAGCTGGATAAGTGACGGTGACAGTCAAAAGCGGACATGGTGCCGAGGCTGCCAACATAAGATCACTTATGTTGTATTTAGAGTCCTGTTTTATTATTACTTTGGATGATGTACTTGTTTTGCCCAACAGGCACAAAAATATTGTATCAATTTTGGTCATAGACCGTAAAGGATATCATTTTTTATTGGATATGGATCCTATCATATTTATCTCAGAAATAAATGGATGGTACAACTACATTACTAAATGGTTTACACCATGAATCTAAAGAATAAAACCAGAACAAACTGAAGATTCCAACTTCGCGAAGCCTGCTTTAGTCCACAGATGGCATGCTGAAACTTGCATATTTTTGAATATTTGCCTCATATATGAACCCCTTAGGTTGTTCCATATAGATCTCCTCCTCGAGGTATCTATTTAGAAATGCTGTTTTCACATCCATTTGCCATATTTCATAATCAAAATAGGCTTTTGTGGCAAGCATCATGCGAATAGACTTTATCATGGCTACATGTGAAAAGGTATCGAAGTAATCGATTCCTCTCTTTGGGAATAACCCTTCGTCATAATCATGGCCTTATAGGTATCAACCTTGCCATCTTCATCAGTCTTTCTCTTGTAGATACATATATTCCCAATAGGCACTATGCTCTTAGGATGATCCACTATAGTCTAGACCTGATTAGCATGCATAGAGTCTATCTCAGCTTCCATAGCCTCTTGCCTCTTCGATAAGTCCACATCTTGCTTGGTCATACATACAGGGATACTTATCTTAGCTACTTTCCATCATCTCATGATGACCTAATTCCTTTTGATGCAGATAGCCATACGTTTCAGGTAAATGAGAAGCTCTACTAGACCTACAAGGTTGTGTTCGTATTTCAGAAGGTTTTGTTCCAATATCTTGTACCAGTGTCTAATTGGGTGTTTATTTTTTTATTCTAGAGAAATATTTCAACCTATGCCTCCTTCAAGAATGAACTCAACTTTCAAGGGAGTGTTAATGTAAAGCAACGATGATCATATGACTTAGGCACGTAGAATAAACATTCCATGAAATCCCCTGGATATCCTATGAAATGACCCTTCACAGACTTAGCTTCCCGTTTCTGTAGTCTTCTTGACATAAGTAGGACATACCAAAATCCTAATATGATTAAGAATTGGTTTTCTACCTTTCCACATCTCTTGTAGTGTCCTAGGAATGGATTTGGAAGGACATATATTTAAGATATATGCAGCATTAAGGAGCTTGTAATCCCAAAGGTAATCAGTAGATCAGTATAGTTAAGCATGGAGCGAACAATGTCCAACAAGGTTCGGTTCCTTCTCTCTGACACACCATTTAATTGTGAAGTAGCTAGAGGTGTGAACCATGACACTATTCCCATTTCTTTTAAGAACTCATCAAACTCAGTACTCATATATTCGCTACCTCGGTCCGACCTAATTGCTTTGATATGATGACTCATTTGTTTTTCAACTAGGATCTTAAATTTCTTGAATTTTTCCAAGGCTTCAGATTTATGTCTCATTAAGCACACGAATCCTTACCTAGTATGGTCATTAATGAATATAGTGAAATACTGAAATCCATCTCATGCCACTTCAAAATGGCCACACACGTCAGTATGGATTAATTCGAGTTTTTCAGCAGCTTTTTTAAAATTCCCTCTGAAGGGTGACTTAGTCATTTTGCCTCAAGATTCACACTTTGGATATGGCTCCAATCCCAATAGACCATTAAGTTAATCTTTCTCCATTTTATGAATCTTGATCCGACCAACGTGACCAAGTCTTAGATGCTACTTAAGTGCTTAGTTTGTTTCATCCCTACCACGCTTCCTAGTTATAGTATTCACAGTAGTTTTATTCGTTAGATTAAAATGATGTAAACCATTTAGTAATGTAATTGTACCAACCATTTATTTCTAAAATAATATGATAGTATCTGTCTCTAATAAAAAATAATATCCTTTATGGTCCATGACCGTAATTGATACAATATTTTTGTGCCCCTTGGGCAAACCAAGTACATCATCCAAAGTAATAAAACCGGATTCTAAATTTAGCATAAGTGATCCGTTGTTAGCATCCCCGAAACTGTAATACCCGAGATTTCTGATATGTATTTGAACCTTGTATTATTGTAATTATTGCATTTTGATCTGAGTATTATTCTCCGTATTTCATGATCCGTTGTTGTTGAACGCATGATTTCATGAATGTGATCTAAATTGTGATTCTGCGCAAGTAGCGGACGCTATCGACTAAATGTAGCGTATGCTAATTTGGATTCGTAGCGCACGCTGTGCATGAACCTTAGCGCACGCTATACGTAGTCAGCATGATTAAGACAGGGTGGTAGGTGAGATCGGCTGCGGATTTCGGTCGGATCATGTCGGGATGAACCTGGACGGCTTTCGGGAAAAGCCAAGTCAACGAGGTAGCGCACGCTGATGATATGAGGATAGTGCACGCTAAATGCTGAGTATAGTGAAGTCAATAAGCTTCGTATGGCCGTTAGCGCACGCTATGGATAGGGACTAGCGCGCGCTAATAACCATTTTCTATAAATAGGACAGCATCCTTTTTCATATTTTCAGCCTTTTCACTTCCCACGTTCGAATTCTTGGACTTGTAGAGTCACTCTCTTCATCCTAAACCTCTCATATCATCCTCCTAGCACGAGTTTGAAGATTGTAGATCATTGGAGATTGGTGTTCAAGCCCTCGGTGTTGGATTTCTTCAAGTTCCTTCGTGTTCTTCGCTACTTTGAGGTAGGTGATTCTTCACCAATATTAGTAGTATTTTGAAGGATGTTTTGATCATGATTTGGGATTTCTAGTCAGTTAAATTCGTAAGTAGTCGAACATCATGAGTTAGAAGGACATTTTCGATGCTTCGGCACTTAGTCATCGTTTAATCCATTGAACCTATTAGTGTTTGAACTCCTAGCATATTCATGAAGCTTCAAAACCGATTGTGGCCAGTATATGGAGATTATCAAAGTTATTATGTCTTTACAAAGTGGAATCATACGTTTTGGGACATGAAATGGATTGAACTTAGGATATTTCCTTGAAATCAAGATGAATTATGATGTTGTGATGATAATAAGTATCCTCGTATCTCGTAGTCGTTTAATCCATAAAGATCTTTCGCAAACCGTATGAGCATGATATGGACGGGGATGACATTTATTAACACTGAAGATTTCATGAGTTTCTTCACCATTAGATTAAGTCTACTGCCCAGTAGTGAACTGCCATGCACGGTTAGCGCACGCTAAGATAGGCATATTAACGTGCGCTATCGGGAATGAGTAACGTACGCTACGTTTGGTACGTAACGTATGTTATGTCATCAGGCGGGTCAGTCGGCTGATCAGAGAGGACTGTCAGTACGTATTTAGCGTACGCTAGACTTCGTCGTTTACGTACGCCAACGGGCAGGCTTAGCGTACGTTGCGTAGAGTATGTAGCGCACGCTAAGTAGTTCAGGCAATTTACATTTTTAGAGCTTTTGGCTGTAGACTGGATCGTTAGACATTCGTACGACTTGAGATGAATTCTATATTATTCTTTTGTTAAGGTTCGAGCTTGCTACGTTGATCGAAGGAGACGGCCTTCGAGTGTGTTGAGATCGTTAGAGAAATTTGTTCTTGCCATCCTTGAGGCAAGTATCGTAATTTGTTAATATTCATATTTTGAGTATACATGTGGTTTATTCATGTTGTTGAACATGGGATTTATTTCGTTGAATTGTCATGATATTCGTTATTCAGTGTTTGTATGTTCATGTTGATGGACATAGCGATTTTGCATATATGTATGCATGAGTTGTGTTTGTGTATGTTGTACGATCTATGCTGAGGGCGCTGGATCGGATGTCCACCTCGTGTTGGTCCGACGGGATCATCTTGGGATCTAGGCTGAGGGCACTGGATCATTGGACGGGTTTTTCCACCTCGTGTTGGTCCGACGGGATCATCTTGGGATCTATGCTGAGGGCGTTGGATCATTGGAATACCCATGCTGTGTTAATGGAATCTTGTGGATTCGCATTGTCGGATTTCGGTAGCGGAAGTCCGTGTGGTGTATCTTGTTATGTATTGTTGATGCATATTCGATTTGTTTAATATGATACTTGTACTAGCATCGTTTTGCTAACCCCTTCGGGGGTGGACATTTGTTTTGATGTTCAGGTAGCCGAGGAGCAAGGAAACAGCCATAGTACCGATGTGACGACGAAGGGGTTCAATGATGTTTGTCGTTGCTTTTGATTGTCTTCTTGGTTCATTTTCAGTACTCGAGTACGCGTGTCTTATTAATATCATTTCGATATGGTTGTATTAATTAACTCGTTGGATCAGTTGGAACTGGTTTTGTAATTTGAATTTCTGCGGTATTGTTGGATTATTCACATTTCTTTTAATTAGCCTTGTAAATCCTTACTTAAAGGGTTTACGGCGCTGTAATTATTCCGAATATCTCGGGGTGTTACAGAATATGGTATCGGAGCTAAGATTCATGGATATCTTGGCAGTCGGGTTTTAGTTGGGTCTGTTTACATTATTGATTTACGGGTCGTTCGTAACATCACTGTTCAGCCAAAGTCATCATGTGGACCGTGGTTGTAAGTCTCCTAATCTCTTATACTACCGTTTTACTTGATTTCTGTTTTGTGAGTATTTGACGGGCTTTATTTTGAAAATTTCGTCCTGGATATTGAGAAATTGTGTTTACAGTATGTTGAGAGGAGGACGTGGACGCGAACGTGGTAATATGAGACAGGAGGATTCCGCAACTACCCCAGAATTATCGGCTAGTCGAACCGATTCCTATTCTGGAGGGCAGCAGGGATCAGCGAATGACGACGCAAATCCTAACATGCCGAGAGTGCTTCAACAGGTGGTGGCTCAGATAAACCAGTTCGCTCAGGTAGTTGACCGCATACAGACGGCGATGGGACAGCAGCACCACGAGGATAACCGGGGAGACAGATGGCTTGCTGAAGTGGTCAAATTGCACCTGCCAAAATTTGACGGATCTGCTGAGGCACTTACTTGGGATCATTGGCTAAAGGAGTTAGAGAAGATATTCGCAGGTATTAACTGTCCCGGGGGCCGGAAGGTTCCCATTGCCCAGTATTTTCTGACTGGGGAGGCCTTTGACTGGTGGGAAGCTATTCGACCCGAGAATCATAATGCGGATTGGACGGAATTCAAACTAATGATGGAAGCACAGTATTGTCCTCGTCCAGTTAGAGAGGCAAAAATCCGAGAGTTTTTCTCACCACAGAGTTCGGAAGCATCTGTGACAAATTTAATCAAAACTTTTAATCATCAGCTGACTTGTGTGCGACACTTGGTCAGAACGGAGGCAGAAAAGATTTTTCATTTCGATATGCGAATGAAACCGGAGATTCAGCAGTACATGTCCGGATTCGAGTGTACTACGTTGCGACAGTATCAAGACAAAGCGCTGGCCTACGACATGAAAGAGGTGGCGGTGGAGAAATCGATGGAGGCAAAGAAGCATAAAGTGACCGGTAACTTCTCGGAAAACAAGAGTGGTGGGGCCCGCAAGGGCCAGTCTTTCTTTTATTCATCCAGGAAACCTCCACATCCTTCTAGAGGTGGAAAGAAGTTACGGACAACATCAGTAGTTTCGGACACGTCAAAGAAGTGCTATAATTGTGGTCGAGCAGGGCATATACGACGTGATTGCCCCGCATCTTCTGTGACTTGTTTCGATTGTGGGCAAGAAGGGCACTGTGCGAATTTCTGTGGAGTGGCGACTAGATCGTTTGGTACTCGCACTCCGGCGCCAGTTTCGAAAGAAATAAGTGTGAACCAGACGCAGCAGAGTGGATTTCAGCAGCAGAATGTTGGGAAGAGAGAGACATCCAGTGCTGGGTCCGTTCCTCCGCGCCTGTACGAGATGAGGAAATCTGACGATCAGAACACTGATGTTGCATCAGGTACGATCCAGATCCTTTTGCAACCAGTTAGTGTCTTATTCGATTCCGGAGCTACACATTCTTTCATATCATTGAACTGTGTTAATCGTTTGAAAATCTCGTGTTAATTTGATTGTGAACCATATGTTGTGGGTTTGCCGAGCGGAGAGAGAATTGTGGGAACCCTAGAAACTAGAGATTTTCCAGTGTCTATAGGAGGGAGAGATTGGACATAGAATCTTATTGTAGTTGACATTCATGGTGACGACTTAATTCTCGGAGACAATTGGCTCAACCGTTATGGAGCTATTCTAAATTACCGAAAGAGAGTCATTTCTATCATTGCTGATGACGGATCTGAACACTTATTCAGAAGATGGAGACCGGGAAGCTCGGGAAAATTGATCAAAGCGATGAAACCTGTGAAATTGCTGAAGCAGGGATGTCATGGACTTTGGTGCTATGCCATGAGGAAAGAAGAAGGAGTAGAGCTCTCGTCTATTCCAGTTGTGAATGAATTCTCATATGTATTCCCTGACGAATTACCCGGGTTACCTCCGCAGAGAGAAGTGGAGTTCACTATCGAATTAGAGCCTGGAGCCGCTCCTATTTCCAGAGCACCATACCACATGGCGCCAACCGAGATGTATGAACTAAAGAAGCAACTGGAGGAATTATTGCATAAGGGTTACATTCAACCTAGCGTTTCTCCTTGGGGAGCACCCATTCTCTTTATCCGGAAGAAAGATGGATCCCTTCGATTATGTATTGATTACAGGGAGCTAAACAAGGTGACGATCAAGAATAAGTATCCTATACCTCGGATCGACGACTTGTTTGATCAACTGCAAGGGGCAAGGGTATTCTCAAAGATTGACTTGCGGTCAGGATACCATCAGTTGAGAATTAAGGAATCGGATATACCGAAATCTGCTTTCAGATCCCGGTACGGGCACTATGAATTCGTGGTAATGCCATTCGGACTTACCAATGCTCCTGCGGTATTTATGCAACTGATGAATCGGGTATTTTTAGAATACCTAGTTAAGTTTGTGGTCGTTTTCATTGATGACATCTTGATCTATTCGAAATACACAGAGGAGCATGCCGAGCATTTGCGTGTGGTTTTGAGCACCTTGAGGAAGGAACAGCTCTATGCGAAGCTTTCTAAATGTGAGTTCTGGCTTAGGGAAGTAACTTTCCTTGGGCATGTGATATCAGCTGACGGAGTTCAGGTGGACCCGAAGAAAGTCGAAGCAATCTTGGAATGGGAAGCTCCTAAAAACGTGAAAGAAGTCCGAAGCTTCTTAGGACTCGCTGGATATTATCGCCGTTTTGTAGAGGGATTTTCCAAAATTGCTCGTCCACTCACTCAGCTGTTACAGAAAACTCAAAAGTTCACGTGGGATGAGAAATGCCAGGCTGGTTTTGACGAACTTAAGAAGAGACTGACGACAGCACCTATATTAGCATTACCAGAGGGAAACTGATGGATTTATGGTATACAGCGATGCTTCAAATCAGGGTCTGGGATGTGTGTTGATGTAAGGGGATAAGGTGATCGCCTATGCTTCTCGACAGTTGAAACCGTATGAAGTTAATTACCCGACTCATGATCTGGAGTTAGCAGCTGTGGTCTTTGCCTTGAAATTTTGGCGACATTATTTATACGGCACTCATTGTTAGATCTTTACAGATCATAAAAGCCTCAAGTACATCTTCAGTCAGAAAGAATTAAACATGAGGCAGAGAAGGTGGCTGGAATTGATCAAGGATTATGACTTGGAAATTCTCTATCACCCGGGTAAAGCAAACGTAGTAGCTGACGCATTGAGCCGAAAACCTGTTTCTCTTCGAGTGTTGGAAGCACTTACATCCCAAAACAGCATTCAACGAGAACTGATCCGCGAAGGGATTGAAGTATGGTCACCAGGAATCCAAGGGCAACTATATGTGATGGAACTGACTTCGTCACTAGTCGAGAAAATCAAATCTAAGCAGTTGAACGATTCTCTGATCCTTCGGTTAGGGGACGAAGTAAAGAAAGGAAAGGCCCCAGGATTCGTGATACAAGATGATGGAGTTCTGAGATTTCAGAGTCGACTTTGCGTTCCCGATGATGATGAATTGAGATGGACAATTCTGAAGGAAGCTCACAGCGCGCCCTATTCTATTCACCCGGGGAGCAGTAAGATGTATAAGGATCTAAAACAAAACTTCTGGTGGGGAAATATGAAGAAGGACGTAGCAGAGTACGTTTCGAATTGTTTGACTTGTCAGCAGGTTAAGATTGAACATCAGCAACCTGCCGTAATGTTAAAGCCGCTTCCGATCCCTGAGTGGAAGTGGGAGGATATCTCGATGGATTTCATCACCAATATGCCAAGGACCAAGACGGGAATGAAAATGATATGGGTTATAGTTGATCGACTAACCAAGTAGGCTCATTTCCTATAAACTAAAGACACGTGGGGACCCGAGAAATTGGTGCGAGTATTTATTGCGGAGATAGTCAGATTGCATGGGACGCCGAAGACCATTATTTCAGATCGAGATGGTCGCTTCGTGTCGCACTTCTGGAAGGCAGTTCACAGGGCTTTGGGGACCGAGCTAAACTTTAGCATGGCTTATCATCCCCTAACGGACGGTCAGTCCGAAAGGACTATACAAACAGTAGAACACATGCTTAGAGCTTGTGCTTTGGATTGGTCAACTGATTGGGAGGTTCACTTGCCATTGATTGAATTCGCCTTCAACAATAGTTGGCATGCTTCTCTTAATATGGCACCATTTGAAGCTTTGTACGGGAGAAGATGCCGATCACCCCTGTGCTGGGATGATTCTTCGGACTTGATCGGGACAGAACCAGAATTGATAGTTCAGACTCAAGAGAAGATAGCCTTGATTCGGGAAAGACTGTTGACTGCCCAGAGTTGACAGAAATCTTATGCAGATGTGCGTCATCGCCCTCTAGAGTTCGACATTGGGGACCACGTACTACTGAAGGTGTCTCCTACACGAGGAATTTTCTGTTTTGGGAGGAAAGGTAAGCTAAGTCCGAGATATATCGGACCATTTGAGATCCTCGAGAGAGTTGGGGATTTAGCATACCAGTTGGCCTTACCGCCATCGCTGAGTCACGTTCATAATGTGTTTCACGTATCCCAATCGCGGAAGTATGTACCAGATCCCAGTCATATCATTGAGTTCGATGAGATCGAGATAGCTAATGATGGCACTTTCGAAGAGAGACCAATCAAGATACTTGAGAGTCAGATCAAACAATTGAGGAATAAACCAATACACTTGGTTAAAGTACAATGGTCACGACATGGAGCTGAAGAGGCCACTTGGGAAACGGAGGGCAGTATGAAGACTAGATATCCAGAGTTGTTTTCATCTTAAGTTTCGGGACGAAACTTCTTTTTAGGGAGGAAGGATGTAATACCCAATATTTCTGATATGTATTTGAACCTTGTGTTATTGTAATTATTGCATTTTGATCTGAGTATTATTCTCCGTATTTCATGATCCGTTGTTGTTGAACGCATGATTTCATGAATGTGATCTAAATTGTGATTCTGCGCAAGTAGCGGACGCTATCGACTAAATGTAGCGTACGCTAATTTAGATCCGTAGCGCACGCTGTGCATGAACCTTAGCGCACGCTATACGTAGTCAGCATGATTAAGACAGGGTGGTAGGTGAGATCGGCTGCAGATTTCGGTCGGATCATGTCGGGATGAACCTGGACGGCTTTCGGGAAAAGCCAAGTCAACGAGGTAGCGCACGCTGATGATATGAGGATAGTGCACGCTAAATGCTGAGTACAGTGAAGTCAGTAAGCTTCGTATGGCCGTTAGCGCACGCTATGGATAGGGACTAGCGTGCGCTAATAACCATTTTCTATAAATAGGACAGCATCCTTTTTCATATTTTCAGCCTTTTCACTTCCCACATCCGAATTCTTGGACTTGTAGAGTCACTCTCTTCATCCTAAACCTCTCATATCATCCTCCTAGCACGAGTTTGAAGATTGTAGATCATTGGAGATTGGTGTTCAAGCCCTCGGTGTTGGATTTCTTCAAGTTCCTTCGTGTTCTTCGCTACTTTGAGGTAGGTGATTCTTCACCAATATTAGTAGTATTTTGAAGGATGTTTTGATCATGATTTGGGATTTCTAGTCAGTTAAATTCGTAAGTAGTCGAACATCATGAGTTAGAAGGACATTTTCGATGCTTCGGCACTTAGTCATCGTTTAATCCATTGAACCTATTAGTGTTTGAACTCCTAGCATATTCATGAAGCTTCAAAACCTATTGTGACCAGTATATGGAGATTATCAAAGTTCTTATGTCTTTACATAGTGGAATCATACGTTTTGGGACATGAAATGGATTAAACTTAGGATATTTCCTTGAAATCAAGATGAATTATGATGTTGTGATGATAATAAGTATCCTCGTATCTCGTAGTCGTTTAATCTGTAAAGATCTTTCGCAAACCATATGAGCATGATATGCACGGGGATGACATGTATTAACACTGAAGATTTCATGAGTTTCTTCACCATTAGATTAAGTCTACTGCCCAGTAGTGAACTGCCATGCACGGTTAGCGCACGCTAAGATAGGCATATTAACGTGCGCTATCGGGAATGAGTAACGTACGCTACGTTTGGTACGTAACGTACGTTATGTCATCAAAGCGGTCGATCGGCTGATCGAGAGGATCGATGCGTATTTAGCGTACGCTAGACTTCGTCGTTTACGTACGCTAACGGGCAGGGTTAGCGTACGTTACGTAGAGTATGTAGCGCACGCTAAGTAGTTCAGGCAATTTACATTTTTAGAGCTTTTGGCCGTAGACTGGATCGTTAGACATTCGTACGACTTGAGATGAATTCTATATTATTCTTTTGTTAAGGTTCGAGCTTGCTACGTTGATCGAAGGAGACGGCCTTCGAGTGTGTTGAGATCGTTGGAGAAATTTGTTCTTGCCATCCTTGAGGCAAGTATCGTAATTTGTTAATATTCATATTTTGAGTATACATGTGGTTTATTCATGTTGTTGAACATGGGATTTATTTCGTTGAATTGTCATGATATTCGTTATTCAGTGTTTGTATGTTCATGTTGATGGACATAGCGATTTTGCATATATGTATGCATGAGTTGTGTTTGTGTATGTTGTACGATCTATGCTGAGGGCGCTGGATTGGATGTCCACCTCGTGTTGGTCCGACGGGATCATCTTGGGATCTAGGCTGAGGGCGCTGGATCATTGGACGGGTTTTTCCACCTCGTGTTGGTCCGATGGGATCATCTTGGGATCTATGCTGAGGGCGCTGGATCATTGGAATACCCATGCTGTGTTAATGGAATCTTGTGGATTCGCATTGTCGGATTCCGGTAGCGGAAGTCCGTGTGGTGTATCTTGTTATGTATTGTTGATGCATATTTAATTTGTTTAATATGATACTTGTACTAGCATCGTTTTGCTAACCCCTTCGTGGCATTTGTTTTGATGTTCAGGTAGCCGAGGAGCGGGGAAACAGCCACAGTACCGATGTGACGACGAAAGGGTTCAGTGATGTTTGTCGTTGCTTTTGATTGTCTTCTTGGTTCATTTTCAGTACTCGAGTATGCGTGTCTTATTAATATCATTTTGATATGGTTGTATTAATTAACTCGTTGGATCAGTTGGAACCGGTTTTTTAATTTGAATTTCTGCGGTATTGTTAGATTATTCACATTTCTTTTAATTAGCCTTGTAAATCCTTACTTAAAGGGTTTACGGCGCTGTAATTATTCCGAATATCTCGGGGTGTTACAGAAACCATGCCTGCTCCCGACTATCACCATCACTTTTATAGCTTCAAGCTTTCTACTTCGTTTTGGATCCAGATTCATTGAACATATATGAGAACTTTCACAAGAATCAAGTATCCAAGAAGTGAAATAAACAGTTACAGAACAATTTATTTCCAAAATTAGTAGTTATGTGCCTGAAGGCGTATTGTGGTGAAATTTTCAACAGTGCCTCCTCCAGTGGCCTAACACATAAAAGTTCAGGAAAGCATATGTCTTCTTGGCCCCTTACTCTTTGGAACCATTGTGGCCTTGTCCTTTTTTTTTCTGTACCCCTCCTTTAGGTTTGAACTGCTTCTTGCCATTTTTCTTGTGTTCTTGGACCTCCAAACCCAGAAGAAATTACAACTGCAGTCTTCTTCGGCCTAGTCTTCATTTGAGACTATGTTGCACTCAGTTTGTTCATTAGCCCAGCCAAGTTACAAGCAATCTCACTACAGTTAAAGTTCATAACAAACTGAAAGAAGGAGTCTGGAAATGATTGCAGGATAAGGTCGGTCTGGAGAGAAGCATGCATCCTAAAATCAAGATCCTCAAATCTCTCGATCATAGATATCATTTTGAGGATATAATCCCCAACTTTCTCACCTTCCTACATCCGAGCACAAAACTATAATACCCGGATGTGAACTCATTTATTTTCATTCAGTAATTGTCACTCTGTAATTTTTCACTTATTAATAATCATTCATCATCCACATTTATTCATTCGTGTTCACCGTTCAGAGTAACTTTGAGTCGTGTATCGATATTGTTCATTGTTTCAACCTTGCTTGAGAATCGAGACGAGAATATTATTTTGATTGTTATAATTGCTTCATTAGTCGATGTTGATATTGAAGTTCATACCATTTCAAAATTTACTCCTTGTTCGAATCATGCTATTGTTGGGCAAACCCTTGTAATCATTGCTTGGAACCACCGTTTTGGGGTTTCTGCACTTCCATTTCATGTTATTGTTCCCAAATATTGAATGTTATTGCTTTTATTCTCTTCCTGGGTCATTTTTCGCCATTTTTGAGCCCGAGTAGTGTGCGCCGCGGCACAAGGGAGTGTGCGCCGCGGCACACACATTGTGCAATTGGGCTGGAAACTGCCTGTACTGCGGGCCGCGGCCCCTGCTGGCCGGGCCGCGGCACTAAGCGGATGCCCTGGGCAGTTTATGGCCGTGGGCCGTGGCACACTCAGCCCGTGCCACGGCACACAACAGTTTTGCCTATTTCAGCGGATTTCGTGAGATGAATGCTCATTTCATCATTATCCTTCCTCCTCTCCTTGGGTGATCTTTTAGGCGATTTTTGGGTGTTTTTGAATCATCTTTATCAGAGTATTTCATCTTCTTCAAGTTGGGGTGTGGATTAACAACATATTTTTGGATTCTTCATCTTAATCCAAGGTAATTTCTTCAACCCTAGGTTCGATTTTGAGTTGGAGCATGATGTTTTGGGATGATATAATCATGATTTGTGATGGATATACATATGATTATGAGTTTTTATGAGTTACCATCGGATTGTTGGAAGTTTTACTCAAGAACACTTTGAAGGTTGACTTGGAATTGGGAATTTCAATTAGATGTTATCGTGATTTTGATTTGAGTATTCCTATAGGTTTATCGATTGTGTTGATAGTGTTTTGTTGGTTTGAATCATTCGTAAGAGGTTGGTTTTCGACACAATCGGGTGTAGTTGTAAATAATGGGAGATTGTTTACAAAGTGTTTGTCGAAATGCCTCAATGAGTTTAGATTTATTGTATCGACCTCTTGAATTGGTAATTATCACTATTGATATGTATATTAAGCGAAGTGTTGGTAATTGTATTATTCAAGGTTGTTCGAGCGATCGATATCTCCATTAAGGACGTTTGTTCAGGAGAGGATATTACATCACCGGTATTAATTCTTACTCGGTTAAAAGGATATTCATTTCTTTCGTTGTTGTTCATTAATATTCATAATTCATTCATAGTATATTATTCATGTTGAGAATTGTAATTATCAAACTAATCATTCATTTCACGAGGAACGACGGTTCCAATCATTTCCATGAATTATCATTCATTTCATCATCAATTCATCTCGGTGTGTCATTCTTGACCCTTGTCGAGTCGTTATTCACTGATATTCATTGGTCACTTTTGTTCTGTGACCTTCTGGGTTCATATTGTGTGGCCGGGTGGGGATGTGTGGAAATTTTAGTCGGGCACTTGATAGTCATGTGATCGAGTTCACCGACACAATGGACTGTGCACACGTTAACGTACCTCCGTGAGACTAATTAGGCACAAGGGCGGGTGTGTCCGGACACTCGTCTTGTGCACTTGCACATACCATTACGGGCATACTATGATGCCCCTCTTCAGCTGGATTTCATAACTAAGATATGTAATTATGGTGATTGTTCAACTCTTGAGGATTGTTGTTCTGTGTAACTGACCCCGTTGGGGGATATTGTTTTCAGGTCATGGCAAGGCAAAGGCATGGGAATAGAACGTTGACGGAGAGGAGTCCCAGTGATACTAGTAGGGGGGGCCAGTCCATCAATTTGTTCATGCCTTCTTATTATGTATTTTCCGCTGCACTTCCTTTTGGATTGTCATTTGTTCAGTGTTGTATATTTTATCTTCACATAAAATATACAGATATTCAGTGTTCCCTGGGTGTGTTGTATTTGAAACTCCTCATCGGAGTAATTGATGATGTAATGTGGTTCGGTACTATATTTGTATTGTGTAATTCATTAATTTTCATTCGCCTGGTGGGTCCCAGTCGGGGGTCCACGGCACTGTGATATCCGCCTAGTTTGGGGTGTTACAGAGTTGGTATCAGAGAGTGGTTTTGAATACTACCTCCCGAGTCATGTCTCATTTGAAAACATTGTTCATCAGACTAGTATCATTAAACTTTCACATCACGTGTGACCTGTGAAAGCACCAAGCCCTTCAGACCGAAAGAACTGTAAGATTTCTGACGCCATGATATGATTTCTGGCAATAAGAATCACTCATTCATCATTCATCAGTCAACAATCCTCAATCATCATTATCATTTTTGGTCATGTTGATCATGTTAATTCATTCATCACTCAGTTAATTTCATTGCTCAGTTGTTAATCTTGTGGATCATATCATCAATCTTGTTAACTTGTTCAAGATAGTCATTTCAATAATTTCATCGGATAATCATGTCACCTCAGCTGATCTTTCATGCGATATTCGTACGACATCTATAATTATCATGTGTTTCCTACCTTCAGTATGGATCGAGCTGGCAGAGGACGCAGGGGAAGAGGCCGCAGTGCAGGCCAAAACCCGAGAGCTCGAGTGAACACCCATGCAAATGCGAGGAATAATGCTAATTCATCGATCAGCGACGCTGCCACTCATTCACCTGGAAATAATCCTTCACTGTCAGGGAGTCGTACTCGGGACACAGCTTAATCAGAAGGTGTTCGAGTTGACCCTCTCGTATTTATATAGGGCATGATGGCCCAAATGACTCAGATGGCACGTCTGATGGAGACGATGCAGAACTCAATGACTCAGAATCAGCAGGCTCCTCCGCCGCCACCTCAGAGGAAAGAGAGGAGTGTGAGCAGCATCATCAATGACATTTCTATCCAGAGGCCGCCTACCTTCGAGGGCTCATCTGAGCCGGCAGACATTATTCACTGGCTGGAGCATTTCGAGAAATTATTTGCTATTGTGAAGTGTCCCGAAGGACACAAAGTTTCAGTTAAGGCTTACTATATGGGTAAGAGCGCTCACTCTTTGTGGATATCTTTGAAACCCACCGACGGATCTTACACGTGGGACCAGTTCAAAACTCTCATGATGGAAAGATATTATCCGGCCCCGCTCAGGGAGGCCAAATTGTCAGAATTACTCAGTCACAACCCCTCAACAGAAGGCGATGTTCTCGCCATTGCCGAGAAGTTTCAGGAGCTACTTCCCTTCGCCCCATCCATTATCTAATCCGAGGCGGATAAGATCAAGTACTTCAGCAAGAGGTTGAAACCTCATATGCGGCTACAATTGCTTAATCATCATTGCACCACTCTGGCCGAATTCATTGAGAAAGCTCTTACTTATGAGCTTACTGCTAAGCAAATTTCTAAGAATCAAACTTCATCTTCTGGCAAGAAATCGAAGAATCAAAATCAGTCCGAAGGCGGCCAGGCAACCTTCAAGAAGCCTCGTGCGGGCTCTACTTTTTCTAAGCGATCTCCTATGGCGCCGAAACCCGCCGAATCTCAGTCCCGAGCGGCCAGTTCGGCCATCACCTGTTACAACTGTGGAGAACAGGGTCACTTCAGTACTAAGTGTCCGAAGTCGGCCCTCACGTGTAATAATTGTGGGATTGCGGGGCATAAGGCCCGTTTCTGCCGAAGAGACTCCAAACCTACTCCGGCGGCATCTCAGGCCCCGAAACAGTCAGAAGTTCAGAATCAGGCCACTAAGTCCGCGTCGTTTAAGACGACAGGAGAAAACAAAGGCGGAGCCCACAGCTATCAGACAGGAGCATCCGCTGCAGGGACTAGCAAGCCCCGAATTTATGAGATGAAGAGGAGCGGCGATCCGGAGGCCCAAATGATCTCATGTATACTCGAAATTTTATCTCAACATGTGTGTATCCTTTTTGATATTGGTGCATCGCATTCATTCATTTCCAAGTCATGCTTGAGTAGACTTCATCTGGATAGTGCTACTAATTATGAGCCTTATATCATTGGACTACATGATGGTGGGAGAATTATCGGAGATCATGAGATTAATAATTGCCCGATTTAGCTTCATGGCCGTGATTGGTTGCAGACCTGATCGTGGTGGATTTACCTAGAGATGACGTTATTTTGGGTATTGATTGGAAGGATCGTCACGATGCCATCCTTAGTGTCCGTAAGCGTATGGTCACTATTATTTCAGACGATGGAGTCGAGTATGTATTTCAAGGGAGTAATCCCAGCTGTTCCGGAAGAGTTATCAATATGATGAAAGCAATGAAATTACTCAATCAGGGTTGTGTTTGTTATTGATGCTATATGACCAAGACCGAGAAATCATCGGTGTCATTGGCGGATATCCCGGTAGTTAGAGAATACGCCGATGTATTTCCAGACGAGTTACCTGGTTTGCCTCCATATAGAGATGTGGAATTCACGATTGAATTGGAACCCGGTACATCTCCAATATCGAAAGCACCATATCGTATGGCCCCGACCGAAATGCAGGAATTGAAGAATCAACTGGAGGAATTGACCGAGAAGGGTTATATCAGACCGAGTGCGTCTTCGTGGGGAGCACCTGTGTTATTTGTCAAGAAGAAGGATGGTTTGTTTCGGTTGTGCACTGATTATCGAGAGTTGAATAGGGTGACGATCAAGAATAAATATCCTCTTCCCCGCATCGATGATCTCTTGGACCAGCTTCAGGGAGCTTCAGTATTTTCCAAGATCGATTTGAGATCTGGGTATCATCAGTTACAAATTCGAGAGTCAGATATTGCTAGAACGGCATTTCGAACATGTTATGGGCATTACGAGTTCGTGGTAATGCCATTTGGGTTAACTAATGCACCTGCTGTATTTATGGAGTTGATGAACCGAGTTTTCATTGACTATTTGGACCGGTTCGTGGTTGTTTTCATTGACGATATTTTGATTTATTCTCGTGGTCGAGAGGAGCACGAATTTCACCTTCATCAGGTCCTCGACGTGTTGAGACGAGAACGGCTCTATGGGAAGTTTTCTAAGTGTGAATTCTGGATGTTCGAGGTGACGTTTCTCGATAATTTCAGCAGACGGAGTACGTGTCGACCCTCAGAAGACGGAGGCTATCCGAGATTGGCAACCTCCGAAGAATGTTAAGGAAATCCGAAGCTTTCTCAGATTAGCTGGCTATTATCGGTGATTTGTGGAAGGATTTTCTAAAATCACTCAACCTATGATGAACCTTTTACGAAAGGATAAGAAATACATGTGGTCTGACGCGTGTCAGTGGAGTTTTGAGGAACTCAAGAGTCGTTTAATTTCAGCACATGTCCTTTCTTTACCATAAGGGACAGAGAGATTCGTAGTTTATAGTGACGCATCTGGGTAGGGTCTCGGATGTGTACTAATGCAGAACGGAAAGTGATTGCCTATGCGTCGCGGCAACTGAGGCCTTATGAGGTCAACTATCCGACCCATGACCTGGAGCTAGCAGTCGTGGTTTTCGCATTTAAAATTTGGCGTCATTATCGTTATGGCATCACTTGTCAGATTTTCACCGATCATAAGAGCTTGAAGTATATATTTACTCAGAAGGAGTTAAATATGCGTCAGAGATGGTGGTTAGAACTGATTAAGGACTATGATATCGAGATACTATACCACCCAGGTAAGGCGAATGTTGTCGTCGATGCCTTGAGCCATAAGTCCGTTCAGGAGCAGATGCTTGATCGTTTAACTGTTCAGAAGGAACTTCAGCAGGAATTCCTTAGGAATGAGATCGAGGTTTGGTTATAGCGTGTACAAGGACAGCTTTGCATGCTGGAGATTTCATTGCCACTTGAGGAGGCGATCAGACTAAAACAGAGTTCAGGGGAAAGCCCCTGGATTTGTGGTCCACGAGGATGGACTTTTTCGATTTAAGAATCGGTTATGTGTTCCGGCGGATGACGAGTTGAAAAACTCGATTTTGAGAGAGGCCCATGCGTAGCCCTTATTCTATTCATCCGGGGTCCAGCAAGATGTACAAGGATTTGAAACAAAATTACTGGTGGAGTAATATGAAGCGAGAAGTCACAGAATTTGTTTCGAGAAATCTAACCTGTAAGCAAGTCAAGATAGAACATGAGCGACTGGCGGGTATGCTGAAGCCACTTCCTATCCCAGAATGGAAGTGGAAGGATATTTCCATGGACTTCATCACGAGCTTGCCGGCGAGTCGTCGCGGCATGAATACTATTTGGGTCGTGGTGGACCATTTAACTAAGTCAGCCCATTTCCTCAAGATTAAGGATACGTGGGGTCCTGAGAGACTTGCCTAGTTATTCATTAAAGAGATCGTGAGACTGCACGGTACCCCTAAGAGTATCGTTTCAGATCGTGACGGGCGATTTGTGTCGCATTTTTGGAAATTTGTTCATCGTGCCATGGGAACTCAGCTCAATTTCAGCACGGCTTTCCACCCTCAGTCCTATGGACAATCAGAGAGAACTATTCAGACGTTAGAGGACATGTTGAGGGCATGCGTCCTCGATTGGAAAGATGATTGGGAAGTCCAACTACCGTTGATCGAGTTCACGTATAATAATAGTTGGCATGCTTCGATTCAGATGGCACCTTATGAGGCCTTGTACGGTCGTCATTGTCGATCTCCCCTATGCCGGGATGACTTATCAGAATCAGTCGGCACTGAACCCGATATGCTTTTAGCTGCCCATGAGAAGGTAGCGTTGATCCGGAGTCGTTTGTTGACCGCATAGAGTCGACAGAAATCATATGCCGATAACCGTCGTCGACCCTTGGAGTTCGAGACAGGTGACCACGTTTTGGTCAAGGTATCCCCGAGTCGAGGTACTTTCCGTTTCGGGAAGCGGGGGAAGTTGATCCGAGATTCATTGGACCATTTGAGATTTTGGATCGAGTAGGCGATCTGGCTTATAGATTGGCTTTACCTCTAGCCCTGAGCCGAATTCATAATGTGTTTCATGCCTCTAAGTTGCGGAAGTATATTGCCGACCCTAGTCACATACTTTAGTTTGATGAAATCGATATAGCGGATGATCATACGTATGAGGAGCGTCCCATATAAATCTTAGAGCGGCGAATCAAACAGTTTAGGAACAAGACGATTCCTTTGGTTAAGATTCAGTGGTCGAGACACGGAGTCGAAGATGCTACTTGGGAAACTGAGGATAGCATGCGGAAGAGTTATCCCGATTTGTTTGACCCTTAGTTTCGAGGACAAAACTCTTTTTAAGGGGGGAGTATATAATACCCGGATGTGAAATCATTTATTTTCATTCATTAATTGTCACTCTGTAATTTTTCACTTATTAATAATCATTCATCATCCACATTTATTCATTCGTTCAGAGTAACTTTGAGTCGTGTATCGATATTGTTCATTGTTTCAACCTTGCTTGAGAATCGAGACGAGAATATTATTTTGATTGTTATAATTGCTTCATTAGTCGATGTTGATATTGGAGTTCATACCATTTCAAAATTTACTCCTTGTTCGAATCATGCTATTGTTGGGCAAACACTTTTAATCATTGCTTGGAACCACCGTTTTGGGGTTTCCGCACTTCCATTTCGTGTTATTGTTCCCAAGTATTGAATCCTATTGCTTTTATTCTCTTCCCAGGTCATTTTTCGTCATTTTCGAGCCCGAGTAGTGTGCGCCGCGGCACAAGGGAGTGTGCGCCGCGGCACACACATTGTGCGGTGGTGGAAATCGCTTTATCTTGCGGGCCGCGGCCCTACTGGGCCGGGCGGCACTAAGCGGATGCCACTGGCAGCTTTGGCCGTGGGCGCGGCACACTCAGCCGTGCGGCGGCCTGCTGATGCGCCTATTTCAGCGGATTTTGTGAGATGAATGCTCATTTCATCATTCTCCTTCCTCCTCCTCTCCTTGGGCGATCTTGTGGGAGATTTTTGGGCGTTTTTGCATCATCTTTATCGGAGGGTTTCATCTTCTTCAAGTTGGGGTGTGGATTAACAACATATTTGTGCATTCTTCATCTTAATCCAAGGTAATTTCTTCAACCCTAGTTTCGATTTTGAGTTGGAGCGTGATGTTTTGGGATGATATAATCATGATTTGTGATGGATATACGTATGATTAGGAGTTTTTATGAGTTAACATCGGATTGTTGGAAGTTTTACTCAAGAACACTTTGAAGGTTGACTTGGAATTGGGAATTTCAATTAGATGTTATCGTGATTTCGATTTGAGTATTCCTATGGGTTTATCGATTGTGTTGATTGTGTTTTGTTGGTTTGAATCATTCGTTAGAGGTTGGTTTTCGACACAATTGGGTGTAGTTGTAAATAATGGGAGATTGTTTACAAAGTATTTGTCGAAATGCCTCAATGAGTTTGGATTTATTATATCGACCTCTTGAATTGGTAATGATCACTATTGATATGTATATTAAGTGAAGTGTTGGTAATTGTGTTATTCAAGGTTGTTCGAGCGACCGATATCTCCATTAAGGATGTTTGTTCAGGAGAGGATATTACATCACCGGTATTGTGTAAGTTAATTCTTACTCGGTTAAAAGGATATTCATTTTTTTCGTTGTTGTTCATTCATATTCATAATTCATTCATAGTATGTTATTCTTGTTGAGAATTGTAATTATCAACTTAATCATTCATTTGACGAGGAACGACGGTTCCAATCAATTATGTGAATTATCATTCATTTCAACATCAATTCATCTCGGTGAGTCATTCTTGACCTTTTTCGAGTCGCTATTCACTGATATTCATTGGTCACTTTTGTTCGTGTGAACTTCTGGGTTCATATTGCATGGGCGGGTGGGGATGTGTGGAATTTTTAGTCGGGCAGTTGATAGTCAAGTGATTGGGTTCACCGACACAATGGACTGTGCACATGTTAACGTACCTCCGTGAGACAAATTAGGCACAAGGGTGGGTGTGTCCGGACACTCGTCTTGTGCACTTTTACATACCATTACGGGCGTACTATGATGCCCCTCTTCAGTTGGATTTCATAATTAAGATATGCAATTATGGTGATTGTTCAACTCTTGAGGATTGTTGTTCTGTGTAACTGACCCCGTTGGGGATATTATTTTCAGGTCATGGCAAGGCAAAGGCACGGGAAGAGAACGTTGACGGCGAGGAGTCCCAGTGATACTAGTAGGGGGCCCAGTCCATCTATTTGTTCATGCCTTCTTGTTATGTATTTTCCGCTGCACTTCCTTTTGGATTGTCATTTGTTCAGTGTTGTATATTTTATCTTCACATAAAATATACAGGTATTCTGTGTTCCCTGGGTGTGTTGTATTTGAAATTCCTCATCGGAGTAATTGATGATGTAATGTGGTTCGGTACTACATTTGTATTATGTAATTCAGTAATTTTTATTCGCCTGGTGGGTCCCAGTCGGGGGTCCACGGCACTGTGATATCCGCCCAGTTTGGGGTGTTATAAAAACAACCGCTTCGATATCTCATATCGAGCACATAACAAACTAAGGGAAGGAGTCAGGAAGTGATTGCAGGATAAGATCGGTCTGGAGAGAAGCATGCATCCTAAAATCAAGATCCTCAAATCTCTCAATCATAGATATCATTTTGAGGATATAATCCTCAACATTCTCACCTTCCTACATCCGAGCACAAAACAACCGCTTCGATATCTCATATCGAGCAGTTTGGCTATTCTCCCCATAGAGCTCAGTAAGATGTGCCATAATAGCCCTTGCAGAGGGCATGTTTCCATGGGCCCTTTGAAGCTCATTGTTCATTGAGTCCATTATGAAACCTTGTACCCTGATATCATCTTTAACCCATTTCTCATGCGCATCAACATCTTCTTGTCTAGCCCTTGTCCTTGCAGTAGCCGGTGGGATATCCGCCTCCAAGACAACCCATGTTTCCATATTGAGGACTATCATCAGATTCTGGAGCTAGTTCACAAAGTGGGGTCCAGTAAGCATGTTCTTTTGAAGTAGAATTGTGAGTGAGTTCATTGTTATTTTGAGAGATTTTTCATTTGTTAACTGCATAGGACAATTTGAGATTCGTTAGTGATTGTTTAATTATGATCTGAGTAAAGAATCGAAGGACTTTCTTTATTCAACACTTGGCTCCCACTATTTTTACCATTCCACACTCCCTTATGGAATCCGAAAATCATGGTTGACTTCATAGTGGTGATCGATATCTTTACAAAATTTAATAGAGGGCCACACATACGGTTTCTATTCTACTATTCTTTATAAAGTGGGGTCTAACACCAACCATCTAATGAATGATTCGATCTTATTTTACCCCTAGTTCTCTTGCCCTCAATCCATACGGTTTCTATGGCTCGTTGAACTATTTAAGTTTAAACTGTCAACTTCTATCAGACTGACAATTTAATCTCACCTGGCACCCCAAACGGCTTCTACGAGTTGATTTGTCACATTCGAAGGCATCTAATGCACTCCAGGAATTTATCAACCTTCCCCAAAAATAATACACTGACATACTCAAAAGAATAATAATTTGGTTTGGATTTCAATTTTCCATGAGTTTGACCGAGGGTAGGAAACCTCGTAACCTATTTAACTTAGTATTTGTAAGTGGGAGAATTACACGATTATATGCTACACTTTTGCACATTAATCATTTTATAATCGCAGTTTGTCGGTTTGCTTGTTTGTCATACAATATAAAAAACATACACAACCTAAATCTACCAGCATGTAGTTCATGGATCGTTCCTAAGTACTGAGTCATCATCGACTTATAAAAGAAAAATACAAGTAATCAAATTACAGGTCTTGAATCTTCGTCTTGATGGCGGCTTGTCCTCGGCTCTTCGTCATAGCTAATTTATTACATTTATAAAATTTGCATCCTACACAAATTTACTAAAAAAATAAATTGGCTCAAAATGACTATTATAGTCCCATCGAATAAAGATTCAATAATCCAAGTCCATGAACTCATCACCATTCAAATAATAACGTAACAATCACATTAAAATTAATGGCATATACAACTAATCTAAATATTGATCTAAATAACATAAAATTAATCCATCCTTAATAATTAACCCAATTAATTTACACAAGAGTTAATTTTAACTTGTTCTGGACAAAAAATATCTCTTTTAATTAATTCCCTCAAAATAAAAATATCATATTTATATTTTAGTCAAATTAAATCCAATTTAATTTGCGGAAAATTAACTTATCAAACATGAAATAAAAAACAGAGTCGAATACACAAGGACCGGGCCGAGCCCGCGGACCGGCAGGGTAGCCTGCCCTTAGCCGAGAGGACAACCCCTCTCGGCCGCTGCCTGCCGAGAGCAGGCAGCACACTACTAGCTGTCGTTTGGCAGTGTCCTGGCAGCCCCGAGCTGCTGGGTCCGGCAACTTTTTCAGCTCGTGTTTTCGTCCCGAATTCAAAAATAATATTCTTCTAATTTTTATATTGTAACATAAACGGCTGGCTGTTAGGTACATGAGTGAGTCTATTAGCTTCCTCTATAGTGATTGGTCCACTTGCTTTCTAGCTTCATCAGACTTATCTGTGTGGAAGTTTTCATAGGGGTTGATGGTGACTTTGAGGTGTTCATCCCAAATTTGTTGAGCATCTCCTTGCCGTACTTCTCCTGATTGATGAATATAGTTGTAGGCAATTGTTTAATGTGAAACCCTAATAAATAACTAAGTTCTCCTGTCATACTCATTTGAAATTTACTTTGCATGAGATGAGAGAACTTCTTACGCAGATCAAGATTAGTTGAAATAAAAATAATATCATCCATATATATTAGAACCATAATAAGGTGGATTTTGAAGATTGACTTTTCGACAACACCTTTATCAAATCCGCTTTTGATAAGATAAAGTGACAGGGTTTCATATTAGGCCCTAGGTGCTTTCTTAAGTCCATACATTGATTTCCTGAGCTTGTAGATTAAATCACCTTCCGCCGTGTTGGAAAACCCTAGAGATTGTTATACGTACACCTTTTCATCTAGGTCGTGATTTAAGAATGCGCTCTTAATGTCTATTTGATATACGATGAAGTTCTTATGAGCATCAACTAGAAATATCCTAATGGCTTCTAATCTGGCTACTGGGGCAAATTTGTCATCATAGTCTATGCCTTGGGAAACCAATCTGGACTTGTTTCCTACAACAAGACCATTATCGTTCTTATTGTTTCGTAACACCTATTTTGTTCCATTACAGCTTGATGGGTTGGTTTGGGAACTAAGTACCAAACATTGCTCATTTCGAATCCATTAAGCTCTTCTTCCATTTATGTAATCCAGTGAGAATTACTCATAGATTCATTGGTTGAGACAGGTTCTAATTGAGCTAAGAATACAGCTAGTATACACATGGTAAATCTATGGAGTTCGGCTTTAGACTTGCATACAGGGAATTGGGACGTGTCAGGTCCAGATTCTGTTTTCTCTTGTCGTACGGTTTGTTGTGTACTATGTAGTGTTCTTCTGATGGAAACACCAGCATCAATATCACCAATTACTAACTCCTGTGGGTGATCTCTTAATCACCTCTTGTCGGGTTCTAGATCCGCATTCATAGCTATGCCTTGTTGATCTGTAGGTTCATCTTCAGCTTCAACTATGTCTTCTGATCTTACAGCTGCAAGGTTTATTTCTAGAACGATGACAGGATCTACCTGAGGCAGTGGGATTTACTCACGGGTTATGGTCTGGACTGCTTAGGTTCGGTTGTTTACTCCTGTTGGATCACAATGAGGTTCATCAAAGACAACATGGATTGACTTCTCTATAGTCAGTTTCCTTTTGTTGAAAATCCTGAAAGCCTTGCTGACAGAGGAGTATCCAACCAGTATACCCTCATTGGATTTCTCATCGAAGGTCTTTAGCAGATATCTTCCCATTGTTGAGAACGTAACACCCGCAGCAAAAAAATGAAAGTATACAACTATAGTAGTTTTCTTGTTCCACACCTCGTGTGCGGTTTTGTTGTGGTGCTTATTGATGATATGCGGAAACTTTCTTGTAGAAATCATTGTTCTAATTGCCTCCTTCAACATTCTGTTCTTTCGCTCGGCAACACCATTTTATTGAGAAGTCTGGGCTACTGAATATTCATGTTGTATGCTATTGTCTGCACAATATTGCTCTATGAAGCGATTTGTGAATATGTGCCTCTATCAGATCGAATGGATACAGTGCTCAGCCATTTCTCATTTTGCATCTTATTTAGGTGTTCTCGGCAACTTTGTGGTTGTCACCTTCTTCTTTCTCAAGAATATGGTCCATGAGTACCTGAAGAAATCATCAACAGTAACAAGACATTACTTCTTACCTCCCAGGCTGATAGAGTCTACAGGGCCAAATAAGTCCATATGAAGTAAATCCAGAACCATGTGGGTTGAGAGATATGATTTGCTCTTCGGAGAGGTCTTGGCTTGCTTGCCTTGCGGACAGGGTCCACAGACACTATTCTTATGAAATGAGATATTTGGCAAGCCTCCAACCATTCCCTGTCGGGCTAACTTGTTGATGGTCTTGAAGTTTATGTAAGGCATCATTTTGTGCCATAGCCATATATGATCTGCACTGTATTTGACAACAAAACAAGGAATGAGACCGGCTTCCTGTGACGCTTATTTGCTTGGTCTTTATGTCCTTCACCCTACAATGTCCTTCATAGAATTTAACCAAGAACTGTTTGTCACAGAACTGGCTAACATTTAGAAGGTTGTACTATCGTTCTCTACATAAGCTACATCGATGACTTTGAACTTTCATACAAGTGGGGTTCCTTTCCCTCTTTTTCTCCCTTCTGATTTTTCACCTAATCGCACCTTTGGACCTCTACCTTCTACGTAATTTGTCAGCTTGTTGATATCTCCTATCATGTGTCGAGAGCATTCATTGTTGAAGTACCAGTTGTCCTCCTCCCCTGATATCCTGTAATCATAATTAAGTAGATCTAGGTCCCCTGTGTTCGTTATGTACTTGGTTATTAGTGCCATTAGATACCCATATTTTCCTTACAACAATGGGTTTGTTGTAGGTTTTGTTGGATACTTTCTTGCTAGATTTGCGTGGGGCAGGCATATATTTGCTGTGAGCATTATTATTATGCATGAAAAAATAAAAGTTTTGGTTCCAGTAAGATTGTTGTCTAGGGGGAGGAACCGTGTTTCTCTGCCTTCTGAATTGCCTCCTGGGTTTCCAGTTGGATTCCCAGAGCTATTGTTGATAGAATTGAGCAAAAGCTTGCGTACTGTTGAATTGAGAGGTATCTGGGTTCCTGTACCCAATATTGGGGAGCTGCGTACGGTTGATAGTACTGAGGTGCAGAATGTTGATAGTATTGGGGTATAGCATTCCTTCTTTCTTGGTGGCAATGCTACTGGTATGCTTGAGGGGCATATTGTTGGCGTTGTGCATTGCATGTAACAGGTTTATGAGGCTGTGTTGTCTGCTGCTTGCGATATGAGCTTGGTAGCATAACGACAGCCTTCGATTTCTGAGAAGGTACAGCTATAGCTTTACCTTTGTCCACAGGTACAGCCATCGGAATCTCCTCGATCTTGGGGCATGGGACGGGTTCCTCCCCTTTGGAAAATACCATATTGGTTTTGCCACAGTTGGAGAATGAGCTGTATCCTACGACACGTTTATGGACATATTATCCAGTGCTAAGGATATCTTTCATCCTCCTGTATGATTTCTCAAACGACTTGAGGATGGTCTTGAGTTCTCCCTCTCATTTCTCAAGAATCTATATCTTGGCTTCCAATAAAGCAAAATCATTTGTCTTACGTTGATTATGAGATTTGACCTCATTTATTTCAGTTGTAAGTTGATGATTTCTTCCCATGAGTTTTTCATGTGTGACTTTTTTATTTTCACAATCTAAAGATATATTTTCATAATTGATTTTTACCAAGTAATTTTCATCCTTCAGCTCCAGGTTGGAAAGTGAGAGTTGTAGGTTTTCTTGTTCTAGCCTCTCATGGAGTTGTTGAATGGTTCTAAACACATTCATTATATTTTCTAAAGTATGCAATGCATTGACATGATTAATTGAGGTTGAGCTTATCTCATCATCACTTTCATCATTTTCTTCATATTTTGCCATAAAGCACATGTATGTTTTATCTTCAATCTCATCATCCGAAGAGTCATTGTCGGTGACGGACCGTAGGCACTTCTCGATTTTGGTTGCTGTAAGTGGTGCTTCTGATTCTCCAAATCAGTGCCTTTAGCTAAATTCTCCAGACGCATTGCTTTTCATTATTTTCCTGTTCTGCAGCCTCCGATTTTTAACCTTGTAATGAGGACTTCTATTTGCATAGCGTCCTGGATTCTTGCAATTATAGCGTAGGTTAGAGGCTCCAGGAGATGGTGACTAGGAACTCACCTTGTTCAAGGTTTTCGATTTGTATGGAGCCCTTTCGGACTTCTTGATGAATTTTTGGAAATTTTACAAGAGCAATGCCATTTCGTCCTATGACAACCTGTCATCATCGTCATCAATGGCGTTTTGGAGGTGCTGGGGCCGAGCTGTGTCTCTTGTCGGATACAGCGGCAAGTGCTGTAGTCTTGGCAGGGGACCTTTTGGCCTTTTCGCTCCTGTCCATATCATACTTAAATGCTTTGACGTCAGAGAATAGGTCAAGTTAGATATTTCAAAATTATTTGATACCAAGGTTTGAAGCTTACACTTGACTAGTCCTCGGGACAACAGTGTAACACCCCAAACTAGGCGGATATTACAGTGCCGTAGATCCCCAACTGGGACCCACCAGGCAAATGAAAATGAATGAATTACACAGGATAAATGTAGTACCGAACTACATTACAACAATAATTACTCCGATGAGGAGTTTAGTTACAACACACCAGGACAATACCGAATACTAGTGTATTTTATATGAAGATAAAATACACAACACTGAATGAAACGGAGTATTCAATGAAAGTCTGCAGCGGAAAATAAAGGACAATGACATGAATAACTGAAAGATCGGGGCCCCCTACTAGTATCACTGGGACTCCTCGACGTCAGCGTGTTCTCCCCGTACTTTTGCCTTACCAAGACCTGAAAAACAAAATCCCCCAAACGGGGTCAGTTAAACAGAACAACAATCCTCAAGGGTTGAAAATACACAATCATGATTATATCTGAAGTTATGAAATATCCTGTCGAAACATACGCAATCAAACATGCTATATGAATCGACTAACAGTACGGCTCAAAGGATGGCGCCACACTACGCCCGGGATGGAAATGTGTCCGTGCACAAGCCACCAACGATCGAACACGCGTGGTCTTGTACCTAATCAGTCTCACGAGACACATTGACTCGTGTGCACAGTCCAATGTGAGGCCAACAACCAACACACGACATAAATGTGCCCGACATGAAAATCCTACACATACCAACCGGCACGCCAGTATGACCCGGAATGCCACGTTATGACAAAAGTGACATCGAAAATGAATAATGACTCACCGAGGTGGAATGGTAATGAAATAAATGACAGCTCAATGAAAAGATTGGAACCGTTCCTTATGGTGAAATGATTAATTGATAACAACAAGTTTTGATACGGTTAATATAATGATGAATGAGTTATGATTATGAATGAACAACAACAAAAGGCATGAATATCCTTTTAACCGAGTAAGAATTAACTTACACAATACCGATGAAGAATGTCCGTCCACGAACAACGTCCTAACCAAGATACCGATCGCTCGAACAACCTTGAATAACAATAATTACAAACAATCGCTCAATACACGCATCAAGTAACAAAACACGACTAACCCAATTGAAACAACGATAATCAAACTCATAAGGCATTCCAACGAATACATAACCAACCACACAACCGAATTATCCAATCCCGAATATGTCGAAACCAAACCAAAATGAGTATTTCGAACTAACAAAACACTTCAATGACATCAATAATTCATTAGGAATCCATAATTCATGGTTACAACAACATCAATCGGAAAATCCCCAATTAACCAAAGTCAACCCCAAGGGTTCTTGAAATAATTCCGAAAATAACCATTAAATCCGTAGGAATATATTTATCCAAGGTAGATAATCCATATCTAACATATTCCAATGATAATCCAAGCTTACACGAAGAAATCGGAAGGAAAACCCAAAAATCCGAAATTCTAGATCCAAGAATTTAATACCTTTGATTCGATGAATAGGAGATGATGAAGTGATGATTAATCCAACTCAAAGTCTTGAAGATGATGATTGATGATTACACCTTGAAGAATACCCTCAAAATCGCCCAAATCTACCGAAGGAATGAAATGAGATGAATAATGACGAACTCTGACTAAACTGTCCAATTTATAGTCAGTCCAGGTTAGCGTGCGCTAGCCCTTGTGCGTAGCGTGCGCTAACGAGTAATTTGGGTAGTCCAGTACCCACTGTCCGAACACGGTAGCGCGCGCTACGTACCTTCTTGTAGCGTGCGCTACGGCCATACTACCAGCGTGCGCTAAGACCCATTAATAGCGTGCGCTAACGAAATATTGATGCCCAGCACTGGAGTCCAGAAAACTGTCTGACCTCTGATCTGACCACGATAGCGTGCGCTACAACCATTGTTTAGCGTGCGCTAATATATCGGTTGCGTACGCTAACAACAACACATAGCGTGCGCTATGAAATAATCGATGCGATCCGGTAGCCCTGGACTCAACTCGATCCGTCCTTAGCGCGCGCTACACCTCATATTAGCGTGCGCTACTTCAACCCACTAGCGCGCTGCTTACCAATCGTGGCGTGCGCTGCCTAACTCACTGCGGTCCGGTACCTTGGATGCATCAGTAACCTTAGCGTGCGCTAAAGGCCGAGTGGTAGCGTGCGCTACCTATACCCAATTAGCGTACGCTAAAGGAGTATGTAGCGTGCGCTACTCCTCACGCATTACCGCAACGAAAATGACAATGATGATAAACACGGCACGAAACTCCAAACCGATTAGTGATGAATGACGATTGATATACGATACAATTACTCGAATGATGAATACCATGATGAATCGAGTGACAATTGATTAATAATGAGTGAAAATTAATGAGTATCAATTCTTGAATGATAAATCTTGAATGATAATTCTTGAATTACAAGGGTATTACATACACCCCCTTAAAAGAGTTTCGTCCTCGAAACTAAGGGTAAACAACTCGGGACATGAACTATCCATCACGATCGCAAACAATAATGTCCAAATAGTTCTCGGGACCAAATCAATCGCACGCCCAAGTCCCCAAGTCTTGGCGTCTCGGATCACAATGAACGATCTCCCAAAAATATCACGAAGTCTCGGTATGACACCAAAAGGAATGCATCAAACGATCTCAAAATTTCAAGATTCTCAAATACGATCATTATAAGATAGATCAACAATAAATGATCCACAACCATGACACATTAATACGGATTGAGTTATATAGTCATCTGAAAGACAAGGCTATATATCAAATGTACCCAACATCGATATCCTCCATACCATCGATCTCCTCGATCCCAACGATTCGACGAAGACCCAAACTGAACTCACCGCTTAATATGACCCCGAAGGTTACCAAAACGAGTGACTATGACGAATGATAAATGATTAGATATCCGACAAGGATCAAGAATAACTTCGCCGAGGTGAACTAATAACGAAATGAGTGATAACTCAAATGAAATTATTGGAACCATTGTTCCCGTGAAGTGAATGATTGGTTGATAAATATAAGTCTTAACGTGATTGATATATGATGAATGACCTATGCGAATAATTGAGGCGATGAAATGAATGATTATCCTATTACCGAGCAAGAATTAACTTGCTCAACACCGGTGATGAATGTCTGTTGTATCCTTTGTTAAAGCAAACAACAGTCGAACTCGTCGTCTGAGATGAAGATGCTCTCCCAGCATGAATACGACTAGAAACGATCTCTTGGACGTCGGAGTCCGATGTCCCTCTGAACTCTTTCCAAACCGAGGCAGGAAAGTCACGTGATAATTACAGATCTCGTATGAAGATTGCATTATGATTACGAGACGGAATGATAACAATGAGCATGCACGCTCTAACAAAATGAATGCATTAATAATGCAATAAAACGATAAATCGACATGACGTCGTAATATGAGAAGATCGCATGAAAAATCAAGTGAGGTGACAAGCCTATCTGATGAAATTCCTGAAATGATTACCTTGAACAAGTTCACAAGATTGAAAAATTTGATTCACAAGATCAACAACTGAACCGTGAGATGGACTGGATGGTTATTGAATTAATCAAACAATGAGATTGACTCCGTGATGAATGAATTAATTGAACAATGAGGTTAACTGAGTGATGAATGAATTGACTGAACAATTTTAGAAAATCCCTCCACAAACCGCCGATAATAACCGGCTAATCCGAGAAAGCTTCGGATTTTCTTAACATTCTTCGGAGGTGACCAATCTTGGATAGCCTTCGTCTTCTGAGGATCAACACGCACTCCATCTGATGAAATTACAGGTCCGAGAAAAGTCACTACGGACATCCAGAACTCACCTTTGGAAAACTTTCCATAAAGTTGCTCTCGTCTTAACACGTCGGGAACCTGATGAAAATGAACCTCGTGTTCCTCTCGGTCACGAGAATAATCAAAATGTCATCGATGAAGATAACAACAAATTGATCCAAAAGTCGATGAAAACCTGATTCATTAACTCCATGAATACCGCAGGTGCATTAATCAACCCAACCGGCAAAACCGCAAACTCATAATGACCATAGCGTGTTCGAAATGCCGTCCTCGTGGTATCCGATTCTCGAATTCGCAACTGATGACATCCAGATCTTAATTCGATCTTGGAAAATCCGAAACTCCTGAAGTTGATCCAAAGATCATCGATACGGGGTAGAGGATGTTTATCCTTGATCATCATCTGTTCAACTCCTCGTAATAATACACACACGAACGAACCATACTTCTCCTTGACAGTAACACCGGTGCTCCCCACGGGGGCCTTTTCGGTCGGAGATAACCTTTCTCGCACAATTCCTCAAGTTGAGTCTTCAACTTCGCATTTAGTCGGGGCCATCCGGTATGATGCCTTCGATAACGGGACGTCTGGGCTCCAACTCACTCGTGAATTCCACAATTCTATGTGAAGGCCACCAAGTAACAAATGCAGGAAATACGTCGTCAATCGATGACAATGATACCATGAATGATTGAACACCTCGATTGTCTAAGAACGGCAATAGGTGACAATGATATAATGAATGATTAAGTAACTCGATTGCCCATGAACGGCCAATCGATGAAAATGATACAATGAATGATTGAATAACTCGATTGCCTATGATCGGCCAATCGATGACAATGATATAATGGATGATTGAATATCTCGATTGCCCATGAACGGCCAATCGATGAAAATGATACAATGAATGATTGAATAACTCGATTGCCTATGATCGGCCAATCGATGACAATGATATAATGGATGATTGAATATCTCGATTGCCCATGAACGGCCAATCGATGAAAATGATATAATGAATGATTAAGTAACTCGATTGCCCATGAACGGCCAATCGATGAAAATGATATAATGAATGATTGAATATCTCGATTGCGGAATTTCTCTGCTTCCGCCATAATAATAATTCTACTGGAACAACGGGGATTACTTCCCTGAAGCACACATTCGACAACCAACGACGGAAAGATAGCGACCAAACGCTAACAAACACTGAGGATAGTATCAAGACGGTTAAACCAACTAATACCGAAAATTACATCGTCCTAAGATAAATTCACCACGATTAGGTCCACCAACCAATCGCGGTTACTAAGCTTACTTCGGTATGATTCCGAAAATTCTTCCATCGTCAGGTAGACCGATGGTATGAGGTCCACAAGCAATAGGACTATCCCGAATTAAGTCTACTCAATCATGATTCGAAAATGAATGAATGCGGTGTACCAGCATCAAAAGGTACACACATGTTGAAATAAAATTACGAGTATACCTGAAATCATTCGGGCCACCGGATCGTCGATCCTCCTCATCACATGAATCTGGGATTTGCCGGCCCCCGAACCGGATGCTCCCGTCTGATAAATACGAGCTCCAACTCTATTTGCTTCCATTGTCTTAAACGACGTTGACAAAGCAGTCTGATTCTGAAAGGCTGGTTGCTTCGGGGCCTGAGATGCCGCCGGAGCCGACTTGGAGTTCTTTCGGCAAAAATGGGCCTTATGCCCAAAATTTCCACAATTATGACATGTGATAGACGGCGTCGTACACCTAGTACTGAAATGGCCCGGCGCCCCACAGTTGAAACAGATGATGGCCGAACTGGCTGCTCGGGACTGAGATCCCGCAGGATTAGGTGCCGTAGGAGGGCCTTCGAAGCGGTAGGACCCGCACGAGGTTTCTTGGAGGTTGACCAACCGCCTTCGGACCGATTATGCTTCGTTGATTTCTTGCCGACAGATGAAGGTTGTTGTTCAACACTTTCCTTAGCAGCCGTCTCATACGGGAGAGTTCGCTCGATTAAACCGGCCAGAGTGGCGCAATGATGATTGAGCAACTGAACATGGGTCATCATGGCCTGCATAAAAGTGAGTGGATCAACCGAACATCTCTTGATCGAGCCGAGTCATGGGTACGATTTCTGACGTAGTGATTATTCCCGGGTTTCGGCCCGTCTGCGGCCTCTCCCGTGCATCCACAGACTCTCCCCATACCGAAGTAGGAAGGTCGCATAATGATTATATTTCCCGCATGATTATCACGTTATGATGATGTCATGAGATGATGAAAATGAGTATACATGTTCTAACTTAGTGATTATATGAATGATTCTTGAAGTGACATGATTATCGATGAAATTCTTGAAATGATTATCTTGAGTAACTTAACAAGATTAATAATATGATCATCCAGATCGACAACTGAGTAATGAAATGAATTAAGTGATTAATGAGTTAATATGATCGTCCCGATCACAATGAATGATGATGTTTGAGGATTGTTAATTGATGAATGATGAATGAATGACTATTGCCAGAAATTATACCATGGCGTTAGAAATCTTACAGTTCTTTCGGTCTGATTGGCTCGGCATTTGCACAGGTCACACGTGACGCGAAAGTCCAATGATACTAGTCTGATGACGATGATTTCAAATGAGACATGACTCGGAAGGTAGTATTCAAAACCACGCTCCGATACCAACTCTGTAACACCCCAAACTAGGCGGATATTACAGTGCCGTAGATCCCCAACTGGGACCCACCAGGCAAATGAAAATGAATGAATTACACAGGATAAATGTAGTACCGAACTACATTACAACAATAATTACTCCGATGAGGAGTTTAGTTGCAGCACACCAGGACAATACCGAATACTAGTATATTTTATATGAAGATAAAATACACAACACTGAATGAAACGGAGTATTCAATGAAAGTCTGCAGCGGAAAATAAAGGACAATGACATGAATAACTGAAAGATCGGGGCCCCCTACTAGTATCACTGGGACTCCTCGACGTCAGCGTGCTCTCCCCGTACTTTTGCCTTACCAAGACCTGAAAAACAAAATCCCCCAAACGGGGTCAGTTAAACAGAACAACAATCCTCAAGGGTTGAAAATACACAATCATGATTATATGTGAAGTTATGAAATATCCTGTCGAAACATACGCAATCAAACATGCTATATGAATCGACTAACAGTACGGCTCAAAGGATGGCGCCACACTACGCCCGGGATGGAAATGTGTCCGTGCACAAGCCACCAACAATCGAACACGCGTGGTCTTGTACCTAATCAGTCTCACGAGACACATTGACTCGTGTGCACAGTCCAATGTGAGGCCAACAACCAACACACGACATAAATGTGCCCGACATGAAAATCCTACACATACCAACCGGCACGCCAGTATGACCCGGAATGCCACGTTATGACAAAAGTGACATCGAAAATGAATAATGACTCACCGAGGTGGAATGGTAATGAAATAAATGACAGCTCAATGAAAAGATTGGAACCGCTGCGTTCCTTATGGTGAAATGATTAATTGATAACAACAAGTTTTGATACGGTTAATATAATGATGAATGAGTTATGATTATGAATGAACAACAACAAAAGGCATGAATATCCTTTTAACCGAGTAAGAATTAACTTACACAATACCGATAAGAATGTCCGTCCACGAACAACGTCCTAACCAAGATACCGATCGCTCGAACAACCTTGAATAACAATAATTACCAACAATCGTTCAATACACGCATCAAGTAACAAAACACGACTAACCCAACGGTCGAAACAACGATAATCAAACTCATAAGGCATTCCAACGAATACATAACCAACCACACAACTTGAATTATCGATCCGAATATGTCGAAACCAAACCAAAATGAGTATTCAAACTAACAAAACACTTCAATGACATCAATAATCCATTAGGAATCCATAATTCATGGTTACAACAACATCAATCGGAAAATCTCCAATTAACCAAAGTCAACCCCAAGGGTTCTTGAAATAATTCCGAAAATAACCATTAAATCCGTAGGAATATATTTATCCAAGGTAGATAATCCATATCTAACATATTCCAATGATAATCCAAGCTTACACGAAGAAATCGGAAGGAAAACCCAAAAATCCGAAATTCTAGATCCAAGAATTTAATACCTTTGATTCGATGAATAGGAGATGATGAAGTGATGATTAATCCAACTCAAAGTCTTGAAGATGATGATTGATGATTACACCTTGAAGAATACCCTCAAAATCGCCCAAATCTACCGAAGGAATGAAATGAGATGAATAATGACGAACTCTGACTAAACTGTCCAATTTATAGTCAGTCCAGGTTAGCGTGCGCTAGCCCTTGTGCGTAGCGTGCGCTAACGAGTAATTTGGGTAGTCCAGTACCCACTGTCCGAACACGGTAGCGCGCGCTACGTACCTTCTTGTAGCGTGCGCTACGGCCATACTACCAGCGTGCGCTAAGACCCATTAATAGCGTGCGCTAACGAAATATTGATGCCCAGCTCTGGAGTCCAGAAAACTGTCTGACCTCTGATCAGACCACGATAGCGTGCGCTACAACCAATGTTTAGCGTGCGCTAATATATCGATTAAATGCGCTAACAACAACACATAGCGTGCGCTATGAAATAATCGATGCGATCCGGTAGCCCGGACTCAACCCGATCCGTCCTTAGCGCGCGCTACACCTCATATTAGCGTGCGCTACTTCAACCCACTAGCGCGCTATTTACCAATCGTAGCGTGCGCTGCTTATAACTCACTGCGGTCCGGTACCTTACGGGATCGCATCCGGTAACCTTAGCGTGCGCTAAAGCTGAGTGGTAGCGTGCGCTACCTATACCCAATTAGCGTACGCTAAAAGGAGTATGTAGCGTGCGCTACTCCTCACGCACAGCTCGCAACGAAAATGACAATGATGATAAACACGGCACGAAACTCCAAACCGATTAGTGATGAATGACGATTGATATACGATACAATTACTCTGAATGATGAATACCATGACTGAATCTGAGTGACAATTGATTAATAATGAGTGAAAATTACTGAGTATCAATTACTGAATGATAAATACTGAATGATAATTACTGAATTACAACCGGGTATTACATACACCCCCCTTAAAAGAGTTTCGTCCTCGAAACTAAGGGTAAACAACTCGGGACATGAACTATCCATCACGATCTGCAAACAATAATGTCCAAATAGTTCTCGGGACCAAATCAATCGCACGCCCAAGTCCCCAAGTCTTGACGTCTCGGATCACAATGAACGATCTCCCAAAAATATCACGAAGTCTCGGTATGACACCAAAAGGAATGCATCAAACGATCTCAAAATTTCAAGATTCTCAAATACGATCATTATAAGATAGATCAACAATAAATGATCCACAACCATGACACATTAATACGGATTGAGTTATATAGTCATCTGAAAGACAAGGCTATATATCAAATGTACCCAACATCGATATCCTCCATACCATCGATCTCCTCGATCCCAACGATTCGACGAAGACCCAAACCTGAACTCACCGCTTAATATGACCCCGAAAGGTTACCAAAACGAGAGTGACTATGACGAATGATAAATGATTAGATATCCGACAAGGATCAAGAATAACTCGCCGAGGTGAACTAATAACGAAATGAGTGATAACTCAAATGAAATTATTGGAACCATTGTTCCCGTGAAGTGAATGATTGGTTGATAAATATAAGTCTTAACGTGATTGATATATGATGAATGACCTATGCGAATAATTGAACGGCGATGAAATGAATGATTATCCTATTACCGAGCAAGAATTAACTTGCTCAACACCGGTGATGAATGTCTGTTGTATCACTGTTAAAGCAAACAACGGTCGAACTCGTAATCTGAGATGAAGATGCTCTCCCAGCATGAATACGACTAGAAACGATCTCTTGGACGTCGGAGTCCGATGTCCCTCTGAACTCTTTCCAAACCGAGGCAGGAAAGTCACGTGATAATTACAGATCTCGTATGAAGATTGCATTATGATTACGAGACGGAATGATAACAATGAGCATGCACGCTCTAACAAAATGAATGCATTAATAATGCAATAAAACGATCGTCGACATGACGTCGTAATATGAGAAGATCGCATGAAAAATCAAGTGAGGTGACAAGCCTATCTGATGAAATTCCTGAAATGATTACCTTGAACAAGTTCACAAGATTGAAAAATTTGATTCACAAGATCAACAACTGAACCGTGAGATGGACTGGATGGTTATTGAATTAATCAAACAATGAGATTGACTCCGTGATGAATGAATTAATTGAACAATGAGGTTAACTGAGTGATGAATGAATTGACTGAACAATTTTAGAAAATCCCTCCACAAACCGCCGATAATAACCGGCTAATCCGAGAAAGCTTCGGATTTTCTTAACATTCTTCGGAGGTGACACAAAAGAAAAATAGATTTATATTGTAACACAAAATCATGAAAATTAATTTTTAGATGAACAATTGAAAATCAATGATTAAAAACGATTACGATTCCAAATCATAAGAACACTCAATCAAGCATTCCAAATGCTAAATATCGTATATACGATCGCAAGACCTACGCTTCGGGTGTTGGTTCGTTTCGGTCATGATGAAGGGAGTGGGGCGGCCATGATGAGATATTTTGGTGTTGGTTCGTTTCGGTTTGTGAAACGGACCCTCGTGTATCTAATCCGATAGATAAACTTTGGTACGTTTTAATACTAATACAGTTAATTAATCCAATTAATTAATTATATTACAAATAAATTCTCTAAAAAATAATATGAATAAATTAATTATTTAGTAATTTATTTAATTTACGAGACCGATTTAATTTATCCAATAAATTAAATTAGATATCCCATGTCCAATATTAGCCAAGAGAGAATGAGCTAAATATAATTCGTCGTCAATTCCTGTGCCACGACTCTGTAGGTTCGTCTCAGTTCATATTGAGAGGATCCAACGAGTGTTAGCACCACTTAGCCAGTCTCGTGGCCTACACCGTAACCTAATTGAGAACGAATGATAGGATCTCTAACGCCCCGACTTCTAGGAATAATTATATGGGAAAATAAGTAAAAAGGTGAATTTTGACGAAAATAAATTCCTTTGAGAATATTAAAATTCTCGCCAATAAAGTCGAGTCGCTACACTGACTAAAATAAATACCTATTAATTAAGGCAACGACATGTCATAATTAAGAGGTCATAATTGCGGCGGAAGAAATTTAAAAAAAAAAAACTAACATTACCAATCAATAGTTTCCTAAATAAAATATATGTTTCAAAGCAGAGACAAAAGAAAAATATCGTTTAATAAAAACTATCATCATATGTCCTCTCGGCTCGCTCCTTTGTCCATCCGGCTCGGCTTAACCTGCAGGATCAATATAGGTGGGGGTGAGCTTCCTTCAGCTCGTGGGAATCACACATATCATAATAATATACAAATTTATGGAAATTAATTAAATGATTATTATATCAACAGTATTTTTCTCAATATGAATACATCCACACAATATCACATACAACATGAATCTACCACGCGTGTGAATATTGAGGTTGTGCAGGTGTCCCCACACAATATATATCTTAAGATAGACTCTTTACACATAAACAGGTGAGTCTGATTCACGACATGTATCCTCAATTTTAAACATAAATAGGATATCACATAGCAGTCCAAGTAAAGCAATTAAAGTGATAGTGAAAATTCCCACCTGATAAAATGATGATGCTGGAACTTGAATATGAAGATGCTCGACTCACAGTCCTGAGCCCGTAAATCTGTGTTAATATCTACATATAATAATTATTATTATTATTATAATAATTATAATTTATTATTATTATGTAACAATTGAAAATAAGATCTATTGCACAAATTAAAGTTGTTTATTAATTAACTGAAAATTTAACATTATAAATGACTTGGGTTAAAATAGGACTGGATTTGGAGGTATAAAAACTGTATGGGGTCAATATGAACAAATTAGAAGTTGACTGGGGTGAAATTGAAAGATTTTTGGAAAGTCTGAGCTTAATTGAATTTAACTGTGAAATTGAAAGATTATTGGAAAGTCTGGGCTTAATTGAATTTAACCTAAACTAAAGGGTATAAAAACCCTCACTACCGATCGGTCGCTATCCCTCATTACTCCCTTCTCTACTTATCGTCCCCCTTTTGTCCTCCTCTCTCTCTCTCCTTGCTGCAAATCTCGGATTTTTTGAGTTCCCCCGTCAATCATACATCATATATATATATATATATATGTCTATACTCCGGATGCTTACCACACGTCCGACCGCACAAGCCCATAATAGACCAGCCGCGATGGAATCCGGACGGAGGCAACAGCGAATTACAGTGCATAGCAGTTTCGGTGAAGCAAAATGGGTAAGGTTTGCATGGTTAGTCCTCTTCGGGCTTCAGGTTCGACCCAGATTAGGTTTAGTAGGTTGGGTTCGGAGAGATGTGTAACTAGTTTGAAGATTCTGGACTCGGTTGGCCGCATCGGGGTGGTGAGGTGCGACGAAGGTGAATTGGGTTCTGGGATGGCCAAAGTTTGAAAGGATCGAGGGTGACGATCTCCCGAAAATTTGGGACGGTTTGGGTTAAATTTTCTGGCGTTGTTTTGTTTTTGAATTTTGGATCGAAGCTTCAGGTTTTAAACTGGTTTGATGGTTTCTGTTGGTTTAGATTTTAGATTGCGGGCAGCATGTATCTGAGTGTATCGTTCTTGGTCGAGTGATAAAGTACACATATGACAAATTTTATTAAGGTTCGCAGAATATAAGAAGAGGGTTTAGAATTTACCTGTGACGGATGAAGAGGGAGATGCAGGAGATGAGGATTAACAGAAGAAGTTGAGTTACGGCTGGACCTCCATAAAGATATTATGTATTTGACTGATTTTATTTTGTACCGCAGAATTGAATTTATACTCCTAGGTTGGGTTAGAAGGTAGCCCTAGGAGTATATAAGGTGTATAATTTGTGCTGGGCTTATTGGGCTAAAAAGAAAAAATTTTAATTAAAATTTTATTGGACTTTAAATAATTCATAATGATATCCAATAATAATAATAAAACTATTAATATTAATATGGTTCTCTACTATAAATATTATTATTATTATTAATACCTTTAATAATTATAATAATAATAATATTAATAACAATGACTATTATTAAATGCTTCCTAAATTAAATTGATAAAATTGACTCGGACTTAGAACCTATGAGATGTCGTAAAAATATTTATGATTCACTAAACGAGATTAAATGAATTAACTTGTACGTGAAGTGAAAATAATTGTACAGCAATTACTCACTCGTAATATAATGAGACTAAATGAAATGAAATGCATTGTTAATATTATTATAAATAATAATATTATTTTATGAAAATGGCGGATATTACAGGATCATTTCAGAACCATTACATTGTGAATACTGTATACGTATAAATCCATCAATCATATTTCTCAGTCAAGTATTAGGGTCACGGTAAGTCAAACCCTATTATAACTTGACTCTATGTATTTGTTAATGCAAATCAAATATAACTAGCTCTAAATGCTTTGGACAAAGATTTATGATCTCATTTGCCATTAACCGCATAGTACATTTACCTGCTCACTTACAGGAGAAAGAATTCTATCTTGGAATTCAGTAGAGACTGCTACTTGCCCACTAAGTTGCACTTCGAGGTTGATCCCACCAACCGTTGATTGGATTGGACTATTCTAATGACTAACTTAATGTCACAAGCACATCCCCTACTGAAACCTCAAGGCAAAGGTTCGTGTATACCTATCACAACCTTTCGATACAGTCATTGACAATCCCATAGTGAAATCCATGTGACCGAATGGAGGTGAATCGAGTTCGAGTATACTAATCCCATTAGCATACCTATAATGTGTGCTCCCACTAACCCTTATTGAATACAGACACTTTACATGTCAAAGTACATATTATACAAGTCTTCTCTAAACTTACTGCCCAGTTAAGTTTTATCGACTTGCGAACCAGTTAAGCACTCAAGGCCTAAATATTTCCAGTGCCTATCTCCTTATTTCCATAAGAAGTTGAATGTTTTCTATCAAATGCAAGGACTATTATTCTATATACCAAATCACAATGCCCGTGATATACAATAATATAGAAATAGTAAATTCCTTATTTAATTTAATATTCATAATTATAATATAATGCTATCACCCTCTCATCTTCTGAGTGGCATTCAAGGGCATACTCCTAACAATCTCCCACTTGCACTAAATGCCACAAACTATGGTATCTAATACCCATACTATCCAGATGTCTCTCTAAGACCTTTTGAGATAGTGGCTTGGTCAGCGGATAAACAACGTTATTTGCTGTGTCTATTCTCTGCAGTGTAATGTTTCCTTTCTGAACCATTTTTCTAACAAAATGATACTTTCTGTCAATGTATTTGGTGTTGTGGTGAGCCATAGGCTCTCTAGCGTGTGCAACAGATCCGTCGTTGTCACAAAACAGCGCCACGGGCCGATCTGAGTTAGGAACCACTTGAAGTTCATCCAAAACGCCTCTTTAGCAGCCTCCGTGGCTACGTGATATTCGATTGACATGTGGAAATTACAGTCGCACTTAGCTTTGCAGTTCTCCAAGATACTGCTCCACCATTCAGAGTAAGATATACCATGATGTGGACAGCTGCGCATCCATGTCTCCCGAAATAAGTCTGTATAACCCATCACTTTAAGTTCTCCTTCACCATATGTAAGAACCAAGTTTTAGTCCTATTAATGTAGTTAAGAATGTTCTCTACCGCGATCCAATGTTCCTACCCTGTATTTGACTGGAACCGACTTACTATGCTCACAACATAGGCAATGTTCGGTCTAGTGCAAATAATAGCGTACATGAGGATACCCAATGCCGAAGCATAGGGTATCTTTCTCATTTTCTTTTTGTCTTCCTCACTTTGAGGACACACTTCTAAGAAAAATTTTTCACCATGTTGCATAGGTAGGAACCGTCTTTTAAATTTTTCATCCTAAATTGCTTCAGGATCTTTTCTATGTAGAAGGCTTGTGGAAGACCTATCATTCTCTTTGCTCTATTCCATTAGAGACGAGTACCTAGAATATAGGTGGATTCTCCCAAGTCTTTCATTGAGAACTTATTAGAAAGCCAAGCTTTCACGGAACTGAGCATTCTTACGCCGTTTCCTATAAGTAGAATGTCATCCACATATAGTACTATGAATGCAATTTTGCTCCAACTAACCTTCTTGTAAATACATGGCTCGTCTTTGTTTTTTACAAAATCAAACTCTTTGACTGTCTCATCAAAACGAAGGTTCCAACTTCCCAAAGCCTGCTTCAGTTCATAGATGGCACGCTGAAGCTCGCATATCTCAAGTTTTATGCTTATTTTGAAGTGTATTTTGAGAGAAAAAAATTATTTGTAAAATACTTATGAATATTGGCCTCGGATATGAATCCCTTAGGCTGTTCCATATAGACTTCCTCCTCGAGGTATCCATTTAGTGAAACGACCCACTCTAACTACCTAACATGACTATCCTACATCATATTAGTACTTATAAAACGCCGCAGAATTTTGGCAGAGTCTCCCCTAAACTAGTACATATCCCAAAACTTGTTACATAAAACCAATACAACTATCACATATAGACATCCAGTCTCAATAGGAATCAAACTCATGACATCAATATCCCCATAGCTATAACCACAAGAGATTAGTAAATAATAAAACTCTAATGTTCCTAAATCACTCACTTATTTATTTGACATTACGGTATCTAAACAACCTCACACGTTACATAACCATACTAAGTGAACTTAAAGTACACATCACACCATCAACGATACTCGAACATATGAGTACATCACTACAATACCTATTTATAAAACAAGGTTCATAAATAAGAACTAAAACATGTTAAGCCCATGGTTAAGCCCGATAGGTCACCATCCATGTATGTCGACCCTCAGCAATAGTGGAACTCCAACCCATCCATCAAGGGAATATGCTCAAGCACTAGGATTACCTACAATGCATAAAATACGTAAGCTAAAGTTCAATAAGTAGAAATCATGCATGTATCATGTTTGACGCTACACATGAAATATGATCATCAATTAGAATCTCTCTCAAAATAATTTTCTTATCTTTGGGCCCATTGACCAACGTACTAGGCACCGGAAAGATCTCAATATCATATCATATCATAAGGCATGCATCGACCATGCTAGATATATAAGGCATGCATCTACCACACCAAATATACTGTGAGAACGTGCATCTATCACGTCTGAAATATCATATAAGCACGTATCTACCATTCTAAACATATCATAAAATCATGCATCTACCATGCCTCGGCGCTCTAGCAGCGACCAACAAAATATGTTTCTTTTCCTTCTTTCCATGATCATATCATGCATGCAGATACTAGTGAGTCTCTTGTTATGCATGCATGTGGAGATTCTAATAGATGTCATATTCATGTAAGGTGAAACCATACACTTTAAGGATAATTCAAATCCATAATACAATACGATGGAACACTCTCAAGATATCATCAAGTTCAACAACTAGTTATACAAATTATACTATGTTCATTGTAGTTGCAGATGGATTTCTACTTACCTTGATCGGGTAATACCCTTACTTTTATACCAATAGGGGGTTGTTGTGATGATCTATCTTCAGATCCTGTTCCAAGGAACGTGTTTATAAGATTTACAGTCTATACACAAAGTTTAAGTCTCTACATATAATAAAGGCTTTACCAAATCCTACGTAGACGCCTAATCGGTGCTCTACGGATTTTATGTCTGTATATCCATATATACCAGCCTATTAACCAATCAATTTTGACTCCATGATTCTATATAATACACTTGATTAACAGAGTTTATCAAAGTCTTGCCATAATCATATTTTATTTTGCTTACAACTACTTGAATATAAGTTGGATTTGCTCCAATTTTTGACATAATGTTCCTAAGATATTTAAGAACAGTTATATGGAAACTCCTGACCCTGAAACACAATAATTCAATACCATATACAAATAGATCCAAAAGGTGGCAAATTTGACTCTTTTATTGTCTTGGTGAGTTTTAAGCCTTATAGATCCATAATAAACACAACGATAAGCCAGTGATGAGTTTTAACATAATTATAACATGTCTAAGAACATATACAAGCTCTCATATTTTTGGAATACATAATAAACATAGCAGGAATAAGGGAGAAACAAAGGAAACTTACCTTGATTGTCAAAGAAATTGAGGTGTTGATGTTTTGATGGTTTCTTCTTAAAGTTTTGATAAATTTTCAAAGTGTGGAGCTTTTTGTTCAAGATCAGACTGTAACTGAGGGTTGAGGGTCGGTTTTTATCTCTTATCCAAGTGAGAGAGGCGGTTTTAGAGGTGAAATATCCAAAATACCCTGGAATAGTTTCTAGACATGTTCGAAAGAATGGATCAGTTTACATAGTATCGTCCGGTTATGGGAGTGTTTAGACAGGTTTCTAGTATATCTTGACCTCATTTAGGGTATGGATGATCTATCCAAGGGTTTCGTAGAAGTTTGGGGTGTATTTTTATTGCTTCAACTCGGTTACTCATGCGAACAGTGTTGAAAATGCTAGTGAAGGTGTTTATTGTCAAACTTTCTAAAACTTCATATATACGACATTATAGTTAAGAATTGAAGGACTCAATTATTAATATGATATAATTAATACAATAAACTAAAATATAAGTTCAATTCCTGCGCCAGTTGTAATAAAAAGGTATAAACAGATGATAATATTTTACCATCGTTACCACATGCAATCATAGATTGCATTGTATAGGGTATTGACAAGAATCAAGGTACTTGACAAGCGTTATTATATTAAATGATGGTTATTTACTTGAAATATCAATCTAAAGTGACCCAGTACACTCACCAACTAAAATCTCGAGATAAGCTAGTTAACCTCCGGCAGACACGTCAGTGACACCGTTAGTACTTATAGACTTACCGTGTTTACTCAGAGTTATATAAGATCTTTACATATATTTTATTTTTGTATCAAAATAACAAGGTCTTAGTTTAGTTCATATGTTTAACACACTTCGGTGCAGTGAGATTAACTCTAAGATAAAGTGAACGAAATGACCAGTAATGCAAACAACACATAATTAATAAGTAATGCATGAATCATATTGACCAAATGAGTAGTGTCAGGCTCGGGTATCACATCTTCTCCTCCTTATAAAACTTTCGTCCCCGAAATTTAACTTACCTGAAAAGATCTGGTTATTTAGCCCTCATTTCATCTTGTCTCTCCCAAGTGGCTTCTTATACAAGTTGATTTCTCCAAAACACCTTGACTAGTGGTATTTCTTTATTTTTGAGTTTCTTTACTTCTCTTAACAAGATTTCTACAAGCACTTATTTGTAACTCAAATCTGCCGTTAACTCAACTTGTTCATTCTTGAGAATGTGGGATGGATTCGCAATGTATTTTCTTAGTAGAGAAACATGAAATACATTGTGTATCTGAGACATTGATGCGGGCAACTCTAGTCTATAAGCTACTTCATCAACCCGCTCAATAATAGGCAATGGCCCAATGTGCCTTGGACTTAGTTTTTCTTTCTTACCAAATCTCATTATTCCCTTCATTGGAGAAAATTTCAGGAATAGTTGATCACCCACGACAGTTCTCTTCTTCTAGTATCTGCATAACTCTTTTGTATACTTTGAGTTGTTCTCATTCTTTCTCTGATCAATGAAACTGCTTCTATCATTTCTTGAATCATATATGGACCTAAAAGTCTTCCTTCATCAACCTCATCCTAGTGTACTGGTGATCGACACTTCCGGTCATCCAAAGCTTCATAAGGATCCATTCCAATTGTACTTTGATAACTGTTATTGTAGCAGAATTCAATTAGGGGTAAATTTTTACTCAACTGGCCTTGAAAGTCCATAACACAAGATCTGAGCATATCTTCAAGAGTTTGTATAGTTCTTTCTGATTGCCCATCCAACTGTGGATGATAAGCAGTGCTAAAAGAAATGTGGGTACCCAATGCTCTATGCAAGCTCTTCCAAAAATCTGATACAAATCGTAAATCTCTGTCTGATACAATAGATAATGGAACTCCATGTAGTCTGAATATTTAATGTACATATAGTTGAGCATAGCAATCTGTGGAGTATGTCTGGAAGAAAGTGAGCAGATTTTGCAATCGATCAACTATAACCCATGTAGAATTGTGTCCTTTCACCGTTCTTGGTAAGCCTGTCACAAAATCTATTGTAAGGTCCTCCCACTTCCATTTTGGAATAAATAAAGGTTGCAAGGTGCCTACTGGTCTTTGATGCTCTGCCTTTACCTATTGACATGTTAAACATTATGTAATATCCGCAATTTTCGATTTCCGGTAATTTCTTTTTTTTCGGCGGAAGTCTGTTTTGACGACTCGCTCATGTCCGTTTCGTCATTCTGAGAATGATTAATTCTACACTTTTTGACATCCGAGTTCGTTTCGGTGTCGTTTCGTTGAGTTCTGTGCTTTTTAGCGACTTTTCCGCACTTGAGTTCGATTCTTGCGAATCTCGTCCGAAACTGTTGTTTCGAGTTTCCCGCAAGTCCGTTTAACTTTGTTAGACGTGTTGTGAACTTCGGTTTGGTTATTCGATCACGTATCGTGATTTCCGGGCGTTTTGGGCCATTTTGTAATTTCTTGAAAGTTACGGGTATCCGTATCTGTAATTGTTGTCTCGACCCGTTTCTTGGTCGCGTATGACTAATTATGGTATTACGCTTTCATTTCGAGTCGTTTATGTTGTCCGCGAACTTTTCGTCGTGTTCGTTCCGTACGTTTTCGGAAATCGGGTCGTCGAGCCCTGGCGGTTGCGGGACTGGCCGGACGGTTGCGGGACTGGCCGGACGATTGCGGGCACCGGCCGGACGGGTGCGGCAGGAACCGGCGTAGCGCACGCTACGGCCGGAAGGCTGCGCTATGCCGGCAGTGTAGCGCCTGTGCCGAGGTGGTAACTGTCTGTGCTCGGGCACAGGCGATGGGGTTTCGAGGTTACGGACTCGGTCGGGATCGGCGGGTAGCGCACACTACGCCGAGCGTAGCGCGCGCTAGTCGCGGCGTAGCGCCGCTGTCGGCCGGCTAGCGTCGTTACTGGCTGGGCAGTCGGCTAGCGCGCGAGCATCGGCCGTAGCGCACGCTAGCGGGAGTTGGGTCGGCAGTTCGGTCGGCGGGGTTGGTCGGTGATGCCGGGTCGTGTGGGCCACGGCGAGGGTACTCGGCCGATCTGGGCCGATAGCGCACGCTAGTCGGGAAGGCTACCGCACGCTAGGCCCGATATAAATATGGTGGCAGTCACATTTCACTTCGTTTTCATTTCCTTCCTTCTCCATCCGCGAGTGGCGATTCATGGGCGACGAAGCCATGTTGTTTAACAACAAATCCATGAAGTCCTTGAGTTCATAACATCAATCGATCGTCCGTTATCAACCTTTGATTCGTGAATCAAGGTAATCTTCCTTTGAACCCTAATTTCGTGAATTTGGGGATTTTTGCATTTTTAAATCCGATTCGTTCCGTGTTGTTGATTAATTCATGATAGGTATGATTAATCTTGATAGTATTCTTGTGTTTAACATCATTTAATCCATTGTTCTTCGTCGAATCAAGTATATTTCTTGATTTCCTTGAATTGACTTTTTGGGGATTTGTCCCGATCTCGTTTTTCATCCGTTTTCGATGGATCGATTATGGTTAAATGATGTTGTTAAACATATTCTATGGATTGTATATCCATATTTCAACTTGGAATTCCGTTTTCGGGTTTGGAGCACGAATCGTGTTCTTGGCCGTTTTGGGGAAATCGTGAACTTTCGTCATTCGTTCTTTGAATTCAACGGCTTTGAGTCGTGTTATGGAATTCATTTCATTGTTATTATTTGTCCTTCGTAGTTTATGAACGTGAGTTGGCGTTCGGTGGAGTCGGCGGGTTCGTAGTCGGTTCGGGCCAACCTACTTCGGTCGATTCTCCGCGTTGTTCTTATTCGAGGCAAGTACCTTGTCCATACATTTCTTGTTTCGCGGATATGATGATTGGTGATCGTCTTGGTTTGTTTGTTTGTTTGAAATGAGTTTTCAAAAGATTTGGTTAGCCTCGTTAAAGGCCCCTTTCAAAACCGTGTGTGTTTTGTGATTGGTGTGGTTCGTGAATAACTATGTGAATTCTATGTATATGCTTGGTGTTCATGTTGCACTTGGTATTGTGTGTGGGCGTATATTATTTCATTTCGGTGCGTTGTGAATTGACGTGGTGTTTTGCTAAGTGTTTGATGCCTCTGGGCGAATTGTTTGAATATCCTTGATGTGATATGTTATTTGTGTGAATGTGTGGATATGGTTGAAGGTCTACGGTGGCACATGGCATGTGATCATGTGGCAAGGATGCAAAAAGTGATTGATACAACCGTGAGAGACTGATATAATCTACCGTGGAACAAGGCATGTGATCATGTGGCGAGGATGCAACAAGCGATTGATCCAACCGTGAGATGTGTGTGATTTGTTTCGCTAGCTTGGCTCGGGAGGGTCCTTCGAGGCCTCGAGTGGGATGTCGGTGGTATCGTCCCGGTCTGGCGATGCGCGTGTGTGATTATGTTTCGTTGATTTTACGTCCGTTGAGGACACGTGATGTTGGGCTCGACCACGTAAATTGTTGGTGATTTCCTATTTGCGAAAACAAAACCTTTGGTTTGTGACCTATTGATTTTGGAAAGAGAAGGATTTTATAATCCTAAATTGTTTTCTATTAAAACTCTCGATGGCATTTTAAAGCTGTTTTGTAAATTGTTTCCCTTATTTGCGATCTTTCGGTTTTGGAAATGTTTACCCAAACTCTTGCCTCGGGAAGTACTTTTCTTTACGTTTGGATCTTTGAGGATTCCCGATTATCATTGTTCTTGGAACTTGTATTGTATGGCTCGTATTTTTGCACTTGTACTTGCACTAGCAAAGCGGTGGAGTTTGCTAACCCCGAGTATTCGGGGGTGGATGTCTATTTTGCATTCGGGTTTTGGAGCATAACACGGGGTCGGCACGAAGGATGATGAAAGATGAACGATACTAATCACACGAGGATCTGTTGACGTCGTTTTGGTCTAGTTGTATTTTCTTTTCCGCTGCAGTATCTTTTCCCCGTTGTACGGGAGTTTATTGTATTTTGACCCCTGCGTGGGTATGTGTTTGGAATTGAGTTGTATGTATTTGTTGAAAGACCAAATCGGTCTACTGAGTCATTTTAGCCTTAAAGGCGAGGTTTAGATGTTTGATTTTAGTTATCAGCCTGGTAGATCCTCGAGGAGAGGGTCTACGGCGTGTAATATCACTGAGCGGATTTGGGGGTGTTACATAAATGGTATCGGAGATTAGGTTGTGGAAACCTAGGCTGTCGGGTCAGTGGTGTCTATCGAGTTTTTGTCTCGTCGGATTTTATCTGACTGAGTCGTGTCGCGACGCGTCGTCCCGAGTTTGTTGGTCGTGATTAGTATCGTGGGGCGATCATCATCTTCGTGCGACTGTGGTGTAAGTCTCCCTTCTTTGTGTTGTGCCTCGTGTGACACGAGCTATTTTTATGATTTATTTGCTAAGTGACGGAATCCTCTTATGGATTTTGATTTCTTGATACGTGACTATTTGACTCTCATATTTCTTTCATGTGAGGAGTAGTTCTTTGGATTGTGCATGTTGGACTCTATTTCTTTTTCATTGCGTGAGTTCCTTTGTGATAGCTTTCGGTATCTTACCATTGAATTTTATTTGAAAATCGATTCCTTTAACCGAGTTGTTGGCCTTGACCGTTTGACGGTAGTTGGGTGTTTTCAAATGATTTTGTGAGTTTTGATAAGTACTACCGTCATCGACCTTTTGGGCATTCTTGTAATTGGTTTTTAGCACAGTGGGTTCCGGCGGGACCCACGGCGCTATATTGTTCCTTGTAATTACACGAAAATTTTGGGGCATTCTAACCCATTGAATTATTTTTGAAAACCTTGAGTATCTTAGAAAATTAAAATTCGACGTACTTTTAAAACGAATTATTTTCTTGCGGTGTTTTCAAGGTGTTTTCTAATGCCGCAATACATTTCAAAAATTTTCGGTTGAGGACCAAAAATATTTTGAGATATTTTCAAATGCGATTGCTTAGACCCAAGGGTCGAATATTTTTGAAAGTTTTTCACTAAAGGAAAGGTGTCCTCATTTTTGTTCAAACGCAAGATGATTTTCAAAGTCTCGATAATGGTGTTTGCACTACTTTTTGTAAAATGATACTCAAGATCAACTGTTGTTTCCAAACTGTTTTCAAAAGGTGGTTCTCGTTTTTAAAACCTATCATTCCTGTTTGCGGACCGGAAATGCGTGTATGGTTTTCGAACTTTCGTTACGGTGTCAACCCCGAATTGTGATTGAATTGGTGGCGTGAGTGTCGAGTCGTTCGCCACGCATATGTTTTGTTGGCCCTCTGTGAGAGGTGTGAACTGGTGTTTACTGTTTATCGCCTCGTGGCGATTTGCGTATTGTCGCACTAGTGTGGGTTGTTAAAGCCTGGATTTTTATGCGTTATACACATGGGTGATTGTTTCATGATGTTTGTGATTGTGTGATGGTTGTCGTTCGGGATGTTGTAATCTTCGAATGATGCCGTTGTTGTTGTGATTTTTGTATGCGTTGATATGTTATGCTAAGTTGGCATCTCCGGTATGTTGTTTTGCGGTGTTTTAATCCATTGTATCGAGCAGTTGTATTTTCGGTATGCCGAGCCGAGGTGTTTCAACCGTGGTGTGCCGGGGGCATGCACGTACCAATTATCTTTCTCGTCACAGGATCTAGTTTTGCGAGTTGGGTTCCGAGTCTTTCGGGGCGCGAACTTCAGCACAGATATCAGAATCGGCTTTGAGAGGCCTTTGAAGGATGTTTCTGTCGGTTGCTTGTTGTGTCGTCACCTTGATTTTGCTGTTGTGAGTTGCGGGGGCGACCTTCTTTTATAAGAGGTCGAATGTAGTACCCGTGTTGTTTTTAGACTTTTGTATTTTCTCTTTCTCCAGTCTATCGATTCGCTCGTGTTCGTTGATACTGTCTGAACTTATTTTGTATTTCGGGTTCATCATTCGAACGAGCCGTGATCTTGTTTTGGGTCAATCTGGTTATCGCTGTCACTTTCCGAATTCGGTTCGATTCTTGTGAACCTTGTTCGGAAGTAACATCTTTGGTTCTACTAGTTCTTTTATTCGAAGTGGTGGATCTTGAACTTTTACATTTTCGACTTTGTCGACTCGTTTATGTTCGTTGACATTTCGAGCTTGTCTGCTCCTTGCTTTTGTTGATCGAACGAGTGTGGTATTATTTCGAATAACTCGTTTGTCGTTGTGACTTTTCTATTGCTATTCCCTTTCATGTGGATCTTATGTGAATGCATACGTTGTTGTTTTCACGGATCATATATTGTCTCGAGTCGAGATGTGAACCTTGGAGTTGTTGTTTGAACTTTATTGTTCTTTGTGATTCGAACATGATTCTTCGATCTTTGTTGTCTCGATCGTTGTGGTTTGATCGTTTGATTGTTCGGTTTATATTGACCTCGTTCGTGATTGGCGAACATTCGGGCTCCTTCGTAATTCCCTTGATTCGGGAAATTAGTTTCGTTTTCGATCTTCCACCTTAGGCGGTGGGATTTCGTGTTTGTTCGGTTGACTCGCGTTTTGATTGATGTACCGTTGGGTTGGTCAATCATATTGATTTTCGTTCGTTGTGTTTTGTGATTGTCGGATAATTGACTTGGCTATATTATCCGTTTGATGACGTTGTCACTTGTTGGTTTTTATTATATCCCTAACGTCGACGTAGTGTTTGTAGCCGTGGAGCGTGTTTTCACGCCGTATACTCCTTTGCGTTGTTTGTAACATATCGCCGTTGGGCGTAAGTTACGCATTCTAGTGTATCTCGTTGAGTTTTCTGGCGGAATATTTCTTCTCCCTACTTGTTTTAAGTTTCGGGACGAAACTTCTTTTAAGGAGGGTAGAATGTAATATCCGCAATTTTCGATTTCCGGTAATTTCTTTTTTTCGGCGGAAGTCTGTTTTGACGACTCGCTCATGTCCGTTTCGTCATTCTGAGAATGATTAATTCTACACTTTTTGACATCCGAGTTCGTTTCGGTGTCGTTTCGTTGAGTTCTGTGCTTTTTAGCGACTTTTCCGCACTTGAGTTCGATTCTTGCGAATCTCGTCCGAAACTATTGTTCGAGTTTCCCGCAAGTCCGTTTAACTTTGTTAGACGTGTTGTGAACTTCGGTTTGGTTATTCGATCACGTATCGTGATTTCCAGGCGTTTTGGGCCATTTTGTAATTTCTTGAAAGTTACGGGTATCCGTATCTGTAATTGTTGTCTCGACCCGTTTCTTGGTCGCGTATGACTAATTATGGTATTACGCTTTCATTTCGAGTCGTTTATGTTGTCCGCGAACTTTTCGTCGTGTTCGTTCCGTACGTTTTCGGAAATCGGGTCGTCGAGCCCAGGCGGTTGCGGGACTGGCCGGACGGTTGCGGGACTGGCCGGACGATTGCGGGCACCGGCCGGACGGGTGCGGCAGGAACCGGCGTAGCGCACGCTACGGCCGGAAGGCTGCGCGCGCTAACCGGCAGGTGTAGCGCACGCTGCCGGGTGGCCTAGCGTACGCTATCGGGCCTGGGCAGTGGGGTTTCTGAGGTTCTGGACTCGGTCAGGATCGGCAGGTAGCGCACGCTACGCCGAGCGTAGCGCACGCTGTCGGCCGGCTAGCGTACGTTACCTGGCCGGGCAGTTCAGTCCAGTGGCTACTGGACAGGTCGGCTAGCGCGCGCAGGCATCCGGCCGTAGCGCACGCTAGCGGGAGTTGGGTCGACAGGTTCGGTCGGCAGGGTTGGTCGGTGATGCCGGGTCGTGTGGGCCCTGGCCGAGGGTACTCGGCCGATACCGGCCGATAGCGCACGCTAGTCCGGGAAGGCTAGCGCACGCTAGGCTGGCCCAGTATAAATATGGCTGAGCAGTCACATTTCACTTCGTTTTTCATTTCCTTCCTTCTCCATCCGCGAGTGGCGATTCATGGGCGACGAAGCCATGTTGTTTAACAACAAATCCATGAAGTCCTTGAGTTCATAACATCAATCGATCGTCCGTTATCAACCTTTGATTCAGCGAATCAAGGTAATCTTCCTTAGAACCCTAATTTCGTGAATTTGGGGATTTTTGCATTTTCGTCCGATTCGTTCCGTGTTGTTGATTAATTCATGATGGGTATGATTAATCTTGATAGTATTCTTGTGTTTAACATCATTTAATCCATTGTTCTTCGTCGAATCGAAGTATATTTCTTGATTTCCTTGAATTGACTTTTTGGGGATTTGTCCCGATCTCGTTTTTCATCCGTTTTGATGGATCGATTATGGTTAAATGATGTTGTTAAACATATTCTATGGATTGTATATCCATATTTCAACTTGGAATTCCGTTTTGGGTTTTGTGGAACGAATCGTGTTCTTGGCCGTTTTGGGGGAAATCCGTGAACTTTCGTCATTCGTTCTTTGAATTCAACGGCTTTGAGTCGTGTTATGGAATTCATTTCATTGTTATTATTTGTCCTTCGTAGTTTATGAATGTGAGTTGGCGTTCGGTGGAGTCGGCGGGTTCGTAGTCGGTTCGGGCCAACCTACTTCGGTCGATTCTCCGCGTTGTTCTTATTCGAGGCAAGTACCTTGTCCATACATTTCTTGTTTCGCGGATATGATGATTGGTGATCGTCTTGGTTTGTTTGTTTGTTTGAAATGAGTTTTCAAAGATTTGGTTAGCCTCGTTAAAGGCCCCTTTCAAAACCGTGTGTTTTGTGATTGGTGTGGTTCGTGAATAACTATGTGAATTCTATGTATATGCTTGGTGTTCATGTTGCACTTGGTATTGTGTGTGGGCGTATATTATTTCATTTCGGTGCGTTGTGAATTGACGTGGTGTTTTGCTAAGTGTTTGATGCCTCTCGGCGAATTGTTTGAATATCCTTGATGTGATATGTTATTTGTGTGAATGTGTGGATATGGTTGAAGGTCTACGGTGGCACATGGCATGTGATCATGTGGCCAGGATGCAACAAGTGATTGATCCAACCGTGAGAGCATGAGATAATCTACGGTGGCACATGGCATGTGATCATGTGGCCAGGATGCAACAAGCGATTGATCCAACCGTGAGATGTGTGTGATTTGTTTCGCTAGCCAGCTCGGGAGGGTCCTTCGAGGCCTCGAGTGGGATGTCGGTGGTATCGTCCCGGTCCTAGGCGATGCGCGTGCGTGATTATGTTTCGTTGATTTTACGTCCGTTGAGGACACGTGATGTTAGGCTCTGACCATGTAAATTTTTGGTGATTTCCTATTTGCGAAAACAAAACATTTGAAATTTGTGACCACTATTGATTTTTGGAAAGAGAAGGATTTTTTAATCCTAAATTGTTTTCTATTAAAACTCTCGATGGCATTTTAAACTGTTTTGTAAATTGTTTCCCTTATTTGCGATCTTTCGGTTTTGGAAATGTTTACCCCAAACTCTTGCCTCGGGAAGTACTTTTCTTTACGTTTGGATCTTTGAGGATTCTGATTATCATTGTTCTTGGAACTTGTATTGTATGGCTCGTATTTTTGCACTTGTACTTGCACTAGCAAAACGGTGGAGTTTTGCTAACCCCAGAGTATTCGGGGTGGATGTCTATTTTGCATTCGGGTTTTGGAGCATAACACGGGAGTCGGCACGAAGGATGATGAAAGATGAACGATACTAATCACACGAGGATCTGTTGACGTCGTTTTGGTCTAGTTGTATTTTCTTTTCCGCTGCAGTATCTTTTCCCCGTTGTACGGGAGTTTATTGTATTTTGACCCCTGCGTGGGTATGTGTTTGGAATTGAGTTGTATGTATTTGTTGAAAGACCAAATCGGTCTACTGAGTCATTTTAGCCTTAAAGGCGAGGTTTAGATGTTTGATTTTAGTTATCAGCCTGGTAGATCCTCGAGGAGAGGGTCTACGGCGTGTAATATCCCTGAGCGGATTTGGGGGTGTTACACATTACTCCACATATAGTGCAATAACTTCTTTCATACCTAGCCACCAATAATGTAATTTCAAGTCTCTGTACATTTTGGTTGCTCCTGGATGTCCTGAATATGGTGTTGAGTGCACCTCTAATAATATTTCTTTACGAACATCTTAAACATTAGGCACACATACACGATTTATAAATCGAATAATACCATCTTCTGATGATTGGAAGTCTGACGATGTTCCCAATTCAATTGGTCTTATTTATTTTCTATAAGTCTTGATCATCTTTCTGACCTTGATGAATTCTATCAATTAAAGTAGGTCGAAGGGTTAATGCTGACAATCTTGCCTCTATCCATCCATGTTTGATAATTTCTACATCCATATTCATCAAATCGTGTAACTCTGGCTTATGGATCAAAGTGATGGCTGCAATGGATTGTGCTGATTTTCTGCTTAAGGCATCTACTACCATATTAGCTTTACCAGGATGGTAGTTCATAATACATTCATAGTCTTTAACAAGTTTTAACCATCTCTGCTATCTCATATTTAATTCTTTCCAAGTGAAGAAATATTCCAGGCTCTTGTGATCGGTATAAATTTCACAGCGTTCTCCATATATCTAATGCCTCCATATTTTAAGTGCAAACACAACTACAGCAAGTTCCAAATCATGTGTCGGGTAGTTATTTTCATACTTCTTCAGTTGTCTAGATGCATATGCTATTACTTGACCATTCTGCATCAATACACAGCATAGGACATTTTTTGAAGCATCAGTGTAGACTTTAAAACCTTCAGTTCCCACTAGAATGGTCAGGATCGATACCGATACCAACCGCCTCTTCAGTTCTTGAAAGCTCTGTTCGCATGATTTTGTACACTTGAAGGAAACATTCTTTCTAGTTAATTGTCTTAATAGAGAGGCAATTTTGGAGAATCCCTATACAAATCGACGGTAATATCCAGCTAGCCCAAGAAAGCTGCGTAGTTCTGTAGAATTTGTGGATTGTGGCCAGTTATTGATTGCTTCAACTTTGCTTGGGTCTACTAAAATCCCTGATCCAGATATAACATGCCCCAAGAACACCACTCAGTCTAACCAGAATTCGCACTTCTTAAATTTAGTATATAACCGCTCCCATTTTAAAATTTCTAAAACTTTCCTTAGATGCACTATATGGTCTTCTTTGGGCTTAGATTATATGAAAATATCACCAATAAACACAATAACAAACTTATCCAGGATGTCTTTAAACACCCTATTCATTAAATCCATGAATGTCGCTGGGACATTTGTTAGGCCAAATGGCATCACCAAAAACTCATAGTGTCCATACCTCATACTGAATGCTATTTTTTGGGATGTCTTTTTCTTTTATATTGGTGGGACCAGTGTACTCGAATACAACTCATACTTGATTTAGTCACACAGTGTTCACTCTTGGAGAGTCGATAACGAATCGAAAGGTTGTGATAGTATACGTGGACCTTTGACTTGAGGGTTCAGTAAGAGATGTGCCTGTGACGTTTAGTTTGTCATTAGAGTAGTTAGACTCATTTGCTTAATTTTTGGGTCAACCTCGAAGTGCAGACTATACGGGCTGGTAGCAGTCTTTACTGTATGCCAAGAAAGGATTCTATCTCCTGTTAGTGAGCAGGCGAATGTCCTATATGGTTAATGGCAAATAAGATCATAAGTCTTTGGCCAAAGCATTCTGATCTAGTCGTATTGGATACACTAGTAATCAGTCGGTCTTTATTTGTATTAACACATGTATAGTGTCTAGTCAACAATAGGGTTTGACTTTACCGTGACCCCAAGACTTGACTGGGACATCTGAGGAAGGGTCTATACGTATATGGTATTCACGACATAATGGTTATGGAATGATTCCTTCATTCATTTTCAGTCGGGGTTTACAGTGCGGCCCGCTAGGCTGGTTAAGTGTTGCCCGCACTCATTGGTTCCTCCCAATGCTGGCTAAGACGGATCATTATGGACTATATGATGACGCTGACTCAGACCATTACTCAGGTTGGACTACAGGCACCTGCTCCACCGCCTTCTCACTTCGGTCAGACCCCATCTTCACAGCCTCATGACGAGGATCTAGGGGATGGTGGTAATCCTTCTACTTCTACATTTGGACATTTAGATGATTTTGGTAGTGGATTGTAGTTGTGTTGTTGTAGGACTCTTGTATATTTATATTTGTGTTAGAATTGTGTAAATGATTTTGTTGACGCTACTAGTATGTTGATGAAATTTATGTTCTTGAATGTGTTGTGCGTTGTGTTGCATATAATATTAGGTATATTATTGATGGTATTAGTTGAATGTGTTGTGCGTTGATTGAGCTGCAAACACTAGAAATATCCTAATTGCTTGTAGTCTGGCTACAGGGGCAAATATTTCATCATAATTAATGCCTTCCTCCTATCTGTAGCCATGATCAACTAATCTGGACTTGTTTCTTATAACTAGTCCATTCTTATCCTTCTTGTTTCGAAATATCCATTTTGTCCTAATGACAGCTTGATGGGTTAGTCTATGAACTAAGTACCAAATATTGTTCCTTCTGAAACCATTTAGCTTTCCCTCCAATGGGAACTGTTAAGGGCTTTATTTGTGGACATTGGTTCGGATTGAGCTAGGAATACAACTATTGTACACATGGCAAGTCTACATAGTTCAGCTATAGACTTCCATATAGGGAATTGGGTCATATCAGTTTCTGACTCTGTTTTCTCCTATACATATAGTATATTTCCTTATGTACTACGTATTCTCCTTTTAGTGGTAACTCTGGCATCAATATCGCCAATCACCATTTCGTGTGGGTGATCTCTTAACCATCTCTTGTCTGGTTCTTGTGTCCTCTTGAATTGTAGGCTCAGCCTCAGCTTCTATATCTTGTCCTTCTGTTCTTACAACTGCGGGATTGATTTCTAGAGAGGTGACGTGTTCTTCCTAGTTCTGTGGGATTTCTTCAATAGTTAAGGTTTGAACTGTCCGAGTTAAACCATCTAAGCTTGTAGGATCACAATGAGGTTCATCAAACACTACATGAATTGACTTCTTAGTGGTCAGTTTCCTCTTATTGAAGATCCTAAAGACTTTGCTGGCATTAAAATACCCAACAAATATTCCTTCATCAAACTTCTCATTGAAGGTCCTTGAGTTGATCCTTCCCATTATTGAACACATAACACTTGCAACCAAAATTATGAAAATATACAACCATAGAAATTTTATTATTTCATACCTCATAGGCGGTTTTGTTGTGGTGTTTGTCGATCATACAGCGGCTTTGTGTATAAAACACTGCATTTGTTGCTTCGCCTCCAAAACTCTGTAGTAACTTGCTTTCAGCAATAACTTTTGTGGTGGTTCTTTCGGCAACACCATCTTGCTATGGCATTCGGGCTGCTGAATATTCATGATGTATGCCATTGTCCGCACAATATTTATCTATAAAGCGATTTGTGAATCATGTGCCTCTATCGGACCGAATGGATACAATATTCAGCCATTTATCATTTTGTAGCTTCTTTGGGTGCTTCGACAACTTTGTGATCGTCTATTTTTATCCCACGAAATTTTACTGAGGCGGCACATAGATCTATATGAGAGGAGTAAATTCATCTCATAGATTTTCCTATCAACATTATGATGCAACGAGGATATTCAAAAGAAGTGTTATGATAGTGACGTTTTATTTCATATAATGTGAATAACTATTATGATATGATTAGGTGATCTCATTCCCTCTCTAAACTCTCATTTCTATATGCAATTCCATAACAATTTTATCTTTTTCTTCCCGCAATTCCATAACAGCTCTATCTTTATCTTCCCTAGGAGGAGACTTTTGGATATTTGCGTTCTACCACTTCGGTTGTGATGGAGGAGGTGTTTACTCAGTATGTTCCGTTATTTGTGTTTCCTCATCGTCTTCACTCTCTCTTGTTCCTATTATCGAGCTCTGGTTGTGGGAAATGATAGTTTCAGGATTTCTAATTTGTCTTGTGGTTAATGTTTTCTTTTCTGCTACAGGACGAGATGGACAAAAAACGCGAGACAGGAATTTCTGCATACTGAAACAATTATTGACACGTGTCAAAGTACAACTTCATTCCATGAACATCTTCGAACAAATTTGAATCCTAACAATAATATTTGCAGTATATGATCTATTATGCACGTTATACACCCGTTGATGTCAGTCCAAATATCATTGATTATAGTGGTCTCTAATGGGAATTTGGGGTGGGGGGGGGGGTGTAAAATGACAACCCTTTCTGGCACTATATTTTTTAATAAATAGTAAGATTATATACGACTTTTGAAAGTAATGTAATACTTATTTTTTAAAAGCCAAAAAAGTTTTGATCTGTACAAATGTATAATACATTATTCAAAGCCAAGCCGATACTGTTTGTTTTCTTTATAGAAAAAAACAAATCGAGGCATTACTATACACATGCAACAGTTTTGTCAAAAGGGAACCGCAGCACAACCTGTAGAATCAACGAAGTTTGTTTTGAGCAACAGCCTGGCAAAGTTCATCCTCATAGAATAGGACTCTATTGGAACCCAGGGATTTACATAGGGGTTTTTGCATAACTGATGGCACAAAACACTTCGAAGAAAATGACGAATCCTGAAAGAGAACAGCTGCAATTTGGCGCATCTCATCGATGTTCAAACGAAAGGGGGGGCGTGGTCCATGCTTAGGTGCCTTTGGTGTGTGGGGACTTGTAATAGGCATTCCTTTTCCACCTCCCTTGCTGCAATGTTGTTCTATTATTAGATAAAGGAATTCAACAGACTTCATTACGGGACCCTCGAGATGCATACCTCATAAAAGGCCAGCGATCAGTCGGGAGTGGAGTCATTGTATTCAGCATCTCTTGCCTCGTTCTATCTGGAGTAGTATAATTAAAATGAAACTGTCGTGCTATCACAACCTTTTCCAACCAATGAAAAAAAAAAGGAAAAGGTTGTCATCCATTTTCCCATAGTCAGTGGGTACAGAAAACAGGCCAACTTCGGAAATCAAACTTACTGCCTTCCTAATTTTTTGAGAGACGTGGAAGACTGCTCTAAGTTGATCATGGTGCAGGTGACAAAGTATTTTGACCTGAAAAGGCATTGGAATCAATCAGTACAAATCCTCACAATCAGGAAAAGCATGTCAAGGATTATGAAAGATAAATGGCAAATCACATTACCATTAAATACAGAGTTCGGAGACAAACAATTACTAGTGTATATTTAGAGTGAGAGAGAGAGAGAGAGAGAGAGAGAGAGAGAGAGAGAGAGAGAGAGGTCGCCGAGAGAATCTCTGTAGTTCTTATCTCAAAGAGGAGAAAAGAATAATAACGATTTTAGTTGTTTACATAAAATTTTGTTTACTTGATCTTAATTTCATAAATATTCTCTTTATATGTAAATCCTTTATTTATTCTACAAGATAAGTCATCATAATGAAATGAAATCCTAGCTTACCTTCTAGTGATTTGCAGTCCATATGGAAATATATGACTTGAACAGATGTCTATATTTTTTGAAGAACTCTTACTAATGTAATTGTTGCCGTCGTCATTGACAACATCATCAACTAACCTTATCCTCAACTATGTTGGGCATACTAGTATAAAATTAGTCAGCATCATAAAAGTCATGCAAAAAGCAAAGTAGCAAATTTATTTATGCTGAATGAAAATAAAATGAAAATCTTAAACCAGCATCATCATCGTAAGTTTTTTTACTTCCATGGAAAATATCGTGAGATGGCAATGGGGTGAGATTATTACTACAGCATAGCGTATTTACCATCACATGAACATGATGGTAATGTAAAATAAAAAATGTACACATGACAGTTTTATTACTACTATTATTATTATCAATGTAATTTTAGTTTGTAGAATTGATTTGTTCATTTGAATGTAGTGGGCTCCTACCGTAGAGTACACTTGTATCAGAAGCACGTAAAATTTTTCCTGTCATTTAGTTTCTGTTATACATTTGTTGCAACAATTCCTGTCATTTAGTTTTTGCTAACAAGCACCCAGGCAGATACTTGATATACAGTTTATCTACTGTGTCATAATGATAGAAACAATGTGTTTGCACCAACCTATGATGATTAAGCAGGCAGAATATTTTCAAACACAGTGTTTCAAAATAGAGCCATGTAAACAACTCAAAATATTTTTTTTAACCAATAACTAAAAACATGAATGATAGAATACTTTCAAACACAATACTTTTTCAAAATAGAGCTGCGTAAACAAATCAAAATGTTTTTTTTTTTAACTATAAACTAAAAACATAAAAGATCAACAAATGGAAAGAGAGTTGTGAATCATATCCAACATTTAATAAATAAAAAGAAATACTAAAAGCATAGTTAAGTTGAAGCTGAGGGGTGTTCAATACCAGTAAATCAATAGGGAGAGATTCGAGTCTTGACTGAGACTCATTTCCTACGGCGCAAGGAGTCCTTGGGGTGTTCTGTAATTTATAAGAACTGAATAGTACCTCAGGGGGTGATCCAATTAAAGGGGCAAACTGGAACCTTACAGGTGATGAAGGCGTGGGCCTATTATCAGTTGATTTTATTTGGCGAAGCTCTGATTGTTCGCCTACAGTCTGTTTGGCATTTACAACTTCAACTCTTTTCTTTCCCAGATCTGTACAAGATTTAGAAGCTGATGCCCTGCTATTCCGTAGCTGGGCAAGAGCACCAGGCTTCAAATACTTACCTTGTGAATTCCTTATCCGCCTCTTTTGTCTCCCATTTTTCGGTTTCCTGTCACTTGGAGACACTTTGACCATGCTGTAGGCTCCTCTTCCCTCTTATGTGAGAGAACTTTATTCGCTCAATTTTTCCTATTTCAAGGTGTCAGTTTTTGTTTTATTATCTGCAATCAAATAAACCACAAACAAAGAAGTATAATATATATATATATATATATATATATCAACAAGGACCCAAAATCTGTGTAAGTACAGAGAATCAACAAAAATCAGGTTACTTTACACAAAAATGGCAGGATTTCAAAGACCCCCATATAACAATAATCATTTATTTTGCCTAATATTTTTCTCTATCAACAACAAAACCACTGAACAAGGTAAAAACAGAAAAGAGAAAATTACAGAAGAAGAAATAAAGTTAGAGAGAGAGAACGAAAGCGTGGCAGCCTTGAACAGAATAAAATAAAACTTGATACTACACAAAAAATATCTAGCCACAGAAATGAGGAAGCCCAAAAAACGAGAATTCACAGCTAAAATAAACAAAACTGCGAACTCAACAGACCAAAGCATTTGAATACACGAAACCCACACAATTAATTAAAATACAGACCTTGCAAGTCACTGCAAAATAATTGAGAATACGGCAAAACCTAGAAATTTCCACGAAAACAATGAGGGTGAGAGGTGAGAGAAAGAACTAAAAATAAAATTACGCCGCTCAGAGGGAGACAAAGAGGAGAGGTGGAGGAGGAGGGAAATGGAAGACAAGTCAGGCTAGGGTTTTGTTTTTTGCGAAAATTTTGAATCTTGTTTGAGTATTGAGTTTGCCCGCCAATTTTTCGAGCAACAGTTTCCTAATTCAATACAGTAACCGTAGTCTGTAGTCAGACATGCGTTTTACGGTCCTCCATACTTGTACTTGGTAAATATTATCTAAATGAGGCATTCGGACTCGTGCGATGTACTGATTTTGTTTTTTTGATAAAAAAATTGAACTTTTGTCTATGTCTAAAACTCAACTTTTTTAGATAGTCAATACTTCATCATAAAAGCACATATTAATATTGTAGTTTAGACTTGATTTTTAGTATCAAAACCCTCTTGTTCATGTGTTTAATTCTTCTTGTTCATGTGTTTCTCGTTAGATAGATGTTTCAGCTAAAGTAGTTTTATTCTTTGTTTTCGTTTAGTAAATGCACACTTTATTCACTTTTGTTTGGATTCTTTTGGCGACCATGCGGTCCATTGCAAGGAGTTACCTGGTTTCAAATATAGGCATGATTTGGTCAGGGATGTTTTATATGATGTTCTTAAGAGAGCAGATATTTCTTCTAAAAAAGAGGCCCCCGTGAACTTTTTGACGGATCCGCTTGAAGGGAGCTCTTCTTTACGGCCAGCTGATATACTTGTGTTTGGGTGGGCTGGGGCGAAACATGCTTGTGTAGATCGTACTGGAGTGTCCCCTCTTGTTGGGCTCAGGGACAATGGGTTTATTGCTGGACAAGCTGCGTTGAAAGCTGAATCGAGCAAAGTGGCTAAACACGAGAAAACTTGCTTGGAGAATCAACACGTGTTCATCCCTTTTGCCTTTGATACATTTGGTTTCTTAGCTCCTGAAGCAGCGAAGTTTTTGTCCAGAGTTCAACGGGTGGTGCAAAGTAATTTTTCGGTCCTCAAGGAACAAAACTTCATTTTTAGTAGGATTGGTTTTGCCACTTGTTGGCCACTTAAGTATACTGGATACAGTTTGGAAAAATGGTTTAAACAACAAACTGTACGGATTCTAAATCTGAATGCGTAGCGGAAGTCTTGGATACAGTAGGTTGCTATGGATACAGCAACTAAGTGTATGGTGTATACTTAATATATCACAGTAATTTAAAACAGTAAAAGCTGAAGGTAAATAACACAGTAATTAAAGTGGTTCGAGGTAAACCCCTCTACGTCCACTGGTCCTCCACACAGGAGTAAAAAGTTTATTATAATTACTGCGTACACAACTACGTAATTATAAACAAACCTATCCTTGTATCGTTCACACAGATTGATACAAATAATGTCGCTTTCAACCGTTCACACAGATTTGGTTAAAGCTTTCTTCTTGACTAGCTTCTTCACACACAGTTCCAAAGCTTCGTCCTTATTCGTCCCACACAGGTCAGAATAACTTGATGAGTTCACACAGAGCTCGGTTTTTACACAGAGGTAAAAGGTAGGTAACCAGGTAAGAACAATGACTTTGAAGTTCTTGAGTGATGATGGTGTTTCTTGATGTTGAGCACTGTATATCTCTTTCGTTCTTAATAGCGGTATGCTTTGGAGATATGTTTTCTCGATGATAACTTTTGATAGCTTGAGTGTTAGGTTACTTGATGGCGATCTTCAATGTCTTCATAGGATATATATAGTCTCTGAAGAAAGTATCCGTTGAGATGTATCCGTTTGAATAAGATTTCCTTCAACGGGAATATGACATGATCCGGATTTCGCGGGATTCTGAAGATCTGAAGACTGGCAGTATTTAAATACTTTATCCTTGAGTATTTAAATACTTCTTTGTTCAACGTGACTTGACTTGTGTTCCTTCTTGTCCTTTTGTGAACAGTATGGAAGATAACTGTATTTTGAGCATCGAGACAGTTTCCATACTTGGTCTTTTTACAAGACTACTTGCTGTACTGACGAGCTTCACTTTATGCTGATTCGAGGCAGGTCTTCGATACAGGATAAAGCCTCAAAGCTTCGATACAGTTTCCTTTACTGTATTTGGCATATATGTCAAAACCTTTAAATAACATTCGATACAGGGATTCGAGTATCCCGGCTGTTTCGATACAGGGTCTTTGTTTTCCCAACACCACTCAAAAGGGGGTTGCGGCGCAACTTGTTGCCCGTTTGCCTGCCATCTTATTGTAATGTGTCATTGCGTTTTTAATAAGTAAAGCCCAATAACAAATAAATAAAAAAATTGTATTATAAGTAATAGATCGATAAGTCTAATATTTTAAAATCAAAGAAAAAATTTTAATTAGTTCATACCTCCAAGATATTAAATCATTTAGGCAATTCCACAACCTATCGTCTAAAGTTATTGGATCGACAAATTCATCTCAATTTACACATCGTAATAGCACAAACGAATCCCCAAGATAAGTAAGACGATATTTCATTCACCGATTTTAGCACAGACCGACTTATACAATAAGTAATTAAGTTTTCAAAGTAAATGTAATGATAAATTTTTAATGAAAGCTAAAATAGCATTTCATTTAAAATATTTCATGTGATCCAACCCTTGTTGTCTCTTTATTTACTTTGATATCATATGACTCAAAAGTGAGTCACTTAGTAAACACATATATATGTCACTTAGTAAACATATATATATATATATATATATATATATGATTAATAAATACTCGGCAAAACTCAAGACATGATATACATGGCCCAAGTCTTGTGTCCAGCGGCCCAAGGAACAAAATCAAATAAGCCCAAACAAACAAAAATCGTCCCTTATAGTATTGAGTAACCCATGAATCACAAAGCCCAAAAACCCAAATCTAACTTGCCCTAAATTTTTCAGGTGTAAACACTACTAAACACCACACTACCCTAATTTTTAGAAACACACTAACCCTAAACACACACACTTGCAGTCACAACACTCTCAACGCTTTCGAAACCACAAACCTTCTAACACTTCAAGATCTAAAAAAAAAAAAATCTTATAAGCTTCTTTCTGTTTGAACTGATCATTAAACACAAACCCTTCATCTTTTTGCTTCTTGGTTTGTATGTTGGCTTCAAGATCTTTTTAAAGATTTTCGGTAGGTATATGTATTTGTTCTTTTTTTGAACAAAAGAAAGAATGACGTAGCAGATTTGTTATTGTTCTTTCTTGATATTTTCGGATATATGATAGAAGTTATGTGTAACACCCCCAAAATCTCCCGAGGTATTACAGTGCCGTGAATCACACGTGGGACCTACAAGGCTAGTTTAGAAAATAGATATCTTAAAGAAATTGCAATAAAACAATAAGTTCACGGTTACATAACATGAGCCGAAAGGTTTTAAGGAGAAACATAGTTCAAAGTTCGATTATTACATAACGGAGGTTTAAAAGACCAAATTTAATTTAAGCAGCGGCAAGAGTTTATTCCAACACCGTTCAAGTCTGACCGGACCCCTCAGGAATGTCCTGCACATAATCAACAAATTTACCTGGCACGACAATTCATGCCAGGTAACCAGGGTCAGAGAATACATACCAATAACGATTATTAGCAAAGATATACACAATTTTACCGAACACAATGCCATATAACCAACAGAAAATATTTCACCACGCGACCGACCTTGTCTTTCTCTTTTTATCACATAAACCCAAGGTCGCAACCAAGGGTCACGAAAGTATCTACTCAGGAATACTCTGGACATTATCACAAAATATACCATCAAAGATGCATACTCATCACATGAAGCATCAATACACACATGTACAACAATACAACAGGATAATTATCATAATCTAGCAATATTAAATTATCTCAAAGCCGGAGACACTAATCTTTCCGCGACCAACACCCCTGAACGAATACACAGTTGTCCAAATAACTCAAAATAAAGTACAGTCCATTACTGATACCGAATCACCATCTCGAGTTCAATATCGGCATGATAACTGGCCTTGATATCTGACTTCTCATACAATAGACCAAATATAATTCACGTTTCCGTTTCCACTAGACATCTTTAAAATCATATACATTATGATTTATCTTAGTCCAAACAAAATATACATACCATCATCCCGACAATTCATATTCCATAATACCATTGCTATATGAATCGTAAATGAAATGAAAGCGAAACCATTTATTAAACATTATGAACTGAGCAAGCATAACTTGCCTCGATACTGGTACGATGAAATTGTTACTAGTCCCGTCGTCTTCATCTACAAGCTCCACAGCCCCGACTCATCCGCAGCACAACGGTTAACATCAACGATCACTAAACACAACCTAATGCAATGATTAATTAACGATACATTCGATAACAATCAACAACCAGTATAACCAACCAATCAAACTCAACGGTTCAACGACATTTCGATCATACGAAACCAAACCATATCAACTCTTAACAATACGAATACAAGCCGAAATTTGATAATCAATAATTCTAACAATGTCTTCAACATTCTTGGTTCTGACTTCAATTTTAATTACGGATTAACACATTTCATCTTTGTAAATTTATTGGAATAAAATTACCGATCATCATCACGAATAATCACAGGCCAAAATTAACCGTAATCCTTCCAATTCCATAAAATCACAACATGTATAATTCCAGTGTTCTTCAAGAATATGAATCAATCCATAATCATGTTTGTAGCCAACAAAACAATGTGATTCGGTGGGTTCTATCTTCTAACCCATCATTTAATTCTTAATCCAAGGTATTTATCATCATGTTCCTTAACATACGATTCATACAACCTCAAGAATCACAACAACAACACCGTAACCATCATCATACGAGGAAGACATCAACAACAACATCAAAATTCGAAATAGAAGAAAGGGATTATCCAACATACCTCTTGAAGATGAATAATACCATCAAACACTTGAAGAATCATAAATATCTCTTCTTCTCAAGCTCCAAATCCAAGTCCTTAAGCTCATAATCCACTTAGAAGGACCAAGAATCCATCTCTGGGTGTTGAAGGTCGAAAAACGAAGTGAAATTCTGAAGAGAAATGAAATGACGGGCGTCCACTTATATAAACCTCTAACGCGTTACGTACGTAACACACCAAGTTTAACGTACGTAACTCACTCTTACGTACGCTATCTGACCTTGGTAGCGTACGTAATGATGATCCAGGTGCCACTGACTCATTTCGTTCACATCCTTACGCACGTAACACATTCTCCATAACGTACGTAATACGTACGTTGACTTGCTACAGTAACACACCTTCTTAACGTACGTAATGATACATCCTTAACGTACGTAAGGCTCGAAGTTGACTCGCTCACGCCGAAAGCTACCGACACCGGGCCCACCTGCCGACCATGACTTGATCCTGTCCGATTCCCTTCTTAACGTACGTTATGTACCCAACTTAGCATACGTTAGGCTTGCTTATTTATGTACGTAAGCTTCATCACTTAACGTACGTAATGGCTTTCATACTTAGCCATTTTGCTCCTGTCTGTCATCTCAATATACTGAAAAAGTACACGCGACATACTGAATACATACGCTCGTTCCGATAACATTCTCATACGATACATCTGATGCACGATATCCTTAAACACAACTGTCGACCAAGTACGGCAATTGTACAAATACTCATACAGTATATCCGACATCGAAAAACACACCAAGCATGTAATATCCTAGAATTAAAATAACCTCGATAGACATACTGGCACGACTGTCACAGTTCCCAAAATTATCCACCCATATTGTGTCGGTTCCACTTTGTACAGTACAACTCAGATAAAATAATGTAAAAAAAATCGTAGCAAAATTCTAGGATATTACAGTAAGAACCGAGCATTCATGAAATACTATGTCCACAACATACGATCAATACCTGCTAAACAGGTTAGAACACAAGTGCCCAACGACGAATCATTAATATAGAACACAACAGTGAAATTACCCCAAGGTAAACCAAACCAACGCTGACTAGATACAAATCACAGTGCCCGAAGGCTCCAACAGAAATACAAATACATCACATTGGCCTGAAAGCCCCTCAGCCGAAGCTGCCAAAATATCACAATGGTCTGAAAACCACTTAGCCGAAGCTGCCTATCATCACAATGGCTTGAAAGCCGAATAGCCCGAAGCTGTATATCATCACAATACGGATCTCAAAGAAACAAACCCAACTGTCGAACATACCACTCGGCGTATGAACAACCAGTCGCAAATCGTCGAACATATCCAATACAACATGGACTATGAACGACCAAAACAGTAAGGCTCAAGAGGGACATCACAGTACGCCCGATCCGGAAATGTGTCCATACACATGTCCACCCCGTGTACGGAATCCAGAATATACGTAGGACAATGTACCTAATTAGCCTCACGAACTACGTCTCGTGTGCAGGGTCCAATGCGGAAACATCCATGCATGACCATCTGTGCCTAGCTAAAAATCCTACACATAACCAATCGGTACACAGATATGATTCCAGATATGTCATGATGCAACATGACAACTAAACTCAAAGAATAACACATCCAATAAGGATCAAAAGACTCACCAAAGTGAACGACGACACACGGATAATGAAAGACCGACACGACCAACAATATCCAAAACAACCATCCTGGGATCACAATCCCTAAGGATCGATTAACATGATCAATAATCACAACACAACAATCCTGGAATCCTCAACCATCAACGATCACAAAAATAGCGAGTTCACAAGAATGACAGGGTGCTACCTTGAGTCGGCCACACGACAACAATAACTCACGGATGGGCACCGTCCTCGGTGGTCCCTTTTCAATACCTCGATTACCTTAGGATGGTCAATTGATAACGATACAACGGATGGGAAATGTCTTCGACAGTCCCAATTCAATACCTCGATTACCTTAAAATGGTCAATCGATAACAACGACTCAACGGGCGGGAAATGTCCTCGACAATCCCAATTCAATACATCGATTACCTTAGAGCAGTCAATCGATAACAACTCAACGGATGGGAAATGTCCTCGACAATCCTAATTCAATATCTCGATTGCCTTTAGAACAGTCAATCGATAACAACAATACCACGGATGTCTCTGCACCTTTAATTGGTTACCAATAACAAAGATGATAATCGAATACGTCAATGCCTTCAATCGGCCAATACAACATCAATAAAGAAGCACCAATATCAATAACAATGATCACAACTATGTCTTAAATCGACATAAATATCAACAACAATAATCGATACATCGATACCGCAAACCGGCTATCGACAATAATATTACCAACAAGTATCGCAATGCCTTGAACCGGCCATTTACGAACAACAATAACATTTGGCATAATTTGCCGAAGGGTGTCATATCAAACAATCCCCTGATATCAACAAAATCATAAAGAGACCAAATCTCGAAATGATACACACGTTTATACACATACATAATAACATTAATCTCATTGACTAGTACAAGTATAAAACTTGCCTTAAACCGAAGGCGAAAGTCCTTCCACAATCAACGTCCTCCCAGAAGCGACGAACGGAGCCTTCCAACGATCGCAAACACTCGAACAGCCTTGAATGAAATACAATTCATTCAATAACACAAAATCAATAGAAAGCAACACCAAGGACAAACCGATTAGATCACGAATAGATTAAACTCCACAAACGAATACCATAGTTCTAAACTATGAATTCTAACATCCTCCAACACTTCAATGATCGATATGATCAAACGTTGTTAACACTTATGAAAACAATTCAACAAGAATCACTTAAGAACAACATCAAATTGATCCTCCTACAATGATAATATCATCCATATTATCACTATCACCTTAAGAACATCACCAACACAACAAATATGATGTCTAAATAATAATCCTTCACCAATTCATCAAGAGTTCGGATTAAACCATACGATTAAATCAACCATTGCAAGATTATGATAATCATTACATAATTCATCATAATTCCTTACTAAAATGGTTATAATCCCTCAAAAAAACAAACAACAACAACAATCATATCAAGACTATGTTAATCATATAGCAATCTTAACATAATCCTTCCTAGACATGATTATAACCTCCAAACCTTCTAAAACATGAAGAACAACTCCTCCTCAAGACAAAATCATCATGTTCTTCATTACAAGTTATGAAAACTCATCAAGAATCATGATATACTCCAACAATCACCAACTATACGAGGAAAACAACAAAAATAACATCATCATATTCGAAAATCACTTGAAGAACAAGAGATTAAGAGAACTTACCAATGAAGAACAAGGAGAACTCTCCAAACAACAAATGAGCACCAACAAGCTTCCAACTTCAAGCTTCAATCCAAGCTAGGATGATCAAAATCGTGTTGGAAGAGGCTAAATATCAAGAACAAGTCCAGAAGGATGATTCTAGGGAGAGAAAAATGATTTTGGTTCGTGAAGAAATGAAATACGAAACCAAGTTATATAACCTGACAAACTCATTACGTACGCTATACACCAAACATAACGTACGTAAGGTCCATTACGTACGCTACACCAACAACTTAGCGTACGTAATGCTAGTCCAGAACTAACTGACCAAAAACACGAAGACCTTAACGTAGGTAAACTATAACAATTACGTGCATTAACAAGCTGCATGGAAAACGTACGTAAGGCTCACACCCTAACGTACGTAAGGACCCCGTTGACTACAATAGTAGATCGGATCAAAGATACCTGGGACCCACTGTCCGAAAGCTAACCACGAGGAAGGTTCCCTCCACCTACCTCTCATTACCTATGTAACACAAACGTAATAGCGTACGTAATGTCGAAGGCCTAACGTACGTTAAGCGCAGAAGCTAATGTACATTAGCTCAACAAAGTGGACAACCAAGTTGTTTCATCAATTCTCAACCCGAATGAATGAACACAATCCAACGCACCTCAACAAACACGAATGAAATGATACAACAACAATTGTACGATTACAAATGAATACATACAACTCAACAATAACTCGAAAAAAGAAAAAAAAATTGCCCCCGGATATTACAGGTTTTTTGTCAAAACCGATGTAAATTGTGGACATTTTACATCAGTTCTGTGCAAAATTGATGTGAATTGGGGATATTTTTACATCGGTTTTAACAAGAACCGATGAAAAATGTATATATTTTATGACGGTTTTGGAAGAACCGATGTAAATGTATATTTTTATGACGGTTTTGGAGGAACCGGTGTAAAATGTGAACTTTTACTATGGTTTTAAAACTGTCGTAAAATGTGCCCACTTTCTACGACGGTGGATTTTACGAAGGTTCTAAAACCGTCATAGAAACCCTTCCAAAACCGTCATTAAAACCCCTTTTTGTAGTAGTGATGCTATGTATGTTTAAATTTATGGATGTATGTGATGCGATGTAGGTTTAGATGTATGGTAGCAAACATAGACATGCTACATAGGATAAAACCCCTCATTAATTTTTTTTAATGCCATTCAATTAAACACCTATCAAGACTTCGATCATCTTGAGCAGGTCATGGCATAACTGGGTGCTCGGATTATCTTAGTAAGGTAGGATAGGTAATGGTGATACCGATGTGTTTTGATGAACTAAGAATTCAAAATTGTTTTGAACCTTAAGGCATAATTAGGGATTATAACATGCTTGGGCATAAGATGTCAAATCCTATAAATATAATCTAAGCGTTACATATGATGTAATAGTTAAAGACTTATCCACTTAAAGTAGCTCAATTCTAGGCGTCATGCCAAAACTGAGTTTAGAATTGTGCAAAATGGGGTCTTAGCCCACTAAAATTACAAATGTTGTAAAATTGAGAGTACTTTATTTTAGTGGGATTATTTTTTGAGAAATAAAATAATGTGACTAAATACTTTGCATATTGAGTTCTGTAGATAATAGAATGGCATCAAACAACACGTCCACCATTTCACTGCGATCCGTCCTTGAGAAGGACAAGCTCAAAGAAAATGGCAGCAACTATCTGGATTGGATCCGGAGCTTGAGAATAATTTTCAAGCAAGAAAGAAAGTTGTATGTTCTTGAGGAAGAAATTCCTGATGATCCTGCTAACAATGCTAACAAAGCAACAAAAGACAAATGGAAGAAACATTGTGATAATTTCATTGATGTTAGTTGTCTTATATTGGCTACCATTTGTCCAGAACTTCAGAAGAATCTGGAAGAAATGGAAGCTTATGAGCTTAATGCACACCACAAGGAAACTTTCTAGAAGCATGCTAGGAAAGAGAGGTATGAGACCTTTCAAGCCTTGTATGCTTGCAAGATGATTGAAGGGATATCTGTCAGCGCTTATGTACTCAAGATGGAAGGATATATTGATCATCTTGATAGGCTCGGTTTTCCACTTTCTAAGGAGCACTCCACGGATGTGGTCTTAAACTCATTACTCGATAGCTTAGGTTAGTTCATTATGAACTATAATATGAATGAGATGGAAAAGTCCATTGCTAAGCTGCAGGGGATGCTTAAAACGGCTTAGCAGAATATTAAGAAGAAACCAAGCCACATGCTGATGGTCAGCAAAGGGAAGTCCTTCAAGAACAAAGGCAATGGGAAAGGTAAGGCAAAAGTTGCCAAATCTAAAGACCCTATTAAGCCGGTTTTCAAGGCTAAAGCTTTCAAAGATGGAAATTGCCATTATTGCGATAAACCAGGAAACTGGAAAAGAAAGCGCTAGATTTACTTGGAAGATCTAAAGCGTACCAAGGGTAGTGGGACTGCCAAAGGTATGTTTGTTATAGAAGTTAACTTATCTACTTCTAACTCCAGGGTATTGGATACTGGATGTGGATCTCACATTTGTACAAATATGCAGGGGTTGAGAAGCAATAGAGAGCTGAATAAAGGGAAAGTGGATCTAAGAGTCGGCAATGGAGCAAGAGTTGCTGCACTAGCCGTAGGAACTTATGATCTAGTTTTACCCAATGGATTTTTGTTAGTTTTGCACAATTGTTATTATGTTCCTGCTATGAATAGGTATATTATATCAGTTTCTATATTAGATTGTGAAGGATACAGTTTTCTTATTAAGAATAAAATTATTCGTATTTTGTTTGATGACTTGCTTTATGGTACTGCAAAGTTATATACTGGCCTTTACAATATTGATCTAGATGAGTCCAACACTTTAGAAGTCTATAACATTGCAACCAAGAAACCTTGTCTCAATGATTCTAATCTGGCTTACTTATGGCACTGTCGACTTGGTCACATAAACGAGAAACGCATTTCTAAACTCCATAATGATGGACTTTTAGATTATTTTGACTATGAGTCATATGGGACATGCGAATATTGTTTATTGGGCGAAATGACGAATAATTCTTTCACCGGTCATGGAGAAAGGGCTAGTGATCTATTAGGCCTAGTACATACTGATGTATGCGGACCTCTTAGCACTCATGCCAGAGGTGGATACCAATACTTCATCACATTTATCGATGATTTTAGTCGATATGGATATGTTTATCTTATGAAGCATAAACATGAATCTTTTGAAATGTTCAAAATATTCCAGAGTGAAGTAAAGATCAACTTGGCAAGACAATTAAAGCCCTTCGATCGGATCGAGGTGGCGAATACTTGAGCCAAGAATTCGATGATCATCTTAGGAGTTGTGGAATTATTTCACAACTTACTCCTCCTGGAACACATCAACATAACGGAGTGTCCGAGAGGAGGAATCGAACTTTATTAGATATAGTTCGATCCATGATGAGTCGAACGGAGCTTCCATTATCATTTTGAGGCCACGCCTTAGAAACAGCAGCATTCACCCTTAACCTTGTTCCATCTAAAGCAGTTGAAAAGACACAATTTGATAAATGGAATGGTAAGAGATCAAACTTGTCTTTTCTAAATATCTGGCCTTTCGAAGCGTTCGTAATGTAATACCCCCAGAGCCATCTGGGAATATTACAGCACCGTGGACCCCGAGAAGGAACCCACAAGGCTAAAAGACATTTTTTCACACATTCCGAGTATGCCTAAGCGGCGATGACGGTAATGTTAGGGTTGTATACATCAAAGCATACTTTATGCTTGTATTACCTAATTTCCCGGTCTTTATCTATGAGAATATTTAATTCATTCATCACATGTTTTGCATATTTATTCATGCTATTGTTATGCAAATGTTGTCTAAGTTACTTTATATTGTAGATAATGTGGTGTGTCGAGTCACACAGAAGATCACATTATCGGTTCCTTATATAGTAATATTTAGTTCACAACCTATATAACATTAGACCGTTATGTGAGAGGTTGTAGTATATGCTTGAGATTGGTTGGTCTTGACCATTAGCATATATTAGCGTATTCGGTATACGTTGAACAGGATCGAGGTGAGATAGATTCTTCTGTACTGACTATAAGAAGAACGTACATCTCGGACAATTATTATTCCTTAATTCTAGTGATTAATATTTAATTATATATATTTAATATTTATTGTTTTGATTTATCATGGGTGAGAGGCATAATAATTGACTCAATATGCTCGATATTTCAGGCAATATTATTATTTATATGATAATTAATATTATAGCTAGAAATCGTGTCCCGACCAGTCGGGTTGATCATGTCGCTTGAGGAACTCGAAAGGATTATTATATTAAACCCTGCAGGTGGAATTAATTTTCTGATATAATAATAAAAGTCGAGTGGTATACTCATGTAAAATATATTAATTAATTAAAAGCTGTCAGTAGCTTAAATTAATTAATGGACATGGAATATCTTAAACACGAGAAATAATTAATTCAAAAAGGAGTCCAATTTCGTAATTTGGGATTTTAGTAGGAAGTGCAATATCAACTTTTTAGTGGACTAAGTTGATATTTAATAGAGTCATTATATTAAGAAGAGTTCTAATATAGGAAGATGGCATCTATTAAGAGTCCTTACCATATCCTCCTTAAGGTCTCTAGAGTAGTCCAAAACACCTATAAATAAGATGCATGGGGTGGCCGATTTTATCATCATAATTTGAGCCAAAATTTTCGATTTTTTGTGTGAGTTTAATTGTGGATCTTGACTTGTGTCTTGGATTCCATAATTTAGTTAACACAATATTTTTCTAAAATACCACAAATATTCAAGAAAAATAGAGAGAAAATCGAAAGGAATTTTGGAAGAACAATTCGGCCGATCCCTGTTGCTTTCCAAGTAGTCCGGTAGATTGTTGCCCACACGACATTCGGATAATAGGCGGGATATACTCTAGAAGACTTTGAGGTAGAAATACAAGTAGATCGAAGAAGAATAGAGGGAGTAGTTAGATCGATCCAAGGAGGGAATTTCTACCACTTCGCGTCAAAGGTATTGATTACCGACTCCTATGCGTAAATATATTTATTTGATTGTTTATTAGTTTGTTTAGTTAATTAATTGACAAGCCTAAATAGATCCGGTTTTTATGTTGGTTAGTTTATAAAACCGTTTATAAAATATTTTCACCAACTAGCTTCCGCTGAGTTTTAAATTCCAATAGGTAACATCTCTTCAAAATATGCAAAGGCTTTAAGAAAAGTCCATTTATCAATACCGTCGAAAAATCTCATTTGAAAGTACAAGTCTAAAACGTCAAAGTTCAATAATTTCAAAGGTGTACGTTAAGCCATCACTTGCACGTACCGAAAAAATAGTTTAGAAAACGATTTTCCAAAGTAACTTAAGTTGCCAGATACCAAAAGGCCATTTAAGAATACTCACGCAGCGGAAAGGACAAACAGTTAAAAATACTCTAACAGCGGAATACAACAACTAGTCAAAGTACTCGATTCACAAACACACGCCATAGCCAGTATCCTCCGGGAAGCTCATCTCTTCACGACCGCTACAAGCTCGATATCCCAAGAACCTAAAAAGAAAGCCCACGACGGGGTCAGCCATAATACTCAACAATGATAGTTGTCACATCACATCAATAATTACATACCAATGAAAATACTAAGTAAGAATATTGTCAATATAATCTTACCGTCATGACCTTACCAACTCGTGGTAATCTTCAATAAAATAATCTTTACCATATTCCACATCTCGTAATCTTATTAAACAATGAACTCATGCACAACATCTATACTGTACCTTAAGTAATAACTCAAGTTTCTCAAAACACACTACTACAAAAACAGCATTTAACAGCGGTTGTTTAACAACCGCTGTTAAATTTATTTATTTTTTTAAATATTTTTTTTAATAAATTGAAATTATTTTTTTAATATATTATTTTTTTAAAAAAATATATTATATTCCCGCCCAGTCCGCACCCGCCCCGCCCGCCCAAACCCACACATAATATGTATAAATGTGCATTTTCGCTACTCACGAGATTTGAACCTGTGACCTCAATGAGATGGAGGTGGGTATCAAACCAGTGAGCCAAAGTCATTTGTTGTTCTAATATTGATTTATATTATATAAGTGTACAATAAACCATATATATATATATATATATAAATATATATATATATATATTTGTTAATATTTTCAGAATTAATTTCAAAATATATTAATATTTAATATTTTGCACATTTAATAACTAATGATCAATCTAGACACGATAGTAGCTAATAAATCCGGATGCTAATAGTTGCGCAATGTAATTTGTTAGAAGCACCATTTATTTATTTATCTTCAAGACAAAAGTCTAATAGGTGGTTTAATATTGATGGTTCCTATAATGTATGTATTATAATTTTTAATATATAATGTAATATAATTTTTAATATTAATATATAACAAAATATCTTAATATTCAATATATTGCACATTTGATATAATATAATTCATAAAACAATATGTATGTATTATAATTTTTAATATATAATGTAATATAATTTTTAATATGAATATAATTTTCAATAAATTGCACATTTGATATAATATAATTCATAAAATAATATGTATATATTATAATTTTTAATATATAATGTAATATAATTTTTAATATTAATATATAACAAAATATATTAATATTCAATATATTCCACATTTGATATAATATAATTCATAAAATAATATGTATGTATTATAATTTTTAATATATAATGTAATATAATTTTTAATATTAATATATAACAAAATATATTAATATTCAATATATTGCACATTTAATATAATATAATTCATAAAATAATATGTATGTATTATAATTTTTAATATATAATGTAATATAATTTTTAATATTAATATATAACAAAATATCTTAATATTCAATATATTACACATTTAACAGCGGTTCTATCTAGAACCGATGTTAAAATACAAGTTTAACAGCGGTTCTAAGAGAACCGTTAAATGTCTGATTTAACTGGTTTTCCTATAACATTTGTTAAAGTACAATTTAACGGTTCTTCCGAATCGTTAAATGTGCAGATTTAACAGCGGTTCCGCGGAAAACCGCTGTTAAATTGCCATCGTTTCATTTTAACAGCGGTTTTTTTAGAACCGCTGTTGAAATGCCGCAGTTAAATGCTGTTTTTGTAGTAGTGACATCATCATGACTCATCAATATTGTAATGTACCAACTCTGGACAATTCAATCCATCAGATAACATCAACAAATACCAACACGATAATCTATTGTCCATACAGTGACAAGAACCAAGAAGGAATTACGGAACATTCCTCAGTTACGCAATGCCACGACGAATCACGTCAGTCTAATCCGAGATCAGTTCAATACAACATACGTACATAGTCCTAGCACAAGACCTACAAATGCATACTCATATGACAACGTCAATACGCTCACAATGATAACAACGATGTATACTCAATGGAAATTCGATGATCCAGCGCACACAGCATAGATATCAAGGTGATCCTACTAGATCAACACGAGGTGAATAACTAACAACATACATATTGCACAATCACATGGTAAATCCAACGATGCGAATCCACATGATTCCATCAACACAACACAGGGTAATCCAATGATCCAGCACCCTCAGCATAGATCCCAGATGATCCCGTCGGACCAACACGGGGCGGAAAACCCCTCCAATGATCTAGCGCCCTCAGCATTGATCCCAAGATGATCCCGTCGGACCAACACGAGGTGGACAACTGATCCAGTGCCCTCAGCATAGATCACACGATCCCATCGGATCAATACAGCATATACAATACAACTATGCATACACATATGCAAATCAATATGTTCATCAACATGAACAACATATGAATTAATAACATGAACGACATTATGACAAATCAACTAGGACTACCTCATGTTCAAAAACATGAATGACAATATGCATGATCAAAATCATCAACACTAAACCAAAATAAAATTTAGATACTTGCCCCAAGTCCTTCGGGAGAAATCTCGATGTCCAATCATCACCGACGATTATCTTCAATGTTTGACGATCCAAAATACCACCCATAGATAACTCATATCCTCGTCTTTATCATAATGTACCCTCGATACCCAAGTATACCAATAACAAATGTAAATCATATACATTATGATTTAACTCCCAAAAATCAGAAAACAACATACAATCTAAATCTCGAGAGTTCACAACAATAATTATTACTATATGCATCATAAACAAAATCCATTCATTAAATATTATAAACTAAGCAAGTAATAGCTTACCTTAATACCGATACGATGATAATGAAGCCATTACCAATTCCTTGCTGTCGTCTACAAGCTCCTCGGCTTCCGGCCAAAGCGATTCACGAACGTCCTTCGAATTCGACCGCAATACATATCATTCTAATCAACGATCAACCCTCACAACCTATTGTAATTATCGATAAACAAAAAGTTCGATAATGATCAACAATCGATATAACCAATCAACAAACCCAACGGTTCAACAATATCTCGATTAAATATAGATCCAAATCAATCAATCACGGATCCATAACCACAATATGATTCTATAATCCGATAATCTTATCAACGATCAACTCATCCCGATAGCAAGGATTACATAACATACTCTATTCCGAATTCTTTCGAATTAACAAGATTCTTCCTCATTTATAGTTGTAAATTTCATAGTGAGACAATACTATCGGCATAATCGACAATCCGAACTACCCAAATAGTTCAATACCATTGATAATCTTGTTATAAGATTAACCATAATATTTCCGGATTCAAAATTATTATCATGATTCGTATTTCATCAAGAACATAAGAATTCTACCACTACAATCAACATATCATTGGTTTCAATCATCAAATCCATGATTATACTTAAAAACCATTATGTATCCTATCATTTTTTCCTCTTTGATGTGATATATATACCAAGAACACCATGATTCCATAATCATGATTATAACAAATAACATAATCGAAGGCATATATCATCGAATCCTCCAACATATAATTCACATAACCTCAAGAATCACAACAACAACACCATAATCATCTTCATACGAATTATTCATCAACAACAGCATCAAAATCCAAATTCAAGGTGTAGAGTTGGTCAACATACCTCACGAACATGAATAACGAAATCAAACTCCTCAAGAATCATCAATATCTTCATATCCAAGCCTCAAATCCATGTTTCCAAGCTCATAACCAAGTTAGAAGAGGCTTATTCTTGTAATATCCGCATTTTTCTTTCCCTTGTATTTTCATTTTCGGTGTATTTCTCGGTTGTAGCGGCCCTCGTGTATCTTTCAGTGTATCTTTTCAGTCATGTATTGATCTGATTCTCGTGATTGTTGTGCGGAACCGCCATTTCGGGGTTGCCGTGGATCCATTATATGTTATGACGCGTTTTGAGATGTTCCGTTTGATGTTTCGTTCATATTCCAGTGTTTGGACCGTTTATATTTGGTACCTAGCGCACGCTATGTTTGCTGCATAGCGCACGCTAGGGGGCCCTTAGTAGCGCACGCTTGGTGCCTTAAATGGCGCGCTAGAGAGCAAGCTGCAGGAGTGGCGGTCGATTCGACCCTCTGGAATAGCGGATTAGCGTACGCTACGTAGTCTAGCGAACGCTAATGTCGGGGGCTAGCGCACGCTGAGTTGCCCAGTAGCGTGCGCTAGCGTGAGTGTCCAGTACTGGACAGTTTGCTACTGGACTCGACTGATGCCCAGGTAGCGCACGCTATTGGTAAATAGCGCGCTACCGATATACTTTAGTGCACGCTACGTTTGGCCGATAGCGCGCGCTAACCGGATCAGGTGTGTACTGACAGTTGCTTATGGACTCGGCTGGTGTCTAGGTAGCGCACGCTATTGGTCGATAGCGCGCGCTACCGAGAGGTTATTAGCGCACGCTACGTTTTGAGTAACGCACGCTAACGGCCAGAAGTCTGGCTACTGGACTGGATTTTGTTTCGTTAGCGCACGCTAACTTTGGGGATTAGCGCTCGCTAACACTCCCTGGCTATATAAACCAGGTATTTGACCGAGATGAATGTATTTTCTCATTTCTTCCTCCTCTCCGCGGCTAAGGCGATTCTGGGCGATTTTCTTGGCGATTTCTTCCTCCAATCATCTCATCCAACACCTTCCTTGAGTTCTTGGTGTATTATAACAACATCAGCACGAATCTTTCATCCTAATCCAAGGTAAAATCTCTTAGAACCCTACTTTTGGATAAATTGGGGGTTTTAAAATTTTCGTCCGATTCGTTCCGATTTGTTGGTGGATTCATGATGAATATGATTAATCTTGTTGATATCATTAGTTTTCCTATGGATTCATGGTATATTTTCATAGTTTTGCGAAATCGGGAGGGTTTGGTTGTGGTCCGCCCTCGTTGTTGTTTTTATACGAATATACATGAATCGTAGGCGGGTTTCCGGATGTATTCCATTTCCGTAATGGTTTAGAAGTGGTTGTGATTGTGTTATTCGAATCGTTAGGTTCATTTCCGCCGGTTCCTCGCGGTCGTGTTTGATCCTTCATTTCCGTTCGTGTCACCGTCTATTAATCGAGGCAAGTACCCTTATGAACTTACATTCTTGACATAATAGTATTGTATGAGAAATGGTGTGTGTGTGTATGCTCACTACGGGTTAGATCCGACGGGGTCTCGGTAGGGGTCCACAGAGACGTGGATTGACGAGCTTGCTTTTAACCACTACGGGTTAGATCCGACGGGGTCTCGGTAGGGGTCCACAGAGACGTGGATCGACGGTTCATTGTGGTGCATTTTACAAATGTGATTTGATTATGGCATTTCCGGAAATGAGTGTTTTGGAACTATGTTTTCGTGATTACATGCATTGACTATATGTGTAAGATGTAAGTTGTTCATTTGGTTACTTGTACTAGCGTAATTGCTAAACCCTCTGGGGACCTGTTTTGGGGAAATTCGTTTTATGAATTTCAGGTCAGGTTCATCGAGACGAGCGGGCGTTGGACCAGTATGCGGATGATGGCCGTGCGTGATGATTGTGCATGAATGGTGTCTTATTGTCTTCTATCTTTTTACCTTTTGTGGTTTTTTTAAACTAATAGTAGTACTCGAGTACTTAAGAGTTCTTGCTCGTCTGGATTGTATTGTTGTTTATTATGTTTGTGTCGGATGATGGTGTTATGTTTGACCGGTTGAACCGGGTGGATTATTTTGTTTGACGTCTTTATGACGAGGTGTTATTCTGTTGTTTCTGTGAGTCGATGAGTATGATGTTTGTTCAGCCTGGTGGGTCCCATATAGGGATTCACGGTGCTGTAATATACCTCGCATATCTTGGGGGTGTTACAGAAAATGGTATCAGAGCCTCTAGGTTTATGGATACCTAGGCTTGTCGGTTTATTGGGTCTTGTTGTGTTTCGTCTTGCACATCATCATCACGCTGCCATGATTCCGGTACTACCAGTGCTCGTAAGTTTTTCCTTACTCTGTTCCTTGTTTCCTTGTATCACCCCTTTGATTCCCGATTGTGATTGTTTTTCTTCTTTTACTCACCATCGTAATGGCTTTTGCTACTTATTTAACATCAGTATGGATGCTGGAAGAGGCCGTGGTCGTGGACGTGGTCGTGGACGCAGCAGAGGACGTGGGGCAGCCAGTGGGGCGGCCACGTCGCAGTCTTCGGAGCCGGCAGTACCGGCGACCGTCACAGTCATGCTTCTTCTCAGGAGCGAGCCGACCTTGGTATTGCGGCCGTTGTGCAGCAAATGGTGAACCAAATGGCGGCAATAGCTCATGCAGTTCAGAACCCGTATCAGGCCCATACTAATCGGGGCGGAGCGGACCGTTGGCTCCAAGATGTCATCAAGATGCATCCTCCTCAGTTTTCGGGAGCTTCAGACCCGATTGGCTGGGAGGGGTGGATCAAGGAGATATCTAAAGTCTTCACTGCTACCAACTGTCCCGAGGACCGTAAGGTCCCTATTGCCCAGTACTTTCTCACTGGGGACGCTACGGATTGGTGGGAGGCTGTTGGGCCCAAAGACCATGTTGCTTCGTGGGCCGAATTTCAGGAATTGATAGAGACCGAATATTGCCCGTGGCCGGTCAGACAGGCTCGAGTGCATGCCTTCTATGATGCTCAACCACGGGATATCCCCGTATCTCAAGCTATTGCCGATTTTAACAAGGAGTTGGGTTATGTGAGGACCCAAGTTGTCGAGGAGAGTGACAAAATTTTCCATTTTTCCAGGCGGATGAAATTGTCGATTCGGGACTATATGTCGGGACTCGTCTGTACTACCTTTAAGGATTACCAGAGTATGGCCCTTGCTTATGATATGTCAGTGACAGCTAGCGAGGCAGCCCGCGAGAGCAAGAAGCAGAAGTTCGCCGGGAATTTTTCGGGCCACAAGGGTGGGGGTCAGCAGAAATCCCAATCTGCTAACTTCCCCGCCGACGGTGGTCCAGCTCGTTCCGCTGAGGGTTCTCGTGGAACTACTAGTGCCCCTTTCCGTGATGTGAAGTGTTTCAATTGTGGTCGTACAGGCCACGTCAGTCGTACTTGTTTGAGCCCTTTACTGACGTGTAATCAGTGTGGCCAGCCGGGCCACAAGGCTGCTTTCTGTGCTGAGAGGGAGAGAATCCTTGGTGCTCGGGCTTCCATTCCAGCGCCTAGGGAACCAAGTGTGAATCAAGGATCGTTTGCTTCTCAATCTCCGTCGAGTGCTAGTCGAGGGAGAGGTCGGGGTCAGCCCACTAAGGGGGGAGCTTCCAGTGTCGGCTCAGCCCACCCGCGTGTCTATGAGATGCGGAGAGCCGATGACCCAGCGGCTACCGTGGCGACAGGTACCGTTCATATTCTTTCTCATCCTGTTAGTGTGCTTTTCGATATTGGTGCTACGCCTTAAGGCAGAGAGTGGTGGAGTCGAGCTTTCGTCGATTCCAATCGTTAGTGAGTTTCCTGATGTATTTCCTGACGAGTTACCGGGATTGCCACCGGATCGTGAGGTCGAGTTTGCTATAGAGTTAGAGCCGGGCGCGGCTCCTATTTCGAAGGCGCCATACCGCATGGCACCTTCAGAGATGTCCGAGTTGAAGAAGCAATTGAGTGAGCTTCTTGAGTCGGGGTATGTTCGACCGAGCGCCTCGCCTTGGGGCGCACCGGTCCTGTTTGTGCGGAATAAAGATGGTTCACTACGTTTGTGTATCGACTAGCGCGAACTAAACAAGGTGACCATCAAGAACAAGTATCCTTTGCCGAGAATTGATGACTTGTTCGACCAGTTGCAGGGAGCTGCGGTATTCTCGAAGATTGATTTGAAATCGGGGTACTATCAGCTCCGGGTGAGGGAGTCTGATGTGCCGAAAACAGCTTTTCGGACGAGATATGGACATTATGAGTTTGTAGTTATGCCTTTCGGGTTAACTAATGCGCCGGCGGTGTTCATGCAGTTGATGAACAAATTCTTTATCGAGTATTTGGATAAGTGTGTCGTCGTTTTCATTGACGATATTCTTATTTATTCGAGGAACGAGGAAGAGCATGCACATCATTTGCGAGTAGTGTTAGACATTTTGAGGACCGAGCAACTCTATGCGAAGTTCTCGAAATGTGAGTTCTGGCTGAAGGAAGTGATGTTTTTAGGTCACGTGATTTCAGCCGAGGGTGTTCGTGTGGATCCGCAGAAGATTGAGGCAGTGTTGGATTGGGCACCGCCCAAGAATGTGAAGGAGATCCATAGTTTCTTGGGTTTGGCTGGCTACTACCGTAGGTTCGTCGAGGGTTTCTCGAAACTGGCTCGGCCACTTACTCAGTTGCTCCAAAAATCCGATAAATTCATTTGGAATGACGAGAGACAGTCGAGTTTCGAGGAACTGAAGAAGCGTTTGACTTCAGCCCCGGTTTTAGCGTTGCCGTGTGGCAACGAGGGTTTTGCCGTTTATAGTGATGCTTCGGGTCAGGGTCTTGGGTGCGTATTGATGCAGCACGGCAAGACCATTGCCTATGCGTTGAGACAGTTGGGGCTGTATGAGCTGAACTACCCTACTCATGATTTGGAGTTAGCGACAATCATTTTTGCGCTCAAGATTTGGCGTCACTATCTTTTCGGCTCTGCATGTCAGATTTTTACCGATCATAAAAGTCTGAAATACATATTTACTCAGCGGGAGTTGAATATGAGGCAGAGGAGGTGGTTAGAGCTGATTAAGGATTATGACCTCGAAATCCTTTATCATCTGGGCAAGGCGAACGTCGTGGCTGACGCCTTGAGTCGGAAACCGGTTGCGTTGCGAAAGCTTGAGATTCTTACGCCTCAGTCTGAGGTTCGGCGGGCTTTGTTCGAGTTAGATGTTGAGGTTTTGTTGCCTGGATCTGTCGGGCAACTTTGTGCTTTAGATATTTCGTCGTCTTTGATCGATGAAATTAAGTTGAAGCAGTTAGAGGATCCGATGATTACTCAAATCCGAGAGAACGTTCTTTAGGGAAAGTCTCCTGGGTTTGTGATTCACGAGGATGGTGTTTTGAGATTCCAGAGTCGGCTTTGTGTGCCGAACGACTCAGAGTTGCGACAGAGTATTTTGCGTGAGGCCCATGCTACACCTTATTCCGTGCATCCTGGTTCGAGTAAGATGTACAAGGACCTGAGAAGGAATTTCTGGTGGAATGATATGAAGGAGGAGGTCGCACAGTTTGTAGCGAGATGTTTGACTTGTCAGCAGGTCAAAATCGAGCATCAGCGACCGGATGGGTTATTGCAGTCACTTCCCGTCCCGAAATGGAAATGGGAAGATATATCGATGGATTTTGTTATGAGTTTGCCGAGATCAAGGTCGGGCATGAATATGGTATGGGTGATTGTTGATCGTCTGACCAAGTCGGCACATTTTCTGGGCATCAAGGACACTTGGGGCCCAGAGAAGTTGGCTCGTGTGTTTATCGCGCAAATTGTGAGGCTTCACGGTACTCCGAAGTCTATTGTTTCGGATCGTGATGGCCGTTTTGTATCGCACTTTTGGCAGGCGGTGCATAAGGCGTTGGGTACCCATTTGCATTTGAGTACCTCTTTTCATCCCCAGTCAGATGGACAGTCGGAACGCACTATCCAGACATTCGAGGATATATTGCGTGCTTGTGCTCTCGATTGGAGTAGCGATTAGGAGGAACAATTGCCATTGATCGAATTCACGTACAACAACAGTTGGCACGCATCGATTCAGATGGCACCGTATGAGGCACTTTATGGGCGGCGATGTCGATCACCGATTTGTTGGAATGAGACGTCCGATTTGGTCGGGACCGAGCCAGATGTCGTTTTAGAGACGATACGAAAGATAGAATTAATTCGGGAACGGATGTTGACTGCCCAGAGTCGACAAAAGTCGTATGCCGACGTCCGTCGTCGACCCTTGGAATTCGAGGTGGGAGACCACGTTTTGCTAAAGGTGTCGCCGACGAAGGGAGTTTTTCATTTCGGGAAGAAAGGGAAGTTGAGTCCGAGATTTATTGGGCCCTTTGAGATTCTCGAGCGAGTCGGTGAGTTGGCATACCGTTTGGCACTACCCCTGGCCTTGAGTCATGTTCATAGCGTTTTTCATGTTTCCCAGCTGAGGAAATATGTCCCGAATCCTAGTCACGTCATCGATTATGGTGAGATTGATGTCGCCGAGGATATTACTTTTGAGGAGCGTCCCTTGAAGATTTTGGAGCGTCGTGAGAAACGACTAAGGCATAAGACCATCTCGTTGGTCAAGGTGCAGTGGTCGAGACACGGTGTCGAGGAGGCAACTTGGGAAACCGAGGATAGCATGCGTGCTATGTACCCTGAGTTGTTAGTTTCTTAAGTTTCGGGACGAAACTTATTTTTAGAGGGGTAGAATGTAATATCCGCATTTTTCTTTCCCTTGTATTTTCATTTTCGGTGTATTTCTCGGTTGTAGCGGCCCTCGTGTATCTTTCAGTGTATCTTTTCAGTCATGTATTGATCTGATTCTCGTGATTGTTGTGCGGAACTGCCGTTTTGGGGTTGCCGTGGATCCATTCTATGTTATGACGCGTTTTGAGATGTTCCGTTTGATGTTTCGTTCATATTCCAGTGTTTGGACTGTTTATATTTCGTACCTAGCGCACGTTATGTTTGCTGCATAGCGCACGCTAGGGGGCCCTTAGTAGCGCACGCTGCGGTTGCTTCATAGCGCGCGCTAGAGAGCAAGCCCTGGGAGTGGCAGTGCTGATTCCATCCCTCTGGACTAGCAGATTAGCGTACGCTAGGTAGTCTAGCGCACACTAATGTCGGGGGATAGCGCACGCTGAGTTGCCCAGTAGCGTGCGCTAGCGTGAGTGTCCAGTACTGGACAGTTTGCTACTGGACTTGACTGATGCCCAGGTAGCGCACGCTATTGGTAAGTAGCGCGCGCTACCGATATACTTTAGCGCATGATACTTTTGGCCGATAGCGCGCGCTAACCGGATCAGGTGTGTACTGACAGTTGCTTCTGGACTCGGCTGGTGTCCAGGTAGCGCACGCTATTGGTCGATAGCGCGCGCTACCGAGAGGTTATTAGCGCACGCTACGTTTCGAGTAACGCACGCTAACGGCCAGAAGTCTGGCTACTGGACTGGAGTTTGTTTCGTTAGCGCACGCTAACTTTGAGGATTAGCGCGTGCTAACACTCCCTGGTTATATAAACGAGGGAGTTGACCGAGATGAATGTATTTTCTCATTTCTTCCTCCTCTCCGCGGCTAAGGCGATTCCAGGCGATTTTCTTGGCGATTTCTTCCTCCAATCATCTCATCCAACACCTTCCTTGAGTTCTTGGTGTATTATAACAACATCAACACGAATCTTTCATCTTAATCCAAGGTAAAATCTCTTAGAACCCTACTTTTGGATAAATTGGGGGTTTTGGGATGTTCGTCCGATTCGTTCCGATTTGTTGGTGGATTCATGATGAATATGATTAATCTTGTTGATATCATTAGTTTTCCTACGGATTCATGGTATATTTTCATAGTTTTAAGAAATCGGGAGGGTTTGGTTGTGGTCCGCCCTCGTTGTTATTTTTATACGAATATACATGAATCGTAGGCGGGTTTCCGGGTGTATTCCATTTCCGTAATCGTTTAGAAGTGGTTGTGATTGTGTTATTCGAATCGTTAGGTTCATTTTCGCCGGTTCCTCGCGGTCGTGTTTGATCCTTCATTTCCGTTCGTGTCACCATCTAGCAATCGAGGCAAGTACCCTTATGAACTTACATTCTTGACATAATAGTATTGTATGAGAAATGGTGTGTGTGTATGCTCACTACGAGTTAGATCCGACGGGGTCTCGGTAGGGGTCCACAGAGACATGGATCGACGAGCTTGCTTTTAACCACTATGGGTTAGATCCGACGGGGTCTCGGTAGGGGTCCACAGAGACGTGGATCGACGGTTCATTGTGGTGCATTTTACAAATGTGATTTGATTATGGCATTTCCGTAAATGAGTGTTTTGGAACTATGCTTTCCTGATTACATGCATTGACTATATGTGTAAGATGTAAGTTGTTCATTTGGTTACTTGTACTAGCGTAATTGCTAAACCCTCTGGGGACCTGTTTTGGGGAAATTCGTTTTATGAATTTCAGGTCAGGTTCATCGAGGCAATGGTACTGGACCAGTATGCGGATGATGGCCGTGCGTGATGATTGTGCACGAATGGTGTCTTATTGTCTTCTATCTTTTTACCTTTTGTGGTTTTTTTAAACTAATAGTAGTACTCGAGTACTTAAGAGTTCTTGCTCGTATGGATTGTATTGTTGTTTATTATGTTTGTGTCGGATGATGGTGTTATGTTTGACCGGTTGAACCGGGTGGATTATTTTTTTTGGCGTCTTTATGACGAGGTGTTATTCTGTTGTTTCTGTGAGTCGATGAGTATGATGTTTGTTCAGCCTGGTGGGTCCCATATAGGGATTCACGGCGCTGTAATATACCTCGAATATCTTGGGGGTGTTACAATTCTCACTTACATATGCAGCGGGATGAAGTTGGGAGGAAAACATCATTTTGTTCTGGTGAAGAAATGAAAGGCTGAACCTTAATTTATAATCTGCACCGCTCGTTACGTACGTTATCAATCAACATTAACGTACGTAATGCTACCTAACGTACGCTACATGTCCTGCATAGCGTACGTAACATCATTCCAGAGCTCACTGCCTCGCTTCGTTCGATCGCTTACGTATGTAATGCATATGCCATAGCTTACGTAATACATGCGTTGACTTGCTACAGTAAATGTCCATTTAGTGTACGTAATACACTAATCGTAGCGTACGCTAACCTCAGCGTTGACTCGCACATCCACGTTCTGCGCTGAAAGTTGCAGACATGGGGCCCACCTGTCGATCATAGCTCGGATCCTGTCTGATATGAACTTTACGTACGTTACCTAATCCACTTAACGTACGTAAGCATATGCACCTTGCGTACGTTAACTATCACTCTTAACGTACGTAAGCCTTGTGTATTAGCGTACGCTAAGTCCTCTCTTTAGCGTACGTTAATCAGGCTATACTCAGCCAATTCCAACTGTTCTTGTCCATCATCTCGACATACGGAATACGCGTACGTGACATACCGAATACATATACTCATTCCAATAATATTCTCGTACAACATACCTGACACACAATATCTTCAGATGCAATTGTCGACGAGTACGACAATTATACCAATACAACTGTCCTAGTCCTTCAATTATCTTACCCCTACTGTACAGATTCCACACTGTGCAGTATAACTCGGGTAAAATTACATTAAACAACCATAGTAGAAATTCAGGATATTACATACTACACCACTTAAAATAAGTTTCGTCCTCGAAACTTGCAATCCGGTCACAATCAAAAGTTCAACTACAATATCCAGAGTCACCACGAAACCGATCGATCATCATCATCAACGAATAACCAAAACAGTATACTTACAAATGCGTGAAGTCGATGATCTCATGCGATACTAGCAAATGACCCCACTTCAAAGCCTCAATACGCTTGCGATCACAATTTCATGAATTTCAAAAAAATACATCATTATAACTCAATTATGGAATAACTCATCTGTGTCAAAGCCTTTCTGCCTACACAATAAAGTCCCAATCCTGATAAAAAAAACCAATAATACACGATACATTTGTGAAACAATTGCCCAAAATAATGGCAACAAATCCCGAATCATCGACACAAAGTCTGAACACTCATACGATCAATAACAATGATCAACCATTGAATTAACCGAGAACATCATCAACATGATAAACTCCAATATGACCAGCCAGAGGTCAAAACACAACCGAGATTATCATCAACATGATAAACTCCAATATTACCAAGAAGAATTAATAATAACCGAGAATACCATCACATGGTAAGCTACAACATGATCAACACAGAACCACATGGACAAATATACGAGAGAATAAAATTCTCAAAACGTTACCCAAATCATATACAATGGATCTCAATGAAACACAACCGACTGTTGAACATACCCCTCGGGCGTACGAACAACCAGTCATAAACCGTTGAGCATACTCAATCATATATGGAGTGTGAACGGCCAATCAATATCCAAAACAACCATTCTGGGATTACCATCCCCAAATCTACACTTACTAAGAAAGCACTCAAAATAACGCCTGTGAAGAGAAATCAGTTGGCTCAAAAGTCAAAAATCACTATAGCAAAATCACACTGCTACCATACTAATAGAGCCACATAGCACATATGCCCCAATTTCACAAAACCCGAAGTTCTAGAATCATATTCTGTACTAAATCTGCAACACGCGAGATATTTCTCTTATCTGATCAACCAACCGGTCATCTATGGATAACCAAACTACCATACTAAAGTTCGAATCTCTTTTCATCGTACCATTGATATGTTATCCAGTTCATGAGTCTTACTCAGGACTTCTCCATGAGATACACTATACACTAAATTCGTATGCATATCAATCACATTTTCAAAACCAGTTTTGAAATTATATAATCTGTCACGCCCCAACATCAGGAAGGACGAGGATGCGACGCATCGGTCGATCAATAAATCAAATGCAACAATAAATAGCGGAAGCAAAATAACGATTGGATAATATTTCAAAACAACAATCTTAGCCTGATGTACTAAGATTCGTTGTGACAAAAGCTGTTAATCAAAATTACACTGTTCATAAGTTTGCAGCGAAAATTTTCCAAATACTAAATGATCCAAGTACCAAACAAAATTAACTATTACAAGTTGGGATAACAACAGAAATTCTAAGAACAGAAGTCCTAAATCTTGACGACAGTCTTCTATTCGGCCTCTTCCACGAAGTCTTCTTTGCCCTCTACTGTTTGCTCATTCTATGGTTTAAAAGGGGAAACGGTGGGGTGAGACAAAAGGTCTCAGTGAGTGGGTTATCGTGTGCGAGTGTGGCTCTTTTCTTTGAAAATTTTTAAGTGATGCATGATTTTATCAATTACGAAAAAGTGCAAACAATTACAATTACGTCGGAATTTTATAAACAATAATCATTATGTAGTTGTAATATTATAATCCTGTCTCCATGCACGGATGTCAAGTCAAGCAGTCAGTCAATTGGTCGATCAGTCAATTCAGTTTTGAATCCTTCCGATGTGGACTTTGGATTCTAGACTCTCCTTATTACTCCTAGCAATATAGGCCGTCGCCCCAAGATTTGGACCGTCGCCCTAATAGCTGAGCCTTCGCTCTCACACTTAGCGTGTGTTTCCTTATCTCTTATCTGGGCTCGGTATGTCCTTAGATGTGGGTCAATACCCGGATCACACCATAATCGCGATTATACCCCAAGTCTACAACCCAGGTCCCTCGGAACACTCCGTTCCTCGGTTATGGGAATAGAAAACAACGGTAGCCTCATTCATGAACCGTAGCCGCGCTGCTCGATCCAAGACTCGGTCTAACCATCCCAACTCGATTTGGAACTCTAGAGGTGGCTCCTACAGCTCAAGAGGTGGCCCCCAGATTGTAGGTCGGCACTCCGTTTTGTATGGGTTTAAGAGGTGGCCCCCGTCAGTCGACGTGGCACTTTGTCCCGATAGAGTTAGAGGCGGACCCGTTCGTGGCACTTTGTTTGTATAGCACTTAGTTCCGGACAGTCATAGTTATCAATTTGACGCGTTTCACAAGTATCACGTAAACGTTCGGTCAGTGAGGTTAATAGCGTCTTTTGATTAAGTATGGAATATAGTTAATATATTTGTGGCCCGGTAATACGGAATATGACTTGTATATAGATTCGAAAATAGTCTCAATAATTTATTAACGGTTTGATGTGTTCAGGTCAGATATATTAAATGGGTAGGTTCAACGAAATGAAACGAGAGTTTCCGAAATAGTTCGAAAGGACGATTTTACCCTTAGGTTCAAACCTAAGCGTTTGGAGTATGAAACGAAATCGGATGGTTATGAAATTTTATGAGAAAGCCAAAAATACTTCCTCGACTCTAGATTTAAGGAAAATTCGGAAATTTCAAGTTTTGGGACCGAAATTTCCAGATATTATGATATTGCCCCAAAACTTAAGAAAATCATTCTGAGGCTTATAGAGCTATGAATTTAGCTCGGAATTTAACGAAATTTCATGAGATGACTCGTGATGAACGTGGAATTTCAGATTTGTAAAAATTACAGAAAATTTCGGACTTGGTCCAGAAGTTTGGAATTCTTGCATTTTGACCCCAAAATTATTTTAAAATTGCGATTTGGACAATTAAGTTTAGATATCGAACTCCGAATCACTTAAAACTTTATGGACAGCCTATACATGGTATAATATGTACTTTCCAAGGTCCAGAATGTTTTATTTTCGTAAATTTCAGTTTAGTCCCCAAACTTTAAGAAATTACAAATTATGCCCAAAAGTTCTGTTTACTCATTTGAAGTCCCGTTTTGGCCACAAATAAATTATCCATAATATCATAACATAGTCATATAACACAATATTTCAGATTTTGGTAGGGTTTTAAACATCATTTAGAAGAAAATATATAACATTCAATTTATCACAAAATCGACATCCGACTACCAAATCGGTTGTCGTTTAAATTCAATAAATCGTATTGCATGTTGCTATAACCATAACATACATCTTTCAAAATATACATTTACACAAGTATTTCAGATTAGTACATGCTTCCACATTTTTCATAATATTAGAGAATTAAATTTAAGAAAACGAATTATACATAGCTATACGCAATATCATAATATGTAATTTTGACATGAAGATTTTAACATAGATCATATCAATAAAATCTTGAAATATATCAGGTTTAACATATGCATCACAAGTAAAAGAAGATATTCTACTTTAAAGGTTTGAAAGAGTTTTCACCCACCTCGATCTTGCCGGATTTAGTCGGTTATAGGTCTCGGAAGTTGGAAAATGACCTCCCCTCTCACACTATATGGTTCGGCCATCACCATGCACCCCAAGTTGAGTATTTTGTTTGCATGTTTTAAGTTTAAAGTTAGATTAAAAGGATTATTACTAGAAATTATGGAAATGGAAGTAGAAAGTGAGGTTACCTATTTTTTTGCTTAAATTTTCTTCTTCTTCCTCCTTCTTCCTTTTTGGTCCAGCCCTCCCCTCTCTATTGACTCTCAAATGCAGATTTTGTGTTGGTGTGTGTGGGAGAAAGTGTGTTGGGTGTAAGTATTAAAAAGGGTGTATTTTTAAGTATGGTCAAGGCATGGGAAATGTGGTAGTAACTATGTCTCTTGCATGGAGAGACATGGGGCTTTAAAAAATGTTGATTCCCCCTATTTTTCTCCCCATCTGGCCGCCCCAATATGTGGGTGTGTGTTATTTTTTTTTATTAATTTAAGAGTATAATTATAATGGTAAATGATTTAATTAGTTGGGTTGGGCTTTGAATTGTAACTTCAAGTCTTATGATTTTATTAAGTTGAGTTGAGTCCATTAGTGAGTCTACATGTAATTAGGTGTTGATAAATTGCCCAATAGGTGAATCAACACACTATTTAATTTTATTATTTGGTTTATCAAATAAATTACAAAGTTAAAGAGTGAAATAAAATAAAATAGATGTAGGTTATATCATGTCATAAAATAACTATTATTAAATTACATCATGATTTAGTACATTGTACATGTGATAAGCTATCGAATTTAGGGGGTTTTACATAATCTTGTCAAGAAAACCAGTTTTTGAAAGTTCTTTCAAGAATTTCAAAACTCAAAACATAAATTTTCATAAGACCACGAAATCAATTTTCCAAAAGTTAAACTGACTCGCTTGTGTCAAGTTCTCATTGACAATTCTTTTCGAATACACACGATTAAATAAAATGGAATTATGCAAATGATTGACTACATCCATACTCCTGTATACCAGTTTAGCTCGTCACCAATTCCACTAATATTCCATCGGAAAACCACACGATAGAGTTCCAAAATCTTAATGTATAGACTCCGATAAAACTCCTTTTCCACACATGACTCGCAACCTAAACTACGCTATGACAAAACATTAAGACAAATCAAACACCGCGAAAGACTACCTAGGAAGTTTCATTTGAACGAATAAATCAAAACCCCGAAAGGCAGTAATAAAATAGATAAACGATTGGTAAAGTGTTTTACAAATCTCGGGAGTTTTAGGAAAACAGAAAAGCCTTTTTGAAACATTATGGTCTCAGCCCATATCCCGTTCTACATTACAAGAAGTTTATAAAGTAGAAAACCATTTTGGACCCTAAGTCCTGAGTTATAAATCTATTTCAAAGTCGATTGGGTCTCGGCCCAAAATCATTTTCCGTAAAACATTCATTTTGAAAAGTATCATGTTCAGATGTTCATAAACAGTTCTGTGTACCTAAAAATGAACTAGCATGACTACATGTTCTTCTCAACAATTCACAATCTTTCTCCCAAACACACAACTCCGTTTTCCAAGTTTACCCGACACATTGATTTTTCCATAATCACAGTTTCTCAAGATCATCGGTTCTGTCCTAACTATTATGTTCTGCTATCTCATAACGTAACACATAATATTCTCCCAAATCTCAAAGTACATCAATATTATAACTGCAATTAACCTCAATTCAATTCAAAATCCAAATACTTACAGATCGTGAAGCCGATATTTTCCCGTGATACTGGCACATGTCTCAACTTTAGAAAATACTCGACACAGATATTTTCAAAACATGCATTATGCAAACTCAGTTCACTCGATAACGCAATACATCTCTTTCCAAATAATCACGTTAATACCATTTGGAAAAGTTTACAACAACCACAGTACCACAGTAGTAAATCACATAACACATAAGCCCGAGTGAACAACAAAAAACCCAGGGCTCTAATATTCGTCAATCGACAACTCGAATAACATGACAAAACATGACTCGACTCGACCCGACTGCCTAGGTTTTCTCAACCTAAGTTCTGATACCATATTCTGTAACACCCCTGAGCCATCCGGGAATATTACAGTGCCGTGGGCCCCGAGACGGAACCTACAAGGCTAAAAGACATTTTTACACACATTTCGAGTTTGACTAAGCGGCAATAACAGTAACATCTCTTCAAAATATGCAAAGGCTTTAAGAAAAGTCCATTTATCAATACCGTCAAAAAATCTCATTCGAAAGTACAAGGCTAAAACGCCAAAGTTCAACAGTTTCAAAGGTGTATGTTAAGCCTTCACTTGCACGTACCGACAAAATAGTTTATAAAAGGATTTTCCAAAGTAACTTAAATTTCCAGATACCAAAGGTCCATTTAAGAATACTAACGCAGCGGAAAGGACAAACAGTTAAAAATACTCTAGCAGCGGGATACAACAACTAGTCAAAGTACTCGATTCACAACAGAAGCGGGCATAATGTCGAAGCAACTGACATAGGACCACTTCTTTTGGATTTAGAATCCGGCTTGTTTTAACTTTAGAAGATGTACTTGTTTTTCCCAAGGGGCATAAAAACATTGTATCCATTCCGATCATGGATCGAAAAGGCTTTTCATTTTTCATTGGTGATGGTTCCTGCAAAATTTATTTTAGAAATAAACTAATGGGCACTGCTACATTGTTGAATGGACTGTATCATCTAAACCTCAGTAACAAAGTCATTGTGAATACTATGACTAGGAATCTTGGTAGGGATGAAACTAATCAAGTTTTGAAATGGCATCTTAGACTTGGTCATGTTGGTCAGACCAAGATTTACAAAATGGAAAAAGATGGACTTATGGGTCTATTGGATCGGATCCCTTTCCTACTTGTGAATCTTGCCTTAAAGGCAAAATGACTAAGTCCCCATTCGCGAGGACTTTTGAAAGAGCCGCTGATAAACTAGGATTAATCTATACCGACGTATGTGGTGCTTTAGAAGCAGCATGTGACGGATATCAGTACTTTATTACGTTTACAGATGATCATTCTAGGTATGGTTACGTATACTTAATGCAACATAAATCCGAGGCCTTTGAGAAATTCCAGGAATTTAAGGCCCTAGTCGAGAAATAAACTGGACCGAGGTGGCAAGTATATAAGTGCGGAGTTTGACGAGTTCCTAAAAAACATGGAATAGTATCACAACTAACACCTCCAGGTACTCCTCAGTTAAATGGTGTGTCAGAAAGAAGGAACTGGACCTTGTTGAACATGGTCTGTTCCATGCTATGCTATACTGAATTACCAATTTACCTGTGGGGGTATATACTCCTGACTGCCGCTTACATCTTGAACATATGTCCTTCCAAATCCATTCCTAAAACTCCACATGAGATGTGGGAGGTCAGGAAACCAAGTCTTAATCACATTAGGATTTGGGAATGTCCTGCCTATGTCAAGAAGACTAAGGTGGAAAAGTTGGAAGCGAGATCCGTGAAGGGACGTTTTCATTGGATTCCCATGTGGGACGATGGGTTATCTATTCTACATGCCTGAAGATCGAAAGATCGTTGTTGCTTTGCATGCACACTTACTTGAAGATGAGTTCATTCAGGAAGGCGGAGCAGGTAGAAATATTTCTTTGGAAGAATACAATGAAACTCCTCAGGAGACACTTGTGCAAGAAATTGGAACTGAAGGGTGTCTCATTTACCTGAGAAGTATGGCCTTGTACACATGGAGGAGCTGGGTCTCCATAAGGTTCCAGGTGATAGCCAAGAGACCGACCCAACGACCTATGACCTATCAATGGTGGATGTAGACTCCATGAAATGAACTGTAGTAGTCTTCATGTAGTTGGGACCTTCGTTTTGACGAGGCAGTCAAAGAGTTTGACTTCGTACAAAATGAAGAGGAAACTTATGTATACAAGAGGGTTAGTGGGAGCAAGATCACATTCTTAGTACTATTTGTAGATGACATTCTACTAATAGGAAATGATGTGGGAATGCTCAGTTCTGTGAAAGCTGGGCTTTTTGAGTAATTTCTCCATGAAAGACTTGGGAGAAACAACCTTTATTCTTGGTATTCGACTCTACCGGGATAGAGCGAAGAGAATGATAGGTCCTTCCAAGCCCTCTATATAGATAAAATCTTAAAGCGATTTAAGATGGATTTAAGATGTGTCCTCATAGTGAGGAACAATGAAAGGAAATGAGTAATATACCATATGCTTCGGCAGTGGGTAGCCTTATATATGCTTTATTGTGTACGAGACCTGACATTGCGCATGCTGGGAGCGTGGTAAGTAGGTTTCGGGCAAAACCAATTAGGGAACATTAGACCGCCGTAAAGAACGTTCTCAAGTACTTTAGAAGGACTAGAGATCTGGTTCTTACACATGGTGGTGGAGAACTGAATGATGGGCTACACTGATTCAGACTTCCAAGGACAGAAAGACGACTCTATGTCTACTTCTGGCTATATTTTACTCTTAATGGAGGAGCAGTATCTTGGCATAGTGCCAAGTATAGTGCAACTACTGATTGCACATGTTAGACTGAGTATAAAGCGGCCTCGGAGGCCTCCAAAGGAAGGTTAAGAAGTTACTGGGTAAACTTCATGTGACACCATGTGCTGCGCTGCCTGTTTTTGTTATTATACGATAATAATAGAGTGGTAGCACAGACCTAGGAGCCGAGGTTTCATAATGGCACAAAACATATTGAGAGAGAGTAGCATCTCGTGAGAGAATTTGTTCGCAAAGGGATACATTGTGCTACATAGAGTAGACTCAGCCGACAACGTCGCTGATCCACTGACCAAGCCACTTTCTCAGATTAGCTTGGAGCGTCATCTGGAGAACATGGGTATTAGATACCTTAGTGAGTGGCATTGAGTGCAAGTGGGAGATTGTTAGGAGTATGCCCTCGAATTCCACTCAGAGGATGTTGAGTGAGGGCATTGGACTTGTTATTATGCAAATCATTATTATAAGGCAATTGTTTATTTCTTTATTTACTGGAGTTACTGGCATTCCTGACTCGTAAATATATAAATAGAAACTAGTCCGTGTGTCTGAGAGCAAAACATTTCACTCCTTATTGGATAAGGGGATCGGCACTAGAAAGGTTATAGCTCAAATACTTAATCGTTTGCAAGTCTATGAAACTTGACTGAGCATTAAGTTTATGTGAAGATTTGTATGACGTGTTCTTTGAAGTGAAGAGTGCCTGTTGAACACTATTAGTTAGTGGGAGCACACGCTATAGGTATGCTAATTGGATTAGTATACTCGAACCGACTCACCCTCAATTCGTCACTCGGATTTCACTCAAGGACAGTCAATGACGTAATCGAAAGGTTGTGATAGGTATTCGTGAACCTTCGACTTGAGGATTTAGTAGGTATGTGCTTGTGACATTAAGATTTTCATTAGAGTAGTTCGACCCAGAAAACCGGGGGGTGGGGGTCAACCTCGACATGCATCTTGACGGGCAAGTAGCAGGTCCTACTGAATGCCAAGATAGAATTCTTTCTCTTGTTAGTGAACGGGTTATATGTCCTATGCGGTTATTGGTAGATGAGATCATAAGTCTTTGGCCAAAGCATTGGAGCTAGTTGTATTGGATACATGAGAGCTCGATGATCTCGATTTGCATTAACTCATGCATAGCGTCAAGTACAGATAGGTTTTGACTGACCGTGACCCTATAACTTGATCGGGACATTTGAAAGAAGGGCTTATACGTATACTGGTATTTACGACAGAATGGTTCTTGAATGATCCCACTCATTCGTTCTCAGTTTGGGCACAGTGTAGGCTGCCAGGCTGGCTAGGTGGTGCTACTACTCTTTGGTTCCTCCCATTGCTAACTGAGACAGACCTACCGTGTCGCGCGATAGGATTGACGACGAAATGAATCGAGCTTATTTTCTCATTATGAATATTTGATATTGGATATCTATTATTGGGACATTGGATGTCTAAATTGATTTATTGGATAAATTAATTTACGGCCTAATGAATTAAATAAATTACTGGGTGATTAATTTAATTTATGAATACAATTATTTCTTGAAGAAATTAATTATGTTATTATGTATTTGATATGATTAATTAATTGGATTAATTAATTGATATAAATACATCGGAATGGAATTGGAGTTTATCTGTTTCGACTCACAGGAGTCCGAAACGGACCAAACTTTTCCTAATTATCTATATGCCCCCTTGTCTTCCACCGAATGTGGTGGAAGACTTCATGATTTAATATCATGAGATGTTTTGTCTTGTGGGGACAAGATTCCTTGTGATATCATGTGGGTTGAAAATGTATATAGAATGAGGAGAAGACTAACTCTCACCACTTCATTCATTTGGTGTTTTCATACGTGAGGTGCAAAAGTGTAGTGTAATATCCGGGGGTAATTTTTTTTTCTGTTTTCACTGTTGAGTTGTACGTATCTGTTGGAATTGTACAAGTGTTGTTGTTTTGGATTGATACAATGTATATTGTATTAGGATATTTCGGGATCGAAATATTTGTGCTTGTCGTCGGTATTGTTTCGTCGTTTAGATGTTACTTGGAGATTTTGGATTTTTGGCTAAGTATACTAGCCATAGCGTACGCTACATGGGTAGCATTACGTACGCTATGTGATGGATATTACGTACGTTAAACCTATATGTTTACGTACGTAATGAGAGGTAGGTGGAGGGAACTTTCCTCGTGGTTAACTTTCAGCTGGTAGGGCCAAGAATCTTTGATCCGATATACTATTGTAGTCAACGGGCTCTTTACGTACGTAAAGATGTGAGATTTACGTACGTTATTCACTTAGCATGTTAACATATGTAAATGGGTGTTGTTTACGTACGTTAAGGTCTTCATGTTTTTGGTCAGTTAGTTCTGGACTAGCATTACGTACGCTAATTTGTTGGTATAGTGTAGGTAATGGCCCTTACGTACGTTATGCTTGGTGTATAGCTTACGTAATGAGTTTGTCAGGTTATATATCTTGGGTTCATTTTTCATTTCTTCGCGAACCATTATCGATTTTCTCTCCCTAGAACCGTCCCTCTGGACTTGTTCTTGATATTTAGCCTCTTCCAACATGTTTTTGATTATCATAACTTGATTTGGAGCTTGGAGTTGGAAGCTTGTTGGTGCTCCTTTGGTGTTTGGAGAGTTCTTCTTCTTCCTCATTGGTAAGTTCTCTCAATCTCTTGTTTTACAAGTGATTTTCGAGCATGATGATGTTGTTGTTGTTGTTTTCCTCGTATAGTTGGTGATTGTTGGAGTATATCATGATTCTTGATAAGTTTCTACAACTTGTGATGAAGAACATGGTGATTGTGGTTTGAGGAGGAGTTTTTCTTGATGTTTTAGAATGTTTGGAGGTTACAATCATGTCTCGGAAGAATTATGTTAATATTGTTATATGATTAACAAAGTCTTAATATGATTGGTGTTGATGTTGTGTTTCTTGGGGAGATTTTAACCATTTTTGTAAGAAATTATGATGAATTATGTAATGATCATACTCTTGAAATGGTTGATTTATTCTTGTTGATTAATCCGAATTTATGATGAATTGGTGATTGATTATTGTTTAGACATCATGTTTGTTGTGTTGGTGATGTTCTTGAGGTGATAGTGATAATATTAATGATATTATCATTGCAGGAGGATCAATTTGATGTTGTTCTTAAGTGATTCTTGTTTAATTATTTTCACAAGTGTTAAGAACGTTTGATCATATCAATCATTGAGGCGTTGGAGGATGTTAGAATTCATAGTTGAGGACTATGGTATTCGTTTGTGGAGTTTAATCGATTCGTGATCGAATCGGGTTGTCCTTGGTGTTGTTTTCTATTGATTTTGTGTTATTGAATGAATTGTATTTCATTCAAGGTTGTTCGAGTGTTTGTGATCGTCGGAAGACGTCGTTCGTCATTTCATGGGAGGACGTTGATCGTGGAAGGACTTTCTCGTCTTCGGTTTGAAGAAAGTTTTATACTTATACTAGTCAATGAGATTAATGTTATCATGTATGTGTATGAATGTGTCTATCATTTCGAGACTTGGTCTCTTTATGTTTTTGTTGATATTAGGGGATTGTCCGATATGACACCCTTCGGCAAATTATGCCAAATGTTATTGTTGTTCGTAAATGGCCGGTTCAAGGCATTGCGATACTTGTTGGTAATATTGTTGTCGATAGCCGGTTCGCGGTATCGATGTATCGATTGTTGTTGATATTGATGTCTGTTTAAGACATAGTTGTGATCATTGTTATTGATATTGGTGCTTCGTTATTGATGTTGTATTGGCCGATTGAAGGCATTGACGTATTCGATTAACATCTTCATTGTCGGTAACCGATTAAAGGTGCCGAGACATTCGTGGTATTGTTGTTATCGATTGCCCATTCTAAGGCAACCGAGGTATTGAATTGGGATTATCGAAGACATTTCCCATCCGTTGTATCGTTGTTATCGATTGACCGTTCTAAGGTAGTCGATGTATTGAATTGGGACTGTCGAAGACATTTCCCATCCGTTGTATCGTCGTTATCGATTGACCGTTCTAAGGTAATCGAGGTATTGAATTGGGATTATCGAGGATAGTTCCCATCCATTGTGTCGTTGTTATCGATGAGCCATTCTAAGGCAATCGAGGTATTGACTTGGGATTATCGAAGAGAGTTCCCATCCGTCGTGTCGTTATCGATTGTCCATTCTAAGGCGGTCGAGGTATTTGAATTGGGATCGCCGAGGACGGTGCCCATCCGTGAGTTATTGTTGTCGTGTTGGCCGACTCAAGGCAACACACTATCATTCTTGTGAACTCGGTATTTCTGTGATTGTCGATGGTTGAGGATTCCAGGATTGTTGTGTTGTGATTATTGATCGTGTAAATCGGTCCATAGGGATTGTGATCCCAGGATGGTTGTTTTGGATATTGTTGGTCGTGTTGATCTTTCATTATCCGTATGTCATCGTTCACTTTGGTGAGCCTTTTGATCCATATTGGATGTGTTATCCTTTGAGTTTCGTTGTCATGTTGCATCGTGAGATATCTGGAATTATATCTGCGTGCCAATTGGTTATGTGTAGGATTTTTAGCCAGGCACACGATGGTCATGCGTGGATGTTTCCACATAGGACCGTGCACACGAGACGTAGTTCGTGAGGCTAATTAGTTATATTGTCCCATGTATATTCTAGATTCCGTATACGGGGTGGACATGTGCACGGACACATTTCCGGATCGGGCGTACTGTGATGTCCCTCTTGAGCCTTATTGTTTTGGTCGTTCATAATCCATGTTGTATTGGATATGTCCGACGATTTGCGACTGGTTGTTCATTCGTCGAGGGGTATGTTCGACAGTCGGGTCTGTTTCTTTGAGATCCGTATTGTGATGATATACAGCCTCGGACTGTTCGGCTTTCAGGCCATTGTGATGATTGGCAGCTTCAGCTGAGTGGTTTTCAGACCATCGTGATATTGTGGCAGCTTCGGCTCAGGGCTTTCAGGCTATTGTGATGTTTTGGTATTTCTATTGGAGCCTTCGGGCATTGTGATTTGGATTTATTTCAGCTTTGGTTTGGGTTACCTTCGGGTAGTTCATTGTTGTGTTCTGTATTGATGATTCACCATTGGGCACTTATGTTCTAACCTGTTGAGCAGGTACCGATCGTATGCTGTGAGCATAGTATTTCATGAATGCTCGATTCTTACCTTGGTTTGTGAGCATCTCGTATTGCCATTTTTGTGCCGTTTATTCTTCCTTTGGATGTATATCATGTTGTGCATGTATTTGATATTCATTATCTGGATGACTGACCCCGTGGGGGCGGAATATGTTTTTATGTTTTAGGTGTTTGCGAGGAGAGAGTTGAGACACAGGGGCATGACATTGGCGACGAGGCATTCGAGCGATACTAGTCCGAGATGTTTGGTGTTCATGTCGGTCAGACAGTTTGGAGTACTCTAGTTTTGTCAGTTGTCATTTTGTATTATCCGAGCTAGGCTCGTGGATGTCGTTGTATTTTATTTTGTCCATGTAGGCCCATCCTTGTCGTTGAAATTCCATATCGGAATACTATGTCGGATATCATAGTAGGGTCTGTGATTTTTCCATTTTTGTTAGTTTGTTGTATTTTAGTCGTGTTCGTCTGATGGATCACCTGGTGTGGGGTCCACGGCACTGTAATGACCCAATGGGATTTGGGGGGGTGTTACAGAAGATGGTATCAGAGCATTGGGTTGTGAGATATCCTGATATGTGAGTTATGTGGCTCTACCGACGCGGTAGTAGTGGGGCTGTCAGGTTATGACAATCTGGAAAGTCGAGTTTTTTGAGTCGTGATAGTTGGGCGACTGTATGAGTCTTTCTTTCATCGAGTCATCGTCATTGAAGGACTCGAAGCTTCGTATGACCTGTGTAAGGACTCAATCCTCTTGATGTACATACATTCATTATGTCATTGATTATACATGTTTTGTTGAAACCTGTATATAACATTAGTGTTGCGATTGATTCATGAATATTTGTCTTGGAGCGTGTGGGATCTGGGTTGGCTATGATTAGCATGATTGATGTGATTATTTATCTGTTGAGTATGTATACTCGTATTTGGCTATTGGCTTAGCATTCTGGATTGGCCGGTGAGGCGTATTTGAGCCTCCTTCATGATCGGACGTTATTCTTTCAGTATGGAAAGAAGAATTCGAGGACGTGGCAGAGGGGATAGAGGTTACAGCGCGAGCCAGAACCCAAATCCTCATGTCTATGCGCGTACGGATGTCGAGACGGATCAGAGTTCGGCTAGTGGTGCTAACTACATGACCGATTCTCATTCGGGACGTCATACTCGAGAAGTCGATTAGACTGAGAGTGGACACATCGACCTTTTCTTGCCTATGAGGGGCATGATGGCCCAGATGACTCAGATGGCGCAGATAGTGGAGACCATGCAGGCCTCGATGGTTCGTGGTCCACCGCAGCAGGGATTCCAGGTGCCATTTCATGGGCAGACTGGGGGAGTGAGTCAGATTTTTGGCGATATCTCTCATCAGAGGCTGCCTATTATTGAGGGTTCGTCGGAACCAGCTGACTTTGTTCATTGGCTTGAACATTTCAATAAACTCTTCGACGTGGTTCAGTGTCCGGAGGAGAGTAAAGTGGCAATCGCGGCTTACTATCTGAGTAACGGTGCTTATTCTTGGTGGCTTTCTGTGAAACCCACCGATCATGTTTGTGTTTGGAGCAAGTTCAAGACTCTCATGTTAGAGAGGTAATATCCGGCTCCACTTCGTGAAGCCAAGTTGTCCGAGGTTTTGAACTCTGAATCCATCGAGGACGAGGGTGTTATTGTCATTGCTGAGAAGTTTCAGGGACTTCTTCAGTTTGCTTCATCTGTTATCTGTACTAAAGCGGATAAGATCAAGTATTTTAGAAAGAGGCTAAACCCGCAATTGAGGATGCAGTTGTTCAACCACAATTGTAATTCACTTGGTGAATTCATTGAGAAGGCTCTTGGAGCAGAGCTTTTGATCAAGGAGCTTCCTTGGAAGAACCCTTCAGTTTCTTCTGGTGGGAGGACTAGGAGGCCGGTTCGTTCATGTAATACCCGGTTGTAATTCATTCATTTTCATTCAGTAATTATCAGTCTGTAATCGTCACTCAGTAATTCTCACTCATTAATAATCACTCATCATTCATGAATCACTCATTTGCGTTCAATGTTGGCATGTTGTAATCGTATATCAGTTACCGATCGTCATGTCATCTCCGTTTAGAGATCGACGGGAGCATTATTATTTTCATCGTGATTGGTAGTCGTACTGGGAGCATCATCCGTGGCTTGTGTTAGACTTGTTCATTTTCACATTCGTATGTTATGTCGGATCATTCATCAGTCGTATCGTGGAATCGGAGTTATCGGAATTTTCAACTTGGCGGCATCGAGTTACGGCCGTAAGGACTTTGGGTTACGGCCGTAACAAGGGTTCGTGTTTGAGGCCATTTGGACGAAAGGACTTACGGCCGTAAGGTCACGTGGTACGGCCGTAAGTTGAGCGTACGGCCGTAAAGGCTGGCGATTCTGGCCGTCTGGCGTCAGCGAGCTCCGAGACATTTTCGGCGAAGGTGAGTTACGGCCGTAAGGATGGTGAGATACGGCCGTAAGTAGTGTTCGTAAGTTTTGGGTGTTGTCGACCGGGGTGACTTACGGCCGTAAGGGTTGCGGCATACGGCCGTAAGTCGAGGCGAGTACGGCCGTCACGAGTTGGCGATTCTGGCCGTCTGCAGCGAGTGCCCGGCCGTTGACGAAGAGGGCTTACGCCCGTAAGATTTGGCGGATACGGCCGTATCATCGATTACGGCCGTAAGGTGTGCGGTTACGGCCGTAAGGGTGTCGACGGATATTTTTGGCGAAGGCGGGTTACGCCGTAACTCAGATCGATTCTGGCCGTAAAGGCTGTCAGCGAGCTTTCGGACGAAGCCGAGTTACGGCCGTCTGAGTTGGCGATTACGGCCGTAAGGCCGTTGACTTGGAAAGTTACGGCCGTAAGAGGGCCGAGTTACGGCCGTAACTTCCAGCGATTTAATGACTTGGCCGGGTCATTTCACTTCACTTTTTCATTTTTTCCTTCTTCATCCGAGAGAGAGGTTGAGAGAGATTTCATCATCATCAATCACTTGAGTGTGTAATCTTCATCATCTTCATTCCTTTGGGAAGCTTGGATACTCGTTATTACTCGTGTTCATCGGATCGAAGTGGTTGGATCTTCAAGAGGTAATTTCTTTAACACCTTGGATTTCGATTTTGTGTTGAGATATGATGTTTTGGACGTTATAATCATGTTTTATGAAGGGATATGTATATGATTATGAGTTTGTATAAGGATTCATTGGATTATTGAGGGATTTATTCTAGAACACTTTGAATATCGAGTTGGATTTGGGTATTTCGATTAATAGTTGTTATAATCACGTTTTGGATATTCTTAACGGACTATTGATCGTATTGGAGATGTTTTATTGATTTGAAGCACTTCTTGGGGATTTGAGATTGGTATTGTTGAGGTTTAGTTGTAATCAATCGAAGTTGGACTCAAAGTGTTCGATATAATGCCCCTATGAACTTGGTTTAATCGTATCGACGTCTTGAGTTCGTTATATTCGTGTTTAATTCGTTATTGATCGGATTGTTGGTAATTGGATTGAATTAAGGTTGTTCGAGCGACCGGTATCTTTGTTAGGGCGTTGTTCGTGGACGGACATTCATCATCGGTATTGAGTTAGTTAATTCTTACTCGGTTAAAAGGATTTTCATTCCTTTTGTCGTTGTTAATTCATAATCATAACTCATTCATCATTGTATTAATCGAATCAAAACTTCGTCATTGTCAATTAATCACCTCGGTCATAAGGAGCAGCGGTTCCGATCATTTCATTGAGCTATCATTCATTTCACCATCATTAAATCTTGGTGAGTCATCATTCATTTTCGTTGTCACTTTTGTCATATTGTGGCATTCCGGTCATCTTGGCGTGCAGTTGGTATGTGTAGGATTTTCATGTCGGGCACATTATGGTCGTGTGTTGGTTGTTGGCCTCACATTGGGTGTGCACACGAGTCGATTGCTCGTGAGGCCGATTAGGTACAAGACCACGCGTGTTTGATCGTTGGTGGCTTGTGCACGACACATTTCCATCCGGACGTAGTGTGGCGCCATTCCTTTGAGCCGCATCGATAGTCGATTCATATAGCATGTTTGATTGCGTATGTTCGACAGGATAACTCATAATTTCGTATATATCTTGATTGTGTATTTTCCACCCTTGAGGATTGTTGTTCTCAGATAATCGACCCCGTTTGGGGATATTGTTTTTCGTGTCATGGCAAGGCAAAGGCGCAGGAGAGCACGTTGACGGCGGAGAGTCCCAGTGATACTAGAAGGGGGCCCCAATCCTTTCACCATTTATTGATCATTTATGTTTTCTTTATTATTCCATTGCAGACATTCCTTTCAAATACTCATTTCATTCAGTGTCGTGTATTTTATCGTCACATAAGATACACAAGTATTCTATATTATCCAGGTGTGTTGTATGAAACTCCTAATCGGAGTAATTGATGTTATAATGTGGTTCGGTACTACATTTACCCTGTGTAATTCATCCTTTTTCATTCGCTGGTGGGTCCCAGTCGGGGGTCCACGGCACCGTAATATCCGCTTTGTTTGGGGTTTTACAGAGTTGGTATCGGAGCGTGGTTTGAATACTACCCTCCAAGTCATGTCTCATTTGAAATCATCGTCATCGGACTAGTATCATTGGACTTTCGCGTCACGTGTGACTCCGTGCAAATGCCGAGCCAATCGGACCAAGAACTGTAAGATTTCTAATGCCATGGTATAATTTCGGCATTAATCATTCATTCATAATTCATCGATTAACAATCCTCATTCATCAATTTCAATTGTGATCAAGTCGATAATGTTAACTCATTAATCACTCAATTCATTTCATTACTCGGTTGTTGATCTTGAAGATCATATCATCAATCTTGTTAAATTGTTCAAGATAATCATTTCAGTAATTTTATCGATAATCATGTCACGTCAATTAATCATTCATGTAATCGCTGTATGTGAGCGCGTATGCTCATTTTCATCATTTCATAATGTAATCATAATGTGATACTCATGCGAGATATATAATCATCATATGACTTTCCACTTGATGGGAGAGGGCCGGGCAGAGGACGTGGAGGACGAGGCCGTGAGCGGGCCGAATCCCGAGAACTCGTGCGAATACCCGTGCAAATGCCAGAATAATGCTAACTCATCGGCGCGCCGACGCCACTCACTCACCGGACGCGATCATTCATCGTCAGGAGTCGTACCGGGACACGGCTCGGTCGAGGGTGTTCGGGTCGACCCACTCGCATTTATGCGGCATGATGGCCCAAATGACCAGATGGCTCGGTTGATGGAGACGATGCATAACTCCGTCAATCAAAATCGCAGCTCCTCCGCCGCCGCCTCGAGAGGCAAGAGAGGGGTGTAAGCAATATCATCGGCGATATCTCTCGCCGACCACCTACTTTTGAGGGCTCATCCGAGCCGCGGATATTGTTCACCGCTTGAGCATTTTGAGAAGTTATTTGCTATGGTGGATTGCCCCGAAGGGCATAAAGTTTCGATTGCGGCTTACTATCTCGGTAAGAGCGCTCATTCATGGTGGTTATCGTTGAGACCCACAGACGGAACATGTACTTGGGATCGTTCAAGACTCTCATGATGGAGAGGTACTATCCGGCCCCACTCGGGAGGCCAAGTTGTCGGAATTACTCACTCCCGACCTTTCGGCGGATGATGACGTTCTCGCCATCGCCGAAAAATTTCAGAACTTCTTCCGTTCGCCTCATCTATCATTCACTCGGAAGCGGACAAGATCAAGTATTTCACAAGAGGTGAAACCCCGTATGAGACTTGATTGCTTAATCATAATCGTGCCACTGCCGAGTTCATTGAGAAGGCTCTTACTTACGAGCTTACGGCTAAGGAAATTGCTAAGCGGCAACCTTCGTGCGCTAGCAAGAAGTCCAAGAACCGTAATCGATCGGCGGTAGTCGCCACTTTCAAGAAACCGCGGGCGGGCTCTACTTTTTCGAGCGACCTCCTGGCGTCTAAACCCGCGGAATCTCGATCGCGCGGCGATTCGGCCATCACTTGTTTCAACCGTGAAGAACAGGGTCATTTCGGCACCAAGTGTCCGGCGATGCATCACGTGCCACAATCAGGATTGCTGGGCATAGGGCCCGTTTTTGCCGTAGGGACTCTAAACCCACTCCGGCGTCATCTCAAGCCCCGTGTCATTCGGGTGCGTAATCGAGCCACTCACTCGGCGTGCTCAAGACGACAGGGAGCTAAAGGCGGAGCCAAGAGCTATCAGACGGAGCATCCGGTTCGGGGCGGCAAGCCCGAATTTATGAGATGAAGAAGACCGATGATCCCGAGGCCGGATGATCTCGTGTACACTCGATATTCTATCTCAACTTTGTGTGCACTCTTTTTGATACTGGTGCATCTCATTCATTCATTTCCGAGTCATGTTTGAGTAGACTACGTGCGGGTAGTGCTACTAGTTGTGAGCCATATGTCATTGGCCTACCCGATGGTAGACGCATTATCGGTAACCGTGAGATTCGTAATTGTCCGATCTGTTTCATGGTCGTGTATGGCCAGTGGACCTAATCGTAGTAGATTTACCGAGGGACGACATCATCTTGGGTATTGATTGGATGGATCGTCATGATGCCATCATTAGTGTCCGAAAGCGTTTGGTCACTATCATTTCAGACGATGGAGTTGAATATGTGTTTCAGGGAGGTAATCCATTACTGCTCGCAAAGTCATTAATTTGATGAAAGCAAGAAGATTAATCAATCGGGATGTGTCGGTTATTGGTGCTTTATGGCCAAACCGAGAGGTCATCAATAATGTTAACGGATATTCCGGTGGTGAGGGAATATGCCGATGTTTTTCCGCACGAGTTACGGTTTGCCTCCACAGAGGGATGTGGAATTCACGATTGAGTTGGAGCACAGTACGTCCCGATATCGAAGGCACCGCATCGGATGGCCCCGACCAAATGCAGGAATTAAAGAACCAACTTGAGGAGTTGTTCGAGAAAGGTTATATCCGACCGAAAAGGCGTCCCGTGGGGAGCACCAGTGTTGTTTGTCAAGAAGAAGGATGGTTCATTCCGCTTATGTATTGATTATCGGGAGTTGAACAGGGTGACGATCAAGAATAAGTATCCCTTACCCCGTATTGACGATCTCTTAGATCAACTTGAGGGAGCTTCAGTATTTTCCAAGATCGACTTAAGATCTGGATATCACCAGTTGCGGATTCGAGAGTCGGATATCGCGAGGACGGCGTTTCGAACACGCTATGGTCATTATGAGTTCGTAGTTATGCCGTTCGGGCTAACTAATGCACCTGCGGTATTCATGGAATTGATGAATCGGGTTTTCATCGACTTTTTGGATCAGTTTGTTGTTGTCTTCATCGGCGATATTTTGATTTATTCTCGTAACGAGAGGATCACGAGGTTCATCTTCATCGAGTTCTCGACGTGTTGAGACGAGAGCAACCGCTTGGAAAGTTTTCCAAATGTGAGTTACGGATGTCCAAGTGACTTTTCTCGGACATGTAATCTCATCGACGGAGTTCGTGTCGACCCTCGTAAGACGGAGGCTATTCGAGATTGGTTACCTCCGAAGAATGTTAAGGAAATCCGGAGTTTCCTCGGACTAGCGGGTTATTATCGGCGATTTGTGGAAGGATTTTCCAAAATTGCTCAACCATTGACGAACCTTTGCGAAAGGATAAGAAATACACGTGGTCCGACACGTGTCGCCGGAGTTTTGAGGAACTCAAGAGTCGGTTAATGTCAAGACTGTACTTTCCTTGCCGCAGGGACGGAAGGATTTGTGGTCTATAGTGATGCGTCGGACGGGGTCTCGGATGTGTGCTCATGCGAGCGGGAAAGTTATTGCCTATGCTTCACGGCAATTGAGGCCTTACGAGGTTAATTATCCGACCCACGACACAGGAGTTAGCGGCCGTGGTGTTCGCTTTGAAGATTTGGCGTCATTATCTTTATGGCGTTACTCCGATATTCACCGATCATAAGAGCTTAAAGTATATATTTACTCGAAGGAGTTAAATATGCGCGAGACGGTGGTTGGAATTAATCAAAGATTATGATATCGAGATCCTTTACCACCCGGCAAGGCGAATGTTGTCGCCGATGCCTTGAGTCGTAAGTCCGTTCAGAGCAGATGCTTGCCCGTTAACAGATTCGAAGGAGCTTCAGCAGAACTCCTTAGACCCGAGATCGAGGTCAGCTTCGGCGAGTTCAGGGACTGACTTTGTATGTTAGAGATTTCATCATCTCTTGAGGATGCAATCCGAGAGAATCGGGGTTCGGACCCATCATTGTTGCGCATCCGAGAGGATGTGGCTGTGGAAAGCCCTGGATTCGTGGTCCACGAGGATGGACTTTTGAGATTTAAGAATCGGTTGTGCGTGCGGCGGATGACGAGTTGAAAAACTCGATTTTGAGAGAAGCTCATGCTACCCTTATTCTGCTCATTCGGGATCCACAAGATGTACAAGGACTTGAAATGTAATTACCGTGGAGTAATATGAAGCGAAGTCGCACTGCTTTCGAGATGCTTAACTCACAACAAGTTAAGATTGAACATCGGCCGTGGCGGTATCTCAAAACCTCTTCCTATTCCCGAGTGGAAGTGGGAAGACATTTCTATGGATTTCATCACGAGTTTGCCGACGAGTCGTGGCATGAACACGATCGGGTGATCGTGGACCGCCTAACAAAATCAGCGCAATTCCATGAGATCAAGGATACGTGGGGTCCCGAGAGACTGCTCGATTGTTCATCAAGGAGATAGTGAGACCGCACGGTACTCTAAGAGTATCGTTTCCGATCGTGACGGACGATTTGTGTCTCATTTTGGAAATCGATTCATCGTGCTATGGGAACTCAGCTCAATCTCAGTACCGCCTTTCATCCTCAGTCCGACGGGCAATCAGAGAGGACTATTCAGACACTAGAGGACATGTTGAGGGCATGCGTCCTCGATTGGAAGGACGATTGGGAAGCCCAACTACCATTGATCGAGTTCACGTATAATAATAGCTGGCATGCTTCCATTAAGATGGCACCTTACGAGGCCTTGTACGGTCGTCGTTGTCGGTCTCCTTTGTGTTGGGATGACTTGTCTGAATCAATCGGCACCGAGCCCGATATGCTTATAGCCGCCCGGGAGAAGGTAGCTTTAATCAGGAGTCGTATGTTGACAGCTCAGAGTCGACAGAAATCCTATGCAGATAATCGTCATCGACCACTAGAGTTCGAGACGGGTGACCACGTTTTGGTCAAGGTATCCCCGAGTCGAGGTATTTTCCGTTTTGGGAAGGGGGGAAAGTTGAGTCCGAGATTCATTGGACCGTTTGAGATTTTGGATCGAGTGGGCGAGTTAGCTTATCGATTGGCTTTACCTCCGGCGTTGAGCCGAATTCATAATGTGTTTCATGTCTCTCAGTTGCGGAAGTATGTTGCCGACCCGAGTCACATACTCCAGTTCGACGAAATCGAGATCGCCGACGATCATTCATATGAGGAACGTCCTATTCGAGTTCTAGAGCGGCGAATCAAACAGTTGAGGAATAAGACGATTCCTTTGGTTAAAATTCAGTGGTCTAGACACGGAGTCGAAGAGGCTACTTGGGAAACCGAGGATAGTATGCGGGAGAGTTATCCCGAGTTGTTTGACCCTTAGTTTCGGGGACGAAACTCTTTTTAAGGGGGGGGGTATGTAATACCCGGTTGTAATTCATTCATTTTCATTCAGTAATTATCAGTCTGTAATCGTCACTCAGTAATTCTCACTCATTAATAATCACTCATCATTCATGAATCACTCATTTGCGTTCAATGTTGGCATGTTGTAATCGTATATCAGTTACCGATCGTCATGTCATCTCCGTTTAGAGATCGACGGGAGCATTATTATTTTCATCGTGATTGGTAGTCGATCGGGAGCATCATCCGTGGCTTGTGTTAGACTTGTTCATTTTCACATTCGTATGTTATGTCGGATCATTCATCCGTATCGTGGAATCGGAGTTATCGGAATTTTCAACTTGGCGATCGAGTTACGGCCGTAAGGACTTTGGGTTACGGCCGTAACAAGGGTTCGTGTTTCAGGCCATTTGGGCCGAAAGGACTTACGGCCGTAAGGTCTGTGGTACGGCCGTAAGTTGAGCAGTACGGCCGTAAGGTCGGCGATTCTGGCCGTCACGCGTCGGCAGAGCTACCGAGACATTTTCGGCCGAAGGTGAGTTACGGCCGTAAGGATGGTGAGATACGGCCGTAAGTAGTGTTCGTAAGTTTTGGGTGTTGTCGACTGGGGTGACTTACGGCCGTAAGGGTTGCGGCATACGGCCGTAAGTCGAGGCGTACGGCCGCATTTGAGTTGGCCGATTCTGGCCAGACGCGGCAGTGCGGTGCCCGGCCGCTGAAGAGGGCTTACGCCGTAAGATTTGGCGGATACGGCCGTATCATCCGAGTTACGGCCGTAAGGTGTGCGGTTACGGCCGTAAGGGTGTCGACGGATATTTTTGACGAAGGCGGGTTACGCCGTAACTCAGATCGGTTACGGCCGTAAGGTCGCCGGCGAGCTTTGACGAAGCCGAGTTACGGCCGTCTGAGTTGGCGATTACGGCCGTAAGGCCGTTGACTTGGAAAGTTACGGCCGTAAGAGGGCCGAGTTACGGCCGTAACTCCGAAAGATTTAATGACTTGGCCGGGTCATTTCACTTCACTTTTCATTTTTTCCTTCTTCATCCGAGAGAGAGGGTTGAGAGAGAGATTTCATCATCATCAATCACTTGAGTGTGTAATCTTCATCATCTTCATTCCTTTGGGAAGCTTGGATACTCGTTATTACTCGTGTTCATCGGATCGAAGTGGTTGGATCTTCAAGAGGTAATTTCTTTAACACCTTGGATTTCGATTTTGTGTTGAGATATGATGTTTTGGACGTTATAATCATGTTTTATGAAGGGATATGTATATGATTATGAGTTTGTATAAGGATTCATTGGATTATTGAGGGATTTATTCTAGAACACTTTGAATATCGAGTTGGATTTGGGGATTTCCGATTAATAGTTGTTATAATCACGTTTTGGATATTCTTAACGGACTATTGATCGTATTGGAGATGTTTTATTGATTTGAAGCACTTCTTGGGGATTTGAGATTGGTATTGTTGAGGTTTAGTTGTAATCAATCAAGTTGGACTCAAAGTGTTCGATATAATGCCCTATGAACTTGGTTTAATCGTATCGACGTCTTGAGTTCGTTATATTCGTGTTTAATTCGTTATTGATCGGATTGTTGGTAATTGGATTGAATTAAGGTTGTTCGAGCGACCGGTATCTTGGTTAGGGCGTTGTTCGTGGACGGACATTAATCATCGGAATATAGAAAGTAAATACTTACTAGTTAAAATGGATATTCATTCCATTACTCGTTCTTCCTTCATAATCATAACTCATTCAACATTGTATTAATCGAATCAAAACTCGTCATTGTCAATTAATCACCTCGACCATAATGAACGACGTGTCCGATCATTTCATTGAGCTATCATTCATTTCACCATCATTAAATCTTGGTGAGTCATCATTCATTTTCGTTGTCACTTTTGTCATATTGTGGCATTCCGGGTCATCTTGGCGTGCCGTTGGTTTGTGTAGGTTTTTCTTGTGGGGCACATTATGGTCGTGTGTTGGTTTTTGGCCTCACATTGATCGTGCACACGAGTCGATTGCTCGTGAGACCGATTAGGTACAAGACCACGCGTGTTTGATCGTTGGTGGCTTGTGCACGGACACATTTCCATCCCGGACGTAGTGTGGCGCCATTCCTTTGAGCCGCATCGATAGTCGATTCATATAGCATGTTTGATTGCGTATGTTCGACAGATAACTCATAATTTCGGATATATCTTGATTGTGTATTTTCAACCCTTGAGGATTGTTGTTCGTATAATCGACCCGTTTGGGGATATTGTTTTTCGTGTCATGGCAAGGCAAAGGCGCAGGAGAGCACGTTGACGGCGGAGAGTCAGTGATACTAGAAGGGGGCCCCAATCCTTTCAGTCATTTATTCAGTCATTTATGTTTTCTTTATTATTCCGCTGCAGACATTCCTTTCAAATACTCATTTCATTCAGTGTCGTGTATTTTATCGTCACATAAGATACACAAGTATTCTATATTATCCTGGGTGTGTTGTATGAAACTCCTAATCGGAGTAATTGATGTTATAATGTGGTTCGGTACTACATTTACCCTGTGTAATTCATCCTTTTTCATTCGCCTGGTGGGTCCCAGTCGGGGGTCCACGGCACTGTAATATCCACCTGGTTTGGGGTGTTACAGTTCAGAGGGACATCGGCCTCCAACGTCCAAGAGGTCGTCTTCTAGTCAACTTCGTGCTGGGAAAGCATCTTCTTCCCTGGCAACGATTTCGACTGTTGTTTGTTTTAACTGTGATTCAGCAGGGCATGTTAGCACTCGTTGTACTGTGCCAGCTATTGTTTGTTTTCTGTGTGGGAGGCAGGGACACCTTCAGAAATACTGTAGGAGTTTTAGTGCCAGTAGATCTCGAGAGAGCTCACGGGCCTCAAGAGATTTTGTTACTCCAGTCCGTAATTCATCGAAGGGGTCCTATCAGGCTTCGGGAGCTGGAGGTAAGGACAACCGAGGAGGAAAAATGAGTTCAGATTTGGGTCTTCCTTGAATCGATGAGATCGAGGAGATTGATGATCTGAAGGATATCGGTATTGGGTACATTTGAGATGTAGCCTTGATTGTATTTTCCTTTCTTTGTTTTCGGATTAATGTTCAACTTAATCTGTAATAATGTATTGTGGTTGTGAACCATTTGTTGTTGATCTATCTTGTAATGATAGTATTTGATAATCTTGAGATCTGAGGTCGTTTGATGCGTTTTTCTTTCCTTTTGGTGTTGTACCCAAGATTTCGTGATAATCTGGGTAATTGTTCATTGTGATTCGGGATGTCAAGTCATGAGGACTGGGGCGCACGATTGATATGGTCTTGAGGACTATATGTGCGTTGTTGTTTTCCTTTTATGGCGTGAGTCAGTGTTTTCATGGGCGTCCGATGCCGACGAGAATGGGGAAGTGTACATCGATGACTGTAGACATGTACAATGGGCGGCTCATGCGGGGTGTGTATGCCGATGTTACGAGTCATGCGGGTGGTACGATTTTCTGGCTGGCCTCTGGCGGAGGAGTCATGATTCGACTGATCCCGCACTTGGTTGAGTGTTTTTATCACTCGATTTTCGCCATGGTCGGGCAGAGGAGACGTGGGGACCCAAGGGGTTGGCCCAGTTAGTCAGACAGAGTTGTTCGTATTGAGGAGTATTCCTAGAGATGTTGTTTTCAGATCCTGATGGATAGTTCATACCCCGAGTTGTGCACCCTGAGTTTCGGGGACGAAACTCTTTTTAAAGGGGGGAGTATGTAATATCTGGGGGTAATTTTTTTTCCGTTTTCACTGTTGAGTTGTACGTATCCGTTGGAATTGTACAAGTGTTGTTGTTTTGGACTGATACAATGTATATTGTATTAAGATATTTCGGGATCGAAATATTTGTACTTGTCGTTGGTATTGTTTTGTCATTTGGATGTTACTTGGAGAGTTTGGATTTTTTGCTAAGTATACTAGCCATAGCGTACGCTACATGGGTAGAATTACGTACGCTATGTGATGGATATTACATACGTTAAACCTATATGTTTACGTATGTGATGAGAGTTAGGTGGAGGGAACCTTCCTCGTGGTTAACTTTCGGCTGGTAGGGCCAGGAATCTTTGATCCGATCTACTATTGTAGTCAACGGGCTCTTTACGTACGTAAATATGTGAGCTTTACGTACGTTATTCACGTAGATTGTTAACGTACGTAAATGGTTGTTGTTTACGTACGTTCAGGTCTTCATGTTTTTGGTCAGTTAGTTCTGGACTAGCATCACGTACGCTAAGTTGTTGGTATAGCGTACGTAATGGCCCTTACGTACATTTTGTTTGGTGTATAGCGTACGTAATGAGTTTGTCAGGTTATATATCTTGGGTTCGTTTTTCATTTCTTCACGAACCATTATCGATTTTCTCTCCCTAGAACCGTCCCTCTGGATTTGTTCTTGATATTTAGCCTCTTCCAACATGTTTTTGATCATCATAACTTGATTTGGAGCTTGGAGTTGGAAGCTTGTTGGTGCTCCTTTGGTGTTTGGAGAGTTCTTCTTCTTCCTCATTGGTAAGTTCTCTCAATCTCTTGTTTTACAAGTGATTTTCGAGCATGATGATGTTGTTGTTGTTGTTTTCCTCGTATAGTTGGTGATTGTTGGAGTATATCATGATTCTTGATGAGTTTTTACAACTTGTGATGAAGAACATGGTGATTGTGGTTTGAGGAGGAGTTGTTCTTGATGTTTTAGAATGTTTGGAGGTTACAATCATGTCTAGGAAGGATTATGTTAAGATTGTTATATGATTAACGTAGTCTTGATATGATTGGTGTTGATGTTGTGTTTCTTGGGGAGATTTTAACCATTTTTGTAAGGAATTATGATGAATTATGTAATGATTATCATACTCTTGAAATGGTTGATCTAATCTTGTTGATTAATCCGAATTCATGATGAATTGGTGATTGATTATTGTTTAGACATAATGTTTGTTGTGTTGGTGATGTTCTTTGAGGTGATAGTGATAATATTGATGATATTATCATTGTAGGAGGATCAATTTGATGTTGTTCTTAAGTGATTCTTGTTGAATTATTTTCACAAGTGTTAAGAGCGTTTGATCATATCAATCATTGAGGCGTTGGAGGATGTTAAAATTCATAGTTGAGGACTATGGTATTCGTTTGTGGAGTTTAATCGATTCGTGATCGAATTGGGTTGTCCTTGGTGTTGTTTTCTATTGATTTTGTGTTATTGAATGAATTGTATTTCATTCAAGGTTGTTCGAGTGTCTGTGATCGTCGGAAGACGCCGTTCGTCGTTTCGTGGGAGGACGTTGATCGTGGAAGGACTTTCCCGCCTTCGGTTTGAGGCAAGTTTTATACTTGTACTAGTCAATGAGATTAATATTATCATGTACGTGTATGAATGTGTGTATCATTTCGAGACTTGGCCTCTTTATGATTTTGTTGATATCAGGGGATTGTTTGATACGACACCCTTCGGCAAATTATGCCAATTGTTATTGTTGTTCGTAAATGGCCAGTTCAAGGCATTATGATACTTGTTGGTAATATTGTTGTCGATAGCCGGTTCGCGGTATCGATGTATCGATTGTTGTTGATATTGATGTCGGTTTAAGACATAGTTGTGATCATTGTTATTGATATTGGTGCTTCGTTATTGATGTTGTATTGGCCGATTGAAGGCATTGACGTATTCGATTAACATCTTCATTGTCGGTAACCGATTAAAGGTGCCGAGACATTCGTGGTATTGTTGTTATCGATTGCCCATTCTAAGGCAATCGAGGTATTGAATTGGGATTATCGAAGACATTTCCCATCCGTTGTATCGTTGTTATCGATTGACCGTTCTAAGGTAGTCGATGTATTGAATTGGGACTGTCGAAGACATTTCCCATCCGTTGTATCGTCGTTATCGATTGACCGTTCTAAGGTAATCGAGGTATTGAATTGGGATTATCGAAGATAGTTCCCCTCCTTTGTGTCGTCGTTATCGATGAGCCATTCTAAGGCAATCGAGGTATTGACTTGGGATTATCGAATAAAGTTCCCATCCGCCGTGTCGTTATCGATTGTCCATTCTAAGGCAGTTGAGGTATTTGAATTGGAATCGCCGAGGACGGTGCCCATCCATGAGTTATTGTTGTCGTGTTGGCTGACTCAAGGTAGCACAATATCATTCTTGTGAACTCAGTATTTCTGTGATTGTTGATGGTTGAGGATTCCAGGATTTTTGTGTTGTGATTATTGATCGTGTAAATCGGTCCTTAGGGATTGTGATCCCAGGATGGTTGTTTTGGATATTGTTGGTCGTGTTGATCTTTCATTATCCATGTGTCATCGTTCACTTTGGTGAGTCTTTTGATCCGTATTGGATGTGTTATCCTTTGAGTTTCATTGTCATATTGCATCGTGACATATCTGAAATCATATCTGCGTGCCGATTGGTTATGTGTAGGATTTTTAGCCAGGCACACGATGGTCATGCGTGGATGTTTCCGCATTGGACCGTGCACACGAGACGTAGTTCGTGAGGCTAATTAGGTACATTGTCCCACGTATATTCTGGATTCCGTATACGGCGTGGACATGTGCACGGACATATTTCCGGATCGGGCGTACTGTGATGTCCCTCTTGAGCCTTATTGTTTTGGTCGTTCATAGTCCATGTTATATTGGATATGTCCGATGATTTGTGACTGGTTGTTCATACACCGAGGGATATGTTCGACAGTCGGGTTTGTTTCTTTGAGATCCGTATTGTGATGATATACAGCCTCGGGCTTATATGTATACTGGTATTCATGACAAAATGGTTCTTGAATGATCCCACTCATTCGTTCTCAGTTGGGGCACAGTGTAGGCTGCCAGGCTGGCTAGGTGGTGCTAATACTCTTTGGTTCCTCCCATTACTAACTGAGACGGACCTACCGAGTCGCGCAATAGGATTGATGACGGAATGAATCGAGCTTATTTTCTCATTATGAATATTAGATATTGGATATCTAATTATTGGGACATTGGATGTCTAAATTGATTTATTGGATAAATTAATTTACAGCCTAATGAATTAAATTAATTACTGGTGATTAATTTAATTCATGAATATAATTATTTCTTGGAGAGATTAATTATATTATTATGTATTTGATATGATTAATTAATTGATATGAAAACATCGGAACAGAATTGGAGTTATCTGTTTGGACTCACAGGAGTCCGAAGCGGACCGAACTTTTCCTAATTTTCTACCCTTTGTCTTCCACCTAATGTGGTGGAAGACTTCATGATTTAATATCATGAGATGTTTTGTCTTATGGGGAAAACATTCCTTGTGATATCATGTGGGTTTAAAGTGTATATAGAATGAGGAGAAGACTTACTCTCACCACTTCATTCACTTGGTGTTTTGATACGTGAGGTGCAAAAGTGTAGAGAGAGAGAGAGAGAGAGAAAATTGTTTCCTCAAAGCCTTCTTCTTCTTCTTCTTCATTTCTTCTTGTTTTTCTTGGGGAAAATTCAAGATATATTGAGAGATAGTGAGTTATACACTTAGAGTTAGAGTGTTATAATCACATTTGAAAGTTTCATCATCCTTGCTCTAGTCGTATCCTTGGAGGATAGCAAGGTGTTGTCATTCCGATCATTTCTCCAGCGCATGACAAGTAGAGATGCAGTGCTTTTGGCATTGGATCATTATAGAGCTTCGAGTGGATTGAATTCGTGGAAAGCATTTAAAGCTTGGGGAATCGCTCAAGAGAAGAATACCATTTAATCAACAGACTACAAGGGTATGATTTTGAATCTTTCTTTGTTCATTTAATATTCGTATATACGTAGCTCGATCGATCCTCGTAGGGATTCAGATCGAATTAATTTTCGTTTTACCGCTTCCGTTGGGCCTTCGATTTAGGCACCGAATCCCAACAAAAACATCATCATGACTCATCAATACGGTAATGTACCAACTCTGGCCAATTCAATCCATCGGATAGCATCAACAAATACCAACGCGGTAATCGATTGTCCATCCAGCGACAAGAACCAAGAAGGAATTACGGAACATTCCTCAGATACGCAATGCCACGACGAATCACGTCAGTCTAATCCAAGATCAGTTCAATACAACATACGTACATGGTCCTAACACAAGACCTACAAATGCATACTCATATGACAACGTCAATATGCTCACAATGATAACAACAATGTATACTCAATGGAAATCCGATGATCCAGCGCACACAGCATAGATCCCAAGGTGATCCTACTAGATCAACGTGAGGTGGATAACCAACAACATACATATGCACAATCACATGGTAAATCCAACGATGCAAATCCACATGATTCCATCAACACAACACAGGGTAATCCAATGATCCAGCACCCTCAGCATAGATCCCAAGATGATCCCGTCGGACCAACACGGGGTGGAAAACCCGTCCAATGATCCAGCGCCCTCAGCATAGATCCCAAGATGATCCCATCGGACCAACACAAGGTGGACAACTGATCCAGCACCCTCAGCATAGATCACACGATCCCATCGGATCAATATAGCATATATAATACAAATATGCATACACATGGAAATTAATATGTTCATCAACATGAACAACATATGAATCAATAACATGAACGACATTATGACAAATCAACTAGGACGACCTCATGTTCAACAACATGAATGACAATATGCATGATCAAAATCATCAACACTTAACCAAAATCAAATTTAGATACTTGCCCCGAGTCCTTCAGGAGCAATCACGATGTCCAATCATCACCGACGATTATCCTCAATGTTTGACGATCCAAAATACCACGGCCATAGATAACTCATATCCTCGTCTTTATCATAACGTACCCTCGATACCCAAGTATACCAATAACAAATGTAAATCATATAAATTATGATTTAACTCCCAAAATTCAGAAAACAACATACAATCCAAATCCCCAGAGTTCACAACAATAATCATTACTATATGCATCATAAACGAAATGAAACTGGAACCATTCATTAAATATTATAAACTGAGCAAGTAATAACTTGCCTCAATACTGATATGATGATAATGAAGTTATTACCAATTCCTTGCCGTCATCTACAAGCTCCTCGACTTCAGGCCAAAGCGATTCACGAACGTCCTTCGAATTCGACCACAATACATATCACTCTAATCAACGTTCAACCCTCACATCCTATTGTAATAATCAATAAACAACAAGTTCGATAATAATAAACAATCGATATAACCAATCAACAAACCCAACGGTTCAACAATATCTCGATTAAATATAGATCCAAATCAATCAATCACGGATCCATAACCACAATATGATTCTACAATGCGATAATCTTATCAACGATCAACTCATCCCGATAGCAAGGATTACATAACATATTCTATTCCGAATTCAAATGAATTAACAAGATTCCTCCTCGTTTATAGTTGTAAATTTCATAGTAAGACAATACTATCGGCATAATCGACAATCCGAACTACCCAGATAGTTCAATACCATTGATAATATTGTTATAATATTAACCATAATCTTTCCAGATTCAAAATTGTTATCATGATTCGTATTTCATCAAGAACATACGAATTCTACCACTAAAATCAACATAGCATTGGTTTAAATCATCAAATCTATGATTATACTTAAAAATCATTATGTATCCTATCACCTTTTCCTCTTTGATGTGATATATATATACCAAGAACACCAAGAACACCATGATTCCATAATCATTATTATAACAAATAACATAATCGAAGGCATATATCATCGAATCCTCCAACATATAATTCACATAACCTCAAGAATCACAACACCACCACCATAATCATCTTCATATGAATTATTCATCAACAACAGCATCAAAATCCGAATTCAAGGTATAGAGTTGGTCAACATACCTCACGAACATGAATAACGAAATCAAACTCCTCAAGAATCATCAATATCTTCATATCCAAGCCTCAAATCCATGTTTCAAAGCTCATAACCAAGATAGAAGAAGCTTATTCTCACTTACATATGCAGCGGGATGAAGTTTGGAGGAAAATAACGTTTTGTTCTGGTGAAGAAATGAAAGACCGAACCTTTTATAATCTGCACCGCTCGTTACGTACATTATCAATAAACATTAACGTATGTAATGCTACCTAACGTACACTACATGTCCTACATAGCGTACATAACATCTTTCCAGAGCTCACTGCCTCACTTCGTTCGATCGGTTACGTACGTAATGCATATGCCATAGCGTACGTAATACATGCGTTGACTTGCTATATAAATGTCCATTTAGCGTACGTAATACACTAATCTTAGTGTACGCTATCCTCAGTGTTGACTCGCCCATCCATGTTCTGCACCAAAAGTTGCCGACATCGGACCCACCTGTCGATCATAGCTCAGATCCTGCCTGATATGAACTTTACATACGTTAACTAATCTACTTAACGTACGTAAGCATATGCACCTTACATACGTTAACTATCACTCTTAACGTACGTAAGCCTTGTGTATTAGCGTACGCTAAGTCTTCTCTTTAGCGTATGTTAATCAGGCTATACTTAGCCAATTCCAACTGTTATTGTTGTTGTGGGAAAATCCCTCACAATATGCCGCAAGTGCACGGTGTCAACAAGTAATAAAGTGATAAGTAAAGTATCGTTCCCTCGAGGACTGATTTCACTAAGTACCAAAATATAGTCAACTCACAATTTTATTTGAAGAACAATTAAATAGAGTTTATATCTAAACTAATTGCAGAAAATAAATAATAGTACTAATAATAATAATAATACTAATAAGGGGTAGAATTATGATTTTCACCTCAAATAATCGGGAATGATATTTATTCGATTCAATTCACTGTTATTCAATTGATTGTAAGCCAGGAATTCCTAAATTATTCTAAAGCCTTTCCCAAGGTCGATAGAAAATACTACGCATTATTAACTCGATATATCTCTATTCGAATTAGATAATTAATAGCTAAAACAGTTCAAGAATTCCCATAATAACAGGCTTCACAATTCGCATGAGTATATCCCTATCTCACGAAAATTGTGATTCGTCTCACAAGAACTATGCCTAAATTTCATCTCCCGAATCCATAAAGACATTCAAAACAAATTAACTGTTGGCCAGACAATTAAAAAGCATTAAGAACAGTAAGAAGAATCCAATTCAATAGAATAACGAGTAAATCGAAATAATAATAAATACTCAAACCGTCATGAAATCGGCTACAATCAAAATCCTACTCGAATAAATCTAGAAACTAAGATGCAGAAAAACCGTAGGGATCCGTGGTCTTGTCGTCGCCCACAAATCTCCTCCTTGTGTTCTTCGCCCTAGCTATCGATCCACCTCCGAATTCCTCCTAATCGATCCCCCTTGCCTTCAACCTTCAATGCTTATTTATATCAGTCCTAAGCCTCCAAAACGCGTCCGTGTGATTAGGTCGAGAACAGGCTCCAAAACGGCCCAGAACCGCGGAATATTCAGCAAAACCGCCCCGTGGGCCGCGACTCACTTAATCTGTGCCGCGGCTCACGGCACTCAGCGGGAAGCCTGGGCGCAGATTTTTCCTCCTGGGCCGCGGCTCACTTCATCTGTGCCGCGGCTCAGAGTACAGTTTACTCGGTGTCTGCTGGCTACCTTCGTGTGCCGCGGCTCACTTGGTACGTGCCGCGGCCCCAGGCCAAAAATCGCCGTTTTTGCCCGTTTTAGCTTCCGGACTCCAATTTCCTGCAAAACATATAAAAATAATGCATTAAAAGCTCATTTAGGCTGAATTAGGCTCAAGATGGATATAAAATAATGATATAAAAGTGCATAAAAATACGCCTAACACTTGTCCATCATCTCGACATACGGAATATGCGTATATGACAAACTGAATACATATACTCATTCTAATAATATTCTCGTACAACATACCTAACACACAATATCTTCAGATGCAATTGTCGACCAGTACGGCAATTATACCAATATAATTGTCCCAGTCCTTTAATTATTTTACCCCTACTGTACAGATTCCACACTCTGCAGTATAACTCGGGTAATATAACATTAAACAACCATAGTAGAAATTCAGGATATTACATGTAAGGCACCAAATGTTTGACAAACTGGCAGCCAGGTCTGAAAGATGTTTATTTGTGGGATATCCACCTGGAAACTAAAGGATACTACTTTTATAAGACCTCAAAGAACAAAGTGTTTGTTGCTGGAAATGTTGTCTTCTTATAAACAGAATTTATTTCCAAAAGAGACAGTGGGAGAAGAGTAATTATAGAGGAAACTTGAGAACCACAAGAAGACATTGCATCACCGATGGAAACTGAACATGATCAACAATCAATTCAAGAGCCAGTTCAAAGTACGTAAGTCCCTCGTAGATCTGATAGGGTGCGACATGAACCTGGGAGATATAGGTATCTCGTAACAGAGGATGATGATGCATCGCTCATAGATGATGATCCTGGTACCTATACAGAAGCTGCTTCAGGACCAGAGTCCGAGGAATGGCTAGAATCCATGAAGTCATAGATGCAGTCCATGTATGACAATCAAGTTTGGAACTTGATAGATCCACCTGAGGGTGTTAAAACCATTGGGTGCAAATGGATCTTCAAAAAGAAGAAAGACATGGACAATAATCTGCAAGCTTATAAAGCTAGAATAGTGGCAAAAGGTAATATACTGATTCATGATGTTGACTATGATGAGACTTTTTCGCAGTAGTCATGCTTAAATCAATTAGAATTTTATTTGCCATTGCCACATACTATGATTATGAAATATGGCAAATAGATGTCAAAACAGCGTTTCTTAATGGAAACTTACTCGAGAATGTGTACGTGACACAACCTGAGGGTTTTGTTCATCTAGAAAATTCCAAAAAGGTTTGCAAGATTCAAAGATCCATTTATGGGTTGAAGCAGGCTTCTCAGAGCTGGAATCTTCATTTTGATGAAACTGTCAAAGAGTTTGGGTTTATTCAAAATGAAGATGAACCATGTGTGTACAATAAGGTTAGTGGAGCATAGTTGTTTTCTTAGTTTACCAGCATCTTAATGAAGCTTATTGGTTTCTTATAGCTTTTTCGGACAGCTGATAATGTGTTTACCAGGAGCATAATCAATAAGATAGCAGCTTAATGGAACAGTGATCCCCGTCTTAATGGAACCAAGTGACTATTATAACTAGATATTGTGTTATATTATTATGATGTTGTGCAATTTATAATTGTATGGTGTTGAACTATTTTGGATATAAATATTTAATACATTTTTATATTATATCGAGGGAGTAAAATGGTTATTTCTGCCATTCAAACAGTTGATTCAGCAATGCAGGTAAACAACATTTCATCTTTATCCAGACAGACACCATAATCCAAAAAGATAACTTATTCCACTCAGATCTTAATGACAGAGTTGGTAAACAGCCCCTTAGTCTTATATATAGATGACATATTACTCATTAGAAATGACATACCCACCTTGCAGACAGTCAAGACCTGGTTGGGAAGTTGTTTCTTAATGAAAGACTTAGGAGAAGCTGCTTACATTCTTGGGATAAAAATCTATAGAGATAGATCAAAGATAATGATTGGTCTGAGTCAAAGTACCTACATTAACAAAATATTGAAGAGGTTTAATATGCAGGACTCCAAGAGAGGACTCTTGCCAATGTCACATGGCATCCATCTGAGTACGACTCACAGTCCTTTGACTCCTGATGAGCGAGCTCGCATGAGAAAGATTCCATATGCTTCGGCCATTGGATCGATCATGTATGCCATGATTTGTACTCGACCAGATGTATCATTTTCCCTTAGCATGACAAGTCGATACCAATCAAATCTAGGTGAAAGTCACTGGCCAGCAGTGAAAACCATCCTAAAGTACTTAAGAAGAACTAAGGATGCTTTCCTAATTTATGGAGGGGTGGGAAACGAACTGGCTGTAAATGGTTACGCCGATGCGAGTTTCGAAACCGACAGAGATGATTTTAAATCGCAAACTGGTTATGTGTTTGTATTGAATGAAGGTGTTTTGAGTTGGAAGAGTTCCAAGAAAACCATGATTGCTGATTATGTAACAGAAGTAGAGTACCTGGCAGCATCAGATGCATCTAAGGAAGTTGTATAGATCAAGAAGTTCGTTACCAAATTAGGAGTGGTACCGACCATCCAGGGTCCCATAAGCCTTTATTGTGACAAAATGGTGCTATTGCACAAGCAAAAGAGCCTATCCATCATAATTCCAAACATATACTCAGAAAATATCACCTAGTCAGAGAGATCATCAGACGAGGAGATATCACAATACGCAAAGTAGCAATGGAAGAGAATGTTGCTGATCCACTTACCAAGGCTCTCTCACAAGGAAAGCATGTTGAGCATGCTAGATCGATAGGAAAAAGTCATGAATGAATGGTCCTAGTGCAAGTGGGAGATAGTTGGGAGTAGTGCCCTAGGAGATTCGATGTGCATAGATTTGTAATTATCACATTTAAGTAAAGTTATTTAATATCTTTTATTTCTCATTGATTATTATAATGTGTGCATGTTTTAATATTTTAATAATCAAATAATAGTTATTCACGAATAATAAGATTATTCAAATGTCCCTGGTCCAATCCCATTTAGTGGAGACTCAAGTGATTAATATACTAGTATAAGTTTGATTGATAATCATCGGATGATTATGCATATGGTATGTATCAATATTATGGGTATTGGTTGGAGAACCAATACTGTACTGACTCGCATTGAGATCACTGCATGGAAATGTCATAAGTGAATCTCAATATAACAGTATGTCAATAAATCCTTGAACCTGAGATTATCATAGAGTCCAACATGATAACTGCTATGCCTTGACGTAATCCAACATCATCTCAAACATGGTGATCATAAAGGTTAGCAATCGGGATTAGTGGGAGTCATGTAGAGGGCAATGAATAGTCAGTATGGGGATTTGTCCCTCTCTTTAGTGAGAGAGATATCTCCTGCCCCCCTCGATAAGTAGGACTAAAGGAAATGCATGGACATGCTCAAATGAAGAGTCATTTGATTCAATCAGTCTACTTAAGATCGAGAAAGAATTTAAACATAATAAGTATGACAATTTCCATGACTTAGTTCAAATATGTATCGCGCGACAAAGGTATTTGACACGTTAAATGGTTTAATGGACTAAATACTTATATTATTTGGGTAGTCGTAATGTCTTGCTAGAGACAGCTTATGATTTATTACTTAATAAGGTATTAAATAGTTGCCAACATAATATAAGCCTTTTGGGTCACACATACGACAACTAAAGAAAGCAAGACTAATTAATAGATATAATATTGGATATTATATTTATTGGATAAATTAAATAATGAATAATATATAATGTAGGATATTATATGTTAAATTATTTAATTATATCAACTGAGAAAGATAAATATAATATTAGATATTATATTTATTAGAGTATTAAATAATAAGTAATATATAATATGAGATATTATATGTGTTGTATTATTTAATAAGTTGAGGGGCAACTAAGCAAATACTAGAGTTTGACTCTAGGATTTACTCAGTATAAATAAAAGGTCTTGGATAAGGAGTTGTCATAAGATTAAAATTACACAACTCTAATTGCGTGACAGAAAAATCACCCCATTCTTCATCTGGTTCGGCCGAAATTTTTCTTTCCGAAAGTGTGTTTCGGCTATCTCCATCTTCTCCCCTTAGTTGAATTTTATCAACAGTACAAATCTTTCTAGCAAGGAATTATTTGTTGTACTGTTTATCAATATTATTCGTAAGGATCTAGCAATCCGGCTTGTACCAGTTGTTCATGTGTGGATCACCGAAAGAGGAAGAAGATTTAATCAGCTTCTGGTACGGGTTCATATATGTTCTTCGAATTAAGGTAATTCGACGAACTCTTAATAAATCAATTAAATTACTGCATGTAAATCCTCGTCTGGTTTTTTCATTAATTTATTTAGCTGCATCTTGCTCATATTTATTGTGTTTGATACACGTAAAACCCAACATTTGAGGTGATTATGATGATATAAGGTGATATTATCATAGTAGAATGATTAATATGATGTTGTTCTTAATAATTCTTGTTGAATTGTTTTTCCAAAGTGTTAAGAACATTATGATCATATTGATCATGGAGGTGATTGGAGGATACCAGAATACATAGTTGAGGACTATGATATTCGCTTGTGTAGTTTGATCGATTCATGATTGAATCGAGGTTATTTATTATGTTGTTTTCGACGTCGATATTATATTATTGAATGAATTGTATTTCAGTCAAGGTTACTCGAGTGCTTGTGATTGTTGAAGGACGTCATTCGTCGTTCATGGGAGGACTTCATAGCCTTAGGTTTGAGGCGAGTTTTATGCTTGTACTGGTTAATGAGATTTATATTATCATTATGTGTATAAATGTGTTGTATTATTTTGAGACGTAGTCTCTTCATGATTTGTTGATATCAGTGAATTGTTCAATATAATACCTTTCGGCAGTTATGCCAAATATTATTGTTGTTCGCCAATGGCTGGTTTAAGGCATTGAGACTTTTGCTTGTTATTATTGTTGGCGATAGCCAGTTCGCGGTATCGATGTATCGATTGTTATTGTTGATATTGATGTCAATTTAAGACATTGTCATGCTCGTTGTTATTGATATTGGTGTTTTGCTATTGATGCTGTGTTAGTCGATTGAAGGCATAGGTGTATCAGATTATCATCTTTATCGTCGGGACTGATTAATGGCGCCGCGGCATCGGTTACCGTTGTTGTTATCGATTAGCCATTTCAAGGCAATCGAGGTATTGAGTTGGGGTTGTCGAGGAAGTTTACTATCCGTTTTGTCGTTTTTATCGATTGGTCATTTCAAGGCAGTCGAGGTTTGGAATTGGGACTATCGAGGATGGCGCCCATCCATGGGATATTGTTGTCTGTTGACCGACTCAAGGGAGCACACTATCATTCTTGTGAATTCTGTAATTTTTATGATCATTGCCTTCTTTGATTACTTGTGATTCAGAGGCTAGTCTCGTCTAGTGCTCGATGGGTAAGTCTAGGGCTTGAACTTATCGCAGTTGATTTTTCAGCACCTGTAGTTCAACAGGTCACGGTCATTAGATGATCTCATTGTGATACAGCTTGGGGTTGTTTGGCTTCGACCATTGGATGATCGCATCGTGATAGTGATACAGCTTGATAGTGATACAGCTTCGGGCTGTTTGGCTTCGACCATTAGATGATCGCATCGTGATACATCTTCGGGCTGTTTGGCTTCGGCCATCTCATTGTGATACAACTTCGGGTTATTTGGCTTCGGCCATCTCATTGTGATACAGCTTCGAGCTATTTGGCTTCGGTTTTCTCATTGTGATACAACTTCGGGCTGTTTGGCTTCGAACATCTCATTGTGATACAACTTCAGGATGTTTGGCTTCGACCATCTCATTGTGATACAGATTCGGGCTGTTTGGCTTCTGCCACCTTATTGTGATACATCTTCGAGCTGTTGGCTTCGGCCATCTCATTATTGTATTGCAGCTTCGGCTGAGGGCTTTCGGGCCATTTATGATGTGTTGCAGCTTCGGCTAGGGGGCTTTCAGGCCATCTGTGATGTATTGGCATTTCAGTTAGAGCCTTCGGGCATCATTATTGTTATCTGTTTCAGCTTTGGGTTGGTTGCCTTTGGGTAATTCGTGTTTGTGTTCTATACTGATCATTCGCCATTTTGCACTTGTATTCTAACCTGCTGAGCAGGTGTTGATTGTATGTCGTGGGCATAGCATTTCGCGAGTGCTAGTTATTTACCATTGTCTGTGAGCATCTTGTATTATTGTTGTACCATTTATTTTCCTTCGGATGCATATCACGTTGTACATGTATTTGATAATCATTATCTGGATGGCTGATCCCGTGAGGGCAGAACATGTTTATGTTTTAGGTGTTTGCAAGGAGAGAGTTAAGACGCAGGGGCATGACAATCGCAACGATGCATTCGAGTGATATTAGTCCCGGCTTATTTTGGGGTCCATATTGGTTGCTCAGTTGTTGGAGTATTTTTCAACTTGACAGTTGTCATTTTATGTATCCGAATAAGGCTCCTTGATATTGTATTTTTACTTTGCCATGTAAGCCCATCCTCGTCATTCAAATTCCATATTGGAATATTGTGCCGGATATCATATTAAGGATTGTAATTTTTCTTTTTGGTCAGCAAAATGTATTTACTTGTGGTAGCCTGGTGGATTCTTTTTGTGAGATCCACGGCACTGTAATAACCCAATGAGATTTTGGGGGTGTTACATATAATCTGTGTGGAGTACCAGGAAATTCATCCTGAATTGCTTGGCATATAGAATCACTGCAGATGGAAGTTTATCATTCATACCATCCTTGAATGCGCGCAATAACCAATGGTAGGATTGAATTGTTTCACTACATACTATCCATGCATCGAAAATACAATTGCTAGCGTGATTGATTGCACCAGATAGTATGACAAGTGGAAAGCGGTATGTATTAGTCTTGTAAGTACTATCGAGAACTAATACATCACCAAATGTTTCATACTCGACCTTTGATTGTGAATCACACCAAAACATGGTTGCTAGTGCACCATCATCATTCTCTGTCTGCTTCAATACATACCCTGGGTCATACAACCTTATTTCATCGAGCATGTCGAAAGCCATATTCGCATCACCATATCGATTTTTCTCTGTTTTTTGTTCGTGTAGAAAATTGTAACCATCTTTCCTCATAAACGGTAGCTTTCTAGTTGCACCTACCAGACTTTAGATAAATCCTTTGATTTTGATGCTCTAATCCCGATTTCTGCCATATGTGTCAAAGTACTCTTGTCAGCTGATATCAAATACCTGTCAATATACAAATATATAGAATATTTTGGATGAGTAAGAGTAAAAAAATGTTGTGTTCAAAACTATAGTCAAAATGTAAATCCTTAAAGTAGAGCGGAGCGTTGATTTAGTTATAGAGTAAGTACCTGTTACAACGTAGAAGGTGTGCAATTTCAGCTGTTACTAGTTCATGACTACGCTTTGGTTCGAAGTTCACGACTCTATAACACCTAGTATAATGATAATATGAGACTCGCAGAAAAGCCTTACATCCATGTCTAGTTTCAGGCCTACTTTCTCGGTCCTGGAATAAGTAATCTGCTCATTCCTTTCTTTGGCCTTCACGATTACAAACCCATTTTATGCTCTGTATGAATTTATTTGGTTTTATGGTTTGTACTATTTGTGTTCTGATGTCAAAACCATATGCGATATAAAACTTTTTAGCTTCTTCTATGGTACGAAACATCATTTTTCGTACTCGCTTGGCAACGTCATCACCACTATCATTCAGACCACTAACATCTTCATATTTGTTAGCCACTAAGTATACTGGATACAGCTTGGGAAGTGTTTTAAACAATAAGCTGTACGGTTTTTAAATCTGAGTGCGTAGCGGAAGTCTTTAATACAGTAAGTTACTGAGGATACATCAACTCGGTGTGCAGTGTATACTTAAATAATCACAGTTAATAAAACAATAAAGGCAGAAGGTAAATAACATAATATTTAAAGTGGTTCGAGGTAAACCCCTCTACGTCCACTGGTCCTCCACACAGGAGTAAAAAGTTTATTATAATTACTGCGTACACAACTACGTAATTATAACAACACTTAATCAATATATCGTTCACACAGATTGATATAAAGATCTTAGCTTTCAACCGTTCACACAGATTTGTTTGAGCTAACACTTGACTGGCTTCTTCACACACAGTTCTGAAGCTTCGTCTTCTTCAATGCAAGTCCGTCACACACAGTTTGGGAGTAGCAAGGATTCCTCCATCCACACAAGGCTGATATGAGTTTGTTCAAAGATAGAACAGGGTTTGAACAACAGCTATGACTTTCTGGGCTTTAAGCTGATAATGTGTTGTTCAAGGTTTGAGCACTGTATATCTCTTCTATCAAAATAGCAGAAAGCTTAGGGAGATATGTTTTACTCTGAATATTTCTTGTAAGCTTTTGAATGTTTGTAAGTCGTGAATATTCTGTATATATTCTGAGATGATCTGTGTATCTTGATCTTCAAACTATGGAGATATATATAGCCTCTGAAATATATCCGTTTGAAATATATCCATTGAGCAAGATTCTATGACAACTGATATTTGACTGAGATCCGGATATTGCGAGATTTTGAAGATCTTCTCACTTACAGTATTTAAATACTCTATCCTTTAGTATTTAAATACTTGTTTGTCAACGGGACTTGACTTCTAGCGAATACTGAAGATTCCTTCTTGTCATGTTTGAGGGCTGTATGGAAAGATTGCTGTATTGATATTTCGAGACAGCTTCCATACTTAGCTTTGCGGGACTCTTTGTTGTATGATAGATTTGTTGTATGGTTGAGACTGCGATAAGTCTTAGATACAAGTTGGTACTTGATCATCTTTTCGATACAGCTATTGGCGGTATTCAGGATTTGGCATATTGTCAAAACATTCTGACAATACGATCGATACAGGGATTATTTATCCCAACATTATCGATACAGGGTTTTTGTTATCCCAACAATTTCCCCATTTTTGATAATTTGCCAAGTCCTTCCGAGTCTTCTTTTAAAACCTTATGATGTTATCCAAACATCCTTAATGATGCCAAAACTTTGACACTTAGCGGTTTGAAGTAGGGAAAACTTCTTGGTCTTCTTTCGAATGTTCTGGCCTTCGGCATTTGGCTTAACATTAAGAACTGCTCGCAGGCAAGTTCAACTTTTATCAAAAGAAATTTACATTGAAAACTTATGATTGGCGCACAGGCACAATCTTACATTGTTTTCTAGATGCATACAACTTAAACTATGAACTGTTCGCAAACAAGTTCTTACAGCTTGTGTATGAGATAGGTTTCATAATATGAATACAGTAAGAATAAATAAAGTGACTGTAAACATATAAGAACATAGTAGATTATGAGTTGTAATCTTTAAAGACAGGCAAAAATTTTACTGATATAGAAATGAGGAGTACAAAATTTTGCTGTTCGGAAGATAAGATTACAAAAATTATAATACAAGGAATTTTAACCCTATAGTCTGAATGCCTCCAAGGTCTTTTTGGGTCATTCTTGGTGTTCTTCCACCAGTATTGATGGGCTTCCTTGTCTCGATTCTGATAAATGGCTCGACCTTCATATGATTTTTCGAAGACAAGAATCCAATCCTCTGAGTGGGTCACCAAGTCACCATTCTTGTGCTTTGATTTCATCTGCAGCTGTAGTGGGAGAGTTCCACCTTCCAGCTTCGTCTTGAATTCCTCTGCGGCTTCCTGCACCGTTCTGAATCTATTGAATAATGGAGAATCCCTGATAAGTACAACAAAGTATCTTAACTGTTCATTTCTCCTCCAGTCTTTGATCTCTGCAGCGGTAGGTTGTAGGTCTGCCGGGAGGTTCATAGATTGCGGCTTTCGGACTAAGCTTTTCCAAGGATACTTAGGATCCTAGAATTCTGGTCTTTCTCCCTATATCCTCACGTTCGGCGTTGAGATACAGGCTATGTCTGCAGTGATGGAGTCTTCAAAAGGAGCTAACAACTGTTTCTCTTGCTGTAACCTCGTTCTCCTAGCGGCTTCCCTTGCTTCTTCCCCCTTTTTGGCATCATCAAGGTATGACACCTTTTCATCAAGACGTTCCAGGATTTCCAAAGTGGCATCCTGTTTCGTCTAAATATTAAACATTCTCTCAACAAAGGAGGAGAGCACCTGCGACATATCTTTTATGTTCTTGTCATGGGCTCGCAGTTGGGAACCAGATTCGATCAGAGCAGATGCTGTCTTGGCCTCCGACACGCGGAGTTTCAATTGCTCTTCTTTCAGGATCTGTTCTTGCTTCTCTTGCAGTTGGCTCAGAGCTTTCTTGAAGACATGTGGCAAGACAGTGAAGGCTTCAACTACTCGAGAGAATTCATGCCTTAGTCCGGTCATTTCTTCAACAGCAGATGTGTGAAGCCAATCAAGAGCCTTTTCTACAGAGTGTAGAGCATCGACTGTGTCTTAAATAAAGACAGTTTGGAGTCCAAGAGCACGTAATCGCTCTTTTCTTGCTTCGGTGCTAGGAGAGTCTATTTGGACAAAGTCCTCGACTCCATTTAACCTTCTCAAATTCACATTAGGGCGTGAATTGAGTTGGACATCCTCAGGTATAGCACCGTCGTCGGGTTCCAAGGTAGTTGATGGGGCAGGAATAACTGTTTCGGGTTCGGTGGCAGGGGGTGCGGCATCCTCCTATGTCGAAATGGTTTCTATAGACATGGATACAGGAGGGACCAATTCCTCCTGGTGTCTCTCAGCATCCGCCTGTTCTGGCAGAGGGACTGATTCCTCTTGCTGGATGGCGCTATGTAACACCCCCAAGTTATTCAGGGTATATTACAGCGCCGTGAGCCCCGCCGTGGGACCCACAAGGCTAAACATACGCGGAACTATAAACTTGACCGATAAGGTCTACATACAATAGAAAGAAAGACGATACAAATGGTATTCAAAACCATAACCAATGAAACCATATACATCACTGCACAAATCAATACCTCGGCAACACAGGCCGGAACATCAAGGAAACTGAAATACAATACTCGAGTATTTAAAAATCCATTCCAGTACAACAACACTGAATGGAGGAATCCGAGAAAATAACCGGAGACAAGACACAGTATCACACTTGCCCATCATCTTCATGCCGACCCGATACCCACCTGTCCGCTCTCCTGGAACCTGAAATACATGAAACGTATTTCCCCAATAAAGGGGTTAGCCGTCGAATAGCTAGTGCAAGTATAACAATATGAAACATAATACTCCTCGACAATAAAGTAAATGTAATCCGTCAATTCATCAATTCAAGACTAGTATTCCGGAATAACTAAAATCTCATAAGACGTATGTGAATGCCGTAGAAACGGTTCGTTCACCTCATACGCCGTTACGTATGTGAATGCCGTAGAAACGGTTCGTTCACCTCATACGCCGATACATGTAGGAATGCTGTCAAAACGGTTCGTTCATTACATGCCAACAATATATCTATGAATGCCGTAAAAACGGTTCGTTCATGATATGCCATCAATATTTGTTACTTTCAAAGTCGAGAACGTACAATCATAAATGTATACTTGCCTTAATAAACGTTACCGAAAATCCCGAAGAACACGGTTCGACCGAGAAGCTTGAACCACGAAGAAGACAGCGAATGGAAGGGTTCCGACTTGAGTTCTTCACAAGGATTTCGTCCCTAAGTCATATCAATGATAAATCAACAATCGTACGATGAATAATAATCGTACAACGCACAAAACCCCCCCTCTTAGACCTTTTGTCGGACACTTTCAAGGCGTCGACTAATAACTCAACCAAAACGACCATTCAATACAATCCAACTGTGGAATAACGATGGGAATGATAGAATACACCTAAATAATCATCAATCCATCACTAATCTAAATTACTACAGATTAAAAGGATGAAGTCAAACAAAATCCCCAATTTCCAACATAAAATTCGAAGTGTTCTTGAATAATCTTTCAATAATCCGATGAATACTCAAACATGTCCATAATCATGCGTATATCACTTCATACCCCATGATTTTAACATCCAAAACATCATTACCCAATACAAAATCGAAATCCAAGATGTTGAAGAAATTACCTCCTGAAGATCCAAACACTATGATTCGAAGAGTACGCGATAGATCGATGATCCGAACTTCACAATCGAAAAGAGATGAAGAGAAATCGCACACTCAAGTGATAGGTGAAGAAACTTCTTCCTCTTAAGCCTCCTCTCTCGTGCCCAAGTGAAGAAATGGGAAAAAATGAGGTGATCCGCTCAAGAAAACGCAGATATAGGGTTAACTGTCATGTGTGCCGCGACTCAGTAGAAGTGTGCCGCGGCACAGGCCCAAAATTTGCTCCCAGGGCTCGGCAGTGTGCCGCGGCTCAGCCCAGGTGTGCCGCGGCACCGGGTACAGGCGGTTTTGGCCGAATCTGGAAAATGAGAGTGACTTAGCTATTTCGACCATAACTCCCTCGTCTGGACTCCGATTGACTCACCGTTTGAACCATTGGAAAGCTAACTCGATGCTTTATAATATTGCCAAGATTCAGAATTTTTGGAGTTTCCAAGAATTTATGGTGATTTAACAAAGTCGAACTCATACGTGGAAAAGTCGCTAAAGAACACGGAATTCAACAGAACGATACCGAAACGAACTCGGATGACAAAAAGTGTAGAATTAATCATTCTCAGGATGACGAAACGGTCCCAAGCAAGTCGTCAAAATGGACTTTCGCCAAAAAAAGAAAAATTACCGGAAATCGAATTTGCGGATATTACATTCTACCCTCCTTAAAAGAAGTTTCGTCCCGAAACTTAAAACAACTAGGGAGAAGCAATATCCCACCAGGAAAACTCAACGAGATACACAAGAAATGCGTAACTTACGCCCAACGGTGAAACGTTATAAGTAACACAACAATACATTACCCGAAGGTAATCCAAGCCAACGCTGAAGTAAATACGAATCATAATATCTGAAGGCTCCAACAGAAATACTAATACATCGCAATGGCTTGAAAGCCCCTCAATCGAAACTGTATATCACGATGGCCTGAAAGCCGAGCACCCAAAGTCAGTAAATCATCACAATACAGATCTCAAAGAAGCAAACCTGACTGTCGACATACCCCTCGGTGTATGAACGCTTAATCACAAAACGTCGAACACATCCAATCAATCATGGACTACGAACGACCAAACAATAAGGCTCAAGAGGGAACATCACAGTACGCCCGATCCGGAAATGTGTCCGTACACATGTCTACCCCGTATACGGAATCCAGAATATACGTGTGACAATGTACCTTACTAGTCTTACGAACTACGTCTTGTGTGCACGGTCCAATGCGGAAACATCCACGCATGACCATCGTGTGCCCGGCTAAAAATTCTACACATAACCAATCGGCACGCAGACATGATTCCAGATATGCCACGATACAACATGACAACGAAACTCAAAGGATAACACATCCAAAACAAATCATACGACTCACCAAGCTAAAAACGAAACGGTCAAGAAAATACAAGAGTGAGAGGACTTACAAGTACCGGTCGCACTGTGATGATGGCAGAGTAGTGATACTGTGGGCAAATGACGACTCAATCGACCCAAAAGACCGACAGCCTAGGTATCCATAAACCTGGCTCCGATACCATATTCTGTAACACCCCCAAGTTATTCAGGGTATATTACAGCGCCGTGAGCCCCGCCGTGGGACCCACAAGGCTAAACATACGCGGAACTATAAACTTGACCGATAAGGTCTACATACAATAGAAAGAAAGACGATACAAATGGTATTCAAAACCATAACCAATGAAACCATATACATCACTGCACAAATCAATACCTCGGCAACACAGGCCGGAACATCAAGGAAACTGAAGTACAATACTCGAGTATTTAAAAATCCGTTCCAGTACAACAATACTGAATGGAGGAATCCAAGAAAATAACCGGAGACAAGACACAGTATCACACTTTCCCATCATCTTCATGCCGACCCGATACCCACCTGTCCGCTCTCCTGGAACCTGAAATACATGAAACGTATTTCCCCCATAAAGGGGTTAGCCGTCGAATAGCTAGTGCAAGTATAACAATATGAAACATAATACTCCTCGACAATAAAGTAAATGTAATCCGTCAATTCATCAATTCAAGACTAGTATTCCGGAATAACTAAAATCTCATAAGACGTATGTGAATGCCGTAGAAATGGTTCGTTCACCTCATACGCCGTTACGTATGTGAATGCCGTAGAAACGGTTCGTTCACCTCATACGCCGATACATTTAGGAATGCCGTCAAAACGGTTCGTTCATTACATGCCAACAATATATCTATGAATGCTGTAAAAATGGTTCGTTCATGATATGCCATCAATATTTCTTACTTTCAAAGTCGAGAACGTACAATCATAAATGTATACTTGCCTTAATAAACGTTACCGAAAATCCCGAAGAACACGGTTCGACCGGGAAGCTTGAACCACGAAGAAGACAACGAATGGAAGGGTTCCGACTTGAGTTCTTCACAAGGATTTCGTCCCTAAGTCATATCAATGATAAATCAACAATCATACGATGAATAATAATCGTACAACGCACAAAACCCCCCTCTTAGACCTTTTGTCGGACACTTTCAAGGCGTCGACTAATAACTCAACCAAAACGACGATTCAATACAATCCAACCATGGAATAATGATGGGAATGATAGAATACACCTAAATAATCGTCAATCCATCACTAATCTAAATTACTACGGATTAAAAGGATGAAGTCAAACAAAATCCCCAATTTCCAACATAAAATTCGAAGTGTTCTTGAATAATCTTTCAATAATCCGATGAATACTCAAACATGTCCATAATCATGCGTATATCAATTCATACCCCATGATTTTAACATCCAAAACATCATTACCCAATACAAAATCGAAATCCAAGATGTTGAAGAAATTACCTCCTGAAGATCCAAGCACTATGATTCGAAGAGTACGCGATAGATCGATGATCCGAGCTTCACAATCAAAAAGAGATGAAGAGAAATCACACACTCAAGTGATAGGTGAAGAAACTTCTTCCTCTCAAGCCTCCTCTCTCGTGCCCAAGTGAAGAAATGGGGAAAAATGAGGTGATCCGCTCAAGAAAACGCAGATATAGGGTTAACTGTCATGTGTGCCGCGGCTCAGTAGAAGTGTGCCGCGGCACAGGCCCAAAATTTGCTCCTGTGGCTCGCGGTGTGCGCGGCTCAGCCCAGGTGTGCCGCGGCACCGGGTACAGGCGGTTTTGGCCGAATCTGTAAAATGAGAGTGACTTAACTATTTCGACCATAACTCCCTCGTCTGGGCTCCGATTGACTCACCGTTTAAACCATTGGAAAGCTAACTCGAATCTTTATAATATTGCCAAGATTCAGAATTTTTGGAGTTTCCAAGAATTTATGGTGATTTAACAAATTCGAACTCATACGTGGAAAAGTCGCTAAAGAACACGGAATTCAACAGAACGATACCGAAACGAACTCGGATGACAAAAAGTGTAGAATTAATCATTCTCAGGATGACGAAACGGTCCCAAGCAAGTCGTAAAAATGGACTTTCGCCAAAAAAAGAAAAATTACCGGAAATCGAATTTGCGGATATTACACGCTAGATCTTTCTTCGGTGGGGACAACGACAGGCTCGGGTGCCTGTTGCGAAACATGTTGTTCCTCCTTGACATGAGGGGCTGAATCCTCATTGTAGGGAACATTGGCTTGCTGTGGCGAAGGGGGCGACTGATGGGTAGATGTCCCTTCATCTCTATTTGCTTGGGCTTCCTCTCGACTCATCCGCAGACCAGCCTGGAGCGCGTCGTCATCGTCGTCGGAATCAGGATCGGAGTTTGGACTATCGAGAGTTTCCTTGGACGGAGCTTTTCCTTTCCTTGGAGCTTCAGCCTTATCAAGCAGATGACTCTCAATAAGCTCCTTAACAAATAAGTTGTCCCATTGGATCAGGACCGCAATTTCTTGAGTGTCCGTCACTTCGAAAACGAATTTTTCTTCGTTACACCACTCGCTCCAGTTGTACAAAGTTTCGTACGGAGCAAGTCTAAAACTCTTCCATTGGAGAAACTGCTCGAAAGACTGTTCAATCTGCACGGAAAGCAGGGTCTTGGAAATGATTGTGTCAGGGGAGGGACTCCGTACAGCGTCTGGGTTTGCTGTAGGAAGGGGTTCCTCTACAGGTGTGGGATCCTATATTGGAGAGGGATTCCTTACAGGGGATGGTACCCCGAAGGAAGATGGATCCTGAACGGGTGTGGAATCCCGTATAGGAGAGGTAGCTATTGGCTCCAAATAGGCAGCCGACTCGCCAGAGTCTTTTGAGTTGGCAAATGTCCTAGTATCCGTCGTAGCCGCCAAGGGCTCGGGATCTACTATCGATACAGTAGCGGGCATCTCTTCCACAGGGTTTGGGCCCTGGGGTAGTTGATCAGTGGGTTGCCCCACGAGAGGAGCATCCTCAGAGGGTTCTGTAGCTTTAACTTTCGTAAGCCTCCTTAGCTTCCTTTTCGGCTTCTCAACAGCAACTGGAGTTTTGCTGTGAGATATTTTTCTCTGTATGATAGATTTGCTGTATGGTTGAGACTGCGAGAAGTCTTCGATACAGGTTGGCACTTGATCAGATTTTCGATACATCTATTGGCGGTATTCAGGATTTGGCATATTGTCAAAACATTCTGACAATACGATCGATACAGGGATTGTTTATCCCAACATTATCGATACAGGGTTTTTGTTATCCCAACAATATTCAAATTCAATGTTCCCAAAATTTCTCCTTTTGCGCCTATTATTTGAAGTAATGTTGTCTCCAAAAGCGGTCAATTTGCATTTTTCCATATCTCTATTGATTAGGGCAGATGACAAATTAGATGCTATATAACATAAGAACATACGCTAAACATGCTAATTATTAACAATTAATATTTATTGTGGCCCCAAGGTCACTTAAAGAAGGATGGATTTGGATTAATGATAGATAAAAGGTGTTGGCCACTAAATATACAATAAACAGCTTAGACAGTAAGGTTACAATAAGCTGTACGATTTTCGAAGTTAGTTTGTGTAGCGGAAGTTTATTGTGTGAGTTGCTGTAAATACAGCAACTAGGTGATCTCCTTTTTGCTTTATGCGTACAAGGTTTTACAATGTATACTAATAAATCACAGAAGAATGAAAACAGTAAGACAAAAGGTAAATAACACACAGTTTAAAGTGGTTCGAGGTAAATCCCTCTACGTCCACTAGTTCTCCACACAGGAGTAAATAGTTTATTAAAATCACTATGTACACAACTACGTGACTTTAACTAAACCTGTCTCTATATTGTTCACATAGATTTATACAGGGACTGAAGCTCCGTTCACATCGATTGGCTTGAGCTCTTTTTGACTCGCTTCTTCTCACACAGATCAAAGCTTCATCTTCAATGCTATTCTTCCCGCATAGGCCGGAATAAGCAAGGATCTTTAGTCCACACAGGGCTAATGATAATCTCAATGGTAAGGGTAGAACAAATCTCAAACAACAACTTTATCTCGGATGAACAATCACTGTTTGCTGTGCTGTTTGCATTGAGGACTTGTATATTTCTTTGCTTGGATACTGTTGTATGCTTACGAAATATACTTCTTCGTAATTGCTAGAATGTCAAAGTAATATGTCAGAGCTTTCGTGATATTGAATAACTTGTGTGTTTAAGTCCTTTCGCTTGGGGGTATTTAGAACATTAGAAATGTATCCGTTATAAATGAAGTTGTTGCTGGTTGGTGAGATGTTGACGTATGACTCTTTGATTGGCCGCTGCTGAAAGTTTGAATTAAAGCATACACATTTAATGCTTCAGTCATCCTTTTTGTCTTTGCATTAAATGCTCTTCAGAGCATTCAGACTTGTCTCTCTCTAGCTGCATTAAATGCTGTCCTATCAGCAATAAATGTTGCTTTAACCGTGAATACTTTATGATTAAACAATCTTTATCTCACAATGATTTAAAGCTTCTTATGTTCAGTCCTGTTAGATGTGTTTTACTTCTAAGTAAAACACCTTCAGCATGTATGCTGTATCCAACATATAGTCTCTTTGCTGTATGAAGTAGGCTCTGTAGGATGGTGTTAGGATTGTATACTGCAAAGCATACTTTATGCTTGTATTACCTAATTTCCCTGTTACTACCTATGAGAATATTAATTACATTTAATCACATGTTTTGCATATTAATTCACGTTATGGTTATGCAAATGAAATGTCTAATTATTTTATATTGTAGATAATGTGGTGTGTTGGTGTCACATGGAAGATCACATTATCGGTGCCTTATAAAATAATATAATAGTTCACAACCTATATAATTATTAGACAAATTATATAAAAGGTTGTAGTGTATGCTTGAGAATAGTTGGTCTTGACTATTAGCATACATTAGCGTATTTGCATACGTTGAACTGTATCGAGGTGAGATAGTGTCTTCTGTACTGACTGTAAGAACAACGTAAATCTCGGATAATTATTATTTCTTAATTCTACGTATATAATATTTAATTATGTATTTATAATAATTATTGCTTTGATTTACCATAGGTGAGAGTCAAAATGATCGACTCAATAAGCCTCGTATCTTGGGCAATAATATTGTTTATACGACAATTATTATTATTACTAGAAATCGTGTCCCGACTCGTGCGGGTTGATGATGTCCCCTTGAGGAGCTCGATAATGATTATTATATTAAACCCTGCAGGTGGATTTAATTCCGATATAATAATAAGGTTCGAGTGGTACTACTCTTGGATAAGATATTAATTAATTAAAGATGTCAGTAGCTTATAATTAATTAATGGGCATTCGATATCTTAAACACGGGAAATAATATATTTAATAAGGAGCCCAATTTCGTAATTTGGGATTTTGGTAGGAAGTGCAATATCAACCTTTTAGTGGACTAAGTTGATATTAATAGATTCATTATATTAGGAAGAGTCCTAATAAGGTAAGATGAATTTATTGGGAGTCCTTCCATAATCCTCCTTAAGATCCCTAGTAGTAGTCCAAGAGCCTATATATAGGACATCTTGGGTTGTCCGATTTTCAATAGAATTCATACACAAGGAATTTCGATTTTTTCTTCTAAGTGTTTAATTGTGGATCTTGACTTATGTCTTTGATTCCACAATTGAGAGAACACTTTTATTCTTGCTACATATCGGAATAACTTGTACATTTATTTATTTATAGATAGTCACTAGCATTCCTGGCTAGTAAATATATAGATAGAATCTAGTCAATGTATTTGAGAGCAAAACGTTCCACTCCTTATTGGATAAGGGGATCGGCACTGGAAAGGTTTATGGCTCAAATACTTAATCGTTCGCAAGTCGATGAAACTTGACTAGGCATTAAGTTTATGTGAAGACGTGTATGACGTGTTCTTTGACATGGAGAGTGTCTGTCGAACGCTAATGGTTAGTGGGATCACACGTTATAGGTATGCTAATTAGATTAGTATACTCGAACCAACTCACCCTCAATTCGTCACACGGATTTCACTCCGGGACACAGTGAATGACGGAATCGAAAGGTTGTGATATGTATTCATGAACCTTTGACTTGAGGATTTAGTAGGGATGTTCTTGTGACGTTATGATTTTCGTTGGAGTAGTTCGACCCAGAAAACCGGAAGGTGGGGGTCAACCTCGACGTGCGGGCAAGTATCAGGTCCTACTGAATACCAAGATAGGATTCTTTCTCCTGTAAGTGAACAGGCATATGTCCTATGCGGTTATTGACAAATGAGATCATAAGTATTTAGACAATGCATTGGATCTAGTTGTATTGGATACACGAGAGCTCAATGATCTCAGTTTGCATTAACTCATGCATAGCGTCAAGTACAGATAGGGTTTGACTAATCGTTACCCTATAACTTGATCGGGACATTTGAAAGAAGGGTTTATACGTATACTGGTATTCACGATAGAAAGGTTTTGGAATGATCCCCATGATTCGTTCTCAGTTAGAGTACAACGTAGGCCGCCAGGATGGCTAGGTGGTGCTACTATTCTTTGGTTCCTCCCATTTCTAACTGAGACGGACCTACCGAGTCGTGCAATAGGATTGACGATGGAATGAATCGAGCTTATTCTCTCTTTATAAATATTAGATTTTGGATATCTAATTTATTGAACCATGGATGTCTAATTAATTTTGGGACATTGGATGTCTAAATTAATTTATTGGATAAATTAATTTACGGCCTAATGAATTAAGTAAATTACTGGGTGATTAATTTAATTCATGAATATAATTATTTCTTGGAGTAATTATGTTACTTTGTATTTGATATGATTAATTAATTGGATTAATTAATTGATATAAATACATCGGAACATAATGGATTTATCTGATTGGACCCACGTGTCCGAAACGAACCGAACTTGTCCATTGATTCTAGTTGGTCGCCCCTTTTGATTTAATGGTCTTTTATTCCACCTTTTTATATGGTGGAAGACAAAGAAAATCAACATAATGATTCTTTCATTTTAATAATGAAGAATTAAATATTGTTGGGGGACATGAGATGATTTGGTGACAATAAAATAAGACTTCTCCCGTCTTGATTGAGTGATCCATCCGTGAGTTGCTAAGGAGAGAGAGAGAGAAATATTTCTTTCATTGTCTTCTTCACCATCCTCTTCTTCATTCTTTTCTTCATAATATTTCTTAGAGAAATATTGTGAGAAAATATTGAGAGATACTGATTTATACACTTAGAGTGTTATAATAACATTTGAAGGCTTCAATCAATTTGTTCTAGCCGTATCCTTGGAGGATAACAAGGTGAAGTCGTTCCGATCGTCCTTCCGGGGTGTGGCAAGTAGAGACGCGGTGTTTACGACGTTGGATCATCCAAGATGTTGACGAATCGGATTCGTGGGGAAGATAACCTAAAGCTTGGGAAATCGCATGCGTGGAGTACACCATTTAATCAACGGACTACAAGGGTATGATTTCGAATCTTACTTTGTTTCATTTTAATAATAGTATATACGTAGCTTGATCGATCCTCTTAAGGGATTCAGATCGAACTAGATTCGTATATTGCTTCCGCTGCACCTTCGTTTTAGGCACCGAATCCCAACAGTAGTATCGGAGCGAGGTCTTGCGATTGTATATATGATATTAGCATTTGGAATGCTTGATTGGATGTTCTTATGATTTGGAATCATAATCGTATTAATTGTTGATTTTCAATTATTCATCTAAAAATTAATTTTTCATGATTTTATGTTACAATATAAATCTATTTTTCTTTTGAAAAACTGATTTAATGGTGTAATATAAAGATTAGAAAATATTATTTTTGGAATCGGGGCAAAAAACGAGCCGAAAACATAAACGGACCCGGCAACTTGGAGCTGGCCGGGCGCTGCCTTGCGGTCCCAGGCAGCGGATCGTGATGTGGCCTGATCGGCTCTGCTCGGCGGCTCGCCGGCTGCCAGCGGTGGATCGCGATCTGATCCGGCCACCTTTCGGCACTTTGGCATGCGTCGGCTTGGCCCGACTGTATTTTTCGATTCCATTTTTTATATTTCGTTCGATAATTAATTTCCCCTGTATTAAATTGGATTTAATTTGCATAAGATATAATTATAGTAATTTTATTCTTAGGGGAATTAAGTTAATAAAATATTTTAAAATTAATAGTTGTTTGAATTGATTGGATTAATTCGTGTGGATGGATTAATTTATATTGATTGAATCAATACTTAGATTAATTTTGAATGACATTTATTTTAATATGTTTGATGCATTATTTTTGAATGGTGGTGTGGTTCATGGACCTAGTTTTGAATCGTTCGGTTTTATGATTGGGTTGTAAAGGCCATTTTGAGCCTATTTATTTTACTAGAAAAATTTGTATAGGATGCAATTTCTCAAATGTAAAATTTATATGTAATGACGAAGACGAGAGGAAGATCTGTTCGAGAAGACGAAGATTCAAGACTGAAGACTTGTAATTAGATTACGACGTTTTTGTTCTAGGAACGGTCCATGAACTATATGTTGGTAGCAACTAGGTTGTGAATATTTTATTCATATGGTATGAATGCTACAAACGCGCTTAAATGAATTTATGTGCAAAGTGTAACATTAATCGCGAAAATTGTCCTACAACAAATTATTAAGTTTAAAAAATTCCAAGGTTTTCCTTCCCTCCATCGAGCTTTCGGATAATTGAAATCCAAACCGGATGTGTTATGCTTCCGAGTTATCGGGGTAGTCTTTCGGGAAGGGTCGATAAATTCTAAGAGTGCATTGGATGCCTTCGGTTGGAGCAAATTTTATACCTAGAAACCTGTTCGGTTGTCGGATAAGATTTAATTGTGAAACTGATCAGCGTCGATGGTATAAACTTAACATGTTCACGAACTATAGAAACCGTATAGGTTGAGGGGAGTGAACAGGGAGAAAAAGAAGATCGAATCATCCATTAGAAGGGTTGGTGTTGGACACCACTTTATGAAGATTAATAGACCAGAAACCTGTTCGGTTGCCCTCTATTAAAATTTATAAAGAAATCGATAACCACTATGAAGTATAGCGAACAAATACTTCCGGATTTCACAAGGGAGTGTGTTTTTCCGATATAGTAGTGAGAGCTGGGTTATAAGAATAGAAAAGACCTTAATTCTAAACTCAGATCATAATTGAACGAGTTACTAATCAATCTGTTGTACTTAATGCAGACAAACAAAATATCAACTCTCAAAATGACAATGAACCCACTCACTATACTACTCGATCGAACACCTCAAATGGGCCTAACTTTGTGTATTGGCTCCGCAACCTGATGATAGTCCTCAGTATGGAGGCGCTGGGATACATCATGGAGGGGGACATTCCGGCGGCTCCAGCGCGGACCTGAGCCAGTCGGGAAGATGTTGAAAACCACGAAAAATGGGTTAAGGATGACATTAGAATTAGTGGCTATTTGATGGCCTCTATGTCTAATGAGCTTGAGAGAGCTCATGAAAAAATGACTTCTACTAGGAAGATTTGTCTCACTTAACCGAGCTTTATGGTGAGCACAGTCGAACTGCTAGATATGATATATCCAAGCAACTATTCGGTGCCAGGATGAAGGAAGGTGAGAAAGTTGGGGACCACGTCCTCAAGATGATCTCTATGATCGAGAGATTGGCGGCTCTTGATTTTAGGATGCATGCTTCTTTCTAAACCGACCTTATCCTGCAGTCTCTTCCTGATTCCTTCTTACAGTTTGTTATGAACTTCCACTGCAATGAGATTGCTTGCAATTTAGCATGATTGATGAACAAACTAGTAACCACTCAGTCTCAGATGAAGACTCCGCGGATGAAGGAGTCTGCTCTTGTGATTTCTTCTGGACCTCGTAGGTCCAAGAATAAGATGAAAAAGACCAAGAAGCATATGGGTCCACGAAGCAAGGACCTTAAGGGTAAGGGCAAAGCCCCAATTGTTCCAAAATGCAATAAGAAGAAGTAGGACGCATGTCTCAAATGCGGTGAGCTGGGCCACTGGGCAAGAGACTGTCCTATTCTTCATGGCACTTCAGGTACAGAACTTTTAGTTTTGGAAAAAAATTGTTCTGCTACTGTATTTTCTACATCTTGGATACTGGATTCAGGTGCTAGTTCTCATATTTGTCCCATGAATCAGGATCTAGAACAAAGTAGAATGCTTGGAGCTGGGGAAGTGATGATTACTATCGGAAGCGGGCATAGTGTCGCAGCAACTGATATAGGATCACTTCTTTTGGATTTGGAACCCGGCATTGTTTTAACTTTAGATGATGTACAAGTGTTGCCCAAGGGGCATGAGAACTTTGTATCCATTCCGTTCATGGATCGGAAAGGCTTTTCATTTTTTCAGTGGTGATGGTTCCTGCAAAATTTGTTTTCGAAATAAACTAGTAGGCACTGCTACATTGTTAAATGGATGTTATCATCTAAACCTAAGTAACAAAGTCATTGTGAATACTATGACTAGGAAACGTGGTAGGGATGAAACTAATCAAGTCTTGAAATGGCATCTTAGACTTGGTCATGTTGGTCAGACCAAGGTTTACAAAATGGAAAAGGATGGACTTATGGGTCCATTGGGATCAGATCCCCATTCCAACTTGTGAATCTTTCCTTAAAGACAAAATGACTAAGTCTCCCTTCATATGGATTTTTGAAAAAGCCGCATATTCTAGAATATTGTAATGACATCAAAGCAGTAAATCATCTCATATCAATATTACAACCATCCACACGTTGGTAACCCGTGGCCGTACCCCTTAGTATCGACCCCCAGACGCCCCATCGACCGCTCTGGGTGGGAAACCACTTCCGCGGCCGTACTCCTTAGTATCGGCCCCCAGATGCCCCGTCGAACGCTCCGGGTGGAAGAGCAACAACTCACACACACAATATCATAATTTCATCATTCGTATCAGAACCGTAACACACATAACGAAATGTAATACGTGTACTTGCCTTGAATAAAATGACATGAATAAAATGGCGAAAGGAAGGGTTTCAGTCTGAATAATCTTCACAAATTCGCTCCTATCACAATAACGATATGCAAACAATATCAATATTACGGAAACGTAAGAATTCATCCTAATTCTACCCATTAGGACATTTCATCGGACAAAACGAGGTCATAAATGATCACCATCTATCAACGAAGAAAACATCGAATTCTAATCCGCAAAACCACAAGAGAAGTAAGGGATTATGATTATGCTATCGTAATATAACAATCATGTAATCCAAATCGTACTACAAGGGTGAAAATCAAAACAAAATCCCGAAACCCCTAAAAGCTAGGGTTCTAAGGATATACCTCGATCTGAAGGCGAACTACAGATGATTTGGGGTTAGAGTGATGATATGATGCCCCAAGATGCTTCTCAACTGAAGTTTGGATGAAAATTTGCCAAGCCATAACTCAAGGGTGTGTTTTCATCGCAGAAAGAAGAAGAAAAGGTGAAGAAATGGCTGAAAATACCCGCTGCTAGTTTTAAATACTGGCAGCCGTTACAGCCGTAACACCAACACCATTACGGCCGTAATGGTGTTCACGACCTTTCTGTCCAATGTGCTCAATCCCATTACGACCGCTACGGAAAGGACATTACGGCCGTAATGTATGAAGACTTACGACCGTTACTGCATGCCACCTTACGACCATAATGCATGCCTGGCAACAGGCCAGACTGGTCTAAAAGAATGGTTTGCCAACAACCGGAATGAACGTACGAGGAACAAAGTCACAGATATATGAAGATCTATATAGACGAGATAAACGTAAAAACCATCACAAGCCTCCGGTCATCCGAAGGCCGGAATAAATGAATATTAGCATCAATGCCCAAGATAATAAGAATTTACAAAAATGACCCAAACATTCGAAAATCTAAACTAGAGGCCTGAACGATAATTCAGAGAGTTGTAACATATCCAGAACCACTAAAGGAACTTGAAAAAGTAATGAAATGTTAGCATAGGATGAGGTTTACGAGAATCAAGCCTCAATGCGGAAAAGTTACACAATAAGTAAAATCTCATCAAAACAACTGCGAAACTTGTCCGGATGGTCATGTTTACAGAACAAAATAGTTTCAGAATTCCAAAACAATAACAAGCGAGTCGTACGAAATAAAAATACACTAAAAATAGAAATTACTAAAAATAGAAAGTGCAAATATTACATTCTCTCCCCCTAAAAATAAGTTTCGTCCCGAAACTTATAAAGCGAATAACTCATGGTATCTCGATTTCATATTCTCTTCCGTCTCCCACATGGCTTCCTCAGATCCATGTCTCGACTATTGCACTTTAACCAAAGGAATAGTTTTGTGCCTAAGGTGCTTCACACGACGCTCCAAAATCTGAATCAGTCTCTCTTCGAAGGTAATGTCGGGACCCAACTCAATCTCTCCAAAATCAATAATATGGATAGGGTCCGGTACATACTTCCTTAGATGGGAAACATGAAACACGTTATGCACGTGACTCAAGGACGGCGGCAATCCTAACCGATATGCAAGATCTCCAACTCTCTCTAAAATCTCGAACGGTCCAATATATCTCGGACTAAGTTTACCCTTCCAGCCAAAGCGGTAAACTCCTCGTGTCAGTGACACCTTAAGCAAAATATGGTCCCCCACCTCAAACTCTAACGGTCGGCGACACGTGTCGGCATAAGACTTCTGCCAACTCTGAGCCATTGAGAACCTATCACGAATCAAAGCAATCTTCTCTCTCGTCTCAACTACCATATCTGATTCAGTGCCAGTCAACTCGGATGCATCATCACAACACAACAACGATCTGCACCTCCTTCCATACAATGCCTCAAATGGTGCCATTTTGATCGAGGCGTGTCAAATATTGTTGTACGTGAACTCGATAAACGGCAAGTGCTACTCCCAATCATCTTTCCAGTCTAAAGCACAGGCTCTCAACATATCTTCCAGCGTCTGTATCGTCCACTCTGACTGTCCGTATGTTTGAGGGTGGTAGGATGTGCTGAGTCTCAACTCAGTACCCGAAGCTCGATGAACAGCCTGCCAAAATTGTGATATAAAACGACCATCTCGATCTGAAACGATACTCTTAGGAGTGTTAGGAGTATGCCCTCGAATTCCACTCAGAGGATGTTGAGTGAGGGCATTGTACTTGTTATTATGTAAATCATCAATATAAGGCAATTGATGTTTCTTTATTTACTGGTAGTTACTGGCATTCCTAACTCGTAATACATGTAGAAACTAGTCCGTGTATTTGAGAGCAAAACGTTCCACTCCTTATTGGATAAGGGGGTCGGCACTGTTTATAGCTCAAATACTTAATCGTTCGCAAGTCGATGAAACTTGACTGGGCGTTAAGTTTATGTGAAGACTTGTATGACATGTTCTTTGACAAGGAGAGTGCCTGTCGAACACTAATGGTTAGTGGGAGCACACATTATAGGTATACTAATTAGATTAGTATACTCGAACCGACTCACCCTCGATTCGTCACACGGATTTCACTCCGGGACAGTCAATGATAGAATCGAAAGGTTGTGATAGGTATTCGTGAACCTTCAACTTGAGGATTTAGTAGGGATGTGCTTGTGACATCAAGATTTTCATTAGAGTAGTTCGACCCTATAAACCGGAAGGCGAGGGTCAACCTCGACGTGCATCTTGATGGGCAAGTAGCAGGTCCTACTTAATACCAAGATAGAATTCTTTCTCCTATTAGTGAACGGGTTATATGTCCTATGCAGTTATTGGCAGATGAAATCATAAGTCTTTGGCCAAAGTATTGGAGCTAGCTATATTAGATACACGAGAGCTCGATGATCTCGATTTGCATTAACGCATGCATAGCGTCAAGTACAGATGGGGTTTGACTGACCGTGACCCCATAACTTGATCAGGACATTTGAAAGAAGGGTTTATACATATACTGGTATTCACAACATAATGGTTATTGAATGAACCCAATCATTCGTTCTCAGTTGGAGTAGAGTGTAGGCCGCCAGGCTGGCTAGGTGGTGCTACTACTCTTTGGTTCCTCCCATTGCTGACTGAGACAGACCTACCGAGTCGCGCAATAGGATTGACAACGGAATGTATCAAGCTAATTCTCTCATTATGTATATTAGGTATTGGATATCTAAATTTGGGACGTTGGATGTTTAAATTGATTTATTGGATAAATTGATTTACGGCCTAATGAAATAAATAAATTACTGGGTGATTAATTTAATTCATGAATATAATTATTTCTTGGAGAAATTAATTATATTATTTTATATTTGATATGTTTAATTAATTGGATTAATTAATCAATATAAATACATCGAAACGGAATCGGAGTTTATCTGTTTGGACTCTCGGGAGTCCGAAACGAACTAAAACTCGTCCGTTTCATCCTCATGGCCGCCCCCCACTAATATACATGTGTATGTATTGACTTATCCATATCATGATGCTTGGAATATCATGTGAGGGGACAAGTATCATACACATTATAGGGTGGGGTTAGATTCCCACATGCATGAGTTGTTGCAAGTGGTGGGGAGTTGAATATATGAAGATGATGACAATCACTCACATGGACATGATTCCATACGTGAGTTGTGAGAGAAAAGAGAGAAAAAAGTTTTTCTCCAAGTCATCTTCTTCTTCAACTTTGTTCTTGTTTTTCTTAGAGAAAAATATCAAGACATAAAGAGAGAGTAAGATTAAAACACTTAGAGTGTAGTAATCTTTACATATATAGCTTCATCACTTAGCTCTAGCCGTATCCTAGGAGGATAGCAAGGTGATCGTCATCCCGTTCATTTCTCCGGCACGTGGCAAGTAGAAATGCGATGCTTTCGGCGTTGGATCATTCAAGAGCTTGGAGCGGATTGAATTGCAGGGAGATCGCCTAAAGCTTGGGGAATAGCTCGAGAGAAGGACACCATTTAATCAACGGACTACAAGGGTAAGTTTCTATATCTCTTGTGAATTCGTTTTTTATATTCGTATATACGTAGCTCGATCGATCCTCGTAGGGATTCAGATCGAATTAATTTTCATTTTACCGCTTCCGCTGGGCCTTCGTTTAAGGCACCGAATCCCAAAAGTGGTATCGGAGAGTAGGTCTTGCGATCGTATATACGATATTGGCATTTGGAATGCTTGATTAGATGGTGAATGATTTGGAATCATTTTAGTCATAATCGTGGTATATGTTTTTACGTTCGTTGTAGTTATATTTTTCGTAAGTTTATGTCTAAATATAAATCTTAATTTCTTGTAAATATGATTTATATTGAAGATATGAATGTTGGAGAATATAGATATTGGATATCCGGTCGAAAAACTAGCCCCGAATTGCCGTTGGACGGTCCAGGGGTGGTCCGGAAGCAGGGGGCCGCGACCCAGGGCTCGTGGGCCGAGGCCCAGGGCTGTTGCAGCCGGCCTGGGCAGGCATCATCGGGGCCGCGGCCCGAGCTCGAGGCCGCGGCCCAGGGCCGCTGGGCAGCCCTGCATGCTGCCTGGTGGCGTTTTCGGCCGCGGTTCGGCCTATTTCGGACCCGTTTCAGGCTTGTTTGCTTCGTGTATTCCTAAAAATGATTTCCCTCATTTTAAATTAGATTTAATATGATTAAAATGATTTATGGTATTTCATTTTATAAGGGAAAATTGATTTATTGGAATACTTGTGATCGACCGAATTATTTTGAACGTTTTCATATTACCGATTGTGTGAATCGATTTGATCGGTTCGTATTGTTGATTGGATCAATGTATCTCTACGCTTTCCATTTATTTAGTATTTGTTGGATGAATTCTTTTGAATGGTGATGTGGTTCGTGGACTTAGTTTTTGAATCGTTCGTTTTATTCGATTGGGTTGTAAAGGCCGTTTTGAGCCTATTTATTTTACTAGAAAAAATTTGTATCTAGGATGTAATTTTCAATGTAAAATTTATATGTAATGATGAAGACCGGAGGAAGATCCATTTCGAGAAGGCGAAGATTCAATACGAAGACTTGTAATTAGATTACGGAGTTTTTGTTTTCTAGGAACGGTCCATGAACTACATGTTGGTAGCAACTAGGTTGTGAATGGTTGTTTCATATTGTATGAATGCCACAAACGCGCTTAAACGATTAATGCGCAAAGTGTAACGTTAATCGCGAAAATTCTCCCACGATAAATTATTAAGTTTATAAGGTTTCAAGGTTTTCCTTCCCTCCATCGAGTTTTTGGGAAATTGAAATTCAAACCGGATGTGCTATGCTTCCGAGTTATCGGGGTAGTCGTTCGGGGAGGACGGACAAATTACCGGGAGCGTATTTGATGCCTTCGGTTGGAGCAAATTTTATCCCTAGAAACCTGATAGGTTGTCGGATAAGATTCAATTGTGAAACTGATTTGCGTCGATGGTATAAACTTAACTTGTTTACGAACCATAGAAACCGTATAGGTTGAGGGGAGTGAATAAGGGGAAAAAGAAGATCGAATCATCCATTAGATGGGTTGGTATTGGACACCACTTTATGAAAATTAATAGACTAGAAACCTGTACGGTTGCCCTCTATTAAGATTTATAAAGAACTCGATCACCACTATGAAGTAGAGCGACGATACTTCCGGATTTCACATGGGAGTGTGTTATTCTGATAAAAATAGTGGGAGCTGGGTAACAAGAATAGAAAAGACCTTAATTCTATACGCAGAACATAATTGAATGAGTCACTAATTAATCTATCGTACTTAATGCAGACTCAAATCTCAATATGACAATGAATCCACTCGCAATTCTGCTCGAAAAGAACACCTTAATGGGACCTAACTTTGTGGATTGGCTCCACAATCTGATGATTGTCCTCAGTATAGAGGCACTGGGATACGTCTTGGAGACGGACATTCCGGCGCCTCCTGTGCGGACCCGAGCCAATCAGGAAGAGATTGAAAACCACGAAAAGTGGGTTAAGGATAACGTGAAAGTCCGTGCTTATATAATGGCTTCCATGTCTAATGAGCTTCAGAGAGCTCATGAGAAAATGACTTACGCTGGCGATTCTATCTCACTTAACCGAGCTTTATGGTGAGCATAGCGTAATCGCTAGATATGAGATATCCAAGCAACTGTTCGGTGCAAGGATGAAGGAAGGTGAGAAGGTTGGGGAACACGTCCTCAAAATGATATCCATGATCGAGAGATTGGAGGCTCTTGATTTTAAAATGGGTACTTCTCTCCAAACCGAACTTATCCTACAGTCTCTCCCTGATTCCTTCTCACAGTTTGTTATGAACTTCAACTGCAATGAGATTGCATGTAATTTAGCTGGGCTAATGAACAAACTTGTGATCGCTCAGTCTCAGAGGGAGACTCCGCGGATGAAGGAGTCTGCTCTTGTGATTTCTTCTGGACCTCGGAGGTCTAAGAACAAGAAGAAAAAGACCAAGAAGCAAACTGGACCACAAGTTAAGGACCTTAAGGGTAAGGGCAAGGCCCCGATGGTTCCGAAGAACAAGAAGAAGAAGGATGCTTGTCTCAAGTGCGGTGAGCTGGGTCACTGGGCTAGAGACTGTCCGATTCTTCATGGCACTTAGTCTGAGTAACTTTTAGTTTTGGAAACAAATTGTTCTGCTACTGTATTTTCTACTTCCTGGATAATGGATTCTGGTGCTAGTTCTCATATTTGTACCGTGAATCAGGATCTGGAACAAAGTAGGAAGCTTGGAGCTAGAGAAGTTATGATCACAGTCGTAAGCGGGCATAGTGTCGAGGCGACCGACATAGGATCACTTCTTTTGGGTTTATAATCCGGCTTTTGTTTTGACTTTAGAAGATGTACTTGTTTTGCCCAAGGGGCACAAAAACATTGTATCCATTCCGGTCATGGACCGAAAAGGCTTTTCATTTTTCATTGGTGATGGTTCCTGCAAAATTTATTTTAGAAATAAACTAGTGGTCTTGCTACATTGTTGAATGGATTGTATCATCTAAATCTCAACAACAAAGTAGTTGTGAATACTATGACTAGAAAACGTGGTAGGGATGAAACCAATCAAGTTTTGAAATGGCATCTTAGACTTGGTCATGTTGGTCAGACCAAGGTTTACAAGATGGAAAAAGATGGACTTATGGGTCCATTGGGATCAGATCCCTTTCCTACTTGTGAATCTTGCCTTAAAGGCAAAATGACTAAGTCCCCCTTCACAGGGACATTTGAAAGAGCCGCTGATAAACTGGGATTAATCCATACCGACGTATGTGGTGCTTTGGAAGCAGCATGTGACGGATATCAATATTTCATTACGTTTACAAATGACCATACTAGGTATGGTTATATATACTTAATGAAACATAAATCCGAGGCCTTTGAGAAATTCCAGGAATTCAAGGCCCTAGTCGAGAAACAAACTGGTAATCATATCAAAGCACTTCGGTCAGACTAAGGTGGCGAGTATATGAGTATGGAGTTTGACGAGTTCCTTACGGAACATGGAATAGTTTCACAACTAACACCTCCAGGTACTCCTCAGTTAAATGGTGTGTCAGAAAGAAGGAACCAGACCTTGTTAAACATGGTCCGTTCCATGCTGGGCTATATTGACTTACCAATTTACCTGTGGGGGTATGCACTCCTGACTGCCGCTTATATCTTAAACAGATGTCCTTCCAAATCCATTCCTAAAACTCCACATGATATGTGGGAGGGAAGGAAACCAAGTCTTAATCATATTAGGATTTGGGGATGTCCCGCCTATGTCAAGAAGACTAAGATCGAAAGATCGTTGTTGCTTTACAAGCACACTTCCTGGAAGATGAGTTCATTCAGGAAGGCGGAGCAGGTAGAAGTATTTCTTTAGAAGAATAAAATGAAACTCCTCGGGAGACACCTATGCAAGAAACTCGAACCGAACTTTCTGAAACACAAGTATAACCACCTCGTAGGTCTAGTAGGGTGTCTCATTTACCTGAGAGGTATGGGCTTGTGCACTTGGAGGAGCTGGGTCTCCATGAGGTTCCAAGTGATAGCCAAGAGATCGACCCGACGACCTATGACCAAGCGATGGTGGATGTAGACTCCGCGAAATGGCATGAAGCTATGGAAGCTGAGATAGACTCGATGCATGTCAATCTGGTATGGACTCTAGTAGACCACCCCAAGGGCATAATGCCTATTGGGTGTAGGTCACAAGTCGTCCAGGAACAAGTCTAGAGGGGGGGGGGGGTGAATAGACTTGTTGAAACTCTTGAACTCTTTTTCCGAAGAGTGAGTTTCTTCAGCTGATAATCAAACAAATGACTTGGAGTCGTTTGTTCTTGGATAAGTGCGGAAGTCAGCTGATAACGAATATAAATTAATTTTAATGAAACACTTAACAATGTATGCAGCAGTTAGAGTATGATGCAGTAAAACAGTAAATAACACAGGCAGTTATAGTGGTCTCAGAGGTGGGGTAATCCTCTACTAATCCACTTTTCTCCAAACCAGTTGGAGATGAATTCACTATAATTTTCAACCAGTGATAAAGATTACAGTGATTCACAACACACTACAACGACTTCCAACGGTGGAATTCCGTGCCGTTGTACACACACTGATCGCCTTGCACCTCTTGATCCTCGATCCTCGGATGCCTTTACACTGCTACTTCAACCAGTGAAGTACCCCGTACTCAAGATTTAAAGACAAGAGTGTTTGTCTTCTCCAACTTAAGAGCTTCCTTGAATATGAACTTTTTGGATCTGCTCTTTTTCTCGATGCTATTTGATTGCTTGAGATTGCTTTGTTTGCTTTGATCGCTAGAGTATATGTTCGCACCGGTAGTTGCTCAGTTTCAAATCTTCGGATATATATAGATCACGATCTCTGAGCTTCTTCCTTGTAGCCGTTGCAAATCTTTGAACAAATCCGTCCGTTGGAGAGAGACTTCATTGTTTAATCTTTTACGAGCGTTGCAATTTGGATTCCCATTATTTAATTTTATCTTCCGACCGTTGTGAGGACTTCTGCATGTGAGCGCCGAATCTTTTGAATATAAAAGGATTAAAGTCTTCACGGTGGGTCAGGATGATTTAATTAAATCATATCTCTTGCGGGAATCACTCCAATTTGTCTCTTCACGTTGCATGTGAGCTTTCCGTAATATTTGACTTTTCAAAGCATGCTGACGCGGACTTGGAGTACTAGGCTGTAGTTGAGTAGGCTGATGTGCAGCTTACATCTATGCAGGTAGGTTCTCTCGACTGTTCACTGTTTGAGACTTGTCTGATCAGGTGACTTCCCTGAGGTACCTCGAGTGCGATGCAGTCAAACTTCTCTGATAAATTTTAGTTGACCAGGGCTACTCTGATTGAAGTCGGCTGTACTTCTCTGATGGACTAGGCTGTACTTTAGTACTTAGCCGATTTTCAGCCTAGCTAACTTTGGCCTATAGAAGATACTCATTTGGTTCTTCTTTACATTTTGCCAATTAATAAACATTTGATTTTAAATTAATGACATCATCAAAATCTAACAAGTATTCCTAACAAATTCCCCCTATTTTGATGATGGCAAAACTAAGTAAGAAATCAAATAACCAAGTCTGTACTTAAGTGCGAGACAAAAACTGAAATCAGTCTAATATTGAGACAACTGGAAAATTGTCATTCAACAGACTGTTCATAGATTTTTCTGACTTATCATTGAAATTATACAAGAGTGTTTTAAGTACAGAAAATAAAATTACAAGTAAGAAAGTAACTAAAATCATCTGCCTCTTCCTCTGCCTCTTCTAGTAGGCTGCTTGGCAGGCTTGAATGGTTTGGCTCCGATAGGTCTTACCTTGACTGGAGCAAGGCCATACTTTCTTTTTACCACGAGTGCTGCGAAATCCTGCTCCTGCTGAGATCTGAATTTGTTCTCAAGGCAGACTCGCTTGATTTCCTCCTGGAGTTGTAGTTCATCAAGTTCACCATCCATGCGGATTGGTGCTTCTTGACTACGAATAAGGGAATCATAGGAAAGGCTTTTGCTCTTTTGCGTACTTTTCGTAATGACCCAAAGCTTAGGGTGAACTTCTTCCATCCAGTTTATGAAAATCTCTGTGGGGAGAGTTTGTCATCTTGAAGTAGTTCCCAGACATAATAGTCTCGATGAACCTTTTCCTAGCAGCTCCCCACATTTCAAGAGCTTCAAATGGGCGTAAATCTTCAACAAACCATAGCTCCAACCCTTCCCATTCAAGTGTAGGTTCAAAGCCGCCTCTGGTCCTGCGCTTCCCTTCAGCCGGGTCACCTTGTCTTACGGATCTACAGGTTCCTTCCTCTTGTGCTAGAGGGTCCTTCAACTGAGGGACATCCCGCTTTTCTTACTTGATTTCCCTCTCTTCCCCGAATCCTCTCTTCCCCCTTTTTGCCAAAGATCAATGAGGGTTGTCAACTGTTGCTCCATGCGGCTCATCCAATCAGACATGCCAAAGGGCATTCTGTTGTTTGTAGGAGGAGGAGGCTGAGGGATTTCTCGCTGAAGTAGGGTGTCAATCTTGGCATTTATGGTCTGAAGGTCAGGAGTGACCTGAGTTGACAGCAGCTCCCCAATGGTGTCTCTGACAATCTGCTTGATCAGCTCAGTCATGGTAGGTGATAACTGAGCTGATGGGGAGTGTTCTCCTGATCCTTCAGCAAGGGAGCCACTAGACTGCAGGCTCCTGGCTGCAGCAGGTAGGTCAGATTGGGTTTTCTCCGGGGTCCCTGACCTGGAGTCCTCTGCCAGCTCTGCATCTAGGCTGGTGTACCTGGCAGGCACAACAATCCTATCTGCAGCTTCGTTGGTAGGCTCTGGCTCCTGCTCTGGCTCCTTCTCTCTTTCTTCCTCTTTCCCTTCTTCTTCTTCAGATTTCTCTTTTTCTCCTTCTCCAGATTTTTCTTTTTCTTCTTCTCCAGATTTTTCTTTCTCTTTTTCCTCATCTTTTTCTTTTTCTTCTTCATCCTCTTCAACCAAATTGATAATTTCATTGTCTCCATTAATTTCCTCAATCCTAATCTCCTTTTCTTCATCCTCTTCCTCCTCTCCAAAATCACCATTAAAAATACTTAGCATTATAGAATGGATAAAATGGTCCATGTTTGTCTCAAAATGTGACATGAACCAGTTATCCTGGAGGAGTAAAGTTAAATCTGACTCTTTGCAAAAATCAGTCAGAACATCCTCCGTGGCTTGGGGGTATTCCCAACCACTAGTTTCAACAAAAGTTTGAAAATTTGTAAAGGACATGGTTTTGAGAGTTTTCCACTCTTTAAAAATATTTACGAAAGAGTGTTTTTCTGCTTGCGGTTTGACAAGCTGAAGTTGCTCAATAGAGAGATTAAAAGTATTATTTTCTAAGAGATTGAAAGTGTAATCTGCTTCAGGAATAGATATAACAAGACCTGCTTCCTCTTCTTCGGTCATGTACACTGGAGGTGTAATAACAGGTACAATTCGAGTTTCGGTATCAGTGCAGTGGTCGGATGAGTGGTGAGAATCGATGGGCTGGTATGCCGCTCAGCCGCTCTCCATCGCTGAACTGCAGCTTCCTTGGCCTCTTTGGAGAGGGTTCAGGTGATGACTGCAGGTTGGAAGGTCCTTCTGGGGCTGGTCCCCTTCTCTTGAATCGGATGGCGATTGGTGTATCGTCAGACTCATTCTCGGACTCGACTGCAGTTCCGATCTCAGCTGCAGGTTGGTCCGAGTCTGATAAATCGTATCTTGGGCAATAGCTTGAGTCTGGCAAATCCTTCAACAACTGGGCTGCTCTCCCAGTGACTCCAACCTTCTTCTTGTCATGGTCCATGTGACCTAGCCTCTTGTTTGGGTGGAAAGGGTCAATGTTTCCCTTGGCCACTCCGATTTTCTCCAAAAGCCAACTAAGATGCATTCCGAACGCCAACTTAGTTTTGAATTTCTTCTCACCTTCGAGCCATTCGACCTTGTTCACCTCGCGAACAAGTTGCCTGAAAATATAATCGGCCCAATCAACTTCCTCTCGTTGAATTAACGCACCCAACACCATGAATTTTGAAGATGACAGTTGGTCATAGCTTCCTGCCATTCCCATGACTATCTTGTTTGTGATGTCCAAAGCGACTCGATAAACCCTTTTCAACTCATTTCTCTTATTGTAAACTTCAATTTCTCGGGAATATTTTCGAGCTTAATCGTCTTCCACGTTTGGCGGGTGATTGTTTAAGAGCTTCGACCGCCGCGATGTTTCATCCGAATACCGAACGGATCTTCTCTCGATCTATGGTGATAGGGATTCCGCCGATTTATTAATCCGTCTTTGAACCAGAGAGGCATTACGATAAAATTCGATGACATCTTCCTTGAACAAATGCTGCGGGTTGATGTCGAGAAACGGGTAGATTCCGTTCAGCTTCATCGCCCGGATCAGATTCAGCATATCGAAATCCTCTAGATTTGCTTCCAATAATCCTTCGAAATCGACGACCATGGAGTAGATGACTTGGTCCTTCATCGCCTTCAAGTTTGCTCCTTCAAGAGATGCCATTTCTGCAAAAAAGATTTTTGAATTTTTAGTGTATATTTTGCTCTGTAAATTCTAGGGTTCCTGTAGGCGTAAAGAGGAAAGTGAAAGGTTTTCTTCCTTATAAAGAAGATGAAAGGACGTTTGGATTAGTTTATTATAAATTTAAACGGTGGTACGCCTTTTCATATTCTTTTGAATTTCAAATTTGAATCGGTGGCCCCATTTAAAATTTGACGGTTGATTCTGATTGGCCACCGTAGGGGTTAATTAAATAGGCGTGTGACGCGTGTATTTAAAATTGCCACTTGGCTAATAAAGATGTATATTTTAAATGCCATTTTAGCTAAAATAATATTTATAAATGTGGCAGATATTAATTAAAAATTAGAGATCAGTTTAGAGAACTTAGCTGGTCTGATTTCGTTGACTGTTGACCACTCTGCAACAGGTGAGTTGACTTCTACTTTGGTATTACATGACTAAGTTGCTTATTCGGCCTTCGTCTTCTACTTTGCATCGGCTTAGCCGATTCCGAGGGTCCGTCCTTCCTTCAACTTGCTTGAACTAGATTCCCAATCTAGTAATCCAAGGTCTCTGCTAAGCTCTAGGAATCTTTCTTCTGGCAATGGTTTGGTGAAGATGTCAGCTATTTGGTAGTCTGTGCTGACTCTTTCAACTCTAACCCTTTTGTTAAGCACATGATCTCGAATGAAATGGTGCTTAACGTCAATGTGCTTCGTCCTTGAGTGCAAAACCGGATTGTTGGTTATTGCAATAGCACTATTGTTGTCACACCATATTGGAACTTCGTTGGCAATAATATTGTAGTCCCTTAACTGTTGTCTGATCCATAGAATTTGTGCACAACAGCTACCTGCAGCTAGGTATTCTGACTCTGTAGTGGAGATAGAGTTAGAAACCTGCTTCTTGCTAAACCAGGATATCAGTCTGGTTCCTAGGAATTGAAACGTTCCACTAGTGCTCTTCCTGTTGATTTTGCATCCGGCGAAATCCGCATCTGAGTATCCTGATAGCTCGAAGTTGTCATCCTTGGGATACCATAGTCCAACATTAATGGTAGACTTTAGGTACTTGATTATTCTCTTGGCTGCATCTAGGTGTGATTGCTTCGGCTTGGACTGGAATCTTGCACAAACTCCAACTGCATATGATATGTCTGGCCTGCTTGAGATTAGAGTACGAAGAGATCCGATGAGTCCTCTGTAGTGGGTTGAGTCCACTGATATTCTGCCTAAATGCTGCATCGGTGAGTACTTGTGCTCATTGGAATTCTTGCGGGCTTGGTGATTCCATTCCATATCTCTTGATAAGATCCCTGGTATACTTTGCTTGGTTGATGAAAATTCCTTTTTCCATCTGCTTAACTTGTAATCCGAGAAAGAAGTTAAGCTTTCCCATCATACTCATCTCAAATTCTCCTTGCATGAGGTTGGAGAATTTCTCGCATAGCTCTGGATTGGTTGATCCGAATATGATGTCATCCACATAAATCTGAACTATTAATATGTGGCCTTCGTGTTCCACTCTGAATAGGGTCTTGTCCACTTTTCCTTTGCAAAATCCATTTTTCTCAAGAAACACAGACAGTGTTTCATACCATGCTCTCGGTGCTTGCTTGAGTCCATACAGAGCCTTCAACAGCTTATAGACTTTGTCTCCTTTGACAAAACATGGGGGTTGCTCTACATAGACTTCTTCTTCTAGGACTCCATTTAGAAACGCACTTTTCACATCCATCTGGTAAACTTCAAAATCCTTGAATGCAGCATATGCGAGGAATAGTCTGATGGCTTCTAATCTTGCAACAGGTGCATAAGTTTCATCAAAATCTATTCCCTCACACTGTGCATATCCTTTTGCTACGAGTCTGGCTTTATTCCTAACAATAGCTCCGTCTTCATCACTCTTGTTTTTATACACCCATTTGGTGCCAATAACTTTCTTGTGATCGGGTCTGTCTGTTAGTTCCCAAACTTTGTTTCTTTCCATGTGCTCCAATTCCTCTTGCATAGCATTAATTCATGAATAATCTTCCAAGGCTTGTTCTGTAGTCTTGGGTTCAATTTGCGACATGAAACATGAGAACATCGCCATTCCTGCTGGTAGAGTTGACTGTATTGTCTTGACTCCATCAGTCAACTTTCCGATGATTTGCTGAATTGGATGATCCTTAAGCCATTTGGGGATCTCGTCCTCTTCTGGGATTGTTCCCCTGTTGGGTGCTCTGGTGGTTATCTGCATCTGCTGGATTCAGGTCTGCAATGGATCGGCTACCGCCTTGTCATCTGCAGCTTGGTTCAGGCTGCAGATGAGTCTTTGTCGACTCCATTTGGTCTTCTTCGACAAGCTGGATCGAGATAGGTTTGGTGATCTGTCGATCTGCGATTGGGTCTTCATCACTGCGGTTGGGTCATCAGGATGATCTGCAGGTGAGTCCACCATTCCAGTGTCATGAATAATGACTTCTTCAAGGGTTGCTGACTTGAGCTTGTTCTCAATTTGCTCAAGTTGTTTCCTGTACTCAACAGTAGATTCATCAAAAACAACATGGGGTGTTTCCTCCACAACTAAGGTTCTTTTGTTAAAAACTCTATATGCCTTGCTTCTTTGGGAATATCCCATAAATAGACCATCATCAGTTTTAGCATCAAAGGCATTTAGCTGTGTTTTACCGTTGTTGTGGATGAAACACTTACAACCAAAAACATGAAAGTAAGCAACAGTAGGAGTTCTATTATTCCAAACCTCATAGGGAGTTTTGCCATGTCTCCCTACTATCATACTCCTGCAGGTGTGGCGGTGTGTTGTGACTTGACCCGAACCTCTTAGGTCCGCTTACGCAATCATGGACCTTCTTTGCTTCCTTGAGGGTTCTGTTCCTTCTTTCGGCAACACCATTCTGGGGCGTCACATTGCAGAGAGCTCATCTTTGGATCCCATTCTGATCGCTGAAATCAGTTATCGCCTTGTTGAGAAACTCTCCTCCTCTATCTGATCTGATCTTGATTATGGATAGGGATTTCTCATTCTGGATCCTTCTCAGCAGCTCAGGTAACTTGGTCAAGGTTTCACTTTTCTTGAATAGAAAGATGATCCAAGTGTACCTTGAATAATCATCTACAATCAAAAGAGCATGCTTTCTGCCGCTCAAAGTCCTTGGCTTGATAGGACCAAATAGATCCATGTGGAGTAGATCTAAGATCCTTGTTGTGAGCGTTGTGGGCTGAACTGGCTTGAACGATGCTTTGGTCTGCTTTCCCTTCTGACATGCATCACAGAGTGCTTCCTTCTTGAATGCTTCATTTGGAAGTCCTCTGACTAGCTTCTGAGAGCTAATCTTGTTGATGGCTTTGAAGTTCAGGTGACATAGTCTTTTGTGCCACAGCCATCCATTCTCAGCTATAGTCTTGGATAGAAAACAGGAGTTAGGTGTTCCTGTGTTCCAATCAATCATGTATACATCTCTTCTTACCTTGTAGCTTTATTTCTCCAGATAAGATGTCTATCACCATACACTTCAAAATGGTGAAGACTACTAGATTCTTCTCGTCGCAGAACTGGCTTATGCTCAGGAGGTTGTACTTGAGCCCTTTGACATAATGAACTTTGGATATTACAATGTTTCCTCGGTGCAACTCTCCAAATCCTTTTGTCTGTCCTCTAGAGCTATCTCCAAAGGTTACATCGGGACCTCTTTCCTTGATGTATTTGGTCAGCATCCTCTTGTTCCCGGTCATGTGCCTCGAGCATCCAGAGTCTACAAACCACTCTTCACCTCCAAAATTTGAGCTTGAGGAGATGTGGTTGTAGTCCTTCCACCTTTTCTGCAATTAAACAAGCAGAGATTTAGGTACCCAAATTTGTGTGGGTCCTTTGGGGTTAGTGGGTTTCCTGGAGAATTGATTTCTCCTTGGATTATAGGAATTGTTATTATTATTATAACCCTTATACGGTGCCTGTGGTCGAGGTCTAAATCTCCTGGTTGGATTGTATACCGGATATTCCTCAAAATAGTGTGGGCCATTTCTAAATCTAGGTGAGACCATTTGTTAAACCTTTGTGGTCTCCACACTTGTTCATTTTGGTAATTTGGATAACCTTGAGGTTTCCATCGCCCCTCCCATTATTAAATCTATTTTTGGGGAGTTGTTGGTAATAGTGGGCATGTTATGCTGGAATTCTTTGCTTTTGCAGGCCTTTGCCTAGTCGCTGTCTAGGTGGGTATGCAGTGTAACTTAGTGCGGCTGAGCGTTTGACTGTTTGTTGCTGTTTTGAAAATCGGTTTATACGAGGCTCGTGATCGAGACCATTGTTTCTCCTTGATAAACTTGGTTTGAACTAGGGGAGTGTGAGAATCATATCCAAGGCCTGATTTGGTATATAATGACCTTTTATAAGTACACAATTCGCCCGAGTTGAAGACGCCTTCGGGGAGGTTATTTCCTGCGCTGAGTTTTATTTAATCGTGCCGACTTAATAAACTCGGCTTTGGCATGAGCAAGTGCGGTGACTTTTCTTTAAGTAAAATATTTAGCGGTCTATCTCAATTTGTATTGACACTTGCACAGTTTTAAAATCACCGTAGTTGTCTCAACCTTATTTAAATCTAGGTGAGTTTTTGAAATCATTTTTCATTGCCTATTCTCATCTTGCGGTGAGTCTTCTCTTGTCTGACTTGGTGTGCGATTTAAGTGTTTCAAAATCTTTGAATAAGCGATTTACCGATTCATGTAAATCCATATCTTGTGACATGGCTGAGCTATTATTTGAACCGGTAGGTTTAGAGGTTACCTCTTCATCGCCCAAGTTTGCCATCGTGCAATCATACTCCTCGTCTTCATCGAAAAGAAACGCCGCTTGATTCGACATGCTCTGGTCTTCTCCGATGAGAGCTTTTCTTGTCTTCCTTTCGCCCACCTCCTTCTTGGTTTCATCCTTCTTGAGCTCGGGACAATCCATTTGAATGTGTCCTATTTTGTGTGATTGTAGCATTCAACTTTCCACTCTACCTTCGGTTCCTTCTTGGATTCTCCTTGTAGTTTTCTTATACTTGGAGTAGTTCTTTACAAATTCTTGAACCTTTGCATAATGAAAGCCATTTCCTCCTCAAAATCTCTGGATTTGGAGGTTTCACATCGAATAAGCTCTTAGCGAGGACTCATTTGCAAATGCGATTCCCTTCTCTGCGAGCTCGATTGAGGATGAGCTTGGAAGCTCGAACTCATAAGCCTTTAGATCAGAAACGACTCCTAAATCTTTATCTTATTCAGTCTTTGGATTCTCTCATAGCTACGGCCTTCATGCTCCATTCGGGATTGAGTGATCGAGGACCTTGAGTGCCATTTCCTGTTGCCATAAGTTTTGCCCGGGAGTTGATTTCATTGATAATTTGATGAACCTTGTGTCCACTTGGTCTATTGATTCACCATTCTTCATTTTAAAGTTGTCAAACTTTTGGATAGCTATTGACAACTTGTTTTCCTTGATCAGCTCCGTTCCTTCACACATTAGAGCTAATGTGTCCCAAATCTCTTTGGCATTCTTACAATTTTTGATCTTGACCATTGTGGATTTGTCAAGAGTTTGGTATAGCACATCTCCGGCCTGTTGTCAAGATTGGCGGCTTTCTCTCTTCGGGTCGACTCCGTTCTCTTCTTAGGAATCTTTCGGGCCTCCCAGTGCGATTTCCTCGGGTGTGTTGTCCTTCTCAAAAATGAATGGACCGTCTTCAATGATGCACCACATGTCGTCATGGATTGAAGATAAATGTGCTGCATTCTTATCTTCCGAGAGATCATACTCGTCAACCGAAAAGACAGGAGTCTAGAGTGCATGTGTTCCATTATAACGTGAGAGATAAGATATATATCTAGTATAGATCTGGTTCGTGAGAAAAAATGAACCAACCGCTCGATACCACTTGTAGGTCACAAGTCGTCCAGAACAAGTCTAGAGGGGGTGAATAGACTTGTTGAAACTCTTGAACTCTTTTTCCGAAGAGTGAGTTTCTTGGTGATAATCAAACAAATGACTTGGAGTCGTTTGTTCTTGGATAAGTGCGGAAGTCGGTGATGACGAATATAAATTAATTTTAATGAAACACTTAACAATGTATGCGGCGATTAGAGTATGATGCGGTAAAGCGATAAATAACACAGCGATTATAGTGGTCTCGGAGGTGGGGTAATCCTCTACTAATCCACTTTTCTCCAAACCGATTGGAGATGAATTCACTATAATTTTCAACCGGTGATAAAGATTACAGTGATTCACAACACACTACAACGACTTCCAACCCGGTGGAATTCCGTGCCGTTGTACACACACTTGGCTTGCCTTGCACCTTTTGATCCTCGATCCTCGGATGCCTTCTGATCTGCTACTTCAACCATGAAGTACCCCGTACTCAAGATTTAAAGACAAGAGTGTTTGTCTTCTCCAACTTAAGAGCTTCCTTGAATATGAACTTTTTGGATCTGCTCTTTTTCTCGATGCTATTTGATTGCTTTAGATTGCGTTGTTTGCTTTGATCGCTAGAGTATATGTTCGCACCGGTAGTTGCTCGATTTCAAATCTTCGGATATATATAGATCACGATCTCGAGCTTCTTCCTTGTAGCCGTTGCAAATCTTTGAACAAATCCGTCCGTTGGAGAGAGACTTCATTGTTTAATCTTTTACGAGCGTTGCAATTTGGATTCCCATTATTTAATTTTATCTTCCGACCGTTGTGAGGACTTTTGCATGTGAGCGCCGAATCTTTTGAATATAAAAGGATTAAAGTCTTCACGGTGGGTCAGGATGATTTAATTAAATCATATCTCTTGCGGGAATCACTCCAATTTGTCTCTTCACGTTGCATGTGAGCTTTCCGTAATATTTGACTTTTCAAAGCATGCTGACGTGGACTTGGAGTACTAGGCTGTAGTTGAGTAGGCTGATGTGCAGCTTACATCTATGCAGGTAGGTTCTCTCAATCGCTTCCCGTTTGAGACTTGTCGATCGGGTGACTTCCACGAGGTACCTCAGTGTGATCTGGTCAAACTTCTCACGATAAATTTTAGTTGACCGGGGCTACTCGATTGAAGTCGTTGTACTTCTCGATGGACTAAATTGTACTTTAGTACTTAGCCGATTTTCAGCCTAGCTAACTTTGGCCTATAGAAGATACTCATTTGGTTCTTCTTTACATTTTGCCAATTAATAAACATTTGATTTTAAATTAATGACATCATCAAAATCTAACAAGTATTCCTAACATTGGGAACAAGTGGATCTACAAGAGAAAGACTGATGGTGATGGAAAGGTTGACGCCTATAAGGCCAGGCTTGTGGCAAAGGGTTATACCCAGAAGTAAGGGATCGATTACCACGATACCTTCTCGCCCGTAGCCATGATCAAGTCTATTCGCATGATGCTTGCTATAGCTGCCTACCACGATTATGAGATATGGCAAATGGACGTAAAGACGGCTTTCCTTAATGGATTCCTCGAGGAGGAAATATATATGGAGCAGCCCAAAGGCTTTGTGTCCGAAGTCGATATTCAGAAAGTGTGCAAGCTTCAGCGTTCCATTTATGGATTGAAGCAAGCGTCGCGTAGTTGGAACCTTTGTTTTGACGAGGCGGTCAAAGAGTTTGACTTCGTGCAAAATGAAGAGGAACCTTGTGTATACAAGAGGGTTAGTGGGAGCAAGATTGCATTCTTAGTACTATATGTGGATGATATTCTACTAATAGGAAATGATGTGGGAATGCTCAGTTCTGTAAAAGCTTGGCTTTCGAGTAATTTCTACATGAAAGACTTTGGAGAAGCAACCTATATTCTTGGAATTCGACTCTACTGGGATAGAGCGAAGAGAACAATAGGCCTTTCCCAAGCCTTCTATATAGATAAGATCTTAAAGCGATTTAAGATGGATGATTATAAAAGAGGGTTCCTACCGATGCAACATGGAATAAAACTCTCCTTGAAGATGTGTCCTCAAAGTGAGGAACAATGAAAGGAAATGAGTAATATACCATATGCTTCGGCCGTGGGTAGCCTTATGTATGCTATATTGTGTACAAGACCTGACATCGCGCATGCTGTAAGCGTGGTGAGTGGGTTTCAGGCAAACACAGGTAGGGAACATTGGACTGCCGCAAAGGACGTTCTCAAGTACTTGAGAAGGACTAGAGATATGGTTCTGATGTATGGCGGTGGAGAATTGGATGTGGTGGGATTCACTGATTCGGACTTCCAAGGACTGAAGGACGACTCGATGTCTACTTCTGGCTACATATTTACTCTTAATAGAGGAGCAGTATCTTGGTGTAGCACCAAGCAAAGCGCGACTGCTGATTCCACCTGTCAGGCTGAGTATCAAGCAGCCTCGGAGGCTTCCAAGGAAGGGTTCTGGATTAAGAAGTTTCTGGGAGAACTTCAAGTGATACCATGTCTTTGGTGCTGTTCATTTCTTTGCGACAACAACGGAGCTGTAGCGCAGGACAAAGAGCGAGGTTTCACAACAGCACCAAACATATTGAGAGGAAGTATCATCTCGTAAGAGAATTTGTTCGCAAGGGATACATTGTGCTGCACAGAGTAGACTCGGCCGACAACGTTGCCGATCCACTGACCAAGCCACTTTCTCAGACTAGCTTGGAGCATCATCTGGAGAACATGGGTATTAGATACCATAGTGTGTGGCATTGAGTGCAAGTGGGAGATTGTTAGGAGTATGCCCTCGAATGCCACTCAGAGGATGTTGAGTGAGGGCATTGTACTTGTTATTAGGTGAATCATCAATATAAGGCAATGGGTGTTTCTTTATTTACTGGTAGTTACTGGCATTCCTAACTCGTAAATATACATGTAGAAAATAGTCTGTGTATTTGAGAGCAAAATGTTCCACTCCTTATTGGATAAGGGGGTCGGCACTGGAAAGGTTTATAGCTCAAATACTTAATCGTTCGCAAGTCGATGAAACTTGACTGGGCGTTAAGTTTGTGTGAAGACTTGTATGACGTATTCTTTGACAAGGAGAGTGCCTGTCGAACACTAATGGTTAGTGGGAGCACACGTTATATGTATGCTAATTAGATTAGTATACTCGAACCGACTCACCCTCCATTCGTCACACGGATTTCACTCCGGGACAGTCAATGATGGAATCAAAAGGTTGTGATAGCTATTCGTGAACCTTCGACTTAAGGATTTAGTAGGAATGTGCTTCTGACGTCAAGATTTTCATTAGAGTAGTTCGACCCTATAAACCGGAAGGCGGGGGTCAACCTCGACGTGCATCTTGATGGGCAAGTAGCAGGTCCTACTGAATACCAAGATAGAATTCTTTCTCCTGTTAGTGAACGGGTTATATGTCCTATGCGGTTATTGGCAGATGAGATCATAAGTCTTTGGCCAAAGCATTGGAGCTAGCTGTATTAGATACACGAGAGCTCGATGATCTCGATTTGCATTAACGCATGCATAGCGTCAAGTACAGATGGGGTTTGACTGACCGTGACCCCATAACTTGATCGGGACATTTGAAAGAAGGGTTTATACGTATACTGATATTCACGACATAATGGTTCTTGAATGATCCCAATCATTCGTTCTCAGTTGGGGTACAGTGTAGGCCGCCAGGCTGGCTAGGTGGTGCTACTACTCTTTGGTTCCTCCCATTGCTGACTGAGACGGACCTACCGAGTCACCTAATAGGATTGACGACGGAATGTATCAAGCTAATTCTCTCATTATGTATATTAGATATTGGATATCTAAATTTGGGACGTTGGATGTTTAAATTGATTTATTGGATAAATTGATTTACGGTCTAATGAAATAAATAAATTACTGGGTGATTAATTTAATTCATGAATATAATTATTTCTTGGAGAAATTAATTATATTATTTTGTATTTGATATGTTTAATTAATTGGATTAATTAATCAATATAAATACATCGAAACGGAATCAGAGTTTATCTGTTTGGACTCTCGGGAGTCCGAAACGAACTAAAACTCGTCCGTTTCATCCTCATGGCCGTCCCCCCACTAATATACATGTGTATGTATTGACTTGTCCATATCATGATGTTTGGAATATCATGTGAGGGGACAAGTATCATACACATTATATGGTGGGGTTAGATTCCCACATGCATGAGTTGTTGCAAGTGGTGGGGAGTTGAATATATGAAGATGATGACAATCACTCACATGGACATGCTTCCATACGTGAGTTGTGAGAGAAAAGAGAGAGAAAAAAGTTTTTCTCCAAGTCATCTTCTTCTTCAACTTTGTTCTTGTTTTTCTTAGAGAAAAATATCAAGACATAAAGAGAGAGTAAGATTAAAACACTTAGAGTGTAGTAATCTTTACATATATAGCTTCATCACTTAGCTATAGCCATATCCTTGGAGGATAGCAAGGAGATCGTCATCCCGTTCGTTTCTCCGGCGCGTGGCAAGTAGAGACGCGATGCTTTCGGCGTTGGATCATTCAAGAGCTTGGAGCGGATTAAATTGCAGGGAGATCGCCTAAAGCTTGGGGAATAGCTAGAGAGAAGGACACCATTTAATCAACGGACTACAAGGGTGAGTTTCTATATCTCTTGTGAATTCGTTTTTGATATTCGTATATACGTAGCTCGATCGATCCTCGTAGGGATTCGGATCGAATTAATTTTCGTTTTACCACTTCCGCTGGGCCTTCGTTTAAGGCACCGAATCCCAACAAAGAGTCCCATGCAACCTCACGATCTCTGCAATAAACACTCGGGCTAGTCTCTCCGGTCCCCAAGTATCCTTAATACCCAGAAAATGAACTGATTTGGTTAGTCGATCGACAATAACCCAAATCATGTTCATTCTAGTCCGAGTCCTAGGCATACTGGTAACAAAATCCATAGAAATGTCCTCCTACTTCCACTCCGGATGGGGAAGTGGTCGTAATAACCCCGCGGGTCGCTGATGCTCAATCTTAACCTACTGACAGGTAAAACACTTCGCCACAAACTTGCTAACGTCCGTCTTCAAATTGCTCCACCAGTAGTTATTCCTTACATCCTTCTACATTTTGCTCGTACCACGATGTATGGAATAAGGCGTAGTATGAACTTCACTTAAGGTCTTCTGTCTCAACTCAACATCACTCGGTACACATAACCTGCTGCGAAATCTCAAAATTCCAGCACCCTGAACCACAAATCCAGGGGCTTTCCCTTTCTTTACGGCCTCCATCAACTAAATTAAAAATGGATCATCATGCTGTCTCGCCTTGATATCATCAACCAAAGACGAAGTGATTTCTAACGCACATAACTGACCCTGAACTCTTTGAACCCAAAGCTCGATATCCTGACAAATCAAATCCTGCTGGATCCTGCTCTGAGGCGTAACTACCCCTAACATCTGTAGCGCCATCGGCTTACGAATCAATGCATCTGCAACAACATTGGCCTTGCCCGGATGATAAATAATCTCGAGATCGTAATATTTAATTAACTCCAACCACCTACGCTGTCTCATGTTCAATTCTTTCTGACTGAAGATATACTTCAGACTCTTGTGATCCGTGTAAATCTTACACAACCACCCATAGAGATAATGCCTCCTGATTTTTAAAGCGAAGACGACTGTAGCTAACTCTAAATCATGCGCAGGGTAATTTGCTTCATAAGGTTTTAACTGACGGGACGCATAAGCAATAACCCTATCTCTCTGCATCAAAACACATCCAAGCCCGAGGCCCGTAGCATCACTATACACCACAAAATCCTCGTTCCCCTGAGGCAAAGCTATAACTGGTGCGGTAGTTAGCCGTCTCTTCAACTCATCAAAGCTATTCTGTCTACCTGCATCCCACTCGAACTTCTGGGTCTTCTAGAGTAACTGAGTGAGTGGTCTAGCGATCTTAGAAAATTCTTCAACAAATCTATGGTAATAGCCCACAAGTACCAGAAAACTCCTCACTTCCTTCACATTTTTAGGCGGTTCCCATGCCATCACTGCCTCTATCTTCTGCGGATCTACCCGAAATCCCTCTGCTGAAATCACGTGCCTGAGGAATATCACTTCCTTGAGCCAAAACTCACACTTAGAGGACTTCGCGTACAACTGTTCGGCTCTCAAAATGTCAAACACAATCCGGAGATGAAAAGCGTACTCCTCCTGACTCCGGGAATAGAGAAGAATGTCGTCGATAAAGACGACTAAAAATTTGTCCAGATACTGAACAAAAACTTTGTTCATCAACTGCATGAACACGGCTGGGACATTGGTTAGCCCGAAAGGCATAACCACCAACTCGTAATGGCCATATCTTGTCCGAAAAGTAGCTTTTGGTATATCACTATCCCGAATCCTCAACTGGTAGTAGCCCGATCGTAAATCTATCTTCGAAAAGACTGTCGCTCCCTGAAGCTGATCAAACAAGTCGGTGATCCGGGGGAAAGGGTACTTGTTTTTGATGGTCAACTTGTTTAATTCTCGATAGTCGATACATAAATGAAGCGATCTATCCCTCTTCTTAAAAAAAGCACAGGCGCACCCCAAGGTGATGCGCTCGGTCGAATATACCCTTTATCTAACAACTCCCCCAACTGCTTCTTCAACTCTAACATCTCCGATGGTGCCATATGGTACGGCGCTAGAGAAATAGGAGCCGCGTTCGGCTATAGATCAATAGGGAACTCAACTTCCTGCTGCGGTGGTAATCCCGTCAAGTCGTCCGGAAATATGTCCGGATACTCATTCACAACTGGAATCGACGACATGTCAATTCCACCATCTTCTGCTTTCAAGGCGTAACACCAATAGCTTACACAACCCTGGTTCAAAAGTTTCATTGCCTTAAGGCACTAATCAAATTTCCCTATCTACCCGGCTTACAACCGACGAGAATATGCTCTGTGCCATCCTCTGCCACTATCGAGATAGTTCGAGTCCGATAGTTCATGATGGCACCGTGATGATCCAACCAATCATCCCCGAGGATCAAATCCTCACCCTTAAGGTCTACAACAATGAGGTTCAAGGGCCAATCCCAGATCCCGATCCTTACTGGGCAATCAGTAACTTCCCGGTTCCTAACCATACAATCCCCACTAGGCATACCCACTACAAACGGTTCACACTCGAACAAGCAGTCAATACCGATATGATATATACAATCTGAAGCAATAAAAGAGTGAGTAGTACCCGAATCAAAAAGCACCGAAACTGGATGAGAAAGGATCTAAGTGGTACTTGATGCCACCGGGAACTCTGTCTCCTCCGCATGTCTCATCTGATATAACCGGGGGTGTACTGAACCCGAACTCGACACCGCACGGCGATCTGGCTATCCCCGACCCCTACCACGGCCCGAACTCTGAGGAACCTGAGTAACTGGAGTCTTTTGGTCTACACTAAGCTCTTTCTGAACGGCAGTGGTAGTCAAAGCTCTGGCGGCTCTGGTAGCCCTCTCGCAATGAGCTGCCCGGTGCTCGATCTATCCGCAAGTAAAGCAAGTGACTAAAGGAAATGGACAATCTTTCACCAAATGCTCATATTGGTTGCAGTTAAAACAAACTCTTCCGCCAGATGCAATGGACTGGACTGAACGGTTACTCTGAGATCCTCTAGCCTGATGAAACGGCCTCTTCCCAGATGCAGGAGCAGATTGAGATTTCGATAATCGACCACCCTTACCGGCTGAAAAACTGTCAGCTGTCTTCTGTTTCTTGGCCTCGGAACCCAACTCTGACTCCGGGACTGCCATCTCAATCGCTAGGGCACGATCCTGGTACTCTTTCAATGTGGCACACATGAGTGGTCCCATGCTCTGTCTGATATGCGACTTCATGCGCATATTAACGTAGCGAATCTTATCAGCCTCGGTCCTCACTTGATCTTTCACATACCCCAACTGCTGGTTATAAGTGATGATGTCCTGAGAGATCGGTACATCCTGAGGCGTAGCCGTAAAGAACTCCACAATCCTACGATCTCGAACTGGAGGTGGGCAATACTCCACTTCTATAGTGGTCTTAAACTCCTCCCAGGTAGCTAAACGATCCCTGGGCATCACAGCTTCCCACCACTCCGCAGCCTCCTTATTCAGGAGGTACTAAGCAATAGGTACCCTCCTGTCGTCAGGACAAGCCATGGCATCGAACGTCCTACCCATCTGAAAAAGCCAATTCTCCCAACCCAGGGAGTCAGTAGAACCAGCGAAGCAAGGGGGGGTGCATTTTGGTTACTTTTTGAAGCCATTTACTAGCTTCATCTTCTGGAGTCGGAGGCGAATTCTAACATCCACCCTGAGCTATCTGGGCAAGATGAGCTACCAACTGCTGAAGTACAGCAGTAGCTCTAATGTCGGCATTAATACCCGACGGCTGATCCTGACTGACTCACAAATTCTGCTGCCTGTCAAAACTCAGAGGTAGAGTATTCAGCACTGAATGAGAGGCCGAATATGCAGAGGACTGAGAAAGTGGAACTTCCTCACTATTATCACCACGACCACGGCCTCGGCCTCGCCTCCTAGCTGGTCTACCGCGACCTCTCCACATACTGAATAGAAGAATTGAAAAGAACTAGCTCAAAAAAATTCACAGTTTACAAAGTTGGTACCACAATTCACAATTGCAAACTACACAAGGGAAATGAAATACAAAAATATAAGAGATCGAGGAGACTTACAGCCACGAGTCGCACGAAGAGATGGTAGCATGATGATATTAGGCTCAACGACTGAACCTAAGGACATGGCTGACAGACCCAAAATTAACCAACAGCCTCGGCATTCATAACCTAAGTCTCTGATACCATAAATGTAACACCCGAAATATCAAAGGGACATTTAACACCATAGAACCTTCACAAGGTCTACCAGGCTAACACATGGTACATAATCCACGTAATAAATCCCATAAGACACCTTAATAATAATATGTAGGGCCGTGGCCTCGGCCAACATATCAACACCAACAAAACAGAAATGACATGTATCTAATTTCCCACGCAGGGGACTCTAACAATATTTGAAAGACAACCAGACCAACACGACACGAAGTAAACATAATAACAAAACATCTAACACGGACTCGAGCCTCATCATCATGCTGGTCCATCCTTTGCATGCGTATGCCGTGCCAAATCCTCAGCTCGATCGATACCTGAAATACATAAAACGCATTTCCCCCATTTAAGGGGTTAGCAATCGAATATCTAGTGCAAATACACAATTACACTACATTATATACATATACGATTCAACACGGTCATCTTATTTAGAAAATATTTGAAAATCATATTCCGGAATATTGTAATGACATCAAAGTAGTAAATCATCTCATATCAATAATACAACCATCCATACGTTGGTAACCCGAGGCCGTACCCCTTAGTATCGACCCCTAGACGCCCCGTCGAACGCTCCGGGTGGGAAACCACTTCCGCAGCCGTACCCCTTAGTATTGCACCCCAGATGCCCCGTCGAACGCTCCGGGTGGAAGAGCAACAACTCACACACACAATATCATAATTTCATCATTCTTATCACAACCGTAACATACATAACGAAATGTAATACGTGTACTTGCCTTGAATAAAATGACGTGAAGGAAATGGCGAAAGATAGGGTTTCGGTCTGAATAATCTTCACAAATTCGCTCCTATCACAATAACGATATACAAATAATCTCAATATTGCGGAACCGTAATAATTCATCCTAATTCTACCAGTTGGGACATTTCATCGGACAAAACGAGGTCATAAATGATCCCCATCGATCAACGGAGAAAACATCGAATTTTAATCCGCAAAACCATAACAGAAGTAAGACATTATGATTACGCTATCATAATCTAACAATCATGTAAGCCAAATCGGACTAGAATGGTGAAAATCAAAACAAAATCCTCAAACCCCCAAAAGCTAGGGTTCTAAGGATATACCTCAATCTGAAGGCGAACCACGGATGATTTGGGGTTAGAGTGATGATATGATGCCCCAAGATCCTTCTCAACTGCAGTTTGGATGAAGATTTGCCAAGCCCCAACTCAAGGGTGTGTTTTCGTCACGGAAGGAAGAAGAGAGGGTGAAGAAATGGCTGAAAACGCCCGCTGCCAGTTTTAAATACTGGCAGCTGTTACGGCCGTAACACCAACACCATTACGACCATAATGGTGTTCACGACCTTTCTGTACAATGTGCTCAATCCCATTATAGCCGCTACGGAAGGGACATTACGGCCGTAGTGTATGAAGACTTACGTCCGTAATGCATGCCACCTTACGACCGTAATGCATGCCTGGCAACAGGCCAGACTGGTCTAAAACAACGATTTGCCAACAACCGGAATGAACGTACGAGGAACGAAGTCACAGATATACAAAGATCTATATAGACGAGATAAACGTAAAAACTATCACAAGCCTCCGGTCATCCGAAGGCCGGAATAAACGAAGATTAGCATCAATGCCCAAGATAATAAGAATTTACAAAAATGACCCAAACATTCGAAAATCTAAACTAGAGGCCTGAACGACAATTCAGAGAGTTGTAACATATCCAGAACCACTAAAGGAACTTGAAAAAGTAATGAAACGTCAGCATAGGACGAGGTTTACGAGAATCGATCCTCAATGCAGAAAAGTTACACAATAGGTAAAATCTCATCAAAACAACTCCGAAACTCGTCCGGATGGTCATGGATACAGAACAAAATAGTTTCAAAATTCCAAAACAATAACAAGCGTGTCATCCAAAATAAAAAATACACTAAAAATAGAAATTTCTAAAAATAGAAAGTGCGGATATTACAATATACATCTAGACAACTAAAGGAGTATGAAAAGAACTACCCGACACATGATTTGGAACTTGCTGCAGTTGTGTTTGCACTTAAAATATGGAGGCGTTACCTATATGGAGAACGGTGTGAAATTTATACCGATCAAAAGAGCCTGAAATATTTCTTCACTCAGAAAGAATTGAATATGAGACAACGAAGATGGTTAGGACTTGTTAAAGACTATGATTGTGTTATCAACTACCACCCTGGTAAAGCTAGCATGGTAACAGATGCCTTAAGCAGAAAATCAGCACAATCCATTGCGGCCATGACCTTGATCTAGAAGCCGGAATTATATGATATGATGAATATGGGTGTTGAAATTATCCAACATGGATGGCTAGAGGCAAAATTGTCAACATGAACCCTTCGGCCAACTTTAATTAATAGAATTCAGCAAGGCCAGAAAGAGGATCAATACTTAGAGAAATAAAGAAGAACATTGAGTTAGGAACATCGTTAGACTTCCAATTGTCAGAAGATGGTATTATTCGATTTAGAAATCGTTTATGTGTGCCTAATGTTGAAGATGTTCCCAAAGAAATATTACTAGAGGCGCACTCAATACCATATTCAGTACATCCAGGAGCAACCAAAATGTACAGAGACTTGAAATTACACTATTGGTGGCCAGGTATGAAAGAAGATATTGCACAATATGTGGAGCCTAACATGTCAACAGGTAAAAGCAGAGCATCAAAGACCAGCAGGAACCTTGCAACCTTTATTTGTTCCAAAATATAAGTGGGAGGACATTGCGATGGATTTTGTGACAGGTTTACCAAGAACGGTGAAAGGACACGATTCTATCTGGGTTATAGTTGATCGATAGACAAAATCAGCTCACTTTCTTCCAGTTTGTACGGCATACTCCATCGATCGCTATGCTCAACTATATATACAGGAAATAGTTAGGCTACATGGAGTTCTATTATCTATTGTATCATACAGAGATTCACGATTTGTATCAGCTTTTCGAAAGAGCTTGCATAGAGCATTGAGTACCCACTTGTCTTTCAGCACTGCTTATCATCCACATTCGGATGGGAAATCAAAAAGAACTATACAAACTCTTGAAGATATGCTCAGATCTTGTGTTATGGACTTTCAATGCCAGTGGAGTAAACATTTACCCCTAATTGAATTCTTCTACAATAAACAGTTATCAGAGTACAATTGGAATGTCTCCTTATGAAACTTTATATGGCCGGAAGTGTCGATCACAGTACATTGGGATGAGGTTGGTGAAGGAAGACTTTTAGGTCCTGATATAATTCAAGAAATGACAGAAGCAGTTTCACTAATCAGAGAAAGAATGAGAAGAGCTCAAAGTAGACAAAAGAGTTATGCAGATAATAGAAGAAGAGCACTGGAATTTGCCGTGGGTGATCGAGTATTCCTGAAAGTTTCTACAGTGAAAGGAATAATGATATTTGGTAAGAAAGAAAAATTGAGTCCAAGATACATTGGGTCATTTCCTATTACTGAGAGGGTTGGTGAAGTGGCTTATCGACTAGAGTTGCCAGAATCAATGTCTCCGATACACAATGTGTTTCATCAACAACTGAAACGCGAGATGGAGTTGATGATTAATGAATTAACTGAGCAATGAGATTGACTGAGTGTTGAATGAATTAACTAAGCAATGAGATTGACTGAGTGATGAATGAATTAACTGAACAATGAGATTGACTGAGTGATGAATGAATTAACTGAACAATGAGGTTGACTGAGTGATGAATGAATTAACTGAACAATGAGATTGACTGAGTGATGAATGAATTAACTGAATAATGAGATTGACTGAGTGATGAATGAATTAACTGAACAATGAGATTGACTGAGTGATGAATGAATTAACTGAACAATGAGATTGACTGAGTGATGAATGAATTAACTGAACAATGAGATTGACTGAGTGATGAATGAATTAACTGAATAATGAGATTGACTGAGTGATGAATGAATTAACTGAACAATGAGATTGACTGAGTGATGAATGAATTAACTGACAATGAGATTGACTGAGTGATGAATGAATTAACTGAACAATGAGGTTGACTGAGTGATGAATTAATTAATATGATCGACAAGATAAAATGATGATTGAGGATTGTTGACTGATGAATGAGTTGATCCTTATCGCTTGCATGGTCAAACGTGCTCCAACACAATTAGTCATGAATCAATCATAACAATAATATCACATATAGGTTTCAACAAAGCATGCATAATTAATGACATAATGAATGTATAAACATAAAGAGAATCGAGTCCTTACACAGGTCATACGAAGCTTCGAGGTCTCACGATACTAGTCTTCACTGACGACGACTCGATGAATAAATGACTCGTGTAGTCGTACAAATTTCACGACTCACAAAACCCGACTGTCCAGATTGTCATAACCTGACAGTCCCACTACTACCGCATCGGTAGAGCCACATAACTCACATATCAGGGTATCTCACAACCCAAAGCTCTGATATCATCTTCTGTAACACCCCTAAATCCCATTGGGTTATTACAGTGTCGTGGACCCCACACCCGGAGATCCACCAGGCGAACATGACTAAAATACATTAAAATTAACCAACAAGGGAGATCACAGTCCCTACCATGATATCCGATACAATATTACGATAAGGAATTTCAACGACAACGATGGACCTACATGGCCAAAAATAAAATACAACAACATCCACGAGCATCTGCTCGGGTAATACATGATGATAATGACTGACAAAGTGGAGAACACTCCAACTGACTCACCAACATGAACAACTCGGACTATTATCGCTCGAATGCCTCGTCGCCATCATCATGCCCCTGTGTCTCAACTCTCTCCTCGCAAGCACCTAAAACATGAAAACATGTTCCGCCCCCACGGGTCAGTCATCCAGATAATGAACATCAAATACATGTATAACATGATATGCATCCAAAGGTAGAATGAAACGGTAAAATGATATTAATAATACGAGATGCTCACAAACCAAGGTAAGAACCGAGCATTCGTGAAACACTATGCCCACGACATACTATTAATACCTATTCAACAGGTTAGAACATAAGTGCCCAACGGTGAATCATAATCATAGAGTACCACAATGAATTACACGACATGAACCAAACCAGAACGGAATTAATTATGAATCACAATGCCCGAAGGCTCCAATGAAATTACCAAGACATCACAAAGGCCTGAAAGTAACACAGCCGAAGCTTTCAATCAACACAATCACCTGAAACCAAAAAAGCCCGAAGCTGTATCAATGAGGGCCGAAGCCACGACACGAAGCCGTATCACAATAAGGGCCGAAGCCAGGGCACGAAGCCGTATCACAATTAGGGCCGAAGCCACGACACGAAGCTGTATCACAATGAGGGCCGAAGCCACGGAATGAAGCCGTATCACAATGAGCACCGAAGCCACGACACGAAGCCGTATCACAATTAGGGCCGAAGCCATGACACGAAGCCGTATCACAATGAGACCATCCAATGGCCGTGACCTACTGAATTGTAGGTGTTGGGAAACCAACCGCGAAGGTTCAAGCCCCAAACTTACCCATAATGAGATCATAAGCATGACCATGACCTACTGAGTTGTAGGTGTTGGGAAACTAACCGCGAAGGTTCAAGCCCCAAGCTTACCCATAATGAGATCACCCAGTGACCGTGACCTGCTGAATTGCAGGTGCTGGAAAACCAACCGCGAAGGTTCAAGCCCCAGACTTACCCATAATGAGATCATAAACATGACCGTGACCTACTGAGTTGTACGTGTTGGGAAACTAACCGCGAAGGTTCAAGCCCCAAGCTTACCCATAATGAGATCACCCAGTGACCGTGACCTGCTGAATTGCAGGTGCTGGGAAACCAACCGCGAAGGTTCAAGCCCCAGACTTACCCATAATGAGATCATAAACATGACCGTGACCTACTGAGTTGTAGGTGTTGGGAAACCAACCGCGAAGGTTCAAGCCCCAAGCTTACCTAACGAGCACTAGCCGAGACTAGTCTCCAAAACATAATTAACCACAAACGGCAACGATTCAAAGATTACCGAATTCACGAGAATGATAGTGTGCTGCCTTGAGTCGGCCAACACGATAATGATGACTCACAGATGGGCACCATCCTAGGCGGTCCCAATTCAGTACCTCGATTACCTTAGAATGGTCAATCGATAACAATGACACAACGGATGGGAACTATCCTCGACAGCGCCAATTCAATACCTCGATTGCCTTAGAATGTCCAACCGATAACAATGATGCAGCGGATGATTCAATACCTCGATTGCCTTAGAACGGCCAATCGACAACAATGATACAACGAATGATTGAGTATCTCGATTGCCTTAGAACGGCCAATCGATAACAATGATACAATGAATGATTGAGCACCTCGATTGCCTTAGAACGGCCAATCGATAACAATGATACAATGTATGATTGAGTACCTCGATTGCCTTAGAACGGCCAATCGATAACAATGATACAATGAATGCCTCGACACCTTTAATCGGCTACCGATGACGAAGATGAGAACAAATACGACATTGCCTTCAATCGGCCAATACAACATGAATGACAGGACGCCAACATTAATAACAATGATTACAACAATGTCTTAGATCGACATCAATATTAACAACAACAATCGATACATCGATGCCGCGAACCGGCTATCGACAACAACATTAACAACGAGTACCTCAATGCCTTGAACCGGCCATTAATGAACAATAATAAACATTTGGCATAATTTCCGAAGAGTATCGTATCGAACAATCACCTAATATCAATGAACATTATGAAGAGACTAAGTCTCGGAATGATACAACATATTCATACACATATATGATAACATTAATCTCATTGACCTGTACAAGTATAAAACTTGCCTCAACCGAAGGCGATGAAATCCTTCCACGAACAACGAACGGCGTCCTCCGATAAACACAAGTACTCGAACAACCTTGAATGAAATACAATTCATTTAATATCACAATATCAATCGAAATCAACACAACGACCGAAAGAAACCCTTTGAGACATTTAATCGAACATTAAATGTTCAAAGTTCCTCAAGAACCTAAGAATCATCAATCGGGTTGAACGAATCGAAAATATGGATATACAATCCATAGAATGCGATTAATAATGTTTACTAGCACCAACCAATTCATCAAATTCGGACGAACAATGAAAATCAAGAAGAAATCTTGAAAATCAAATTCTAGGAGATTTCAAGAAATTACCTCAATCCGACGAAGAACAAGGATTTGATGTTGATATAATCGACAATAATCCTCAAAAACACTTAGAAATCGAGTGGAATCGACCAAAAACTCCACTCCCCGATTTTTCTCGTCGCCGGCCGCACCCGGGTGAAGAAATGGGGTGAAATGAAGTCTGGCCCGTCGCCCAGGCCCTATATGGCCGACAGAGTTACGGCCGTAACCGGCAGGGCCTTAAGGCCGTAACTCGGCACTTACGGCCGTACCCGGCAAGTCCTTACGGCCGTAACCGACATTCGTCCGGAAGATGCCTGGCTCCCGTACGGCCTTAACCGACACGCCTTACGGCCGTAATCGGCCTTCATCCAGCCCATGCCTGTCGATCACTTACGGCCGTAACCGGAACCTTACGGCCGTAACTCGGCCAGACCAGTACCAGCTCAAGACTGTGCGGCCGTGACTCGGCCGTGGCCACCCCCGACGGCCCGAACAAGCCCGAAACCCGAACCTGAATATGAATCAAAGATACGGTTACGAAGTACTCGCAAAGACGAATCCAAGCGCTAAGAGAACACATGATTCCGACCACTCGAAGGCTTGAAATTCAACAACGGAAAGTAATTACCCCAAACTTTGAGAAATTACGAAAATGGCCCAAAACGTCCGAAATACACGATACACGATCGAAACACCAAGCCAAAGCTCGCAACATGAATAATAACATTAAATGAACTTACGAGAAACTCGAAACAACAGTTTCAGATGAGATTCGCAAGATTCGAACTCAAGTGTGGAAAAACCGTTTAAGAACACGGAACTCAACAAAACGATACCGAAACGAACTCGGACGACAAAAAGTGCAGAATTAAATATTCTTGGAATGACGAAACGGTCACAACAAAATCCCTAAGATGGACTTCCGCCAAAAAAACAAAATTACCGGAAAATCGAAATTGCAGATATTACATAAATGGCCAAAATAAAAATACAACCACATCCACGAGCCTTGCTCGGATAATACGAAATGACAACAACTGACAAAACTGGAGTACTCCAAACTGTCTGACCGACATGAACACCGAAATAACTCGGACTAGTATCGCTCGAATGGCTCGTAGCCAACATCATGCCCCATGTGTCTCAACTCTCTCCTCGCAAACACCTAAAACATGAAAATATGTTCCGCCCCCACGGGATCAGTCATCCAGATAATGAATATCAAATACATGTACAACATGATATGCATCCAAAGGCAGAATAAAGAGTACAACAATGGTAATATGAGATGCTCACAAACCAAAGTTAGAATCGAGCATTTGTGAAACACTATGCCCACGACATACGATCGGTACCTGCTCAACAGGTTAGAACATAAGTGCCCAATGGCGAATCATCAATACAAAACACAGCAATGAACTACCCGAAGGTAACTCAAACCAAAGCTGAAATAAATATGAATCACAATGCCCGAAGGCTCCAACGAAAATACCAAAACATCACAATGGCCTCAAAGCCCTCATCCGAAGCTGCCAAATATCACAATAGTCTGAAAACCACTCAGCCGAGTTGTATATCATCGCAATGTCCTGAAAGCCGAACAACCCGAAGCTGTATATCATCACAATACGAATCTCAAAGAAACAAACCCGACTGTCGAACATACCCCTTGGTGTATGAACAACCAGTCGCAAATCGTCGGACATATCTAATGCAACATGGACTATGAACGACCAAAACAATAAGGCTCAAGATGGACATCACAGTATGCCCGATCTGGAAATGTGTCCGTGCACATGTCCACCCTGTATACGAAATCCAGAATATACGTGGGACAATGTACCTAATTAGCCTCACGAACCACGTCTCGTGTGCGCGGTCTAATGCGGAAACATCCACGCATGACCATCGTGTGCCTGGCTAAAAATCCTACATAATAACCACTTAGAATGCAGATATGATTCCGGATATGTCACGATGCAACATGACAACGAAACTCAAAGGATAACACATCCAATATGGATCAAAAGACTCACCAAAGTGAACGATGACACATGGATAATGAAAGATTGACACGACCAACAATATTTAAACAACCATCCTGGAATCACAATCCCTTAGGACCGATTAACACGATCAACAATCACAACACAACAATCTTGGAATCCTCAATCCTCAACGATCACAAAATTACCGAGTTTACAAGAATGATAGTGTGCTGCCTTAAGTCGGCCAACACGACAACAATAACTCACGGATGGGCACGTCCTCGGAGATCCCAATTCAAACACCTCGACTGCCTTAGAATGGTCAATTGATAATGACACAATGGATGGGAATTCTCTTCGATAATCCCAATTCAATACCTCGATTGCCTTAGAATGGCTCATCGATAACAATGACACAACATATGGGAACTATCCTCGATAATCCTAATTCAATACCTCGATTACCTTAGAACGTCCAATCAATAACAACGACACAACGGATGGGAACTATCCTCGATAATCCCAATTCAATACATCGATTATCTTAGAACGGTCGATCGATAACAATGATACAATGGATGGGAAATGTCTTCGATAGTCCCAATTCAATACCTCGGTTGCCTTAGAATGGGCAATCGATAACAACAATACCACGAATGTCTCGGCACCTTTAATCGGTTACCGAAAATGAAGATGCTAATCGAATACGTCAATGCCTTCAATCGGCCAATACAACATCAATAACGAAGCACCAATATCAATAATAATGATCACAACTATGTCTTAAACCGACATCAATATCAACAACAATCGATACAACGATACCGCGAATCGGCTATCGACAACAATATTACCAACAAGTATCGCAATGCCTTGAACCGGCCATTTACGAACAACAATAACATTTGGCATAATTTTCCGAAGGGTGTCATATCAAACAATCCCCTGATATCAACAAAATCAAAAAGAGACCAAGTCTCGAAATGATACACACATTCATACACATACATGATAACATTAATCTCATTGACTAGTACAAGTATAAAACTTGCCTCAAACCTAAGGCGAGAAAGTCCTTCCACGATCAACGTCCTCCCACGAAACGACGAACGGTTCCTTCCGACGATCGCAACCACTCGAACAACCTTGAATGAAATACAATTCATTCAATTACACAAAATCAATGGAAAGCAACACCAAAACAATCCCGATTCAATCCCAAATCGGTTAAACTCCCCAAACGAAATTCATAGTTCTCAACCATGAATTCTAACATCCTCCAACACTCAATGATTGATTAACATGATCATTACGTTCTTAACACTTGTGAAATTAATTCAACAAGAATCACTTAGGAATAATCATCAAAACAAACATCTCAAAATGATAATATCACTAATATCATCATCAGTACCCCAAGAACATCATCATCTCAACAAACATGATATCTAAACAATAATACATCACCAATTCATCAAGAATTCGGATTAAACCACAAGATTAAATCAACCATTGTAAGATTATGATAATCATTACATAATTCATCATAATTCCTTACTAAGATGGTTATAATCCCTCCAAAAAAAACAACAATCATATCAAGGCTATGTTAATCATATAGCAATCTTAACATAATCCTTCTTAGACATGATTATAACCTCCAAACATTCTAAAACATCAAGAACAACTCCTCCTCAAGACAAAATCATCATGTTCTTCATTACAAGTTATGAAAACTCATCAACAATCATGATATACTCAAACAATCAATCAATACCCGAAGAAAACAACAACAACAACATCATAAACTCGGAAATCACTTGAAGAACAAGAGATTAAGAGAACTTACCAATGAAGAACAAGAAGAACTCTCCAAACAACAAGGGAGCACCAACAAGCTTCCAACTTCAAGCTTCAATCCAATCTAGGATGATTAAAATCGTGTTGGAAGAGGCTAAATATCAAGAACAAGTCCAGAAGGACGATTCTAGGGAGAGAAAAATGATTATGGTTCGTGAAGAAATGAAATACGAAACCAAGTTATATAATATGACAAACACATTATGTACGCTATACACCAAGGTTAACGTACGTAAGGGCCATTACGTACGCTACGCCAAAACATTAACGTACGTAATGCTAACTCTAGAACCAACTGACCAAAAATACGAAGACCTTAACATACATAAACAACAACCATTTATGTATGTTAATAAGCTACATGAATAACGTACGTAAACCTCATATCCTAACGTACGTAAAGATCCCATTGACTATAATAGTAAGATCGGATCAAAGATGCCCGGGACCCACCATCCGAAAGTCGAGTTCGAGGAAGGTTCCCTCCACTACCACTCATTACGTATGTATCATGAACATCATAACGTGCGTAATGCCTAAAGCCTAACGTATGTTAATCTCACAAGCTAACATACGTTAGCTCAACAAAGTGGACAACCAAGTTGTTCTACCAACTCTCAACCAAAATGAACGACAATCCAACGTACCTCAACAACACGAATGATACAATACAACGTCATTTGTACAATTCCAAATGAATATGTACAACTCAACAGTGGAACGAAAAAAAAAATTATCCCCGGATATTACAACTATGAGAGTCAAGGTGAAGAACAAAATCTCGATTAAAGTTGTCGATGATTATTTGGAACTTATAGGGAAAATTCTCCAAGAAGGTCATCATCTTCCTAGTAATCACAGTAAAATGAGATGTATCCTAAAAGGTCTTAGGCTATCGTACATCAAGATCCACGTATGCATATATGATTCTGCTTTATTTTGGGGAAAGCCTAATGATGACCTAAAGAAATGTCCAGTATCTGACACAGAGAGGTATAAGTTCACTCCTCCTGGTAAAGAGAAAGCTATGAAGGTTCTTTGGTATTTCCCTCTGAAGGATAGATTGGAAAGGGTTTTCATGTCTCCTCACACAGCCAAGGCAATGAGATGGCACGCCAATCCTCGCATCACTGACGAGGATACTATGATACACCCTTCTGATGGAGAGGCTTGGAAGCATATAGATAGGGAGTTTCTAGAGTTTGCATCAGATGTCCGAAATATAAGGCTCTAACTTGCATCTGATGGATTCAATCTTTTTGGCAACATGAGACTTTCGTATAGTATATGGCCGATGGTAATGGTTCCTTCCAACCTTCCTCCATGGATGTGCATGAATTAGTACCTAGCCTTGGGTATCCAGAAAAGTGTATTGATGTTTATTTGAAACCTTTGATATAGGATCTGAAGTTGTTGTGGGAGCAAGGTCATCCAACGTACGACAGTTACTCACATGATATGTTCTACTTATGTGCTATATGTACCGGTACCATCAGTGATTTTTCTGTGCACGGGATGCTGTCCGGATCTGTTATTAGTGGATATAGAGGATGTCCAGTGTGCTTGAATACAGACTGCGCAAGGTATCATTGTAGGAAGGTTATCAGAATGCGTCACCGTATATGGCTTGAGAGGATGCATGTGTGGCGTACGGATGCTGCAGCATTTAATGGGACTTAAGAGGTTGGTGATCCACCATGGGAGTGAACTAGTGAGGAAATTTTGGCCATGCTGAATGAGTATGATTTTGGGCAGTTGAGCAACCATCCTGATATAGTAGCGGCAACTCCTGATAGACCAGACAGGTATAAGTACTGGCCCCACAAAAGTATTTTTTGGGATCTACCTTATTGGAGTAAGTTGTTGATTAGGAACTACCTAGATGTGATGCACATAGAAAAAAAATGTTTGTGAAAGTGTTGTCGGTACAGTTTTATGTTGGGAAGGGAAGACTAGATGTAAAACCCGTAATTTTGATTTCCGGTAATTTCTTTTTTTTCGGCGGAAGTCCATTTTGACGGCTCGCTCATGACCGTTTCCTCATTCCGAGAATGATTAATTCTGCACTTTTTGTCATCCGAGTTCGTTTCGGTGTCGTTTTGTTGAGTTCCGTGCTTTTTGGCGACTTTTCCGCACTTGAGTTCGATTCTTGCGAATCTCGTTCGAAACTGCTATTTCGAGTTTCCTATAAGTCCGTTTAACTTTGTTAGACGTGTTGTGAACTTCGGTTTGGTTATTCGATCACGTATCGTGATTTCCGGGCGTTTTGGGCCATTTTGTAATTTCTTAAAAGTTACGGGTATCTGTATCTGTATTTGTTGTCTCGACCCTATTCTTGGTCGTGTATTATTAATTATTGCATTATGTTTACATTTCGGATCGTTGATGTTGTCCGCGAGATTTTCGTCGTGTTCGTTCCGTACGTTTTCGGAAATCGAGTCGTCGGGTCATGGCGGATGAGCAGCTGGCCGGACGGTGGCGGGTCCTGGCCGGACGGTTATGGGCACTGGCCGTGCTGACACGGCAGGAACCGGCGTAGCGCGCGCTACTGCCGGAAGGCTGCTTGCGCTAACCGGCAGGAGTAGCGCACGTTATGCGGCCGGCCGACGCATGCTATCGGGTCTGGACAGTGGAGTCCTGAGGTTCTGGAATCGGTTAGGCTCGGCAGGTAGCGCACGCCATCGCCGGGCATGCAGACGCTACGACCGGCCAGTAGCGCGCGCTACGGCCGGAAAAGGTCGCACGCTACCTGGCAGAGTCAGTAGGGCAGTGGGGTTCTGGATTGCGGCCTGGGCCGATAGCGCACGCTAGCTCGGCAGACTAGCGCACGCTAGTCCGACCCAGTATAAATGTGGCAGAGCAGCCTCATTTTCACTCGTTTTTCATTTCCTTTCTTTTCGATCCGCGGCTGGAGCTTCGGAGGTGACGAAGCCATGTTGTTTAACAACAAATCCACGAAGTTCTTGAGTCCATAACATCAATCAATCATCCTATATCGTCCTTTGATCCAGCGAATCAAGGTAATCTTTCTTAGAACCCTAGTTTCTTGAATTTTGGGGTTTTTGCGTTTTTGTCCGATTCGTTCCGTATTGTTGATTAATTCATGATGGGTATGATTAATCTTGGTAGTATTCTTGTGTTTAACATCATTTAATCCATTGTTCTTCGTCAAATCGAAGTATATTTCTTGATTTCCTTCGAATCGACTTTTTGGGGGATTTGTTCTCGATCTCGTTTTCCATCCATTTTTGATGAATCGATTGTGGTTAAATGATGTTGTTAAACATATTCTATGGATTGTATATCCATATTTCGACTTTGAATTCCATTTTCGTGTTTTGTCGGGACGAATCGTGTTCTTGGCCGTTTTGGGGAAAACACTCGAACTTTCGTCATTCGTTCCTTGAATTCAACGGCTTTAAGTCGTGCTATGGAATTCATTTTCATTGTTGTTATTGTCCTTCATATTTTATTATCGCGTGTTGGCGTTCGGTGGAGTCGGCGGGTTCGTAGTCGGTTCGTACCAACCTACTTCGATCGATTCTCCGCGTTGTTCTTATTCGATGCAAGTACCTTGCTCATACATTTTTTATTTTGTGGATATAATGATCGGTGATTGTCTTGGTGTGTTTGTTTGGTTGTTTGAAATGAAGTTTCAAAAGATTTCGGTTTGGCCTCGTTAAAGGCTTTCTTTCAAAACGCGTGTGTTTTGTGAACGGTGTGTTTTGGGAATTGATTATGATTTGATTATTTTGAACGTTGAAGGCTCTGATGATACCCCTATTGTTTAAAGTATGGAATCGTGTATTCCGTGTTTAATCTTGTTATTGTGTTTTGAAGAGTTTGATAACGGCGTCGAGTAAGTGGCCATCTCTAGTAAGTATTCTTGATGAACTTACATTCTTAGCATATTAGTATTGCATGAGTAATGTGTGTGTGTATGCTCACTACGGGTTAGATCCGACGGGGTCTCGGTAGGGGTCCACAGAGACGTGGATCGACGAGCTTGCTTTTAACCACTACGGGTTAGATCTGACGGGGTCTCGGTAGGGGTCCACAGAGACGTGGATCGACAGTTAATTGTGGTGCATTTTACAAATGTGACTTAATTATGGCATTTCCGGAAATGAGTGCTTTTGAACGGTTTTCATGATTGCATGCATCGACTAAGTGTGTAAGAGGTAAGTTGTTCGTTTGGCTTACTTGGCTAGGATGGCACTAGAGTATTTTGTTGTTTGTGTTAAATCCTTTAATTGTGGATTTTGATGTTGGAAGACGAACCTTGTTGTCGTTCTCGTGTATTGTGAGTTGATGAGATTGGGGCTAAAATCCCAACAGTTTGGTAAAGGTCATTTTACGGATTTGGGGCTAAAATCCCAACGGTTTTGTAAAGGTCATTTTTACGGAAAGTAAACCTTTGGGGCGGTGACCCCTTTCGTCTTTTGGGTTTTGGAAAGTAGGATTTGATAATCCTAAATTGTTTTCTATTAAAACTCTCGATGGCATTCTAAACCGTTTTATAAATTATTTCCATTGATTTGTGATCTTTCGATTTTGAAATGTTTTCTCAAACTCTTGCCTCGGGAAGTACTTTTCGTTTCGTATGGATCTTTGAGGATTCCGGGTTATTGTTATTCGTGGAATGTGAATTGTATGACTCGTATTTTTGCACTTGTACTTGCACTAGCAAAACAGTGGAGTTTTGCTAACCCCCGAGTATTCGGAGGGTGGATGTCTGTTTTTGCATTCAGGTTTTGGAGCATAACACAGGGTCGGCGTGAAGGATGATGAAAGATGATCGATACTAATCACCTGAGGAATCGTACGTCGTGTATTGGTTCAGTTGTACTTTATTTTCCGCTGCTATATATTTTTCCCGTTGTACGGGTGTGGTTGTGTTTTGACCCCTGCGCAGGCATGAGTTGTAATCCAGTTGTATGTTTTTATTGAAAGGCCAAATCGGTCTACTGAGTCATTTTAGCCTTAAAGGCATTGTCGAGATGTTTCATGTTGTTACTAGCTTGGTAGATCCTTGAGGAAAGGTTCTATGGCGTGTAATATCCCTGAGCGGATTGGGGGTGTTACATAAATGGTATCAGAGCTTAGGTTGTGGAAACCTAGGCTGTCGGGTCAAGTCGTGTTGTTTGAGTCTTGTTTCGTCGGATTTTATCTGACTGAGTCGTGTCGCGAGGCGTCGTCTGAGTTTGTTGGTCGTGATTAGTATCGTGGGGCGATCATCATCTTCGTGCGACCTGTGGATGTAAGTCTCCCTTCTTTGTGTTGTGCCTCGTGTGACACGAGCTATTTTTATGATTAATTGTTAAGTGACGGAATCCTCTTATGGATTTTGATTTCTTGATATGCGGTTATTTGACCCTCATATTTCGTTCATATGAGGAGTAGTGTTGCTGGATTGTGCATGTTTGACTTTATTTCTTTTATCCGCTGCGTGAGTTCTTTTGTAATGGCTTTCGGTATTTTACCGACTGAGTTCTATTTCAAAAACCGATTCCCTTAACCGAGTTTGTGGCATTATGGCCTTGATCGTTTTGGCGAAATTCTTATGACGGTATTTAGTATTTTGTAAATGGCTTTTGTAAGTTTTTGAAATATTACCGTCATCGGCCTTTTTGACGTTGTAAATGGTTTTTAGCCTGGTGAGTTCCGGCGCGGAACCCACGGAGCTATAATGTTTTGTGTAATTACCTGAAATTTTTGGGCATTCTAGCCCATTGAATTATCTTTGAAAACCTTGAGTATCCTAGAAAATAAATTTGGAGACGTACTTTTAAAATGAATTATTTTCTCGTGGTACATCCAAGGTGCCACAACATGTTTCAAAATTCTTCTACCTCGAGGACCAAAATGTTTTGAGATATTTTCGATGTTTAGAAACACTTATACTTAGATCCGAGGGTCGAATATTTCTGAAAGTCTTTCGCTAAAAGAAAATGTCCTCATTTTTACCAAACGCATGATGGTTTTCAAAGTCTCGATAACGATGTTTCACGTTTGTACTTTTTTTTGAATGGTGATACTCAAGATCAACCGGTGTTCTTCTAAATTATTTTCAAAATGAGGTTTTCGTTTTTAAAACCTATCCATTCCCGTTTGAGGGCTGTGTATGTATGTATGATGTTTGCGTTGTCATTTTGATATTTGCTCCCGAGTATGATCGAATTGGCGGTGTGAGCGTTGAGTCGTTTTCCACACATTTGTTGTGTTAGCCCTCTGTGAGAGGTGGGATGTTGGTATTGAATATTGTCGCCTCGTAGTGATTTCTGCGTTGTCGCGCATGTGCGAGCTGTTAGAGCTTGGTATGGTATGACTGTATGCATCGGTGATGGTTTCGTTATGTGTCGATTGTTTAATGTCTTGTTACCTTGCTCCCATTTTTGTGAATTTCGTGGACGAGGTCGGAGGTAATACCCGTACTATTTTGACTTCTGTATTTTCTCTTCCCCCAGTCTATCGACTCGCTCGTGTTCGTTGACATTTTCTGAACTTTCCCTATCCCTTGCTTTTGTTGATCGAACGAGGGTGGTATTGTTTCGGAATAACTTGTTTGTCGTTGTGACTTTTCAATCACTATTCCCTTTCTTATGGGAATGCACGTCTTGTTGTTCTCACCAGATCATCCTCGGAGTTGTTGTTTGAATGTTATTATCCTTCGTGTTTCGGACATGATTGTTCGATTTCTGTTGTCTCGATCGTTTGTTTGTTCGGTTTTTGTTGACCTCGCCCCATGATTGTTGAGCGTTCAGGCTCCTTCGTAATTCCCTTAAGTTCGGGAAATTAGTCTCGTTTTCGATCTTCCAACCCTTGGGCGGTGGAATTCCGTAATTGTTCAGCGATTGGCTCGCGTTTTGATTGATGTACCGTTGGGTCGGTCAATCATATTGATTTTCGTTCGTTGTGTTTTGTGATTGTTCGGATAATTGACTGGACTATATTATCCATTTGATGACGCTTGTCATTTGTTGGTTTTATTATATCCCTAACGGCGACGTTGTGTTGGTCGCCATGGAGCGTATTTTCACGCCGTATGTTTCTTTGCGTTTCTTGCAGCGTTTCGCCGTCGGGCGCGAGTTTTCAGTTTTTGTGTATCTCGTCGAGTTTTCCTGGCAGGGGATACTTCTTCTCCCTACTTATTTTAAGTTTTGGGACGAAACTTCTTTTAAGGAGGGTAGAATGTAAAACCCGTAATTTCGATTTCTGGTAATTTCTTTTTTTCGGCGGAAGTCCATTTTGACGGCTCGCTCATGACCGTTTCGTCATTCCGAGAATGATTAATTCTGAACTTTTTGTCATCCGAGTTCGTTTCGGTGTCGTTTTGTTGGGTTCCGTGCTTTTTGGCGACTTTTCCGCACTTGAGTTCGATTCTTGCGAATCTCGTTCGAAACTGCTGTTTCGAGTTTCCTGTAAGTCCGTTTAACTTTGTTAGACGTGTTGTGAACTTCGGTTTGGTTATTCGATCACGTATCGTGATTTTCGGGCGTTTTGGGCCATTTTGTAATTTCTTAAAAGTTACGGGTATCCGTATCTGTATTTGTTGTCTCGACCCTATTCTTGGTCGCGTATGATTAATTATTGCATTATGTTTTCATTTCGGATCGTTGATGTTGTCCGCGAGATTTTCGTCGTGTTCGTTAAAATGCGTTTTGAATCAGTCGTCGGGTCATGGCGGTGGCGGTGGCCGGACGGTGGCGGAGTCTGCCAAGCGGTTACGAACCTGGCCGGGTGTGGCGAGAACCGGCGTAGCGCGCGCTACTTCCGGAAGGCTGCGTGCGCTAACCGGCACGAGTAGCGCACGTTATGCGGCCGACCGACGCACGCTATCGGGTCTGGACAGTGGAGTCCTGAGGTTCTGGAATCGGTTAGGCTCGGCAGGTAGCACACGCATCGCTGCATCAAGACGCTGCGCCCTTCTGACGGCAAGTAGCGCTACGGCCGGAAGGCTGCGCCGCTACTGGCAGTCGGTAGAGGCGGTGGGGTTACGGATTGCGGCACGGGCGATAGCTCACGCTAGCTCGGCAGACTAGCGCACGCTAGTCCGGCCCAGTATAAATGTGGCAGAGCAGCCTCATTTTCACTCATTTTTCATTTTCTTTCTTTTCGATCCGCGGCTGGAGCTTCGGAGGTGACGAAGCCATGTTGTTTAACAACAAATCCACGAAGTTCTTGAGTTCATAACATCTATCAATCATCCTATATCGTCCTTCGATCCAGCGAATCAAGGTAATCTTTCTTAGAACCCTAGTTTCTTGAATTTTGGGGTTTTTGCATTTTTATCCGATTCGTTCCGTATTGTTGATTAATTCATGATGGGTATGATTAATCTTGGTAGTATTCTTGTGTTTAACATCATTTAATCCATTGTTCTTCGTCGAATCGAAGTATATTTCTTGATTTCCTTCGAATCGACTTTTTGGGGGATTTGTTCTCGATCTCGTTTTCCATCCGTTTTTTATGAATTTATTATGGTTAAATGATGTTGTTAAACATATTCTATGGATTGTATATAAGTATTTCGACTTGGAATTCCGTTTTCGTGTTTTGTCGGGACGAATTGTGTTCCTGGCCATTTTGGGGAAAACACTCGAACTTTCGTCATTCGTTTCTTGAATTCAACGGCTTTAAGTCGTGCTATGGAATTCATTTTCATTGTTGTTATTGTCCTTTGTAGTTTATTATCGCGTGTTGGCGTTCGGTGGAGTCGGCGGGTTCGTAGTCGGTTCGTGCCAACCTACTTCGATCGATTCTCCGCGTTGTTCTTATTCGAGGCAAGTACCTTGCTCATACATTTCTTATTTTGTGGATATGATGATCGGTGATCGCCTTGGTGTGTTTGTTTGGTTGTTTGAAATGAAGTTTCAAAAGATTTCGGTTTGGCCTCGTTAAAGGCTTTCTTTCAAAACGCGTGTGTTTTGTGAACGGTGTGTTTTGGGAATTGATTATGATTTGATTATTTTGAACGTTGAAGGCTTTGATGATACCCCTATTGTTTAAAGTATGGAATCGTGTATTCCGTGTTTAATCTTGTTATTGTGTTTTGAAGAGTTTGATAACGGCGTCGAGTAAGTGGCCATCTCTAGTAAGTATTCTTGATGAACTTACATTCTTAGCATATTAGTATTGCATGAGTAACGTGTGTGTGTGTGTATGCTCACTACGGGTTAGATCCGACGGGGTCTCGGTAGGGGTCCACAGAGACGTGGATCGACGGCTAATTGTGGTGCATTTTACAAATGTGACTTAATTATGGCATTTTTGAAAATGAGTGCTTTTGAACGATTTTCATGATTGCATGCATCGACTAAGTGTGTAAGAGGTAAGTTGTTCGTTTGGCTTACTTGGCTAGGATGGCACTAGAGTATTTTGTTGTTTGTGTTAAATCCTTTAATTGTGGATTTTGATGTTGGAAGATGAACCTTGTTGTCGTTCTCGTGTATTGTGAGTTGATGAAATTGGGGCTAAAATCCCAACGGTTTGGTAAAGGTCATTTTACGGATTTGGGGCTAAAATCCCAATGGTATTGTAAAGGTCATTTTTACGGAAAGTAAACCTTTGGGGCGGTGACCCCTTTCGTCTTTTGGGTTTTGGAAAGTAGGATTTGATAATCCTAAATTGTTTTCTATTAAAACTCTCGATGGCATTCTAAACCGTTTTATAAATTATTTCCATTGATTTGTGATCTTTCGATTTTGAAATGTTTTCTCAAACTCTTGCCTCGGGAAGTACTTTTCGTTTCGTATGGATCTTTGAGGATTCCGGGTTATTGTTATTCGTGGAATGTGAATTGTATGACTCGTATTTTTGCACTTGCACTTGCACTAACAAAACAGTGGAGTTTTGCTGACCCCCGAGTATTCGGGGGGTGGATGTCTGTTTTTGCATTCAGGTTTTGGAGCATAACACAGGGTCGGCAGGAAGGATGATGAAAGATGATCGATAGTAATCACATGAGGAACCGTACGTCGTGTATTGGTTTAGTTGTACTTTATTTTCCGCTGCTATATATTTTTCCCGTTGTACGGGTGTGGTTGTGTTTTGACCCCTGCGTGGGCATGAGTTGTAATCGAGTTGTATGTTTTTATTGAAAGGCCAAATCGGTCTACTGAGTCATTTTAGCCTTAAAGCATTGTCGAGATGTTTCATGTTGTTACTAGCCTGGTAGATCCTTGAGGAAAGGTTCTACGGCGTGTAATATCCCTGAGCGGATTGGGGGTGTTACACTAGAAAAGCCCCTAAGGCATGCATTGGTTTAAAAGAAATGAACATTATAAAACATTTATGGTTGAATGAAGGGAAGGGGAAACACAAAATGCCGAAACCTGCTTACACCGTCACCCCTGAGCAAAAGGCTAATATTTTTTCATGGATGAAGGCTGCTAAGTCTCCCACAGGATATGCTGGAAATATAGGGAGGTGTGTTAACTTCAAGGAGAACAAGTTAACAGGTCTGAAGAGGTATGATTGCCATATCCTCTTACAACGCTTGTTTCCTGTGTTTATTCGACCATACTTGTCCAAACAGGTGGTCGAGCCTTGTGTATCGTTATCCAGGTTCTTTCAAAAGTTATGCACTAGAGAAGTAAGGAAGTCATATCTCCGGCTCATGCAAAAGGAGTCATTTATATCTTATGCAAATTTACCGAATTTTTATGATCTCATGTCTCACCTCATGATCTATCTCCCTCGCCAACTTTTACTAAGAGGCCCGGTCCACTACACGTGGATGTTTCCAATAGAAACGCAACTTGGTGAGTACAAGGACTCTGTGACTAATAAGTGTCACATTCCGGGACCCCTCCGCCGTAGCATGATATTGTCCGCTCTGGGCACTCTCCTCTTGAGCTGGCCCTCACAGTTTTGTTTCTGGGAACCCAGCGAGCAGCTTTCCAGGAGGTCACCCATCCTGAGACTGCTCTTGCCTTGAGCACGCTTAACTTCGGAGTTCTCATCTCTCCGAAGCCACTGGGCTCCCAAAAGGCCTCATGCTATAAGGTGTCACGGCACGTTCAAATAAGGCATTTCGCCCGCTCTCTGCTAGTCGGTGTGGGATATCACAATCCGCCCATCCTCAAAGGACCCGACGTCCTCGTCGGCACACTCGCACGACACGACATAGTGGCTCCGATACCAAATTGTCACATCCCGGGACCCCTCCGCCATAGCATGATATTGTCCGCTCTGGGCGCTCTCCTATGAGCTGGCCCTCATGGTTTTGTTTCTGGGAGTCCAGCTAGCAGCTTCCCAGGAGGTCACCCATCCTGAGACTGCTCTCGCCTCGAGCACACTTAACTTCGGAGTTCTCATCTCTCCAAAGCCACTGGGCTCCCAAAAGGCCTCATGCTATAAGGTGTCACGGTACGCTTAAATAAGGCACTTCGCCCGGTCTCTGCTAGTCAGTGTGGGATATCACAATAAGTCTACACCTGAAGGATGTATAGCCGAAGCATATCTTGCATGGGAGTGTGTAACATATACCAAGTACTATTTGGGCGCGGTGGATACCACACCCGAGCCTATGTCAACCATTCCAGTGCAATTTAATCTCTCCATCATCACGAATGAAGTCGAAGTTCAAGGAAGATTACATGACAATCATTTACAACCTTACGAGCTAGGAATTGCACATTGGTAGATATTGCTTAACTGTCTAGAAGTTCAATACTGGAAAGACATTCACCTTTATGTGATGATGTGAATGGAGACATTAGATACCACAATGAAATATTTGCTGATTATTTCGGACAGTAGGTAATTGTTTAGTTACTGTTTACTTAATTTGCTTACATAATTTACTAAATTATGACATTCACCTTAATTAATATCTAGATGAGGCACATACAAAGTGATGGCCACCCGATGTGGTCACGTGAGTTGATGCTTCTTTCTATGAAGCCTGTTATATCTAGAGTTTATTTAATGGCAAAGGTAAATGGTATGACATTTTTATGTATTGATAGTGTTGGAATATTTATTCCACATATTAATAAATTATGTTTTGATGATTAAGTTGCTAAACAAAACAAAACAACATAAAGGCGAAGCAAAACGACGAAGCAGACAAAGATGCAAAAAGTTGCAATCTGGACTGCATTAGCGCACGCAAGTCATCACACGTTAGCGCACGCTAATGGGAAGTCATCTGCATATCCGCCAAGTTCGAAGTTACCTGAAGTGAAGTTGGCTGATGAGGTAGCGCACGCTACACATAGTCATTAACGCACACTATCAATCTAATATTACCGTTGTGAAGATATTCAAACACAGAATGATGTATGCAATGAAGTCAGTATTAGCGCACGCAAGAGATGATATTTAGCGCACGCTAAATATCAGTTTGAATCAAGTCAATCAGAACGTTGGAAAGATTCGGCGGAAAGTCAAGCATCAAACGGATAGTTTGACAAGTGAAGGCAATGGATATATTACGTTAACGCACGCTACTCAATCATGGTTAACGTACGCTAAGTGAGTCATATAACGTACGTAACAAAGAAGGCATAACGTACGTAAGAGGAGAAACGAAGCTACTGGACTGCGACTAGAACAGACTAGCGCACGCTAAAGAGAAAGCCTAGCGCACGCTAATTAGTCAAAACAGACTAACGGCTAGTTTGGTGGATGAAGGCTATAAATACCACATCTTTGGTATTATTCCATACAACAACTCCATGCAATCAAGACATTGATCTTATATTCATATACTTACATTGTTGTTGTGATATTGAGCTTATATTGTTAGTTTGAGTGTTTATACATTCAACATTATACATGAGAGGTAAAAGAAAAGATACGATTGGATTCGGTGTTATTATGATCAAGTATCCGGCATTGTTAGAATCACAATCGCTATCTTAGTGAGGTTTATCTAGTAATAATAGAAAGCTAGAGTGGTTGATTCCTTATCCACTAGAAAAGGAAAAATGGTTTTACTCGGACCGATAGAAGACGAGCTTGTAATGGTAATCCCTCGACCGATAGAAGAGAGGCGTAGAGGTTTTGATCTTAATCCTAAAGAAAAAGATACATCGAGAGAGGACGTAGGCTTCGTTAATAGACAAACCTCTATAAATCCTTGTGTGATTTATTTTTCACAATTTATTTACGCTTTCGTACAAACGGCGCAAATACCAATTTTATACCAACAATTGGTATCAGAGCGGTTACTCCAATACGCGGCTTAACATCCGAGGAGAAGATCCAAAATGGCGTTTAAAATAGCTCCAGTCGAATGCCTTGCTCTCAACCGACCACCATTTTTTGATGGATCGAATTTCATGACTTGGAAGAAGAAAATGTCTATTTTCATCCGAGCTTACGATATCGAATTATGGAAGGTGATATGCCTTGGTCCCAAAATTCCGACGAACTCAAACGGAACTCTCAAAACCTTTGAAGAGTATGATGATGCGGATTGGAAAGACGACCATTATAATTGCAAAGCCACGCAATTATTATACTGTGCTTTAAATCCGGAAGAACATAACCGGATATCATCGTGTGATAGTGCCAAAGAAATTTGAAAAATGCTTGAGATAACACACGAAGGTACGTCTCAAGTTAAAGAGACGAAGATAAACATGCTCCTTCACGATTATGAATTATTCCAAATGAAGGACAACGAATCCATCTCGATTATGCTCGACCGATTTTCGGTCATCACTAATGGATTAGCATATTTCGGAAAACCTCTTTCGAGTAGTGAGAAAGTAAAGAAAATTCTCCGATCACTACCTCGAGAATGGGACGGTACGGTTACGGCAATAATGGAATCAAAATATTTAAATACTCTCGATTTCAGTGCTCTCGTTGGTTCTCTTATCAACTACGAGATTGTTCTAAAATCTCGGAATGCCAAACCAAAACCAAAGGAAAGGTCGATTGCCATGAAGGCTAAAATGTCAAGAAAGAACGAAGAAATCTCGGTGGACGAAAGCGATGAAGAATCGGCATACTATGCCAAGAATATTAATAAGTTCCAACACTTATTAAACCGGAGGAAGAAGGACATCCAAGTGGGTGAATCTAAGAAATTCGACAACACCTGTCGATTATGTGGTAAACCGGGCCACTTTGCTAAGAACTGTCGAGTAAAGCAAAAGGAAGTCTTAGTTGCAACATGGAGCGACGAAGATCCTGATGAAGATTTCATCGATCAAAATAACCTCGCGCTCATGGCCCGAAGTTTATTCGACGACAGCGACGTCGAAAGCCAAGTAAGTAATTCTTACGACGAACTTTTTGAAGCATTCGAATTATTACATACCGATTATCAAAATGCTTTAAAATAAATTAAATCCCTTCAAACTAAATATAAATCTTTGGAAATTGAAAATTCCAAAATTCTTGAAAAGGGAAAATTTGTCGAGATCGATCATTCAAAATGCGTTGAAAACGAGAATATTTTAAAGAATGATCTTGTTAAAGTTCAAACCGAGCTCAAAAATTTAACGAAGAAATTTTCTCTCAGAAACGAGAAATTTGAAATTATGCTCTCGGTTCAAAAATACACATTAAATAAAGAGGGGTTAGGATTCAAACCATGTTTTAAAAACGAATCCGTAAATTTCAAAATACCCCGGTGTGAAAAATGTTTGAAAACCTGGCATCACATTTCAAATTGCAAAAGCCCAAGACAGACGATTAAAGTCAAGAAAATTTGGGTTCCTAAAGGGATAATTGTTTCAAATATTGTCTACGTCTCGAAAGAAAAACCGACTTTCGATTGGATCCCCAGAAACTAATTTTTAACAATTAGTATTATACTCAGGGGAAATAATATCTCAAAAAGGGGGAGATATTAATTTCAGGGGGAGTTTATACCCTTATTAATGCATATTCATTAATTGGTTTCATGCATATTTATATTTTATTGGTATCCTCTATATTTTTTTACTTTTTGCTGAATACAAAAAGGCGGAGAAGAAGGTGAATCGGATAAAATGAAAGGAGGAGAAAAATAAAAATCAAAGAAGTCGAAAAGGAGAAGAAAACATACAAAAAGGGGGAGAAACGACGGAGTTGAAAAATCAAGGAGAAGTCGAAGAAAGGATTGGAGAAACTAACGAAACAATCAAAGCCGAAAACTTTGATTCGTATAAATATACATATAGATATATTTTTACCTTTCAGGTTTTATCCAATTCAAGAGTTGTTTTGTAATCATCAAAAAGGGGGAGATTGTTGGAATATTTATTCCACATATTAATAAATTATGTTTTGATGATTAAGTTGCTAAACAAAACAAAACAACATAAAGGCGAAGCAAAATGACGAAGCAGACAAAGACGAAAAAAGTTGCAATCTGGACTGCATTAGCGCACGCAAGTCATCACACGTTAGCGCACGCTAATGGGAAGTCATCTGCATATTAGCCAAGTTCGAAGTTACCTGAAGTAAAGTTAGCTGATGAGGTAGCGCACGCTACACATAGTCACTAGCGCACGCTATCGAGCCAATATTACCGTTGTGAAGATATTCAAACAAAATGACGTATGCAATGAAGTCAGTATTAGCGCATGCAAGAGATGATATTTAGCGCATGCTAAATATCAGTTTGAATCAAGTCAATCAGAACATTGGAAAGATTCGGCGGAAAGTCAAGCATCAAACGGATAGTTTGACAAGTGAAGGCAACGGATATATTACGTTAACGCACACTACTCAATCATGGTTAACGTATGCTAAGTGAGTCATATAACGTACGTAACAAAGAAGGCATAACGTACGTAAGAGGAGAAACAAAGCTACTGGACTGAAACTGGAACAGACTAGCACACGCTAAAGAGAAAGCCTAGCGCACGGTAATTAGTCAAAACAGACTTACGGCTAGTTTGGTGGATGAAGGCTATAAATACCACATCTTTGGTATTATTCCATACAACAACTCCAAGCAATCAAGACATTGATCTTATATTTATATACTTACATTGTTGTTGTGATATTGAGCTTATATTGTTAGTTTGAGTGTTTATACATTCAACATTATACACGAGAGGTAAAAGAAAAGATACGATTGGATTCGGTATTATTAGGATGAAGTTTACGGTATTGTTAGAATCACAATCGCTATCTTAGTGAGGTTTATCTAGTACCAATAGAAAGCTAGAGTGGTTGATTCCTTATCCAATAGAAAAGGAAAAATGGTTTTACTCGGACCGATAGAAGACGAGCTTGTAACGGTAATCCCTCGACCGATAGAAGAGAGGCATAGAGGTTTTGATCTTAATCCTAAAGAAAAAGATACATCGAGAGAGGACGTAGGCTTCGCTAATAGCCGAACCTCCATAAATTCTTGTGTGATTTATTTTTCGCAATTTATTTACGTTTCCGCACAAACGGTGCAAATACCGATTTTATACCAACAGACAGAGATCAAAGAAGGAGGTGTCAAAATTCTGAGGTTATGATTAACGGTGGATATTACTGTGTTCTTCTCGAAGTAGTGGAACTAATTTATGGAGAAGACTTGACAGTGTACTTGTTCAAGTGTAGGTGGTTTGATATAAATCCTTAAATCGAAAGGGAGGATAATTATGGACTATTATATGTTGATACTTCTACAAGTTGGTCCGAAGGTGATCCTTGTGTTTTTGCAACATCTACTAAACCAGTTTACTACTTGGATGACTTGGTAAAAAAAGGAGCATGGAAGATCGTAAATCATGTGGCTACGAAAAATATATATAGTGCGGCTACACTTGGACAAGCAGTAGATAAGGATGACGATGAGGTAAATCAAGAGCCAGATACGACTAATATTCCACCATCCTCCACAATACTACTGAATAATGTTGTAGACGGTCGAGTGGTTCGACTACATGGTAAAGAACGTGGGTTCATAGATGTAGGTACAGATGAATTGCGTGCAGACTCTGATGAAGATGATGATGAAGAGTTCAGACATATGCTGCCAGTTATCAACTCCAACACAGAGACAGACTCAAGTGGTGATTCTGACTACGAACCTTAGAAGGGCATATCATTTGTAAAAGTTCCTTAGATATTCATTGTTGTGTGCCGCTCGTGTTAGATTGGTACCGCCACTAGAAGGGGGGGTTGAATAGTGCGGATAAGAGTATTGAACTCTTTTTGTGCAGAAGCAAAATATCGGAGTAATTAGAATGCGGAAAAGAAAGAACACAAGAATTTGTTCGAGAGGTTCGGCTATTAACAAAGCCTACGTCCCCTACCTAGTTTTATCGACTAGGACTTTTCTTAGAACTTAGAATTGCACTTTCTAGTTTAGTGCCAACTTCTTACAATTTCTTGATTTCCGGGCTCAAGAACAACCTCACAAAAACACTCTTGTTTTTCTGGGTACAAGATAACCTATACACAAAACAAATGCGAGTAGAAACTCGACTTCCACAATATATCGCTCTTAGATACAAGAATGAAGATTGGACATTATAGAACAAATCTTCTCGTATCACAATCTAGAATAAGTATATCTCTCAAAATGTTTGCTTGATATTGCTTGAGTATGCTAGTAGGCTCTGAATGCTTGTATTTTTTCAATCTCCATGAAGTTGGCTATTTATAGCCTTCTTGAGCTCATATTACCGTTGGAACAGTATAACTACTTACGTACGTTATATGCTGATGGTTACGTACGTTATGAACGTTACGTACGTTATATGTTCCGAATAGCGGCCGTAACGAAAGTGAAGAAACTGTCCAGTGAGATATGATAGAATGCGTTACGTACGTTATGAACCTCGTGGTTACGTCGTAATATTACAGTCAAAGATCCGTTGATTGAGGCGACTTGTTGCAGCGGCTAGTGGCTTTTCCAGCGGTCGAGAATAATTCAAGCATTACGTCGTTAGATAACTCCGATTCGTCGTTACATGCGAAAAACTTATGAAAGCGATGAGTGTTAAATGCGTTATAATAGATGAGTTACGTCGTTAAGCGTACTAAAAATCTTGCGGAGACAAGCGTGAATGTTACGTGCGTTAATATGGTTTGTGTTACGTACGTTAATCAAGAGAAAATATGTTTTAAGTAAATTTTGGTTTTAATAACACATCATCAAAATGATCTAAAAGATATTGTTCCAACAATCTCCCCCTTTTTGATGATGACAAAATTTACGTATGTGAGTCTTTGAAAACATGATTTTAATAAGGCTCCCCCTGAACACGAGCACTGTAAAAATTAATATGCTCCCCCTGAAAACGTGCACGGGTTATTTCAAAAGTTGATTTCAAAAACGAATACATATTATTCTCCCCCTTTTTGTCATTAACAAAAAGTTGAGAGATCCTGCAAGAGAAATCAATGATACGCATAATAATCAATAGAATCCAAGTCAACGATTAACCAAAATGATGCATAAAAACAGAGATAGTTATTACAGACGAAACAGAAACATGAGAGTGAAATGTTTGGTCTTTTAATAAAATAGGAAACATCATCATCAGAAAGGATAGCCCGACTAGTCAAGGTCCGCATCCGGAGGTGTCGGCGGTATCCCAAAATGCGTGCAGATGTTCTTGACCATGATCTTGATGTCGCTCATATCTTTCTCGAGCCTATCCATCCTAGAAGCCATCTGGGATGAAGAGGATTCTGGACGAGGACGGGAGGAACCAAGCTGAGATGAAGGACGAGGTCTAGTATGCTCGATCCCCCTCGATGTGATCCTCTTCTCCGGTCTCGGAAGAGTACCCCCATCTATGAGCCGATCATCATCCTTGATATACGCAAAGTATATCCATCCACGATTTCTCGTGCGTAGATACCTCATTGTCCGTAACGTCCCCTCGGTAATGAGGCTCCCCCTAGGAATCGGAACCCCATGGACCCCAGACAAATCAACTCCTGCTTTCTCAAAAATTTCAGTTAAGATTGATCCAAACGGAATTCCCGATTTTCTCTGTCGATCAACTTTCGCGTAGCTCTTTTTGTGGAAAATTTGACCCTTTTCCACGAACCATTTTAGCACAATAGACGCGAAGTTGACTTGGTGATCCATCCACACATGATAAATGATCTCCATATCGATATTCACAAGTCGAAGCTGAGCATTAACTTTAGGCATAAGACAACGAGTGATAGCATCGTGAAGCAAACGGATGTTTATCCCAAAGTCATTGTTTTCAAACCGCCCGGAATGAACATTTAGAACGGCTTTGTCCGACAAAAAATCACGGACTTTGGACTCATGAACACCATAGCTTTCATCATCAGAGAAGTTGTCAATGACTTCATCCGGAGGAGCAAACTCTCCTTTGCATCGAAAACCCTCATTAGGGAGACCAAAAATCTCCGAAAGTTTCGCAGCATCAAAGGATATTGGTTTACCACGCACAAGAGAGTTAACTACAGCAAGTCCGTCGGCATCATACGTGACAAAAATTTTTGCATAAAACTCTTTTACACAGTCCACATATATTGGGCGAGCAAGACTAACGAACCGATTTATCCCAAGCATATCGAAGAATTCTTCGATAGCAACACCAGCACAGTTCAGAGATTCGAAATCAAAGTGGTGACTCGGAGTTACCTCTTCGTCGATAAGGATTTCGTTGAAAACTTTCATGGCTTGAGCATTCCGAAATGATGGATCGCCGGAAGCCGTGGAGGATGATTGGGAGGTTTCTCCTTTTCTCTTCTTTCCGGTTCTGGATGCCATGAAGATTGAATCGGTCGAAAAGTGAAGGTTTGATGGATGAACTTGAAGTTTAGGTAGATTCTGCAGGAAATTCTTCGTCGACGTCGCTAGGGATTGAAAGGAATGAAAAGGGGACGGTCGAAATGGGTTTATATATGTTAGGGTCAACGACGGATTACGTACGTTATATCCCTTATGTAACGTACGTAGCGTAAAAACCTGAACTCTCTGGACTGAATCCTGCGTTTCGTTACGTACGTAACGTAACACCATGTAACGTACGTAAGGTCCTATTACGTACGTAATGGACCGCTCCTACCGTACGTAAGCAGGACCAAATGAATAGTCTTTTCCTTTCGATGATGTCCCGATTTAAATGACCATTTAATGTGACTATGATGAGTATGCAATATTTAAAAATGATCAGCATGACCCATTCCTAAATTTATGCGAATAAAGTTGAAAGCCTCTTCGGGTAATGGTTTTGTAAAAATATCCGCCAATTGTTCATTAGTACCAACAAATTGGAGACGAACATTCCCGTTTTGGACATGGTCACGAATAAAATGGTGACGAATTTCGATGTGTTTTGTCCTACTATGAAAAATGGGGTTTTTACTTAAATTAATGGCACTTGTATTGTCACAAAAAATAGGAGTATTCTTAAGTTCAATGCCATAATCAAGTAATTGATTTTTGATCCAAAGGACTTGTGCACATGCACTTCCCATGACCACATATTCAGCTTGTTTGTGGAAGTAGCGACACTAGTCTGTTTCTTACTTCCCCATGAAATTAAACATGAACTCATAAAATGACAAGTTTCGGTGGTGCTTTTTCTATCAATTTTACATCCACCGAAATCGGCATCACTATATGCAAAAAGTTGAAAATCAATGCTAGAAGGATACCATAGGCCTAAACCAGCAGTATATTTTAAATATCGAAAAATCCATTTACATGCAATGAGATGAGATTCTTTAGGGTTTGCTTGAAAACGAGCACATAGACAAGTAGCAAACATTATATCAGGTCTAAATGCAGTTAAGTAAAGTAAAGATCCGATCATACCTCGATACTGTTTTTGGTCAACAGATTTACCTTTTTCATCTTTATCGAGTTTAAGAGTGGAAGACATAGGAGTGGATATTTCTTTGCAATCTTCCATCTTAAATTTCTTTAGAAGCTCATTGACGTACTTGGATTGGTGAATGAATATTCCGTCATTGAGTTGCCTAATTTGGAGTCCGAGAAAGTTTTTCAACTCTCCCATCATGCTCATTTCGAACTCTCCCTTCATAAGATTTGAAAATTCTTTGGACGAGTTTCGTTAGTTGCACCAAAAACAATATCGTCCACATAAATTTGACAAATTAACATATCATCACTTAAGACCTTAATGAATAGAGTATTATCAACATTACCTCTTTTATAACCATTTGAGATAAGAAAAGAGCTTAGACGATCATACCATGCTCTCGGAGCTTGTTTTAATCCATAGAGAGCTTTATGGAGCTTGTACACATGATCCGGATGATCATAGTCTTCAAAACTGGCGGTTGCACGACATACACTTCCTCTGGATGATTCCATTTAGGAACACACTTTTTACATCCATTTGATGGAGTTTGATCTTCTTGTATGCGGCAAAGGCACGAGAGAAGGCGAATAGCTTCAAGACGAGCAACAGGAGCGAAAGTTTCTTCATAATCCAAACCTTCTTCTTGATTATAGCCTTGGGCGACCAATCTCGATTTATTTTTAATAGGGAGACCATCATCATCGGTTTTGATTTTATGAACCCATTTGGTACCAATGATTGATTTGTCTACCGGTGCCGGAACTAATTCCCAAACATTATTTCTTTCGAATTGGTTTAGCTCTTCTTGCATAGCAATAGCCCAATTCTCATCATTTATGGCCTCATCGATATTCTTTGATTCTGTAAGAGAAATAAATGCAATATTGTTAATACAATCATTTATATTTCTCCTAGTTCGTACACCTTCATCGATTTTTCCGAGAATTTGTTCCATCGGATGGTCTTTCATATTTGCCCAATCTTTAGGAAGGTTGTAAGTATTTTCCTCCTGTTTGTCCGAGCTTACATCGATCTTCTCCAACTCCTTTGTTACATCGGATACTTCGTTAGCTGGAATCATACCTGCATCATCATCAAAAACAACCTTTCTCGGGGGTAAAACTGTATCATCGAATTTTACATGAATAGATTCTTCTACCGAACCTCTTCTACAATTAAATACACGATACGCTTTACTATTAGTCGAATAACCAAGAAATATGCCAATATCTGATTTTGAATCGAATTTACCCAAATTATCCTTACCATTGTTATGAATAAACACTTTACAACCAAATGGATGAAAATAAGATAAATTGGGCTTTTTACTTTTAAAAATCTCATAAGGAGTCATCATTTTGTTCCTCCTGAGATGGACACGATTAATAACATAACAAGCGGTGTTAACGGCTTCGGCCCAAAAGTATTTAGGAAGACCATACTCATTGAGCATTGTTCGGCTCATTTCTTCTAGAGAGCGATTCTTCCTCTCGACAACTCCATTTTGTTGAGGTGTCCGAGGTGCCGAAAAGTTGTGCCCAATACCATATTTATCGCACCAATCTTCAAAGAGATTAGAATCAAATTCTCCACCATGATCGGTTCGAATGGCGATAACTGGTAATTCTTTTTCCTTCTGGGTAACCTTACACCACTTAACAAACTCGGTAAAAGCATCATCTTTATTGGCTAAGAATTTTACCCAAGTAAATCTTGAAAAATCATCGACAATAACTAAAGTATAAAGTTTACCTGTTAGACTGGCATGTCGAGATGGACCAATTAAATCCATATGAATTAATTCAAGAATGCGACTAGTGGAAATTTCCATTTTTGGTTTAAACGAGCCTCTTTCATGTTTACCTTTAATACAGGCCTCACAAATGTAGTCTTTTCTAAAATTCAATTTTGGTAGACCACGAACAATATCATTTTTGGCCAATTTTGAAAGAAGTGGTAAAGAGGCATGTCCCAATTTTCGGTGCCAAACAACGGCATTTTCATCGTACGAAAGTAGACATTTTTTGTTGAAGGAAGATTCATCTTGGAGATCGACAATGTAAATATTCCCATAACGCAATCCAATAAAAACGATTTGGTCTTTTCTCATTGCCGCGCAATGGGTAATTTCAAAAATCAGTTTAAGACCGGTGTCACAAAGTTGGGAAACACTCAGAAGATTATGGCAAAGTCCATCAACAAATAGAACATTTTCAATAGTAGGTAAAGGTTTCTTACCAATTTTACATGTCCCTTTTATTTGGCCCTTTTTATTATCGCCGAAGGTAACACAGCCACGATCTTCCTTTTTCAGCTCCATGAAGAGGTGTTCATTTCCACTCATGTGATTTGAACATCCACTATCAACATACCATTTATTTGATAATGTTGTCTTCCTTGCTTGTACCTACAAAAACAATTTTCTTCCGTTTTATAGGTACCCAGGCTAATTTTGTAATATCCGCATTTTTCTTTCCCTTGTAATTGTATTTCCGGTGTAATTCTCGATTTTAGTGACCCTCGTGTATCCTTCAGTGTAACTTTTCCGTTATCTTTTGATCCGATTCTCGTAATTGTTGTGCGGAACCGCCGTTTCGGGGTTGCCGTGGATTCATTCTATGCTATGATGCGTTTTAAGGTGTTCCGTTTGATGTTTCGTTCATATTCCGGTATTTTGGGTCGTTTATATTCTGTATCTAGCGCACGCTAAATTTTACGTATAGCGCACGCTAGAAATCCATTAGTAGCGCACGCTACGTTTAATTAAATAGCGCACGCTAACGATTCAGCCACAGGAGTGGCGGTTTAACTCCCGTGGCCTGCGGACTTCTCGGATTAGCGCACGCTATCTTGTCTAGCGCACGCTAATGTCGGAAACTAGCGCACGTTAAGTTGTTCGATGGCGCGCGCTAGTGTATTGTCGATCTTGGCGGTTTACTCCGAATTCAATCGATTCTAGTTAGCGCACGCTTCTGGCTGGTAGGGTAGCGCACGCTAACGGGTCGAGTGAGGTTTGGGCGGTTAGCTCTTGGACTGGTGATGTTCGGGTAGCGCACGCTATTGGTCGATAGCGCGCGCTCGATAGGTTATTAGCGCACGCTACACATGCATGGTAGCGCACGCTAACGGCCAAAACGACTTACGGGTGGGGCGCTAACGGGAGGATTTGTAATCCTATCCGTTAGCGCACGCTAACCTTGAGGTTTTAGCGTGCGCTAACACTCCCAACTATATAAACCGGGGAGTTGGCCGAGATAATCATAATTCCTCTTTTCTTCCTCTCTCCGCGGCGAAGGCGATTCCGAGCGTTTTCTTGGCGATTTCTTCCTCCAATCATCTCATCCATCATCCTTCTTGAGTTCTTGGAGTATTATATCAACATCAACACGAATCATTCGTCCTAATCCACGGTAAATCTCTTAGAACCCTACTTTTGGGTAATTTGGGGGTTTTGGGATTTTCTTCCGATCCGTTTCGTTTTGTTGATGGATTCAAGATGAATATGATTAATCTTGTTGGTATTCTTAGTTTTCCTACGGATTCATGGTATATTTCGTGATTTTTACGGAATCAAGAGGGTTTGGTTGTGGTCCGCCCTCGTTGTTGTTTATATACGAATATACATGAATCGTAGGCGGGTTTCGGGGTGTATTCCATTTCCATAATCGTTTAGAAGTGGTTGTGATTGTGCTATTCAAATCGTTAGGTTCATTTTCGTCGGTTCCTCGCGGTCGCGCTTGATTCTCCGTTTCGTTCGTGTCATCGTCTATTTAATCGAGGCAAGTATCCTTATGAACTTACAATCTTGACATAGTAGTTTTGTATGAGAAATTGTGTGTGTGTGTATGCTCACTACGGGTTAGACTCGACGGGGTCTCGGTAGGGGTTCACGAAGGGGTGGATCCGCGAGCTTGCTTTTAACCACTACGGGTTAGATCCGACGGGGTCTCGGTAGGGGTCCACGGAGGGGTGGATCCACGGTTAATTGTGGTGCATTTTTACAAATGTGATTTGATCATTGGCATTTCCGGAAATGAGTGTTTTGGAAACTAAGATTTCTTGATGGCATGCATTACTATATGTGTAAGATGTAAATTGTTCATTTGGTTACTTGTACTAGCGTAATTGCTAACCCCTCTGGGGACCCGTTTTGGGGAAATTCGTTTTATGAATTTCAGTCGGGTTCATCGAGACGATGGCTGGACCAGTACACGGATGATGGCCGTGCGTGATGATTGTGCACGAGTGACGTTTTAGTGTCTCTTACCTTTTGTCTTTTGTGATTTTGAACTAATAGTTATACTCGAGTAATTAAGGGGTTCTTGTTCGTTTGAATTGTATTGTTGCTTATTATGTTGTGTTGGATGATGACGTTATATTGACCGGTTGAACCGGGTGGATTGTTCTGTTTTGCGTCTTTATGACGTGGTGTTATATTATCGTTTCTGTGAGTCGTTGTGTATGATGCTGTTCAGCCTGGTGGGTCCCATATAGGGATTCACGGCGCTGTAATATACCTCGAATATATTGAGGGTGTTACAGAAAATGGTATCGGAGCTCTAGGTTTATGGATACCTAGGCTTGTTGGTTTATTGGGTCTTGTGGTGTTTTGTTTTGCACATCATCGTCACGCTGCCATGATTAGGTACTACCGGTGTCCGTAAGTTTTCCTTCCTGTTCATTAATTCCTTGTATCGTACCCTTGATTCTCGACTTGTGATTGTTCTTTTCTTGTCTTGATCCTCGTATGGATTTTGCTACTTATTTAACTCCGGTATGGATCTTGGAAGAGGTCGTGGTCGCGGTCGTGGTCGTGGACGCGGCCAGGGGCGTGGGGGCGGCCGTGGCGGCCACGTCACGATCTTGAGGCCAGCGTGCGGCGACCGTCATAGCCATGCTTCTTCGCGAGGCGTGCGATCTTGGTATTGCGGCCGTTATGCAACAAATGGTGAACCAAATGGCGGCAATAGCTCGGGCGGTTCGAGCCGGATCAAGCCCATGCTAATCGGGCGGAGCGGACCGTTGGCTCCAAGATGTCATCAAGATGCATCCTCCTCGGTTTCGGGAGCTTGAGACCCGATTGGTAGGAAGGTGGATCAAGGAGATGTCTAAGGTCTTCGTTGCCACTAAGCGTCCCGAAGACCGTAGAGTTCCTATTGCTCAGTACTTTCTCACCCAGGACGCTACGGGTGGTGGGAGGCCGTTGGGCCTAAAGACCATCTTTGCCGTGGGCTGAGTTTCAAGAGTTGATGGAGATCGAATATTGCCGTGGCGATCGAGATGAGCTCGGGTACATGCTTTTATGATGCTCAACCGCGGGATAACCCCGTAGCTCAATCTATTGCTGATTTTAAAAAAGAGCTGGGTTATGTGAAGACCCAAGTTGTCGAGGCTCGCGACAAAATTTTCCATTTCTCAGACGGATGAAGTCGTCGATTCGGGACTATATGTCGGGGCTCGTATGCACTACATTGAAGGATTATCGAGTAGGGCCCTTGCTTACGATATGTCCGTGACGGCGAGTGAGGCGACCGCGAGTAAGAAGCGAAAGTCGCAGAATTTTTCGGGCCACAAGGTGGGGTCGGCGAAATTTGATCTGCTAACTTTTCCATTGGTGGTGGTCGGCTCGATCTATTGGGTTTCCCCAGCTGCGGTGCCCCTTCTCGAGAGGTGAAGTGTTTTAAGCGTGGCGGCCAGGCCACATCGGCCGTAATTGCCGAGTCCTTTGTTGATATGTAATCGGTGTGTGGCCAAGGGCCACAAGGTGGCTTTCTGTGCCGAGAGGGAGAGAATTTTGGGTGCCGGACTTCCATCCCAACGCCTAGGGAACCAAGTGTGAATCGGGGATCGTTTGCTCCTCAATCTCCGCCGAGTGCTAGTCGGGGAGAGGTCGGGTCAGCCCTCTAAGGGGAGCTTCAGGTGTCGGCTCAGCCCACCCGCGTGTCTATGAGATGCGGAAAGCCGATGATCCGGCTCACCGTGGCAACAGTACCGTTTATATTCTTTCTCATCTGTCGGTGTGCTTTTCGATTAGGTGCTACGCATTCGTTCATATCTTTGGATTGTGTACGCCGTTTGAGTCTCATTGTTTAATGCCTTGTGAACCCTTCATCGTTAAGCTTCCTAGCGGTGATAGGATCGTTAGCGATCGGGAGGTTCGAGGCTGCTCGTAGTTATTTGTGAGAGGACTTGGCCCTCTAATCTTATTGTTGTGAATATCGAGGGTGAGGATTTGATTCTTGGTGATGATTGGCTCGGCGGCATGGTGCGATCATGAACTACCGCACGAGAATCATCACCATGTTAGCCGAGGATGGCACCGAGCACTCTTTGCCGGGCGAAAGAGGGGAACCAGAATTGTAATTAACGCCTTGAAGGCGATGAGACTCTGCGAAAGGGGTGTACCGGCTATTGGTGCTACGCCTTGAAGGCGGAGAGTGGTGGAGTCGAGCTTTCGTCGATTCCAATCGTTAATGAGTTTCTGATGTTTTCCTAACGAGATTCTGGGATTGCCACCGGATCGTGAGGTCGAGTTCACTATAGAGTTAGAGCCGGGTGCGGCTCCTATTTGAGCGCCCTACCGCATGGCACCTTGAGAGATGGCGAGTTGAAGAAGCGATTGAGTGAGCTTCTTGAGTCGGGGTATGTTCGACCGAGCGCCTCGCCTTGGGCGCACCGGTCTGTTTGTGCGGAAGAAGGATGGTTCACTACGTTTGTGTATCGACTATCGCGAACTAAACAAGGTGACCATCAAGAACAAGTATCCTTTGCCGAGAATTGATGACTTGTTCGATCAATTGCGAGGAGGCTGCGGTATTCTCGAAAATTGATTTGAAATCGGGTACTATCGGCTCAGGGTGAGAGAGTCCGATGTGCGAAGACGACTTTTCGGACGAGATACGGACATTATGAGTTTGTAGTTATGCCCTTCGGGTTAACTAATGCGCCGCGGTGTTCATGCGGTGATGAACAAAGTCTTTATCGAGTATTTGGATAAGTGTGTCGTCGTCTTCATTGACGATATTCTTATTTATTCGAGGAACGAGGAAGAGCATGCCCATCATTTGCGGATAGTGTTAGACATTTTGAGGGCCGAGCAACTCTATGCAAAGTTCTCGAAATGTGAGTTGGTGAAGGAAGTGATGTTTTTAGGTCACGTGATTTCAGTCGAGGGGGTTCGTGTGGATCCGCAGAAGATTGAGGCCGTATTGGATTGGACACCACCCAAGAATGTGAAGGAGCTCCGTAGTTTCTTGGGTTTAGCTGGCTACTATCGTAGGTTCGTCGAGGGTTTCTCGAAACTAGCTCGGCCACTTACGCAGTTGCTCCAGAAATCCGAGAAGTTCGTCTGGAATGACGAGAGGCAGTCGAGTTTTGAGGAACTGAAGAAGCGTTTGACTTCAGCGCCAGTTTTGGCGTTGCCATGTGGCAACGAGGGTTTTGCCGTTTATAGCGATGCTTCGGGTCAGGGTCTTGGGTGTGTATTAATGCAGCACGGCAAGACCATTGCCTATGCGTCGAGACAGTTGAGGCCGTATGAGCTGAACTACCCTACTCATGATTTGGAGTTAGCGGATCGTTTTTGCGCTCAAGATTTGGCGTCACTACCTTTTCGGCTCCACATGTCAGATTTTTACCGACCATAAAAGTCTGAAATACATATTTACTCAGCGGGAGTTGAATATGAGGCAGAGGAGGTGGTTAGAGTTGATTAAGGATTATGACCTCGAAATCCTTTATCATCCGGGCAAGGCGACGTCGTGGCGGCGCCTTGAGTCGGAAGCGATTGCGTTGCGAACGCTTGAGATCCTTACATCTCGGTCCGAGCTTCGGAGGGCCTTGATCGAGTTAGATGTTGAGGTCTCGTTGCCGGGAGCCGTCGGGCAACTTTGTGCTTTAGAGATTTCGTCATCCTTGATCGACGAAATTAAGTCAAGCAATCGAGAGGATCCGATGATTACTCAAATCCGAGAGAACGTTCTTAAGGGAAAGTCTCACGGGTTTGTGATTCACGAGGATGGTATTTTGAGATTCCAGTCGGCTTTGTGTGCGAACGACTCGAGTTGAGGCGAGTATTTTACGGGAGGCCCATGCTACGCCTTATTCCGTTCATCTGGTTCGAGTAAGATGTACAAGGACACGAGAAGAAATTTACGGTGGAATGATATGAAGGATGAGGTCGCACGGTTTGTAGCGAGATGTTTGACTTGTCGTGAGTCAAAATCGAGCATCGAGACCATTTGAGTTATTGCGGTCACTTCCGTTCGAATGGAAATGGGAAGATATATCGATGGATTTCGTGACGAGTTTGCCGAGATCGAGGTCGGGCATGAATATGGTATGGGTGATTGTTGATCGCGACCAAGTCGGCACATTTTCGGGCATCAAGGACACTTGGGGCGGAGAAGTTAGCTCGTGTGTTTATTGCGCAGATCGTGAGACTTCACGGTACTCAAAGTCTATTGTTTCGGATCGTGACGGCCGTTTTGTATCGCACTTCAGCGGGCGGTGCATAAGGCGTTGGGTACCGATTGCATTTGAGTACCTCTTTTCATCCCGATCGGATGGGCCGGTCGGGCGCACTATCCAGACGTTCGAGGACTTGTTGCGTGCACATGCTCTCGATTGGAGTAGTATTTGGGAGGAACATTTGCGTGATCGAATTCACGTATAACAATAGTTGGCACGCGTCGATTCGGATGGCACCGTGCGAGGCACTTTATGGCGGCGATGTCGATCACCTATTTGTTGGAATGAGGCGTCCGATTTGGTCGGACCGAGCCGGATGTCGTTTTAGAGACGAGGCGGAAGATAGAATTAATTCGGGAACGGATGTTGGCGCCGAGTCGGCGAAGTCGTATGCGGCGTCCGTCGTCGACCTTTGGAATTCAAGGTGGGAGATCACGTTTTGCTAAAGGTGTCGCCGACGAAGGGAGTTTTCGGTTCGGGAAGAAAGGAAGTTGAGTCCGAGATTTATCGGCCCCTTTGAGATCCTCGAGCGAGTAGGTGGGTTGGCATACCGTTTGGCGTTACCTCGGCCTTGAGTCATGTTCATAGTGTTTTCCATGTTTCCCGATTGAGGAAATATGTCCGGATCCTAGTCACATCATCGATTATGGAGAGATTGATGTCGCCGAAGATGTTACTTTCAAGAGCGCCCTTTGAGGATTTTGGAGCATCGTGAGAAACGATTGAGGCATAAGACCATACCTTTGGTCAAGGTGCGGTGGTCGAGACACGGTGTCGAGGAGGCGACTTGGGAAACCGAGGATAGCATGCGTGCTAGGTACCCGAGTTGTTTGTTTCTTAAGTTTCGGGACGAAACTTATTTTTAGAGGGTAGAATGTAATATCCGCATTTTCTTTCCCTTGTAATTGTATTTCGGTGTAATTCTCGATTTTAGTGACCCTCGTGTATCCTTGATGTAACTTTTCCGTTATCTTTTGATCCGATTCGTAATTGTTGTGCGGAACCGCCGTTTAGTTGCCGTGGATTCATTCTATGCTATGATGCGTTTTAAGGTGTTCCGTTTGATGTTTCGTTCATATTCCGGTATTTTGGGTCGTTTATATTACGTATCTAGCGCACGCTAAATTTTACGTATAGCGCGCTAGAAATCCATTAGTAGCGCACGCTACGTTTAATTAAATAGCGCACGCTAACGATTCAGCCACAGGAGTGGCGGTTTAACTCCCGTGCCTCGGACTATCGGATTAGCGCACGCTATCTTGTCTAGCGCACGCTAATGTCGGGAAACTAGCGCCGCGTTAAGTTGTTCAAGAGCGCGCTAGTGTGACTGTCGATCTTGGCGGTTTACTCACGAATTCAATCGATTCTAGTTAGCGCACGCTCTGGCTGGTAGGGTAGCGCACGCTAACGGGTCGAGTGAGGTTTGGGCGGTTGGCTCTTGGACTCGGTGATGTTCGGGTAGCGCACGCTATTGGTCGATAGCGCGCTACCGATAGGTTATTAGCGAACGCTACACATGCATGGTAGCGCACGCTAACGGCCAAAAGCGACTTACGGGTGGGACGCTAACGGGAGGATTTGTAATCCTATCCGTTAGCGCACGCTAACCTTGAGGTTTTAGCGTGCGCTAACACTCCACGGCTATATAAACCAGGAGTTGGCCGAGATAATCATAATTCCTCTTTTCTTCCTCTCTCCGCGGCGAAGGCGATTCCGAGGCGTTTTCTTGGCGATTTCTTCCTCCAATCATCTCATCCATCATCCTTCTTGAGTTCTTGGAGTATTATATCAACATCAACACGAATCATTCGTCCTAATCCATGGTAAATCTCTTAGAACCCTACTTTTGGGTAATTTGGGGGTTTTGGGATTTTCTTCCGATCCGTTTCGTTTTGTTGATGGATTCAAGATGAATATGATTAATCTTGTTGGTATTCTTAGTTTTCCTACGGATTCATGGTATATTTCGTGATTTTTACGGAATCAAGAGGGTTTGGTTGTGGTCCGCCCTCATTGTTGTTTATATACGAATATACATGAATCGTAGGCGGGTTTCCGGGTGTATTCCATTTCCATAATCGTTTAGAAGTGGTTGTGATTGTGCTATTCAAATCGTTAGGTTCATTTTCGTCGGTTCCTCGCGGTCGCGCTTGATTCTCCGTTTCGTTCGTGTCATCGTCTATTTAATCGAGGCAAGTATCCTTATGAACTTACAATCTTGACATAGTAGTTTTGTATGAGAAATTGTGTGTGTGTGTGTATGCTCACTACGGGTTAGACTCGACGGGGTCTCGGTAGGGGTTCACGAAGGGGTGGATCCGCGAGCTTGCTTTTAACCACTACGGGTTAGATCCGACGGGGTCTCGGTAGGGGTCCACGGAGGGGTGGATCCACGGTTAATTGTGGTGCATTTTTACAAATGTGATTTGATCATTGGCATTTCCGGAAATGAGTGTTTTGGAAACTAAGATTTCTTGATGGCATGCATTACTATATGTGTAAGATGTAAATTGTTCATTTGGTTACTTGTACTAGCGTAATTGCTAACCCCTCTGGGGACCCGTTTTGGGGAAATTCGTTTTATGAATTTCAGGTCAGGTTCATCGAGACAATGGCGCTGGACGATTACGGATGATGGCCGTGCGTGATGATTGTGCACGAGTGACGTTTTAGTGTCTCTTACCTTTTGTCTTTTGTGATTTTGAACTAATAGTTATACTCGAGTAATTAAGGGGTTCTTGTTCGTTTGAATTGTATTGTTGCTTATTATGTTGTGTTGGATGATGACGTTATATTGACCGGTTGAACCGGGTGGATTGTTCTGTTTTGCGTCTTTATGACGTGGTGTTATATTATCGTTTCTGTGAGTCGTTGTGTATGATGCTGTTCAGCCTGGTGGGTCCCATATAGGGATTCACGGCGCTGTAATATACCTCGAATATATTGAGGGTGTTACAAATTTGGGTCCTGAGGAGTTAGATACAAAAACTTGATTTTTAACAATGGTCCCTTTTGGTACCCAAATTTGCTTAACCCTTATAGTGCGTCTAGAATTACGACAGTAAGTTTTGGTATGTCCAGGTTTTAAACATTTTGGACATGATGGAATTCCCGTTTTTAAAGTGTCCGAATCTTTTGTGGTAATTTCTAAGGACTTTTTCATTGGAAATGAATTATATCAAGTCCTTGTTTTGAAAGAGAAAATTTTTGACCAAATAATAGTTGCTCGAATTTGTCATTACCACATGAAAATTTTCTGACATAAAGTTTTAATTCTTTCTGAGTTTTGTGCAATTCATCTTTCAGAATTTTCTCAGTTTCCAAACAATTTGTATGATCAATAGAAACTTCCTTGTTTTTCAATAATTTAGCATTTTCAATTTCAAGAAGTTTTATTTTCTTTTTCAAATCTTTATTGCTATTGCAAGCCTTTTCGTATTCATTATTTAGGGATTCAAAAGCATCAAGTAGTTCTTCATGAGAATCACTAACCTCAACTTCTTCGTCACTATCTTCGGATGCGCGGGCCATTAGAGCAAGATTGGTTTGGACTTGTGGTTCATCATCCTCATCATCATCGCTCCATGTGGCGACATAAACTTCCTTCTTTTTGAACTTTTCATGAGGTAGTTTTGATGAACTTATTGGAGCAGCAGCACGACAATCTTTTGCAAAATGGACTGGAACGCCGCACCTTCGACAAGTGTTGTCGAACTTTTTGTTTTGAGGGAAGTGAGTCTTTTTGGATTCATCCCTTGATTCTTGATTGATATCTCTTCGGCGCCTTTGTAGAAGATTTTTGAATTTCTTTATGTTTTTGGCATAAAAGGCGGTTTCTTCGTCCTCTTCTTCGATAGGTTCATCTTCTAGGTCGCTTTCTTCTTTGGCTTTGAAAGCGATTGTCCTTTATCTCTCCTTAGGTTTTGGTTTCGAACTAAGAGATTTAATGACAATCTCATAATTGATGAGAGATCCGATGAGACCGCTGAATTCTATGGTATTGAGGTCTTTCGACTCCATGATAGCCGTAACAGTAGCGTCCCATTCTCTAGGTAGAGACCGAAGGATTTTCTTGGATTTATCACTACTTGATATCGGTTTCCCGAATGAAGCTAGCCCATTAGTGATTGCCGAGAAACGGTCAAGCATAGTGGTGATGCTTTCTTCTTCTTTCATGGTGAAGAGTTCATAATCGTGAAGAAGCATATTGATTTTGGTTTCCTTAACTTGACTTGTACCTTCATGGGTGATCTCTAACATTTTCCAGATTTCTTTTGCCGTCTCGCAGGAAGAAATTTTGTTGTGATCTTCTGGATTGAGAGCACAGTAAAGCAATTAAGTGGCTTTACTATTGAAGTGATCGTTCTTCCAGTCGGCATCGTCGTACTCTTCGAAACTTTTGAGAGAGCCATCCGTCTTCTTAGGAATGGTAGGTCCAAGGGCAATGACCTTCCATATTTCAATATCTTGAGCTCGGATGAAAATGGACATCTTCTTTTTTCATGTCATAAAGTTCGAACCATCGAAGAAGGGTGGGCGATTGAGAGCGTTGCCTTCAAGGGAGGAGTGAATAAAGGCCATTTCTGGATCTTTTCTCTAGCGGGTGTTAATCCGGTGATAAATAGACCGCTCCGATACCAATTGTTAGATTGGTACCGCCACTAGAAGGGGGGGTTGAATAGTGCGGATAAGAGTATTGAACTCTTTTTGTGCAGAAGCAAAATATCGGAGTAATTAGAATGCGGAAAAGAAAGAACACAAGAATTTGTTCGAGAGGTTCGGCTATTAACAAAGCCTACGTCCCCTACCTAGTTTTATCGACTAGGACTTTTCTTAGAACTTAGAATTGCACTTTCTAGTTTAGTGCCAACTTCTTACAATTTCTTGATTTCCGGGCTCAAGAACAACCTCACAAAAACACTCTTATTTTTTTGGGTACAAGATAACCTATACACAAAACAAATGCGAGTAGAAACTCGACTTCCACAATATATCGCTCTTTGATACAAGAATGAAGATTGGAAATTATAGAACAAATCTTCTCATATCACAATCTAGAATAAGTATATCTCTCAAAATGTTTGCTTGATATTGCTTGAGTATGCTAGTAGGCTCTGAATGCTTGTATTTTTTCAATCTCCATGAAGTTGGCTATTTATAGCCTTCTTGAGCTCATATTCCCGTTGGAACAGTATAACTACTTACGTACGTTATATGCTGATGGTTACGTACGTTATGAACGTTACGTACATTATATGTTCCGAATAGCGGCCGTAACGAAAGTGAAGAAACTGTCCAGTGAGATATGATAGAATGCGTTACGTACGTTATGAACCTCGTGGTTACGTACGTAATATTCTGGTCAAAGATCCGTTGATTGAGACGACTTGTTGCAACGGCTAGTGGCTTTTCCAACGGTCAGAATAATTCAAGCATTACGTACGTTAGATAACTCCGGTTACGTCGTTACATGCGAGAAAAACTTACGAAAGCGATGAGTGTTAAATGCGTTATAATAGATGAGTTACGTACGTTAACTGTACTAAAAATCTTGCAGACAACTGTGAATGTTACGTACGTTAATATGGTTTGTGTTACGTACGTTAACTTAAGAGAAAATATGTTTTAAGTAAATTTTGGTTTTAATAACACATCATCAAAATTATCTAAAAGATATTGTTCCAACAGCTCGAACGAATCAAAAAAGTGATATTATTACATGTTTTTTAAAATTTTATTATATTCATTGTTCCATTGCTGATTTTTTTCAAATATAATATATATATATATATAATTAAATTCAAATATATAAAATATTATTATATAAGTACAAATTAATATACAGATATATAATCATATAATATATATAATTATTTATAATTAAATTTAAATATATAAAATATTATAATATAAAAACATGTATAAATATATAAAATATTATTTTATAAAACCTGCATAAATATAAAAAATGTGTCAAAATGTACGAAAGATAAACATGACCCAGCGGCAAAATACCATATCACTTATACAAATGGCCCGGGTTCGAACCCCGACAGCCACTGGGTCATATTTCATTTTTTGGGGATTAAGTATAGCCGAAGACAACCGTCGGCTAAAGTCCCGGGTATAGCCGACAGCAACACGGTCGTCGGCTAAAGTGTAGCACCCGTGTCGTTCGACACGGTCGGGTCGCACTTGTATAGAACACGCGGAAGTCCCTATCTGCGGACACAGTCGTGTAATATTTGACACGGCCGACTATGCTTTAGCCGACGACAGTTGTCGGCTAAAGTATTTATCTTAATTTTTATTAAATATATTTATAACTAAATTTATATATATATATAATATGATTATATAAAAACTGTATAAATATATAAAATATTATTTTTTAAAAACTGTATAAATATATGCAAATATATAATCATTATATATATATATATATAAAAATATATTATTTATAATTAAACTCAAAGAATTTAAAATATCAGTATACGTATAAATATAAAAACTGTATTTAAATGAACGAATGATAAACATGATTCATTGGCAAAATGCCATATAATCTATACAAATGGCCCGGGTTCGATCCCCGGCTACCACTGAACATGTTTTTTTTTAGAATTTAGTTTAGTCGACAACCACCGTCGGCTAAAGTCCATAGCATTTAAAGTTTAGCCGACGACGCTCCTTGTCGTCGGCTAAAGTACCCTTATATATATAAAAAACGGGACTGGTGTTATTTTTTTCCTTTCTTCAATTTAATTCCTTCTTCCTGGAACCCTCGTTCCCTCCGTCTGCTGACCGCCTTCGGCCTTCTGCCGCCCGATCTTCAGCCCTTCTGTCCGCCCGCGAGCAAGAGATAGAAGAATTATCGCGGTGTCCGTCCGTCCGCCGTCAGCTCTTCTGGAACCCTCGTCCCGTCCGTCCGCCGCCTTCCTTCGTCCGCCGTAGGTCGTAGTCCATCGAAGGTCAGTTTTGATTTCTGTTTTTCATATTCTAAGTGATTGTTGTCCGTTGAATCATGAAAAACAAAATCTTAAATTAGGGAACATTTCTACTGCAGTGATTGTTGTCCCTTGATAGGATCTTGGCTTTTGAACTTTCCATCACCATTTTCTTGAGTTATTATAAAAGGGTTTTGTTTCTTATTAAACATTGTTTTCATAAATTTCTGTTAAATCCATAATAAGGTTGGTTTCTCGGATATTTTTATTTGCTGGTTTTTTCTTGTTTTGTGCTATTTCCTGGCTTTGTGATGAGTAGAATTTGTTTTGTTTGTATTAGGAAGACTTTTTTGTTGAGTGATTACTGTAAAATTATTGTGACAGTGCGACTTTTTGATTGTTGATTGTTTCTGTTGAGTCCTTGAGGGCACAAGTTTCTTCATTCCTTGATGTTATTTAGTTGTTTCACAGTTTCTTCTTTTGATCCTTTTAATGCAACTATTATGCTCTCACAAATTGTGATTGTACATCCTGATGAAGTTGATGGTTTAAAGGCCATGTGGATTTATTAACCGGTTTCAATAAGAGTCTTTGATTAATTATACAATATTTTTATTGTATTTTTTATTATATTTTTTTTATTTTAAAGTAGTGATTGTTGTTCTTCAGAAAATGGTATTTGGAGTTGTGACCTAAACAAAATTGAGGTATCTAGTGTGTATATTGGTGTGTGCGAGTTTAGTTAATGTGATATATTTTGAATTTGTACAGTTTAAATGGATAAATTAAGAGACTAGCGTGTGGTAAGAAAAAGTCAAAGACTCCGGAGTCGGGGGATAGTTCCGCAGCTTCCAATCGTACAGATCCTTTGGGTATATATTTGGATGAGAGTAACCCTCGCATACGTGGGATAGTAGAAAGTAGTGGACTGAAGTTTAAGGGTGGAAACTTGCACTACACCATATATGGTCTTTGCCAACACTTGAAAAAGTGTAAAAAAGCGTAAAAAATGTTGCGATAAGCCCAAAATAAGTTTAAGGCTACACTTTTGCCAATTTTAGTGATGTTGGATATAGTTCTGTAGCTTTAAGGGTGTAAGCCAACACTTTTCTCAGTTTATGGCCACATCTGTATATATGTTGCATTAGGCATCTATGGCAATACTTTTTGGTCTATGGCAACACCAAATGGAATGTTATCATAGACCCTATTGCAACACCATTTTTTCCTTCTGCAACACTGGTTCATGTAATACTTAATTTTTTTGGCAACATCTTTTGAGATCTAATGCAACATTGTTTTATTAAACACTTTAAATATTTGGCAACACATATTTTTTGTTATTGCAACATATTTTTATTTAACACTTTTCTTATTTTAGCAACACCTTTTTTTGTTATTGCAATATTTTTTATTAAGCACTCTTCATGTTTTAGAAACACCTTTTTTTTTGTTATTGTAATATTTGTTTAACTAAACACTTCCTTAATTTAGCAACATTTTTTTCTTTGTTATTGCAACATTTGTTTAATAAACACCTTTCCAATTTTAGCTACACATTTTCATATTACCTAAATTTCTAATGTCACAATTATATCCTAAAAATATTTTCATAAGCAAAAGATGCCAAAAGAAAAGCAGTACATATTTTTAACTTAACAAAATACCAAATCAGTACATAACCAAAGTTAACCATAGCAAAAGTTGGACATAAATCAACTAGTCAAATATGTCCAAAATATTAAAGTACAGCATCATTGTAATACCCGGTTGTAATTCATTCATTTTCATTCAGTATTAATTAGTCAGTAATTATCACTCATTATTAATCACTCATCATTCATGATTCATTCATTTGCGTTCATTGTTGGCATGTTGTAACCGTATATCAGTTATCGATCGTCATTTCATCGCCGTTTATAGATCGAGAAGGGAGTATTATCATTTTCATCGTGATTGGTAGTCTTATACTGGGAGTATCATCTTTGGCATGTATTGGACTTGTTCAATTTCACATACGTATGGTATGTCGGATCATTCATCAATCGTAGCGAGAAATCGGAGTTATCGGATTTTCACCTTGTCCAGCAACAAGTTACGGCCTTAAGGATTGTCGGATACGGCCGTAACAGGCGTTCGTTGATTTCAGGCCATTTTGGACGAACGGGACTTACGGCCGTAAGGTTGCGGCATACGACCGTAAGTTGAGCAGGTACGGCTGTAAGGCTTGGCCGGTTACGGCCGTACGTGTCGAGCAGGGTGCCCAGGCGTTTTTGGCCGAAGGCGAGTTACGGCCGTAAGATCGGCAGGATACGGCCGTAAGGAGTGTTCGTGTTTTTAAGGATGTGCCGGACGAGAGGGACTTACGGTCGTAAGGGTTGCGGCATACGGCCGTAAGACGAGGAAGGTACGACCGTAAGGCTTGGCCGGATACGGCCGTACGTTGCAGGCAGGGTGCGTGGTCAGTTTCGACGAAGGGTGCTTACGCCCGTAAGTTAGGCCGGATACGGCCGTATCGGGCGGGTTACGCCCGTAAGTCAGGTGCGGATACGGCCGTAAGGCTGTCGGCAGGTGTTTGGACGAAGCCGAGTTACGGCCGTACGAGTTGGCTGGTTACGGCCGTAAGGCCGTTGACCTGGGATGTTACGGCCGTAAGAAGGCCGAGTTACGGCCGTAACTTCCGGCAGTTTATAAGGACTTGGCCGGGACTTTTTCATCATTTTCGCCATTTCTTTCACCTTGTTCCGAGAGAGAGAGCTTGAGGGAGGGATTTTCCATCATCAACCACTTGAGTGTTAGATTTTCATCATCTTCATTCGTTTGGGAAGCTTGGATACTCGATTTAACTCGTGTTCATCGGATCGAAGTGGTTGGATCTTCAAGAGGTAATTTCTTCAACATCTTGGATTTCGATTTTGTATTGAGATATGATATTTTGGACGTTAAAATCATGTTGTATGAAGTGAAGTACGCATGATTATGGATATGTATGATTATTCAATGGATTATTGAAAGGATTATTCAAGAACACTTTGAATATTGAGTTGGATTTGGGGGTTTTCAATTAATTGTTGTAGTAATCATGAATTTGGGTATTCATTTCGGATTATTGATCTTATTGAAGATGTTTTGTTGGTTTGAAACACTTCCTGGGGTTTTGATATTGGTATAATTGAGGTTTGGTTGTTAACAATCAAAGATTGGCCACAACGTACTCGATATAATGCCCCAATGAACTTGGTTTAGTCGTATTGACGTTTTGAGTTCGTTATAATCGTGTTTGATTCGTATATTGAGCGGATTGTTGGTAATTGTGTTATTCAAGGTTGTTCGAGCGACCGATATTTCATTTAGGACTTTTGTTCGTGGAAGGACAATTGTCACCGGTGTTGAGTAAGTTAATTCTTACTCGGTTAAAAGGATATTCATTCCTTTTGTTGTTGTTCATTCATAATCATAACTCATTCATCATTGTATTAACCGTATTGAGACTTGTAATTGTCGAATAATCACTTCATTAACGAGGAACGGCGGTTCCAATCATTTTATTGAACTATCATTCACTTCACCATTATTTTCATCTCGGTGAGTCATTCTTAACTTTGTCGGATTATTATTCATTGATAATCATTATGGTCATTCTCGTTCATATGACCTTCTGAGTTCATATTGCGTGGCCGGGTGCAGATGTGTGGAATTTTTAATCGAGCACACGATGGTCATGTATTGGGATCGATACATTGGACTGTGCACACGGTAACGATTACCTCCGTGAGACTAATTAGGTACAAGGACATTCATCTTGTACACTTGCACAGAACATTACGGGCGTACTATGATCCTCCTCTTCAGCGTAATTGATAACTAAGGATATTTCATAACTAAAGACATATCATGATTGTGTATTTTCAACCCTTGAGGATTGTTGTTCTGTGTAACTGACCCCGTTGGGGTATTTTGTTTTCAGGTCACGGCAAGGCAAAGGCACGGGAAGAGCATGTTGACAGAGAGGAGTCCCAGTGATACTAGTAGGGGGCCCCGATCTTTTCAGTCATTCATGTTGTTGTCATTTATTTTCCGCTGCAGATTTTCATTTGGATACTCCGCTTCATTCAGTGTTGTGTATTTTATGTTCATATAAAATATACTAGTATTCGGTATTGTCCTGGTGTTTTGTACTTAAACTCCTCATCGGAGTATTTAGTAATATAATATGGTTTGGTACTACAATTATATTATTTAATTCATCAGTTTTCATTCGCCTGGTGGGTCTCAGTCGGGGATCCACGGCACTGTAATATCCGCCTAATTTGGGGTGTTACAGAGTTGGTATCGGAGCGTGGTTTTGAATACTATCTTCCGAGTCATGTCTCATTTGAAATCATCGTCATCGGACTAGTATCATTGGACTTTCGCGTCACGTGTTACCTGTGCAAATGCCGAGCCAATCAGACCGAAAGAACTGTAAGATTTCTAAAGCCATGGTATAATTTCTGGCAATAAGAATCATTCATTCATCATTCATTAGTCAAAAATCCTCATCATCATTCATCTTGATCAGGACGATCATGTTAACTCATTATTAATCGCTCAGTTCATTTCACATTTCAGTTGTTGATCTGGAGGATCATATCATTAATCTTGTTAACTTGTTCAAGATAATCATTTCGAGAATTTCATCAGATAATCATCTCACTTCAGTTAATCATTTATGTAATCACTGTGCTAGAGCGTGTATGCTCATTTTCATCATTTCATGACGTAATCATAATGTGATATTCATGCGAGAGATATAATCTTCATGTGACTTTCCTACTTCAGTATGGAGAGAGCAGGCAGGAGACGCGGAGGACAAGGCCATGGTGCGGGCCGAGTCCCGAGAGCTCGCGTTAATACACGTGCGAACACGAGGAATGCTAACTCATCTAGCATCGACGCTGCCACTCATTCACCTGGGCGTGATCATTCACTATCGGGGAGTCGTACACGAGACACAGCTCAGTCAGAAGGTGTTCGGATTGACCCACTCGCTTTTATGCGGGGCATGCTGGCCCAAATGACTCAGATGACACAACTAATGGAGACGATGCATAACTCAGCTAATCAAAATCAACAGGCTAATCCACCGCCACCTCAGAGGCAAGAGAGAAGTGTGGGCAGTATCATCGGCGACATCTCTCGCCAAAGGCCACCCACATTTGAGGGCTCATCTGAGCCGAAGGATATCGTTCATTGGCTCGAGCATTTCGAGAAGTTATTTGCTATGGTAGAGTGTCCCGAAGGACACAAAGTTTCAGTTGCGGCTTACTATCTGGGTAAGAGCGCTCATTCTTGGTGGTTGTCGTTGAAGCCCACCGACGGATCATGTACTTGGGATCAATTCAAGACTCTCATGATGGAGAGGTATTATCCGGCCCCGCTCACAGAGGCCAAGCTATTAGAATTACTCACTTCAGACCCCTCAGTGGACGAGGATGTTCTCGCCATTACCGAGAAATTTCAGAAACTTCTTCCGTTCGCCTCATCTATCATTAACTCTGAGGCAGATAAGATCAAATATTTCAACAAGAGGCTGAAACCCCGGATGCGGATGCAGTTACTTAATCATAATTGCACCACTCTGGCCGAATTCATTGAGAAGGCTCTTACTTATGAGCTCACTGCTAAGGAGATTGCTAAGCAGCAACCTTCATCTGCTGGCAAGAAATCGAAGAATCGTAATCAGTCTGAAGGCGGTCAGACAACCTTCAAGAAGCCTCATGCAGACACTACTTTCTCTGAGCGACCTCCTGTGGCGCCCATACCGGCGGAATCAGAGTCCTGAGCGGCCAGTTCGGCCATCACCTGTTTTAACTGTGGGGATCTTGGTCATGTCAGCACCAAGTGCCCGAGGCAGACTGTCACGTGTCATAATTGTGGGATTGCTGGGCATAAGGCCCGTTTTTGCCGAAGGGACTCCAAACCTACTCCGGCGTCATCTCAGGCCCCGAAGCAGTCAGCTTTTCATAATTAGGCCACTCAGTCTGCGTCGTTCAAGATGACAGGAGCGAATAAAGGTGGAGCCTTTAGTCATCAGACGGGAGCGTCCGGTGCCGGGACTAGCAAGCCCCGAATTTATGAGATGAAGAAGACCGATGATCCAGAGGCCCGGATGATCTCAGGTATACTCGATATTCTATCTCAACCTGTGTGTACCCTTTTTGATACTGGTGCATCGCATTCATTCATTTCCGAGTCATGTTTGAGTAGACTACGTCTGGGTAGTGTTACTAGTTGTGAGCCTTATGTCATTGGTCTACCTGATGGTAGAAGAATTATTGGAAATCATGAGATTCAGAATTGTCCGATTCAGATTCATGGCCGTGTATGGCTAGCGGACCTAATTGTGGTAGATTTGCCGAGAGACGACTTCATCTTGGGTATTGATTGGATGGATCGTCATGATGCCATCATTAGTGTCCATAAGCGTATGGTCACTATCATTTTAGACGATGGGGTCGAATGTGTTTTTCAGGGAGGTAATCCCGGCTGTTCTGGTAAGGTCATTAACTTGATGAAATCAGTGAAATTACTCAGTCAGTGGTGTATTGGTTATTGGTGCTATATGACCAAAACCGAGAAATCACCAATAATGTTGGCGGATATTCCGGTAGTGAGGGAATATGCCGATGTATTTCCAGACGAGTTACCCGGTTTGCCTCCACAGAGAGATGTGGAATTCACGATTGAGTTGGAGCCTGGTATGTCTCCAATATCGAAGGCACCGTACCGGATGGCCCCGACCGAAATGCAGGAGTTGAAGAATAAACTTGAGGAATTGTTCGAGAAACGTTATATCTGACCGAGTGCGTCCCCGTGGGGAGCACCAGTGTTGTTTGTCAAGAAGAAGGATGGTTCATTTCGCTTGTGTATTGATTATCGGGAGTTGAACAGAGTGACGATCAAGAATAAGTATCCTCTACCCCGTATTGATGATCTCTTAGATCAACTTCAGGGAGCTTCAATATTTTCCAAGATCGACCTAAGATCTGGATATCATCAGTTGCGAATTCGAGAGTCGAATATCGCAAGGACATCATTTCGTACACGCTATGGTCATTATGAGTTCGTGGTAATGCCGTTCGGGTTAACTAATGCACCTGCGGTATTCATGGAGTTAATGAAACGGGGTTTCATTGACTTTTTGGATCAGTTTGTTGTTGTCTTCATCGATGACATTTTGATTTATTCTCGTAACCGAGAGGAGCACGAGGTTCACCTTCATCAGGTTCTCGACGTGTTGAGACGAGAACAACTTTATGGAAAGTTTTCCAAATGTGAGTTCTGGATGTCCGAAGTGACGTTTCTCGGGCATGTAATTTCATCAGATGGAGTGCGTGTTGATCTTAAGAAGACGGAGGCTATCCAAGATTGGTTACCTCCGAAGAATGTTAAGGAAATCCGAAGCTTTCTCGGATTAGCCGGTTATTATCGGCGGTTTGTGGAAGGATTTTCTAAAATTGCTCAACCATTGACGAACCTTTTGCGAAAGGATAAGAAATACACGTGGTCCGATGCGTGTCAACGGGTTTTGAGGAACTCAAGAGCCGGCTAATTTCAGCACCTGTACTTTCCTTGCCACAAGGGACGGAAGGATTCGTGGTTTATAGTGACGCGTCCGGACACGGTCTCGGATGTGTATTAATGTAGAATGGGAAGGTTATTGCCTATGCTTCACGGCAATTGAGACCTTACGACGGTCTGGCTTCAGCGAGTGCAAGGGCAACTTTGCATGTTAGAGATTTCATCGCCACTTGAGGAGGATATCATAGAGAATCAGGGTTCAGACCCATCATTGTTGCGCATACGTGAAGATGTGGCTCAGGGAAAAGCCCCTGGATTTGTGGTCCACGAGGATGGACTTTTGCGATTTAAGAATCGGTTGTGCATACCGGCGAATGACGAGGTGAAAAACTCGATTTTGAGAGAAGCTCATGCTATCCCTTATTCCGTTCATCCGGGGTCTAGCAATATGTACAAGGACTTGAAACAAAATTACTGGTGGAGTAATATGAAGCGAGAAGTCGCAGAATTTGTTTCGAGATGCTTAACCTGTCAGCAAGTCAAGATTGAACATCAGTGACCGGCGGGTATGCTGAAACCTCTCCCTATTCCAGAGTGGAAGTGGGAGGACATTTAGATGGATTTCATCACGAGTTTGCCAACGAGTCGTCGTGGCATGAATACAATCTGGGTAATTGTGGACCGTTTGACTAAATCGGCTCATTTTCTTGAGATTAAGGATACGTGGGGTCCCGAGAGACTTGCCCAGTTGTTCATCAAAGATATAGTGAGACTGCACGGTACTCCTAAAAGTATCGTTTCCGATCGTGACGGACGATTCGTGTCTCATTTTTGGAAATCAGTTCATCGTGCTATGGGAACTCAGCTCGGTCCGACGGACAATCAGAGAGGACTATTCAGACATTGGAGGACATGTTGAGGGCATGCGTCCTCGATTGGAAAGACGATTGGGAAGCCCAATTACCATTGATTGAGTTCACGTACAATAATATTTGGCATGCTTCGATTAAGATGGCACCTTACGAGGCCTTGTACGGTCGTCGTTGTCGATCTCCTTTGTGTTGGGACGACTTATCAGAGTTAATCGGCACCGATCCCGATATGCTTATAGCCGCCCGTGAGAAGGTAGCTTTGATCAGGAGTCGTCTATTGACCGCTCAGAGTCGACAGAAATCATATGCACATAATCATCGTCGACCACTAGAGTTCGAGACAGGTGACCACGTGTTAGTCAAGGTATCCCCGAGTCGAGGCATTTTCAGTTTCGGAAAACGTGGAAAGTTGAGTCCGAGATTCATTGGACCGTTTGAGATTTTAGATCGAGTAGGTGAGTTAGCTTATCGATTGGCTTTACCTCCGGCGTTGAGCCGAATTCATAATGTGTTTCACGTCTCTCAATTGCGGAAGTATGTTGCCGACCCGAGCCACATACTTCAGTTCGACGAAATTGAGATCGCGGATGATCATTCGTATGAGGAGCGTCCTATACGAGTTTTAGAGCGGCGAATCAAACAGTTGAGGAACAAGACGATTCCTTTGGTCAAGATTTAGTGGTCTAGACACGGAGTCGAAGAGGCTACTTGGGAAACCGAGGAGAGTATGCAGGAGAATTATCCCGAGTTGTTTGACCCTTAGTTTCGAGGACGAAGCTCTTTTTAAGGGGAGAGTATGTAATACCCGGTTGTAATTCATTCATTTTCATTCAGTATTAATCAGTCAGTAATTTTCACTCATTATTAATCACTCATCATTCATGATTCATTCATTTGCGTTCACTGTTGGCATGTTGTAACCGTATATCAGTTACCGATCATCATTTCATCTTCGTTTATAGATCGAGACGGGAGTATTATCATTTTCATCGTGATTGGTAATCTTGTACTGGGAGTATCATCTTTGGCATGTGTTGGACTTGTTCACTTTCACATACGTATGGTATGTCGGATCATTAATCAATCGTAGCGAGAAATCGGAGTTATCGGATTTTCACCTTGTCCAGCAATGAGTTACGGCCGTAAGGATTGTCGGATACGACCGTAATAGGCGTTCTTTGATTTTAGGCCATTTTGGACGAACGGGACTTACGGCCATAAGGTTGCGGCATACGGCCGTAAGTTGAGCAGGTACGGCCGTAAGGCTTGGCCGGTTACGGCCGTACGTGTCGAGCAGGGTGCCCAGGCGTTTTTGGCCGAAGGCGAGTTACGGCCGTAAGATGGGCAGGATACGGCCGTAAGGAGTGTTCGTATTTTTCAGGATGTGCCGGACGAGAGGGACTTACGGCCGTAAGGGTTGCGGCATATGACACGTTCTTAGTGTAACTATCGCAAGTGCACGATATCGTATCAAGTAGTAAGGGGACTTTTTGAGTCCAGTTTATCGATCCCACGAGGAAGTTTGGTTATAATTTGAATTATAAACTATTAGTCTATTTTTATAGATACTAAGATGAGTGAAACACACAATTAAAGAGTTTGGTTTAATAATTACAAAGAAAAATGCAATAATAGTTCTAATATTTTAAGGAAATAAAAATATTGCAATAATAATAGATTGATTAATGATAAAATGAAATAGTTGGGATTACAAACTTAGTTCGTCATTAGTTATAGAAGATGTATAGGAGATCATAAGATGAATTTACTTATTATGTTGTGTAGATTCGATTTTCCTTAAAAAGACGGTTTCTCTTTCGAACTATAAAACGCCCCTTACATATTGAATCAATCCACTATATTTCTATGTTGATTGGCTTCAATACATAGCATTAGGATTTATGAAATTAACTCAAAGAATCATCTAAGGTCTAGAGGTATATTTCTATCCCCTAGAACAACTTAGAGTGAAGATCATTTGATCAAATCAAACATATTTTCTTTCGAAACATATGAAGACCATAAATATCGTCATTTATTGGCCAAATAAATAAAGATTGTTAAAGCAATGAAAATCACATACAATAATAAGTAATTCACAATAGATCTTTATACAAACTTAAATAACATGACTAACCTTGTTTATAATCCCAACTAAAGATAACTTAGCCCATGAAGGGTTTATTATACATAATACAAGCTTTGGTGATCATTATTAGTTGAATCAAGAGAAAGAATTGATCCTCACTCCCTTAGTAGATAAAGGAGAAAGAAGCAATAAACTCTATGAACAACATATGCTATACCATACTTTCGCAAATCACTCAAGAACACAAATGTGTTCTTCACACAAAAAGAAGAGTTTACAAAAAGTGAAAAAATATATGATGAATGATGAATGATGAAGGATCTAAGGGGTCTATTTATACACCTAAAGTCATCTAATAGCTCCAAAACTCCAGCATTATTACAATAGATCGGATCAATGCCAGCCATCCCCTCAATAATACACAAAAAATTATAAAAAATTAGACAAATCTTAACAATCACAAGAGTTACTAGTAACATTAAGGAGTTACGGCCGTAACTTGGATGGCTTACGGCCGTAACATTCTGTAGTTACGGCCGTAACTTAGCTTCGTCAATTTGCTCACTGGTTTCTTTGATAGTTACGTTTTCAGCCCAGAATTTCTCAGACTTTGCGATTTTGCCCCAAATCTTCTTCGGATGATAACTTTTGATATATAAGTCTGATTTTGAATCCAGAAAGACTGCCGAATTCGTCTCGGAAAGCCCTACAACATGAATATATCAAAATTCAACAAAGAGAATATTTAATAAACATGTTATTTCTTGAGTAAATCAGTTATTTAATCCGATTAAGACTAGATTTACATCATCATCCGATAAAAATAAAATTATTAAAAACTAATTAATTAAAAGCAAAAAATGAGTAGACTAGCTCAATTATGGGTGAAATTTATCGATACAAACCATGGATAAGTGTATAAAACTGACACTTATCACACCCCCAAACTTGAATTCTTGCTAGTCCCGAGCAAGACTCTATATTATTCATGCTCCATAAATAAAAAAAATTAATACACACATAAATTAAAATATAAATAGAGAAAAGGAGATCAAAATGCCATTAATACACAACAACCAGCTTTATACATGTAACACCCCAAACTAGGCGGATATTACAGTGCCGTGAATCCCCGACTGGGACCCACCAGGCAAATGAAAATGATGAATTAATTAATATAATTGTAGTACCGAACCACATTATATTACCAATTACTCCGATGAGGGGTTTAAGTACAACACACCAGGACTAAACCGAATACTAGTGTATTTTATATGGAGATAAAATACACCACCCTGAACAATTAAACATCTCAAACGGAATTTGCAATGGAAAATACAAATGACGGAATAATGAAATGATGAAACAAAACGAAATGGTAGGGCCCCCTTCTAGTATCACTGGGTCTCGTCGCCATCAACTTGCTCTTACGGTGCCTTTGCCTTGCCGTGACTAAAACAAAATCCCCAACAGGTCGGGCCATACGTAACAACAATCCTCAAGGGTTGAAAATACACAATCATGAATTAATCAAGTTATGAAATATTCTTAGTTATGAATTACGCAAGAGGAGTATCATAGTACGCCCGTAATGTTCTGCAAGTATACAAGACGAATGACTGACACACCCGCCCTTGTACCTAATTAGTCTCACGGAGGTAAGCGTTACTGCGTGTGCACGGTCCAATGTATCGGTGAACCCAATATATGACCATCGTGTGCCCGACTAAAAATTCCACACGACCACACCCGCCACGCAATATGAACCCAGAAGGTCATATGAACGAGAATGACCACAATGAACATCAATGAATAATAATTCGACAAGGCCAAGATGACTCACCGAGATGAAAATAATAGTGACTTGATTGATAACCCAATGAAATGATTTGGAACCGCTGCTCGTGAATGAAATGATTATTCGACAATTACAAGTCTCAATATGATTAATACCATGATGAATGAGTTATGATTATGAGCAATCAACAACAAAAGGAATGAGTATCCTTTTAACCGAGTAAGAGTTAACTTACTCAATACCGATGACAAAGTCCTTCCACGAACAACGTCCTAATCGATATACCGGTCGCTCGAACAACCTTGAATAACAACAATTACCAACAACCGATCAATACACGTGTCAAGCAACAAAACACGACCAACCCAAAAGTCGATACAACGATAATCAAACTCATAGGGGCATTCAAACGAATACGTAACCAACCACACAACTTCGGAAATATCCAATCCCGAATTAATCGAAACCAACACCAAAATGAGTATTTCGAACTAACAAAACACTTCAATGATATCAATAATCCAATAGGAATCCACAATTCAAGATTACAACCACATCAATCGGAAAATCCCCAATTAACCGAAGTCAACCCCAAGGGTTCTTGAAATAATTCCGAAAATGGCCATTAAATCCGTAGGAATATATTTATCCAAGGTAGATAATCCATATCTAACATATTCCAATGATAATCCAAGCTTACACGAAGAAATCGGAAGGAAAACCCAAAAATCCGAAATTCTAGATCCAAGAGATTAATACCTTTGATTCGATGTTAAGGAGATGATGAAGTGATGATAATCCAACTCAAAGACTTGAAGATGATGATGGATGATAGAATCTCGAAGAGAACTCTCCAAAATGCACGAAATCGCCCGAAACCGATGAGGGAATGAGAAAGGATGATAAAATGACGAACTCGGGCTAACTGTCCAATATATAGCCAATCCAGGTTAGCGTGCGCTAGCCCTTATGCGTAGCGTGCGCTAACGGGTAATTTGGGTAGTCCAGTACCCACTGTCCGAACACGGTAGCGCGCGCTACGTACCTTTTTGTAGCGTGCGCTACGGCCATACCACTAGCGTGCGTTAAAACCCATTGTTAGCGTGCGCTAACGAATTATGTGATGCCCAGTACTGGAATCCAGAAACTGTCTATCCTCTGATCTGACTTCGGTAGCGTGCGCTACAACCAACAAGTAGCGTACGCTACTACACCGCTTGCGTATGCTAAATATCACTCATAGCGTGTGCTATGAATTAATCCAGTGCAGTCCAGTAGCCACTGGACTCAACCTGATCCGTCCTTAGCGCGCGCTACAGCAATTATTAGCGTGCGCTACTACAACCCACTAGCGCGCGCTACTTACCACTCATAGCGTGCGCTACTAACAACTCACCTGCAGTCCAGTACCTTCTGGACTGCAGCCAGGGTAACATTAGCGTGCGCTAATGCTGAGTGGTAGCGTGCGCTACCTGTACTCAATTAGCGTGCGCTAAAAAGAGTACGTAGCGTGCGCTACTCCTCACGCACAACCCACAACGAAAATGACAATGATGATAAACACGGCACGAAACTCCAATTAGATTACTGATGAATGACGATTGATACACGATACAATTACTCTGAATGATGAATACCATGATTGAATATGAGTGACAAATGATCATAAATGAGTGAAATTACTGAATGACAATTACTGAATGATAAATACTGAATGATAATAACTGAATTACAACCGGGTATTACATACACCCCCCCTTAAAAGAGTTTCATCCCCGAAACTAAGGGTCAAACAACTCGGGATAACTCTCCCGCATACTATCCTCGGTTTCCCAAGTAGCCTCTTCGACTCCATGTCTAGACTACTAAATCTTGACCAAAGGAATCGTCTTGTTCCTCAACTGTTTGATTCGCCGCTCTAAAACTCGCATAGGACGCTCCTCATATGAATGATCATCGGCGATCTCGATTTCATCGAACTGAAGTATGTGATCGGGTCGGCAACATACTTCCGCATCTAAGAGACGTGAAACACATTATGAATTCGGCTCAACGCCGGAGGTAAAGCCAGTCGATAAGCTAACTCTCCTACTCGATCCAAAATCTCAAACGGTCCAATGAATCTCGGACTCAACTTCCCCCTCTTCCCAAAACGGAAGATACCACGACTCGGGGATACCTTGACCAACACGTGGTCACCTGCCTCAAACTCTAATGGTCGGCTTACGGTTATCTGCATATGATTTCTGTCGACTCTGAGCGGTCAACAAACGACTCCTGATCAAAGTTACCTTCTCACGGGCGGCTATAAGCATATCGGGCTCGGTGCCGATTGATTCTGATAGGTCGTCCCAACACAAAGGAGATCGACAACGACGACCATACAAGGCCTCGTAAGGTGCCATCTTAATCGAAGCATGCCAACTATTATTATACGTGAACTCGATCAATGGTAGCTGGGCTTCCCAATCGTCTTTCCAATCGAGGACACATGCCCTCAACATGTCCTCTAATGTCTGAATAGTCCTCTCTGATTGCCCGTCAGACTGAGGATGAAAGGCGGTACTGAGATTAAGCTGAGTCCCCATAGCACGATGAACTGATTTCCAAAAATGAGACACAAACCATCCGTCACGATCGGAAATGACACTTTTAGGAGTGCCGTGTAGTCTCACTATCTCTTTGATGAACAGCTGGGCAAGTCTCTCGGGACCCCACGTATCCTTGATCTCAAGGAAATGAGCTGATTTAGTTAAGCGGTCCACAATCACCCAGATCGTATTCATGCCACGACGACTCGTCGGCAAACTCGTGATGAAATCCATAGAAATGTCTTCCCACTTCCACTCTGGAATAGGGAGAGGTTTGACATACCCGCTGGCCGATGTTCAATCTTGACTTGTTGACAGGTTAAGCATCTCGAAACAAATTCTGCGACTTATCGCTTCATATTACTCCACCAGTAATTTTGTTTCAAGTCCTTGTACATCTTGCTGGACCCCGGATGAACAGAATAAGGGGTAGCATGAGTTTCTCTCAAAATAGAGTTTTTCAACTCGTCATTCGCCGGTACGCACAACCGATTCTTAAACCTCAAAAGTCCATCCTCGTGGACCACAAATCCAGGGGCTTTCCCCTGAGTCACATCCTCACGGATGCGCAACAATGAAGGGTCTGAACTCTGATTCTCTCGGATTGCCTCCTCGAGTGATGATGAAATCTCTAACATACATAGTTGTCCCTGAACTCGCTGAATCCAGACCTTGATCTCGGGTCTAAGGAATTCCTGCTGAAGCTCCTTCTAGACTGTTAAACGAGCAAGCATCTGCTCCTGAACGGACTTACGACTCAAGGCGTCGGCGACCACGTTCGCCTTGCCCGGGTGGTAAAGGATCTCAATATCATAATCTTTGATTAGTTCTAACCACCGCCTCTGTCGCATATTTAACTCCTTCTGAGTAAATATATACTTTAAACTCTTATGATCGGTGAATATCTGACAGGTAACGCCATAAAGATAATGACGCCAAATCTTCAAAGCGAACACCACGGCTGCTAGCTCCAGGTCGTGTGTCGGATAATTAACCTCGTAAGGCCTCAATTGTCGTGAAGCATAGGCAATAACCTTTCCATTCTGCATGAGCACACATCCGAGACCCTGTCCGGACGCATCACTATAGACCACAAATCCTTCCATCCCCTGCGGCAAGGAAAGTACAGGTGCTGACATTAACCGGCTCTTGAGTTCCTCAAAACTCCGTTGACACGCGTCGGACCACGTGTATTTCTTATCCTTCCGTAAAAGGTTCGTCAAAGGTTGAGCGATTTTAGAAAATCCTTCCACAAATCGCCGATAATAACCCGCTAATCCGAGGAAGCTTCGGATTTCCTTAACATTCTTTGGAGGTAGCCAATCACGAATAGCCTCCGTCTTCTGAGGATCGACACGAACTCCGTCTGATGAAATTACGTGTCCGAGAAACGTCACTTCGGACATCCAGAACTCACATTTAGAAAACTTCCCATAAAGTTGTTCTCGTCTCAACACGTCGAGCACTTGATGAAGGTGAAACTCGTGTTCCTCTCGGTCACGAGAATAAATCAAAATGTCATCGATGAAGACAACAACAAACTGATCCAAAAAGTCGATGAAAACCCGATTCATTAACTCCATGAATACCGCAGGTGCATTAGTCAATCCAAACGGCATAACCACAAACTCATAGTGACCATAGCGTGTTCGAAACGCCGTCCTTGCGATATCCGACTCTCGAATCCGCAACTGATGATATCCAGATCTTAAGTCGATCTTGGAAAATACTGAAGCTCCCTGAAGTTGATCTAAGAGATCATCAATACGGGGTAAGGGATACTTATTCTTGATTGTCACCCTGTTCAACTCCCGATAATCGATACACAAGCGAAAAGAACCATCATTCTTCTTGACAAATAACACTGGTGCTCCCACGGGACGCACTTGGTCGAATATAACCCTTCTCGAACAACTCCTCGAAATGGTTCTTTAATTCTCCGTATTTGGTCGGGGCCATCCGCACGGTGCCTTCGATATCGGGACGATCGTGCTCCAACTCAATCGTGAATTCCACATCCTCTGTGGAGGCAAACTGTAACTCGTGCGGAAAACATCGGCATATTCCTCACTACCGGAATGTCCGTCAACAAGATCTTGATGATTTCTCGGTTTTGGTCATATAGCACCAATAACCAACACACCCCTGATTGAGTAATCTCACTGCTTTCATCAAATTAATGACCTTACCAGAACAGCCGGGATTACCTCCCTGAAACACACATTCAACCCCATCGTCTGAGATGATAGTGATCAAACGCTTACGGACACTAATGATGGCATCATGACGATCCATCCAATCAATACCCAAGATGACGTCGTCTCTCGGCAAATCTACCACGATTAGGTCCGCTGGACATACACGACCATGAAACTGAATCGGAAAATCCTGAATCTCCCGATTACCGATAATTCGTCTACCATCAGGTAGACCAATGACATAAGGCTCACAACTAGTAGCACTACCCAGAAGTAGTCTACTCAAACATGACTCGGAAATGAATGAATGCGATGCACCAGTATCAAAAAGGGTACACACAGGTTGAGATAGAATATCGAGTGTACCTGAGATCATTCGGGCCTCGGGATCATCGGTCTTCTTCATCTCATAAATCCGGGGTTTGCTAGTCCTGCAGACCGACGCTCCTGTCACTGGCTATAGGCTCCACCTTTAGTCGCTCCCGCTGCTTTAAACGACGCCGATTGAGTGGCTCGATTCAACGGCCGATTGCTTAGGGGCCTGAGATGACGTCTGAGTAGGTTTGGAGTCCCTACGGCAAAAACGGGCCTTATGCCCAGCAATCCCACAATTATGACACGTGATAGTATGTCTCGGACACTTGGTACTGAGATGACCAAGATCCCCACAGTTAAAACAGGTGATGGCCGAACTGGCCGCTCGAGACTGAGATTCCGCGGGTTTAGACGACACAGGAGGTCGCTCAGAAAAAGCAGAGCCCGTACGGGGTTTCTTGAAGGTTGTCTGACCGCCTTCAGACTGATTACGATTCTTCGATTTCTTGCTAGCAGACGAAGGTTGCTGCTTAGCAATTTCCTTAGCAGTAAGCTCATAAGTGAGAGCTTTCTCAATGAATTCAGCCAACGTGGTGCAATTATGATTAAGCAACTGAAGTCTCATACGGGGTTTCAGCCTCGTGCTGAAATACTTGATTTTATCCGCCTCTGAATGAATGATGGATGAGGCGAAAGGAAGAAGTTCCTGAAATTTCTCGGCAATGGCGAGAACATCCTCGTCTGCTGAGGGGTCGGGGGTGAGTAATTCTGACAGCTTGGCCTCTCTGAGTGGGGCCGGATAATACCTCTCCATCATGAGAGTCTTGAACTGATCCCAAGTACATGATCCTTCGGTGGGCTTCAACGACAACCACCAAGAATGTGCGCTCTTACCCAGGTAGTAAGCCGCAACAAAAACTTTGTGTCCTTCGGGACACTCCACCATAGCAAACAACTTCTCGAAATGCTCGAGCCAATGAATGATATGTAATACCCAGTTGTAATTCAGTAATTATCATTCAGTATTTATCATTCAGTAATTGATACTCAGTAATTTCATTCATTATTGATCATTTATCACTCAGATTCAGTCATGGTATTCATCATTCAGAGTAATTGTATCGAGTATCGATCGTCATTAATCATTAATCTGATTGGAGTTTCGTGCCGTGTTTATCATCATTGTCATTTTCGTTGCGAACTTTGCGTGAGGAGTAGCGCACGCTACGTACTCATTTTAGCGTACGCTAATTGAGTATAGGTAGCGCACGCTACTACTCAGCCTTAGCGCACGCCAAGGCTATCTTGGCTGCAGTCCAGAAGGTACTGGACTGCAGGTGAGAATAATGGTAGCGCACGCTACGAGTGTTAAGTAGCGCGCGCTAATGGGTTGTAGTAGCGCACGCTATATGTGTGGAGTAGCGCGCGCTAGGGACGGATCAGGTTGAGTCCAGTGGCTACTGGACTGCACCGGGTTTATTCATAGCGCACGCTAGGCATTGTTGTTAGCGTACGCAACCGATATGTTAGCGCACGCTAAATAATGGTTGTAGCGCACGCTATCGAGGTTAGATCAGAGGGCATATGGTTTTCTGGACTCCAGTACTGGGCGTCAAATATTTCGCTAGCGCACGCTAACAATGGATATTAGCGCACGCTAGTAGTATGGCCGTAGCGCACGCTACAAAGAGGTACGTAGCGCGCGCTACCGTGTTCGGGCAGTGGGTACTGGACTACCCAAACTACTCGTTAGCGCACGCTATGCACAAGGGCTAGCGCACGCTAACCTGGACTGAGTATAAATTGGACAGCTTAGTCAGAGTTCGTCATTTTTCATCTCATTTCATTCCTTCGGTATTTTTGGGCGATTCCGAGCGATCCAGAGGGGATTCTTCGAGGTGTAATCATCAATCATCATCTTCAAGTCTTTGAGTTGAATTTATCATCACTTCATCATCTCCGAAACGTCGAATCAAAGGTATTAATCTCTTGGATCTAGAATTTCGGATTTTTGGGTTTTCCTTCCGATTTCTTCGTGTAAGCTTGGATTATCATTGGGATATGTTGAGTTATGGATTATCTACTTGGATAAATATATTCCTACGGATTTAATGGTTATTTTCGGAATTGTTTTCAAGAACCCTTGGGGTTGACTTCGGTTAATTGAGGATTTTCCGATTGATGTCGTTATAATCATGAATTATGGATTCCTAATGGATTATTGATATCATTGAAGTGTTTTGTTAGTTCGAAATACTCATTTTGGTGTGGATTTCGACATATTCGGGATTGGATATTTTCGTAGTCGTGCGGTCGGTTATGTATTCGTTGGAATGCCTATGAGTTTGATTATCGTTGTTTCGACCTTTGGGTTAGTCGTGTTTTGTTGTTTGATACGTGTATTGAACGATTGTTGGTAATTATTGTTATTCAAGGTTGTTCGAGCGATCGGTATCTTGGTTAGGACGTTGTTCGTGGACGGACATTCTTCATCGGTATTGTGTAAGTTAAATCTTACTCGGTTAAAAGGATACTCATTCCTTTTGTTGTTGATTGCTCATAATCATAATTCATTCATCATAATATTAATCATTTTGAGACTTGTAATTGTCGAATAATCATTTCATTCACGAGGAACGACGGTTCCAAATCATTTCATTGGTTTATCAATCACGTCACCATTACTTTCATATCGGTGAGTCATCTTGGCCTTGTCTAATTATTATTCATTGATTTTCATCATGGTCATTCTCGTTCATGTGACCTTCCGGGTTCATATTGCGTGGCCGGGTGTGGCTGTGTGGAATTTTTAGTCGGGCACATGATGGTCATGTATTGGGTTCACCGATACATCGGACCGTGCACACGGTAACGCTTACCTCCGTGAGACTAATTAGGTACAAGGACGGGTGTGTCCGGACATTCGTCTTGTACACTTGCACAGGACATTACGGGCGTACTATGATGCTCCTCTTCAGCGTAATTCATAATTAAGAATATTTCATCACTTCAGTTAATTCATGATTGTGTAATTTCAACTCTTGAGGATTGTTGTTCTGTGTAACTGACCCCGTTGGGGGATTTTGTTTTCAGGTCACGGCAAGGCAAAGGCACGGGAAGAGCATGTTGACGGCGACGAGTCCCAGTGATACTAGTAGGGGGCCCCAGTCTGTTCAGTCATTTATTCAGTCATTTGTGTTTCCTTTATTTATTTTCCGCTGCAAAATTCCGTTTGAGATGCTTATTTGTTCAGGGTGGTGTATTTTATCTCCATATAAAATATACTAGTATTCTGTTTTGTCCTGGTGTAATGTACTTAAACTCCTCATCGGAGTACTTGGTAATATAATGTGGTTCGGTACTACAATTATATTATTTAATTCATCATTTTCATTTGCCTGGTGGGTCCTGGGGATTCACAGACCGTAATATCCGCCTAGTTTGGGGTGTTACAGAGTTGGTATCGAGCAGGTTTTGAATACTACCCTCCAAGTCATGTCTCATTTGAAATCATCGTCATCGGACTAGTATCATTGGACTTTCGCACACGTGTGACTGTGCAAATGCCGAGCCAATCGTATCAAGAATCGTAAGATTTCTAATGCCATGGTATAATTTCGCATTAATCATTCATTCATAATTCATCGATTAACAATCCTCAATCATCATTGTCATTTTGACCGGGACGGTCGAGTTAACTCATTAATCACCAATTCATTTCATTGTTCAGTTGTTGATCAGGAAGATCGGATCATTAATCTTGTTAACTCATCCAAGATAATCATTTCAGTAACTTCATCAGATAATCATGTCACGTCAATTGATCATTCATGTAATCGTTGTATTTGAGCGCGTATGCTCATTTTCATCATTTCATAATATAATCATAATGTGATACTCATGCGAGATGTATAATCATCATATGACTTTCCACTTCAGTATGGAAAGGGTGGCGAGGGCGTGGAGGACGAGGCGTGGAGCGGGCCGAATCGAGAGCTCGTGTGAATACACGTGCAAACGCGAGGAATAATGCTAATTCATCGGCGGCGTGACGCCACTCATTCACACAGACGCGATCATTCATTATCGAGTCGTACCCGGGACACGGCTCAGTCAGAGGGTGTCCGGGTTGATCCACTCGCATTTATGCAGGGCATGATGGCCCAAATGACCCAGATGGCTCAGTTGATGGAGACGATGCATAACTCCACTACTCAGAATCAACAGGCTCCTCCGCCGCCACCTCAGAGGCAAGAGAGGAATGTGAGCAATATCATCGGCGACATCTCTCGCCAGAGGCCACCGACTTTCGAGGGCTCGTCTGAGCCGGCAGATATTATTCATTGGCTCGAACATTTCGAGAAGTTGTTTGCTATGGTGGAGTGTCCGGAAGGACACAAAGTTTCTGTTGCGGCTTACTACCTTGGTAAGAGCGCACATTCTTGGTGGTTGTCATTGAAGCCCACCGAAGGATCTTGTACTTGGGATCAGTTCAAGACTCTCATGATGGAGAGGTATTATCCGGCCCCACTCAGAGAGGCCAAGCTGTCAGAATTGCTCACCCCCGACCCCTCAACAGACGAGGATGTTCTCGCTATTGCTGAGAAATTTCAGGAACTTCTTCCTTTCGCCTCGTCCATCATTCATTCAGAGGCGGATAAGATCAAGTATTTCAGCAAGAGGCTGAAACCCCGTATGAGACTTCAGTTACTTAATCATAATTGCACCACGTTGGCCGAGTTCATCGAGAAGGCTCTTACTTACGAGCTTACGGCTAAGGAAATTGCTAAGCAGCAACCTTCGTCTGCTAGCAAGAAATCGAAGAATCGTAATCAGTCTGAAGTCGGTCAGACAACTTTCAAGAAACCCCGTGCGGGCTCTGCTTTTTCTGAGCGACCTCCAGTGTCGTCTAAACCCGCGGAATCTCAGTCTCGAGCGGCCAGTTCGGCCATCACCTGTTATAACTGTGGGGAACTTGGTCACCTCAGTACCAAGTGTCCGAGGCAGACTATCACATGTCATAACTGTGGAATTGCTGGGCATAAGTCCCGTTTTTGCCGTAGGGACTCCAAACCTACTCAGACGTCATCTCAGGCCCCTAAGCAGTCAGCCGTTCAGAATCAGGCCACTCAATCAGCGTCGTTTAAAACGACAGGAGCGACTAAAGGTGGAGCCTATAGCCGTGACGGAGCGTCCGGTCTGGGACTAGCAAGCCCGGATTTATGAGATGAAGAAGACCGATGATCCAGAGGCCCGAATGATCTCGGTACACTCGATATTCTATCTCAACTTTGTGTGTACTCTTTTCGATCTTGGTGCATCGCATTCATTCATTTCCGAGTCATGTTTGAGTAGACTACGTGGGTAGTGCTACTAGTTGTGAGCCTTATGTCATTGGCCTACGATGGTAGACGAATTATCGTGTCGTGTGATTGAGAATTGTCCGATTCGGTTTCATGGTCGTGTATGGCGGCGGACCTAATCGTGGTAGATTTGCCGAGGGACGGCGTCATCTTGGGTATTGATTGGATGGATCGTCATGATGCCATCATTAATGTCCGTAGCGTATGGTCACTATCATTTCGAGACGATGGAGTTGAATGTGTGTTTCGGAGGTAATCCGGCTGCTCAGTAAGGTCATTAATTCAATGAAAGCAGTAAGGTTACTCAATCAGGGATGTGTCGGTTATTGGTGCTATATGGCCAAAACCGAGAAGTCATCAGTAATGTTAACGGATATTCCGGTGGTGAGGGAATATGCCGATGGTTTTCCAGACGAGCTACCTGGTTTGCCTCCACAGAGGGATGTGGAATTCACGATTGAGTTGGAACCTGGTACGTCCCCGATATTGAAGGCACCGTACCGGATGGCCCCGACCGAAATGCAGGAATTAAAGAACCAACTTGAAGAGTTGTTCGAGAAAGGTTATATTCGACCGAGTGCGTCCCCGTGGGGAGCGCCAGTGTTATTTGTCAAGAAGAAGGATGGTTCATTCCGCTTATGTATTGATTATCGGGAGTTGAACAGGGTGACGATCAAGAATAAGTATCCCTTACCCCGTATTGACGATCTCTTAGATCAACTTCAGGGAGCTTCAGTATTTTCCAAGATCGACTTAAGATCTGGATATCATCAGTTGCGGATTCGAGAGTCGGATATCGCGAGGACGGCGTTTCGAACACGCTATGGTCACTATGAGTTTGTGGTTATGCCGTTTGGATTGACTAATGCACCTGCGGTATTCATGGAGTTAATGAATCGGGTCTTCATCGACTTTTTGGATCGGTTTGTTGTTGTCTTCATCGATGACATTTTGATTTATTCTCGTGACCGGGAGGAACACGAGTTTCACCTTCATCAAGTGCTCGACGTGTTGAGACGAGAACAACTTTATGGGAAGTTTTCTAAATGTGAGTTACGGATGTCAGTGACTTTTCTCGGACATGTAATTTCATCGAGACGGAGTTCGTGTCGATCCTCGAAGACGGAGGCTATTCGAGATTGGCTACCTCAGAAGAGCGTTAAGGAAATCCAAGTTTCCTCGGATTAGCGGGTATTATCGGCGATTTGTAGAGGATTTTCTCGAATCGCTCAACCCTTAACGAACCTTTGCGGAAGGATAAGAGATACATGTGGTCCGACGCGTGTCAACGGAGTTTTGAGGAACTCAAGAGCCGGTTAATGTCGACTGTACTTTCCTTGCCGCAGGCGGAAGGATTTGTGGTTTATAGTGATGCGTCGGACGGGGTCTCGGATGTGTGCTCATGCGAGCAGGAAGGTCATTGCCTATGCTTCACGGCAATTGAGACCTTACGAGGTTAATTATCCGACCCACGACACGGAGCTAGCGGCCGTGGTGTTCGCTTTGAAGATTTGGCGTCATTACCTTTATGGCGTCACTGTCGATATTCACCGATCATAAGAGCTTAAAGTATATATTTACTCGAAGGAGTTAAATATGCGTCGAGAGGCAGTGGTTGGAATTAATCAAAGATTATGATATCGAGATCCTTTACCACCGGGCAAGGCGAATGTTGTCGCCGACGCCTTGAGTCGTAAGTCCGTTCGGGAGCAGATGCTTGCCCGTATAGCAGTTGAAGGAACTTCAAGGAATTCCTTAGACCCGAGATCGAGGTCCGGCGAGTTCAGGGGCAACTTTGTATGTTAGAGATTTCATCGTCACTCGAGGGGGAAATTCGAGAGAATCAGGGTTCGGACCCATCATTGTTGCGCATCCGAGAGGATGTGGCTCAGGGGAAAGCCCCTGGATTTGTGGTCCACGAGGATGGACTTTTGAGGTTTAAGAATCGGTTGTGCGTACCGGCAAATGACGAGTTGAAAAACTCGATTTTGAAAGAAGCTCATGCTACCCCTTATTCTGTTCATCCGGGGTCTAGCAAGATGTACAGGGACTTGAAACAAAATTACTGGTGGAGTAGTATGAAGCGAGAAGTCGCAGAATTTGTTTCGAGATGTTTAACCTGTCAACAAGTTAAGATTGAACATCAGCGACCGGGTATCTTGAAACCTCTTCCTATTCCCGAATGGAAATGGGAAGACATTTCTATGGATTTCATCACGAGTTTGCCGGCCAGTCGTCGTGGCATGAACACGATCTGGGTGATCGTGGACCGCTTAACAAATCAGCTCATTTCCTTGAGATCAAGGAAACGTGGGGTCCCGAGAGACTTGCTCAACTTGTTCATCAAAGAGATAGTCGGTGCGGTACTCCTAAAAGTATCGTTTCCGATCGTGACGGACGGTTTGTGTCGCATTTTGGAAATCAGTTCATCGTGCTATGGGAACTCAGCTCAATCTCAGTACCGCTTTTCATCCTCAGTCTGACGGACAATCAGAGAGGACTATTCAGACATTAGAGGACATGCTGAGGGCATGCGTCCTCGATTGGAAAGACGATTGGGAAGCCCAACTACCATTGATCGAGTTCACGTATAATAATAGTTGGCATGCTTCGATCAAGATGGCACCTTACGAGGCCTTGTATGGTCGTCGTTGTCGATCTCCGTTGTGTTGGGACGACTTATCGAATCAATCGGCACCGAGCCCGATATGCTTATAGCCGCCCGTGAGAAGGTAGCTTTGATCGAGTCGTTTGTTGACCTTCAGTCGGCGAAATCATATGCGAATAACCGTAAATCGACCATTAGAGTTCGAGGCCGGTGACCATGTGTTGGTCAAGGTATCCCAGTCGTGGTATCTTCCGTTTTGGGAAGAGGGAAAGTTGAGTCCGAGATTCATTGGACCGTTTGAGATTTTGGATCGGGTGGGCGAGTTAGCTTATCGATTGGCTTTACCTCGGCGTTGAGCCGAATTCATAATGTGTTTCATGTCTCTCGATTGCGGAAGTATGTTGCCGACCAGTCACATACTTGATTCGTAATCGAGATCGCAACGATCATTCATATGAGGAACGTCCTATACGAGTTTTAGAGCGGCGAATCAAGCGGTTGAGGAATAAGACGATTCCTTTGGTTAAAATTCGGTGGTCTAGACACGGAGTCGAAGAGGCTACTTGGGAAACCGAGGATAGTATGCGGGAGAGTTATCCCGAGTTGTTTGACCCTTAGTTTGGGACGAAACTCTTTTAAGAAGTGTATGTAATACCCGATTGTAATTGATAATTATCATTCGGTATTTATCATTGATAATTGATACTCATAATTTCATTCATTATTGATCATTTATCACTCGATTCGATCATGGTATTCATCATTGAGTAATTGTATCAGTATCGATCGTCATTCATCATTAATCGATTGGAGTTTCGTCGTGTTTATCATCATTGTCATTTTAGTTGCGAACTTTGCGTGAGGAGTAGCGCACGCTACGTACTCATTTTAGCGTACGCTAATTGAGTATAGGTAGCGCACGCTACTACTCAGCCTTAGCGCACGCCAAGGCTATCTTGTTGCGATCCGAAAGGTCTTGGGTGCGGTGAGAATAATGGTAGCGCACGCTACGAGTGTTAAGTAGCGCGCGCTAACGGGTTGTAGTAGCGCACGCTATATGTGTGTGGAGTAGCGCTAAGGCGGATCGAGTTGAGTCCGGTGGCTCTTTGGGCCACCGGGTTTATTCATAGCGCACGCTAGGCATTGTTGTTAGCGTACGCAACCGATATGTTAGCGCACGCTAAATAATGGTTGTAGCGCACGCTATCGAGGTTAGATCGGAGGGCAGATGGTTTTACGGACTCCCGATCAAGGCGTCAAATATTTCGCTAGCGCACGCTAACAATGGATATTAGCGCACGCTAGTAGTATGGCCGTAGCGCACGCTACAAAGAGGTACGTAGCGCGCTACCGTGTTCGGGCGGTGGGTCTTGGACTACCCAAACTACTCGTTAGCGCACGCTATGCACAAGGAGCTAGCGCACGCTAACACAGGTGAGTATAAATTGGGCGACTTAGTCGAGTTCGTCATTTTCATCTCATTTCATTCCTTCGGTATTTTTGGCGATTAGAGCGATCCGGAGGATTCTTCGAGGTGTAATCATCAATCATCATCTTCAAGTCTTTGAGTTGAATTTATCATCACTTCATCATCTCAAACGTCGAATCAAAGGTATTAATCTCTTGGATCTAGAATTTGGATTTTTGGTTTTCCTTCCGATTTCTTCGTGTAAGCTTGGATTATCATTGGGATATGTTGAGTTATGGATTATCTACTTGGATAAATATATTCCTACGGATTTAATGGTTATTTTCGGAATTGTTTTCAAGAACCCTTGGGGTTGACTTCGGTTAATTGAGGATTTTCCGATTGATGTCGTTATAATCATGAATTATGGATTCCTAATGGATTATTGATATCATTGAAGTGTTTTGTTAGTTCGAAATACTCATTTTGGTGTGGATTTCGACATATTCGGGATTGGATATTTTCGTAGTCGTGCGGTCGGTTATGTATTCGTTGGAATGCCTATGAGTTTGATTATCGTTGTTTCGACCTTTGGGTTAGTCGTGTTTTGTTGTTTGATACGTGTATTGAACGATTGTTGGTAATTATTGTTATTCAAGGTTGTTCGATGTAACGCCCGGTTTCTTTTTTTTCGGTACGTTAATTATTTTCATGGTATTTAATTATTTTAAATGATGGGTTTAATTAATTAGCCAAGTTAGATTAAATTACAAGTTTTGGGCTAAGTTAATTGATAGATTTAATTATATTGGGCTAGTAAGAAATGAGTTTTGAGCCTAGCCCATTAGTGTAGTCATTAGGCTTTGTCCTAATATGAATTATAAAAATATCACAAACCCTAACCTCCTCCTCTCTCCCTCATTTTTTCGGCCGATCTCCCATCTCTCCCATCTCCCTCTCTCATTTTTCTCTTCCCAAAGCCACAATCATCTTCTCCTTCATTTCCTTGTTGGTGTAACAAGCTTAGGTAAGATCTTTTAAGGTGTTCTAATCTTTTCTTTTGATTTATATTCAATTAATTGTTTTAAGTGTTGATTATCATCTAGAAATTTCATCACCATCTTCTATACATGGTGTATGATGAGCCTAGATGATCATATTATGTAAAAGATCTATATGATTCATAAAAATTATCAAGTTGTAACTTGTGTGATTTAAAGAAGATAGATCTTATGGTTTTAACCAATGTTGTTATTGTTATAAGTTGTATGTTATCATCATCTCTAGATTATATCTACACCTATACATGGTGTATGATGGATCTAGATGATTATATAAAATACAAGGTCTAAATGAACCATGGAAATCACCAAGTTTTATTTAGGTGATAAAATGTGATAGACCTTGTGAATGGTTATAATTCTTGTTAATTATTATTTTGATTCTCAACATATCCATATCAATATGTTTAGATCTAAGTATACAACTTCATAGCATCTTCTAAGATGTGTATATAGATATTTGTGTATTTGAAAGATCAAGGAACCCTTAAGAAAGGGGAAAATTGTGGTTTGTCATATATTATGTTGATTTGATTCTTTTCCTTGTGACTAAATGAAATACCAATGACCCCTAGCCCTTTTTAGTGCCACCATGTTCATAGGGGACTGAATTTGGGTGATAAACACATCTAGGAATGTGATTTAAAGGGAGAGGAATGGATTGGTTAAAAGATTAAGGGTTGGCTACGATTCTGTTTCCATCAGATTTGTAGTCATCTTACAAAAATCATAACTTGAATTCTATAACTCAAACGGATCTCAGACCTGTGCCAAAAGTTTACAAATTGTGTTGGGTAACTTTCTTATGAAGGTCACTCTCACTAATTAGGACTTTATCCATGGGCAAGAACGGCACCTTTGCTGGTAGGTCTGATCCGGGTCTGATCTGATAGGTCAACTTGTTTTATTCGTTTCTAGGGCTTGGGAAATGATCTAATGGGATTCCAAGTTCCCACATGTGTGTTATGACCTAAAGTTGTGATCTGGAGTTTATGGGATGTTATCTCCAAGTATTTCTTGGTCATATTGAGTTCACACTCCAGATCAGTTTTCTGTCATCAGCTTTTAAGGGTTTTGTAATTAGTCATGTTGTGAATTTCATATCTAGAGTTTGGGAAACCCTTTTTGGTCGATTCCAACTCTGAGACTTTGGTATTTATGTCTATTATCTTTGTGATTTTTAGTTTGGACAATGTCTACCCACAAGTTGGGTAGAATTGGCCAACACTACTGATTCCTATGATTTGGGACTGCACTGCGATGTCTTTTTAAAAGCATCATAATAAATTCATATTTTGGAGTTAGAGTGAGTTCTTTACTGTTTTAAAAGGGGAAAGACTCTAGTTTCTTAGAAAAATTTAATATTGATATGTTAATACTTAGGAAAATTAAGTAAATCCATCTTTAACAGCGGGTCTGTTTTTAGACCTTGCTGTCCAGATTTTTGTTTAAGTCTTTAAGCTTCATCTTTGGGTATATCCTAACTCCTAGTTTATAATAGGTGAAGTTTTGGCATTTGCTCAAGTGTGGTAGCCAGTTTTGATTTAGCAATCTCCCTTAAGTATTCAAGGAGAGTTCTCTCACTCCATTGTCTCAATATTTATGATTGCTAGGTTAGCACGTGAGTGTTAAATTATTATTATGGTATGATAATGTGGATGCATGCTTAAATTGTTAATCATACATGTGCCTTTGTATGTTTATTGTTGAGGGGATCATAGCAATTATCCGGCTTTTGTCCGGTGCGCGTGGTTAGGTATAATTACTCCAATACCCTCCGGGATGTGAGGTGAGGGTAAGATTAACCCAATACTCTTCGGTTTGTGAGATGCGGGTAACCTACTAGCCCTCCTTATAAGCCTTGATTTGTTCTTGGCTTATGTTTAAATGTTAAAACTATATATATTTAAATCTAGGTCTAGTGATTGTGGATATTGGTATAATGTTGTGATTGAATTCACTAAGCTTTGTGCTTACGGTTTTACTCAACATTTTCGGGTATTACGATTAAGGAGGCTAAGGAGGTAGCGGGAGCATTCGTGACACCTTTGCGATTTATTTTAAGTCAATGAACATTTTTAGTACTTCCGCTTTTGACATTTCTATATTAGAAAGTTTTACTTATGTTGTTTTCTTTAGAAGTTTGATAACTTGATTGCCATTATTGGCTTATTAAATTAAATAAATGAAGTTCCTTTATGAATTGGTGTCAAACCTTATATTATTTCGGTAAAAAAAAAATAATAATAAAAATAAAAATAAATTTTGGGTGTTACAAGTTGGTATCGAGCTTTTCATTTGAGTGAACTAGGCTTTCTTAGGGATGTCTAGACTCAAATTTAAAACATTTTATTTCTCTTGTTCAAAGTTTATAAAAAAAAAAAAAAAAACTAGCGGTGAAGATGTCACGGTGCGCGGTCATTGACCAAGTAAGTTTTATTTACTAATTGAGTTTAAATTTTATTACTTATCAAACACAATAGTATGCTCCATTTATGACATATCCCAAAGACTAGCCTAGGAGGATAATTATATGCCTTTAGTGCTACTATCTACCATGTGAGAATTTAGGCCTTTTAGATCTACCATGAGTGTGAATTAAAGCATTACGGCTAGGAGCAAGTGAAATTTTGAAACTAGACTGAAATCGAAATTGGAACTTCTATATTGAATAATAGAAGGGCCCCTATTATTCAATATATTGGAGCCGGTTTTGGGGACGGGGCAAGGTTGAAAAGTTTTCAGCAAGCTGAGTGTTTTCAATCTCTTAGACATGCATAGGTTGAATCGTTTATCTTTTCTTATTAATTTTAGATGGCTCCGCCAGCTCGCCTCAAAGCAATTCAAATAGCTCAAGTTAGGGAACTCGTTGCTGAGGAGTTCAATAATGCTTTTAACGAGATCATTCCGAATGTCACGGCTAACATCATTGATCAAGTTCGTGCTCTGCTAGATGAGCGTATGGCAGATGCACCTCCGCCTGGCGGGGGGCTCCTAATCCTCCTGTTCGTGATTTAATGTACTACTACGAGAAATTCGGCAAGTGCAGCCCACCTCATTGGGATGGGGAGGACGATCCAGTGGCAGCTAAGCACTGGTTATCTGACGTGGAGGGCGCCTTTATGACTATAGGGTGCCCAGACCGGTTTAGAGTGTTGGTAGCAAAGAACCGGTGAGGAAGCGGGGTAAGACATGGTGGAACACCACCACGGGAAGAATGATGAAGAAGGCTGTAAGGGCGATTACTTGGGCCCGGTTTGTGGAGTGGTTCGAGGCACGATATGTGCCTAGGGTGGAGCAACAAAGAATGATGCAGGAGTTCATGGCGTTACAACAGACCACCGAGTGCATCGGTGATCTGAACGCCAAGTTCATGGAGATGCTTTCTTTACGTCCTACTTTTCTTTGGAGATGAAGCATGGCTTGTTAGTCGGTACATCTCGATTTTACGTCTCGACATCCGGGAATTTGTGAGCATGCAAGACTTTACGACCTTGGGTGCGATCATGGGCGGCACTGAAGAGAGAGATTGAGTGCAAACTCAATCGAAGAGGAAACTAGAGAGCACTTTTTCTAAAACTTCTAATGAGACTCATAAGAAGACAAAGTTTGGGGATAAACCAAGATATGAATACAAGCCATCTGCGGGCGGTGATCGACCCCCAATGGTGTGTTATAGCTGTAAGAAGGAAGGGCATCATGGAAGAATTGCAAGGCTCCAAAAGCCATTCTGACCTCCCGGAGTTACTCTTTGTTGCGGCGGTACCGGTTTGTTACAATTGCCAAGAGAAGGGGCACAAGAAGCACGATTGCCCAAAGTCGAAGAAGAATGGGAATGCAAATCCCAATCTCGCCCGACCTCTATCGGACCAACTATGTTGACACGAGGACGTGTCCACCACTTACGAGGTAGGAGCTGCGAAGCTGCATTTAGCAGTAAACATCTCTTCCTTATCTTTTATCTTATGCTATGCCATAGAGTAATTGTTTTATTGATTAAATATTATGAATCGAGGCACTTATCATTAGATTCTCACCTGCCGCCGTTATGTTTGATTCTGGCGCTACTCACTCCTTCGTGTCACGCACGTTCATAAATCGTTTGGGCGTGGTGTCGGGAAACTAGCACGTCCCATGGTTATCGAAGTTGCCGACAATCGAACTATCTTCGTATCGATGTTTATCGGGGTTGTACCCTTGAATTTTCGGAGTTGAATTCCCCATTGATCTTATCCCTATTGCTATGAGGGAACTTTGCGTTATTGTGGGTATGGATTGGCTCGATGCATTTGATGCAGAAATTCTTTGTCGCAAGAGACAAGTTCGTGTTCAAAACCATAGGGGTGGAGAACTTATTATTCAAGGAGATATTCCCCATTTGGATATTGCTTCTTGTACCTCTGCTATTGCACTCGATAATGTTCCATTGTTTCCGACTTTGGTGACGTCTTTCTGAGGAACTCCGGGTTTGCCACCTATTAGGCAAGTGGAGTTTCGCATTGATTTAGTACACAGCCTGCTCCGATCGCCAAATCTCCTTATCGTTTGGCGCCATCCGAGATGAAAGAGCTTCAAGATCGATTCAGGAGCTTAGTGATAAGGGGTTTATACGGCCAAGTTTCGCCGTGGGGTGCTCCTATACTTTTCGCGAAAAGAAGGACGGTTCTCAAAGAATGTGCATAGATTATCGGGAGTTGAATAAACTCACGATAAAGAACCGTTATCCTTTACCTCGTATCGACGATCTTTTCGACCAACTCCAAGGAGCGTCTTGGTTTTCCAAGATTGATTTGCGTTCGGTTATCATCGAGATGCGAGTTCGTGATTGTGACATTGAGAAAACGGCGTTTGAACCCGATACGGACACTTTGAATTTGTGGTGATGCCTTTCGGACTCACTAATGCACCCATTGCTTTTATGGATCTTATGAATCGGGTGTGTGGTCCGATGCTCGACCGTTCGGTCATTGTGTTTATTGACGATATTTTGGTCTATTCTAAGACCGTGGAGGAGCATGAAAAGCACATTCGGGAACTTCTAGAGACACTACGGAGAGAACGGCTTTATGCTAAATTTTCTAAGTGTGAATTTTGGTTAGAAGAGGTTCAATTCTTGGGCCACGTGGTGAACAAGGAAGGTATCAAGGTCGATCCGGCCAAGATTGATGCGGTTAAGAAATGGGAAGCTCCTAAATCGCCTTCGGAGATTCGTAGTTTCTTAGGTTTGGCAGTTACTATCGTAGGTTTATTGAAAATTTCTCAAAGATTGCTCTACCTCTTACGCGATTGACCAAGAAGTCGGAGAAATTTGTTTGGGGTCGGAACAACGGTTTGCATTTGAAGATCTTAAGACGGTTGTGTAATGCTCGGTTTTGACTTTAGGAAGGAGTGGAGGACATAGTAGTGTCTTGCGACGCATCCCTCACAGGTTTTGGTCTTTGTGTTGATGCAACGGGGTAAGGTGATAGCTTATGCGTCTCGCGGCTAAAACCTCACGAAAGGAACTACCCCACTCATGACTGGAATTAGGAGCCGTTTTTTTTGCTCTCAAGATATGGAGGCACTACCTTTACGGGGTTAAGTGTATCATTTACACTGACCATAAAAGTTTGAAGTACCTTTTCGATCAGCGGGATTTGAATATGAGGCAGGTTAGATGGTTAGATGTGGTGAAAGATTACGACTGTGAGATTCACTACCACCCCGGTAAAGCTAATGTGGTAGCTGACGCACTCAGTCGTAAGCAATCTGTCGAACCGATTCGAGCTAAATGTCTTCGGATGACTATGGAGACATCATTATTGGGTATGATTCGAGATGCTCAAGATGTGGCGACTCAAGAGGGGAACCCAAATCGTGAAAGGATTGTGAATGAGTTACCTAAGATGGAGCGAGATGCGCGTGGTTAGGTATAATTACTCCAATACCCTCCGGGATGTGAGGTGAGGGTAAGATTAACCCAATACTCTTCGGTTTGTGAGATGCGGGTAACCTACTAGCCCTCCTTATAAGCCTTGATTTGTTCTTGGCTTATGTTTAAATGTTAAAACTATATATATTTAAATCTAGGTCTAGTGATTGTGGATATTGGTATAATGTTGTGATTGAATTCACTAAGCTTTGTGCTTACGGTTTTACTCAACATTTTCAGGTATTACGATTAAGGAGGCTAAGGACTGACGGGAGCATTCGTGACACACTGCGATTTATTTTAAGTCAATGAACATTTTTAGTACTTCCGCTTTTGACATTTCTATATTAGAAAGTTTTACTTATGTTGTTTTCTTTAGAAGTTTGATAACTTGATTGCCATTATTGGCTTATTAAATTAAATAAATGAAGTTCCTTTATGAATTGGTGTCAAACCTTATATTATTTCGGTAAAAAAAAAAAAAATAATAATAAAAATAAAAATAAATTTTGGGTGTTACATTCGAGCGATCGGTATCTTGGTTAGGACGTTGTTCGTGGACGGACATTCTTCATCGGTATTGTGTAAGTTAAATCTTACTCGGTTAAAAGGATACTCATTCCTTTTGTTGTTGATTGCTCATAATCATAATTCATTCATCATAATATTAATCATTTTGAGACTTGTAATTGTCGAATAATCATTTCATTCACGAGGAGCGGTTCCAAATCATTTCATTGGTTTATCAATCACGTCACCATTACTTTCATATCGGTGAGTCATCTTGGCCTTGTCTAATTATTATTCATTGATTTTCATCATGGTCATTCTCGTTCATGTGACCTTAGGGTTCATATTGCGTGGCGGGTGTGGTGTGTGGAATTTTTAGTCGGGCACATGATGGTCATGTTTTGGGTTCACCGATATATCGGACCGTGCACACGGTATCTATTACCTACGTGATACTTTTTAGGTACTAGGACGTGTGTGTCAGGACATTCGTCTTGTACACTTGCACAGACATTACGGGCGTACTATGATGCTCCTCTTGACGTAATTCATAATTAAGAATATTTCATCACTTGATTAATTCATGATTGTGTAATTTCAACTCTTGAGGATTGTTGTTACGTATGGCCGGCCGTTGGGGATTTTGTTTTTCAGTCACGGCAAGGCAAAGGCACGGGAAGAGCATGTTGACGGCGAGTCAGTGATACTAGTAGGGGCCCCGATGCATTGATCATTTATTGATCATTTGTGTTTCCTTTATTTATTTTCATTTGCAAAATTCCGTTTGAGATGCTTATTTGTTCGGTGGTGTATTTTATCTCCATATAAAATATACTAGTATTATTTGTCTGGTGTAATGTACTTAAACTCCTCATCGGAGTACTTGGTAATATAATGTGGTTCGGTACTACAATTATATTATTTAATTCATCATTTTCATTTGCCTGGTGGGTCCCAGTCGGGGATTCACGGCACTGTAATATCCGCCTAGTTTGGGGTGTTACATGATATCCGCCGGCTCAGATGAACCCTCAAAAGTAGGTGGCCTCTGGCGAGAGATGTCGCCGATGATGTTGCTCACGTTCCTCTCTTGCCTCTGAGGTGGCGGCGGAGGAGCCTGCTGATTTTGATTGACGGAGTTATGCATCGTCTCCATCAGCTGTGCCATCTAGGTCATTTAGGCCATCATGCCCTGCATAAAAGCAAGTGGGTCAACCCGGACACCTCCTGACTGAGCCGTGTCCCGGGTACGACTCCCCGATAGTGAACGATCACGTCCAAGTGAATGAGTGGCAGCGTCGTTGCTCGATGAATTAGCATTATTCCTCGCATTCGCACGTGTATTCACACGAGCTCTCGAGATTCGGCCCGCTCCACGGCCTCGTCCTCCACGTCCTCTTCTTGCCCTCTCCATACTGAAGTAGGAAAGTCACATGATGATTATATTTCCCGCATGAATATCACGTTATGATTATGACATGAGATGATGAAAATGAGCATACGCGCTCTAACACAGTGATTAGATGAATGATTAACTGAGGTGACATGATTATCTTGAACAAGTTAACATGATTAATGATTTGATCTTCCTGATCAACAACTGAATAATGAAATGAATTGAATGATTAACGAGTTAACATGACCGTCCTGGTCAAATGAAAATGATGGTTGAGGATTGTTAACTGATGAATTATGAATGAATGATTCTTGCCAGAAATTATACCATGGCGTTAGAAATCTTACAGTTCTTGGTCTGACTGGCTCGGCATTTGCACAGGTCACACGTGACGCGAAAGTCCAATGATACTAGTCCGATGACGATGATTTCAAATGAGACATGACTTGGAGGGTACTATTCAAAACCACGCTCTGATACCAACTCTGTAACACCCCAAACTAGGCGGATATTACCGTGCCGTGAATCCCCGACTGGGACCCACCAGGCAAATGAAAATGATGAATTAATTAATATAATTGTAGTACCGAACCACATTACATTACCAATTACTCCGATGAGGAGTTTAAGTACAACACACCAGGACTAAACCGAATACTAGTGTATTTTATATGGAGATAAAATACACCACCCTGAACAATTAAACATCTCAAATGGAATTTGCAGCGGAAAATACAAATGACGGAATAACTGAAATGACTGAAACAAAATGAAATGACTGGGGCCCCCTACTAGTATCACTGGGACTCGTCGCCGTCAACATGCTCTTCCCGTGCCTTTGCCTTGCCGTGACCTAAAAACAAAATCCCCCAACACGGTCAGTTACACAGAACAACAATCCTCAAGGGTTAAAAATACACAATCATGAATTAACTGAAGTTATGAAATATTCTTAGTTATGAATTACGCTGAAGAGGAGTATCATAGTACGCCCGTAATGTTCTGTGCAAGTGTACAAGGCGAATGACCGGACACACCCGTCCTTGTACCTAATTAGTCTCACGGAGGTAAGCGTTACCGTGTGCACGGTCCAATGTATCGGTGAACCCAATATATGACCATCGTGTGCCCGACTAAAAATTCCACACAGCCACACCCGGCCACGCAATATGAACCCAGAAGGTCATATGAACGAGAATGACCACAATGAACATCAATGAATAATAATTCGACAAGGCCAAGATGACTCACCGAGATGAAAATAATAGTGACTTGATTGATAACTTGATGAAATGATTTGGAACCGTCGTTCCTCGTGAATGAAATGATTATTCGACAATTACAAGTCTCAATATGATTAATACCATGATGAATGAGTTATGATTATGAGCAATCAACAACAAAAGGAATGAGTATCCTTTTAACCGAGTAAGAGTTAACTTACTCAATACCGATGACAAAGTCCTTCCACGAACAACGTCCTAATCGATATACCGGTCGCTCGAACAACCTTGAATAACAACAATTACCAACAACCGATCAATACACGTGTCAAGCAACAAAACACGACCAACCCAAAAGTCGATACAACGATAATCAAACTCATAGGGGCATTCAAACGAATACGTAACCAACCACACAACCGGAAATATCGATCCGAATTAATCGAAACCAACACCAAAATGAGTATTTCGAACTAACAAAACACTTCAATGATATCAATAATCCAATAGGAATCCACAATTCAAGATTACAACCACATCAATCGGAAAATCCCCAATTAACCGAAGTCAACCCCAAGGGTTCTTGAAATAATTCCGAAAATAGCCATTAAATCCGTAGGAATATATTTATCCAAGGTAGATAATCCATATCTAACATATTCCAATGATAATCCAAGCTTACACGAAGAAATCGGAAGGAAAACCCAAAAATCCGAAATTCTAGATCCAAGAGATTAATACCTTTGATTCGATGTTAAGGAGATGATGAAGTGATGATAATCCAACTCAAAGACTTGAAGATGATGATGGATGATAGAAGCTCGAAGAGAACTCTCCAAAATGCACGAAATCGCCCGAAACCGATGAGGGAATGAGAAAGGATGATAAAATGACGAACTCAGGCTAACTGACCAATATATAGCTAATCCAGGTTAGCGTGCGCTAGCCCTTATGCGTAGCGTGCGCTAACGGGTAATTTGGGTAGTCCAGTACCCACTGTCCGAACACGGTAGCGCGCGCTACGTACCTTTTTGTAGCGTGCGCTACGGCCAATCCACTAGCGTGCGTTAAAACCCATTGTTAGCGTGCGCTAACGAATTATGTGATGCCCAGTACTGGAATCCAGAAACTGTCTGTCCTCTTATCTGACTTCGGTAGCGTGCGCTACAACCAACAAGTAGCGTACGCTACTACACCGCTTGCGTACGCTAAATATCACTCATAGCGTGCGCTATGAATTAATCCAGTGCAGTCCAGTAGCCACTGGACTCAACCTGATCCGTCCTTAGCGCGCGCTACAGCAATTATTAGCGTGCGCTACTACAACCCACTAGCGCGCGCTACTTACCACTCGCAGCGTGCGCTACTAACAACTCACTGCGGTCCAGTACCTTACGGATTGCGGCCAGGGTAACATTAGCGTGCGCTAATGCTGAGTGGTAGCGTGCGCTACCTGTACTCAATTAGCGTGCGCTAAAAAGAGTACGTAGCGTGCGCTACTCCTCACGCACAGCCCACAACGAAAATGACAATGATGATAAACACGGCACGAAACTCCAATTAGATTAGTGATGAATGACGATTGATACACGATACAATTACTCTGAATGATGAATACCATGATTGAATATGAGTGACAAATGATCATAAATGAGTGAAATTACTGAATGACAATTACTGAATGATAAATACTGAATGATAATAACTGAATTACAACCGGGTATTACAATACAGTAGATAGAAATGAATCAAGATTCAAAATAAATCTACTAATGATTTTGAAGTTAAAACACGGTTTTTATTTTGTAATTCCAAATTCAAGGTTTTTTTCCCAAAAGGTTGATTATTTCTTTCCCACTCGTGATACACACAACTCCCTTTAATGGTTGCTCTCGATCACTTGTTTATTTTTCGACTCAATATGAAGAAGAATTTCATTGGCGTCATCAAATATTGTGATTTTTCATGAAATTGAGTGTATTGAAGTTCAGCCGTTAATTAATTCAAATCTGCTCATAAACTACATCCCTTAGTGATAGCTTTCACACCGTTATTTGCTAACGTGTAGCTCTTTTCACTAACACAATTTCTATCTCATTTTTTTAAAAGGTGATAGCTTTCACACCGTTATTTGCTAACGTGTAGCTCTTTTCGCCAATTTTTCTGAGACGACAGCTACGCACCAACAATGGTTAGTTTTTTATTTTTCGCAAAATTTAAGACTCCCAAAATTAGGCAGCTGTTGCTGCTCAACACTTTTCATTTTCGTCATTTTTTTAGGTAATAGCTTTCACATCGTTATTTGCTAACGTGTAGCTCTTTTCACCAATGACTCCTTTTTTAAGGGAATAGAATTTTTGCAGAAAATCATTTCTTATTTTAAGCATGAAAAATCAAAAACTCCACAAATTAAGTAAATTTCAGTTCTATTTTTCATCAACCGATTGATTCTTCTTTTCTCAAGGTAACGAATGACTCGATTTTATATGATAATTACAAGGCTTGGAAAGAGAGATTAAGGCTCAAAAATTTTTGGAATATACAATTTTTTTACCGGTTAAAACGATTTTAGAAGCTTGTATATAGCTAATTTATTGGTGTTATGGCCAGATCTAGAAATCTCAAAAATCAAAATACTATATATATATATATATATAGATATAGATATAGAAATATATATACACTAAACCTAAAAAAAAATCAATGCCAAATAATAAAAACACACCAAAATTCCAACACACCAAAATAATTAAACAAACCACCCCCAAACTTAAAAATAAAATTGTCCTCAGTTTAAAAATAAAAAATAAAATAAAATAAAAAGCAATGCAGAAAAGCAGAATACTCCCTGTTAAGAAAGTTGATGTTTGGGCTAACGCCTTTTAGAATCTGCAAGAGAATAAATATACGAGGCACACAACAAAATAAAATATACTCGTAAGTATAACACAATTTTTAAGATGCGCATCAAGAAAGTCTGAAGAGTCGCCTTACGCTGCCATCAATGCTTTTATAAAAAAAAGACAAAATAAAAATTACAGCAATAACAATACATAAATCGCGAATAGATGCGCGTCAAGAGATCAAGAAGAAACTCCTTAAGCTGCCACCATTTAACACGATTATTACACACGACAGAAAGTAAAAATACAACATGTCCGATATGGGTTTATCAAAGGGAGAGGAATGAATCCACTTTTCATTTTCTCACAGTAAAATCTTCCATCCAGACAATTTTAGCTAGAGCTGGATCTGGTTGAGGAACAAATTCATTGAGTTTATTGATTAGTTCTGTAACATCCCCAAAACCGTATGGGAATATTACACGCCGTAAACCCTTTCCGCAAGGATCTACCAGGCTTAACGTCCATAAACAACCAAATACTTGCCCGGCCAGGGTCAAACAATATAATAATACAGACCGTTAAGGTCACTTACACATAAACACGCAGACCGATGAGGTCACACAACTCTATCAACAGGACTGACTAACAACATTACCCACGCAGGGGTTGAAATACAATACATCGGAAGACTGAAATCAACTCTGACAACACAACAAAAATCAAACAACTCTTGACTCATGATTAGTATCGCAGCTCGTCATCCTCTTGTGCCGATCCTGTGACTGCTCCCCTGAATCTGCATGTACCTGGACGCAAAACAGATATCCACCCCCCGAATACTCGGGGGTTAGTAAAACTCCACTGTTTTACTAGTGCAAGTATCAAACCATACGAAATGTAACAAACAAATAGCAACTACGAATTTAATACGGAAATCAATTATCAAAATGTTCCCGAGAAGTTTTAGAATTTCGAACTCAAGTAAAAGATATTTGAAAAGGAACACATCATCTCGGGAATTTTTAAAACAGAAATTCTTTTGGACCTCGAGTCCCAATTTACAAAACCTTTTCGAAAACATTAGGGCCTTAGCCCGATTCTCGTTTCAAAGCATACAAAATAATATATCAATATGAGTATGAGATCCATATTTAAAATGTTACCCGAACAATCACTGCTACACGATCATTGTTCGTACACATCATGTACCGAACTCCGGAGGCCTCGGCGGACCTTACCCGGACCACACACAATGTTCGTACACATCATGTACCGAACTCCGGAGGCCTCGGCGGACCTTACCCGGACCACACACAATGTTCGTACACATCATGTACCGAACTCCGGAGGCCTCGGCGGACCTTACCCGGACCACACACAATGTTCGTACACATCATGTACCGAACTCCGGAGGCCTCAACGGACCCTACCCGGCTACAACATCGTTCGTACACATCATGTACCGAACTCCAGAGGCCTCGTCAGACCCTACCTGGATCACACACCTTGTCCGTACACGTCATGTACCGGACTCCAGAGGCCTCGTCAGACCCTACCTGGTTCACACACTTTGTTCGTACACATCATGTACCGAACTCCAGAGGCCTCGTCAGACCCTACCTGGATCACACACACATCGACTCGACACAATTCGTAATCATTAAATGTCAAGTCATTTCACATTACGCCGAAATGTACAATCAAGCATGTAAACCAAACAACACAAACATCATGATCATCACAACGACTCTTAACCAACACAACACACATTCGGTACACAATACATTGAACAAACACGTGTACAACCATCTCATATGTACATCGCAATCCTGCACAAATGGCACAACGCCTAACACGTATACCAATACATCACTATTATCACGAAGCCTTTAAATTTCGGAAAACACAACCAACCCAAACGGAACATATTTACGGAGGCAAGCAAAATCGTCATACATGTCATACGTAATTACTATTCACAAGATACAAGTCGTATAATAAGATACTTGCCTTGAATTATTGACGACGCCTTGAATTATTGACGACGCAACGAACGGAAAGGAAAGTCACCGACGAACGCTAGGAACCAACGAAACCGAACCTAACGATTCGAAGAATACAATCACAACCATTTCTAAATGAATACGGAATCGGAATACACCCGAAAACCCGCCTACGATTCATGTATATTCGCATATAAACAACAACGAGGGCGGACCACAACCAAACCCTCTCGATTCCGTAAAAATCACGAAATATACCATGAATCCGTAGGGAAACTAAGAATACTAACAAGATTAATCATATTCATCATGAATTAATCGACAAAACGAACGAATCGGACAAAAGCGAAAACCCCAAATCTACCCAAAAGTAGGGTTCTAAAGATCTAACCTTGATTATTTGGATCGAAGGATGTTATAGGATGATTGATCGGTGATATAAACTCGAAACTTCATGGATTTGTTGTCCAACAACATGGTTTCGTCTCCTCCAAAACCTGACCTCGGACCGAAGGGAAATGAAATGAAAAATGACTGAAAAGTATTTGCTCATCATTTATATCTTTGGCCGGAACTAGCGTGCGCTCGCCGTCCCGGCCTACCGCGCGCTATCGGCCAGGATCGGCCGAGCACTCTCGGCCATGGCCCGCATGACCCGCCACCACCGACACTTCTGCCGACCATGACTCGACCGCCCGACTCCCGCTAGCGTGCGCTACGGCCGGAAGCTGCGCGCGCTAGCCGACTGGCAAAGAGCCACCTGGACTAACAAACTCATCCCGTGCGTCGCTAGTCGGCCGACGGCGTGCGCTACCCTGCCCGGTTAGCGTGCGCCACGACCGGCCAAGCGCGTGCGCTACTGCCGATCTGGCCGAGTCGAACCTCGAAACCCCACTTTATCGCCCGATAGGCGTGCGTTGGTCGACCAAGCTAGCGTCGCTATACTGCCGAGCTACCGCGCGCGAGACTTGGCCGTAGCGTCACGCTACGCCGATTCTGCGCACTCGTCCGGCGGTACCCGCAATCATCCGGCGAGAACCCACAACCGTCCGGCGATCCATAGCCGTCCGGCGGATCCCCAGCCGTCGAGGGCTCGGCGACTCGATTTCCAAAGCGCATTTTAGCGAACACGGCGAAAAGTTCGCGGACAACATCAACGACCGGAATGAAAACATAATACCATAATTAGTCATACGCGACCAAGAAACGGGTCGAGACAACAATTACGTCTGAGATACCCGTAACTTTGGGTAAATTACAAAATGGCCCAAAACGCCCGGAAATCACGATACGTGATCGAATAACCAAACCGAAGTTCACAACACGTCTAACAAAGTTAAACGGACTTACGGAAAACTCGAAACAGCAGTTTCGAACGAGATTCGCAAGAACCGAACTCAAGTGCGGAAAAGTCGTTAGAAAGCACGGAACTCAACAAAACGACTCCGAAACGAATTCGGATGTCAAAAAGTGTAGAATTAATCATTCTCAGAATGACGAAATGGTCATGAGCGAGTCGTCAAAACGGACTTCGGCCGAAAAAAGAAATTTACCGAAAATCGAAAATTGCGGATATTACATTCTACCCTCCTTAAAAGAAGTTTCGTCCCGAAACTTAAAACAAGTAGGGGGAAGAAATATTCCGCCAGGAAAAACTCAACAAGATACACGAGAATGCGTAACTAACGCCCAACGGCGAAATGTTACAAACAACGCAAAGGAATATACGGCGTGAAAATACGCTCCACGGCGACCAACACAATGTCGCCGTTAGGGATATAATAAAACCAACAAATGACAAGCGCCATCAAACGGATAATATAGCCAAGTCAATTATCAGACAATCACAAAACACAACAAACGAAAATCAATATGATTGACCAACCCAACGGTACATCAATCAAAACGCGAGCCAACCGCTGAACAAATACGGAATCCCACCGCCCAAGGGTTGGAAGATCGAAAACGAGACTAATTTCCCGAACTTAAGGGAATTAGGAAGGAGCCTGAATGCTCAACAATCACAAAACGAGAACAAAACCAAACAAACAAACGATCGAACCACAACGATCGAGACAACAAAAATCGAACAATCATGTTCGAAACACGAAGGATAAGAAAATTCAAACAACAACTCCCAGGATGATCTGGTGAGAACAACAAGACGTGCATTCCTATAAGATCCACAGGAAAGGGAATAGCGATTGAAAAGTCACAACGACAAATGAGTTATTCCAAAACAATACCACACTCGTTCGATCAACAAAAGCAAGGGGCAGGACAAGCTCAGAAATGTCAACGAACATAATGAGTCGACAGAGTCGAAAACACAAGAGTTCCAAATCCGATCCACTTCGAATCAAAGAACTAATAGAACCAGATGAGGTCACTCCCGAACAAGGTTCACAAGAATCGAACTGAACCCAAAAAGTCACATCGATAATCAGGTCGACCCACAACAAGATCACAGCTCGTTCGGACGATGTAACCGAAATACAGAACAAGTTCATAAGGTATTAACGAACACGAGCAAATCGATAGACTGGAGAAAGAGAAAATATAGAAGTCAAAATAGTACGGGTATTACCTTTGACCTCGCCCCCAAAACTCACAACAACGGAACCAAGGTAACAATATAACAAGCAATCGACACAACGCGGAACAAACACCGATGCACACGATCATACCAACCCGAGCTCTAACAGCTCGCATATATGCGATAATGCATAAACCGCTACGAGGCGACAACATCCAATACCAATATCACACCCCCCACAGAGGCTACCACGACAACTGTGTGGCGAACGACTCAACGCTCACACCACCAATTCAACAACAACTCGGGGGTTAACACCCTAACGAGAGTACGAACATCACACATATATTCCCGGACCACAAATAGGAGTGATAGGTTTTGAAAACGAAAACCATCTTTTGAAAATAACTTGCAAGCACCAGTTGATCTTGAGTATCATATATCAAAAAGTAGTACAAACATCGTCATCGAGACTTTAAAAAAAAAAAAAAAATCATCTTGCGTTTAATAAAAAAAATGAAGACACCTTTCGTTAAATTAAAACTTTTCAGCTATATTCGACCTTCGGGTCTAAGCGAATGCGTTTCTAAATCATTAGAAATATCTCAAAATATTTTGATCCTCAAGGTAGAATAATTTTGAAACATAGCGTGGCACTAGTAGGCATCTTGAGAGCACTGTGAGAAAATAATTCATTTTAAAAGTACGTCTCGAGGTTTATTTTCTAAGATACTCAAGGTTTTTCAGAAGTACAATAGGCCAAAATGCCCAAAATTCGCACGTATCAACATTCACTTAAACACATCATATCACACGCATCACATCGCTCAAAATCACGACAGTGATATACAATCCTTAGGATATGTTTAACAACATCGTTAAAACAACAATCGGTTTATCAAAACTGGATGGAAAACGATATCAAGAACAAAACTCCAAAAAGTCAACTCTAGGGATTCAAGAAAATACCTAGATTCGGCGAAGAACAATGGATTAGATGGTGTTAAAAATCATCTAGGATACTCCAAACACCTTTGGATGGAAGAAAAATCAGCCCAGATGCGAAACCGAGTCGCTACGTATCAAACTCATGGACGAAGAAGAAGAAATGAAGAAAAATGCAACTTTGCGGATATTACATTCTATCATACAAAAAATAAGTTCGGTCCCGAAACTTTAATTAAGGTTATCACAATGATACGAAACAAAATATAACGACACATAATAAAATACCATGATCATGACCCCGCGGTCCGCTGTCATGCCTCTGTATGTTCAACAACTATACAGGAACTTATTCAAAACAGAACATCATTTAACAAGTTCCAAACGTAAAAACGTCGCAAGATACTCCTCTACACGAGAAACAATCCGCGCAGCTAGTACCAAAAACACTATCACTGGACATCGCTGCGCCCTCCGGAAGTAGGAATGGTACTCTGGTCCCTTATCATCTCGGCAACAATCTCGCAGTACTGAACTCGATGCCCCTCGTTTCCATAATTATAACAAGTCACGGGTGGTTTCTTACAATGCGCGTGTTCATGGCCTAGTACGTTACAGTTGAAACACCTAGGAGCATTACCAGAACTCAAAGACACCGTCTTGGGTCCTTTGGATTCTCTATCTGACCGAGAAGGTCCCATGCTCGGCTGATACGAAGGTTGAGGTGTGGGAATCCCAATTCCCTCACTTCCCGATGCGTCAATGGAGATCTTCTGCTCCTTCGCTACTGATACGGACTCGGTAGACATTATAGCCATTTCAAATGCTAAGGCTCGATCCTGATAGTCCTTCAAGGTTGTACACATAAAAGGAGCCATACACTGCCGAATCTGAGGTTTCATACGCATATCGAAATAACGAACCTTATCTGCCTCACTTTTCACCTGATCCCGAACATAACACAGCTGTCGATTATAATCGACTATCGCCTGGGATATCGACACGTCTCGGGGCGTAGCCGAGAAAAACTCGACAATCCTACGCTCTTTAACAGGCGGCGGACAATACTCGGCCTCCATGGCAGTTTTGAATTCGGTCCAAGTAGCGGTACGATCACTAGGCGCTACGGCCTCCCACCAGTCTGCAGCTTCCTTGTCGAGTAGGTATTGAGCGATAGACACTCTTCTCTCATCGGGGCAAGCTACAGCATCAAATGTTCTGTCCAACTGGAAGAGCCAATTCTCCCAGCCTAACGAGTCCGAAGAACCTACAAAACGGGGCAGGTGCATTCTCATCACATCTCGTAACCACTTACTAGCTCCGTTATCCTCATCTGGAATCCCGTCACGGTGTACGGTCTGATTCACATGCGTGTTTATGTGTAAGTGACCTTAACCGTCTGTATTATTATATTGTTTGACCCTGGCCGGGCAAGTATTTGGTTGTTTATGGACGTTAAGCCTGGTAGATCCTTGCGGAAAGGGTTTACGGCGTGTAATATTCCCATATGGTTTTGGGGATGTTACATTTATGGTATCGCAGCTCGTCATCCTCTTGTGCCGATCCTGTGACTGCTCCCCTGAATCTGCATGTACCTGGACGCAAAACAGACATCCACCCCCCGAATACTCGGGGGTTAGTAAAACTCCACTGTTTTACTAGTGCAAGTATCAAACCATACGAAATGTAACAAACAAATAGCAACTACGAATTTAATACGGAAATCAATTATCAAGATGTTCCCGAGAAGTTTTAGAATTTCGAACTCAAGTAAAAGATATTTGAAAAGGAACACATCATCTCGGGAATTTTTAAAACAGAAATTCTTTTGGACCTCGAGTCCCAATTTACAAAACCTTTTCGAAAACATTAGGGCCTTAGCCCGATTCTCGTTTCAAAGCATACAAAATAATATATCAATATGAGTCTGAGATCCATATTTAAAATGTTACCCGAATAATCACTGCTACACGATCATTGTTCGTACACATCATGTACCGAACTCCGGAGGCCTCGGCGGACCTTACCCGGACCACACACAATGTTCGTACACATCATGTACCGAACTCCGGAGGCCTCGGCGGACCTTACCCGGACCACACACAATGTTCGTACACATCATGTACCGAACTCCGGAGGCCTCGGCGGACCTTACCCGGACCACACACATTGTTCGTACACATCATGTACCGAACTCCGGAGGCCTCAACGGACCCTACCCGGCTACAACATCGTTCGTACACATCATGTACCGAACTCCAGAGGCCTCGTCAGACCCTACCTGGATCACACACCTTGTCCGTACACGTCATGTACCGGACTCCAGAGGCCTCGTCAGACCCTACCTGGTTCACACACTTTGTTCGTACACATCATGTACCGAACTCCAGAGGCCTCGTCAGACCCTACCTGGATCACACACACATCGACTCGACACAATTCGTAATCATTAAATGTCAAGTCATTCCACATTACGCCGAAATGTACAATCAAGCATGTAAACCAAACAACACAAACATCATGATCATCACAACGACTCTTTACCAACACAACACACATTCGGTACACAATACATTGAACAAACACGTGTACAACCATCTCATATGTACATCGCAATCCTGCACAAATGGCACAACGCCTAACACGTATACCAATATATCACTATTATCACGAAGCCTTTAAATTTCGGAAAACACAACCAACCCAAACGGAACATATTTACGGAGGCAAGCAAAATCGTCATACATGTCATACGTAATTACTATTCACAAGATACAAGTCGTATAATAAGATACTTGCCTTGAATTATTGACGACGCAACGAACGGAAAGGAAAGTCACCGACGAACGCTAGGAACCAACGAAACCGAACCTAACGATTCGAAGAATACAATCACAACCATTTCTAAATGAATACGGAATCGGAATACACCCGAAAACCCGCCTACGATTCATGTATATTCGCATATAAACAACAACGAGGGCGGACCACAACCAAACCCTCTCGATTCCGTAAAAATCACGAAATATACCATGAATCCGTAGGGAAACTAAGAATACTAACAAGATTAATCATATTCATCATGAATTAATCGACAAAACGGAACGAATCGGACAAAAACGCGAAAACCCCCAAATCTACCCAAAAGTAGGGTTCTAAAGATCTAACCTTGATTCGCTGGATCGAAGGATGTTATAGGATGATTGATCGGTGATATAAAATCACAAACTTCATGGATTTGTTGTCCAACAACATGGTTTCGACTCCTCAAAACCTGACCTCGGAAGAAGGAAATGAAATGAAAAATTGAAAAAAGTCATTGATGCATCATTTATATACTGGGCCGGAACTAGCGTGCGCTAGCCTTCCCGGCCTAGCGTGCGCTATCGGCCAGTATCGGCCGAGCACTCTCGGCCATGGCCCGCATGACCCGGCACCACCGACAATTCTGCCGACCATGACTCGACCGCCCGACTCCCGCTAGCGTGCGCTACGGCCGGAAGCTTCTTGGCGCTTATCCGGTAGCCTTTGGACTAACAAACTCATCCGTGCGTACGCTAGTCGGCCGACGTGCGCTACCCTGCCGGTTAGCGTGCGCCACGGCCAAGCGATGGCGTGCGCTGCCGATCTGGCCGAGTCGAGAACCTCGAAACCCCACTGTCCGGCCCGATGGCGTGCGTTGGTCGACCAAGCTAGCGTCGCTATCGTGCGAGCTAGCGCGCGCAGACTTCCGGCCGTAGCGTCGCTACTGCCGGTTCTGCCCACTCGTCCGGCGGTACCGCAATCATCGGCGAGAACCCACAACCGTCCGTCGGTCCCGCCGTCGGCCCGATCCATGGCCGTCGGGCTCGGCGACTCGATTTCAAAGCGTGCGGGCGAACACGACGAAAAGTTCGCGGACAACATCAACGACCCGGAATGAAAACATAATACCATAATTAGTCATACGCGACCAAGAAACGGGTCGAGACAACAATTACAGATACAGATACCCGTAACTTTGGGTAAATTACAAAATGGCCCAAAACGCCCGGAAATCACGATATGTGATCGAATAACCAAACCGAAGTTCACAACACGTCTAACAAAGTTAAACGGACTTACGGGAAACTCGAAACAGCAGTTTCGAACGAGATTCGCAAGAACCGAACTCAAGTGCGGAAAAGTCGTTAGAAAGCACGGAACTCAACAAAACGACTCCGAAACGAATTCGGATGTCAAAAAGTGTAGAATTAATCATTCTCAGAATGACGAAACGATCATGAGCGAGTCGTCAAAACGGACTTCGGCCGAAAAAAGAAATTTACCGAAAATCGAAAATTGCGGATGTTACAAGTTCTTCTGGTGTTGTTGCAACGACTATGATTCGTTTAGCACTCTCGGAAATAAAACCCTTTTCAGCAGAGTTGTCGATGAAAGATAGTAAACCATCAAAGAAACCATTGACATTAAGCAGACCTATTGGTTTTTGATGAACATTTAGATGGGCTCTGGTAACCACATGAAAAAGTTCCTCTAGGGTCCCAAAACCACCGGGAAGGATGATAAAGGCGCCAGAATTATTTATCATGTGAGTTATGCGATCTTGCATATTTACAGATCTAAACTCATCTCCAATAGTTGACCCGGTAATTTTACTTTCAGCAAGAGGTTTTGGAATTATTCCCAACACTCTTACTCCTTCCATATAGGCAGAAGCAGCAACTCGTCCCATTAATCCTAGACTTCCTCCTCCGTAAACTACATGAATGCATTTTTCTCCTAAGGTACGACCCAAGTTGTGGGCTGCTTCAGTAAAGCATGCCTCTTTTCCATAACTAGCTCCACCAAAAATGCAGATTGTACTAAATTTTTTTGATGAAGATGATGACTCCATTTTTGAACAGAAATTATTTAGAGAGAAACAGAGAAAAGTGCAAGTTTGAGGGATGAATAAAAGAAACAAGCACAATGTTTATTTATAGAAGAAAAAGAAGGTAAAAATTGTTTAACAAGTTTGTGATTGCGTTGATTGCGCTTCAACTACTCGATAGAATAATGAAAGCATTTATCGCGTATCACATTTTTTATTCAGAAAATCTCACCACACGACAAAAATAAAAGATACTTACGCGTATGTACAGTAGTTGTGATTGTGGCCCACATCTTCCTCTGATTTTACGTTCAGAAACGGCCTAAACGCCTTCTATGAGTTGGGGAGAAGCTTCCCATCCAATTTTCTTACAAATTGGCAAACAGGGTCTTTTAACGTCAGATTCCCAAGACGTTGTTCATATTCTGGTTTGAATTTATTCTACAAACATTGAATTCCGTAATGTACGAGTCCACTAGGATGCGTGTCAAGAGAAATTTCGATATTATCTAGATTCTCTTTATCCAGACCATCCTTAATGAATTGAATTTTATCTTCTCTGTTTGTAGATGGAATTCCTAAAGATCGACATTTTAAATTACAGTTCCATCTAGCACATTTATAGCAAACGGCTATCATCTTTGCTCGTCGTTTCTTGGCATATGAACTTTTTCCAAGCCCTGGTAAAAATCTAGTCGGTATTTCTGTGAATTCACCCTCTATTCTTACTTTGGCTTCAATAATGAATCTTATGTCAAAAGGTATGTTTTTATTCATAAGCAACCTCATCCTTTCAAGTCTTGCCTTGTAAATTTTTAAAATTGCATTTTTGCTTAGAAAGGGAAATCTTTTTTCAAATTTATACAATGTTTCTTCCATTATAAAAAAAATAAAAATAAATGGAGGAAATATTTACAAATATCAGTTGTTGTGGGAAACTAAAAAATCCGACTTTAATAGTCACGGAGTACCGTTATCCGCCACTTGACCGGACAAACACAATTGAGTACTAAGTTACAATGTCGAGAAAGTTGTACCTATAAAAATAGTTTACAATGTAAGATTTCAAATATAACTTATACTTCCCAAACAGCGGCGCCAAAAACTTGACACGTTCTTAGTGTAACTATCGCAAGTGCACGATATCGTATCAAGTAGTAAGTGGACTTTTTGAGTCCGGTTTATCGATCCCACGAGGAAGTTTGGTTATAATTTGAATTATACACTATTAGTCTATTTTTATAGATACTAAGATGAGTGAAACATACAATTAAAGAGTTTGGTTTAATAATTGCAAAGAAAAATGCAATAATAGTTCTAATATTTTAAGGAAATAAAAATATTACAATAATAATAGATTGATTAATGATAAAATGAAATAGTTGGAATTACAAACTTAGTTCGTCATTAGTTATAGAAGATGTATAGGAGATCATAAGATGAATTTACTTATTATGTTGTGTAGATTTGATTTTCCTTAAAAAGACGGTTTCTCTTTCGAACTATAAAACGCCCCTTACATATTGAATCAATCCACTATATTTCTATGTTGATTGGCTTCAATACATAGCATTAGGATTTATGAAAATAACTCAAAGAATCATCTAAGGTCTAGAGATATATTTATATCCCCTAGAACAACATAGAGTGAAGATCATTTGATCTAATCAAACATATTTTCTTTCGAAACATATGAAGACCATAAATATCGTCATTTATTGGCCAAATAAATAAAGATTGTTAAAACAATGAAAATCACACACAATAATAAGTAATTCACAATAGATCTTTATACAAACTTAAATAACATGACTAACCTTGTTTATAATCCCAACTAAAGGTAACTTAGCCCATGAAGGGTTTATTATACATAATACAAGCTTTGGTGGTCATTATTAGTTGAATCAAGAGAAAGAATTGATCCTCACTCCCTTAGTAGATAAAGGAGAAAGAAGCAATAAACTCTCTGAACAACATATGCTATACCACACTTACACAAATCACTCAAGAACACAAATGTGTTCTTCACACAAAAAGAAGAGTTTACAAAAAGTGAAAAATTATATGATGAATGATGAAGGATCTAAGGGGTCTATTTATACACCTAAAGTCATCTAATAGCTCCAAAACTCCAGCATTATTACAATAGATCGGATCAATGCCAGCCATCCCCTCAATAATACACAAAAAGTATAAAAAATTAGACAAATCTTAATAATCGTCAAGAGTTACGTAGTAACATTAAGGAGTTCTGTAGTAACATTAAGGAAATTACGGCCGTAACATTAAGGAGTTCTGGCCGTAACTTGGATGACTTCTGGCCGTAACATTGTAGTTACGGCCGTAACTTAACCGTCAATTTGCTCCTTTGGTTGCTTTGAGAGTTACGTTTTCAGCCCATAATTTCTCAGACTTTGCGTTTTTGCCCCAAATCTTCTTCGGATGATAACTTTTGATATATAACTCTGATTTTGAATCCGGAAAGACTGCCGAATTCGTCTCGGAAAGCCCTACAACATGAATATATCAAAATTCAACAAAGAAAATATTTAATAAACATGTTATTTCTTGAGTAAATCAATTATTTAATCCGATTAAGACTAGATTTACATCATCATCCGATAAAAATAAAATTATTAAAAACTAATTAATTAAAAGCAAAAAATGAGTAGACTAGCTCAATTATGAGTGAAATTTATCAATAAAAACTATGGATAAGTGTATAAAACTGACACTTATCAGCATACGGCCGTAAGACGAGGAAGGTACGGCCGTAAGGCTTGGCCGGATACGGCCGTACGTTGCAGGCAGGGTGCTTGGTCAGTTTCGACGAAGGGGGCTTACGCCCGTAAGTTAGGCCGGATACGGCCGTATCGGGAGGGTTACGCCTGTAAGTCAGGTGCGGATACGGCTGTAAGGCTGTCGGCAGGTGTTTGGACGAAGCCGAGTTACGGCCGTACGAGTTGGCTGGTTACGGCCGTAAGGCCGTTGACCTGGGATGTTATGGCCGTAAGAAGGCCGAGTTACGGCCGTAACTTCTGGCAGTTTATAAGGACTTGGCCGGGACTTTTTCATCATTTTCGCCATTTCTTTCACCTTGTTCCGAGAGAGAGAGAGAGAGCTTGAGGGAGGGATTTTCCATCATCAACCACTTGAGTGTTAGATTTTCATCATCTTCATTCTTTGGGAAGCTTGGATACTCGATTTAACTCGTGTTCATCGGATCGAAGTGGTTGGATCTTCAAGTGGTAACTTCTTCAACATCTTGGATTTCGATCTTCTATTGAGATATGATGTTTTGGACGTTAAAATCATGTTGTATGAAGTGAAGTACGCATGATTATGGATATGTATGATTATTCAATGGATTATTGAAGGATTATTCAAGAACACTTTGAATATTGAGTTGGATTTGGGGGTTTTCGATTAATTGTTGTAGTAATCACGAATTTGGGTATTCATTTTGGATTATTGATCTTATTGAAGATGTTTTGTTGGTTTGAAACACTTCTTGGGGTTTTGATATTGGTATAATTGAGGTTTGGTTGTTAACAATCGAAGATTGGCCACAACGTACTCGATATAATGCCCCAATGAACTTGGTTTAGTCGTATTGACGTTTTGAGTTCGTTATAATCGTGTTTGATTCATATTTTGAGCGGATTGTTGGTAATTGTGTTATTCAAGGTTGTTCGAGCGACCAACATTTCATTTAGGACGGTTGTTCGTGGAAGGACAATTGTCACCGGTGTTGAGTAAGTTAATTCTTACTCGGTTAAAAGGATATTCATTCCTTTTGTTGTTGTTCATTCATAATCATAACTCATTCATCATTGTATTAACCGTATTGAGACTTGTAATTGTCGAATAATCATTTCATTAACGAGGAACGGCGGTTCCAATCATTTCATTGAACTATCATTCACTTCACCATTATTTTCATCTCGGTGAGTCATTCTTGACTTTGTCGGATTATTATTCATTGATATTCATTATGGTCATTCTCGTTCATATGACCTTCTGGGTTCATATTGCGTGGCCGAGTGCAGATGTGTGGAATTTTTAGTCGAGCACGCGATGGTCATGTATTGGGATCGATACATTGGACTGTGCACACGGTAACGATTACCTCCGTGAGACTAATTAGGTACAAGGACGGATGTGTCCGGTCATTCGTCTTGTACACTTGAACAGAACATTACGGGCGTACTATGATGCTCCTCTTCAGCATAATTCATAACTAAGGATATTTCATAACTAAGGACATATCATGATTGTGTATTTTCAACCCTTGAGGATTGTTGTTCTGTGTAACTGACCCCGTTGGGGGATTTTGTTTTTAGGTCACGGCAAGGCAAAGGCACGGGAAGAGCATGTTGACGGCGAGGAGTCCCAGTGATACTAGTAGGGGGCCCGATCTTTTCAGTCATTCATGTTGTTGTCATTTATTTTCCACTGCAGATTTTCATTTGGATACTCCGTTTCATTCAGTATTGTGTATTTTATCTTCATATAAAATATACTAGTATTCGGTATTGTCCTGGTGTTTTGTACTTAAACTCCTCATCGGAGTATTTGGTAATATAATGTGGTTCGGTACTACGATTATATTATTTAATTCATCAGTTTTCATTCGTCTGGTGGGTCTCAGTCGGGGATCCATGACACTGTAATATCCGCCTAATTTGGGGTGTTACAATCATCTCCTAACTGTCATCATAATTAGGTACTCAATTAGTTCAAAAGATTATATAAAATATGCACTAGGCAGTCCCTCTTGACAAACATCAAGTAGAAACATTGTCACAGGAAACATCAGTTGATGGCTCAACATATAGCTCATCGATATCGACCTTGAGTTCTGGATTCTTCTCTGCAATTTTAGTCATCATCAGCTTGGCATTCTCTCGAACCTTTTTGTCAACTTTTTCATCTATATTGTGTGCAAGTTGTTCCCTCACTGTTGTTCCTAAAAATTATTGAATTTGGCAATTAACTAATTAATTAAATTAATATGGCAAACAATAAAATTTTCATCGAATTTGATAACATAAATTCTGCTATTATCAAAACGCATGAATTCAACCATATTTTAGCAGAAAAATTGTGTCCAAATTATTAAGAAAAAAAGCAACTCAGACAAAATAGTGACCTGAGAATACAATATACAATCACGGCCATAAAAGAGGATAGGCAGAGCCTGCTCCTGGACATCAGTAGGCAAAACGTATCCAACCTCTTCATCCCTGCAACAAGTTCATTGTTTACTACACTTACAAGTAAGAAATAAGTTGTCAATAGATCATAAATCGCTATGAACACTTAATTTTCCAGTTGGGGAGCATAACATTACAGCTAACATTTTAAACAAATATATATGAAATAAAATAATTTGACAACCACTAGAAGAATTTCACTTGACGTATCACAGTTGACAAGATAAAAATTCAAAAAATCACAAAAATATTCGATTTTTATAGGACATTTTATAACCAATTAGAACTTAAATTACACCAAGGAAAACAACTTCTTCCCGTGCTAATGACCTGTTAGAAAAGAAAAAGGGGTGTGCAACTGTGCATGTGTTGGGATTTTAGGGGAGGGGGACGACAAATACAAGAACAGGCCTAAAAAAAAAGATACATTCTACAGACCTTAGATTAGAAATATTTTTTGTGAATGCCAAACCAGAAACCAAGGCAATATAAATGTTCCCCATTCCTGAAAACTATAGACTGTAAGCATCGGAAACAAAACAACAGACACGACGTATTACTGGAATCTATAGACATTGAAACTAATGTAGGTTTAACAGGAAAAGAAACATACAGTCACTAGCTACACATATCGACCCTCCCTGCATAATGGAACTCCAGAGATCAGAAGACATTATAAGCTTTGCTTACTAAAGAATCATATCCCGTGTTGATTAAATTTTATCCAAGACTCAAAGTAAACAAAATAAATCCTGCCCTTTCCACAAGTATGAACTAGAGAAATTAAAGTATCTATTTCTTTCTCAAGGAAATCACAGTCACAGGATGTTTTTGCCGGCCAAATTGAATGTTTTGATACTCAACTTATATTGAGTACTCAAACAATAACTCAGGAACAATAAGATGAAAAACACATTAACATATGCAATGTTGTAAGCTGTTAGACGTATTTTTATGTGCTTATTTATCATTATTTCATATCCATTTTAAGTCTAAACCTGCATAAATGAGCTTTTAATGCACTATATTTATATGTTTGGTAGGAAATTGGAGTCCGGAAGCTCGAACGGCGAAAAATGGGCCAAAACGGTAATTTCTGGTCATGAGCCGCGGCACGAACCAAGTGAGCCGCGGCACATGAAGAGGCCTAACAAGTGCCGAGCGAACTGTACTGTGAGGCGCAGCACAAGTATTCTGAGCCGCGGCCCAAGAAGAAAAAAAGGCGCCCAGGCATCTGCGCTGAACGTTGGGGCCGCGGCACAGATTAAGTGAGCCGCGGCCCACGGGGCGGTTTTGCTGAGTCTTCCGCGTTTCTGGGCCGACTTTGAAGCCTTTTTTCGACCCAATCCCCAGACGCGTTTTGGAGGCTAATGATAGTTATAAATAGGGGGTTTAAGGTCAGATTTGGGAGAGGAAGCATAGGATCGAAGACATCGTAGGACGGGATCAAGGAACTATTGGAAGAGAATTGTGGGCGACGACAAGACCACGGATCCCTTACTATTTTTTAGAATTTTTTCCGCATCTTATTTTCTAGATCTGTTTGAGTAGGATTGTGATTGTAACCGAATACATGACGGTTTGATTTATTTATTTTTATCTGAATTCATTCGTTATTCGTATTGAGTTGGATTTTTCTCATTGCTCTTAATACCTTTTAATTGTCTGGCCAACAGTTGAATTGATTTGAATGTCTTTATGGATTCGGGAGATGAAATTTAGGCATAGTTCTTGTGAGAAAAATCATGATTTTCGTGAGATAGGGATATACTCATGGGAATTGTGAAGCCTGTTTATTATGGGGATTCATGAACAGTTTTAGCTATTAATTATCTAATTCGAATAGGGATATATCGAGTTAATAATTCTTAATATTTTCTATCGATCTTGGGAAAGACTTTAAAATAATTTAGGAATTCCTGGCTTACAATCAATTGAATAAAAGTGAATTGAATTAAATAAAAATCATTCCTGATTGTTTGAGGTGAAAATCATAATCCTACGCCCTTATTATTATTATTATTTTTATTATTACTATTATTATTTTCTATTTATTTTTCTGCAATTAGTTTAGAAATAAATTCTATATAATTGTTTTTCAAATAAAATTACGAGTTGACTATATTTTGGTACTTAGTGAAATCAGTCCTCGAGTGAACGATATTTTACTTATCACTTTATTACTTGTTGACACCGTGCACTTGCGGCATAGTGTGAGGGATTTCCTCACAACAAGTTTTTGGCGCCGTTGCCGGGGACTGATTTTTTGCTAATATCATTACCAAGCGACTCTAATTTTAATTTGAAGTTTCTTTTCTTTAGCCTCTATATTTTTATTTTTTTCATTATGTTTTCCTTTGATTATCGTGACCCTTGGCATTTCATAAATTTCGATGATCTTAATAATTTGCCTAATAGAATTCGGCCCCCTCCCCGAAACAAAAGACCATGCTTGAGCAATGTGTAGACGCTCTCAAAAATCCTGATAGTACCCCTCTTGAGCGAGAATGTGCAAGTCGTGGTCTTGAGATTCACTATGGTTATTTTCCAGCTCATCGATTTAGTAGTGAAGTTGAGGGGGAGGTTGAGAAGAAAGACATGCTGAGTTTTAGGGTCGATCCCCCAGCACCTAATAATTACATAAAGTATGATGAGCTTGTAGAAGAAGTTACCATTGATGATGTTTCCAAAGAAATTTCATTAAATTGTCATCAAACTTCGAACAATAAGGTGAACACTTTTGTGCCTAAAATTTTATTAACGGTGCCGCGCATAATTTTTCCTAAATCCATAATGGGAGAGATTGATCCCATTACTTTTGATTTTGTTGAGGCTGATTCTTTGAGTTCTAATGAGGTTGTTCATGATATGTCTTTATTATTTACCCATTCGAACTCTGCTTATTTTTTCATACCTTATAATTATTATATTCTTCCATTATTTTTTGGTTGTCCGCATAATTATTCTTACTCATTATTTTTGGCAACCAGGCATAAACCAAAGCCTCCCTTGTGGAATAAGAGGCTTATAGATTGCAAGAAGGGGGTATTTGGCAATCTCCCTAGAAAGAAGCCACGTTAATTTTTTATTTGCCACGTCGTGCTCAAGACGTAAAATAGAGCGCTTGATGGGAGACAACCCATCATTTTTACTTGCTTTCTAGTTAGTTGTTTTTATTTGATTTTTCGTTAATAATTTTTTTTCTTTGTTTGTTATTTCGTTTGGATTCGTGTATTCTTGTTGGCCCTTATTTCTCTAATATTTTTTTATATATAACCCCAATGAGTTATCATCCTTCATATTCTAGTATTTCTTGACTTAATGTCTATAGTTATTTCATGACTAGAGACTAAGTGTGGGGGTCCCTGGTGATGTTGAGCATTATTTGAAGTATGGACTGACAGACGATTCCACTCAAACATATGCTGGCGTTCAAGAAGACATTTGGAATAAGATTCACTTTTCCTTATCTCTTTTATTTTCACATGAGTTTTATTGTTGATGATTTTATGTGTAGTGGAATAAATTGAAGCATGCGTAATTTTCTTAATTTTTCTTGGTTATAAATTGCGATTTCATCATTGCTTTATTTTTCGTGAATTTTTCGTGCTTCTGTGTGTATAACTGATGTTACAATACTGATTTCTTTTTGAAGAAACGGTTGACTTTTGGTCGAGTTGCATCTGTTTCCTCTGAGTAATCATTTAGGTCCGAAATTTTTTCGTTTTTGTAGAAATCTTAGCAGATAAGAAAGGAGACATACGTGTTTTCAAATCGCTGTCTATACGTTTGGTTATATTTTTCGCGTAGCTAGTCGTCCAGTAACATGAGTCTTGTGGGCACTTAAATTAAGTTTAGAGTCGGACAGTCTTTCCCAAAAAGTCGAGATATTATATGTTCTATGATGGGAAGTCTAGTAACCGGGGGTATTCGCGTGACCCGTTGTTTACTCTCGTGTAAAACGACAACCCTGAATATGATGGGAAGCCTAGTAACCGGGGGTATTCGCGTGACCCGTTGTTTACTCTCGCGTAAAACAGCGACCTTGAATCGGACGCGGGAATAGCTATTCGAGTTTTGTCTCCGCTGTAGAGGGGGGCTTAGTAACTAGAAGCATCCATGTGCCCCATGAGTGTCTTTTACGTCAAACGGTTCCCCAATACATGAGAATGGAATTCCACCCTAGGATTATCCCGGTGAAACATCCCGAGATCCGAACCTAGTGGTTAACTCGAATCTTTATTATGATCATACATAAGGGAATGCTGTCTGAAGATTATTTTCGACGATGAAACTCTTAAATTTTGCCACTAGACTGTGGGACTGGGCGAGTTGGCTTGTTTACTCTAACCCTTCGTATTGGCGGTCGGTTAAATTCACGCTTGTTAATCTTTGAGCTTGATTTTCTTCATAAACGATTGATTAGCACTAATAATGGTTACTTTGTGGAATCAATGTCCTTGATGTGACTCACTATTACGATACTCGTATTATTCTTTGAGATTTTCAGGGTAGTATTGATTAAGTTGAGCACTAAGGATTTGCACAATCATTCACGATACTTTTTATTTGAAAATAGATTTTTGCTTGAGGACAAGCAAAGGCTAAAGTTTGGGGGTATTTGTTAGGCGTATTTTTATGCGCTTATTTATCATTATTTCATATCCATTTTAAGTCTAAACCTGCATAAATGAGCTTTTAATGCACTATCTTTATATGTTTGGTAGGAAATTGGAGTCCGGAAGCTCGAACGGCGAAAAACAGGCCAAAATGGCGATTTCTGGTCATGAGCCGCGGCACGAACCAAGTGAGCCGCGGCACACGAAGAGGCCTAACAAGTGCCGAGCGAACTGTACTGTGAGCCGCGGCACAAGTATGCTGAGCCGCGGCCCAGGAAGAAGAAAAGGCGCCCAGGCATCTGCGCTGAACGTTGGGGCCGCGGCACAGATTAAGTGAGCCGCGGCCCACGGGGCGGTTTTGCTGAGTCTTCCGCGTTTCTGGGCCGACTTTGAAGCCTTTTTTCGACCCAATCCCCAGACGCGTTTTGGAGGCTAATGATAGTTATAAATAGGGGGTTTAAGGTCAGATTTGGGAGAGGAAGCATAGGATCGAAGACATCGTAGGACGGGATCAAGGAACTATTGGAAGAGAATTGTGGGCGACGACAAGACCACGGATCCCTTACTATTTTTTAGAATTTTTTCCGCATCTTATTTTCTAGATCTGTTTGAGTAGGATTGTGATTGTAGCCGAATACATGACGGTTTGATTTATTTATTTTTATCTGAATTCATTCGTTATTCGTATTGAGTTGGATTTTTCTCATTGCTCTTAATACCTTTTAATTGTCTGGCCAACAGTTGAATTGATTTGAATGTCTTTATGGATTCGGGAGATGAAATTTAGGCATAGTTCTTGTGAGAAAAATCATGATTTTCGTGAGATAGGGATATACTCATGGGAATTGTGAAGCCTGTTTATTATGGGGATTCATGAACAGTTTTAGCTATTAATTATCTAATTCGAATAGGGATATATCGAGTTAATAATTCTTAATATTTTCTATCGATCTTGGGAAAGACTTTAAAATAATTTAGGAATTCCTGGCTTACAATCAATTGAATAAAAGTGAATTGAATTAAATAAAAATCATTCCTGATTGTTTGAGGTGAAAATCATAATCCTACGCCCTTATTATTATTCTTATTTTATTATTACTATTATTATTTTTTATTTATTTTTCTGCAATTAGTTTAGAAATAAATTCTATATAATTGTTTTTCAAATAAAATTACGAGTTGACTATATTTTGGTACTTAGTGAAATCAGTCCTCGAGGGAATGATATCTTACTTATCACTTTATTACTTGTTGACACCGTGCACTTGCGGCATAGTGTGAGGGATTTCCTCACAACATAAGCTACTATCGATTTCCAAATAAGAACACTGCTATATTGAATACTTGAAACAACCATAAAATGGTGTTCTCCCTAAAAGAGCTTTCATTATTGACATTGTAACCGACAACATACTTTCTATATAGAACAAATTACACATTTAGTCATTTATAACAACTTTTTTGGATATACAACACTGATTGTTCATGTATAAGGTGCATAACGACCAGTTGACCCCCTTTCCACAAGTATGAACTAGAGAAATTAAAGTATCTGTATTTATTTCTCAAGGAAATCACGGTCACAGGATATTTTTGCCGGCCAAATTGAATGTTTTGATACTCAACTTATATGAAGTACTCAAACAATAACTCAGGAAAAATAAGATGAAAAACACATTGACATATGCAATGTTGTAAGCTACTACCGATTTCCAAATAAGAACACTGCTATATTTAATACTTGAAACAACCGTAAAATGGTGTTCTCCCTAAAAGAGCTTTCATCATTGATATTGTAACTGACATCATACTTTCTCTATAGAACAAATTACACATTTAGTCATTTATAACAACTTTTTAGGATATACAACACTGATTGTTCATGTATAAGGTGCATAACGACCGGTTGACCGCTATTGTTAGAAAGGGAAGATATTGTTATATACTCGAGTATGGCAGTTGTATGATTGAATCCACATGATACCTGCAATGCTTTTGCATTATTGCCAAAACTATTCATCATAGGTTCAATGTAGTCGACATCGTCAATGATGGACCTGCCAATGATATTTGCACAAGCATTATAGACTAATACTGGCTCATAGATGATTGACATGACCCACGGAGATGGACCTATAATACATATATTTACAGATAAAGAGAAAGAAAAAGAAAGAGAGAGAAAAATTGTAGTTCAATGATCAAATCTGATAAAACAAAAGACTTGAAAGACTCTTTCATGAATATCAGGTTGCAACCAGTCCACTAGACAATTAATAACAACTGGAGGAAAAAAAATCACTTCTGGATATATGGAAAAAAATAGAACAGTTAATCAGGGTAGCTAAGAGTATGACATAATAATTTGATGCACACCTTTGCAGTGTTAAAGACGACATTCTTGCAGTCAGGTAAGATGCTCGCACGCCATGCACTCAAGTAGTACGATTTGCAACTGAAGGTCACATTTGCATCAAAATTGGAATGAGAATTTGCAAGGTAAGCAGAGCATGATCCTGAACCTGATTTAAAAACACTGTCCTAAAACAGGTGGAATTCATGTTACAGTTAGAGAACAAACGTTTCAGCATGCAATAACCTAGTCAACTAGAACAGTGTGCATTGTCAACAATCCTATAATTCTAGGGACTAACTAGTACCCTCACATATAACATCTAAGAACTAAACAGACTCGAAGTAGCAGTATATTTACAATAGCCAGATGTCACACATATAACATCACATGATTAAGTATGAGTATTGATAGTAAAGTAGACTGGCACTTGAGTATATCTCTGTGCTGCAGCAACATGTTCTAACATGTATATAATCCATACTGGTATAATAATTCATACCATTCATCTCATAAATATTTCAATTTACTAGTTAAAAACAAGCAAATGCTATATTTGATTCCCAAGAAAATTTGCACATAAAATTTTTAAATTCAACTTTTTCTCTGGCCAATTTACAGAGTAAGAGAACAACACAATTCAAGAAAGTTTAGCAATCAAAATTTCTGTAGCTAGTGATATTTTTTACTACTTCACAACTTTAATAATCAATGTTAACCATAAAAGATTATTCATGTATATTATAAACATTTGGAATCCGCAACTGGAGAAAGATAACATATAAGCTTATTGTGGGCAGAGCCAGAAAGACCACTACAGCCTGCCCAGAAATGCAGTACTATGTAGAGATAAATAGGAATTTGAAATTATGAGTTTTGTTTAGTTGTACGGTGAAAGTATGCATCTGTGGTATTGGAATATATGGCTTCAAGTATTATAGAGCTATTTCTATACCTCTAGATTTGGGTTTCCAAAAACCCCAAATACACAAACAATTAACAAATTAATTGAGAATTAACAATAACTGGAACACATATAATTCATAAAAAATATGCCTTGTCTTACGCAGAATATAATAAGTGTACAAGTAAATGAAATACTTGTATTAAGCAGCATAATATGCTTAAGTTGAAGATCCTTTATCTGATTCTGTAGCACTGATACTTCATTGAGCATAATGGAATCGCAATCTTTTATGATACCAATGCCTTTTTGACATTACATGTTTACCTCCACAGACAACCTAGAGTACATGGTCAAAATCTAGTAATTTCAATGAACCACCAAAATACAAGCACTTAAAAATGAAATAACCATGTAAACAAAACAACAATTTATCCTTCAACCAAATTAGTTTATACCCAAGTTCCTACATTTTAGGCATTTCTTAAGATACAACACGACCATTAGAATTGGAATACTTAAAAATACTAAGCAGCAGGGATATGCCTTCAAGTATCAAAAAAACAGAGTCTTGACAAAATCTTGTGAGAATGGATATAATCTTTTAGTCTCTGATATTCACAACAACAATCATCCATCATTCCACTGTAATTATGTGACCCCTGCAAGACATTTTATGATCGACCGCTTTAAAATCCCTATGTTACCCAACTCCACCAATCAATTACCTCAGAACTACTTACTAAAGTGACCACCAAAAATGGACTCCATCAAAAATTAACTAATTACCAAAATATATACATACATATATACAACAAGGAATGGTAAAAAAGATCAGTTTTTACCTGATAAAGTGAAAAGATTTAGAGGAGAAGATGTCCAGAGAGTTCGAGAATCCCAAATCAAATAACAAATAATTCCAAATCTATTGACCAAAATACGATTATACAGTCGAGAACTAAACACAGTCGAGAGCTTTATTGTATATATCGATTACAGAATTGTTAGCTTGATTGTAGTGACAGAAATCCACTATAACAGCAATACGTAGATACCAAATCGATTTGCAACAGTAATATGATAAAGAAGATCGAAGGGCAGCGGATTAATTGTAAACCAGCAAAACAATGAAGAATAGCGGTGCGGCGGGATGAAACACAAGTATGATTTAGGTTACAATTATCATATAAAAATGAATATATAACTATTTAGGATATGTTCCCTAAAGAGAGAATTATTTTGTAAGGGTGAAGAGAGGGAGCAGGAACAATTTCAGCAGGAATAATTTCACAAGTTAATATCACTTCCCCCCAATTTTTTTACAAGAATATTTGACTTTCCCCCCATTTTTTAACACTTTTTTTGTAATCTACGCTAACATCTACATAAGTATTGCCATTGCTAACTCAATTAAATTTAAGGTAACATTGCTTGACATCAACGGCAACATCAAATTAATATGTTGGCTTACATCAAAAATAAGCCATCTAAGGCTACATTTACATGCCAACATGGATCCTTAGTGTTGGAAAAGACCATATATGGTGTAGCGTTGTATCTGGAGGATGACGCACACACTATTGCGAGGCACTTATCGTATCAGACTCTGAGATCGAGGATGACCCCCACTGCTGTCGAGATGACCCAATCTCATATGCCTCTTGTACACTGCATTCCCTCCTCTCCTACTACATCTGGGAGCGGCCGAGCTACACCGAGCACATCATTGGAGGTGCCTTCTATGTAATATCCAGAATTTCTATTACTATTGTTTAATGTTATTTTATCCGAGTTATGTTGTACAGCTTGGAATCTGTACAATATGGATAAAATAATTGTAGAACTGAGACATCTGTATTGGTATAATTGTCGTACTTGGTCGATAAAGGATATAGTGCGTCATGTATACGTATCTAGTATGTTGAGACGACAAGCAAGATCAGTGTAAATGGCTAAGTGTAATATTATTAGCGCACGCTAATAATCATGAGTAGCGCACGCTATCGTGCAGGTTTAGCGCACGCTATGGACACAACTTAGCGTACGCTAGTGAAGAACAGCTCAGAGGGAATCTGCGTATGGACCAGGCCACTTTCGGCGCATGTTCTGATAAGTCAACGGATGTTGTTATGTAGTGTTAGCGCACGCTAATGCATGTTGATTAGCGCACGCTAACTGTATATCGGACAAAAAGGAATCTTATCCTCGTCAGCACTTTCGGCGTGTGGACCAGTCTTCGGAGCATATAGACAAACGAGTCAACTGATATTAGCGCACGCTAAACGCAAGGACTTCCGTACGCTAGAGAGTGTAAGTTACGTACGCTAATGCATGGGCATTACGTACGTAAGCACATGTACGAAGCCAGACAGTAGCCACTGGACTGCGATAGCGCACGCTAACAAAGTCAGTTAGCGCACGCTAAGTCGTAGCGCACGCTAAACATGAGATGTTAGCGCACGCTAGTAATGTATTCTATATAAGGGGACAGACGGGTATTATGAAGCATTTCGTCCATTTCTTTCCTTTCACCCGATATAGAGAACCTTGGGAGGACATTTGGAGTTTCTAACACTGAGGGATGATCCTCTTTAACAAGATTAAAGATGGAAATCATGGATTAAAGCTTTGTTCTTTAAATCATTGGTGATTCTTGGAAATGGATTCAACCTTGGAAATCAATCCATTCCTTCATAAAGGTAATCACTCTTCATCTTTGGATTTCGTTTTGGATTGAATGTTGATGTTCTTGAGTTGATGATTATCATATAAACAAGTTGATAAGCATGATTATGATATGGATTACCTGATTATGATAATGTTTTTTTGATATGAAGATATTGATATGATTCTTGTGGTTTGAATTGTGTAGTTTGTTTTCTTGATATAAGTGGGTGAATCCTTCTTCTCCTTTGCGGATGTTGATATCATTGTTGATGATTAATCTCTGTAATGTTAGATTAGGGGAGTGTTGTTAAGGTTCTTGGTGTTCATGATGTTGCTATTTGAGGAAGAAAATGATATATGGATATAGAATTTGGATTATAAGTTGGATGATTGTTTATATGTTAAAGGATATCGGATTTTGTTGTTTTGAGCATGATTTAGAATCACTTAGTGTTCTTGATAATCGCCATATGTTGATCGGTATCTGAAAAACATCCATCAGTATAGCATTAGCGCACGCTAAGCTTACTGGCTAGCGCGCGCTAACGGGAGCAACTTAGCGCACGCTACGTTAAGTGATTAACGTGCGCTAAGAGGGCAGAAAGTGCAGTATTTTCGTGTTGTGGTTCTGAATTCGTGCTGGTTTGAGTTGGATTGATCCGACTAGTGTTTAATCGAGATATTGTTGAGTCGTTGGGTTTGTGATTTGGTTTTATTGATTGTTGATTGTTATCGAACTTGTTGTCTATCGATTATTGTAATAGGTTGAGATTATTGATCGGTGTTTATAACCGTATGTTGCAGTCATGTTCGAGTATGTTCGTGAATGGCGTTGGTCAGGGCCGAGGAGCTAGTAGACGAAGACAATGAGATTAGTGACGACTTCATCATCGTCGTATCGGTATCGAGGTAAGTTATTACTTGCTCAGTTTATAGTATTTAATGAATGGTTTCCGTTTCATTCGTGTATAATTCGTATAGCAATGTTTATAATCGTAATCACAGGAGATTTGAGATTATAAATCGTATTCGAGTTTTGGGAATCTAAATCATAATGTATATGATTTACTTTTGTTATTGGTATACTTGTATATCGAGGATATATTGTGATAAAGACGAAGATATGAAATATCTGCAATCCGTGATACTTTGGACTGTCGAGTATTGAGGATAATGGTTCGTGATGGTTTAGACATTGAGATCGTTCTCGAAGGACTCGGGGCAAGTACTCTATTCATTTTTATCATTTGTGTCGATCATGTTGTGATACATTCGTGTATCGTTGTTGTCATGCATTTGTGCATTGTTGTTGTCGTGTATTGTGTACTGTTGTTTTGTGCAGTTGTGCATTGTTGTCATATGTCCACCTCGTGTTGGTCCGACGGGATCATCGGGGGATCTATGCTAGTGTGCGCTGGATCATCGGACGGGTTTTCCACCTCGGGTTGGTCTGACGGGATCATCGGGGGATCTAGGCAGTGAACGCTGGATCATCGGATTACCACGTATTGTTGTTGTGCATATGTATATTATGGGTTTGCCATAAGTATACATTGTCGTTATTGTTGTGATCATATTGACGTTGTCATATGAGTATGCATTTGTAGGTCTTGTGTTAGGACCATGTCCGTATGTTGTGTTGATCTGATATCGGATTAGACTGACATGATGGTAATGGTATTTCGTATCTTGAGGTATGTTCCGTATTTCCTTGATAGTTGTCTTTGATGGACAATCGATTATCGTATTGGAATTGTCGACGTTATCCGATGGATTGAATTGGCCAGAGTTGGTATAATTTCCGTATCGCGAGTTATGATAATGTTTTGAGAACCTTGGGTATTGCTGAGATACCATACAGATATTTCGGTATTATCTTATTGTGTTGTTAAAGATACGAATCGTGGATTTTCGTGAAGTTACGACGGTAAGATTACATTGGTCGTATTCTTACTTAGTATTTCCATTGATATGTAATTATTGACGTGATGTGATGGTTATCATTGTTGGATATTATGGCTGACCCCGTCGTGGGCTTTCTTTTTAGGTTCTTGGATTATCAAGCTTGTAGCGGTCGTGAAGAGATGAGATTCTCTGGCTAGGACATGTATTTGTGTATTAAGCTTCTGATCTGTTGTTGTATTCCGCTGCGTGATTATTTTTAAATGACCTTTTGGTATCTGGTAACTTAGGTCACTTTGGCAATCGTTTTCTAAATCTTTTCTATCGGTACGTGTAAGCGATAGCTTAACGTATGTTTTTAAACTGTTGAGTTTTGGCATTTCGGGCCTTGTGATTTCAAATGAGATTTTACGACGGTCTTGATAAACGAGTTTTATAAAGTCTTCAAATGTTTTTAAAAGACAGTACCGTCGTTAGCCTCTTGGGCATTTGTAAATGTTTGCGAAAATTTCCTTCAGCCTTGTGGGTTACATCTCGGGGCCCACGGCGCTGTAATATTCCCGGTCGGATCTGGGGGTGTTACATTCTAGTCCGCCGTCGACTCTATTTATGCCCCCTATGGTACCTTCGATTCCAGGGATCGATGAGAAAGGAGTGCACCGGCCATATAGCTTGATTAACCCAACAGAGGCTTATGTGTTCCAGGCGTGATCTGAGAAAATGATTTGGCGGACATGTCAGATATCTAAGACGATGTTGTACGCGGCGCTTGAGAATGAGGAGGGTCGTACCGAAGTCGAACCAAAAAAAGAAGAAGAAGACTCGTGGCCCATCGAAGGGTCTAGCACTTGACGCATATGTTTCAAAAAATGGCGGTCACAAGATAGCAGTAGATGAAAAGTATCGACGACCCACTTTGGCTTCGGGTGCTTGTACGGCATATTGTCGTAATGTTGGGTTTGTCATACGCGATAGGGTTCCGGTACTGTGGGCTGAGTGGAAGGATGTGCCACAATATGTGAATGATGCATTGAACAATGCTATGTCGGTAAGTTTATCTCAATTCCAAAAGTTGCTTTGTGTATTTAAGTTCAGAAAAAATTAGTAATATATATTATATGCTAATTGTAGGGTTGGTTTGATGTTCCTTCTTTCCTACTACATACTTGGTGCGATGAGGTGCAAACAATCAAGTAAGTAATTTTCACAATACATAGTTGAGTAATTACTCGAGAAATTTTTGCATCATTTTAGTTATTGTTAAAAATATGTTTTTTGTCAAATATTTTAATAATTTATTTATTAATATAAAATATTTTGTAATATAAAACTCACAACTTGTAAACATATAAGGTAATTTGATTGATAAATTTAAACATGGTAAATATTTTAATTTACTTGTAATTATGAGTATTGTAACATACACTTTTAGAATTACATAAAACATTATAATATTAATTATACATAAAAAAATAAAAATAACACATTAACATTAATATTATATAATCATACACAAACAACAAATATAAAATGGCATTTAACGTAATCACTAAACTTAAATCTTAACATTCAACTGCATAATAACAATTGTACACACACAATAGGTTATTTATGAATAACATAATAAACAAATAACATTATTAATAAGAATAAAATATAACACAAAATCACAGTAAATAAATATATAAAATTTAAAAAATACTTTAAAAATATATTTGACTAATGTTTGATTATTATTTATAAATTTTTGTTATGGGTACAAATCTTGGAAAAATGAGCTACACATGTTTTGGTCAGCTTGGGGTAATTCCCGCGAGGCTACTCCCGAGGAGTTCAAGTATCGGGAGTACGAGTGGAGGTGGCTATGCGCATGTTTTAGCGACCCGGACTATATTGTATGTAATTGAGCTCTAAATATTGTAATGTTATTGTTGTTTAAAGATATGTAACGTATATGAAACTTACTTGTGGTAATTTTGTTCCTTGTTAAATGAAAATTACATGTTTTTATGTGTAGGCGAGCAGTTCAACCAACACTGCTAACCGTAAGGGTTTGACGAAGCACCACAGCTTAGATTCGCGGTCGTTAGCGAGAGTTTCGCAGGCGGCCACTTCTGATGAAAATGTGGCGAATGCCTTTGTCTACGTGACTCAGAAGGCAAATCAGAACTATCCGGATAGACTTGTAAGTTGTAAATATATCCTCACCATTATAATACTGCTATCCGTATTTCCCTATTGTAACACCCCAGAGCCATCCAGGAATATTACAGCGCCGTGGGCCCTGAGATGGAACCCACAAGGCTGAAGGAAATTTTCGCAAATATTTACAAACGCCCAAGAGGCTAACGACGGTACTGTCTTTTAAAAACATTCGAAGACTTAATAAAACTCGTTAATCAAACCGTCGTAAAATCTCATTAGAAATCACAAGGCCCGAAATGCCAAAGCTCAATTGTTTAAGAACATACGTTAAGCTATCGCTTACACGTACCGACAGAATAGATTTAGAAAATGATTGCCAAAGTAACCTAAGTTACCAGATACCAAAAGGCCATTTAAAAATACTCACGCAACGGATAAAAATAAACAATTAAAATACTCTAGCAGCGGAATGCAACAACTGATCAGAAACTCAATATACAAATACATATCCTAGCCAGTATCCTCCGGGAAGCACATCTCTTCACGACCGCTACAAGATTGATAATCCAAGAACCTAAAAAGAAAGCCCACGACGGGGTCAGCCATAATATCCAACAATGATAACCATCACATCACGTCAATAATTACATATCAAAGGAAATACTAAGTAAGAATACGACCAATGTGATCTTACCGTCGTAACTTTATGAAAATCCACGATTCGTATCCTTAACAACACAATAAGATAATACCGAAAAATCTGTACGGTATCTCAACAATACCCAAGGTTCTCAAACCATTATCATAACTCGCGATACAGAAATTATACCAACTCTGGCCAATTCAATCCAACGGATAACGTCGATAATCCCAATACGATAATCGATCGTCCATCAAAGACAAGTACCAAGGAAATACGGAACATACCTCAAGATACGAAATACCATGACAATCACGTCAGTCTAATCCAAGATCAGATCAACACAACATACGAACATGGTCCTGACACAAGACCTACAAATGCATACTCATATGACAACGTCAATATGATCACAACAATAACGACAATGTATACTTATGGCAAACCCATAATATACATATGCACAACAACAATACATGGTAATCCAACGATTCAGCGCACACAGCTATAGATTCCCATGATGATCCCGTCGGACCAACGCATGGTGGCATTACCTGTCCAGCGATCCAGCGCACACAGCTATAGATTACCATGATGATCCCGTCGGACCAACGCATGGTGGATATATGACAACAATGCATAACTGCACAAAACAATAACAATGCACAAATGCATGACAACAACGTTACACGAATGTATCACGACATGACCGACACAAATGACAGAAATGATTAAAATACTTGCTCCGAGTCCTTCGAGAGCACTCTCAATATCTAAACCATCACCAACCATTATTCTGAATATTCACCGATGCAAAACATCACGGATGGTAGATAATTCACGTCTTCGTCTATACCACAACGTATCCTCGACATCAAGTATACCAACAACAAAAGTAAATCATGTACATTATGATTTAGATTCCCAAAACTCGAATACGATTTATAATCCCAAATCTCCTGTGATTACGGTTATAACATTGATATACGAATTATACACGAATGAAACGGAAACCATTCATTAAATACTATAACTGAGCAAGTAATAACTTACCTCGATACCAATGAAGCTGTTACCAATTCCATTGCCATCATCTTCAAGTCCCTCGGTCCCGACCAAAGCAATCTACGAACATACTCAAACACGACCGCAACATACGGTTATAATCACCGATCAATAATCTCAATCTATTGAAGTAATCAATTAACACATATCCGATAATAATCAACAACCGATATAACCAATCAATAAACTCAACGGTTCTACAATTATCTCGGTAAAACATAGTCTGTACAATTCAACTCGAACCAACACGAATTCATAACCACAACACGAGAATACTGCACTGTCTGTCTACTTAGCGCACGTTAATCACTTAACGCAGCGTGCGCTAAGTTGCTCTCGTTAGCGCGCGCTACCCAGTAAGCTTAGCGTGCGCTAATGCTGTACTGATGCATGTTTTTCAGATACCAATCAACATATGGCGATTATCAAGAACACTAAGTGATTCAAAATCATGCTCATAGATACCAAAACAACGAAATCCGATATCCTTTAACATATAAGTAATCATCCAACCCTTAATACAATTCTTATATTCAAATATCATCTTCTTCCTCAGATATCAACATCATGAACACCAATAATCTTAACAACACTCCCCTAATCTAACATTACGGAGATTAATCATCAACATCCGCAAAGGAGAAGAAATATTCATCAACTTATCTCAAGAAAACGAGCTACATAATTCAAACCACATGAATCATATTAATATCATCATACTCCGGTAATCCATCTCATAATCATGCTTGTCAACTTGTTTATGTAATAATCATCAACATTTAATCCAAAACGAAATCCAAAGATGAAGAGTGATTACCTTTATGAAGGAATGGATTGATTTCCAAGGTTGAATCCATTTCCAAGAATCACCAATGATTTCAAGAACAAAGCTTTAATCCATGATTTCCATCTTTAATCTTATTAAAGAGGATCATCCCTCAGTGTTTAGGAACTCCAAATGTCCTCCCAAGGTTCTCTCTATCGGGTGAAAGGAAAGAAATTGACGAAATGCTTCATAACACCCGTCTGCCCCTTTTTTATAAAGTATATTACTAGCGTGCGCTAAACCTTATGTTTAGCGTGCGCTACGGCCTTAGCGTGCGCTAACTGACTTTGTTAGCGTGCGCTATCGCGGTCCAGGGGCTATTGTCTAGCTTCGTACATGCGCTTACGTACGTAATGCCCATGCATTAGCGTACGTAACTTACACTCTTTAGCGTACGCAAGTCCTTGCGTTTAGCGTGCGCTAATATCAGTTGACTCGTTTGTCTGTATGCTCCGAAGACTGGTCCACCCGCCGAAAGTGCTGACGAGGATAAGATTCCTTTTTGTCCAATATACCATTAGCGTGCGCTAACCTTTAGGGTTTAGCGTGCGCTAGTACTACATTACAAACATCCGTTGACTTATCAAAACGTGAGCCGAAAGTGGCCTGGTCTACACGCAGATTCCTTCCGATCTGACTGCATTAGCGTGCGTTATCTTATATCCGTAGCGTGCGCTAAACTTGCACGATAGCGTGCGCTACTCATGATTATTAGCGTGCGCTAATAATGTTACACTTAGCCATTTTCAGCTATTCTTGTCCAACATCTCAACATACAGAATACGAACATACGGCATACTGAATACATATACTTCTTACATCCAATTGTTGACCAAGTACGACAATTATACCAATACAGATGTCTCGATCCTTCAATTATTTTATCCATACTGTACAGATTCCACGCTGAACAACATAACTCGGATAAGATAACATTAAACAATAGTAATAGAAATTCCGGATATTACATACTACACCACTTAAAATAAGTTTCGTCCTCGAAACTTGCAATCCATCATAAAAATAAACAAACATACCATTCAACCAAAATATCCCAAAACCATCACGACAACGATCAATCATCATTATTACTGAATAACCAAAATAGCATACTTACATATGCGCCAAGTCGACGATCTCCTGAGATACTAGCAAGTGACTTCACTGTAAAGCCTCAATACGTTTATAATAACAATTCCATGAGTCTCAACAAAATATATCATCTTCGGATGAAATAACCTATCCGTGTCAAATCCTGTTTGCCTGATTACACAATGAAGTCCCAATTTGTTAAAAACAAATAGTGCACGATACATCTGTGAAACAACTGCCCAACACAATGGCAACAAATCCCGAAATATCGACATAAAATCCGAACGCTCAGATGATCACCAATAATGATCAACCAATAAATTAATCGAGAATATCATCGACATGATAAACTCTAATACGACCAATCCAAAGGTCAAAACACATCCGAAAATATCATCATCATGATAAACTCCAATATTACTAACGAACAATCAACGAAAATCGAGAATACCTTCACACGGTAAACTCCAACACGATCAACACAGAACCACAGAAACCGATATATGAACGAATAAAGTTCTCAAAACGACACACCAATCACATACAATGGAACTCAATAAACATACCCGACTGGTGAACATACTCCTCGGCATACGAACAACTAATCACAACCCGACGAATATATCCAACCATACATGGAGTGGGAACGACCACTCACTGTCCAAAACAACCAGCATGGGGTCACCATCCCCAAATCTACACTTACAAAGAAATCATTCAAAAATCACCTATGATAAAATCGCGCTACTACCATACCAATGGAATCAAATAGCACATATTCTTCGGTTTCATAAAATCCTAAGTTCCAAAATCATATTCTGTACCCGGATCTACAATACGCAGCATATAATTCTCTTATCTGATCAATCAACCGATCATCCCTGGATAACCAAACTACCATAATAAAGTTTGAATCCTTATTCATTGTTCCATACTGATGTCTTATCCAGTTCGTGAGTATCACTCAAAACTTCACCACGACATGCATTATGCACTAAATGCGCACATCAATCACATTTTCAAAACCGGTTTGAAATCATATATTCTTGTCAAGAAGACAAATTTTCGAAAGTTCTTTCAAAATTTTCAAAACTCAAAACATATATTTTCGTAAGATCACGAAATCAATTTTCGAAAAGTTAAATCGGTTTGCCAATGCCAAGTATTCGATAACAGTTTCTTTCGAATCCACACGATTTCGAAGTATTAAAATGAAAACTATGCAAATAATTAACCACATTCATACTCCTGTATACCAGTCCGGCTCGTCACAAATTCTACTGACATTCCATCGGAAAACTACACGATATAGTCCCAAAACCTCAATATATAGATTCCGATAAAAACTCCTTTTCCACACATGACTCGCAACGTCAACCATTAATCCATCCTGGATCACCTCTAATATGCTATGACAAAACATTGAAAAATCGACAAATCAAATACAGCGAAAGACTTCCCGAGAAGTTTTATTTGAATGATTAAACCAAAACCTCAAAAGGTAGGAACGAAATAAATAAACGATTGATAAAGAGTTTTACAAATCCCGGGAGTTTTATGAAAACTAAAAAGCCTTTTTGAAACACTAGGGTCTCAGCCCATATCTCGTTCCGCATTACAAGAAGTTTATACAGTAGAAAACTCTTTACGGACCCCAAGTCCTGAGTTATAAAACTATTTCAAAATCGATTGGGTTTCGACCCAAAAATCATTTTCCGTAAAACATCTATTTTGAAAAATATCATTTTCAATGCTCAAAAGCAGTTCCATAGATCATAAAATGATCTATCATGACTACATGTTCTTCTCAACCATGCACAACATTTCTCCCAAAGGCACAATTCCGTTCCGAAATATAACCGATATATTGATTTCCAAAATCATAACTTCTCAAATCATCAATCCTGTCCCAACTCTGCCATCTCATATTGTGACGCATAATATCTTTCTGAATCTCAAAACATATCAACTTAGAACAGCAATAAATCTCAATGCAATTCAAAAATCCAAACACTTACAGATCGTGAAGCCGATGATTCCCCGTGATACTGGCACATGTCTCAACTCTAGAAAATACTCGACACAGATATTTTCGAAACAAACATTTTGCAAACTCGGTTCAACTCGGGAATACAACACAACTCTATCTGAAGAAACACGTTAACACCATTTGAAAAAGTTTACAACAACCCCAGTATCACACTGGTAAATCACATAACGCACAAGCTCGAGTGAACAGCAAAAACTCACGGCTCTAATATTTGTCAAATCGACAACTTGAATGACGCGACAAAAACACGACCCAACTCGACCCTAATGCCTAGATTTTCACAACCTAAGCTCCGATACCATATTCTGTAACACCCCAGAGCTATCCAGGAATATTACAGCGCCGTGGGCCCTGAGATGGAACCCACAAGGCTGAAGGAAATTTTCGCAAACATTTACAAACGCCCAAGAGGCTAACGACGGTACTGTCTTTTAAAAACATTCGAAGACTTAATAAAACTCGCTAATCAAACCGTCGTAAAATCTCATTTGAAATCACAAGGCCCGAAATGCCAAAGCTCAATTGTTTAAGAACATACGTTAAGCTATCGCTTACACGTACCGACAGAATAGATTTAGAAAACGATTGCCAAAGTAACCTAAGTTACCAGATACCAAAAGGCCATTTAAAAATACTCACGTAGCGGATAAAAACAAACAATTAAAATACTCTAGCAGCGGAATGCAATAACTGATCAGAAACTCAATATACAAATACATGTCCTAGCCAGTATCCTCCGGGAAGCTCATCTCTTCACGACCGCTACAAGATTGATAATCCAAGAACCTAAAAAGAAAGCCCACGACGGGGTCAGCCATAATATCCAACAATGATAACCATCACATCACGTCAATAATTACATATCAATGGAAATACTAAGTAAGAATACGACCAATGTGATCTTACCGTCGTAACTTTATGAAAATACATGATTCGTATCCTTAACAACACAATAAGATAATACCGAAATATTTGTATGGTATCTCAACAATACCCAAGGTTCTTAAAACATTATCATAACTCGCGATACGGAAATTATACCAACTCTGGCCAATTCAATCCATCGGATAACGTCGACAATTCTAATACGATAATCGATCGTCCATCAAAGACAAGTACCAAAGAAATACGGAACATACCTCAAGATACGAAATACCATGACAATCACGTCAGTCTAATCCAAGATCAGATCAACACAACATACGAACATGGTCCTAACACAAGACCTACAAATGCATACTCATATGACAACGTCAATATGATCACAACAATAACGACAATGTATACTTATGGCAAACCCATAATATACATATGCACAACAACAATACATGGTAATCCAACGATCCAGCGCACACAGCTATAGATTCCCATGATGATCCCGTCGGACCAACGCATGGTGGCATTACCTGTCCAGCGATCCAGCGCACACAGCTATAGATTCCCATGATGATCACGTCGGACCAACGCATGGTGGACATATGACAACAATGCACAACTGCACAAAACAATAGTACACAATACACGACAATAACAATGCACAAATGCATGATAACAACGTTACATAAATGTATCACGACATGACCAACACAAATGACAGAAATGATTAAAATACTTGCTCCGAGTCCTTCGAGAGCACTCTCAATATCTAAACCATCACCAACCATTATTCTGAATATTCACCGATCCAAAACATCACGGATGGTAGATAATTCACGTCTTCGTCTATACCACAACGTATCCTCGACATCAAGTATACCAACAACAAAAGTAAATCATGTACATTATGATTTAGATTCCCAAAACTCGAATACGATTTATAATCCCAAATCTCATGTGATTACGGTTATAACATTGCTATACGAATTATACACGAATAAAACGGAAACCATTCATTAAATACTATAACTGAGAAAGTAATATCTTACCTCGATACCGATGAAGCTGTTACCAATTCCATTGCCGTCATCTACAAGTCCCTCGGTCCCGGCCAAAGCAATCTACGAACATACTCGAACACGACCGCAACATATGGTTATAATCACCGATTAATAATCTCAACCTATTGAAGTAATCAATTAACACATATCCGATAATAATCAACAACCGATATAACCAATCAACAAACTCAACGGTTCTACAATTATCTCGGTAAAACATAGTCTGTACAATTCAACTTGAACTAACATGAATTCATAACCACAACACGAAAATACTGCAATGTCTGTCTACTTAGCGCACGTTAATCACTTAACGTAGCGTGCGATAAGTTGCTCTCGTTAGCGCGCGCTAGCCAGTAAGCTTAGCGTGCGACTGATGCATGTTTTTCAAGAACACTAAGTGATTCTAAATCATGATCATAGATATCAAAACAACGAAATCCGATATCCTTTAACATATAAGTAATCATCCAACCCTTAATTTCTTATATTCAAATATCATCTTCTTCCTCAAATATCAACATCATGAACACCAAGAATCTTAACAACACTCCTCTAATCTAACATTACGGAGATTAATCATTAACATCCGCAAAGGAGAAGAAAGATTCATCAACTTATCTCAAGAAAACGAGCTACATAATTCAAACCACACGAATCATATTAATATCATCATACTCCAGTAATCCATCTCATAATCATGCTTGTCAACTTGTTTATGTAATAATCATCAACATTTAATCCAAAACGAAATCCAAATATGAAGAGTGATTACCTTTATGAAGGAATGGATTGATTTCCAAGGTTGAATCCATTTCCAAGAATCACCAATGATTTCAAGAACAAAGCTTTAATCCATGATTTCCATCTTTAATCTTATTAAAGAGGATCATCCCTCAGTGTTTAGGAACTCCAAATGTCCTCCCAAGGTTCTCTCTATCGGGTGAAAGGAAAGAAATGGACGAAATGCTTCATAAAACCCATCTGCCCCTTTTTATAAAGTATATTACTAGCGTGCGCTAAACCTTATGTTTAGCGTGTGCTACGGCCTTAGCGTGCGCTAACTGACTTTGTTAGCGTGCGCTATCGCGGTCCAGAGGCTACTGTCTGGCTTCGTACATGCGCTTACATACGTAATGCCCATGCATTAGCGTACGTAACTTACACTCTTTAGCGTACGCAAGTCCTTGTGTTTAGCGTGCGCTAATATCAGTTGACTTGTTTGTCTGTATGCTCCGAAGATTGGTCCACCCGCCGAAAGTGTTGACGATGATAAGATTCCTTTTTGTCCAATATACCATTAGCGTGCGCTAACCTTTAGGGTTTAGCGTGCGCTAGTACTACATTACAAACATCCATTGACTTATCAGAACGTGCGCCAAAAGTGGCCTGGTCCACACGCAGATTCCTTTTGATCTGACTGCATTAACATGCGTTATCTTATATCCGTAGCGTGCGCTAAACTTGCACGATAGTGTGCACTACTCATGATTATTAGCGTGCACTATTAATGTTACACTTAGCCATTTTCAGCTATTATTGTCCAACGTCTCAACATACAGAATACGAACATACGGCATACTGAATACATATACTTCTTACATCCAATTGTCGACCAAGTACGACAATTATACCAATACAGATGTCTCGGTCCTTCAATTATTTTACCCATACTGTACAGATTCCATGATGTACAACATAACTCGGATAAAATAACATTAAACAATAGTAATAGAAATTCCGGATATTACACCTATGAACTTTATTAATATTCGGTTACTTTCTTTATTCCCACTTAATTATGAGAGAGTTGACAGAGATGGAGAGGGAGGAGCATCCGGATTTGGACGAGACTGGCCTTGAGTTAGCACGCCGAGAGATCGATCAGGCAGATCCCTACATTAGGGCAAGGGTGTGGGCTAACATTTACCCTCCTAAAGGGATTCATTACCGGACGCCGTTGATGGGAGCTGAAGGCAACCAATTATTGAAGAATACTATATGGTTTCAGCGCAATCAAGGGGGCGACACTCAAAAGGCCTATCTGGAGGAGCAATTGAGGATCGAGAGGGTGCTCCGAGCTGAGTAGCAAAGGAAGTTTCAAGACCAGTTCCAAAAATTCCAAGAGGAACAAAAGAAGGTTCAACAAGCCATGATGCAGTATATGAATGTCATTGCGTCAGACCGTGTCTCAGTCAGGAATTCCAGTACCACCACCACCTCAATTCTTCGATTCACAAACACCCCCTATTCTTCATAGCCTCGGGATGACGACATGCAAGACGTTAGTAATCATTCTTCTATCTTTAAGAATTTGACGGATCTTTGAGGATTTTAGTTGTCATTGTAGTAGTTCTTTTGCTATATAAACATATTATTAATGCTAAATATTTTTTCATTGTACGTTGGTGGTTATAGTGATTTTGTTGATGTTGCTACATGACATGTTGATATGGTGTGATTTTTATATTGTTGGTGTATAAATTATGCTTTTCGTACATCGATATATGTTGATTGTGATGTATGATGGTGTATTGTATATTTGGAATAACAGGTTATCTGAATAGGTTTGGAGATACCAAAATCTGAAAATATATATATATATATATATTAATAGATTTTAGCCGACGATATTTGCACAAACCGTCGGCTAAAGTGTATATTTAAAGAAAAAAATATAGCCGGCAACTTTCTCGTCGTCGGCTAAAATTTAGATATTTTAGCCGACAACAAATATATCGTCAGCTAAAATATGTAATACTTTAGCCGACAACACACTGGCCGTCGGCTAAAACCTAAATATTTTAGCCGACAACTTTCACGTCGTCGGATAAAGTTAAACTTTAGCGGACGACCTTTTGTATTTGTCGTCGGCTAAAATTTAGCCGACCGACTTCGGCCGACCCACGTTTAGCCGACAACTGGCCACTTTAGCCGACGGTTTTTGACTTTAGCCGATGACTTTTTGTTGTCGGCTAAAGTCTAAATATTGGTAGTGAATGTTTTAGGGGTGTAACAATATGTATTATTTAGCTCTTCATTTCGTAATTTTTTTGTTTGTTATTGCTTGAATTCTATATTTAGGCAACAAAATTAGAAGAATAACATTCAATTAGTTCTCCAAATACTATTTCCTAGAATATTTCGATTATCCGAGCACTCATATTTCAGAGACTCAACCGAGTAGAACGGATTTTTAATTTTTACAACCTTGATAAAAGCTAATTCTCAACATCATGAAAACGACTATGATTGTAGCCAACAAATAGGGATGACAACGGGGCGGGGTTCACAACTCCCGGCCCCGGCGCCGATTTTGATTCCTTCCCCCGGCTCCGGCCCCGAACCGCCCGGATATGGGAATTAATATCTCGTCCCCTATAAAATTCTGGTCAAACCCCGGTCAAACCTCGATTTCATGTAACCCGCCCCGGCCCCGGTACTCGGTTTGGCGGGGAATCACCGACTGGGGCGGATCGACCGAGTTCCCAAACGGGCCGGGTCAAAATATCATGCCTACTAACAAACCTTATGTAAGATAAGTAAAACCAAATCATATCTCTTTTTTTTTTTTTTGATCAAACCAAATCATCTCTAGAATAATCAATTATGTTCTTTTACCACAATTGACAAGTACGATGGTATTATGGAACTTATGCCTTAAAATGGTGTAGATGAAACGGCCAACTAGTCTAAAAGGTTCGTGGTTAGTGGTTCTAACTGAAATCGAATCGAACTGACGTGGTTTCGGTTAATTGAGAACAACTATTTGTGGTTAGCCGGAACCGAATGGTTCCAGAACCACAGAACCACAGACCAAAATTATAATAAATTAATAAATTATAATTATATTTTTTTATGCTAACAAGAAATTCAATTGAATTAATAATATATAAATTAATTACTCTCACATCAATTCTCCGTTTGTAATTGTTTTGCATTTTAATTGTTGAATTTAGATTAATTTTGACTTATAGTTGTTGGATTTATGGATTAATTGTATTGTTGTCTACTATTTTTGTTTTAAAGATTAATTTTAGCATTTTGGAATTGATTATTTCAGTTTTTTCGGATAAGAAAAAAGAAAAATGATTTTTAAAATTAACTGAAACAGAACCATATATAATCGGTGTGGTTCTGGTTAACCGAAATTTAAAGTGGTGTGGTTAGTGATTCCTATATTTGGGCGTTTATGGTTTCGGTTAACCAAAAATTGTGGTTCGGTTAACCGAAACCGAATCACTCGACACCCCTACCTCCAATATGTATTTTTTATCTGCACTTTGTTGATTCTCCTACCACCATTTTATCTTCGCCTTTTTTGCTTTGTGCCATAAGCTAGCCACCGGCCCACTGCTCCTTGATTTTGAAATCTTATAAGATTTTGACATTCGAAATGTCCATTCGCCTTCGATTTAGATCCAAATTTGAATTTTACAATTTAACGTCTTAATCATCGAAAAAATCCCAAATAAAAAATTTATTAACCCACCAACTTTGACCTTAGATCAACCATCATCATTCAACTCTCCTGGCACACTCTACAAAACTACCATTTCTTATTTTAAAAATCAACGTCAGAATTGGCATGGCACCGAAAGACTTGTAATATCCGGATAAATTGTTGAATACTTTCATTTGTATTTAAATCCCGTGTTATTCGAATTTGTGATATTGATAATCGAAGTATTATCTTTTCCGTATTTGTATCCACATGCATGATAATATCAACTTGTAACGCCCCAATACTTATTTAAATACTATTTTTTTTTGCTAATGATCATGAATTTTAATTTTTTAATATTTACAGGTTGTCCGATACATGGACCGATACGTTCCTAGCATAAAATGAAGGAAACGATTTCAAAATAAATTATAAGGATCATTTTTAGAATTTATGAAACTGATTTCGAAAAATTCCGACGATTTGATACTATAAAATTTTTATCACAGAACACTTATACTGCAAAAATAATATTAAATTATTATTTTATTATTATCGAAAATCCGTTCCGAGCATATCGAAGATTTAACTCCGTCAAGCCCGGAACAGGTCGAAAAATCAAATTTGGACATCAGGAAGGGGTCGAACCGGCCGAGCCAAGTTGACGGACATCTGCCGGTCACCGCCGGACACGCCTACCGACAGCTATCGGTCACGGCCGACAGAAGCTTCTCGACCATTATCCGGATAAGGCTGTCCAGCTGTCCGGATAAGGTCGGTCACGACCGACATAAGCTTCTCGGCCAGCTGTCCGGATAAGGTCGGTCACGACTGACAGAAGCTTCTCGGCCAGCTGTCCGGATAAGGCTTCCAACTGTCCGGGTAATGTTGATTTTCAACCGACTTTGAGCCCCTATTTATACATGTTCCCTGACGTGCGTTTGTACATATCATATATCATTTTGAAGATGTGGACCTCTACTTTAAAACGCTCTTAACATATTTCCCTTCCAAAAAATTAAATGCCCTCAAAAAGCCCGATTAAACAGGAAGCTCAAATCTGACAGTTTTTCTAAGGTGTTTGATAAAAGTCCCCAAAGAGATTTCAGATTTTACATCAATAATTTATGGGCGGAAATATGAAAAAGTATTTTCAAGTGGTAGGAGCAGCGTATCCGGGATCTAAGAAGGCAATCGAGCCAAATTCAAAGAAAAATATTTCAAGATTTCAGCAAACGAAGTGAGGTTATACTATTTTAATATGTTACGGTCATCGTTGTGTCGTGTAACATGACGACCCGCGAGGGGTCGAAAGAATAAAAGAAATCCGAGATGAGTCTCACACAGATAAGAATGTTTTATGTGCATTACACAACATGATTTTGACGATTTATAAGGATTTAATCTCACTGAGTATGCTCGCGTACTCACACCTCGTCATTTATGTTTTTCAGGCTAAGGAATCGACGAACGGGACAAGCAGAAGATGAATACATACTCCCAACACGATGAAGTTCTAAATAATAAAAGATATTGTCGCCGTAATTATTATTATTTTTACGAAATACTTGATGTTCTTCAACGAATATAATTTCAACGGACTATGTCTGAATATTTGATTTCCCATGTTTTTGTAAAACTGTACTGATGGTTGAATAAATGAGTTTTATTAAAGATTTACTGACTAAAATGCTTCCGCAAATACTCCGAATTTATATAAAATTTTTAAGGAAAAAAATGAGCTGTGTAACGTTCTTTTTAATTAAGAAAGCCAGGGCGTTAAGAGAATGGTATCGGAGCAAGACCTCTCTCAAGACGGTGAGATTTGGGGATGAACCAAGCGAAAGTCGGTGAACATGTGACACCGGGGCCGACGAGGGCGGGAGTGATCGCGGCAATAAAAAGGGCACGGACAATGAGCGGCTCCGAGAAAGGGAGTGATCGCGGTGCAATAAGAAAAAGGGCACGGACAACGAGCGGCTCCCGACAAGGCTTCTAGGCGGAGGACATGACGGGCAATTCTCACCAGAACGAGAGGTATTCCAAGACTGTATAGGTATGAGACTATACAGTTAAGGAGGTTTCAAAAAAAGATTTACTTATACAAAACAAGATATTTCAAAACTTTCTAATTTTTAAAAGTATAACGAATAATTACGGCATGATTATATTTTTGGGAGAATATGTGGTTCATCGCTGCTGCCCAACGTCGACTCTGAGGTAATGTTTTCAAGTATTCACTCTTTTATGAAAACTTAAAAATTATGGTATGAGTATAGAATGATTGTGTCGGTAAAAGATTTGAAAGGATATGTAAAAGTATAAATGTTGTCCGAAAGGGACAAAATATGATTTCAAAGAAAGGTTTCAAAGTGATGTTTTTGCTGGCACAATATTTTTAAAGTTATTGATGAAAATACTCATACAAAGTTTGATACAGATTTTCAAAGTTCTTTACGAAGCTCAATTTCGAGGACGAAATTTTTTAAAGGGGGGAGGATTGTAACGCCCCAATACTTATTTAAATGCTATTTATTTTGCTAACGATCATGGATATTGATTTTTTAATATTTATAGGTTGTCCGATACTTGGACCGATACGTTCCTAGCATAAAATGAAGGAAACGATTTCAAAATAAATTATAAGGATCATTTTTAGAATTTATGAATCTGATTTCGAAAAATTCCGACGATTTGATACGATAAAATTTTTATCACAGAACACTTATACTGCAAAAATAATATTAAATTATTATTTTATTATTATCGAAAATCCGTTCCGAGCATATCGAAGATTTAACTCCGTCGAGCCCGGAACAGGTCGGAAAATCGAATTTGGACATCAGGAAGGGGTCGAACCGGCCGAGCTAAGTTGACGGACATCTGTCGGTCACCGCCGGACACGCCTACCGACAGCTACCGGTCACGGCAGACAGAAGCTTCTCGACCATTATCCGGATAAGGCTGTCCAGCTGTCCGGATAAGGTCGGCCACGACCGACAGAAGCTTCTCGGTCAGCTGTCCGGATAAGGTCGGTCACGACAGACAGAAGCTTCTCGGTCAGCTGTCCGGATAAGGTTGGTCACGACCGACAGAAGCTTCTCGGCCAGCTGTCCGGATAAGGCTTCCAGCTGTCCGGGTAATGTTGATTTTAAACCGACTTTGAGCCCCTATTTATACATGTTCCCTGACGTGCGTTTGTACATATCATATATCATTTTGAAGATGTGGACCTCTACTTTAAAACGCCCTTAACATATTTCCCTTCCAAAAATTTAAATGCCCTCAAAAAGCCCGATTAAACAGGAAGCCCAAATCTGATAGTTTTTCCAAGGTGTTTGATAAAGTCCTCAAAGAGATTTCAGATTTTATATCAAGAATTTATGGCCGGAAATATGAAAAAGTATTTTCAAGTTCTAGGAGCAGCGTATCCGGGATCCAAGAAGGACAATCGAGCCAAATTCAAAGGAAAATATTTCAAGATTTCAGCAAACGAGGTGAGGTTATACAGTTTCAATATGTTACGGTCATCGTTGTGTCATGTAACATGACGACCCGCGAGAGGTCGAAAGAATGAAAGAAATCCGAGATGAGTCTCACACAGATAAGAATGTTTTATGTGCATTACACAACATGATTTTGACGATTGATAAGGGTTTAATCTCACTGAGTATGCTAGCGTACTCACACCTCGTCATTTATGTTTTTCAGGCTAAGGAATCGACGAATAGGACAAGCAGAAGATGAATACATACTCCCAACACAATGAAGTTCTAAATAATAAAAGATGTTGTCGCCGTAATTATTATTATTTTTACGAAATACTTGATGTTCTTCAACGAATATAATTTCAACGGACTATGTCCGAATATTTGATTTCCCATATTTTTGTAAAACTGTACTGATGGTTGAATAAACGAGTTTTATTGAAGATTTACTGACTAAAATGCTTCCGCAAATACTCCGAATTTATATAAAAATTTTAAGGAAAAAAATGAGTTGTGTAACGTTCTTTTTAATTAAGAAAGCGAGGGCGTTACACAACTTGTAATTCTTCACATACAACTACGCTATAACGTAAGCTAGCTAGTAAGCGTAACGTACGTTATGTACCATGGATAGCGTACGCTATGAATGAAGCATAGCGTACGTAAGACAGTCAATAATTGGTCAAGGCGGCTAGCACATGGGCCAGTTGGTGGAGGGCCCGGATAAGATTCCCGTGGCATGAACCTGGACAGTTTTGGGTCAACGGGGATTAACGTACGCTAAGTGATGTATGTAGCATACACTAAGTATGGTTGATTACGTACATAACGGTGTTGATGTAGCATATGTAAGGAAGAACAGGAACGAGGCAGTAAGCTATCAGTAGATGATAGCATACGCTAAGTATATCAGATAGCGTACGCTGGATAACGTACGTTAAGCACTAAGGCTAACGTACGTAAAGCTCAGGACATTATAAATAGGACATCACCCCATTTCATTTTACCTCGTTTCCTTTCACTTCTCCTTCATTTCCTTCAAGACCAGAGAGTTCCCCTTGATATTTATGATGGTATTCCACAGAAAATAAACGCAGCGGAAGAATAAACGGAATCCCTAAGAGGATCGATCAAGTAACGTATATACGAAAAGAAAAATACGAAGATCAAGGAATCAAAGTCCCATACCTATGATGTCTCTGAAAAACCTTCGTATGATGATGATGATGATGATGATGATGATGATGAAGAGCCCTTCGTTCCAAGCACCTAAAGCAAGGTGCCTCTACTTCGCACGCCGGAACTTGATGGAAAAATCGACAAGCTTCCTTTCTTCAAGAATGCGGCTGGGGAAGCTTGTAGGAATTTTCTCTCTCAATGTAATCTTCTTATATCTTGTCTCTAAGATCAATATGAAGTTATCAACCTTACTCTCTCTCCCAAATTCGTGATTTTGAGTTCAAGGAAGAAGAAGAAGTTCTCTCTCTATTTTAAAGACTTTTATTTATAAAAAAATGAAAGTCTCACTTTAACACATGATTGAGGGTATCAAATACACCTCACATATGTCACCTAGTGACATAAAATAAGTATAAAAGAGACAAGAGAGGGAGGGGGCGGCCCTAAGGGAAATTTCCAAGAAGACGGGTCGAATTTACTCGGCTCGTGTATTGGATGTTCGTCAAAACGAATCCCTCGTGTACCGGATATTCGTCAAATGAATCCGTTTTATTTCCAATGTGTTTGGACTAATTAATTAATCCAATTAATTAATTATATCAAACACAAATATATATTTCTCTCAGAAATATAATTTATGAATTCAAGTAGTCACCCAGTAACCTACTTACAATTCATAAGACCGCTATTTGATTTATCCGATAAATCAAAATTAGATATCTAATATCTAATATTATAAGAGAGATTATTAATTCACATTTATCCATCAATGATCCTATTGCGTGACTCCGTCGGTTCATCTCAGCCGGCATTGGGAGGAACCAATGAGTGCGGGACGACACTTAGCCGGCTAGCGGGCACCGTAAACCCGGCCGAGAACGAATGAACGAATCATTCCAGAACCATTATGTCGTGAATACTATATACGTATAGACCCTTCATCAGATGTCCCGGTCAAGTCTTCGGGTCACGATAAAGTCAAACCCTACTGTTGACTAAACTCTATACATGTGTCAATGCAAATCAAGACCGACTGATTAATAGTTTATCTAATACGAATATATCAGAATGCGTTGGCCAAAGACTTATGATCTTATTCGCCATTAACCATATAGGACATTCGCCTGCTCACTAACAGGAGATAGAATCCTTTCTTGGCGTACAATAAAGACTGCTACCTGCCCGTATAGTCCGCACTTCGAGGTCGACTCAGCAATTAAGCAAATGAGTCTAACTACTCTAATGACAAACTAAACGTCACAGGCATATCTTCTACTGAACCCTCAAGTCAAAGGTCCACGTATACTATCACAACCTTTCGATTCGTCATCGACTCTCCGAAAGTGAATACCTTGTGACTGAATCGAGTATGAGTCGTGTTCGAGTATACTGGTCCCACCAATATACTTATAACTATGCTATCAAGACGTGCACACATCCTAGCATCGGTTATACAAGTCTTATTAAAACTTAATGTCCTGTTAAGTTTTATCGACTTGCGAACTAGTTAAGCATTCGAGCTCTAAACACTTCTAGTGCCTATCTCCTTATCTCCATAAGGAGTAGAATGTTCACTCTCAAATGCAAGGACTATTATTCTATATACCAAATCACAATGCCAGTGATATACCTTATTAAATATAATATTCATAATTATAATACAATTGCTCTCACTCTCTCATCCTCTGAGTGGCATTCGAGGGCATATTCCTAACAATCTCCCACTTGCACTCAATGCCACAAACTATGGTATCTAATACCCATACTCTCTAGATGTCTCTCTAAGACCTTCTGAGATAGTGGCTTGGTGTTTAATCAAAGAACGTTATTTCCGTGTCTACTCTCTGCAGTTGTAACATTCCCATCCCGAACCATTTCTCTAACAAAATGATATTTTCTCGCAATATGTTTGGTGTTGTGGTGAGCCCTAGGCTCCTTAGCACGTGCTCCGTCGTTGTCACAAAACATTGTCACGGGCTTCTCTGCGTTAGGAACCACTTGAAGTTCCTCAGTGAACTTCTTTATCCAAAAAGCTTCTTTAGCAGCCTCCGTGGCTGCCTGATATTCGGCTTGACATGTAGAGATAGCAGTCGAACTTTGCTTGGCACTTCTCCAAGAAACTGCCCCACCATTCAGCGTAAAGATATACCCTGATGTGGACATCTGAGCATCCATGTCCCCCGAAAAACCTGACTCTGTATAACCCATCGCTCTTAGTTCTCCACCGCCGTATGTAAAAACCAAGTCTTTAGTCCTCCTTAGGTACTTAAGAATGTTCTTTACAGCAGTCTAATGTTCTTGCCCTGGATTTGACTGAAACCGACTTACTACGCTCACAGCATAGGCAATATCCGGTCTAGTACAAATCATTGCATACATAAGGCTACCTACTGCCGAAGCATAAGGTACCTTGCTCATTTCCTTTCTATCTTCCTCACTTTGAGGACACATCTCTAAGGAAAGTTTTGCACCATGTTGCATAGGTAGAAACCCTCTTTTAGAATCTTCCATCCTAAATCGCTTCAGGATCTTTTCTATGTAGAGGGCTTGGGAAAGACCTAACATTCTTTTCGCTCTATCCCGGTAGAGACGAATACCCAGAATATAGGTAGATTCTCCCAAGTCTTTCATTGAGAACTCTTTAGAAAGCCAAGCTTTCACAGAACTGAGCATTCCTACGTCGTTTCCTATAAGTAGAATGTCATCTACATATAGTATTAAGAACACAATTTTGCTCCCACTAACCTTCTTGTAAATACAGGGCTCTTCTTCGTTTTGGACAAAATCAAACGAACGAAGATTCCAACTCCGTGAAGCTTGCTTCAGTCCATAAATGGCACGCTGAAGTTTGCATACTTTATGAATATTGGTTTGAGATATGAACCCCTTAGGCTGTTCCATGTATATCTCCTCCTCGAGGAATCCATTTAGGAATGCCGTTTTCACATCCATTTGCCATATTTCATAATCTAAGTGGGCTGCTATAGCAAGCATCATGCGAATAGACTTAATCATAGCTACAGGCGAGAAGGTCTCGAAGTAATCGATTCCTTCTCTTTGGGAATAACCCTTTGCCACAAGCCTGGCCTTATAGGTATCAACCTTGCCATCTCTATCAGTCTTTCTCTTATAGATCCATTTGTTTCCAATAGGCACTATGCCTTTAGGACGATCTACTAAAGTTCAGACCTGATTAGCATGCATTGAGTCTATCTCAGCTTCCATAGCTTCTTGCCACTTGGTGGAGTCAACGTCTACCATCGCTTGGTCGTATGTAGAAGGATCATTCTCTTGACTACTTTCTGTCATCTCATGGACACCCAGTTCCTCTTGATGCAGATAGCCATACCTCTCACGTATTTTAGAAATTCTACTAGACTTGCGAGGTTGTGTTTGTATTTCAGAAGGTTGGGTTCTAATATCTTGCATAGGTGTCTCATTTGGTGTTTCTTTTATTTCTTCCAAAGAAATATTTCTACCTGCCCCTCCTTCCTGAATAAACTGGTCTTCCAGGAAGTGTGCTTGTATAGCAACGATGATCCTATGATCTTCGTGCATGTAGAATAGATATCCCATGGAATCCCCTGGATATCCTATGAAACGACCTTTCACAGACCTAGTTTCCAATTTCTCTACTTTAGTCTTCTTGACATAAGCAGGGCATCCCCAAATCCTAATGTGATTAAGACTTGGTTTCCTACCTCTCCACATCTCATGGGGAGTCTTAAGAATGGATTTGGAAGGACATCTGTTCAAGATATGCACAGCAGTAAGGAGTGCGTAACCCCACAGATAAATCGGTAGATCAGTATAGTTAAGCATGGAGCGAACCATGTCCAACAAGGTTCGGTTCCTTCTTTCTGATACACCATTTAATTGTGGAGTAGCTGGAGGAGTGAATTGTGACACTATTCCTAGTTCTTTTAAGAACTCATCAAATTCGGTACTCATGTACTCACCACCCCCCCGATCAAGAGTCTTAACACGCACTGTTTGATTTTCAACTAGAGCTTTAAATTCCTTGAATTTATCAAAAGCTTCAGACTTATGTTTCATTAAGTACATGAATCCATACCTGGTATGGTCATCAGTGAATGTAATGAAATACTGAAAGCCGTCTCGTGCCACTTCAAAAGGGCCACAGACGTCGGTATGGATCAATCCAAGTTTTTCAGCAGCTCTTTCAAAAGTCCCTGCGAAGGGTAACTTAATCATTTTGCCTTGAAGGCAAGATTCACAAGTTGGATAGGGATCTGATCCAAATGGACCTGTAAGCCCATCTTTATCCATTTTATGAACCTTGGTCTGATCGATATGACCAAGTCTAAGATGCCACTTAAGTGATTGGTTCGTTTCATCCCTACCACGCTTCCTAGTTATAGTGTTCACAGTTGTTTTATTCTTTAAATTTAAATGGTATAAACCATTTAATAATGTAGCAGTACCAACCAATTTATTTCTGAAATAAATACGACAGGACCCATCTCCAATAAAGAAGTGAAATCCCTTTCGGCCCATGACCGGAATTGATACAATATTCTTGTGCCCCTTGGGCAAAACAAGTACATCATCTAAAGTAAGAATAAAACCAGATTCTAAATCCAACATAAGGGATCCGATATCAGAAGCCTCGACACTATGCCCACTTCCGACGGTGACCATCACCTCCCCTGAATCCAGCTTCCTACTGCTCCGATCCTGATTCATTGTACAAATGTGAGAACTCGCACCGGAATCAAGTATCCAAGAAGTAGAATATACAGTTACAGAACAATTTGTTTCTAAAACCAGTAGTTCCGTACCTGAAGGCGCATTACGGTCAAGCTTTGGACAGTACCTCTTCCAGTGGCCTAGCTCACCGCAGTTGAGGCATATATCCGTTTTCTTGGCCCCCTTGCTCTTTTGAACCATTGTGGCCTTGCCCTTTCCCTTGTCGATCTTGGCTATTGGACCTAACTGCTTCTTGTTCTTTTTCTTCTTATTCTTGGACTTCCAAGTCCCAGAAGAAATCACAAGTGCAGCTTCCTTTCCCTTTGTCTTCATCTGAGACTGGGCAGTCGTCAGTTTGTTCATTAGCCCAGCTAAGTTACATGCAATCTCATTGCAGTTGAAGTTCATGACAAATTGTGAAAAGGAGTCAGGAAGTGACTGCAGGATAAGGTCAGTTTGGAGAGATGCATGCATCTGAAAATCAAGAGCTTCCAATCTCTCAATCATCGAGATCATCTTGAGGACATGGTCCCCAACCCTCTCTCCTTCCTTCATCCTGGCGCCGAATAATTGCTTTGATATCTCATATCTAGTAGTTCAGCTATGCTCTCCATACAGCTCAGCCAGGTGCGCTAAGATGGCTCGTGAAGACGTCATCTTTTCATGGGCACGTTGAAGCTCATTGGTCATTGAGCCTAACATGTACCCTCGCACTCTTATGTCGTCTTTTGCCCATTTCTCATGGGCATCGACATCTTCCTGATTGGCTCGGGTTCTTGCAGGAGCCGCTGGGATGTCCGCCTCCAAGATGTATCCCAGCATTTCCATAGTTAGGACAATCCTCAAGTTCCGAAGCCAGTCCACATAGTTCGGACGATCAGACGTTCTTTTCAAGTAGTATAGCGAGTGGGTTCATTGTCATATTGAGAGTTTTGTTAACTGCAGAGAATAATTTTAGATTCGTTAGTGTTTGTTTAATTATGATCCGAGTAAAGAATTTAAGGACTTTATTTATTCATAACTCGGCTCCCACTATTTTATCGGCATTTACACACTCCCATGTTAAATCCGGAAGTCTTGGGTGACTTCATAGTGATGATCGATTTCTTTACAAAGTTTAATAGAGGGCAACCCATACGGTTTATATTCTATTATTCTTTATAAAGTGGTGTCTAATACCAACCCATCTAATGGATGATTCGATCTTCTTTTACCCCTAGTTCACTTGCCCTCAACCCATTCGGTTTCTATGGCTCGCTGAACTATCTAAGTTTAAACCGTAAACTCCTATTAGTCTGACAATTGAATCTTACCCGGCAACCCATACGGTTTATAGGGGTTTGATTTGTCACAACCAAAGGCATCTAATGCACTCTAGGAATTTATCAACTTTCCCCAAAAATATTACCCCCACATACTCGGAAGAATAATATTCCGGTTTAGATTTCAATTTTCCATGAGTTTGACGGAGGGTAGGAAACCTCGTAACCTTTATAACTTAGTGTTTGTAAGTGGGAGTATTAACGCGATTAGATGTTACACTTTGCACATTAATCCGTTTATAAGCGCGGTTTGTGGTTTGTCAATCATTCAAAATGAAAAACAATAAATAGCAACCTAGTTACTACCAACATATGGCTCATGGACTTTTTCCTAAGTATTGGGCCAAGCCAAATAAAGAAAGGAAAAATACAGTATTGATTCTTCGTCTTCTAGTCGGTCGTCTTCGGTCTTCGTCATAGCCATATGAATAATTACATCATTGAACAATACGTCCTATTATACATATTTTCTAGTAAAAATAAATAGGCTCAAAACGGCCTTTACAACCATATCGAATCGAACAAATCAACAACTAAGTCCACGAGTTATATCACCATCACATAAGGCATTCCATACAACATGTAACAGTAAATGAAATTAAATAATCAATTAATATATTAATCCAATTAATATAAAAATTAATCTATTTAATTTCTACAATATTAATCAAATTAATATTTATAATCGTCATTTTAATCCGCTCAAAGTAATCCGCCAAAACAATATTCTCGTCTAATAATTTTCCTTAATAAAAATATTCCAAATATTTTATTAAATCGATTAAATCCAATTTAAATTTCGGAAATTATTACAACGAAATATAAACACAAATGGAGTCCGGAAAATCCTAGATTGACCACGGCCCGATTCAAAATCGGCCGAAAACCCGAGAACCGCCTGCACCGAGTCACTCGCCACCGCCTGCAGCGGGCGGAGCTGCTCTGAGCCTACCGAGTCACTCTCGGCCGGCCAGCAAGATCAGCCGCCACGGCACTGCGTCTTAAATGCGGTATTCGTGTTTAACCCCCGTTTTTCTCATTTTTTCGACTCGCTTCCAAAACGAAAAAGTTTCTTAACTTCATGAAGAACTTATAAATCAACAAAAATCAAATTTTTCAGATTTATAATTCACATAAAATAGACGAAACTTGACTTACTACGAACGATTAAATTTCTTTGATTATATCTATTATGATTCTAAATCATAAACATCATCAAATAACATTCCAAATGCAAAGATGATCGTATATACGATATATTTGACCTCACTCCGATACCACTAATGGGATTCCACAGAAAATAAACACAGTGGAAGAATAAACGGAATCCCTAAGAGGATACGTATATACGAAAAGAAAAATACGAAGATCAAGGAATCAAAGTCTCATACCTATGATGTCTATGAAAAACCTTCGTATGATGATGATGATGATGAAGAGCCCTTCGTTCCAAGCACCTAAAGCAAGGTGCCTCTACTTCACACGCCGGAACTTGATGGAAAAATCGACAAGCTTCCTTTCTTCAAGAATGCGGCTAGGGAAGCTTGTAGGAATTTTCTCTCTCAATGTATTCTTCTTATATCTTGTCTCTAAGATCAAGATGAAGTTATCAACCTTACTCTCTATCTTAAATTCTTGATTTTGAGTTCAAGGAATAAGAAGAAGTTCTCTCTCTATTTTAAAGACTTTTATTTATAAAAAAATGAAAGTCTCACTTTAACACATGATTGAGGGTATCAAATACACCTCACATATGCCACCTAGTGACATAAAATAAGTATAAAAGAGACAAGAGAGGGAGGCGGCGGCCCTAAGAGAAATTTTCAAGAAGACGGGTCGAATTTACTCGGCTCGTGTATTGGATGTTCGTCAAAACGAATCCCTCGTGTACCGGATGTTCGTCAAATGAATCCGTTTTATTTCCAATGTGTTTGGACTAATTAATTAATCCAATTAATTAATTATATCAAACACAAATATATATTTCTCTCAGAAATATAATTTATGAATTAAAGTAATCACCCATTAACCTACTTACAATTCATAAGACCGCTATTTGATTTATCCGATAAATCAAAATTAGATATCTAATATCTAATATTATAAGAGAGATTATTAATTCACATTTATCCATCAATGATCCTACTGCGCGACTCCGTAGGTTCGTCTCAGCCGGCATTGGGAGGAACCAATGAGTGCGGGCAAAGACTTAGCCACTTAGCGGGCCGCATCAGAAACCCCGGCGAGAACGAATAAACGAATCATTCCAGAACTATTATGTCGTGAATACTATATACGTATAGACCCTTCATCAGATGTCCCGGTCAAGTCTTCGGGTCACGGTAAAGTCAAACCCTACTGTTGACTAAACTCTATACATGTGTTAATGCAAATCAAGACCGACTGATTAATAGTGTATCTAATACGACTATATCAGGATGCTTTGGCCAAAGACTATGATCTTATTCGCCATTAACCGTATAGGACATTCGCCTGCTCACTAACAGGAGATAGAATCCTTTCTTGGCGTACAGTAAAGACTGCTACCTTCCAATATAGTCCGCACTTCGAGGTCGACTCAGCAATTAAGCAAATGAGTCTAACTACTCTAATGACAAATTAAACGCCACAGGCACATCTTATACTGAACCCTCAAGTCAAAGGTCCACGTATACTATCACAACCTTTCGATTCGTCATCGACTCTCCGAGAGTGAATACCTTGTGACTGAATCGAGTATGAGTCGTGTTCGAGTATACTGGTCCCACCAATATACTTATAACTATGCTATCAAGACGTGCACACGTCCTAGCATCAGTTATACAAGTCTTATTAAAACTTAATGTCCTGTTAAGTTTTATCGACTTGCGAACTAGTTAAGCATTCAAGCTCTAAACACTTCTAGTGCCTGTCTACTTATCTCCATAAGGAGTAGAATGTTCACTCTCAAATGCAAGGACTATTATTCTATATACCAAATCACAATGCCAGTGATATACAATAATATAGAAATAATAATTGCCTTATTAAATATAATATTCATAATTATAATACAATTGCTCTCACTCTCTCATCCTCTGAGTGGCATTCGAGGGCATATTCCTAACCATTTAAACACTTGTATATCATCTCTACTTAATCATTGAGGATTGGAAGCACCTTGGATTGGTACTCAAGCTTCTGGTGTTGGATTTTCATCAAGTGTTCATCATTATCTTCTACATTAAGGTATGTTGATACTTTCCAAACTCTAATCCTTTCCTTAAGAAATGATATGAGTATGCTTCTGAGATCATTGGATTAGTGAATGACACATTAAATTGAAAACCATGTTGTTAAGAGCTAAGACGAACTTATTCGAGACCTTTCTTGAGAAAGTGGATTATTAACCAAGCATCTTGAGTTGAACCTATGATATAGTTTCTGAGATTAGTTGCATATATTGGATGATGATTCTGTGTTACTTGCTTACCAGTGTGTTGTTAATACGATCACTTAGAACGGGGATATCCAAGGAGATGAATTCCTAGGATTTTCACCAAGAATGATCCATGTGTAGTATAAGTATTCTTCAAGCACAATTCATGATTCGTAGTAACTTCTGAAGATGATGATATTTGTGTTGATGTTTTAGAAATAATCAAGAATCGTAATTAATATCACATTTGTTAGATGTGTAATACCCGGATGTAAATTCATTTATTATCATTCAGTGATTGTCAGTCAGTAGTAGTCATTAATCAATCATATTCAATCATTTGTGCTCACCGTTTCGACGTATTTTTGAATCGTATACCAGTTATTATTCGTCATTCAACCCTTCTTGAGATCGAGACGAGAATATTATCATTATCATCTTATTTTGATACTCTGTGTGCGAAGTGTAGCGTACGCTACGTACTCTTTTTAGCGTGTGCTAATTGAGTACTGGCGCACGCTATCGCTCAGCATTAGCGCACGCTAGTGCAATTGAGGCAGACAGTCCAGAAGGCACTGGACTGAACTGGAGAATTCGTAGCGCACACTATGAATAGAAATAGCGTACGCTAACTGTATTGGTAGCGCACGCTAAGTCATCGTAGAAGCGCGCGCTAAGGCGAGCAGGGCAGAGGACAGTAGGTTCTGGACTCCAGTACTGGGCACCAACCATCAGGTAGTGCACGCTAACATCCGGTAAATGCACGCTAAGAGGAAGGCGTTAGCGCATGCTACCAAGTACGTAGCGCACACTAACGCGGAAGGCAGAGTTCACTGAACTACCCGGTGAACCCGCTAGTGCACGCTAATCGCAGGAGATAGCGCACACTAAGCTGGGTTTGGTATAAATACGACACTTCACTCTCCATTTCGTCATTTCTTCATTTCTCCTCCTTTCCGGGTGATTTTGGGCGATTCACGAAGAGTTCTTCGAGCTGCAATCATCTAGCAACATCTCTAAGCTCATATCTCAGATTATTCAACATTTAATCCTCTCCATCGCTCCAAATAAAGGTAACTTTTCTTGAACCTAGAATTTCAGGATTGAGGGTTTTCTTCCCGATCTTTTCGAGTTAGCTTGCTATTATATTGGAATATGTTGGATATAGATTATCTACCTTAGATACATGTATTCTTACGGATTTATTGGTATATTTTTCGAAATTGTTGAGTATTGGGGGAATTTTTCAAGAACACCTTGAGTGTTGACTTTGGAATTTGGGGTTTTGATTAGATATTGTTGTAATCTTGAATGGAGTATTCCTATTGGATTATTGAGTGTATTGATGATGTTTTGTTGGATTGAATCACTCATTTGGAGGTTGGTTTCGATATAATTGGGGTTGGTTGTAAATAATGGAAGAATATTTGCAATGTGTTTGTCAAAATGCCCCAATGAGTTTGGATATGTTGTATCGACTTCTTGAATTGGTTATGATCGTAATTGATACGTATATTAAACGAATTGTTGGTACTTGTGTTATTCAAGGTTGTTCGAGCGACTGATAACTCCATTAAGGACGTTTGTTCGAGGAAGGACATTTCATCACTCGTATTGAGGCAAGTTAATTCTTGCTCGGTTAAAAGGATAATCATTCCTTTCGTTGTTGTTCATTCATACATATAATTCATTCATCATACATCAATCATGTTGAGACTTGTAATTATCAAATTAATCATTCAATTCACGAGGAACGACTGTTCCAACCATTTCATTTGAGCTATCACTCATTGCGTTATTAATTCACCTCGGTGAGTCATTCTTGACCCTTGTCGGATTTCTATTCATTATTCCTCTTCATGGTCGCTTTTGTATTTGTTACCTTCCGGGATTGCGTTACCGGGTGGTATATCTGTGGAATTTTTGCTCGGGCATACTAAGGTCATTGTGTATATGCAGGTATCCAGACACATTGGACTGTGCACATGGTACTGTTGCCTCCGTGAGACTAATTAGGCCAAGTTTTGCGGGTGTTTATGCGGGACACTGGGCACTCGGCATAATTGTGCACTTGCACATCCCATTCGGGCATACTATGATACCCTTCATTCAACTTGATTTTATAACCAATTCATGTGATTATTATATTTGTTCAACTCTTGAGGATTGTTGTTCTGTGTAACTGACCCCGTTGGGGATGTTGTTTTGAGGTCATAGCAAGGCAAAGACACGGGAAGAGAACGTTGACGGCGAGAAGTCCCAGTGATACTAGTAGAGGGCCCCAGTCTTTCCATTTATTCATGTTTCTTTAATGTGTATTTTCCGCTGCAGTTTCCGTTCGGATTTTCATTTTATTCCCTATTGTATATTTCATCTTCATATGAAATATATATATGTATTCTGTATTCTTAGGTGTATTATACTTGAAACTCTTCATTGGAGTAATTAGTAATATAATGTGCTTCGGTACTACAGTTATATTATTTAATTCATTAATTTTCATTCGCCTGGTGGGTCCCAGTTGGGGATCCACGGCACTGTAATATCCGCCTAGTTTGGGGGTGTTACAGAGTTGGTATCAGAGCGTGGTTTTGAATACTACTATCCGAGTCGTGTCTCTTTGAAATCATCGTTCATCAGACTAGTATCATTGGACTTTCGCGTCACGTGTGACCTGTGCAAGCGCCAAGCCCCTCAGACCAAATAAACAGTAAGATTTATGACACTATGGTATAATTTCTGGCAATAAGAATCACTCATTCATCATTCATCAGTCAACAATCCTCAATCATCATTTTCATTTTTTATCATGTCGATCATGTTAACTCATTAATCACCCAGTTAATATCATTGCCGAGTTGTTGATCTTGTGGATTGTATCATCAATATTGTTAACTTGTTCAAGATGATCATTTCAATAATTTCATCAGATAATCATGTCACCTCAGTTGATCTTTTATACGAAATCTATAATTATCTTGTGACTTTCCTACTTCAGTATGGATAGAGCTGTCAGAGGATGCAGGGGAAGAGGCCACGGTGCGGGCCGAAACCCGGGAGCTCGTGTGAATACCCATGCGAACAAGAGGAATAATGTTAATTCAACAAGTAATACCCGAGATACAGCTCAATCGGAAGGTGTTTTGGTTGATCCACTCACTTTTATGCAGGGCATGATGGCCCAAATGTCTCAGATGGCACGTCTGATGGAGACAATGCAGAACTCAACCACTCAAGATCAACAGGCCCCTTCGCCGCCACCTCAGAGGCAAGAGAGGAGTGTGAGCAGTATTATCGGTGATATCTCTCGCCAGAGGCCACCTACTTTTGAGGGCTCATCTCAGCCCGCGGATATTATTCACTGGCTTGAACATTTTGAGAAGCTATTTGCTATGGTGGAATGTCCCGAAGGGCACAAAGTTTCAATTGCCGCTTGATATCTGGGTAAGAGCGTTCACTCTTGGTGGCTATCTTTGAAGCCCACCGACGGATCTTGCACTTTGGACGAGTTCAAGACCCTCATGATGGAAAGGTATTATCCGGCCCCACTCAGGGAGGTCAAGTTATCGGAGTTACTCAGTCCCAACCCCTAAGCGGAAGAGGATGTTATCGCTATCGCCGAGAAGTTTCAGGAGCTACTTCCATTCGCCTCATCCATTATCCACTCTGAGGCGGATAAGATCAAGTATTTCAGTAAGAGGTTGAAACCTCGTATGCGGATGCAGTTTCTTAATCATCATTGCACCACCCTGGCCGAATTCATCGAGAAAGCTCTTACCTATGATCTTACTGTGAAGGAAATTTCTAAGCAACAACCTTCATCTTCTGGCAAGAAATCGAAGAATCATAATCAGTCCGAAGGTAGTCGGGCAACCTTCAAGAAGCCTCGTACTGGCTCTACTTTTTCTGAACGACCTCCTATGGCGCCTAAACCTGCGGAATCTCAGTCCCGAGCGGCTAGTTCGGCCATCACCTGTTTCAACTGTGGAGAGCAGGGTCATTACAGCACTAAGTGTCCTAGTCAGACTATCACGTGTAACAACTGTGAGATTGCCGGGCATAAGGCTGGTTTCTGTCGAAGAGACTCCAAACCTACTCCGATGACATCTCAAAACCCGAAGCAGTCGGTTGTTCAGAATCGGGCCACTCAGTCCACGTCGTTTAAGACGAAGGGAGAAAACAAAGGCGGAGCCCACAGTTATCAGACAGTAACATCCGGTTCAGGGACTGGCTAGCCCCGAATTTATGAGATGAAGAGGACCGATGATACGGAGGCCCGAACACTACGCCATGGCCTTCAGCAACACCCAAAAAAGTGTGCTCAAAGGGGTAAAAAGTGTTGCTAAAAGCAAAAAAACATGCTACGGTAACACTTTTTCGAAATTTAGTGATGTTACAAAAACGGCCGCTACCATAGGGGTCTATGCCAACACTTTTTAACTTTATGGTAACACAGGGAAAATGTGTTGCTACAGACCCCAATGCCTACACTTTTTACCTCTGTAGCAACACCAATAAAAGTGTTACTGTAGACCAATGGCAACAACAATATCTCTCTAGCAACACCCATAAACGTGTTACTGTAGACCAATGGCAACACTATTAATCCCAACTATAACACCAGCTGCTGAAACACATTTTTGTTTTGGCAACAACCTTTTCCATTATTGTAACATTTATTTTGTGAGCACTTTTTTGTTCGGGTAATAGTTTGAACCATAATAAGAACATTCAAATAAACCATAATCAAATAACCTGTCAAAGTTTTACATAAGAAAGGCTTTTCAAGCTATCTAAATAAACCACGACATCATCATCATTCGACATAAATAATCAGTCAAAAGCTAACTTAAGTACCATAAAATAACTAACTTAGTACCATTCAAAAGCTAACTTCAGTACCATCGCATTAATACCATCACAATCCGAAAACAATGCGAAAGATAACGTAAATACTAAGAATGACTTAAATCCGGATTCTGGCCAGCCAATTTTTTCATCATCTCTCGAACTTTTTGGTCAAGTTTCTCATCCATCTCTTGTTGAAGTTGAGCCCGAATCTTTGCAGTTAAGTCTAATTAGAGCGTAAAACACCCGTAACCAGAAAGTATCCATCACAAGCAATAAAAGAGAGCACACAAGAGTACTTTTTAACCAAAATATATATTATGAAAAATAAATTCAAACAAAGTATATCCAAGTTATGAAATAATAATTCAAAATAGACGCACTGAGAAAGCTAATCCAAAATTTAAAGATATGTAATAGTATAACATTTTCAACAAATCTGAACAAAATATAGCAGAAAATCCACCTCGCATATTTTAGTCAAACAACAGATGCTAGAATCTATAGACCGTGCAGTGTTTTGAATCACGCTAAATAGCGCGCTGTCGCGCGTTTTTGCGCAAAAATTCCACAAAATGCGACATAGCGCGCTGCTACTTGCGCTGGCTCCTGGTTTGCGTACGCTATTGATGTGCTACCATCGAAATTGCGCGATGGTGCAGGTTACCTGTGCTATTTGGGTTTGTATCAGAAAACCATAATCTTAAATCTGCCACTTTAATAACGGTGCATGAATTAGAAACCCTAGTGTAGCTAGTTCTTTTTTTTATTAGAAAATGCAACTGAAACTCTCAACAAGAGCATCTTATTGTCACACAAAACCAGGAAATTCAACCAAACTTAACAAACCAACATAGCCTTACTAAACACATGTACTTGTATTTCTTTATTCCTTTTGATCTTCATGCTCACATTTCTTGAGTTTATTTTGTTTTATTTTATTTTAATGTTAATGGTATAGATATAATTACTGTTGAAGGACTGAAGGATATTAATTACTTCGCATGACCTTTCTTATTATTGTTATTTTTAACTAACAAGTACTTTGTAAATGAGTTTATTACCTTAAGTTATCTTTGCTTTGGCCAAACAGAAAATGAAGAATCTCGCTAGTTTGGTAGCAGCTGTTCGATAAAGGTGTGATTAATAAAAGTTTCATGCATCAAGGAAAGAACAAGTAATTACTATCGGTAGCAAATTATATCATATTACCCATGAACAGATCTCACCATGTTCTCAGCATTTCAAAATACCCCAATCTTGATAACATCAGACTACATTTACTAATTACTATCATACCAAAATAACAACCAAAGAAAACAAAAACAAAAACAGTCTAACTAAAAACCCAACAACAAGCATATAAAAAGATATAATCTTTAGCATACCTTGCAATCGCAGGCGGGCGGCCCCTGGCGCAGTGCAGACATGCAGTGGCTGGAGGAGGAAGGGGGCGGGTGGCGCGGCAGCAGCTGGAGGTTGGACTTGGCGGGCGAGAGGCGGGCGGAAACTTTCAGGAGAAGCGGGCGGGCGAGAGGCGGGCGGAAACTTTCAGCCAAAGGGGCTGGAGGAGGAAGGGGGTGGGCGAGAGGCGGATGGTTTAGGATAAGGGTTAAAGTCACAGGGGAAGAATGAAATGAGAATTAACGGGGAAGGAGTTTTTTAATTGTATTACACAAAACGACGTCGTTTTGATTTTGATCCAAAAAATTTGGTGGTACACTTGCACCACCATACTTCACACAGGTCGGCCCCTGGATACAACACAGTGCCAACATGTTAAAGACCTTTATAATGAGAATTTAGGAAAATGTCTTCCAAATAAACAAGGCAGCACAAAACAATGCATTTCTTTTTGTGTGAAGAACTATAGAGACCTATTTGCAGCCACAAACATACACGAAAAGACCCACAAAATCCGCAAGCAAAGAGACCTATTTGCAGCCATTAATATACACGAAAATACCCATAATTTCGCAAGTAAAGAGACCATTTTTCAGCCATAAACATACACGAAAAAACCCATAAATTCAGCAACCAAAGAGACTTATTTGCAACCATAAACATACACGAAAAGACCCATAAATTTGACAAACAAATAGACTATTTGCAGCCATAAACATACACGGAAAAACCATAAATTCCGCAAGCAAAGTGACCATTTTGCAGCCATTAACATACACGAAAAAACCCATAAATTCCACAAGCAAAGAGATCATTTTGCAGCCATAAAGATATAAGAAAAAACCCATAAATTCAGCAAGCAAAGAACTCATATACTCATTGTCTTAGGAGTTTTACAACAACAACAAAAAAAAAATAGAACATAAACAAAAACAACAACAACAAATCTGCTCCGACAATGCAAGATCATAAAAGAAAGGAAAATACCGAAAAAAATCAAGAAAACCCCATACACATAATCATGAATTTTATACACATAGAACTCATATACATAAAATAAAACTAACCAAAACAACAGTAATTCAAATGAATCATGAAAAATAAAAAGATAAAGCATACCTTGTAGATATGGCCGGCTGGAGGTGGTGGTGACGGCAGCAGCTAGAGGTGAATGGCGGCGGACGGGGGTGAGTGAAGGGTTTTATGGGTTTAAAGGGTTTGGATGGTTTGAAGTGTGTGGGAGGCGACTGAATATTTTGCAAGGTTAAGAGGGACTAGGACCTAATCCCCAACTCTGATCTAGCAAGAGGTTTGCATCTTACCGCGTCTGAACCACAAAAAACAAAACAAAACAACCCCATGTCTGACCGGGTAAGAGTTAGGCGCGGTTCAGACGTTTTTGCAAAAATAAACACAGCGTAAATCTCACCTTCCCATATCTCGTTCCGCCAGAGATTCGTCGCACTTCTATTGCAGCATTCCAGACCGTATCGTCAACAAATATGAAGGGGATCCCACATTTGATGATGGAGTGAGAGAGAGTGATATGAGGGCAATGGCGATAGGGATATTATATCCCTATCATTTTGACTAGAATTTCATTTTTATCCCTATATTTTTAATTTTTTCAATTTGACCCCAATCAATTCTAATATTTTTTTCAGATTTGGTCCGATAAGCCTTTAAATTAAATCAAGTCCTATCATTTTATACTTAATTTTTATCTTAGTTTCATAAAATTTATGTTTTCTTATGAGAATTTAATATTTATATATACTCCTGTTTAAAATGTAGGATTCGAGAACCAAGGGCTAGATAGGATCTATTTATAAGCATCAAGCATTTTTCATTCAAGTCATCTCAATTTCAGCTTTTAAGTTCTGCAAATATTTTACAAAATGTTAGTTTCGTAACGAATTTAAATTTTTATAGGTTTTCCTTATTTTAAAAAAATATTCATAAAATACTATTAGAAAAATCGGGCCGTTACAATTTTTACAGGTTTTTCCTTATTTTCCACCTATTTTTTTCTTCTCTTGTAACGCTTTTTTTAAAGATCAACGGTAACACCTAATTTGGTGTTACCATAGATACTATGGCAACACCGGTTACTACCAACTGTAACGATAAAAAAAGTGTTAGCGTAGATCAATTTTAGGCATCTATGCTAACACTTTTGCTTGTAACATCGAAATAAACGTTGCTGAAGGCCATTTGTGGCATAGTGGAATGATCTCAGGTACACTCGAAATTTTATCTCAACCTGTGTGTACCCTTTTTTATACTGGCGCATCTCATTCATTCATTTCTGAGTCATGCTTGAGTAGACTTCACCTGGGTAGTGCTACTAGTTGTGAACCTTATATCATTGGGCTACCAGACGGTAGAAGAATTATTGGAAATCGTGAAGTTAAGAATTGTCCGATTCAGCTTAATGGTCGTGAATGGCTGGCAGACCTAATCATGGTGGACTTACCTAAGGACGATGTAATTTTGGGTATTGATTGGATGGATCGTCATGATGCCATACTTAGTGTCTGTAAGCGTGTGGTCACTATCATTTCAGACGATGGAGTCGAGTGTGTATTTCAGGGGGTAACCCCAGCCGTTCCGGAAGAGTCATTAATATGATGAAAGTAGTGAAATTACTCAATCAGGGGTGTGTCGGTTATTGGTGCTATATGACCAAGACCGAGAAATCATAAGTGACGTTGGCGGATATCCCTGTAGTGAGAGACTACACCGATGTATTTCTAGATGAGTTACCTGGTTTACCTCCACAGAGAGATGTTGAATTCTCGATAGAGTTGGAGCCTGGTACATCCCCAATATCGAAAGCACTGTATCGTATGACTCCGATCGAAATGCAGGAATTGAAGAATCAATTGGAGGAATTGACCGAGAAGGGTTATATCCGATCGAGTGCATCCCCGTGGGGAGCACCAATGTTATTTGACAAGAAGAAGGATGGTTTATTCCGCTTATGCATTGATTATCGAGAGCTGAATAGAGTGACGATCAATAATAAATATCCCTTACCCCGCATCAATTATCTCTTAGACCAGCTCCAGGGAGCTTCAGTATTTTCTAAGATCGATTTATCATCTGGGTATCATCAGTTGCGAATTCGAGAGTCGGATATCGCAAGGACGACGTTTCGAACACGCTCGGGGTATTACGAGTTTGCGGTGATGCCGTTTGGGTTAACTAATGCACCTACGGTATTCATGGAGTTGATGAACCGAGTTTTTATCGATTATTTAGATCAGTTCATGGTTGTCTTCATAGACGACATTTTGATTTATTCTCATGACCATGAGGAGCACAAACTTCACCTTCATCAGGTTCTCGACGTGTTGAGACGAGAGCAACTCTATAGAAAATTTTCCAAATGTGAGTTTTGGATGTCCGAAGTGATGTTTCTCGGACATGTGATTTCATCAGACGGAGTTCGTATCGACCCTCAGAAGACGGAGGCTATCCGAGATTGGCAACCTCCAAAGAATGTTAAAGAAATCCGAAGCTTTCTCAGATTAGCAGGCTATTACCGGCGATTTGTGGAAGGATTTTCTAAAATCCCTCAACCTATGACTAACCTTTTGCGGAAGGATAATAAATACACGTGGACTGACGCGTGTCAGCAGAGTTTTTAGGAACTCAAGAGCCGTTTAATTTCAGCACCTGTCCTTTCTTTACCACAAGGGACGGAAGGATTCGTGGTTTATAGTGACGCGTTCAGACACGGTCTCGGATGTGTATTAATGCAGAACGGGAAAGTGATTGCATATGCTTCGCGGAAACTGATGCCTTACGGGGACAATTATCCGGCCCACGGCCTGGAGCTAGCGGCCGTGGTATTCGCGTTGAAGATTTGGCGTCATTATCTTTATGGCGTCACCTATCAGATTTTCACCGACCATAAGAGTTTAAAGTATATTTTTACTCATAAGGAGTTAAACATGCGACAGAGACAGTGGTTGGAACTGATTAAAGATTATGACATTGAGATAAAATACCACCCGGGTAAGGCGAACGTCGTCGCCGGCGCCTTGAGCCGTAAGTCTGTTCAGGAGCAAATGCTTGCTCGTTTGACTGCTAAGAAGGAACTTCAACAGGAATTCATAAGGCTTGAGATCGAGGTCTGGTTAAAGCAAGTGCAAGGGCAACTTTGTATGTTAGAGATACCATCGCCACTGGAGGAGGCGGTCAGAACAAAATAGGGTACAGATCTATTTTTGTTGCGCATATGAGATGATGTGGCTCAGGGGAAAGCCCCTGGATTTGTGGTCCACGAGGATGGACTTTTGCGATTTAAAAACCGGTTATGCATTCCGACGGATGACGAGTTGAAAAACTTGATTTTGAGAGAGACCCATGCTACCCCTTATTCTATCCATCCGGGGTGTAGTAAGATGTACAAAGACTTGAAACAAAATTACTGATGGAGTAATATGAAGCGAGAAGTCGCATAATTTGTTTCGAGATGTCTAACCTATCAGCAAGTCAAGATAGAACATCAGCGACCGGCGGGTATGCTGAAACCGCTCCCTATTCCAGAGTGGAAGTGGGAGGATATTTCAATGGACTTGATCACGAGTTTGCCGACGAGTCTTCGTGGCATAAATACAATTTGGGTAATTATGGATCGTTTAACTAAGCCAACTCATTTCCTTGAGATTAAGGATATATGGGGTCCTCAGAGACTTGCCCAATTATTCATTAAAGAGATCTTGAGATTGCACGGTACTTCTAAGAGTATCGTTTCGGATCGTGAAGGGCGATTCGTGTCGCATTTTTGGAAATCCGTTCATCGTGCTATGGGAACTCAGCTAAATTTTATCACATCTTTTCATACTCAGTCCGATGGACAATCAGAGTGAACTATTCAGACATTGGGGGACATGTTGAGGGCATGTGTCCTCGATTGGAAAGATGATTGGGAAGCCCAACTACCGTTGATTGAGTTCATGTACAATAACAGTTGGCATGCTTCGATTAAGATGGCACCTTACGAGGCCTTATATGGTTGTCGTTGTCGATCTTCCTTATGCTGGGATGACTTATCAGAATCAATCGGCACTGAGCCAGATATGCTAATAGCCGCCCGCGAGAATGTAGCGTTGATCCAGAGTCATTTGTTGACTGCTCAGAGTCGACAAAAATCATATACAGATAAACGTTGTCGACCATTAGAGTTCGAGGCATGTGACCACGTTTTGGTCAAGGTATCCCCGAGCCGAGGTATTTTCCATTTCGACAAGAGGTGAAAGTTGAGTCCGAGATTTATTAGACCATTTGAGATTTTGGATCGAGTAGACAATCTGGCTTATCGATTGGCTTTACCTCTGGCTTTGAGCCGAGTTCATAATGTGTTTCACGTCTCTCATTTGCGGAAGTATGTTGCCGACCCGAGTCACATACTTTAGTTCGATGAAATCGAGATCGCGGATGATCATACGTATGAGGAGCGTCCTGTACGAGTCCTAGAGCGACGAATTAAGTAGTTTAGAAACAAGGCGATTCCTTTGGTGAAAATTCAGTGGTCTAGACACGGAGTTGAAAAGGCTACTTAGGAAACCGAGGATAGTATGCGGGAGAGTTATCCCGAATTGTTTGACCCTTAGTTTCGAGGATGAAACTCTTTTTAAGGGGGGGAGTATGTAATACCTGGATGTAAATTCATTTATTATCATTCAGTGATTGTCACTCAGTAGTAATCATTCATCAATCATATTCAGTCATTTGTGCTCACTGTTTCGGTGTATTTTTGAATCGTATACCAGTTATTATTCATCATTCAACCCTCTTTGAGATCCAGATGAGAATATTGTCATTATCATCTTATTTTGATAATCGGTGTGTGAAGAGTAGCACATGATACGTACTTTTTTTAGCGCGCGCTAATTGAGTACTGGTAGCACACGCTATCACTCAGCATTAGCGCACGCTAGTGCAATTGAGACAGACAGTCCAGAAGGCAATGGACTGATCTGGAGAATTCGTAGCGCACGCTATGAATGGAAATAGCGTATGCTAACTGTATTGGTAGCACATGCTAAGTCATCGTAGTAGCACGCGCTAAGGCGAGCAGGGCCGAGGACAGTAGGTTCTGGACTCCAGTACTGGGCACCAACCATGAGGTAGCGCACGCTAACATCCGTTTAACGCACGCTAAGAGGAAGGCATTAGCGCACGCTGCCAAGTATGTAGCACACGCTAACGCGGCAGGCAGAGTTCACTGGACTACCCGGTGAACCCGCTAGCGCACGCTAATCGCAGGATATAGCACACACTAAGCTGGGTTTTGTATAAATAGGACACTTCACTCTCCATTTCGTCATTTCTTCATTTCTCCTCCTTTCCGGGCGATTATGGGCAATTCACGAAGAGTTCTTTGAGCTGAAATCATCTAGGAACATCTCTAATCTCCTAGTTCACACTAATCAACATTTAATCATCTCCATCGCTCCAAATCAAGGTAAATTTTCTTGAACCTAGAATTTCGGGATTGAGGGTTTTCTTCCCGATCTCTTCGAGTTAGCTTGCTATTATGTTGGAATATGTTGGATATAGATTATCTACCTTGGATACATGTATTCTTACGGATTTATTAGTATATTTTTCGGAATTGTTGAGTATTTGGGGAATTGTTCAAGAACACCTTGAGTGTTGACTTTGGAATTTGGGGTTTCGATTAAATATTGTTGTAATCTCGAATGGAGTATTCCTATTGGATTATTGATTGTATTGATAATGTTTTGTTGGATTGAATCACTCATTTGGAGGTTGGTTTCGATATAATTGGGGTTGGTTGTAAATAATGGAAGAATGTTTGCAACGTGTTTGTCAAAATGCCCCAATGAGTTTGGATTTGTTGTATCGACTTCTTGAATTGGTTATGATGGTAATTGATACATATATTAAGAAAATTGTTGGTATTTGTATTATTCAAGGTTGTTCGAGCGACCGATAACTCCATTAGAGACGTTTGTTCGAGGAAGGACATTTCATCATTGGTATTGAGGCAAGTTAATTCTTGCTCGGTTAAAAGGATAATCATTCCTTCTGTTGTTGTTCATTCATACATATAATTCACTCATCATACATTAATCATGTTGAGACTTGTAATTATCAAACTAATCATTCAATTCACGAGGAACGACGGTTCCAACCATTTCATTTGAGCTATCGCTCATTGCGTTATTAATTCACCTCGGTGAGTCATTCTTGACACTTGTCGGATTTCTATTCATTATTCCTCTTCATGGTCGCTTTTGACTTTGTGACCTTCCGGTATTGTATTGCGTTATCGGGTGGTATATGTGTGGAATTTTTAGTCAAGCAGACTAAGGTCATTGTGTATATGCGGGTATCCGGACACATTGGACTGTGCACACGGTAACGTGCCTCCGTGAAACTAATTAGGCCAAGTTTTGCGGGTGTTTATACGGGACGCCGGGCACTCGGCATACTTGTGAACTTGCACATCCCATTCGGGCGTACTTTGATGCCCCTCATTCAACTTGATTTCACAACCAATTCATGTGATTATTGTATTTGTTCAACTCTTGAGGATTGTTGTTCTGTGTAACTGACCCCGTTGGGGATATTGTTTTTAGTTCATGGCAAGGCAAAGGCATGGGAAGAGAACTTTGATGGCGAGGAGTCCCAGTGATACCAGTAGGGGCCCCCGGTCTTTCCATTTATTCATGTTTCTTTGATGTGTATTTTCCGCTGCAATTTCTTTTCGAATTTTCATTTTATTCAGTGTTGTATATTTTATCTTCATATGAAATATATATGTATTCTGTATTTTTTGGTGTATTATACTTAAAACTCCTCATCGGAGTAATTGGTAATACAATGTGGTTTGGTACTACAGTTATATTATTTAATTCATTAATTTTCATTCGCCTGGTGGGTCCAGTTGGGGGTCCACGGCACTGTAATATCCACCTAGTTTGGGGGTGTTACAAAATGAGCGTAGGAGAAGGATTATTGAAAGGTTTTGTCATTGGTTAGCTATTTGTTCTCAATGAAAGTTTGAATGAAGTGATCGCAACAACCATAGATTATCCGAACTACATATGGGAATACGTAATCGTGATCGTAGCAACCATAGATTATCCGAACCATAGATTATTCGAACTACATATGGCACAATGATGATATATGTATCCTTGAATTCGAAGATGTCTAACACCATAGGATCATTCAGATTCGTATGAGTAATATATGTGTGAGTATAACGTACGTTAAGCACTATGCGTTACGTACATTATATCATCAGGTGAGACAGTCGTCTGCTCAGAGAACTACCAAATTCATGTTTAGCGTACGTTAGGCTTCAGAGCTTTCGTACGCTAACATATTGACTTAACGTACGTTACGTTGGGTATGTAACGTACGTTATAAAGAGTATAGTCAGGATTCGTAATGTTGAACTTTTGGCCGTAGTTTAGAATGTCAGATGTTAGTACGTTAGTTACTCGACGTAAGATGAACTCTATATTATTTCTTTTGTTTAAGGTCCGAGTTTTACTACGTGATTGATCGAAGGGGCGACCTTCGAGTGTATTGATACCCGTAGAAGTATTATCCTTGTCGTCAAATCGAGGTAAGTACTTTAATTATAATTGTGCATATTAATGTCGATTATATTATTATTATTTTATTATGCATACTTGTTGTGATTAATTGTCCATCATGCGTTGGTCCAACGGGATCATCATGGGAATCTATAGCTGTAATACCCGTAATTTTGATCCCCGGAAATTTTCTATTTTTGACGGAAGTCTATTTTGATGACTTGCTTGGGACCGTTTCGTCATCCTGAGAATGATTAATTCTACACTTTTTGTCATCCGAGTTCGTTTCGGTATCGTTCTGTTGAATTCCGTGTTCTTTAGCGACTTTTCCACGTATGAGTTCGACTTTGTTAAATCACCATAAATTCTTGGAAACTCCAAAAATTCTGAATCTTGGCAATATTATAAAGCATCTAGTTATCTCCCCAAGGGTTCAAACGGTGAGTCAATCGGAGTCCAGACGAGGGAGTTATGGTCAAAATGGCTAAGTCACTCTCATTTTCCAGATTCGGCCAAAACCGCCTGTACCCGGTGCCGCGGCACACCTGGGCTGAGCCGCGGCACACTGCCGAGCCCTGGGAGCAAATTTTGGGCCTGTGCCGCGGCACACCTATACTGAGCCGCGGCACACATGACAGTTTACCCTATATCTGCGTTTTTTGTGCGATTCAACCGATACTTTTTCATTTCTTCACCTTCACACGGGAGAGAAGGCTTGAGAGAGGGAAGTTTCTTCATCTATCACTTGAGTGGGTGACTTCCTTCATCTATTTTCGATTGTGAAGCCCGGATCATCGTTCTATCGCGTGCTCTTCGAATCATAGTGCTTGAATCTTCAAGAGGTAATTTCTTCAACATCTTGGATTTCGATTTTGTATTGGGTAATGATGTTTTGGATGTTAAAATCATGGGGTATGAAGTGATATACGCATGATTATGGACTTGTTGGAGTATTCATCGGATTATTGAAAGATTATTCAAGAACACTTCGAATTTTGTGTTGGAAATTGGGGATTTTGTTTGACTTCATCCTTTTAATCCGTAGTAAATTAGATTAGTGATGGATTGATGATGATTTAGGTGTATTCTATCATTTCCATCGTTATTCCACGGTTGGAGTGTATTGACTCGTCGTTTCGGTTGAGTTATTAGTCGACGCCTTGAAGGTGTCCGACAAAAGGTCTAAGAGGGGGGTTTTTGTGCGTTGTACGATTATTATTCATCGTACGATTGTTGATTTATCATTGATATGACTTAGGGACGAAATCCTTGTGAAGAACTCAAGTCGGAACCCTTCCGTTCGTTGTCTTCTTCGTGGTTCAAGCTTCCCGGTCGAACCGTGTTCTTCGGGATCTTCGGTAACGTTTATTAAGGCAAGTATACATTTATGATTGTACGTTCTTGACTTTGAAAGTATGAAATATTGATGGTATGATTATTTCTAGCCACTCCGGGACGGGCCTATGGTCCTCTGAGGGTTTCGTAGCCTCTGGTGCGATTCCATGGTTGATATGAACGAACCGTTTCTACGGCATTCATATGAAATAATGTTGGCATGTAATGAACGAACCGTTTTTACGGCATTCCTACATGTATCGGCGTATGAGGTGAACGAACCGTTTTTACGGCATTCACATACGTATCGGCGTATGAGGTGAACGAACCGTTTCTACGGCATTCGCATACATCTTATGAGATTTTAGTTATTCCGGAATACTAGTCTTGAATTGATGAATTGACGGATATTGATGAATTGACGGATATTGATGAATTGACGGATTACATTTACTTTATTGTCGAGAAGTATTATGTTTCATATTGTTATACTTGCACTAGCTATTCGACGGCTAACCCCTTTATGGGGGAAATACGTTTCATGTATTTCAGGTTCCAGAAGAGCGGACAGGTGGGTACCGGGTCGGCATGAAGATGATGGGCAAGTGTGATACTGTGTCTTGTCTCCGGTTATTTTCTTGGATTCCTCCATTCAGTGTTGTTGTACGGGAATGGATTTTTAAATACTCGAGTATTGTATTTCAGTTTCCTTGATGTTCCGGCCTGTGTTGCCGAGGTATTGATTTGTGCGGTGATGTACATGGTTTCATTTGTTATGGTTTTGAATACCATTTGTATCGTCTTTCTTTCCATTGTATGTAGACCTTCTCGGTCAAGTTTATAGTTCCGCGTATGTTTAGCCTTGTGGGTCCCACGGCGGGGCCCACGGCGCTGTAATACACCCTGAATAACTTGGGGGTGTTACAGAATATGGTATCAGAGAGCTTAGGTTTATGGATACCTAGGCTGTCGGTCTTTTGGGTCGATTGAGTCGGCATTTGCCCACAGTATCACTACTATGCCATCATCACAGTGCGACCGGTACTTGTAAGTCCTCTCACTCTTCTCGTATTTTCTTAATCGTTTCGTTTATAGCTTGGTATTCTTGGGAATTGGTCACCTCGAGAATGTGTGATTCGGATTATACTTACGCACATGTGTGCCTTTCAGAATGTTGGCTGAAAGTAGGAAGAATCGTGGCCGTGGTCACGGACGTGAACTCTTCCTTGAGATTTTGTTAAGTTGCTAATGGCGATAATGGTGTGTATCGATATTATGTTGAGACTTTGTTTAGGAGTCGCATGCTAGTATCACGGGAGATCTTCGACTTCGCAAACTTGTAAGTATGTTGTTCGAATTATTCGATAATTCTTGGTGAATTTGAATTCCCGTTGAAATGTTGTTTGTACGAGTGATTGTAAGTTTCGAGGACGAAACTTATTTTTAAGGGGGGTGGAGTGTAATACCCCGATTTTTCGAATATATTTTTTTTCGTTTATATATTGGATATCGTGGATGGTTAATTATGCTCGAGGACGTTGTGAGCGTATGACAATTTTATTGAATTGAGTATAAGTATTGATTTTGCCGTATGCTCGTATTTGGTATGTCATGACTTTGGACAGGAATTGTTGAAATTGGCTAAGTATGGAATTATTACGTACGTTAATAAGGTGAGATTACGCACGTAAGATTGGCATGGTTACGTACGTTAAGGCTAAGGTATTACGTACGTAACGAAGGCATCGGACAGAACCGAGTCCTGGTCGGCAGGTGGGACCTGCTTTCGCAACTTTCGGCGGAGGATGTTGACAGTGAGTCAACGACGTGTTACGACGTTATACGGACGTGTTACGACGTTATACAGACGTGTTACGACGTAACACAACCATCAGATCCGTAGCAAGTCAACTGGTATATTACGTATGTTATATGGTATGGGTTACGTACGTAATGGACTGCACGGAATGAGACAGTGAGTTGGTTACGTACGTTATGGATATTGGATTATGTACGTTAAAGTTGTTACGTACGTTAAGAAAGGACACTTACGTACGTAATGAGAGTGTAATTTATATATTGAAGTGTTGCCTTTCATTTCTCTCACGATCCTTTGAGATATTTCTCTCCAAAACTCGTCCCTCTTCACTTTTAAGAGTGTTCTAAACACTTTTAACATGATTGTGAGCTTGGAATCATGGAATTAGAGCTTGGTTATGGAACTATTGTTGATTCTTGAAGTGATTTCTTGTGTTATCCATATTCTATGAGGTTTATGTTGAAGGAAGATAATGATATGCTTTGAATATGTTGATTATAATTATGGAATCATAGAGATCTTGATGTTCTTGAGGCCATATGATGACTATGATGATTTAATGATTCTTGGAATGGAGTTCAATTATTCTTTCTTCGTGGTTCGTCCATACAAGGTAATCCTCGTATCCCTTTGATAGTGGCTCATTTTTTCTTTTTGGATTACTACTTGGGAGGGAGTATGTTGGGAATCGTGTATTTTGATGTTCGTCTTATTTCAATGAAAATGCATAAATTGGTCTGTACTTTTATCCGCTGCGTGAGTATTTTTGAAATGGATTTTGGTATTTTGCCAACTGAAATTTTATTTTGTAAAACCGATTCCCTAAACTGAGTTTTTGGCATTTTAACCTTGATCGTTTTGACGGTATTTGGAAAATGATTTTTTTTTAGTATTTGAAAAATATTACCGTCATCGGTCTTTTTGGCATTTTTGGAATGACGTGGAAATTGTGCTTAGCCTGGTAAATCCTTGTGAGAAGGGTTTACACAGGTAATATTCCTGTGAGGATCAGGGTGTTACAATTATGGTATCATGTGATAATGTTATACGAGATTTATCGGAATTGTAATAAGAGATTTCGGATGTTGATATGATCATTGAGATCTTCTTCATATGGTGATAAGGGTTTTGTTGCGATTCTTGAGATTGTACGAATGACATGATGAAGAAAATGGTAACATGGAGATATATACCTCGGATATGTTGTTCTGAACGTGATTTCGGATATTTCATGTTCTTGAAGAACTCTTGAATTATACGAGGTGATGAAAAAAATTTTTTAGAAGTGTTGATGTTTTGAAAATGAATATGGAATATTCATATCTAGAGCTAAACTATGTGTTGGAAATAATATTCGTATAGGAATACGAATGTGATTATGAGTTTGATGAGACTATTAGTCATCTCTGAATTTGGAAGCCCATACGTATGGAGCAAATATTCAAATCGAATGATTGGATTGTTCAATAACCTTTTTAATATGATTATCTATTGTTTTGAACCAGTCAGATGATTCGAATTGATGACGGTTATAAGTAAATTTTAACGATGGATTTACGAGAAGGGAACCTTGTCAATTCGTATTTAAGAATTGAGTTTGGAACATTTAGACCCTTATTATTGGTCCGAATTGGTTGCTGATATGATCATCATATTTCGACTCGTATTGTGGACAGGATTTGTAAGTGTCTGAGTTGGATTGTTCAGACTGTGATTAGTCGAGATATGGTAAAACGATTGAGTTCGTGGTTTGGTGGTATTGATATTGGTCGTCATCGAACCGGTTGATTATCAATCCTTCGTTTTACAATAAGGTATGATGTTTGATCGTGAATTATGACTGTTGTGTTGCGGTTAAGGTTGAAGGGTTCGTATGTTAACTTGGTCGAGACTGAGGGAATTCGTAAGACGAAATCAACTGAATTGGTAACAGTACGTTGTATTGATATCGAGACAAGTTTTATACTCGTACTAATCAATGAGACTAATGTTATCGTGTAGGCGTACGATTGTGTGTATCATTTCGAGACTTGGCCTCTTTATGATTGTATTGATATCAAGGGATTGGTTGACACGACGCCGTCGACAAATTACGCCAAATGTTACTGTTGTTTGTAAATGGCCGGTTCAAGGCATTACGATACTTGTTGGTAAAGTTGCTATCGATAGCCGGTTCGCGGTATCGATGTATCGATTATTATTGTTCGCGATTAATGTCGTTCTGAGACATCGTTGAATCTTTGTCGTCGAATTGGAACTGTTGCTATGATGTTGCGTTAACCGATTGGGGACGTTTGATATATCCTTTTGTCATCTCCGTTTCGGTGGTCGGTTTAAGACACCGGGACATCTATTCTATCGTATCATTGATTATCGATTGACCGTTCTAAGGTAATCGAGGTATTGAATTGGGATTATCGAAGATAATTCCCATCCGTTGTCGAAGATACTCTCATCCGTTGTATCGTTGTTATCGATTGGCCATTCTACGGTAATCGAAGCATTGAATTGGGACTGTCGAGGATAGTTCCATCCGTTGAATTATTATTGCCGTGTTGGCCGACTCAAGGCAGCACACAATTATTCTTGTGAACTCGGTAATTTTGTGATCGTTGAGAGTTGAGGATTTCCCGAACTGTTGCGTTGTGATCGTTGCTCTTGTTAATCGGTCCTTAGGGAATTCTGATCCCAGGATGGTTGTTTTGAATATCGTTGGTCGTGTCGATCTTTCATTATTCGTGTGTCATCGTTCACTTGGTGAGTCGTATGATCCATATTGGATGTTTTATCCCTTGAGTTTCGTGGTCATGTTGTATCGTGGCATATCCGGAATCATGTCTGCGTGCCGATTGGTTATGTGTAGGATTTTTAGCCAGGCACTCGATGGTCATGCGTGGATATTTCCGCATTGGACCGTGCACACGAGACGTAGTTCTTGAGGCTAATTAGGTACATTGTCACACGTATATTCTGGATTCCGTATACGGGGTGGACATGTGCACGGACACATTTCCGGATCGGGCGTACTGTGATGTCCTCTTGAGCTTTATTGATTGATCGTTCGTAGTCCATGTTGTATTGGATATGTCCGACGATTTGCGATCGGTTGTTCATACGCCGAGGGGTATGTCCGATCAGTGTTTGCTTCTTTGAGATCTCAGATTGTGATGATTTACACTTTGGGGCTTCGGCTTTCGAGCCATTGTGATGTATCGGTATTTCCGTTGGAGCCTTCGGGCATTGTGAATTCGTATCTTTTTCGGCATTGGTTTGGTTTGCCTTCGGGTAATGTATTGTGGTGTTCTATATTGATGATTCGCCGTTTGGGCGTAAGTTTCGGTTCTTGTGCATCTCGTTGAGTTTTTCCTGGCGAAATATTTCTTCTCCCTACCTGTTTTAAGTTTCGGGACGAAACTTCTTTTAAGGAGGGTAGAATGTAATACCCGTAATTTTGATCCCTGGAAATGTTCTATTTATGGCGGAAGTCTATTTTGATGACTTTCTTGGGACCGTTTCGTCATCCTGAGAATGATTAATTCTACACTTTTTGTCATCCGAGTTCGTTTCGGTATCGTTCTGTTGAATTCCGTGTTCTTTAGCGACTTTTCCACGTATGAGTTCGACTTTGTTAAATCACCATAAATTCTTGGAAACTCCAAAAATTCTGAATCTTGGCAATATTATAAATCATCGAGTTAGCTTTCCAAGAGTTCAAACGGTGAGTCAATCGGAGTCCAGACGAGGGAGTTATGGTCGAAATGGCTAAGTCACTCTCATTTTCCAGACTCGGCCAAAACCGCCTGTACCCGGTGCCGCGGCACACCTGGGCTGAGCCGCACACCGCCGAGCCACAGGAGCAAATTTTGGGCTGTGCGGCACACCTATACTGAGCCGCGGCACACATGACAGTTTACCCTATATCTGCGTTTTTGTGTGATTCAACCGATACTTTTTCATTTCTTCACCTTCACACGGGAGAGAAGGCTTGAGAGAGGGAAGTTTCTTCATCTATCACTTGAGTGGGTGACTTCCTTCATCTATTTTCGATTGTGAAGCCCGGATCATCGTTCTATCGCGTGCTCTTCGAATCATAGTGCTTGAATCTTCAAGAGGTAATTTCTTCAACATCTTGGATTTCGATTTTGTATTGGGTAATGATGTTTTGGATGTTAAAATCATGGGGTATGAAGTGATATACGCATGATTATGGACTTGTTGGAGTATTCATCGGATTATTGAAAGATTATTCAAGAACACTTCGAATTTTGTGTTGGAAATTGGGGATTTTGTTTGACTTCATCCTTTTAATCCGTAGTAAATTAGATTAGTGATGGATTGATGATGATTTAGGTGTATTCTATCATTTCCATCGTTATTCCACGGTTGGAGTGTATTGACTCGTCGTTTCGGTTGAGTTATTAGTCGACGCCTTGAAGGTGTCCGACAAAAGGTCTAAGAGGGGGGTTTTTGTGCATTGTACGATTATTATTCATTGTACGATTGTTGATTTATCATTGATATGACTTAGGGACGAAATCCTTGTGAAGAACTCAAGTCGGAACCCTTCCGTTCGTTGTCTTCTTCGTGGTTCAAGCTTCCCGGTCGAACCGTGTTCTTCGGGATCTTCGGTAACGTTTATTAAGGCAAGTATACATTTATGATTGTACGTTCTCGACTTTGAAAGTATGAAATATTGATGGTATGATTATTTCTAGCCACTCCGGGACGGGCCTATGGTCCTCTGAGGGTTTCGTAGCCTCTGGTGCGATTCCATGGTTGATATGAACGAACCGTTTCTACGGCATTCATATGAAATAATGTTGGCATGTAATGAACAAACCGTTTTTACGGCATTCCTACATGTATCGGCGTATGAGGTGAACGGACCGTTTTTATGGCATTCACATACGTATCGGCGTATGAGGTGAACGAACCGTTTCTACGGCATTCACATACGTCTTATGAGATTTTAGTTATTCCGGAATACTAGTCTTGAATTGATGAATTGACGGATATTGATGAATTGACGGATATTGATGAATTGACGGATTACATTTACTTTATTGTCGAGGAGTATTATGTTTCATATTGTTATACTTGCACTAGCTATTCGACGGCTAACCCCTTTATGGGGGAAATACGTTTCATGTATTTCAGGTTCCAGGAGAGCGGACAGGTGGGTACCGGGTCGGCATGAAGATGATGGGCAAGTGTGATACTGTGTCTTGTCTCCGGTTATTTTCTTGGATTCCTCCATTCAGTGTTGTTGTACGGGAATGGATTTTTAAATACTCGAGTATTGTATTTCAGTTTCCTTGATGTTCCGGCCTGTGTTGCCGAGGTATTGATTTGTGCGGTGATGTACATGGTTTCATTTGTTATGGTTTTGAATACCATTTGTATCGTCTTTCTTTCCATTGTATGTAGACCTTCTCGGTCAAGTTTATAGTTCCGCGTATGTTTAGCCTTGTGAGTCCCACGGCGGGGCCCACGGCGCTGTAATACACCCTGAATAACTTGGGGGTGTTACAATAGCTGTGTTGCTGGATCGTTGGAGAGGTACTTCCACCATGCGTTGGTCCGATGAGATCATTATGGGAATCTATAGCTGTGTGCACTGGATCGTTGGAATACCATGAGTATGTTGAGATTGTCATGATGTGCTATGTGTTTTTATTATTTCTCATTGGAGAAACTTGTCATGGTTATGATTGATAATATTGACGTTATTTTTTAAGGATTGATGAATAAATCCTCGTTATATAATTATCGTACTTGTACTAGCATCGTTGTACTAATCCCTTCGGGGTGAATATTTGTGTTATGTTCAGGATCCAGGAAAGCGGAAAAACAACCACTAGAGCTGCATGACCACGAGGGTGCAGAGTGACGTTATGGCTGGATTACTTTGTCGTATGTTTGTGTTGTTTCAATAAAGTACTCCAGTACGTTGTCTTTTGTTATGATGAGTTTAGGTATGTATTAATATTCACTTTTGGACGTTTCTATTTTCAGTATTGATTCAGAATCATTGTATTTTATTTTTATGTCCATCGTTGGTGTTGTTATTGTCATTTCATTTCTTCAGCCTTATAAATTCTTACGTAAAGGGTTTACGGCGCTGTAATATTCCTGAATATATCGGGGGTGTTACAACCAAAACAATCAGAGTATCTTGTTTTTATTTTTTTCTTCCTTTTGTGTTCATACCAATTGTTCATTATTGATTGGTGGGCTTGGATCGGGGCTGAGAAGGGTGGTGGGGCCACATTGTGTTTTATATGCACAAGTGAATGTGGGTTCCGTCCATCAAGAGACCCCATGTAGTGCATTCCTGTCGGATGCACTACACGGGGTGTGCATGGATGGTGCAGATTGATGCACTAGATGGAGCATCAATCTGTACCGTCCATGCACGTCACGTGTGGTGCATCCGGCAGGGGGGTGTACCATGAACGGTACCGTGAATGTGCGTGCGCACGTGCAGAAAAAATAGTGGTGCAATGCATATATTCTACCTTAAATTTGTCACATTTTTCTTAGACTGTGTAGCATGTTTTCCTAAAATGTAGCACGTTCTGTCTTTGAAGTGCTACAATCATCCTTAAAAGTCTCACTCTATATCTTGAATAAGCATCATTTTTTGGGAAGAAAAATGATTTATAGACCTACATAATAGACCTACAAATAGACCTACAACTATGATGGATGAAGTTAAAAATTTGATTGGTTAATATGAAGAGAGAGAAAAAGTGTTTGAAACTTTCAAAATGTGAATGGTGTAGGCCTATTTGTAGGTCTATTATGTAGGTCTATATATCATAACTCGTGAATAAAGGCGCTAGTTCTGCATTTAGAGTAACTTTTTTCAATGAAAGGGCCACTTTGCATCTAAATGACAAAGTGTGACCTCTTTTTCCCCTGAATGTCACGCTGGCTTGAAATTGTTAGTTTTGGGTTTAAGAGTGGTATTTTGCATCTAAATAAAAAGTATTGTTTTTGTAATATATATCCCTTTCAATCTTAAATGTGTTATTTTCACCTTTTAAATGTCACCCTGGTCTTACATCTGTCACTTTGCATCTTAAATGAATTTTTTTGGTTTATTTATAAAAGTGTCATTTTAGCCTTAAAAGTTTTACTTATCTTTTATTTAAAATAATATATTGTTCCTAAAAGTGCCATTTTTTCCTTAAAACTAACACTTTGTATCTTAAATGAAAGTATTAGCTCTTTATTAAGAATTAGTCATTCAGACTCGTGCGTTGCACACGTATTGTATAAAAAAATTTGAAATTTGATATTTAACGTAAAGGGTTAAAAATATTGATAAAAGGATTGTTCAAACTGTTAATTATAACTTTTAATTGATTGGATCGGGTCGCATCGCACCAAATCGTTGTTTACTAATATGTTGTGGTACAATTTTCTTTTCAATAATACGTACGCCGCCTGCTAAGTTTTTATCTGGTTTAATAGCAATACCTTTACAATCGATGGACGATAACATTCAAAAATACTTTCAACATAACTGAATATTATTAACCAACCACAAAACCAAAAAGAGTTCTTAATATCTACGAATGTAAAAATAAATAAAAATTGAGCTAGTTGTGGTCCTAAAACTTTTGACTAATCTTTTAATTACCTCAATATAACCTCAAATAATTAAAGATTAATATATTTGATAACTTAGAAAAAAGAAGAAATTTAACCATTTTTAAAATGTATTTTGACATTGATATTTTGGCATTGTTGATAAATTATTTTTAACATGAGACTAAAAATCCAAGACATTAAAAACAATCGACTTTATATGCAAAGATGTATTAATAATATTAATCATTAAGACTCGACATTTAATTATTGGGACTCAATCTTAATTGGGCTTTTCTACCGTCAGGCCAGGAAAACTTGGCCTGCCGTTAGGCCGGTGTTAAAATTACATATTTTTTTTCATATTTATCGATTCCAATTTGTATATTCTTCTTATTAGAGTTGAGCTGTACGGATTGGAATCAACAAATATGAAAAAAAAATATGCAATTTTAGTACGGGCCTAATACAAGACCAAGTTTTCCTGACCTGACGATAAGAAAATACATCTTAATTACACTACATATTTGTTAATATTTGTCGATTCAAGTTGTATATTCTTCTTGTTATAATTGAACTCTGCGGATTGGAATCGACAAATATAAAAAAATATATAATTTTAACACCGCCTAACGTCATGCCAAGTTTTCCTGGCCAGACGGTAGAAAAACCTATCTTAATGACATTAATCAATAAGACTCAACATTTAATTATTGGGACTTAATTTTTATATAGATATAGATCGCCAATTTCCATCTTAAAAATAAGTATCAAAAGTGTCCGTATGTTCTTACTGGTCCCGGGATGTAGGGTCAGCATTTTCCCCCAGCTTTATACCAAGGATCCTTCAAGCCCATGATGACATTTTTCATGCTATTTCAAATTTGAAACTATCAGAAAAATAAAAATCACAATGAATAGAAAATATTATCCTAAATGATGTCGGGAGTGAAGAACTAAAACACTAATTTTAGAAACCATTTTAGATATATCTTTCAAGCGATTCCCATTTATATTGCACTTCATCAATCCCCAATTCTAAATTCCTTCATTCTAATTTGATTTTTGTAAATCAATGATGAAGAGACTGGTAAGAGACAATCATCCTCTATAAAATATTTAATCTAAAGTTTAAATAAATAATTACTAATTATTAGTTGCACAAAATTTACTACTAGTACCATTGATATACATAGAATAACATACAAAATGTTATAAATATCTTGCCAAATGACTGAAATTACTCAACTTCCTAATCACCAGCAAAAGATGAAAAACTCTCAATTTTGGTACAAACATGTAGATAATTTTGCACCGAAGAACCAAGAAACTTTGGTTTCTTGAAAAATATCCACTGAAGTTCATATAAGGTTGTTTAGTAATCTCTCATAACTAACAGACAACCTTAATCAGTTTTGTCTATATGTTATTTATAGTTACACCTTCCATTGTTGCAATAATCCTTTCCCACTAGCAATAAGAACAAATATACTCATTATTTCATTACTAAATCATCCAATTTAGTCAAGAAGTATACTATTTTGATAGTTGTGCCTCTAACCTCATGATCATGAGAAACACACTTTAAGCTCAAAAATCTCTACTGGCGCGTCAAATAGGTACTTCATATGCATGCACCAATCACAACCGCATCACCCAACTTACCTTTGACGGATTTACTATGTCACAAATCAACTGAACGGAGGTGCCATTGCTGCATAATCAAGATACTTAAAAAAGAAGTTTATATTTTCTTAAGAAGACTGGTGAATTATTTTATGACAATGATTAAATATTTATTTTCTTAAGAACAAATATTGATAAGGGGCTCTATATGTTTAACATAAGAGTCTAGAAAAACTAATAGAAATAAGAGTTTGCAGTTTAATGATATAATTAATTATGCAATAATTTTACAAGACCGACTTGATCAATGCAAATGGTATTTCTCTTTCTACCTAATCTGAATATTTAGATGGAGAATCATAAGTTTTATCATATAGTTCTTACAATTTTTTCGCCTGGCAGGGGAAGGATCTATCCAGAGAAAACTCCTATTGCTCACGCCGGAGAAGGAGACCTACCACGAAGGAGGCATTGGTAAAAATCATTACCAAAGCGATTCAGATGAGCAACTAGCAAGGAAACATGAAAATCAAGTTCCACATCGGTCTCGCTTGAGAGATTAGAGAACACTAATACTCAAGTAGGACATGACAATAGTCTTGTGAGGACGGTAGGGTGAATCAATCGCAAGAAATCACTGGATCCGATAATATTCAACATGGAAGATGAATTAGAAGAGCTAAGATAGGAGGTGGCTGGAAGGAGCCATGTAAAACATAGAGGTCACCCTTTTTCAGAAGAGATCCTCCGAGAGAGCGTCCTAACCCCAACAAACATCTACAATGATATGAGGACATGGATGTTCTTCAAAAGTACTCAGATGTTGTCACTAGCTGGGCTCTAGCCACGTGGTTGGATTTATCTTATGTTGTTTGATCAAATACCTATGGGATCGGTTACTAGTTCTTGTTAGGAGTACACTTAAGATTTTGATGATGTCATCCTTGAATTGAAGTTAAATTCAAATGTAAGTTAGTACTTGGCATTGTAATGAATAAAGAAATTAGAACTTTCTATAAGCCTTAAAATTTATTTTAAGCTAAGTATAGAACAATCGGGTTCATACATCTAAGTCAGTGAAGAGCTAAGTGTGTGTTGTGCTAAGTATGGACAGCCAGGTAACCCAGCTATGTAGGGTCAGCAAAGTATTGACAGTCGGGTAACCCAGCTATGTATCAAAGTATGGACATCCAGGTAACCTAGCTATGAAGAGATAGCCGAATATGGACAAGAAGGATTTTTTCATACTTAGAAAAATTATCAAGTATCAATGAGCTATGTCCACACCAGCAAAGATGAAAAGTCAACAAAAATGTTAAGACACATGCAGATGTGAATTAAACAAAGAAGAGACACATGGCGCACGAGCTGGGCGCACGATCCGGCGCTCGTGCGGCCCAGACTGCACGCGCACGATCAGGTGCTCGTGCGTCTCGGCAGACTCCTGGTAGTGGCGCGCACGACCCGGTGCACGACCGGCCGCTCGTGCGTTCCTGCTCGTGCGTCGCTGGGCAGTATTTATATGATCGAGCATCAACTTTACACTCATTTTCTCATTTCTCTTCTTTCTTTTCCGCTGCTGGGGCTTGAAGAACACGAAGACATGATGTTAAACTATCAATCCATGAAGTTCCTGAGTTGATAACATCGATTAATCATCACATAACCTCCTCCGATCGACCAAATCCAGGTTAGATTTCCTAAAAATCTAGTTTTGGGGAAATTGAGGATTTTTTTGATTTCGTCCGTTTGATCCGTAATAACCTAGATTAATGATGGATTATCGATTATTAAGTTGTATTCTACCAATTTCCTTGTTGTACCATGGTTTGATTACTAAAGATTCATCATTTTGATGAGTTCATAATCGCGCCTGAAGGTGTCCGGTAGAATGTCATAGAGGGGTTTCAGGCATTCTATGAATATTCTTTCTCATATGATCGTTGATTTATTGATGATATGGTGTTAGGGTCGAGTTCCTTGATACCAAAGGAATCGTCTTGTTCCTTAACTGTTTGATTCGCCGCTCTAAGACTCATACGGGACGCTCCTCATACGAATTATCATCCGCGATCTCGATTTCGTCGAACTGAAGTATGTGACTCGGGTCGGCAACATACTTCCGTAGCTGAGAGACGTGAAACACATTATGAATTCGGCTCAACACCGGAGGTAAGGCCAATTGATAAGTTAGCTCACCTACTCGATCCAAAATCTCAAACGGTCCAATGAATCTCGGACTCAACTTTCCCCGCTTCCCGAAACGGAAGATACCTCGACTCGGGGATACCTTGACAAACACGTGGTCACCTATATCGAACTCTAATGGTCGGCGACGATTATCTGCATAAGATTTCTGTCGACTCTGAGCGGTCAACAAACGACTCCTGATCAAAGCTACCTTCTCACGGGCGGCGATAAGCATATCGGGCTCGGCGCCGATTGGTTCTGATAAGTCGTCCCAACATAAAGGAGATCGACAACAACGACCGTACAAGACCTCGTAAGGTACCATCTTAATCGAAGTATGCCAACTATTATTATACGTGAACTCGATCAATGGTAGTTGGGCTTCCCAATCGTCTTTCCAATTGAGGACGCATGCCCTCAACATGTCCTCCAATGTTTGAATAGTCCTCTATGATTGTCCGTCGGACTGAGGATGAAAAGATGTGCTGAAATTAAGCTGAGTTCCCATAGCACGATGAACTGATTTCCAAAAATGAGACACGAATCGCCCGTCACGATCAGAAACAATACTCTTAGGAGTACCGTGCAATCTCACTATCTCTTTGATGAACAACTGGGCAAGTCTCTCGGAACCCCACGTATCCTTAATCTCAAGAAAATGAGCTGACTTAGTTAAATGGTCCACCACAACCCATATTATATTAATTCAACGATGACTCTTCGGCAACTCGTAATGAAGTCCATTGAAATATCTTCCCACTTCCATTCTGGAATAGGGAGCGGTTTCAGCATACCCGCCGGTCGCTGATGTTCTATCTTGACTTGCTAACAGGTTAAACACCTCGAAATAAATTCTGTGACCTCTCGCTTCATATTACTCTACCAGTAATTTTGTTTCATGTCCTTGTACATTTTTCTAGACCCCGGATGAATAGAATAAGGGGTAGCATGAGTTTCTCTCAAAATCGAGTTTTTCAACTCGTCATTAGCCAGTACGCATAAACGATTATTAAATCGAACAAGTCCATCCTCGTGGACCACAAATCCAGGGGCTTTCCCCTGAGCCACATCCTCTCAGATACACAACGAAATGGGTCTGAACCCTGATTCACTCTGATCGCCTCCTCGAGTGGCGATGAAATATCTAACATACAAGGTTGCCCTTGTACTCGCTGTAACCAGAACTAGATCTCAGATCTTAGGAATTCCTGTTGAAGCTCCTTCTGAACTGTTTAACGAGCAAGCATTTGCTCCTGAACGGACTTACGGATCAAGGGATCGGCGACAACATTCGCCTTACCTGGGTGATACTGAATCTCGATATCATAGTCCTTGATCAGTTCTAGCCACCGTCTCTGACGCATATTTAACTCCTTCTGAGTAAATATATACTTCAAGCTCTTATGATCGGTGAAAATCTGACAGGTAACGCCATAAAGATAATAACGCCAAATCTTCAACGCGAAAACTACGGCTGCTAGATCCAGGTCGTGGGTCGGATAATTAACCTCATAAGATCTCAGCTGTCGTGACCCAAAACTTTGAGAAATTACGAAATGTCCCAAAACGCCCGAAAATCACGATACGTGATCGAATAACCAAACCAAAGTTCACAACACATCTAACAAAGTTAAACGTACTTTGAAGGAACATGAAACAGTACTTTCGAAAAAGATTCGCAAGAATCAAACTCAAGCGCGGAAAAGTCGCTTAAGAACACGGAACTCAACAAAACGATACCAAAACAAACTCGGATGACAAAAAGTGCAGAATTAATCATTCTCAGAATTGCGAAACGGTCACAGGCAAGCTATTAAAATAGACTCACGCCTAAAAATTTTTTTTTACCGAAAATCAAAATCGCTGATATTACGTCTTGAGTAGTCATCCACAACTACTAAGGCATGCTTCCTTCCACCCAGAGTTCTTGGCTTGATAGGACCAAATAAATCTATGTGAAGTCGGTCCAAAATCCTATGGGTGAGAGTGGTAGGCTGAATTGATTTGAAAGATGTTTTGGTTTGCTTTCCCTTCTAACATGCATAAGAGTCTCTTTCTTGAATACTTCTGCTAGAATTCCTCTGACCAACTTTTGAGAACTTATTTTTTTGATGGCTTTGAAGTTCAGGTGACAGAGTCTCTTGTCCCAGAGCCATCCATTCTCAGCAATTGTTTTTTATAAGAAACAAGTGTTTGGTGATCCTGATTTCCAATCTATCAGGTAGACATCTCTTCTTCTGAATCCTTGTAGCTTCACTTCTCCAGTTAGGAGATCAATAACCATATATTTCCATCTTGTGAAGACTACTAGGTTGTTTTCATTGAGCCCTTTGACATACTGCACTTTTGTAATGATTATGTTTCCTCTATGCAGCTTCCCATGGCCTTTGGTTTGTCAACTTGAGCTATCTCCAAATGTTACATCTGGACCTCTTTCTTTAACATATTCTGACAGAATCTTCTTGTTCCCTGTCATGTGCCTTGAGCATCCAGAGTCTATAAACCATTCTTCACCTCATACTGTTGAACTTGAAGAGATGTGGTAGCAGTCTTCCCACCTTCTCTGCAATCATGAAAGAAGAGATTTAGGTACCCAAATTTTAGTGGGTCTTTTGGAGTTAGTGGGCTTCATGGAGAATTGATTTCTCCTAGTGTTTTGAAAGTGATGTTGGCTATTCATGTTGGGTGTATAATGTCTTGGTCTATATCCTTGATTTGGATTATATATAAGATATGACTGATAATGGTTTTGGTGTGGGCCATTTATAAATTTTGGCTGAGACCAGTTATTAAAATTTTGGGGTCTCCACACCTGGTGATTTTGAAATCTTAGATTACCTTGTGGTTTCCATTTACCTCTCCCATTATGAAATCTGTTTTGTGGGAGTCTTTGGTAATAAGCAGAGTAATGTTTTGACTGCTGATGCTGTTTTGGCCATTGCCTAGTCTTTTATCTAGGTGGCTGCGTTGTGAACCTTGGCTGCTGCCTATACTGTTGACTGGGTTGCTACCTCTTTTTAAATACAGGTTTCATTCTGAAGCTTTTGAAAAAACCGAGCACCGAAATATCATGCCTCTATGTATCACACGTTAGAAGATGAGCGAGATTTTTTTACTCATCCTTTTGGACCCTTAGCCACAACGATGAAGTGGGGAGGGAGATTTCTTTAGCTTCTTGAGAAAAGTCTCTCTAAATTATAAATAATGTGTAAGGCGCACCTGGCTGGTCCCTACCACACATGGCCGGTCAGTGCCAAGCCGCCATGACTCGATGACTCAAATTTCCAAAAACGAACGGAACGAACACGATGAATAGTATAACAATAAAAACATGAGTTAAACACTAAACAAACACATGGTTCTGACAACCCAAAGGTTGAAAGGACGATACGAAGGGTTTTGGGGGTGTTACAGACAATAGGTCGAGAGACGTACTATATCAGACTCTTGATAAAGCTACAATATTAAAAATTAAGAACTGCAAGAACGCCAAAGAAATATGGACCACATCAGCAGTAATTTGTTAAGTGTACATCACCAATACGTACGGTAAAAGTCTGGGCGGGTGAATAGACTTTTAAAACATTGATGAACTATTTTATGAAACTCAGCTATGATGCGCAGTAGCTAGATAAACTTAGCTGGTTTTGAAACTTGGTTTGTAACTTAGCTGTGATACTCAGTTCAGATGTCAGATATAAAATATGGGGAAGAAATAGCCGACTTGGTTTATTAATGCAACAATTAAGACGGATGCAACTGTTAAGTATGATATTTAAAAACAGTTAATCAAACAGCACTTATAGCGATTTCAGATATGGGGTAATCCTCTACTAGTCTATTTTTCTCTAATTCACTTGGAGATAAATTTATTATAACTTTTGACCACTTATAATTAATTGTTAGGAATATGCCTTCAAATGCCACTCAGAGAATGTATGAGAGAGGGCATTGTACTTGTTAATATGTAAATTCTTATCAGAAAGCAATTGTTTGTTTCTCTATTTACTGGAAGTCACTGGCATTCCTGACTCGTAAATATATATAGAGAAACAAATCAATGTATTTGAAAGAAAACATTCTGCTCCATGTTGGATAAGGGGATCGACATTGGAAAAGTTTATGGCTCAAATACTTAATCATTCGCAAGTCGATGAAACTTGACTGGGCATTAAGTTTATGTGAAGACTTGTATGATGTGTTCTTTGACTTGGAGAGTCCCTGTCGTCGCTAATGGTTAGTGAGAGCACACGTTGTAGGTGTAACACCCCCATGATATACGGAGATATTACAGCACCGTACATTCTTTTTGGAGAACCTACTAGGCTTAGACCGACATAAAACCACATTAACAATTTAAAACCAAGAGATGCATAAAACGTTAACAACATTCAACTTTAAACCAAATACAACACCACAACAACCGACACACTGTTCCGAGGAACCACAACTGATACAACAACATCCTCTTAAAACAACCGAACAACACACAATACATATTACACGAGGGTACTCACGCGAGCACAAAACAAACCACAACTCTTCTCAGGACAAAACAACCATAAACTCGAAAACGATACATGATATCAATGCTGTACATCAAGCTCGTGTCTGCCCTATGCTATATCGCCACCTGGACCTGTAAAACAAGTATTCACCCCCGAAGGGGTCAGCAAACAGCTGGTGCAAGTACAACGATTCATGAATATGTACCACAAGTGAATAAAACAACCAAACTATAACATTATCATTCATATTCCGGAATATAGCACAACAACCAACATGAAACAACCTCCCGATCTATACCGGCCCTATACCACACGCGAGATACACACCCCAGGAGTCCTCATCAGGCCCTCTCTGGTTGTATAGCCCAACCAAGTGATCCGTAGAAATCACAGTCTAACGAATCCCAGGGGACCCTCGCTGGTTTTTCTTGGTTCACACACACTCAGTGACCACATGTCACAAACCACGTGAATCACATTTTCTGAAATTACCACATTTCACTGAAATCACATTTTTACATATTCATTCACAGGAAGTACATCAAACGTAATCAAAGTACTTGCCTCGATTAGAACAACACAAGAAACGGTGAACGGAAGGACCTACGATCCGAACTTTCTTCAGCGATTTGTTCCTAGCACAACAAGATACCAATTGAAGCACAACACTATGGAAACGGAAGAATTCTCCCTAAGTTCTACTCTTAGAGACAGTTACTCGAACATTACAAAGGCAACATGGATCGTACTCAAACTACGGAAGAAAACTTGGAATTTAATCCACTAACTTCGAGTAAAAATGGAGGATTATTATTATTATAACATCATAATCTAACATGATTCAAGGCTAAAATAGATCCTAATTGAAGATCTCAGCAAAAACCCTAAAATATGAAGAACTATGGTTCGAACGAATTTTTACCTTGATTCGGATGGTGAAAGTTGATGAGATGTTGTTAACTTGGTACTAGGAACTCAAAACCGTTGTTGGATGATGAAGCCCGGCCAAAATCCACCCTTACTTATGCTTAAGGTCGCCCAACCGTCGGAGAAGAAAAGAGGAGAGGAAAAATGACGAAATCTAGAACATGCAGGCCTATATATATATATATATTAGTCGTGATTAGCGCGCACTACGCAAGGTGTAGCGTGCGCTAACGGGCAATGTCGGCAGTCCAGAACCTTTTGTCTGACTTCGCTAGTGTGCGCTAACACATAAGTTAGCATGCACTAGCACTGACATTAGCGCGCGCTAGCTACAATAATAGCGTGTGCTAGCTGCTTGCACCTGCAGTCTAGAAACATTCTGCCCCTACTGACAGGCCGAAATAGCGCGACTACTAACACTATTAGCGTGCGCTAGTTCACCTCAATAGCATGTGCTAATATACACCCTAGCATGCGCTAATGACCCATTCCAGAATCCAGAAAGCCTTCTGTCCAACTGGATTAGCTTGCGCTACGGACAAGAGTAGCGTACGCTACAAATACAGGGTTAGCGTACGCTAACAACACAGTCTAGCGTGCGCTAACTGCTACTTGCCAACATTAAAATCGCGAAGTCCGGTCAGAACAAACACATCCCGATAATGGTAGAACTCGACAAGTACTAACCATCAACATTCCAATTCCATCACCAATATACATACGATTCCAAATGCCAAACAATACAACATGGGAGTTCACAAACTAATTCTCAACAAAATACGTCCAAAATAACACACATAAATAACAAAATACACGGATATTACACCCTTACCCCCTAAAAAGTAGTTTCATCCCGAAACTTAACATTTGAAAAGTTCAGGGTATCGGGCACGCATACTATCTTTGGTTTCCCACGTAGCCTCCTCAATCCCATGTTTTAACCACTGAACTTTTACTAATGGAATCGCCTTCCATCACAATTATTTCACCCGACGTTCCAATATTGCTATTGACTACTCTTCGTATGAAATATTATCAGTTACTTCGATCTCCTTATAATCAATAACGTGTCTAGGATCGGGAACATACTTACGTAATTGTGAAACATGGAGGTAACGCTAGTCGATAAGCTATTTCACCTATTCTCTCCATGATCTTGAAAGGCCCAATGTAACGAGGACTAATCTTCCCCTTTTTACCAAACCGAAGTATTCCGCACGTCGGAGATACCTTCAACAATATATTATATCCCGCCTAAAATTCTAATGGTCGACGCCGAACATCGGCATATGACTTCTGTCGACTCTGAGTGTTAATAATTTCTGTCGGATTAAAGAAATCTTCTCCCTCGTTTGGGTTAATAATTCTGGTTCTACTCCGAGCAACTCATACGGTTCATCCGAACAAAGTGGTGATCGACATCGTCTTCCATATAATGCTTCAAATGGAGCCATGCCAATTGAACTATGCCAGCTATTATTATACGCGAATTCAATTAATGGTAAATGAGTCTCCCAATCTTCTTTCCAATCTAAAGTGCAAAGCCCTTAACATATCTTCTATCGTCTGGATAGTACTCTCTGACTATCAATCCGTCTGAGGATGATAAGTGGTACTAAAATTTAGTTCAGTACCAAGCGCTTGATGCATTGCCTACCAGAAGTGCGATATAAATCGTCCATCGTGATCTTAAAGGATACTCTTTGGGGCCCGATGAAGTCTCACAATCTCTGCAATAAATAAACGGGCTAATTTATCTGGTCACCAAGTGTCTTTAATGCTTAGAAAGTGTGTTGATTTGGTTAGTCATGACTACCCAAATCATATTCATCCCTGCTCGCGTTCTTCAAATTCCCAAAATAAAATCCATCGCAATGTCTTCCCACTTCCATTCTGGAATCGGTAACGGATGTAACATTCCACCAGGTTTCTGATGTTCAGCTTTAACTTGCTGCAAGTTAGACATTTTGAAACGTACTCCATTACATCACTCTTCATATTCGGCCACCAAAAATTCTTCTTCTAATCTTTATACATTTTACTCGTACCTGGATGAATCGAGTACGGAGTAGGATGTTCTTCGTTCAAGATTACTTGTTTAAGGTTATCCTAGTTAGGTACACAAATCTTGCCTTGAAATCGAAGAATTCCATCTTCATAGATCATGAATCTAGGCGCCTTTCCTTTAATAACATCCTCTCGAAGCTGAACTAATAAAGAATCATTCCATTGTTTAGACTTAATATCTTCAATCAATCAGGAGGTGACCTCCAGGAAACGTAATTGTCCTTGAGTTATCTGAGGCGAAACTACAATCTCCAAATCAATTAACTCTCGTCTGAGCTTTGGTTGAGAAGTAAGTAATTCCAATCTCTGTTATACAATTGACTTACGGCTTAGAGCATCGGCAATGACATTCGCTTACCTGTATGGTAAACAATGTCGATATCATAATCTTTAATCAGTTCCAACCATCTTCGCTGATGCATAGTAAGCTCTTTCTGAGTGAAAATATATTTCACACTCTTATGGTCCGTGTACACCCGACAAGAAGAACCATATAGATAATGTCTCCAAATTTTCAATGCAAACACTACTGCGGCTAATTCAAGATCATGGGTAGGGTAATTCATCTCATATGGCTTCAACTGCCGAGATGCATACGCAATTACCCTCCCATCTTGCATTAATACACAACCCAATCCTTGTTTAGAGGCATCACTGTAAATAACATAACCTACAGTTCCTTGCAGTAAGGCTAGAACCGGTGACGTAGTCAGCCTCTTCTTTAACTCATCGAAGCTCTTCTGACATTCGTCACTCCATTCAAACTTCTGGGTTTTGTATAATAGTTGAGTGAGTGGTCGTGCAATTTTCGAGAGACCATTGACAAATCGACGATAATAACCAGCTAATCCTATAAAACTCTGAACTTCCTTGACATCCCGTAGGGGTTCCCAAGCTAGAACTGCTTCAATTTTCTAAGGATCCACTCCAACACCTTCGGCTGATATAATATGACCAAGAAAAGCAACTTCTTTCAGCCAAAACTCACACTTAGAAAATTTATCATAAAGCCTATTAGCCCTCAGAATACTCTGCAGTATTCTTAGGTGCTCAGCATGCTCCATTTCGCTCTTGGAATAGATTAAGATATTATCAATAAAAACCACCACGAATATATTAAGATATTCAATAAAAGTCTTGTTCATGAGCTGCATGAACACCTCCGGGGCATTGGTCAAATCAAAAGGCACAACTACGAATTCATAATGTCCGTATCTCGCGCAGCTGATAATATTCCGACCTCAAGTCAATCTTTGAGAAAACTGTAGCTCCTTGAAGTTGATCAAATAGATCATCTATCCATGGCAACGGATACTTGTTCAGAATTCAAAATAGTTTTGAACCTTAAGGCATAAGATGGGATTATAAAATACTTGGGCATAAGATATCAAATCCTATAAGTATAATCTAAGAGTTACATATGATGTAATATATAAAGAGTTATTCACCTAAAGTAGCTCAATTCTAGGTGTCATGCCAAAGCTGAGTTTAGAATTATGTAAAATGGGGTCTTAGCCCGCTAAAATTATAAATGTTGTAAAATTGAGGGTATTTTGTTTTAGAGGGAGTATTTTTTGAGAAATAGAAATGTGACTAAATACATTGCATATTGAATTTTGTAGCTAATATAATGGCATCAACAACATATCCACCCTTTCACTGCGATCTATCCTTGAGAAGGACAAGCTGAAAGAAAATTCCCGATGAGCCTGCTGACAATGCTAACAAAGCAACGAAAGATAAATGGAAAAAACATTGTGATGTTTCCATTGATGTCAGTTGTCTTATATTGGCTACCATTTGTCCATAACTTCATAAGAATCTGGTAGAAATGGAATCCTATGAGCTTAATGCTCACCTCAAGGAAACTTTCTCAAAGCATGCTAGGCAAGAGAGGTATGAGACCTTTCAACTCTTGTATGCTTGTAAGATGGTTGAGGGGAGATCTGTCAGTGCTCATGTACTCAAGATGACAGGATATATCAATCATTTTTATAGGCTTGGTTTTCCACTTTCTAAGGACCACTCCACGGATGTGATCCTAAACTCATTGCTCGATAGTTTCGATCGGTTCATTATGAACTATTATATGAATGAGATGGAGAAGTCCACTGTTGAGCTGCATGAGATGCTCAAAACAGCTGAGCAAAGTATTAAGAAGAAACCAAACCACGTGCTGATCGTCATCAAAGGGAAGTCCTTCAAGAACAAAGGCAAGGGTAAAGGTAAAGCAAAAGTTGCCAAAGCTAGAGACCCAACTAAGCCGGTTTTCAAGGCAAAAGCTCCCAAAGATGCAAATTGTCATCATTGCAATAAACCAGGTCACTAGAAAAAAATTGCAAGGTTTACTTGGAGGAGCTATAGCGTACCAAGGGTAGTGAGATTGCCACATGTATATTTGTTATAGAAGTTATCTTATCTACTTCTAACTTCTGGTATTAGATACAGGATGTGGATCTCACATTTGTACAAATGTACAGGGTTGAGAAGCAGTAGAGAACTGATGAAAGGGGAAGTGTGTAATATCCGCAATTTTCGATTTTCGGTAAAATTCTTTTTTCGGTCGGAGTCCGTTTTGACGACTCGCTCATGACCGTTTCGTCATTCTGAGAATGATTAATTCTACACTTTTTGACATCCGAGTTCGTTTCGGTGTCGTTTCGTTGAGTTCTGTGCTTTTTAGCGACTTTTTCGCACTTGAGTTCGATTCTTGCGAATCTCATCCGAAACTGTTGTTTCGAGTTTCCCGCAAGTCCGTTTAACTTTGTTATACGTGTTGTGAGCTTCGGTTTGATTATTCGTTGTCGTATGGTGATTTTCGGGCAGTTGGGCCATTTTCGTAATTTCCCAAAGTTTGGGGTAATTACCTTCCGTTGTCGAATTTCGAGCCTTCGGGTGGTCGGAATCGTGTGTCCTACTAGCTCTTAGATTCGTCTTTGTGAGTACTTCGTAACCGTATCTTCGGTTCGTATTCGTGTTCGGTTTCGGTGTCGCTTTTGTTGAATTCAGGATTACTAAACGACTTTTCTATGTATGAGTTCGTCTTTGTTAGATCACCATTAATTTTTGGTGACTCCAAAAATTATAAATCTTTGCAATATTATAGAACATCGAGTTAGCTTTCCAATGGTTCAAACGGTGAGTCAATCTGAGTCCTGACGAGAGAGTTATGGTCGCTTTTTGGCCGAGCACTTCCAGAGCCTTTCGCCGATAGGGGGGGTCGATAGACTCTACTGCCTACATTCAGTATGGCTATCGGTTGGGACTATCGGCCGATAGGCCGGCCGATAGGTCCTGCTGTGTTACACTATAAATGCGTTGTTTTGAGCGTGAAGCTCATTTCTTTCCCATTTTTCCACTGCGTCGCGAGAGAGAAGTATAGAGGGGGAGAGTTCTTCATCCGGGGGTCGATTTCCATCACTTCTTTTCGGTTGTGAGGCTCGGATAATCAATCTAACGCGTGTTCTATGGATCTTAATACTTGAATCACTCAAGGTAATATCTCTTGAAACCCTACCTTTTTGGATAATTGGGGATTTTGGGGTTTTGTCCGATTCTTTCCGTTTTGTTGATGGATTCTTGATGAATATGATTATTCTTGTTGGTATTCTTAGTTTCTACGATTCATGGTATATTTCGTGATTTTTTCTAATCGAGAGGGTTTGGTTGTGGTCCGCCTCGTTGTTATTTTTGTGCGAATATACATGAATCGTAGGCGGGTTCCTGGTGTATTCCATTTCCATAATCGTTTAGAAGTGGTTGTGATTATGCTTTTCGAATCGTTAGGTTCATTTTCGCTTGCTCTCACGGCCGTGCTTGATTCTTCCGCTCCGCTCATTGTCGTCTTCCTTTCGTTAGCATCGGGCGCCCAAGCTTCCCGGTTGAGCCGTATCCGTTCGTGGTTCGGTGCTCGTGGTATCGAGGCAAGTATCTTGCCCATACATTACGTGTTTTGTGGATGTAATGGTTGTTAATCGTCGATATGTGCTAAATAAATATTCATAACCATCTTTTTCAAAAGTATCAGATATTTACCCACATGGTTTTCTTAAAGACGACTCGTGTTCCGAGAATTAATATGCTTAATTGAATACGTGTATTAATGTTGGGTATAAGATCGTAATACTTTCGTGTGATGCCATTGTGTGTGACTACGTCGTCGGTAAGTTTTGAAGTTTAGTCCTTTGTTTGCCGTACGTGGAGACATGTGATTATCGATGAATTATGTGAATTTATGTGATATTGGTTGTGCCGTTCGGTGCTTTTGGAATAGTGTGCTTTCTTGTTGATAATATTAGTTCGGGTTATGAATATATGTTGGATGAACTGGCCATTCTAGTAAAGTACCTCGACTATATATACCGTGATTGACCTTCGAGGCTTGTGGTTTGCAAATCGTGATTTTGGAACGTGTGTGTGTGTTGTTCCTTCCACCGTGAGTGTCCGGGGATGTCCGGGGCCGATACTAAGGGGTACGGCCACGGAAGTGGATTTGGGCGTGTGTGTGGATGAACTTCCACCGGAGTGTCCGACGGATGTCCGGGGTCGATACTAAGGGGTACGGCCGCTGAAGTGGTTTCACCCGAGTGTCCGACGGATGTCCGGGGTCGATACTAAGGGGTACGGCCGCGGGTTACTGGGCCAGGTTTTCATCTTGAGGATGACGTTGATGTTTTCGTTAATTGTGATATTGTCCGGAGTATCACAATGCTTTGTGCTCAGGGTCGAGAGACATTATATTTCGAGTCTTGGTGCTTGGCTAGAATGGCATAGGATTAATGTGTTATGTGTAATGTGTCCTTGTAAATGATTTGAAGTGGATGATCGGGTCGTGGACCCTGTGTTTTGTGACCGGAATGGTTGGGTCGTGGACCCCGTGTTGTGTTAAACGGATTTGTATTTTGAAAAATGAACTTTGGGGCTGTGACCCTAAATGGCTTTCGAGGAACTTTAGAATTTTTCAATTTCTAACGTTTTTAAAACTCCCGAGATTTGGAAATGTTTTCAAAGTGCTTACTTACTTCGTTTCTACTTTCAAGACTTGAACTATTTTTTAACTAAATATACCTCGGGAAGTATTTCGTTGTATTCTTGGAATGTGTTGTGTATGGCTCGTATTTGCACTTTATACTTGCACTAGCGAAACAGTGGAGTTTTGCTAACCCCCGAGTAATCGGGGGGTGGATATCTGTATTGTGTCCAGGTACATGCAGGTTGTCGGGAGCAAGACACAGGATCGGCACGAGGGATGATGAAAGACGAATGATACTAATCACACGAAGGCCGCTGGGTTCGATTAGTCTGAGTCCATTGTATTGTCTTTTCCATTGCCTTATTGTTTGTGGTGGTAATTATCTTACCCTTGCGTGGGTATGAGTCTCGGATGAATTTATGTATATTTATATGTAACTCTGTGACGAAAGACCAAATCGGTCTATCGTCCGTTATTTTGATTCGCTTCGGTATGTAATGTAATGTGTCGCTTTTGATGTCTAGCTCGGTGGATCCTCACGAGAGGGTCTCGCGGCGTGTAATATTCCCGCTTGATCTCGGGGTGTTACATTTATGGTATCGGAGCTTAGGTTGGAAACCTAGCCGGGTCCATCGTGTATTGTTGGGTCTTGTCTTGTCGATTGAGTCCGATCGATGTCGTGTCGCGACGCGTCGTTTGGAATGTCGGCCGTGATTAGTATCAGGATGCAGCCATCATCTTCGTGCGATCTGTGGATGTAAGTCTCCCTACTACAGGTTGTACCACGAGCTATACGAGCCTGTGTGATTTTGTGTTATGTAGTTAATATTTGAAGATGCATCGTGAGTAAGTGACATATATTTGTTGATTCCCGTCTTGCGCTAAAATGTAGAATGATATTGCTGAATGTATCCTTGTATAAATCATTTTTCTTACAAGAGTATAAACCTTGGAATTTTAAGTTTTCGAATCCTTTCGGGGAGTCACGTAAAATTTTTAAAATGCCCTCCAAGGGAGAAAAAAGTTGATTTTCGTATGTTGCCCACAAGGCTGAAAGTTCTGAAAACTCGAATTATTGATAATTCTTTTCCACTGTGTACTATAAGTTTTCCAAACTCGAGTTTTTAACTCAAATAAGGTCTTCAAATATACTCAAGACGTGACTCTCGTTTGTAACTTTTCGGTTTCATGAATGTTGGTCAAAAGATGCGTATTGATGATGCTCTCATTGTTGAGCAGTGGTGCCAGTTTTAAAATTCAAATAGTAACGTGAATGTTGAGTCCATCGGTGTGTATGTGTTGAGATAGTCCTCTATATTGAGAAGTAAAATTTTCATTTTTGTAGGATGATTTTCTTTTGATGGTTGCTTGTGAGTTGTTATAATTATGTGAGTCGATGACATTTAGACTTGTATGTTGTTGCTTACTTGTAGCCTTCGAGTCTAGCATTACCTCATATATGTTTGCAATCGTGTTGGTGATTAGAGCAGTTAGCACAGGCTTAGTACGAGCCTAGCGCGCGCTAACGTGGCGTGTTTAGCGCACGTTAACCTTTGTTGTAACGCGCGCTAATCAACCTGGGCAGAGGCTATGGAACCGCATTATAGCCGTCAGGTCTAACTTTTGCTGCCAATCACTTGTAGTTGTATTCTCTACGTGGTGTCTAGTGATAACAATCAAGCAGCGTGAATGCGTGTTAAGACTTTTCGTATTGCTAGGTGATATTTGATTGTGGTTGATGAATTGATAAATTATGTCTCTGTGTGTGTTCAAAAACACTTTCTGGAAACTTCACAAAGTTTTGACGTTCGATTAATCGGCTCCGTGTATAATTTGAAAATTAATTGGAATTGTCAAGCCGGCCTCGATTCTCAAATAAAACCTCGATGGTATTTGAAAGAGTTGTTTTAAAGTACATGTAGACATTTTGTAAAGTATTACCGTCGTTGATGTTTGTGAAGTGTTGGGAGAATTTTCGAAAATGATTTTTAACGTATTGTTGTATTTTCAAATAATTCGAGTAAATGATTTTCAAAAATCTTTCACACCATAAAAATATTTTATTTCAAAACCAATGCGATTTTTATTTTCAAAAATATATAGTGAAAGATGAAAAATCTCACTCGATGTAAAATTCAAACTCGGACTTGGAAATGTTAGAGTATGTAAGAATGATTTGATGATCTTGCATGGTTAACTTGTTAGTTGTTAACGGTGATGATGATACGTAGGGGCATGATGATTTCAAATGATTTCAAATGAGACGGTTTGAGTATGTTGTTTACAAGTTTTGATTTAAACAACCCGAGGTACCAAAAGCACTTTTAAAGTTTATTTTAAATACCATACAAATCAAAGGATTTTCAAAAGATTTCCTTTAAAAGGATACCTCGTGGACTTTCATTTCGAGTTGTTATTGATTACCTTATGTGTTATGTCGTCCGGGTTGGTACTTTAGTATATTATTTTTGCGAAGTTGCGCCATCGTATCGAGTGAGAATCCGCTTAGTATGTCTAGTGACGGGGATACGGTCGTGACTGCGGTATAGATTGTCGTGGAGATCGATATGGGACCAATAGGATATGGTCGGGAAGGTTGCTATTCCAAAGACTTCGTTTCGTTGTTTAGGTCTCGGACGAAACCTCTTTTAAAGGTGATATGATGTAATACCCGCATTTTTCTCTCTTCCTCTTCTCGCTTTCCCAACCGTATCGACTGACCGTGTTCGTTGATGCTTCGACCGGTGTTGTTTCTCACCTTTGTCATTCGAGCGAGTTCGATATTGTCTCAAATTGACCTATATATCGTTGTGACCTTTCCAAGTTCGGAAAATTAGTCTCGTTTTCGATCTTCCAACCTCAGGCGGTGGAATTTTGTATTTGTTCGATTGGCTCGCGTTTTGATCAATGTACCGTTAGGTTGGTCAATCGTATCGATTTTCGTTCGTTGTGTTTTGTGATTGTCGGATAATTGACTTGGCTATATTATCCATTTGATGACGCTTGTCGTTTGTTGGTTCTATTATATCCCTAACGGCGACGTCGTGTTGGTCGCCGTGGAGCGTGTTTACACGCCGTATATTCCTTTGCGTTGTTTGTAACATTTCGCCGTTGGGCATTAGTTACGCATTCTTGTGTGTCTCGTTGAGTTTTTCCTGGCGGAATATTTCTTCTCCCTACTTGTTTTAAGTTTCGGGACGAAACTTCTTTTAAGGAGGGTAGAATGTAATATCCGCAATTTTCGATTTTCGGTAAAATTCTTTTTTCGGTCGGAGTCCGTTTTGACGACTCGCTCATGACCGCTTGGCCATTCTGAGAATGATTAATTCTACACTTTTTGACATCCGAGTTCGTTTCGGTGTCGTTTCGTTGAGTTCTGTGCTTTTTAGCGACTTTTTCGCACTTGAGTTCGATTCTTGCGAATCTCATCCGAAACTGTTGTTTCGAGTTTCCCGCAAGTCCGTTTAACTTTGTTATACGTGTTGTGAGCTTCGGTTTGATTATTCGTTGTCGTATGGTTATTTTCGGGCAGTTGGGCCATTTTCGTAATTTCCCAAAGTTTGGGGTAATTACCTTCCGTTGTCGAATTTCGAGCCTTCGGGTGGTCGGAATCGTGTGTCCTACTAGCTCTTAGATTCGTCTTTGTGAGTACTTCGTAACCGTATCTTCGGTTCGTATTCGTGTTCGGTTTCTGTCGTTTTGTTGAATTCAGGATTACTAAACGACTTTTCTATGTATGAGTTCGTCTTTGTTAGATCACCATTAATTTTTGGTGACTCCAAAAATTATAAATCTTTGCAATATTATAGAACATCGAGTTAGCTTTCCAATGGTTCAAACGGTGAGTCAATCGGAGTCCGGACGAGAGAGTTATGGTCGTTTCAGTTTTTGGCCGAGCACTTCCAGGAGCCTTTCGGCCGATAGGGGGGGTCGATAGACTCTACTGCCTACATTCAGTATGGCTATCGGTTGGGCCTATCGGCCGATAGGCCGGCCGATAGGTCCTGCTGTGTTACACTATAAATGCGTTGTTTTGAGCGTGAAGCTCATTTCTTTCCCATTTTTCCACTGCGTCGCGAGAGAGAAGTATAGAGGGGGAGAGTTCTTCATCCGGGGGTCGATTTCCATCACTTCTTTTCGGTTGTGAGGCTCGGATAATCAATCTAACGCGTGTTCTATGGATCTTAATACTTGAATCACTCAAGGTAATATCTCTTGAAACCCTACCTTTTTGGATAATTGGGGATTTTGGGGTTTTGTCCGATTCTTTCCGTTTTGTTGATGGATTCTTGATGAATATGATTATTCTTGTTGGTATTCTTAGTTTCCCTACGGATTCATGGTATATTTCGTGATTTTTTCGGAATCGAGAGGGTTTGGTTGTGGTCCGCCCTCGTTGTTATTTTTGTGCGAATATACATGAATCGTAGGCGGGGTTCCGGGTGTATTCCATTTCCATAATCGTTTAGAAGTGGTTGTGATTGTGCTTTTCGAATCGTTAGGTTCATTTTCGCGGTTCTCACGGCCGTGCTTGATTCTTCCGCTCCGCTCATTGTCGCCTTCCTTTCGCAAGCATCGTGCGCCCAAGCTTCCGGTTGAGCCGTATCCGCTCGTGGTTCGGTGCTCGTGGTATCGAGGCAAGTATCTTGCCCATACATTACGTGTTTTGTGGATGTAATGGTTGTTAATCGTCGATATGTGCTAAATAAATATTCATAACCATCTTTTCAAAAGTATCAGATATTTACCCACATGGTTTTCTTAAAGACGACTCGTGTGTTCCGAGAATTAATATGCTTAATTGAATACGTGTATTAATGTTGGGTATAAGATCGTAATACTTTCGTGTGATGCCATTGTGTGTGACTACGTCGTTTGAAGTTTTGAAGTTTAGTCCTTTGTTTGCCGTACGTGGAGACATGTGATTATCGATGAATTATGTGAATTTATGTGATATTGGTTGTGCTGTTCGGTGCTTTTGGAATAGTGTGCTTTCTTGTTGATAATATTAGTTCGGGTTATGAATATATGTTGGATGAATCGCCATTCTAGTAAAGTACCTCGACTATATATACCGTGATTGACCTTCGAGGCTTGTGGTTTGCAAATCGTGATTTCGAACGTGTGTGTGTGTTGTTCCTTCCACCCGGAGTGTCCGACGGATGTCCGGGGCCGATACTAAGGGGTACGGCCACGGAAGTGGATTTGGGCGTGTGTGTGGATGAACTTCCACCGAGTGTCCGACGGATGTCCGGGGTCGATACTAAGGGGTACGGCCGCTGAAGTGGTTTCCCACCCGAGTGTCCGACGGATGTCCGGGGTCGATACTAAGGGGTACGGCCGCGGGTTACTGGGCCAGTGGTTTTCATCTTGAGGATGACGTTGATGTTTTCGTTAATTGTGATATTGTCCTGAGTATCACAATGCTTTGTGCCTGTGGTCGAGAGACATTATATTTCGAGTCTTGGTGCTTGCTAGAATGGCATAGGATTAATGTGTTATGTGTAATGTGTCCTTGTAAATGATTTGAAGTGGATGATCGGGTCGTGGACCCCGTGTTTTGTGACCTAATGGTTGGGTCGTGGACCCCGTGTTGTGTTAAACGGATTTGTATTTTGAAAATGAACTTTGGGGTCGTGGACCCTAAATGGCTTTCGAGGAACTTTAGAATTTTTCAATTTCTAACGCTTTTAAAACTCCCGAGATTTGGAAATGTTTTCAAAGTGCTTACTTACTTCGCTTTCTACTTTCAAGACTTGAACTATTTTTAACTAAATATACCTGGGAAGTATTTCGTTGTATTCTCGAATGTGTTGTGTATGGCTCGTATTTGCACTTTATACTTGCACTAGCGAAACAAAGGAGTTTTGCTAACCCCGAGTAATCTGGGGTGGATATCTGTATTGTGTCCGTACATGCAAAGTTGTCGGAGCAAGACACAGGATCGGCACGAGGGATGATGAAAGACGAATGATACTAATCACACGAAGGCCAGTTTTGGGTTCAGTTAGTCGGAGTCCATTGTATTGTCTTTTCCGCTGTCTTATTGTTTGTGGTGGTAATTATCTTACCCTTGCGTGGGTATGAGTCTGGATGAATTTATGTATTTTGATTTGTAAGTCTGTGACGAAAGACCAAATCGGTCTATTGGTCCGTTATTTTGATTCGTCGGTATGTAATGTAATGTGTCGTTTTGATGTCTAGCCTGGTGGATCCTCACGGAGAGGGTATGCGGCGTGTAATATTCCCGGTTTGATCTGGGGGTGTTACAAAGTGAATCTAAGAGTCGGCAATGGAGCAAGAGTTGCTGCACTAGCTATTGGAACTTAAGATCTAATTTTATCCAATGGGCTTTTGCTAGTTTTGAATAGGAATATCATTTCAGTTTCTACATTAGACTGTGAAGGTTAAAGTTTTCTTATTAAGAATAAGATTATTCATATTTTATTTGATGACTTGCTTTATGGTACTGCAATGTTACATACTGGGCTTTACAATATTGATCTAGATAAGTCCAATACTCTGGAAGTCTATAACATTGCAACCAAGAAACCTAAGCTCAATGATTTTAATCCGACTTACTTATGGCACTCTCGACTTGGCCACATAAATGAGAAATGCATTTCTAAACTCCATCACGATGGAATTTTAGACTCTTTTGACTATGAGCCATATAGGACATGCGAATTTTATTGGTTGGGCAAGATGACGAAGAATCCTTTCACCGGTCATGGAGAAAGGGCTAGTGATCTATTAGGCCTAGTACATACTGATGTATGTGGATCTCTTAACACTCATGCCAGAGGCGGGTCCCAATACTTCATCACTTTTACCAATGATTTTAGCCAGTATGGATATGTTTATCTTATGAAGCATAAACATGAATCTTTGAAATGTTCAAAATATTCCAGAGTGAAGTACAGAATCAACTTGGCAAGACAATTAAATCCCTACGATCGGATCGAGGTGGCGAATAGTTGATCCAAGAATTCGATGATCATTTTAGGAGTTGTGGAATTGTTTCACAACTTACTCCTGCTAGAACAACTCATCATAACAGAGTGTCCGAGAGGAGGAATAGAACTTTATTAGATATGGTTCGATCCATGATGAGTCGAATGAAGCTTCTATTATCATTTTGGGTCCATGCCTTAGAAATAACAGCATTCACCCTTAACTGCGTTCCATCTAAAGCAGTTGAAAAGACACCATTTGAGAAATGGACTAGTAAAAGACCAAACTTGTCTTTTCTAAAGATCTGGGGTTGCGAAGAGTTCATAAGATGCCAAGTGTTTGACAAACTGGCGGCCAGATCTGAAAGAGGTTTATTTTTGGGATATCCTATGGAAACTAAAGGATATTAATTTTATAAGCCCGCAGAGAACAAAGTGTTTGTTGCACGAAATGCTGTCTTCTTAGAAAGGGAATTTATTTCCAAAAGAGACAGTGGGAGAAAAGTAACTCTCGAGGAAACTCGAGAACCACAAGAAGACATTGCTTCACCGATGGAACTGAATAGGCTCAACAATTAGTTGAAGAGTCAGTTCAAAGTACACAAGTCCCTCGCAGATCTGATAGGATGCGACATGAACCTGAGAGATATGGGTATCTCGTAACAGAGGATGATGACGCATCGCTCATAGATGATGAGCCTAGTACCTATATAGAAGCTGCTTTAGGACTAGAGTCCGAGGAATGGCTAGAGGCCATGAAGTCAGAATGCAGTCCATGTACGACAATCAAGTTTGGAACTTGATAGATCCACCTGAGGGTGTTGAAACCATTGGGTGCAAATGGGTCTTCAAAAAGAAGAAAGACATGGACGATAATATGCAAGCCTATGAAGCTAGACCAGTGGTAAAAGGTTATAGACAGACTCAAGGTGTTGACTATGATGAGACCTTTTCGCCAGTAGTTATGCTTAAATCAATTAGAATTTTACTTGCTATTGCCGCATACTATGATTATGAAATATGGCAAATGGATGTCAAAAAAGCATTTCTTAATGGAAAATTACTCGAGAATATGTACATGACACAGCCCGAGGATTGTTCATCCAGAAAATTCTAAAAAGGTTTCAAACTTCAAAGATCCATTTATGGGTTGTAGCAGGCTTCTCGGAGCTGGAATCTTCGTTTTGATGAAACTGTCAAAGAGTTTGGGTTTATTCAAAATGAAGATGAACCATGTGTGTAAAAGAAGTTTAGTGGGAGCATAGTTGTTTTCCTAGTCTTATACGTAGATGACACATTACTCATTGGAAATGACATACCCACCTTGTAGACAGTAAATACTTTTGGTTGGGAAGTTGTTTCTCAGTGAAAGACTTAGGAGAAGCTGCTTACATTATTGGGATAAAAATCTACAGAGATATATCAAAAAGAATGATTGGTCTAAGTCAAAGTACCTACATTAACAAAATATTGAAGAGGTTCAAGGACTCTTGCCAATGTTACATGGCATTCATCGGAGTACGACTAACACTACAAAAAAGCTAGGATTTACCAACGCCGTTTACCGACGCCCGTGAACACCGTTGGTACTTTTAACATTTAACGATGCCGTTATCGACCCCCATGGATTTGGACAATCCCCAACGACTCTAACGATGCTATTTTTTGGGCATCTTCCCGTAAAATTTGCCGACGTTATTACCAACACCTATTGTAGTCAGAATTCGCCGACGGCGCTTGTGCCGTCGTTAAAGGTCATAGTTATTTCTCAGAATTATTTGACAGCAGAATTAACGATGCCATCTTTGCCGTTGGTAAATTACATATTTAGCATCGCCGTTACCGACGGCCCGCTGCCTGTTAATATACTCAGCAGTAGGGGTGAAAACTGGGCGGATATTTCCCGCCCGATCCGGAGCCATATCCGATCGGGATCGAATTCGGGATGAAAAATAGGTATCCGGTCGGATTCGGATACGGATCCGGATAGTTGAATTCGGATACGGGTTCGAATTCGGATAATGCAATATCCGCCCGTATCCGAGTTTTCCCATATTTTATCGGATATTATCCGGATACCAATCCGGATAATAAATCCGGATACCAATCTGGATAATAAATCTGGATATCCATATTTTTAAATTTTAAATATACTTTATTTATATATATATATAACACTTTTGGACTTCAGTGTAATGAATTTTCAAGCTTTCAAGAAAAAAATATTTTTTTCAAAAAAAAGTATTTTTTGGAAAAATATATTATTTTTCGAAAAAAAATATTTTCTAGGAAAAAAATTATCTTTTCGAAAAAAACATTATTTATGGAAATTTTTTATTTCTTCAAAAAATTAAAAAATATTTTTGGAGAAAAATTATTTTTGGCAAAAATATTTTTCAAAAAATTATTTTCTCGAAAAAATAAAATTAGTTTCGATTTTTATATTTTTGAAAAAATAAAAATACTTTTGCGAAAAATAAAAACTATATTTCCAAAAAAATTATTTTCAAAAAATATTTTTAAAAGAAATGTATTAGCCAAACTCTTTAATACTAACTTATAAGATATTTGTTTCATATGAAATGATTTTTTAAAAGAAATGTTCTATTCAAGTATATAGAGGGGCAATTATATATATTATAATAATTGTTAAAAACAATTAAATTACCACTTTTACCACAAGTATGGAGCTTATGCTTTTTATAGAGATCGAATAAGTAAAAATGAGGAACCCTGTTATAAACGATTTTTAAAAAAATTACTATAGTTTGCATTAGAACTTTTATGAAATATTGTGTAGCTTTTTTATACGCCGCAATCACTTCCAAACGATTTTTGTATTTACACGTATTATCCGATTATATTTATTCGAATCCGCCCGAATCCCCGTATCCGTCCCGTGTCCGTATCCCGAATAATCCGAATTCGTATCCGTATCCGGCCTTCCCGTATCCGACTCCGAATCCGAGAGAAAAATATGGGTTAGGATACGGGAAGAGCACTATCCGCCCGTATCCGATCCGTTTTCACCCCTACTCAGCAGCACATTATATTAAACAGTAAACACCTTCCTTCTGAAACACTTCGCCCGCAAACCTGAAATCCCCAAATCCAAATAGCTCCTCCACCTTCGGTCCGGTGTAATTGAAGGTAAATTTATCTTACTTTTTAATCTTCTCCTCCTCTCTAACCATAATCGAGCCCTAACCCTCAATTACATCAATGATTGAAGCCCTGCCGTGATGCTGCCCTGCCGTCGCTGCACTGCCGCCGCTACCCTGACGCCTCCCCACCTCCGGAGTGAGATTCCACTCAGGCCTCCCTCCGCGTGAGTCTCTCTCTGGGTCTCTTCTCCATTTTTCAATTATTTTGTTTTTTCCCAGGTTTATCGGTTTTTTAGGATTTTTAGTATTGTTATTAATTTCTAGATGAGGTTAATGGTTGTTAGGTCATGATAATACCGTGATTGCTCAAATTATGCATCTAGAAATTGCGGATTTAGCTCAAGACTCGGAAATTAGCCATTTGGAATATTATCAATCACATCAAGTACTTCTGCTTTCTGGTGTTTTGTTCTCAGGTCACTGTTTTTTTTAATGTGCCACCCACTTTTAGTATGTTGTAATGTTGTGGCCATGAATATACTGTTAAATTGCTGTTCCAGAATTTGGATATCATGACTACACTTAATATGCCAGCATCATGATAATGCTTCAGATCATATAATTTATTATGTTGATGAGGCTGACGTAGTATCTATCCATGTATATCTTATACTCGATACTAGGACAGCTGTAGCATACTTTCATCTTATCCAAAGTTCGCTATTAGCATGTCGCATAGAGTGTGAGTGCATTTAACCTCAGAGAGCTGGGAACCAATAATATTCGGGCATTCTGTGGCAACACTTGAGGAATATGATATTATAGTTGGGTCTTGACTCTGATATTCATTTTATTTGTTCTAATATATCTATCAGTACACTTGTTTTCTGTTAAAATATTTCTTATATGTTCTGTATTCAGGCTCCCCAATTGCGAAGATAAAAAATTTCTTGTACAGTGAACTAAGGTTAGCTACAACTACTTTAATCGAGCAAACAAAATAGGACGAGGTGGTTTTGGTACAGTTTACAAGGTACGACTCAACTACATACATAGGGATGTCCCCTCAACACTAACAATTTATTCTGTTATTAGTTCTGTTAAATTTATATTCCAAAGTACATGACAAACAAAGCTGTATCTTTGATTAGAATTCAATATACACCTCTATATATTATGTAATACGGGGCAGTGGCGCTTTTAAGGAGCAAAAGATTCGACCTGAAATAAAAGGTCCACTTCAAGTAATTCTTATACATTTTGGAGCTAACTACTGTACTTCAAATTGTCTGACATTTGATGATATCACCTAAATTATACTATCTGATGGCATATATGACAACCCATAGACATTTAGTTTGATTTTAATAATCAAATGGGTAACAGATAGATCATCTATTCACAATTGTTGCATTTTTCATGGCGAAGGGCAAGTTTTTGAACTGTTTTCCTGTACTTCATCTCATATGTAGGTGACTTGAGTATTTCTCCAGGTTGGAGTAGTTTATCTTATGGTGTCATTTTCTCAAAAGTATTTAAATTGACAGACATTTTTAATTTTGTAGTGGTCCGGATATTAGTAAATGTATCTATTCCTGATTTCAACCATAAAATTACGGTTATGTGGTTTTATAATTGTACTTAGCTGAAATTAGCATGATTATTATGTATTTTTGAAATTGTAATTGTAATATACCTTATTGAAATTAGCTGGTTGGTTAGTCGAGCACTTAGAAGTTAGGATAGAGGAGTTATATTGCTCGTAGCGTATTTGATTGAACTAATAAGTGCATTTGATTATTTTGATACAATTTTTAGAATGGGTGACAACTGTGACTGGATGTATCGCCGGAAAATTGATGGTTCTTGGAATCTTGCATTTCTCTTTGGACTCAACGACTTTATCAAGTATGCAAGTAGTCAGCCGCACTGCATGTCGGATATCCAAATAAGATGTCCATGTAAAAAATGTGATAATATATAGTTTCATGATATAGAAAACGTTAAGTATCACATTGGGAAATTTGGGTTCATTAGGGAGTATAAAACTTGGATTTTCACGGCGAAATTGAAATGGATGAGGGATATGAAGATATGTATGAAGATGTGAATATGGACACCAACGAGTCGGGATCCAGTGCGTACCGTATGATGGTCATGGAGCATGTCAGGCCTCAATTTAATGTTGAGAATGTGGAAGAACCACCAAATCATGAAGCAAAACGAATATATGATATTTTGAATGCGGAAGACAAAGAGTTGTGGCCTGGTTGTGCTAATTATTCCCAATTATCATATATGACTCGTTTAATGAGTTTGAAGGCAGAGAACCACTTATCAGAAGTGTTTTAATCAGTTTGCACAGTTCATGAAAGACAGTCACCCAAAGGATAATCTATGTCCCAAGGTTGTTAAGTCGACAAGTCGACAAGTCGAGCCCGAGTACCGTGGAATTGACTAGTCGACAAGTCGCCTGACTAGTCGTAAAAAGTCGTAAATAGTCGACAATATCCTATTTAGAGTAATTATAATATATAATATAGGTAAACATACTTCAATTTCATAGTTCAAATAAAAATTAATAGATAAAAAGTTCAAGTACCCAAAATCAAACATTTATAAGCAAATAAAAACATAATTAAATAGTCAAATCAACTAAACAAACACAATCATGCATCAAAGTATGGTTATATAGGACGGGGTTCGGTTCGAAACGAGGTACGGAAACGGATACGGGAAACTTTAACTTTGATGAACCCGGTACGAGGGAACGTATGGGTACGAGGGAATGTACGGGTACGAAGGATAATATATTTATATTAGTTTTTTTATCTAAATAATACTATAACAAATTAGTATTCAAAATTAATACCATAAATGTTTTTCAAATTACTATACTAATTCAGAATTAATATTTAAATATTTTCAAATTAATTTTATAATATTTTTTTAATATGAAATAGAACCTATATAAAATTTGAAAGATAACTGCAAAAGATTTGTAAAACTTAAAATAATGTAGGACCATTTTTTTTAAATAATTTAAAGATTAAGTTTTATTTTTATATCATAAAATAATAAAAAAGTTAAAATTTTTCTCTTCCAGATCTACTTTTCTTTCGAGGCATTGACTCTTTCTCCTCCAGATCTACTTTTCTTTCGGTCCTTTCCTCCTCCTTTCCTCTTCTTCCTACGTTCTTCTCTTTTTTCTTCTGTCTTCTTTCTTCTTTTCCTCTCCTTATACTCCTTTCCTCCTTATACCGGAAAAGATGCCTAATCACGTAACTCGCGGAGTTAGCGATCCGGGACGCGACCGCGATCGCTCCGCTGCTCGAACGGACGACCCAGATCGCAAAACGGGGGTCGACTATCACAGAAGTCGGGCCTCGACTTTTTCAGGAATGTCGACTTTTCGACTAGTCGGCGACTAGTCGTCGACGTGACAACCATGCTATGTCCCGATAACTTCTATAGTACAAAGAAATTATTGCGTGGGTTGGGATTACCCGTAGAGAAGATTGATTGTTGTCCAAACAACTGCATGCTTTATTAGGACCATTACAAAGACAGTGAGAGTTGTATATTCTGCGGTACATCACGCTATAAAGATATGTGTCGTGCCTCAGGAGGAAAAAAGTGGCAGCCATGAAGATGTACTACTTTCCTCTTATTCCCCGATTGCAAAGGCTATACATGTCAAATGCTACCGCGGCAGAAACGAGGTGGCATGCTTCATGTTCTGGTTCAAATGATGGAATTATGCGTTATCCTGCAGACTCTCCAGCATGGAAGCACCTTGACACTATTTATCCAGATTTTGTTAAGGAGGCTAGAAATGTGAGATTAGGTCTTTCGACTAATGGTTTTTCACCTTTTGCACAATCAAGGCAACAATATTCATCGTGGTCAGTTATAGTCACACCCTACAATTTACCACCTTGGCTCTGTATGAAGGAACAATTCATGTTCCTAACAATCTTAGTACCATGGCCATGCAATCCTAAGATGCAGTTGGATATGTTTCTTCAGCCACTCATGAAGGAGTTGGTGAACTTGTGGGAAGAGGGTGTTCCAACATTTGAAATTTCATTGAAGCAAAACTTTCAAATGCAAGCAGTGTTGTTGTGGACTATTAGTGATTTTCCACTGTATTCAATGTTGTCTGGATGGAGTACTGCTGGAAGATTGGCATGCCCACATTGCATGAGATTGAAGCGTTTACTCTTCCTAAGAGTGGTAAACAAACATGGTTTGATTGTAGTCGGAAATTCTTGGAGCCGGATCACATGTTTAGGAGGAACTGACGAGCATTTAGAAAGAATATGACATGTGAAATACCTACACATGAGAAAAGGTTGGGCGCTGAGATATTGAATCAAATAGAGGCACTGGGTCTTGTCACAAAGGACTACAATGACACAAACAAAGAGATATCCAAGAATTCTAAGAGGGGTGGAAGAAAAGAAGCATCTTTTGGGATCTCTCATATTGGAAAGAACTTCTGATTCGTCACATTTTGGATGTTATGCAAATTGAAAAAAATGTGTTTGACAGTGTGTTCACACTGTGCTTAATATGTCGGGAAAGACCAAGGATACCACCAAGTCTAGAGATGAGTCGCAATTGCTCTGCATCAGACCTGAATTGAAGAAAAATGAGACGACAGGAAAGTATCCAAAATCTTATTACCCGCTTGATAGAGATGAAAAGAGAGTACTATGTGAATGGATATCTCGTCTTAAATTTCCTGATGGCTACATGTCCAATATTATCACATGTGTGGATAAGAAACAACTAAAGATGAGAGTTGAAAAGTCATGACTGTCATGTGTTCATGCAATGCTTGTTACCTATTGCGTTTCATGAACTTCTTCCTCAAGCTGTTTCGAAGGCAATTACAGAGTTGAGTATCTTCTTTAAAGACTTGACATCTCGGACAACAAAAATAAAGGACATGTGTAGAAAGTGTGGGGTCTCTGATCAAATTATTTATACACTAATTTCATATGTAGAAAAAGTTACATACCTAACATACTTAATAATTGTCATATGTTAATGATCCTTTAAGTAATGCAAGCCAATGCATTAAGGACCATGCAGAAGGGCCATTGTATGGGTTCAAATTTATTTTGGGTGTTTAGTTAGATACAGGTTCCACACGGTTGACCATGGGTCAGATAAAAGTACTATGAATAGTGGTGTCTGCATAAGGGGGAGAGGTTTATAATAGTGACGAGCAAGATTATTACGGGCGATTAATGGAGGTGTGTGTGGTAGAGTATAATGGTGAACACACTAAAACAATTGTTATTCAAGTGTGTGGTTTGTCTTATCGCCTCTAGGAACTTCGGTGAATACAGATTTCAATTTGGTTTCAGTAAACCACACCCGTAAATACAAGAAGTACGAGCCCTTTCTGTTAACAAATCAAGATACTCAAGTGTATTATGCTTCCTATCCTAGTATGAATCAAGCTAAGAAGGATTGGTGGGGAGTGTGTAAAAGTCACACCTAGATCTATAGTTGAAGTAGCTTGTGAACCATCCACATCGTCATTACATCAACCGTTTCAAGAGGATGTTGCGGTCATGAAGACTACAGGTAGTCAAGCGAGTGTTGATGATGAGATATCAATATCGTATCTATGGGGTGGACTTATTGATATCGATCATGTGGATGAGGCATCAGATGATGGATATATAATAACCGTCATATGAGGAAGATAGTAAGGATGATGATGATTCTGATCATATGTTATAGTCTTTACGATCATGTGAATCTTACGATTTTTCAGGCTAATGAATATTCTGTTTTAGATTGTGATATGAAGTGCACTTGAAAATTTGATTTAGATTGTAGACGGTTTGGTTTAGTCTTCCTCTTCTTTTGATCTTTATTTATACGATGTTTTCCTTGATGATTTTATGTAGATTGTTATTTGATGTATTGTCGCGATGTGTGTTGTGTATATTGTCAACTAGCCGGTGTATATTTTTTGTTCAAAATAACGCAGTAGATGATTGTTACTCACTAAATGCAACTATTTTCATTTGCACTTTCTGTAATGAGCACTAACTGATACCATTGTGCTCAACTCGGTTTCGACCATTTTGTTGCTCAATAATGAATTGTTGTTACTCACTAAAAGTACATGTTGATTTTTGCTTAACTTGTACTCATTTGCTTTGTTTGTTATCTCTATGAGGATGTGGCTGATTTAATATGAGGTTTTATGCAGCCATTTAAGCACAGTTTTAGTATGATGATCTGGTGCAAAAATGCCTTTGTTCAGTTGTTATCATTTTTCCAGCAGGTTATGGCCTTATTTTCAGTGCAATCTTCCGGTTATATGGTTTCAGCAGATAAATCATTGTCCCACCAATTTTGCAGGCTCAGTTTTATGCTCAGTACATGCCTAGTTTCAGGCTCAATTTTTCAGCTCATGTAACATGTTCTGGTTCTGCCAATATATGACAGATCATATACATTAACAGCACATACATTTTCATGCTCATTTTCAGCAACCAAACATACATTGGCTGCACATGCATTAGTAACTCATTTTCATGCTCATTTTTTAAGCCCGATTCAACAGCCCACACATGATTAATTGAATTTCCCTTACACAGTATAGTAAATTACACAAATCCTTCCAGTAGCCAGGCACAAATCATTAGATATTACACTAGGCTAATTATAGAAACAACAATTATTATCCAACAGGAAATTCACTTCATTGATAAAAAAAAATACATCACGATCCATGTTACACAATTCATTGATTTCCCATCTCTTATCTTATAAACCTAAAACCAGCAAATATACTATAAAGAGCAACAGGGTTCTATTCCTACTTAAAACCCCAATTAAGGATCAAACAAATAGGAAACATAATGTACAAGGCCAATAACACCATGTTTTTAACAAATGTAAGCTCCATTTTCATTTCTTGATTGATGATCACCAACTCATCCATTTTTCCTATTAAATACTCAATGCGGGCATCCTAAGCCCTTGTGTTTGTATTGATCTCTGAATTTTGCCTGGTTTGTGAATCTGTTGGAGGGTCTATCCAAACAAAAAATCTACATCTGTTTTCCTTAAAAAAAAAGCCAAAGTGGTGAGGCAGCTCATGAATTTCAACGGAGAATTTAAGCATTTTCAACCAAATTATTCAACTTTACCACTGGAATGCATTTTCAAACAAAAAAATTGTACAATCTGTATCACATTTCAGCACTGAAAAATAAAAAATAAAAATAAAAAGCTAAAGATAACTGAACACCTGATCAAGGTGCATGGAGTTCATCATCCTTCACACCTGATCAAATTCAGAGGTTGATGACTTTCATAGGTTCAAAGTCTGATTCTGGTGAGCTGCAGTCTTGTGCAGCATGTACTTTTGCTTTTTCCAGTCATGTCATTAGTTTTGTTAACTGTAGGTTTTTTTATTACAACACCAATATAAGTACATATAGTACTTATATTGGTTGGATCACTGATTCAGGTGCCACTCACTCAACATATGACATTTACTTGTAAATGTTTGTTTGACGTTATTGATGTGTCTCATTTAAAGTTAAATGTTGCTCATCCTAATGAGGACAGTGAGTTATGAGGATTACAGAGACCTCACTTTCTGTTGTATTGATTGCACATTTTAATTACAACCATCTTTTTTTTCTCAGATGTCTTCGATAAGGAGAGGTGGTGGCGGGCGCCGCAGTAACACGGGCTCCTCACGAGCAGCTCCCGGACACTCTTCACCCACTACAGACTCCTCACGAGCAGGTCCTATTAGGTCTTCGTCTGCTGTACCCGACTCTGCCGACTGTTCTACTCCAAGACAGGGCAGCCGAGGAGACTAGTGCACACGTTTATGAAGATGAAGACTTGAAGGTGGCAGCTTCTGAGGCAGCCTCAAGTGTTGTTTCCAGTAGAAAGATTGCTCTTGAAAGAGATACTAAAACCGGGTTAGTTATTTACCGTTTAATCATCAATTATTTTTATTACAGAGAGTGTCCAAATTGTTTAATCAATTGATGACAATTCTTAGAGGTCATATAAAATATATTTCTAGGACTAAATTTATTGGAGAATTGTATTTACTGTCATCAAAATGCTTAAACAGTAAATACATCAATTGATGAATTATTTTTAACTAGTTGGTGTTTGTTTACTGTCATCAAAATGCTTAAAGATGTTGATTATGCTATAACTAAGTATTGTGATGATCTAAATGATTAATTTGGTTTTGATTACAGAGAGATAATGATTCATCCATAGATTTCCAGGGCGTGCACGAGGAGTTTTAAAAGAGTTCCCAATCCGACAGGCTTCAACTGGAAAGATACTCCCGATAGCTTAAAGGCCCAGTACTATACCTTATCTAAGGTAATTTGTAATCATTATGTAAACTAATTATATTAAATTGTGTTAAGTTACTTTTATTAACTTGATATGCAATATATGTCATAGAAAATTTTCACGTGGCCTATTGAGTAGGAACAAGAAGTCTATGATCTTTGGGAGTCTCGTGCACGGGTTAGGTTCAACAATTTTCTAAGTGATGCAAACTAGAAAAGGGATCCTGAACCGGAGCAAGGGAGGGCGAAACAAATTCTTACTAATTGGTGTCAAGGTTTGTGTGCTTACTGGGATACTCCTGAGGTGAGAGAAGTATCTACGAGGGCGAGAGGCAACCGAATGACTGAAGTGGATGGCCCTAGTACCAGGATTAGCAAGCACAGTAGAGACTCTAATTCTATTAGCGTACTTGCTCGAGAGTTGGTTAGTAATTATCTAATTATTTTTACTTGTATATGTAATTGTGCCTCATAATAATTTCGAAGTTTTTTTTAGTAAATAGGCAGCGAAGAACAATCTTCCATTAGAGTAGTGTGTTTATGCCTCTTTTCGGGCTATACGCATGAAAAAAAATGGGAGTTTTAAAAGACACAGAAGGATGCGGATATTGATGCAAGTATTATTGAAATTATTTTTACATTTTTAGAGATAACCGTAGTACTCTAGGTTTTTGTTGTGTGTGTTTTTGCTGCTGCTATAGTGATCAGCCCTAGCTGTGTGTATTTTTACATGTTCTGCATGTATTTTTACATGTTCTGCTGCTGTAGTGATCAACCCTAGTTTTACATGAATTTTTACATGTTCTGCTGCTGTAGTGATCAGCCCTAGCTGGGTCTGTAGTAGTGTGATATGTCTCCGCATATTGTTGATTTAATTGTATGGTGACCAATGATTTAATTGTTGATGATGTTGATTCGTTTTTGGGAGAAGTTGATGATCCATTGTTCATGATTTATATGACATTTACTTCTAAATGTTTGTTTGACGTTATTGATGTGTCTCATTTAAAGTTAAAAATGTTGCTCATCCTAATAGAACTGTTGAACAAGTAAAACATGTTGGTAGTTTTAAAATTTCTGATAGAGTTGTTTTAAAAGATGTTTAGTGGTTCCTGGATATAAATTCAGTATTTTTTCTGTTCATAAACTTGCTAAAGATAATAAATTGTTTGTTAGTTTTACTGAATCAAAGTTCTGCATGTATTTTACATGTTCTGCATGTATTTTTACATGTTCTGCTGCTGTAGTGATCAGCCCTAATTTTACATGTACTTTTATATGTTCTGCTGCTGTAGTGATCAGCCCTAGATGGGTATGTAGTAGTGTGATGTCTCCACATATTGTTGATTTAATTGTGTGGTGACAAATGATTTAATTGTTGATGATGCTGATTCATTTTTGGGAGAAGTTGATGATTCATTGGTGATGCTATATCGTTCTATACTGAGTATGGCTGTACATGTGGATTTACCATTAGGCGTGATAGTGAGAAGCAATTTCAAAATGGTGCTATTCAATCGAAATGGTTCCATTGCAATAGCGAAGGTTTTTTTTAAACCTGTTGACAAAGTTGAGAATGGTTACACTTGCATCTGTATAATGACAACCTTAAGGCAGTCTTTTGACTCATACATTTAGATTTTCGACGAAATCGAGTTACGCCCGTACGATGTGGCTGGTCACGGCCGTAAGGCCGTTGACTTGGAGAGGTTACGGCCGTAAGTAGGCCGAGTTACGACCGTAACGTTCGGCAGTTTATATAGACTTGGACGGGATTTTTGCACTCATTTCACCCTTCTTTACTTGAGTTTCGAGAGAGAGGTTTTTTGGAGAGACTTTATTCATCACATCACTTGTTAAGGAGTGTTCTAAACATATATCTTGGATTGGGAAGCTTGGATAGTCAATTTAATACGATTTCACCGGATCAAAGTGTTTGGATCTTCAAAGGTAAATTCTTCAACATCTTGGATTTCGATTTTGTGTTGAGATATGATGTTTTGGACGTTATAATCATGTTGTATGAAGAGATATACATATGATTATGAGTTTGTATGAATATTCATTGGATTATTGAAGGATTATTCAAGAACACTTTGAATATTGAGTTCGATTTGGGGGTTTTCGATTAGTTGTTGTTGAAATCACGAATTGGGTGTTGATATTGGATTATTGATTGTATTGAAGATGTTTTGTTGGATTAAAACACTCCTGGGGGATTTGATATTGGTATAATTAAGGATTGGTTGTAAACAATCAAAGAGTGGTTACAACGTTTTTGATATAATGCCCCAATGAACTTGGTTTAGTAGTATCGACGTTTTGAGTTAGTTATAATCGTTTTTGATTTGTATATTGAACGGATTGTTGGTAATTGTGTTATTCAAGGTTGTTCGAGCGATCGACACCTCATTTAGGACGTTTGTTCGTGGAAGGACATTCTTCACCGGTGTTGAGTAAGTTAATTCTTACTCGGTTAAAAGGATATTCATTCCTTTCGTTGTTGTTCAGTCATAATCATAATCCATTCATAATGTATTAACCGTATTGAGACTTGTAATTGTCGAATAATCACTTCATTTACGAGGAACGACGGTTCCAATCATTTCATTGAGCTATCATTCACTTCACTATTATTTCATCTCGGTGAGTCATTCTTGACTTTGTCGGATTGTTATTCATTAATATTCATCATGGTCATTCTCGTTCATATGACCTTCTGGGTTCGTATTGCGTGGTCGGGTGGTGATGTGTGGAATTTTTAGTCGGGCGTATGATGGTCATATGTTTGGGTTCACCGACACAATGGACTGTGCACACGGTAACGTACCTCCGTGAGACTAATTAGGTACAAGGGCGGGTGTGTCCGGTCACTCGTCTTGTGCACATGCACATACCATTACGGGCGTACTACGATGCCCCTCTTCAGCTTAATTTCATAATTAAGATATGTCATGATTGTGTATATTCAACCCTTGAGGATTGTTGTTCTGTGTAACTGATCCCGTTGGGGGACATTGTTTTCAGGTCATGGCAAGGCAAAGGCACGGGAAGAGAACGTCGACGGTGAGGAGTCCCAGTGATACTAGTAGGGGCCCCCAGTCCTTTCAGTCATTCATGTTGTCTTCATTTTTTTCCGCTGCAGATTTTCGTTTGGATACTCATTTTCATTCAGTGTTGTATATTTTATTTTCATATAAAATATACATGTATTTTGTATTATCTTGGGTGTGTTATACTTGAAACTCTTCATCGGAGTAGTTAATGATATAATGTGGTTCGGTACTACAATTATATTATTTAAGTCATTAATCTTCATTTGCCTGGTGGGTCCCAGTCGGGGGTCCACGATACTGTAATAGTCGCCTAGTTGGGGTGTTACAAAGTTGGTATCGGAGCGTGGTTTTGAATACTACCTTTCGAGTCATGTCTCATTTGAAATCATCGTCATCAGACTAGTATCATTGGACTTTCGCGTCACGTGTGACCTGTGAAAATGCCAAGCCCCTCAGACCGAAAGAACTGTAAGATTTCTAATGCCATGGTATAATTTCTGGCAATAAGAATCACTCATTCATCATTCAACAGTCAACAATCCTCAACATCATTCATTTTGATCATGTCGATCATGTTAACTCTGTATCGTTCCAATTTTATCGGATGTCCCCGAAGGGACTGTCGATCATGTTAACTCATTAATCACCCAGTTCATTTCACTGTTCAGTTGTTGATCTTGAGGATCATATCATCAATCTTGTTAACTTGTTCAAGATAATCATTTCAAGAATTTCATCAGATAATCATGTCACCTCAGCTAATCATCCATTAATCACTGAGTTAGAACGCGTATGCTCATTTTTATCATTTCATAACGTAATCATAACAAGGTACTCATGCGAGATCTATAATTATCATTTGGCCTTCATACTCCAGTATGGAGAGAGATGTCAAAGGACGCAGGGGGAGAGCTCGCGGTGCAGGCCGAAACCCAGGAAATAATCATTCACAGTCAGGAAGTCATACCCGGGACACAGCTCAATCCGAAGGTGTTCGGGTTGATCCACTCGCTTTTATGCAAGGCATGATAGCCCAGATGAAATTGCTTAATCACCAATGCGCTACTCTGACCGAATTAATCGAGAAAGCTCTTACTGATGAGCTTACTGCTAAGGAAATTGCTGAGCAACAACCTTCATCTGCTAGCAAGAAATCAACGAAGCGTAATCAGTCCGAAGGCGGTCAGTCAACCTTCAAGAAGTCTCGTGTGGGCTCTAATTTTTCTGAGCTACCTCCTACGGTGCATAATCCCGCAGAGTCTCAGTCCCGAGCGCGCCTGCCATCACTGTTTAACCGTGGAGCGCGGTCATTTCAAAGACTAGGTGTTCGAGGCAGACTATCACCTGTTTCAACTATGGGATTGCCGGGCATAAGGTCCCTTTCTGCCGAAGGGACTCAAAGCATACTCCGGTGGCATCTCGAGCCCCAAGCACCGGGCTTCGTAATCGTGCCACTCAGTTCATGCTGTTTAAGACGACGGGAGCAACTAAAGGCGGAGCTCATACTTATCAGACAGGAGCATCCGGTTCGGGGGCCGGCAAGCCCCGAATTCACGAAGTGAAGAGGACCGACGATCTAGAGGCCCGAATGATCTCAGGTATACTCGAAATTCTATCCCAACCTGCGTGTACCCTTTGTGATACTGGTGCATCGCATTCATTCATTTTCGAGTCATGTTTGAGTAGACTACTTTTGGATAGTTCCACTAGTTGTGAGCCTTATGTCATTGGTCTACCAGACGGTAGAAGAATTTTTGGAAATCGTGAGGTTAAGAATTGTCCGAACTAAGCTTAATGACCGCGATTGGTTGGCGGACCTAATCGTGGTGGATTTACCTAAGGACGATGTAATATTGGGTATTAATTGGATGGATCGTCATGATGCCATCCTCCGCGTTCATAAGCATATGGTCACTATCATTTCAGACGATGGAATCGAGTGTGTATTTCAGGGAAGTAATCTCAGTTGTTCCGGAAGAATCATTAATATGATGAAAGCAGTGAAATTACTCAATCAGGGTTGTTCAATCATTCATTGTATCATTGTCATCGATTGACCGTTCTAAGGCAATAGAGGTGTTCAATCATTCATGGTATCATTGTCATCGATTGGCCGTTCTAAGGCAATCGAGTTGTTCAATCATTCATTGTATCATTGTCGTCGATTGGCCATTCTAAGGCAATCGAGGTGTTCAATCATTCATGGTATCATTGTCATCGATTGGCCGTTCTAAGGCAATCGAGTTGTTCAGTCATTCATTGTATCATTGTCGTCGATTGGCGATTTTAAGGCAATCGAGGTGTTCAATCATTCATGGTATCATTGTTATCGATTGGCGGTGTATTCCCAGAAGAGCTACCTGGTTTACCTACACCGAGGGATGTGGAATTCACGATTGAGTTGGAGCCTGGTACGTCTCCAATATCGAAGGCACCGTATCGGATGGCCCCGACCGAAATGCAGGAGTTGAAGAATCAACTTGAGGAATTGTTCGAGGAAGGTTATATCTGACCGAGTGCGTCCCCGTGGAGAGCACCAGTGTTATTTGTCAAGAAGAAGGACGGTTCTTTTCATTTGTGTATTGATTATCGGGAGTTGAACAGGGTGATGATCAAGAATAAGTATCCTCTACCCCGTATTGATGATCTCTTAGATCAACTTCAGGGAGCTTCAGTATTTTCCAAGATTGACTTAAGATCTGGATATCATCAATTGCGAATTCGAGAGTCGGATATCGCAAAGATGGCGTTTCGAACACGCTATGGTCATTATGAGTTTGTGGTAATGCCGTTTGGGTTAACTAATGCACCTGCGGTGTTCATGGAGTTAATGAATTGGGTTTTCATCGACTATTTGGACCAGTTCGTGGTTGTCTTCATTGATGACATTTTGATTTATTCTCATGACCGAGGGGAGCACGAGGTTCACCTTCATCAGGTTCTCGACGTGTTGAGACGAGAGCAACTCTATGGAAAGTTTTCTAAATGTGAGTTCTGGATGTCCGAAGTGAAGTTTCTCGGACATGTAATTTCATTAAATGGTGTGCGTGTTGATCCTCAGAAGACGGAGGCTATCCGAGATTGGCTACCTCCGAAGAATGTTAAGGAAATCCGAAGCTTTCTCGGATTAGCCGATTATTATCGGCGGTTTGTGGAAGGATTTTCTAAAATTGCTCAACCCATGACAAAGCTTCTGCAGAAGGATAAGAAATACACGTGGTCCGACGCGTGTCAACGGAGTTTTGAGGAACTCAAGAGCCGGTTAATTTCAGCACCTGTCCTTTCCTTGCCGCAAGGGACGGAGGGATTCGTGGTTTATAGTGACGCGTCCGGACACGGTCTTGGATGTGTATTAATGCAGAATGGGAAAGTTATTACCTATGCTTCACGGCAATTGAGACCATACGAGGTCAATTATGTAACACCCCAAACTAGGCGGATATTACAGTGCCGTGGACCCCCGACTGGGGCCCACTAGGCGAATGAAAATGAATGAATTACACAGGGTAAATGTAGTACCGAACCACATTACAACAATAATTACTCCGATGAGGAGTTTCATACAACACATCCAGGATAGTACAGAATACATGTATATTTTATATGGAGATAAAATATACAAGACTGAGTGAAATGAGTATTCAAACGGAATGTCTGCAGCGGAATAAATGAAGGAAACATAAATGACTGAAAAGACTGGGGCCCCCTTCTAGTATCATTGGGACTCCTCGCCGTCAGCGTGCTCTCCCCGTGCCTTTGCCTTGCCATGACCTGAAAAACAATATCCCCAAACGGGCCGCCATACGTAACAACAATCCTCAAGAGTTGAATAAATACAATCATATATATGTTGTATCAACCACAAGTTCGATCAAAATGAATCGGTTAGATTATAACCCAATCTTGTTGAAAACATACGCAATCAAACATGCTGTATGAATCAACTAACACTACGGCTCAAAGGGTGGCGCCACACTACGCCCGGGATGGAAATGTGTCCGTGCACAAGCCACCAACGAGTATCGGTCGAATACACGTGTGGTCTTGTACCTAATCAGTCTCACGAAGCAATCGACTCGTGTGCACAGTCCAATGTGAGGCTAACAACCAACACACGACTTAAATGTGCCCGACATGAAAATCCTACACATACCAACCGGCACGCCATTATGACCCGGAATGCCACGATATAACAAAAGTGACATCAAAAATGAATAATGACTCACCGAGATGGAATGATAGTGAAATAAATGACAGCTCAATGAAAGGATTGGAACCGTCGTTCCTTGTGACTGAAGTGATTAATTGACAATGACAAGTTTTGATACGGTTAATACAATGATGAATGAGTTATGATTATGAATGAACAACAACAAAAGGAATGAATATCCTTTTAACCGAGTAAGAATTAACTTACTCAACACCGGTGACAATTATCCTTCCACGAACAACGTCCTAATTGAGATATCGGTCGCTCGAACAACCTTGAATAATACAATTACCAACAATCCGTTCAATATACGAATCAAACACGAATATAACGAACTCAAAACGTCGATTCGATTAAACCAAGTTCATTGGGGCATAATAACGAACACTTTGTGGCCAAACTTCGATTGTTTATAACCAAACCTCAAAATACCAACATCAAATCCCCAAGAAGTGTTTCAAACCAACAAAACATCTTCCATACGATCAATAATCCATTATGAATATCCACAATCGTGATTTCAACAACAATTAATCGAAAACCGCCAAATCCAACTCAATATTCAAAGTGTTCTTGAATAATCCTTCAATAATCCAATAAATAATCAAACATATCCATAATCATGCGTATATCACTTCATACAACATGATCTTAACATCCAAAACATCATATCTCAATACAAAATCGAAATCCAAGAGGTTTGATGAATATTACCTTTGAAGATCCAAGCACTTCGATCCGAAGAACACGCGTTGGATCAATTATCCGGGCTTCACGATCGAAAGGAGATGAAGAAAATCACACACCCAAGTGATAGATGAAGGAAAATCTCCCTCTCAAGCCTCTCTCTCTCTTTTGTATGGTTGAAGAAAAGGGGAAAAATGAGCTGAACTCGCTGAAAAAAATGCAATTATAGAGTTGACTGCCCTGTGTGCCGCGTCCCAGCCGAAGTGTGCCGCGGCACAGGGCCAAATCTGCCCCCAGTGGTCGGCAGCGTGCCGCGGCCCGGACGAGTGTGCCGCGGCCCCGTCGGCATGTGCCGCGGCACAAGGTACAGAAGGGTTTGGCCGAAAATGCAACACGAGTGTGCCGCGGCCCGGACGGGTGTGCCGCGGCAGTGACTCGGCGGTGTGCCGCGGCCCTGCCGGCATGTGCCTCGGCACAAAGTACAGAGGGGTTTGGCCGAAAATGCAACACGAGTGTGCCGCGGCCCGGATGGGTGTGCCGCGGCAGTGACTCGGCAGTGTGCCGCGGCCCTGCCGGCATGTGCCGCGGCACAAGGTACAGAGTGCTCGGCCAAAAACTGGAAAATGTGTGTGCCGCGGCGCACACTCCTTGTGCCGCGGCCCACACCCCCTTGGGTCCTAAAATGATGAAAAATGACCCGGGAAGGGAATAAAAGCAATAGGAATTGATATTTGGGAACCAATAACACGAAATGGAAGTACGGAAACCCCAAAACAGTGGTTCCAAGAATGATTACAAGGGTTCGCCCAACAAAAACATGATTTGAACAATGAAGAGATTTGAAATGACATGAATTCCAACGTCAACAACGACTAATGAATCAATTACAACAATCAAGATAATACTCTTGTCTCAATTCCCGAATAAGGTTGAAACAATGAACAATATCGATACACAACTCGAAGTTATTCCGAACGGTGAAAACGGACGAATGATTATTAACAAGTGAAAGATTACATAGTGACAATTACCGAATGAAATTACTGAATGATAATGACTGAATTACAACCGGGTATTACATACACCGCCCTTAAAAGAGTTTCGTCCCGGAAACTAAGGGTCAAACAACTCGGGATAACTCTCCCGCATACTATCTTCGGTTTCCCAAGTAGCCTCTTCGACTCCGTGTCTAGACCACTGAATTTTAACCAAAGGAATCGTCTTATTCCTCAACTGTTTGATTCGCCGTTCTAACACTCGTATGGGATGCTCCTCATACGAATGATCATCCGCGATCTCGATTTCGTCGAACTGAAGTATGTGACTCGGGTCGACAACATACTTCCGTAGCTAAGATACGTGAAACACATTATGAATTCGGCTCAACGCCGGAGGTAAGGCCAAACGATAAGCTAGCTCGCCTACTCGTTCCAAAATCTCAAACAGTCCAATAAATCTCGGACTCAACTTCCCCCGTTTTTCGAAACGGAAAATACCTCGACTCGGGGATACTTTGACCAAAACGTGGTCACCCGTCTCGAACTCTAGTGGTCGACGACGATTGTCTGCATAATATTTCTGTGACTCTGAGCGGTCAACAAACGACTCCTGATCAAAGATACCTTCTCACAGGTGGCTATAAGCATATCGGGTTCGGTGCCGATTGATTCTGATAAGTCGTCCCAACACAAAGGAGATCGACAACGACGACCGTACAAGGCCTCGTAAGGTGCTATGTTAATCGAAGTATGCCAACTATTATTATACGTGAACTCAATCAATGGTAGTTGGGCTTCCCAATCGTCTTTCCAATCGAGGATACATGCCCTCAACATGTCCTCCAAAGTCTGAATAGTCCTCTCTGATTGTCCGTCGGACTAAGGGTGAAAAGATGTGCTGAAATTAAGCTGAGTTCCCATGGCACGATGAACTGATTTCCAAAAATGAGACACAAACCGTCCGTCACGATCGGAAACGATACTTTTAGGAGTACCGTGCAGTCTCACTATCTCTTTGATGAACAGCTGTGCAAGTCCCTCGGGACCCCACGTATCCTTAATCTCAAGGAAATGAGCTGATTTAGTTAAGCGGTCCACAATCACCCAGATCGTATTCATGCCACGACGACTCGTCGTCAAACTCGTGATGAAATCCATAGAAATGTCTTCCCACTTCCATTCTGGAATAGGGAGAGGTTTCAGCATACCCGCCGGTCGCTGATGTTCAATCTTGACTTGTTGATAGGTTAAGCATCTCGAAACAAATTCTGCGACTTCTCGCTTCATATTACTCCACCAGTAATTTTGTTTCAAGTCCTTGTACATCTTGCTAGACCCCGGATGAACAGAATAAGGGATAGCATGAGCTTCTCTCAAAATCAAGTTTTTCAACTCGTCATTCGCCGGTACGCATAACCAAATCTTAAAACGCAAAAGTCCATCCTCATGGACCACAAATCCGGGGGCTTTCCCCTAAGCCACATCCTCCCGGATGCGCAAGAGTGATGGGTCTAAACCCTGATTCTCTCTGATCGCCTCCTCAAGTGGCGATGAAATTTCCAACGTACAAAGTTGCCCTTGTACTCGCTGTAACCAGACCTCGATCTCGGGTCTCAGAAATTCCAGCTGAAGCTCCTTCTGAACTGTTAAACGAGCAAGCATCTGCTCCTAAATGGACTTACGACTCAAGGCATCGGCGACAACGTTCGCCTTGCCCGAGTGGTAAAGGATCTCGATATCGTAATATTTGATTAGTTCCAACCACCGTCTCTGTCGCATATTTAACTCCTTCTGAGTAAATATATACTTTAAACTCTTATGATCGGTGAATATCTGACAAGTAACGCCATAAAGGTAATGACGCCAGATTTTCAAAGCGAACACCACGGCTGCTAGCTCCAGGTCGTGGGTCGGATAATTAACCTCGTAAGGTTTCAATTGCCGTGAAGCATAGGCAATAACCTTCCCATTCTGCATGAGTACACATCCGAGACCCTGTCCGGACGCAACGCTATAAACCATAAATCCTTCCGTTCCTTGCGGCAAGGGAAGTACAGGTGCTGACATTAACCGGCTCTTGAGTTCCTCAAAACTCCGCTGACACGCGTCGGACCACGTGTATTTCTTATCCTTTCGCAATAGGTTCGTCAAGGGTTGAGCGATTTTAGAAAATCCTTCCACAAACCGCCGATAATAACCGGCTAATTCGAGAAAGCTTCAGATTTCCTTAATATTCTTCGGAGGTAACCAATCTTGGATAGCCTCCGTCTTCTGAGGATCAACACGCACTCCATCTGATGAAATTACATGTCCGAGAAAAGTCACTTCGGACATCCAGAACTCACATTTGGAAAACTTTCCATAAAGTTGCTCTCATCTTAACACGTCGAGAACCTGATGAAGATGAACCTCGTGTTCCTCTCGGTTACAAGAATAAATTAAAATCATCGATGAAGACAACAACAAACTGATCCAAAAAGTTGATGAAAACCCGATTCATTAACTCCATGAATACCGCAGGTGCATTAGTCAATCCAAACGGCATAACCACAAACTCATAATGACCATAGCGTGTTCGAAACGCCGTCCTCGCGATATCCGATTCTCGAATCCGCAACTAATGATATCCAGATCTTAAGTCGATCTTGGAAAATACTGAAGCTCCCTGAAGTTGATCTAAGAGATCATCAATACGGGGTAAAGAATACTTATTCTTGATCGTCACCCGATTCAATTCCCGGTAATCAATACACAAGCGGAACGAACCATCCTTCTTCTTGACAAACAACACTGGTGCTCCCCACGGGGACGCACTCGGACGGATATAACCTTTTTCGAACAACTCCTCAAGTTGGTTCTTTAATTCCTGCATTTCGGTCGGGGCCATTCGGTATGGTGCCTTCGATATCGGGGACGTACCGGGCTCCAACTCAATCGTGAATTCCACATCTCTCTGTGGAGGCAAACCAGGTAACTCGTCTGGAAAAACATCGGCATAATCCCTCACTACCGGAATATCCGTCAACATTACTGATGATTTCTCGGTTTTGGTCATATAGCACCAATAACCAACACACCCCTGACGGAGTAATCTCACTGCTTTCATAAAGTTAATGACCTTACTGCAGTAATGGGATTACCTCCCTGAAACACACATTCGACCCCATCGTCTGAAATGATAGTGACCATACGCTTACGGACACTAATGATGGCATCATGACGATCCATCCAATCAATACCCAAGATGACGTCGTCTCTCGGGAAATCTACTACGATTAGGTCCGCTGGCCATACACGGCCATGAAGCTGAATCGGACAATTCTGAATCTCACGATTTCTGATAATTCGTCTACCATCAGGTAGACCAATGACATAAGGCTCACAACTAGTAGCACTACCCAGACGTAGTCTACTCAAACATGACTCGGAAATGAATGAATGCGATGCACCAGTATCAAAAAGGGTACACACAGGTTGAGATAGAATATCGAGTGTACCTGAGATCATTCGGGCCTCTGGATCGTCGGTCTTCTTCATCTCGTAAATTCGGGGCTTGCCGGGCCCCGAACCAGACGCTCCCGTCTGATAGCTCTTGGCTCCACCTTTGTTAGCTCCTGTCGTCTTAAACGACGCTGACTGAGTGGCCTGATTCTGCACCGCTGAATGTCCTGGGGCATGAGATGACACCGGAGTGGGTTTAGAGTCCCTTCGGCAAAAACAGGCCCTATGCCCAGCAATTCCACAGTTATGGCACGTGACAGCCTGTTTCGGACATTTGGTGCTGAAATGACCCTGTTCTTCTCAGTTGAAACAAGTGACGGCCGAACTGGCCGCTCGTGACTGAGATTCCGCGGGTTTAGGCGCCATAGGAGGTCGCTCAGAAAAGGTAGAGCCCGCACGTGGTTTCTTGAAAGTGGCCTGACTGCCGTCAGACTTATTACGGTTATTAGACTTCTTGCCAGCAGATGAAGGTTGTTGCTTAGCAATCTCCTTAGAAGTAAGTTCGTAAGTAAGAGCTTTCTCGATGAATTCGGCCAGAGTGGTGCAATTATGATTAAGCAACTGTAGCCGCATACGAGGTTTCAGCCTCTTGCTGAAATACTTGATCTTGTCCGCCTCAGAGTGAATGATAGATGAGGCGAATGGAAGAAGTTCCTGAAATTTTTCGGCGATGACAAGAACATCGTCGTCCGCTGAGTGGTCGGGAGTGAGTAATTCCGACAATTTAGCCTCCCTGAGTGGGGCTGGATAATACCTCTCCATCATGAGAGTTTTGAACTGATCCCAAGTACATGATTCTTCGGTGGGCTTCAACGACAACCACCAAGAATGTGCGTTTTTACCCAGATAGTAAGCCGTAACTGAAACTTTATGCCCTTCAGGGCAATCCACCATAGCAAATAACTTCTCGAAATGCTCAAGCCAATGAACAATATCCACCGGCTCAGATGAGCCCTCGAAGGTAGGTGGTCGCTGGCGAGAGATATCGCCAATGATACTGCTTACACCCCTCTCTTGCCTCTGAGGTGGCGGCAGAGGAGCCTGTTGATTTCGATTAGCTGAATTATGCATCGTCTCCATTAGTTGTGCCATATGAGTCATTTGGGCCATCATGCCCTGCATAAAAGCCAGTGGATCAACCCGAATACCTTCTGACTGAGCTGTGCCCCGGGTACGACTCACCGATAGTGAATGATCACGTCTAGGTGAATGAGTAGCAGCGTCGCTGCTCGATGAATTATCATTATTTCTCGCGTTCGCACGTGTATTCACACGAGCTCTCGGGATTCGGCCCGCACCACGGCCTCGTCCTCTGCGTCCTCTTCTTGCTCTCTCCATACAGAAGTAGGATAGTCACATGATGATTATATTCCCCGCATGAATATCACGTTATGATTATGACATGATATGATGAAAATGAGCATACACGCTCTAACACAGTGATTACATGAATGATTAACTGAGGTGACATGATTATCTGATGAAATTATTGAAATGATTAACTTGAACAAGTTAACAAGATTAATGATATGATCTTCCAGATCAACAACTGAGTAATGAAATGAATTGAGTGATTAATGAGTTAAAATGACCGTCCTGGTCAAAAGGAAAATGATGTTTGAGGATTGTTAACTGATGAATTATGAATGAATGATTATTGCCAGAAATTATACCATGGCGTTACAAGTCTTACAGTTCTTTCAGTCTGATTGGCTCGGCATCTGCACAGGTCACACGTGACGTGAAAGTCCAATGATACTAGTCCGATGACGATGATTTCAAATGAGACATGACTCGGAAGGTAGTATTCAAAACCACGCTCCGATACCAACTCTGTAACACCCCAAACTAGGCGGATATTACAGTGCCGTGGACCCCCGACTGGGACCCACTAGGCAAATGAAAATGAATGAATTACACAGGGTAAATGTAGTACTGAACCACATTACAACAATAATTACTCCGATGAGGAGTTTCATACAACACATCCAAGATAGTACAGAATACATGTATATATTTTATATGGAGATAAAATATACAACACTGAGTGAAATGAGTATTCAAACGGAATGTCTGCAGCGGAATAAATGAAGGAAACATAAATGACTGAAAAGACTCGGGCCCCCTTCTAGTATCATTGGGACTCCTCGCCGTCAACATGCTCTCCCCGTGCCTTTGCATTGCCATGACCTGAAAAACAATATCCCCAAACGGGGTCAGTTACACAGAACAACAATCCTCAAGAGTTGAATAAACACAATCATATATATGTTGTATAAACCACAAGTTCGATCAAAATGAATCGGTTAGATTATACCTCAATCTTGTTGAAAACATACGCAATCAAACATGCTGTATGAATCAACTAACAGTACGGATCAAAGGGTGGCGCCACACTACGCCCGGGATGGAAATGTGTCCGTGCACAAGCCAACGAGTATCGGTCGAATACACGTGTGGTCTTGTACCTAATCAGTCTCACGAAGCAATCGACTCATGTGCACAGTCCAATGTGAGGCCAACAACCAACACACGACTTAAATGTGCCCGACATGAAAATCCTACACATACCAACCGGCACGCCAGTATGACCCGGAATGCCACGATATAACAAAAGTGACATCGAAAATGAATAATGACTCACCGAGATGGAATGATAGTGAAATAAATGACAGCTCAATGAAAGGATTGGAACCGTCGTTCCTTGTGACTGAAGTGATTAATTGACAATGACAAGTTTTGATACGGTTAATACAATGATGAATGAGTTATGATTATGAATGAACAACAACAAAAGGAATGAATATCCTTTTAACCGAGTAAGAATTAACTTACTCCACACTGGTGGAAATTATCCTTCCACAAATAACGTCCTAATTGAGATATCGGTCGCTCGAACAACCTTGAATAATACAATTACCAACAATCCGTTCAATATACGAATCAAACACGAATATAACAAACTCAAAACGTCGATACGATTAAACCAAGTTCATTGGGGCATAATAACGAACACTTTGTGGCCAAACTTCGATTGTTTATAACCAAACCTCAAAATACCAACATCAAATCCCCAAGAAGTGTTTCAAACCAATAAAACATCTTCCATACGATCAATAATCCATTATGAATATCCAAAATCGTGATTTCAACAACAATTAATCGAAAACCCCCAAATCCAACTCAATATTCAAAGTGTTCTTGAATAATCCTTCAATAATCCAATGAATAATCAAACATATCCATAATCATGCGTATATCACTTCATACAACATGATCTTAACATCCAAAACATCATATCTCAATACAAAATCGAAATCCAAGAGGTTTGATGAATATTACCTTTGAAGATCCAAGCACTTCGATCCGAAGAAAACGCGTTGGATCAATTATCCGGGCTTCACGATCGAAAGGAGATGAAGAAAATCACACACCCAAGTGATAGATGAAGGAAAATCTCCCTCTCAAGCCTCTCTCTCTCGTATGCTTGAAGAAAAGGGAAAAAAATGAGCTGAACTCGCTGAAAAAAACGCAATTATAGAGTTGACTGCCCTGTGTGCCGCGGCCCAGCCGAAGTATGCCGCGGCACAGGGCCAAATCTGCCCCCAGTGGTCGGCAGCGTGCCGCGGCCCGGACAAGTGTGCCGCGGCAGTGACTCGGCAGTGTGCCGCGGCCCCGTCGGCATGTGCCGCGACACAAGGTACAGAAGGGTTTGGCCGAAAATGCAACACGAGTGTGCCGCGGCCCAGACGGGTGTGCCGCGGCAGTGACTCGGCAGTGTGCCGCGGCCCTGCCGGCATGTGCCGCGGCACAAGGTACAGAGGGGTTTGGCCGAAAATGCAACACGAGTGTGCCGCGGCCCGGACGGGTGTGCCGCGGCAGTGACTCGGCAGTGTGCCGCGGCCCTGCCGGCATGTGCCGCGGCACAAGGTACAAAGTGCTCGGCCAAAAACTGGAAAATGTGTGTGCCGCGGCGCACACTCCTTGTGCCGCGGCCCACACCCCCTTGGGTCGTAAAATGATTAAAAATGACCCGGGAAGGGAATAAAAGCAATAGGAATTGATATTTGGGAACCAATAACACGAAATGGAAGTACGGAAACCCCAAAACGGTGGTTCCAAGAATGATTACAAGGGTTCGCCCAACAAAAACACGATTTGAACAATGACGAGATTTGAAATGACATGAATTCCAACGTCAACAACGACTAATGTATCAATTACAACAATCAAGATAATACTCTTGTCTCGATTCCCGAATAAGGTTGAAATAATGAACAATATCGATACACAACTCGAAGTTATTCCAAACGGTGAACACGGACGAATGATTATTAACAAGTGAAAGATTACATAGTGACAATTACCGAATGAAATTACTGAATGATAATGACTGAATTACAACCGGGTATTACAAATTATCCGACCCACGACCTGGATCTAGCAGCTGTGGTGTTCGCATTTAAGATTTGGCGTCATTATCTTTATGGCGTTACTGTTAGGCGTATTTTTATACGCTTATTTATCATTATTTTGTATTCTTTTCATAATTAAATCGGCATAAATGAGCTTTTAATGCCCAATTCTTTTATGTTTTGCATGAAATTGGAACGATGAAAACGGGCGAAAACGGCAAATTTTGGCCTGGGGCCGCGGCACAAGGCAAGCGGGCCGCGGCACACGCAGGTGACCAGCGAGCCCCGAGTGAACTGTACCCTGAGCCGAGGCACAAGTATAGTGAGCCGCGGCCCAGGAGGAAAAATAAGCATCAGGTATTAGGCGCTGAGCCCCGTGAGCCGCGGCACAGATTAAGTGAGCCGCTGCCCACGGGGCGGTTTTGGTGTGTTCTGCGCGGTTTTGGGCCGTTTTGAAGCCGGTTCTCGGCCTAATCACACGGACGCGTTTTGGAGGCTGCGGGGAGTTATAAATAAGGGTTTAAGGTCATAATTGAGGGGATTATCTAGAAAATCGCGGAAGAGAGGATCGATCATTATCAAGAGAAGAAGCAGAAACCACCAAGGAGCAGAGAGCGGAAGCCAGAAGAATGGAGGAATCCGAGTTCTTCATCTGCGTTTGATGCTTTCATTCATTATTTCTGTATTTTTATTCTTCAGCATGTCAGGCTAAAACCCTGTTCTAGGATTTTGATGAAACCAAAGTTTTGACGAATTTGCTTTTGATTATCTATATAATTCCCTTTTTTATTGAGTTTTCCCAATCGTTTTTAATGCTTTCAATTGTGTGGCCTATAATTGGATTGTTTTAATTACGCAACTCAAATCGGGAGAGGAGAGTTGGTGAGGAACTATTGGTGAGAACCATTTTATCTTGTGAGATAGGAATATACTCATAGGAACTACGTGGCCTTTTGAAGATTTTGTGCTTTTTGCCTATTGTCGAATTAATTCACCTAGGGATAGAGTGTATTATTCGCCTTAGAAAAATCTAATGACCTCGGGAGAGGCGGTAGAGTATTTTAGCAATCTTCACCTTCAATAAATTAGGGAAATCATTAACTTCAGATAATCGAGAGTAAATTCGGATAAACCGAGGTGGATTCACAATCCTAGACTTATTCATCATTTGATTTTCTTTCTTCGAGCGATCGTTTTTACTGTTTGTTCTTTTATTGGTTTTCTTTAGTTATTAATTTGCATCCCAAATTTCGATTGTTCAAATAAAATTAGAATACATATAAATCGGTACTTAGTGATTCAGTCCTCGTGGGAACGATATCTCACTCATCACTTTATTACTTGTCTACGAAAACGTGCACTTTCCGAAAATATCGCAAACAAGCTTTTGGCGTCGTTGCCGGGGATTGATTATTCTACTAATGTCGATTTCGGTATTTCTAGTCTTAGTTTGAACATTTTTTTATTGTTTTTGTGTAATTTTATTTATTTGTTTTTCCTTTCAGGAGTTTCCGGTTAGTGCATGAGAAAATTCGGTAACGAAGGCCTACTACCTTTGGATACCGAACTCGAGCGCACTCTTCGGAGAAGCAAGAAGGAGAAACGAGAGCTACCAACAAAAGTCACTATGGCCGATAACACGGGAAATCACGAAGCAGACAATCCCGTTCAGCAAGTTCAACCGGCATTAGCACTCCGCGATTATGCTATGCCACAAATAAATGCGAACTTTTCAGGGATTCGGTGTCCGACAATCCAAGCCAACAACTTCGAAATCAAGCCGGCTATTATTCAGATGGTGCAAGCTAGCCAGTTTTGTGGATTGCCGAACGATGACCCCAATGCACACATTGCATCTTTTCTCGAGATTTGTGACACCTTCAAGAACAACGGTGTCACCGATGATGCCATCCGTCTAAGGATTTTCCCTTTCTCTTTGAGGGACAAAGCCAAATTTTGGTTGAATTCTTTACCGCCGGGCTCGATCACTACTTGGGCAGAATTAGCGCAAGCCTTCCTGGCTAAGTTCTTCCCACCATCGAAGACGGTGAGGTTACGGAACGAGATCACTACCTTTGGGCAATTTGATATGGAGTCACTTCACGAAGCTTGGGAGCGATACAAAGATTTATTATGGAGATGCCCACATCACGGCCTACCGGACTGGCTACAAATTCAGACGTTCTATAATGGATTGAGTGCTTCTACACGCACTCTTGTGGATGCAGCCGCTGGAGGAACATTAATGGGAAAAACAATGGCCGAGGCACACTCTTTATTGGAAGCTATGGCTGCGAATGCTTATCAATGGCCGTCTGAACGAGTAAACCCGAAACGAGTAATGGAAATCTCCAATAATGATCCGCTCTCTACATTATCAGCTCAAGTCGCCGCCTTAACGCAGCAACTTCAAGCCTTTTCACATGCTCCTTCCCCCGTTACCATTGAATCGTGCAATTGGTGTAATGGATCTCATCCTAGCGCAGAATGCCAAGTCGGAAACCCTTTCGAGCAACCATCGATGGAACAAGCTCAGTTCGTGGGGAACGGGAACCGGCAAAATAATCCTTACTCCAACACTTATAATCCGGGATGGCGAAATCATCCTAACTTCTCATGGAGGAATGGACAAAGCTCGAACCAGCCTCAGTTTTCTCAACACCAACAGCAACCTTCTCCCGCTCCAAAAATCTCTCTAGAAGAAGCAATGGCGAAATTGGCAGCAAACACAAGTCAGATTGCAAAACCATTCCGCTTCTATACGCAACTTGGAAGTCCAACTGGGCCAGATTGCTAATGTATTAACATCCCGCCTGGAAGGTACCTTGCCAAGTACGACCGAAACAAATCCCAGAGAGAGTGTCAATGCCATTGGGTTGAGAAGTGGGAAAGAATTGGGCGAGCTGCCCGGGCAGAACGAAAAGAGAAGTGAGGATGAGGAGAAGAAAAATTCAGCGACTGAGGAATCACAAATGTCTAGACCCTCGATACTGTTTTCAGATAATCTGAAGGCATATGTGCCACCCGTCCCGTTTCCGCAGCGATTACAACAGAAAAAGGTGGACAAGCAATTCTCTAAGTTTCTCGACGTCTTCAAGAAACTGCATATCAACATTCCATTTGCCGACGCCTTGGAACAAATGCCGAGCTATGTAAAGTTCATGAAGGAAATCATATCGAACAAAAGAAAGCTCGAGGAATATGAGACAGTCGCATTGACGGAGGAGTGCAGCGCTATTCTTCAGAAAAAGCTTCCGCCAAAATTGAAGGATCCGGGAAGCTTCAATATACCGTGCACCATAGGAAACCTCTCTTTTGATAAGGCGTTGTGCGATCTCGGGGCCAACATTAATCTGATGCCACTTTCTATATTTAAGAAGCTAAACATTGGGGAAGCAAATCCAACGACAATCTCGCTGCAATTAGCTGATAGATCGATTAAAAATCCGAGGGGAGTAGTAGAAGACATTTTAGTCAAGGTAGATAAGTTCATCTTTCCGGCTGATTTCATTGTGCTCGATATGGAGGAGGATCAAGACATCCCAATTATTTTGGGAAGACCATTCTTAGCTACCGGCCGAACTCTCATAGACGTGGAAAAAGGGAGACTAACTCTACGGGTTCAGGATGAGCATGACACTTTCCAAGTGTTTCAACCCATTCCGTGTCCAAGTAGTGTCGAGAAGAGTTCGCAAATTGAAAGTGTAGATACCTTTGCTAAGGACACACACCGGAAGAATTATCGGTCGAAAAAGTCAGAATCTGTTTCAGCTGCCCCGACGCCTAATAAGAATGAAGAGCAAGTCGCATATATTAGGCATTTGAATATGTCGTCTTCAACATCCGTTCATCCATAATTGGAAAATTCTCCTTCTGTCCGAAGTTCGCCCGTGCCGGATGTCAAACGGGCGCCAAGTCATGTGCAAAATGGGTGCTTCGGAAAATTGTTTTTGTTAAAATCTTTTCGCAAAGAACATTGGGTGCCCAAACCGAAAATCGAATTATTAAAGACCAATGGTCAAAAATTTGAAACACATTTTAATGGTTCGATGGACGGGGCGGAGTTCAAATGGTCTTTGCGAAAAGCGAATTGATCTTCAAAAAGTCTGAAGACTATAAACTTAGCGCTTCTCGGGAGGCAACCCGAGTATTAGTTGTAGATTTTTGCGTTTCAGTATTTTCTTGCATTTTTTGGATCTTTATTTTTCGTTATTTTAGCTTGGATATGCTTGTCTCTCATGCTCTTGACGTTTTCTGTTGAAAATTTTGTGCAGAAATCACCCAGGGAAGAATTCATGCCTGAGCCACGGCACAAGGATAGTGAGCCGCGGCACACACAAGTGAAGAAAAAAGGGCCAAACCAAACTGTACTCTGTGCCGCGGCACGACATTACTGAGCCGCGGCACACCAGTTCCCTGAGCCGCGGCACGTTGCTGCTGAGCCGCGGCACGCTAATTGCCAAAAATCTGCCATGTACTCTATGCCGCGGCACAGACCAAATGAGCCGCGACACACTAACATTCTGAGCCGCGGCACCCGTATGCTGAGCCGCGGCATATGGCGATGGAACAAAGAAGCCCAGGAGGACTGTACTCTGGGCCACGACTCACTTAAGTTGTGCCGCGGCCCCTGTTCGGAATTTAGACAGCCAGGTACCTTTATAACACGAATTCGGCCGACACCCAGGTAACTTCTCCTCCTTTTCCTCTGCACAAGCGATCGTCCGAGAATTTTTTTTTCTCATCTTCTTCTTCCTCTTGCATACTACAATCCAAGTCAGGTAATCCTAAATTTCTTGATCCTTATTGACACACATTAAAAAAAGTAAGTTATTGTTTTTCATTCAATATTGATTATGTTGTTAGTTTTCCAAAGTTCTATCAAAGGTTGAGTGGGGAATATGAAGTTTTGATTGATTTTTGATGATTACCTTTCAATTATGAATGAATTGATTATGTTTGTCATGACGATCGATTTGTGTTGTTTTTGGGGATTGAATGAAGCTATAGTCATGTTTGTTCCTCAATTAAAATTATGTACACAAGGTGTTTGATGAAATGCTTGAATGAAAATTTTTATTTGTTAAGACAATGTGTTGAAACATTGTGCAACGAATTCATTTCTGGGAATTACAGCGTACCCCAACCAACGTCAAGTTTAAACGTTAAAGCTCAATTTTATTTTTCTCTCACGGCGGTGCTAGCTCGTTAAATTCTTGATTCACGTTTTGCATATCCTTAGCCGAGAAGTGTTGTTCTCCTTATTGCGTAAGTAAGTAAACTCCGGTGTTTATCTTTTCAGGACTCGCTATGGCTAGAAAGAGAAAGGTTAGCACAAGGGCCAGGACTCAATCGTCCCCCACACAAGGGGAAACGTCACAGAGCCGAGCCGAGTTGGAGGCACACCAATTCTCCGACCCGGAGATTCATAAAATCTTCAATGAAAAGATTCGTCCTCGACCCTTGATACCAGAGAGAGGATTCACCCCAGCCCCCCAGGACGGGGAGCTTCTGACGATGATAGACGAGATGGGGTGGGCCCGTTTTGCTGCACCTCCCGAGCCGGCGGTGATCTCCATTGTACAGGAGTTTTATGCGAGCGCTCTGTTGAAGCACATTCGGGCGGGGCAGATGATATTGCAGTCGGATACTCGGACTCAGGTCGTTGTCTGGGGCATTACTGTAGATTTCTTTGTGGCCGCCATTCGGAGATTGTTCGAGCTGCCTGTGGTTGACGATACGGCATATACGCGAGCTATGAGTGGCCTCACGAGGGAGGCCCTGCTCGAGACACTCACACAGCCCAGGTCCATCTGGGAGATGCGCGCCCCGGGTTCGTCGGCCTAATACTTTAAGAGCTTGCGCCTCAGTCGGCTCGGGCGAGCCTGGTTGTACTTCATCTGCGCACGTATTGATCCTACCTCGCAGATCCGCACTGTTTTACTCTCTCGTGCCCGTACATTATATGCTATCACTTCCGGGGTCAGATTCGATGTGGCCCCTCTTCTGGTCCGATCTATCTTCCAGTGGATTCAGGGAGGGGTCAAGACGGGGCTGAAGCACCCCTCGCTCATCTGCGCTCTATGCCAGCAGTCGGGGATGACGTGGTCGGATGACGAGCCGATGTTAGCCCCCAGGGTCCGATTGATCATCGCATCATTTCGCACTTCGACCAGTGGGGAGGAGCACCGGCACACGCTCGGGGGCGAGGATTTCTACTTGATGAGGCACACGAGCAGTCCCCCGAGTCTCTTCTTCTGACGCAGGGGCAGATGGAGTCCAGCCCACCGCCCGACAGAGAGCACGTGCAGGCGATGTTCGACGGGTTGAGAGAGGAGACGAGGAGAGAGAGAGAGCCTTCTGGCTGCCCTGAGAGAGGAGAGGTGGACGGAGAGAGAGAGCATCATCGCTGCCGTCTGAGATGAGATGAGAGAGCAGGCCCACCGGGCCAACCGACGTGAGACGAGGCGCCTGGCAGCGAGAGATGCTTACCACCAGGAGCACCTTGCTGCATGTACGGCCCACATTATGCACCTGTACGGGACATTCATTCCACCCGTTCACCCAGCCACGCCACCCTCCTCGCCGGATGACGCCGGCGCCAGTTCGTGAGCAGACTGTTGTAACACCCCCAAATCCTATTGGGTTATTACAGTGCCGTGGACCCCACGCCAGGAGATCCACCAGGCGAACATGACTAAAATACATTAAATTAAACAACAAGGGAAAATCATAGTCCCTACCATGATATCCGACACAATATTCCGATAAGGAATTTCAACGACAAAAGTGGCCTACATGGCCAAAATGAAATACAACATCATCCACGAACATCTGTTCGGGTAATACAACACGACAACAACTGACAAGACTGGAGTACACTCCAACTGACTGACCAACAATGAACAACTCGGACTAGTATCGCTCGTATGCCTCGTCGCCATCGTCATGCCCCTGTGCCTCAACTCTCTCCTCGCAAGCACCTAAAACATGAAAACATGTTCCGCCCCCACGGGGTCAGTCATCCAGATAATGAACATCAAATACATGTATAACATGATATGCATCCAACGGCAGAATGAAACGGTATAATGATGATAATAATACGAGATGCTCACAAACCAAGGTAAGAACCGAGCATTCGTGAAATACTATGCCCACGGCATACTATTAATACCTGTTCGACAGGTTAGAGCATAAGTGTCCAACGGCGAATCATAATCACAGAATACCACAATGAATTACACGACATGAACCAAACCAGAACAGGATTAAATATGAATCACAATGCCCGGAGGCTCCAATGAAATTAACAAGACAATCACAAGGCCTAAAAACAGCCGAAAACTGTCAAATATCACAATCACATGAAGCCGAAACAACCCGAAGCTGTTATTGATTAGGGCCGAAGCCACGGCATGAAGCCGTATCACAATTAGGGCCGAAGCCACGGCATGAAAGCCGTATCACAATTAGGGCCGAAGCCACGGCATGAAAGCCGTATCACAATTAGGGCCGAAGCCACGGCATGAAAGCCGTATCACAATTAGGGCCGAAGCCACGGCATGAAAGCCGTATCACAATTAGGGCCGAAGCCACGGCATGAAAGCCGTATCACAATTAGGGCCGAAGCCACGGCATGAAAGCCGTATCACAATTAGGGCCGAAGCCACGGCATGAAAGCCGTATCACAATTAGGGATGGTATGCTGTCTTGAGTCGGCCAGCACCATCCTCGACAGTCCCAACTCAACACCTCGATTGCCTTAGAACGGCTAACCGATGAAAATGATGCAGCGGATGATTCCATGAATGCTTGAGCGCTTCGATTTCCTTATAATGGCTAATCGATATGCACGATATGATGAATGATTGATTACCTCGATTGCCTTAGAACGGTCAATCGATACAATGATATAGTGAATGATTGAATATTTCGATTTGTCTGCGAACGGCAATTCGATAACAATGATATGAAGGATGCCTCGGTACCTTTAATCGGTTACCGACGACGAAGGTGAGAAATGAATAACCAATGCCTTTAATCGGCGTGTACAGTTTTAATGACAATCCAAAAAGGAATAACAATAAATATTTGGCAAAATTGCCGAAAGGTATCGTATCGAACGATCTCTTAATATCAATGAATTCATGAAGAGACTAAGTCTCGGAATGATACAACACATTTATACACATATATGATGACATTAATCTCATTGACTAGTACAAGTATAAAACTTGCCTCAAACCGAAGGCGAGAAGGTACTTCCACGATCAACGTCCTTAATGAAATTATCGGCCGCTCGAACAACCTTGAACAACATAAATACCAACAATTCTCTTAATACACGAATCAAGCATGATCACAACCAACTCAAAAGTCGATACAACAATACCCGAAACTCATTGGGGCATTAAAACAAACGCGTTGTAAACAATCTCCAATTGTTTACAACCAAAACTCAATTACATCCGAAACCAACTTCCAATGAATGATTCAAACCCACAAAACCCCATGAATACTATCAATAATACAAAATGAATATCCGAAAACGTGATTATAACGACAATTAATCGAAAACCCCCAATTTCAACTCGATATTCAAAGTGTTCTTGAATAATCCCTCAATAATCCAATGAATCCTTATATAAACTCATAATCATATACATGTCCCTTCATATAACATGATTATAACGTCCAAAACATCATATCTCAACATAGAATCGACATCCAAGGTGTTGAAGAATATTACCTTTGAAGATCCAAGTACTTTAATCCGAAGAACACGCGTTAAATTGATTATCCGGGCTTCACGATCGAAAGGAGATGAAGAAAATCAAACACCCAAATGATTTGTGAAGGAAAAACCTTCCCTCAAGCTTACTCTCTCGGTTGAAGGTGAAGAAAAGGGGAAAAATGGCTGAAATCTTTGAAAAAACGAATTTAAGGGAGTCGATCGTCGCCGGACACGGCCGTGCCGATCGGCACGGCCGTGTCGCATACCGGCCGACGGTTGCCGACAGGACTCGACCGTTTCCTTCATGACACGGTCGCGGCGCCGAGGGCCTCCCGATGACTCCGTCCGACTGACTCGGCATGACTCGGCCGTGCTGCACGACACGGTCGGGCGTGTCAGCGATCGCTCGCTTATCCGTAAGGGTTCGACTCGGCCGTGCGAGCGACACGGTCGGGTCTGAGGCGTACACTTCGGCACTTTCCGGACGAGTACGGCACGGGCCGTGTCGGACGACACGACCGAGTTCGTTCGGCAGTGATCGGCCAAAACTGAAAAATGAGCGGTTGAGCTAAAACGACCATAACTCTCTCGTCCGGACTCCAATTGACTCACCGTTCGAACCATTGGAAAGCTAACTCGATGCTCTATAATATTGCAAAGATTTAGAATTTTTGGAGTTACCAAAAATTAATGGTGATTTAACAAAGTCGAACTCATATGAGGAAAGTTGAAACAATGAACAATAACGATACACAACTCGAAGTTTTTCCGAACGGTGAACACGGTGAATGAATATGATTGATGAATGATTATAAATGAGTGAAAATCCACTGAGTGACAATCACCGAATGAAATTACTGAATGATAATGACTGAATTACAACCGTGTATTACATACACCCCCCCTTAAAAGAGTTTCGTCCCCGAAACTAAGGGTCAAACAACTCGGGATAATTCTCCCGCATACTATCCTCGGTTTCCCAAGTAGCCTCTTCGACTCCATGTCTAGACCACTGAATCTTGACCAAAGGAATCGACTTATTCCTCAACTGTTTGATTCGCCGCTCCAACACTCGTACAGGACGCTCCTCGTACGAATGATCATTCGCGATCTCGATTTCGAATCGAAGTATGTGACTCGGTCGGCAACATACTTCCGCAATCGAGAGACGTGAAACACATTATGAATTCGGCTCAATGCCGAGGCAAAGCCAATCGATAAGCTAACTCGCCTACTCGATCCAAAATTTCAAACGGTCCAATGAATCTCGACTCAACTTCCCCGTCTTCAAACGGAAAATACCTCGACTTGGTACCTCAACGATTAGAGGTATATCCGACGATGAACTCGCCGCTAACTATGATCTCGAAGGTCACGAATGAAAGTGACTAAAATGAATGATGAATGATAATTGACTATAAATCCGACCAGATTAAGAATGGCTCACCAAGGTGAATTAATAACGTCATGAGTGATAGTTCAAGTGAAATTATTGAAACCGTTGTTCCTCGTGAATTAAATGATTAATTTCATGATGACAAGTCTCAACATGATTGATATATGATGAATGACTTAAGTGAATGAATGAACGACAATGAAATGAATGATTATCCTATTACCGAACAAGAATTAACTTGCTCAAAACCGGTGATGGATGTCATATTGTATCACGATTAAAGTAAACAATAAATAACTCGTGCTGTCGAGATGAAGATGCTCTTCCAAAGATGAAGACGACTAGAAAACGATCCCTTGGACGTCGGAGTCCGATGTTCCTCCGATGCCTCTTTCCATACCGAGGCAGGAAAGTCACGTGATAATTACAGATCTCGTATGAAGATCGCATTATGATTATGAGACGGAATGATAACAATGAGCATACACGCTCTAACACAATGAATGCATTAATAATGCGTAAAATGATCGTCCACATGACACCGGAATATGATGAGATCGCATGAAAGATCAAATGAGGTAACATGATTACACGATGAAATTCTGAAATGATTACCTTGAACAAGTTAACAAGGTTGAAAATTCAATCCACAAGATCAACAACCGAACAATGAGATGGATCGGATGATTAATGAATTGGTGAGCAATGAGTGAGTGATGAATGAACTAACTAAGCAATGAGATTGAATAAGTGATTAATGATTAAGCGAGTAATGAGATAGATCGAGTGAAGAATGAATTAATTGAGTAATGAGATTGGTCGAGTGATGAATGAATTAATTGAGCAATGAGATTGATCGGGTGATGAATGAATTAATCGAATAATGAGATTGAGTGAGTCTTGAATGAATTACTTGAGTAATGAGATTGATCGAGTGGTGAATGAATTAATCGAGCGATGAGATTAATCGAGTGATTAATGAATTAATCCGAACAATGAGATTAATCGAGTGATGAATGAATTGGTGAACAATGAGATTGATCGAGTGATTAATGAATTAATCGAACAATGAGATTAATCGAGTGATGAATGAATTGATGAACAATGAGATTGATCGAGTGATTAATGAATTAATCGAACAATGAGATTAACTGAGTGATGAATGAATTGGTGAACAATGAGATTGGTGAGTGATTAATGAATTAATCGAACAATGAGATTGACTAAGTGATGAAGGAATTAATCGAGTGATGAATGAATTAATTGAGTGATGAATGAATTAATCGAGTGATGAATGATATTGATGAGTGATGAATGAATTATCCGAGTGATGAATGAATTATCTGAGTAATGATATTGGTCGAGTGATGAACGAATTAACTGAGTGATGAATGATATTGACTGAGTGATGAATGAATTAATTGAACGATGAGATAAACAGAGTGATGAATGAATTAACATGATCGACAAGATCAAAATGGTGATTGAGGATTATTAACTGGTGAATGAGTTGATCCTTAGCACTTACACAGGTCACACGTGCTCCAAAACAATTAGTCATGAATCAATCGTAACACTAATATCACATATATGTTTCAACAAACATGAAAAATTAATAACATGATGAATATATGAACACAAAGAGAATCGTGTCCTTACACAGGTCATACGAAGCTTCGAGGTCTCGCGATACTAGTCTTCACTGACGACGACTCGATGAATGAACGACTCGTGCAGTCGCACTAATATTACGACTCACAAAACCTGACTAACTAGATTGTCATAACCTGACAATCCCACTACTACCACGACGGTAGGACCACATAACTCACATCTCAGGGTATTACACAACCCAAAGCTCTGATACCATTTCTGTAACACCCCCAAATCCTATTGGGTTATTACAGTGCCGTGGACCCCACGCCAGGAGATCCACCAGGCGAACATGACTAAAATACATTAAATTAAACAACAAGGGAAAATCATAGTCCCTACCATGATATCCGACACAATATTCCGATAAGGAATTTCAACGACAAAAGTGGCCTACATGGCCAAAATGAAATACAACAGCATCCACGAACATCTGTTCGGGTAATACAACACGACAACAACTGACAAGACTGGAGTACACTCCAACTGACTGACCAACAATGAACAACTCGGACTAGTATCGCTCGTATGCCTCGTCGCCATCGTCATGCCCCTGTGCCTCAACTCTCTCCTCGCAAGCACCTAAAACATGAAAACATGTTCCGCCTACTGGTCGATCATCCAGATAATGAACATCAAATACATGTATAACATGATATGCATCCAAAGGCAGAATGAAACGGTATAATGATGATAATAATACGAGATGCTCACAAACCAAGGTAAGAACCGAGCATTCGTGAAATACTATGCCCACGGCATACTATTAATACCTGTTCGACAGGTTAGAACATAAGTGTCCAACGGCGAATCATAATCACATAATACCACAATGAATTACACGACATGAACCAAACCAGAACAGGATTAAATATGAATCACAATGCCCGGAGGCTCCAATGAAATTAACAAGACAATCACAAGGCCTAAAAACAGTAAAATCACAAATATCACAATCACATGAAGCCAAAATAAAAGAAAGTTTGTTATTGATTAGGGCCGAAGCCACGGCATGAAGCCGTATCACAATTAGGGCCGAAGCCACGGCATGAAATCCGTATCACAATTAGGGCCGAAGCCACGGCATGAAAGCCGTATCACAATTAGGGCCGAAGCCACGGCATGAAAGCCGTATCACAATTAGGGCCGAAGCCACGGCATGAAAGCCGTATTACAATTAGGGCCGAAGCCACGGCATGAAAGCCGTATCATAATTAGGGATGGTATCTTTGTCTTGAGTGGCGGCACCATCCTCGGCAGTCCCAACTCAACAACTCGATTGCCTTAGAACGGCTAATCGATGAAAATGATGCGTGGATGATTCCATGAATGCTTGGCGCGATTTCCTTATAATGGCTAATCGATATGAACGATATGATGAATGATTGAATACCTCGATTGCCTTAGAGCGGTCAATCGATACAATGATATAGTGAATGATTGAATATTTCGATTTGTCTGCGAACGGCAATTCGATAACAATGATATGAAGGATGCCTCGGTACCTTTAATCGGTTACCCAAAGCGGCGAAGGTGAGAAATGAATAAGCCAATGCCTTTAATCGGCGTGTACGGTTTTAATGACAATCCAAAAGGAATAACAATAAATATTTGGCAAAATTGCCGAAAGGTATCGTATCGAACGATCTCTTAATATCAATGAATTCATGAAGAGACTAAGTCTCGGAATGATACAACACATTTATACACATATATGATGACATTAATCTCATTGACTAGTACAAGTATAAAACTTGCCTCAAACCGAAGGCGAGAAGGTACTTCCACGATCAACGTCCTTAATGAAATTATCGGCCGCTCGAACAACCTTGAACAACATAAATACCAACAATTCTCTTAATACACGAATCAAGCATGATCACAACCAACTCAAAAGTCGATACAACAATACCCAAACTCATTGGGGCATTAAAACAAACGCGTTGTAAACAATCTCCAATTGTTTACAACCAAAACTCAATTACATCCGAAACCAACTTCCAATGAATGATTCAAACCCACAAAACCCCATGAATACTATCAATAATCCAAAATGAATATCCGAAAACGTGATTATAACGACAATTAATCGAAAACCCCAATTTCAACTCGATATTCAAAGTGTTCTTGAATAATCCCTCAATAATCCAATGAATCCTTATATAAACTCATAATCATATACATGTCCCTTCATATAACATGATTATAACGTCCAAAACATCATATCTCAACATAGAATCGACATCCAAGGTGTTGAAGAATATTACCTTTGAAGATCCAAGTACTTTAATCCGAAGAACACGCGTTAAATTGATTATCCGGGCTTCACGATCGAAAGGAGATGAAGAAAATCAAACACCCAAATGATTTGTGAAGGAAAAACCTTCCCTCAAGCTTACTCTCTCGGTTGAAGGTGAAGAAAACGGGAAAAAATGGTGAAATCTTGAAAAAAGCGAATTTAAGGAGTTGGTGCTGCGGACACGGCCGTGCCCGATCGGCGCGGTCGTGTCGCCTGGCTGGCGCAGATTGGCCGACAGGGACTCGACCGTGTCCCGCATGACACGGTCGCGGCGCGAGGGCCTCCCGGCGATGACGTCCGACGGCTGACTTCGGCATGACTCGGCCGTGCAGGCGGCACGGTCGGGCGTGTCGGCGATCGCTTCAGCTTATCCGGAAGGGTTCGACTCGGCCGTGCTGGCGACACGGTCGGGTCCCGAGGCGAACACTTCGGCACTTTCGGACGAGTACGGCACGGGCGTGTCGGACGACACGGCCGAGTTCGTTCGGCTGATCGCCAAAATCAAAAATGAGCGGTTGAGCTAAAACGACCATAACTCTCTCGTCCGGACTCCGATTGACTCACCGTTCGAACCATTGGAAAGCTAACTCGATGCTCTATAATATTGCAAATATTTAGAATTTTTGGAGTTACCAAAAATTAATGGTGATCTAACAAAGTCGAACTCATATGAGGAAAGTTGAAACAATGAACAATAACGATACACAACTCGAAGTTTTTCCGAACGGTGAACACGGTGAATGAATATGATTGATGAATGATTATAAATGAGTGAAAATCCACTGAGTGACAATCACCGAATGAAATTACTGAATGATAATGACTGAATTACAACCGGGTATTACAACTGTAGGGGAGTACTTGACCTTTTTCTTTTATTGCATATTATTCTTTTTGTCCATTGAGGTCAATGTACATCCTAAGTTTGGGGGGGTTTACTTTCTGTTGCTATTATTATTATTGCTGTACTTATTCGTTGCACTTTTCATTATTTTTCATTATTTTTGTTGTTGCTAGCCTTGCTTGTCGTGTTTTTAATTGCATTCGTGAATTTTTCGTGCTTCTTTTGTGTAAAACTGATGTTACGATACTGATTTCTCTCTGAAGAAATGGTTGAGTTTTAGTTGAGTTGTAGTCAGCGATATCTGTTTCTGTTAAGTATTCATCTAGGTCCGGATTTTTTTTTTGTAGAAATCTTAGCGGATAAGAGAGGAGACATACGTGTTTTCAAATCGCCGTCTATACGTTGGGTTACACTTTTCGCATAGCTAGTTGTCCAGTAACATAAGTTGTGTTGGAACTTGCTTTGAGTTTAGAGTCGGACAGTTTTTCCCAAAAAGTCGAGATATTATTTGTTCTATGATGGGAAATCTAGTAACCGGGAGTATTCACGTGACCCGTTGTTTATTCTCGCGTAAAACGACAACCCTGATTAGACTAGTGGTTTTGAGATTTCGCATGTGCCGATGATGTGGAGCCTAGTAACCGGGGGTATTCGCGTGACCCGTTGTTTACTCTCGCGTAAAACAGCAACCTTAAATCGGACATGCGGAAATAGCTATTCGAGTTGTTTCTCCGCTGTGGAGGGGAACTTAGTAACTAGAAGCATCCATGTGCCCCATGAGTGTCTTTTACGTCAAACGGTTCCCCAATACATGAGAATGGAATTCCACCCTAGAATTATCCCGACGAAACATCCCCGAGATCCGAACCTAGTGGTCAACTCGAATCAATTTATTGATCATATATAAGGGAATACTGTCTGAGGGTTATATTTGATGATGAAACTCTTGAAATTTTGGCCACTAGACTGTGGGACTGGGCGAGTTAGCTTGTTTATTTTAACCCTTCATATTGACGGTCGGTTAAACTCACGCTTGTTAATCTTTGAGCTTGATTTTCTTCATAAACAATGGATTAGGACTGAAATTGGTTACTTCGTGGAATTAGTGTCCTGGATGTGACTCACTATTACGATACTTGTACTATTCTTTGAGATTTTCAGGGTAGTATTGATTAGGTTGAGCACTATGAAATTGCACGATTATTCTTTTATTTGTAATCAATTCTTTTTGCTTGAGGACAAGCAAAGGCTCAAGTTTGGGGGTATTTGTTAGGCGTATTTTTATACGCTTATTTATCATTATTTTGTATTCTTTTCATAATTAAATCGGCATAAATGAGATTTTAATGCCCTATTCTTTTATGTTTTGCAGGAAATTGGAACGATGAAAACGGGCGAAAACGGCAAATTTTGGCCTGGGTCCGCGGCACAAGGCAAGCGGGCCGCGGCACACGCAGGTGACCAGCGAGCCCCGAGTGAACTGTACCCTGAGCCGCGGCCCAGGAGGAAAAATAAGCATTAGGTATTAGGCGCTGAGCCCCGTGAGCCGCGGCACAGATTAAGTGAGCCGCTGCCCACGGGGCGGTTTTGGTGTATTCTGCGCGGTTTTGGGCCGTTTTGAAGCCGGTTCTCGACCTAATCACACGGACGCGTTTTGGAGGCTGCGGGGAGTTATAAATAAGGGTTTAAGGTCATAATTGAGGGGATTATCTAGAAAATCGCCGAAGAGAGGATTGATCATTATCAAGAGAAGAAGCAGAAACCACCAAGGAGCAGAGAGCGGAAGCCAGAAGAACGGAGGAATCCGAGTTCTTCATCTGCGTTTGATGCTTTCATTCATTATTTCTGTATTTTTATTCTTCAGCATGTCAGGCTAAAACCCTGTTCTAGGATTTTGATGAAACCAAAGTTTTGACGAATTTGCTTTTGATTATCTATATAATTCCCTTTTTTGTTGAGTTTTCCCAATCGTTTTTAATGCTTTCAATTGTGTGGCCTATAATTGGATTGTTTTAATTACGCAACTCGAATTGGGAGAGGAGAGTTGGTGAGGAACTATTGGTGAGAACGGTTTTATCTTGTGAGATAGGAGTATACTCATAGGAACTACGTGGCCTTTTGAAGATTTTGTGCTTTTTGCCTATTGTCGAATTAATTCACCTAGGGATAGAGTGTATTATTCACCTTAGAAAAATCTACTGACCTCGAGAGAGGCGGTAGAGTATTTTAGCAATCTTCGCCTTCAATAAATTGGGGAAATCATTAAATTCAGATAATCGAGAGTAAATTCGGATAAACCGAGGTGGATTCACAATCCTAGACTTATTCATCATTTGATTTTCTTTCTTCGAGCGATCGTTTTTACTGTTTGTTCTTTTATTGGTTTTCTTTAGTTATTAATTTGCATCCCAAATTTCGACTGTTCAAATAAAATTAGAATACATATAAATCGGCACTTAGTGATTCAGTCCTCGTGGGAACGATATCTCACTCATCACTTTATTACTTATCTACGATAACGTGCACTTGCGTTAAACCAAAATATCGCAAACAGTTACCAGTCAAATATTCACCGATCATAAGAGTTTGAAGTATATATTTACTCAGAAGGAGTTAAATATGCGACAGAGTCGGTGGTTGGAACTAATCAAAGATTACGATATTGAGATACTATACCACCCAGGCAAGGCGAACGTTGTCGCTGATGCCTTGAATCGCAAGTCCGTTCAGGAGAAAATGCTTGCTCGTTTAACAGTTCAGAAGGAGCTTCAGCAGGAATTCCTGAGACCCGAGATCGAGGTCTGGATTCAGTGAGTATAAGGACAACTTTGTATGTTAGAGATTTCAGCGCCACTCGAGGAGGCGATCAGAGTGAATTAGGGTTCAGACCCATTTTCATTGCGCATCCGAGAGGATGTGGCTCAGGGAAAAGCCTTGGATTTGTGGTCCACGAGGATGGACTATTACGATTTAAGAATAGGTTATGTGTACCGGCGAATTATTTGTGGAGTAATATGAAGTGAGAAGTCGTGGAATTTATTTCGAGATTGCTTAAACTGTCAGCAAGTCAAGATAGAACATCAGCAACCGGCGGGTATGCCGAAACCGCTCCCTATTCCAGAGTAGAAGTGGGAGGATATTTCTATGGCCTTCATCACGAGTTGGCCGACGAATCATCGTGGCATGAATACGTTTAACTAAGTTAGCTCATTTTCTTGAGATTAAGGATACGTGGAGTCCCGAGATACTTGCCGGTTGTTCATCAAAGAGATAGTGAGATTGCACTGTACTCCTAAGAGTATTGTTTCTGATCCTGACGGGCAATTCATGTCATATTTTTGGAAATCATTTCATCGTGCCATGGGAACTCAGCTTAATTTCAGCACAACTTTTCATCCTCAGTCCAACGGACTATCAGAGAGAACTATTCAGACATTGGAGGACATGTTGAGGGCATGCGTCCTCGATTGGAAAGATGATTGGGAAGCCCAGCTACCGTTGATCGAGTTCACATACAATAATAGTTGACATGCTTCGATTAAGATGGCACCTTACGAGGCCTTGTACGGTCGTTGTTGTCGAGCTCCTTTGTGTTGGGATGACTTATCAGAATCAATCGGCACTGAACCCGATATGCTTATAGCCGCCCGTGAGAAGGTAGCTTTGATCAGGAGTCGTTTGTTGACCGCTCAGAGTCGACAGAATCATATGCAGATAATCGTCGTCGACCATTAGAGTTCGAGGCATGTGACCTCGTTTTGGTCAGGATATCCCCGAGTCGGGGCGTTTTCCGTTTCGGGAAGCGGAGAAAGTTGAGTCCGAGATTCATTGGACTGTTTGAGATTTTGGATCGAGTAGGCAGTCTGGCTTATCGATTGGCTTTACCTCCGGCGTTGAGCCAAATTCATAATGTGTTTCACGTCTCTCAGTTGCGGAAGTATGTTGCCGACCAGAGTCACATACTTCAGTTCAACGAAATCGAGATCACGGATGATCATTCGTATGAGGAGCGTCCTATACTAGTCTTAGAGCGGCGAATCAAACAGTTGAAGAACAAGACGATTCCTTTGGTTGAATTCAGTGGTCTAGACACGGAGTCGAAGAGGCTACTTGGGAAACCGAGGATGGTATACGGGAGAGTTATCCCGAGTTGTTTGACCCTCAGTTTCGAGGACGAAACTCTTTCTAAGAGGGGGAGTATGTAATACCCGGTTGTAATTCATTCATTATCATTCAGTATTTATCAGTCAGTAATGGTCACTCAGTAATTTTCACTCATTAATAATAACTCATCATTCATGATTCATTCATTTGTATTCGTCGTTGGCATATTTTTAACCATGTACCAGTTACCAATCGTCATTCATCTCCGTTTGTGGATCGAGAAGAGAGTATTATCATAATCATCATGAATGATAGTCTTGTGTTGGAAGTATCATCTATCGCGTGTTATTGGACTTAATTACATTCATACAAGTATTGTATGTCGGGTCATTCACCTTTCGTAATGAGAAGACGGAGTTGTCGGACTATGTCATTTCCAGTAGTGAGTTACGGCCGTAACTGATCATGCATTACGTCCGTAACATGCATTCGTTGGCTTAAGGATGTTTTGGCCTAAGGTGAGTTACGGCCATAAGGATAGGTAGGCTACGGCCGTAACATGCGTTCGTGGTTTTCAGGACATGTCGGACGAAGAGGGCTTATGGCCGTAAGGGTTGCGGCATACAACCGTAAGATGAGGCAGGTATGGCCGTAAGGCTTGGCCGCTTAGGGCCGTACGATTCGAGCACGGTGCCCGGTCAGTCTCGACGAAGGTTTCATACGCCCGTAAGTCTTGCCGAGTACGACTGTATGAGTCGAGTTACACCCGTAAGACAGGTGCGGTTATGGCCGTAAGTCTGTCGGCAGACTTTCGATGAAACCGAGTTACGCCCGTACGATGTGGCTGGTCACGGCCGTAAGGCTATTGACTTGGAGAGGTTACGGCCGTAAGTAGGCCGAGTTACGGCCGTAACGTTCGGCAGTTTATATAGACTTGGACGGGATTTTTGCACTCATTTCACCCTTCTTCACTTGAGTTCCGAGAGAGAGGTTTGTGGGAGAGACTTTCTTCATCACATCACTTGTTAAGGAGTTTTCTAAACATATATCTTGGATTGGGAAGCTTGGATAGTCGATTTAACACGATTTCACCAGATCAAAGTGTTTAGATCTTCAAAGGTAAATTCTTCAACATCTTGGATTTCGAATTTGTGTTGAGATATGATATTTTGGACATTATAATCATGTTGTATGAAGAGATACACATATGATATTGAGTTTGTATGAATATTCATTGGATTATTGAAGGATTATTCAAGAACACTTTCAATATTGAGTTAGATTTGGGGGTTTTCGATTAGTTGTTGTTGAAATCACGAATTGGGTGTTCATATTGGAATATTGATTGTATTGAATATGTTTTGTTGGATTGAAACACTCCTGGGGGATTTGATATTGGTATAATTAAGGATTGGTTGTAAACAATCGAAGAGTGGTTACAACGTGTTTGATATAATGCCCCAATGAACTTGGTTTAGTCGTATCGACGTTTTGAGTTAGTTATAATCGTGTTTGATTTGTATATTGAATGGATTGTTGGTAATTGTGTTATTCAAGGTTGTTCGAGCGACCGACTCCTCATTTAGGACGTTTGTTCGTGGAAGGACATTCTTCACCGGTGTTGAGTAAGTTAATTCTTACTCGGTTAAAATGATATTCATTCCTTTCGTTGTTGTTCAGTCATAATCATAATTCATTCATAATGTATTAACCGTATTGAGACTTCTAATTGTCGAATAATCACTTTATTCACGAGGAACGACGGTTCCAATCATTTCATTGAGCTATCATTCACTTAACTATTATTTCATCTCGGTGAGTCATTCTTGACTTTGTCGGATTGTTATTCATTAATATTCATCATGGTCATTCTCATTAATATGACCTTCTGGGTTCGTATTGCGTGGCCGGGTGGTGATGTGTGGAATTTTTAGTCGGGCATATGATGGTCATGTGTTCGGGTTCACCGACACAATGGACTGTGCACACAGTAACGTACCTCCGTGAGACTAATTAGGTACAAGGGTGGGTGTGTCCGGTCACTCGTCTTGTGCACATGCATATACCATTACGGGCGTATTACGATGCCCCTCTTCAGCTTAATTTCATAAATAAGATATGTCATGATTGTGTTTATTCAACCCTTGAGGATTATTGTTCTGTGTAACTGACCCCGTTGGGGGACATTGTTTTCAGGTCATGGCAAGGCAAAGACACGGGAAAAGAACGTTGACGGTGAGGAGTCCCAGTGATACTAGTAGGGGGCCCCATTCCTTTCAGTCATTCATGTTGTCTTCATTTTATTCCCGCTGCAGATTTCCGTTTGGATACTCATTTTCATTCAGTGTTGTATATTTTATCTTCATATAAAATATACATGTATTCTGTATTATCTTGGGTGTGTTGTACTTGAAACTCCTCATCGGAGTAATTAATGATATAATGTGGTTCGGTACTACAACTATATTATTTAAGTCATTAATTTTCATTCGCCTGATGGGTCCCAGTCGGGGGTCCACGGCACTGTAATAGTCGCCTAGTTGGGGTGTTACACTAAGGAGCCTAGGTCCCATCATAATTCCAAACATATACTCAGAAAATATCACCTAGTCACAGAGATCGTCAGACAAGGAGATATTACGATATTTCAAGTTGCAACAGAAGAGAATGTTGCTGATCCACTAACCAAGCCTATCTCACAAGGAAAGCATGTAGAGCATGCTAGATTGGTAGGACTAAAAGTCATGAATGAATGGTCCTAGTGCAAGTGGGAGATTGTTCGGAATAGTACCCTAGGACATTCAATGTGCCTAGATTTGTAATTGTCACATTTAAATAAAGTTATTTGATATAATCTATTTTTCATTGATTATTATAATGTGTGCATGGTTTAATATTATAATAATCAAATAATAATTATTCATGAATAATAAGATTATTCAAATGTCCCTGGTCCAATCACGTAGAGTGGAGACTCAAGTGATTAACATACTAGTATAAGTTTGATTGATAATCATCGGATGATTATGCATATGGCACGGATCAAACTTATGGGTGTTGGTTGGAGAACGGAATACTGGACGAACCCGCATTGAGATTAGTGAATGGAAATATCAATATAACTGTATGCCAATAAATCTTTGAACCTGAGATTATCATAGAGTCCAACAGGATAACTGCTACGCCTTGACGTAATCCAGCGTCATCTGAAACATGGTGATCATGAAGGTTAGCGATCGGTATTCATGGGAGTCATGTAGAGGGTAATGAATAATCGAGATGGGATTTTGTCCCTCTCTTTTGTAACACCCCCAAATCTACTGGGATTATTACAGCGTCGTAGACCCTTTCCGCACGGATCTACCAGACTGAAAGCTACGAAATAAAACCAACACGTGGTCAACTCGACCAAAGTATAAAACCGTAGACCGATTAGGTCTCTCAAAACACAACACAACAGTACAACTAATAAACCAAATTACAACTCGATCACAAATTACACAACATGTCCATCGTCTTGAGGATGACAAAGAAACTAGAAATGAACACTAAGACCGACAGATCACTAACAGATAACCGACTACAACTGTGACTAGTATCACTACTTTACATCATCCTCCAAGCTGATCCTGTGGCTGCTCTCTCTCCAATCAGGACACCTGAAAAGAATATAAATAATCCCCAACGAGGGGTTAGCGATGGAAATCGCTAGCAAGTAACCAAGCTATAAAGTTATACATCAAGAATACAACCGTTAAGAAAATAACCTTTCGGCAAGGTAGCAACACGGTCCCCGAGGCTAAATTCTTTTCAAAAGACAATTTCCTTTAGGAAGGATCATAAGAACAACTCCAAAACACATTTAAGAGAATAATTGAAGACTTTGGGGGTCTCAGTGTAAAATCACGAAAGATTTATAATTCTTCTTTTCAAAAGAGTTTACCAAAAACGTCGAAATTATTCTATTCACAACCAAGTCTCAATGAGTGATTAATAATACAAGTACATCTGCGATTCAAGGTCCAAACATTTATAATCCAGAGTTATGAGTTCAAACACTCAAATCACCTCCGTGGCCTCGATGGGACCCATCCGGATTGACTAACGCAAACAATCTAAGACACACCCATAAGTTATCTTGACATCGCACTCGCAAGTGACGATTCTCGGAGCCCTCTCCTGACCTACCCGATTAGATAACATTATGGTCAAACCATGACAATTGGCCGTACTCGCAAGCACACGCCACCGTAGGCCTCACGGGCCCCTACCCGGGTAACATCATTCAAACATGCCCATAAGTTATCGTGACATCGCACTCGCAAGTGATGATTCTCGGAGCCCTCTCCAGACCTACCCGATTTGATAACCTTATGGTCATAACATATCAACTGGCCGTACTCGCAAGCACGCGCCGCCGGAGGCCTCACGGGTCCCTACCCAGGTAACATCACAATTCACCAAGATACACAACAACAAAGGTACAATATTCACCACAATCGCAAACGTGTAAAACATAAGTTAACGCATCATACACTTCCACAAAGGCACAACATTCACATGCCACCATCGTTCAAGAAAAAAGGCTAACAAGCGAATAATACAAATATTCCATGATTCCACAATTCGTCAGATAACTACTCATTTCTTGTATCCGTATTAAGAAAAATACAACATGAAAAGGTTGTTATCATTCTTATTGAAACTCAACTTTACGTTCGTATTTACCTTCATAGAAATCACATATTTACGGTTCAATGTTGAATCACTAACAAGTCCACGTCAAATTCACGACAAATCAATTTCTCAAAGTATAAAGAATATAGACGAGATACTCGCCTCAAGTCCAAAGCACGCTAAGCAATGGGAAAGCTCGATCGGAAACCCTCGAATCCTCCAACTAGGTCGAAAACACAATAATAACATAATTACTACAAGGTCAATCGCAAGGAAGATGCAAAACATACGAAATTCTCAACAAGAATTCGTAGAAACATAGGATCGAACACTTGGGGTTCAATATTTCCCCAAGAACATCAAGAACATCACCCGAACCCGAATACGATAAGAAATACGAATCAAATCATAGGGATAGAATCAATACAACCGATTAATGCTATACAACAACACGGTTCATGAAGAACAACTCGAATCTTAATGATTCTCAACATATATAGGAGAGGGTTCCAAGATGATTACCTTAGATTCGAAGGAACAAGAAGGATTAGACGATGCTATATGACAATTTCCATGACTTAGTTCAAATATGATATTGCGCGACAAAGGGATTTGACACATGTAATGGTTTAATGGACTATAAACTTATATTATTTGGGTAGTCATAATGTCTTGGTAGAGATCGCTTATGATTTATTATTTAATAATGTAATAAATAATTGCTAACATAATATAAGCATTTTGGGTCACACATACAACAATTAAAGACAAGCAAGAATGATTAATAGATATAATATTGGATATTATATTTACTAAAAAAATTAAATAATGAGTGTATAATATATGATATTATATATTATATTATTTAATTATATCAACTGGGAAAGATAAATATGATATTGTATATTATATGTATTAGAGGATTAAATAATAAGTAATATATAATATAAAATATTATATCTATTGTATTATTTAATAAGTTGAGGGGTAACTAAGCAAATACTAGAGTTTGACTCTAGGGTTTGCTTAGTATAACTAAAGGGTATTGAACAAAGAGTTGTCAAAAGATTAAAATTACACAACCCTAATTGTGTGAGAAGAAAATTGGCCCTCCCCTCTTCTGAATCGTTCAAACTATTTTCTGTCTGGCAAGTTTGTTTAGCCCTTCTCCATCTTCTTCCCTTAGTTGATTTTGGTCAACAGTACAAATCCTTCTAGCAAGGAATTATTTGTTGTACTATTTATCAACATTATTCATAAGGATCTAGCAATCTGGCTTGTACCAATTGTTCGTGTGTGGATCGCCGAAAGAGGAAGACGATTTTCATCAGCTTCTAGTCTGGTTTCATATTTGTTCTGTGGATTAAGGTAATTCTACGAACTCTTTATAAATCCGTTAAATTAATGCAAGAAGATCCTCATCTGGATTTTTAGTTAATTGTTCCGCTGCATTTTTGCTCAAACTTTATTGTATTAGATACACGTAAAACAACACATCTTTCATTGGTGTAGTCTGACATAATCTTCTTATTTCCTGTCATATGTCTTGAGCACCCAGAGTCCACAAACCATTCTTCACCTCCTACTGGTGATTTTGTGGAAGCTTCATAGTAATCCTTCCATCTCTTCTGCAATCATTAAGAAAGGATTTAGGTACCTGGGTCCTCTAGGGTTAGTTAATATCCTGGAGAATTGATTTCTCCTAGATTTATGAAAATTATTCTGATACCTATTTTGATATGCATAGTTATTATATCTATATCCCTTAGTTAGATTGTACATATGATAAGCTTGATAATTTGTTTGTGTGAGCCATTTGAAAATCTTGGCTGATAATTCTTTGTCGTTTCCACACATTTTGAAGGTATGGATTCCTCTGTGGTTTCCATCTCTCTCCCAGTTTGAAAATTGATTCGTGGGAACTCCTGGTAGTAATAAGTTTATTAATGGTATTTGAGCTGCTGATTCTGATTTGGCCATTGCCTAGTCCTTTGACTCAGCTGAGTCCTAAACTGTCCTGGCTGCCCTATAGACTATCTTGGCTGATGCCCAAACCATCTTGGTTGCTGCCTAGACTGTCTCGGCTGCTGTCGAGCCTTATGACTGGGCTGCTGCACTTTTTGACTGGCCAGTTCAGCTGGATGTACACCTGCTTCTCCTTTAGCAAATGTAGTTTTAAAAATACGAGCAGCATTTGGATCATATCGAAGACTTGATGTTAAATATAGAGGTCTTTGTTGAGTGCACAATTATTCTAATGTTTTTAACGCTGTAAGTGATGTTATTTATTTAGCTTGACCATCATTTAACTATTTGATCTTTGTAAGCTCAGCCTCAATATGAGCGAGTGCACCTGGTATTTCATTATTTAAGGCTGTTAATCTATTTATTTCGGCTATAGCCATATTACTTTCATCTTCATCATGAATGATTTTAAGAGGGGTGTTCTCAGCTGTCACGGCCACGTGTACTATTTTTAGAGTTTCAAAATCTTTTATTAATTGATTGAGAGACCTATGTAAATTAAGATCTTCAAATATGTCTGAACCACAACATTCTGAAGGTTGGGGTTTATATGATACCCCTTCCTCAGTAATATTAGCCATTAAGCAATTATAATCATCACATCTTCATCAAAAAGGAATCCACCACATGATTCCACAGTCTCTGGTGTATGATCTTCTCCAATAAGAGCTTTTCTCTTGTCTTCTCTTTTGACCATGTCCCTTTTTTCTTCATCTTTCTTTAGATCAGGACAATCATATTGGATATCCCCTGTCTTATGACAATATAGCATACCATCTTCCAGTTACAGGCCTTTTGGTTTCTCCTGGGATTCTCCTTGTAGATCTTGTTATAGTTCGAGTAATTCTTTCTGAAATTACCAAATATTTACATCATGAATTCCATTTCTTCCTTAAAGTTCAGAGGGCTTGGAGGAATGACATTAGCTGGGTTGTTTGCAGAGGACTCGATTGCGAAAGCTATTCCTTTATCAGCTGGCTCACTTGAAATTGAGCAAGAATGTTCGAACTCAAATTCCTTGCGGAATCCGCCGCTTGATTCCACTGCTTGGTTCCACAATCTTCAGAGAGGAATCCACTGCTTGATTCCACAATCTCTGTAGCCTGATCTTCACTAATCAAAGCTTTTCTTTGATGTTCCCTTTTGCCCATGTCCTTCTTTACTTTCTCTTTCATTAGGTCAGGGCAGTCATTTTGAATATGACATGTATTGGTCATAGTATACAATTATACAGCTTAGAAGGAGGGGTTGAATAAGCTATATTCTTATCCAAAGTTTGTGTGTGCAGTGGAAGTCTGAAACTAAGTTGCTGTAAATACAGCAACTGGATAGTCTCCTGTAGCTTGGTGCTTATAGGCTTTTCAGGATAAGTATGCTAAAATCACACAGGCAGTAAGAAAATAATAAAGACAGTAAGTATAGACACACTGTTTAATGTGGTTCGAGGTAAACCCCTCTACGTCCACAAGTCCTCAACACAGGAGTAAATAGTTTATTAAAATCAAGGCATACACAACTGTATGATTTTAACTAAACTCATCGCTGTATTATTTACATATATTGATACAGCCGATAGTGCTTTGGTCGTTTACAAAGATTGGCTTGAGCTTCTTCGACTTGGTTATTCTCACATAGATTTAAGCTTCATCCTGAACTCTATTTATCCCACACAGGTCTGAATAACTTGGCTTAGTCCACACAGGGCTAAGTATCTCAACAGTAAGTATTTGGATTATCACGAGTCGAACAGCAGCTGTAGGCTTGCTAAGATTTTAATGAGATGTGTTGTTTGTTGTTGAGGACATGTATATTTCTTCACTTAAGATACCTATGTATGCTTGGATAAATATATTACTCTTATAAGCTTGATGTTCAGCTTTCAGTTCTCAAGAATTCCCGTGTGTTAAGTTATTGTTGTTGTGAGCAATCCCTATTAGGTTATTTATAACCTTAGAAATAGATATGTTATAAATGTAGCCATCGGTTGGTGAGATTGAGGCAGCTCTGATTGGCGGCTTCAGAATATTTGAATTAAAGGTGATTCGTATTTAATGCTTCAGACATTCCATTTGACCCGTATTAAATGCTCTTCTGCCTGTAGTCTCTTCGGCCGCATTAAATGCTGTCCTACCATCATTAATTGCTACTTTAGAACCTCGAATACTTTATAAATAAAGAAACTCTGTTGCAAAGCAGTTTAAAGTTCCTTCTCAGTTCTGTTGGTTTAGTGTTTTACTTTTCCTAAGTAAAACACCTACAACATTGTTTGCTGTTGCCAACATCTCATCTTTCTATATCTTGAAGACTTAGTTGTAGGATTTGAATTTAGGCTCATTGTATGATCTTCCGCTGTATGGACATGCTGTATGGGTAGGTTGTATGCTACATCTATCAAAACATATTTTTCGCAACAATTTCCCCCTTTCTGATAATGCCAAAACATCTAACAACATGAGACTATCTTCAAGTCTTCTGTCGAATGATTAAATCTTCGATACTTAGACTAAAATTTTGAACTGCACACATGCAAGTTTTAAAATTATAAGTCCTACAGGACTAAGTGTATTACAACTTGAGTTATGATTGGCTTGTAAGCACAATTTTACATGAAGTAATTCTATTTGAATACAACTTAATCTATGAACTGTTCGCAGACAAGTTTTTCAGTAAACATTTCAATATAAATTGTTATCAAAGCAGTAACTATATATTACGAGCTGTAATATTTTGAGGTAAAATAAATTTTCATTGACAATTAGGATTATAGTGCTGTTTGGAACTGACATATTACATCGGAGAGCATATAGAAAAATAATAAGTACAAATATCAGAAGTTACCCCCTATAATGCTTATGCTTCCACGATATCCGATAGGGGTCATGCTCGGTTCCCTTCCACCAGCTGACTAGGGAGTCTCTGCCTTGGTCCTTATAGATGTTTCTTCCTTCATGGGAGACATCGGAGGCGAAAATCCAGTCTTCTGTATCTGATCACCCTTCTGATGCTTGGACTTCAGTTTGATTTGTAGAGGGTGCTTTCCTTCTGATAGGAGCCTTGAGAACTCCTTTGCAGCATCTTCCAGAGTCTTGAAGTGGTTGGGCATGTCCGATTCCCTGATGAGAATGCAAAAGTATCTCAACGGTTCATTATTCTTCCATGCCTTCAACTCTCCAGTTGATGGCTGCCTATGTATAGGGAGTAAGATCTCAGCGGCCTTCTGCACTATATATTTCATGGAAAATTAGGATCCTGGAACTCGGGATGAGTACCAGTTACCCTGTATCCTCTAGCTCCTTGACCTGGCCCGGGTCCGGCTAGTCTTCCGATGGCTGCAACAACACTATCATCGAGTATGGCTTCCATCTCCTTCTCCTTCTCCATCTTTCATCTCCTTCCAGCCTCTCGATCCTCTTCCCCCTTTTTGGCGCTATCAAGATGAGAGACCTTACTGTGAATATCCCTAAGAATATCCATCAATTCGGCCTGCTTGTCTTTAAGATCTTTCACTGAGTCCACTAGACTAGCGACCACTGATGTAACATGGGAAGGGACCATGTCTTCTTCCCATCAATTCGGCCTGCTTGTCTTTAAGATCTTTCCCATGTTTTTAAGATCTATGGTCTACTGACTTAGTCCCTTGCCTTAAAGTTTGGAGACTATACCTAAGGTCCCTCATGTAATAGCTAGGAACAAACCTTTCCTTCATCACTCGCTTAAGCTCTTCCCATGTATCTATAGGTCTTTCCTCACGTTGATGCCTAAGTTGAACTATATGATCCCACCATACAAGAGCATACCCAGTGAACTCTACAGTAGCTATCTTAACCTTCTTATGATCAGAAAAGTTTCGACACTCAAATTTTCCCTCGACCTTCCTAACCCATTCAAAGTAAGTTTCGGGATCAGTTTTACCTTCAAAAGGTGGTATGGAAAACTTAACACTACTTAAGTTATCGTCTACCCGTCGTTGTTGTTCCCTAGGCTTTTGGTCAATCCTAGACTGCCTATCATCCTCAAAGTACTCGTCATATTCATCTTCAAGATAGTATTCATGTGGTGGAGGGGTTGCCCTAACTCTACCCCTTCCTCTACCTCTATACCGTGAATCCATTCCTCCCATTGTAGGTCTTTCTCTCGATCTTCCCTCTTCCTAACAGTAAGTTCGGGAGTTTGTGAAGTTCTATGGGATTTCAGCTCTTCTCTCATCTCCAACATCATGTTTTCCATCCTTCGTATGTAGGATGTCAGGCCATCGAGTTGGAATTGCACATCACGGAAGCTTTGGATTTTATTAGTAACTGGGTCGTCGCTTAGGACCTCTTCCTCATCACTGATGCGACCCCCACACGACACGCTATGGTAACCGACACCGCTAGATGAATTCGTTCCCAGGATGTTTCCAAAATAAGCAAAATGGGGCTTTACTTCCAAACCTCTACGTGACACGCCGTAGCAACTCGGAAGGGGTGGAATATAAATACTAACAAGATTGCACTTGATAAGTATATAAATCACACAAGGGATGTTTTGGAGACACACTCAACAAAACAAGAAAGCACTCACAAAGGTTTGTTAATACAAACACTCTCAAATTCATAAAATCTTTTGGTGTCCTCTTACAATGAAACTTCAAGGCTATTTATAGCCAAAATCTTACACCTAACTCTAGTGTGAACAAGGAAACAACTAGAAACCTACAAAATAGAAAAATTAACATTCAAAGATCCTAAAATCTGATACAAAGTCAGTCAATATATGTTTAGGGGACAAAATATCAAAGACCAAGATTTTAAGGTGTGAAAACAAGGACAACAAGTCACCATAAATCCGATGCTGTCTGTTTTATCATTTCTGAGCTCCAATGTCTCCGAAATTAGTCCTATGGTCTGAACAATATTTGTATCTCTCTTTCTTAGCTTTCCATAGACACCTGAATCACCTGAATCGGATTTCGGACGAGTAAGTTATGGCCAAAATACGAGACTGCTGCGTGTCAGTCTTACGCGCGGGAATTTGCATCCTTGTTTGTTTGTTCGTCTTTTCCGATCGTCTTCGACATTAATATTACATGACTCGATTATATACAACTCAAAATATAAAAATACAACTCAAGAAATATAATTCAAACTAAAATACACCAAGATAAAATAAACGAAAAATTTATTGTTCGACAACTTCGACACTACTCACGAATTTGTTGTCTTTGATAACATAGTTATTTTTAAACATATCAATGACAAGTGTCGATAAATTATTTTTGAACTTCTTTGATCGAGACCTCGTTATAGGTCCAGTCAGCATGCTCAAGTCCTCATCCGGGTTCTTCATAATATCTTGATTCACATCATTCCCCCGTTCCTCAAAAGGATTCGTCCTCGAATCTGAAATTTCAAAAGGACTTAAGTCTGCGACATTGAAAGTAGTGGAAACATTATACTCACCAGGTAGATCTACTTTATAGGCATTGTCGTTAATCCGCTCTAAGATCTGGAACGGTCCATCTCCCCTTGGCATTAGCTTCGATTTTCTTTGAATGGGAAATCGTCCTTTCCTCAAATGAACCTAAATCCAATCACCTGATTCAAAGAGTACTTGTTTGCATCCCTTGTTCTTCATTCTTGCATTGTGTTCGTTGCGCTTCTCAATTTGTTCACGAACTTTGGCATGTAATTGCTTCACCATCTCCGCCTTTTTCTTGCCATCAAGGTTACTCCTGTCATCTATTGGAATAGGCAACAAGTCTAAAGGAGTTATTGGATTAAAACCATACACGATTTCAAATGGCGAAAATGTCGTAGTAGAATGTACGGTTCGATTATAGGCAAACTCGATAAATGGTAAAGATGTTTCCCAATTTTTCAAATTTTTGTTAACAATAGTTCGCAACAATTGACCAAGCGTTCGGTTAACAACCTCGGTTTGACCATCAGTTTGGGGATGACATGTTGTAGAATAAAGCAATTTCGTCCCCAATTTTGCCCATAAGACTCTCCAAAAATGACTCAAAAATTTGGTATCTCTATCGGATACGATGCTTTTGGGCATACCATGCAAACGAACAATTTCTTTGAAAAATAGATTAGCAATATGTGTGGCGTCGTCCGTTTTATGACATGTGAAGTGTGCCATTTTGCTAAATCTATCAACTACAATAAAAATGGAGTCACAACCGGATTTCGCCCTGGGTAATCCTAATACAAAGTCCATAGAAAGATCAACCCAAGGTTCGGAAGGTACCGGAAGTGGCATATACAAACCATGCGGTAACACTTGTGATTTTGCTTTCCTACAAACAATGCATGAATTTACAACTTTAAAAACATCATGTTTCATTTTTGGCCAAAAGAAATGTTCATGCAATATTTCGTAAGTTTTAGTAATCCAAAATGTCCCATTAGACCTCCACTATGTGCTTCTCTTACCAATAATTCCCGTGTTGAACAAAAAGGAATGCAAAGTTTATTTTCACGGAACAAGAATCCATTATCCCGATAAAATTTTTCTACTCCTTTTTTCTCGCAAGCGACATAAATATCGTGGAAATCTTTATCCCCCTCATATGCTTCTTTCAATAAATCAAATCCCAAAAGTTTACAAGAAAGTGTATTGAGTAATACATACCTTCTTGACAAAGTGTCGGCGACAATATTTTCCTTACCTTGTTTGTATTTGATGATGTAAGGAAAGGATTCAATTTCCTCTAACCACTTGGCATGTCTCTTGCTCAATTTACCCTGTCCTTTGAGATGCTTTAAGGATTCATGATCGGTATGAATCACGAACTCCTTAGGCCATAGGTAGTGTTGCCACGTACGTAGGGCTCGAACCAAAGCATACAATTCCTTGTCATAGGTCGGGTAATTCAGTGTAGCTCCTCCAAGTTTCTCACTAAAATAGGCTATCAGCCTTTTTCCCTGCATTAATACTGCTCCTATTCCTACTCCTGAAGCATCACACTCAATTTCAAAAGTGTTAGAAAAATCAGGTAATGTTAAGACAGGTCCGGTGCACAATTTATCTTTGAGAGTGTTAAATGCTTTTTCTTGTTCATTTCCCCAATTAAACTTAGCATGTTTCTTGACAAGTTCGTTTAATGGGGCTGCAATTGTGCTAAAATATTTTACGAAGCGTCGGTAAAACCCTGCTAGGCCATGAAAACTTCTTACCTCGAACGCGTCATTGGCCTGTGCCATTCTCGGATAGCCTTAACCTTTTCTTCATCAACTTTTATGCCGTCAGCACTAACGACATATCCAAGAAAAATAACTTCATTCATGCAAAAAGTACATTTCTTAAGACTAGCATATAATTGTTCCCTTCTCAAGGTAATTAAAGCTAATCTTAAATATTCAACATATTCTTCAACATTTTTGCTGTAAATGAGTATATCATCAAAGTATACAACAACGAATTTTCCGATGTATGCACGTAAAACATGATTTATTAATCTCATAAAAGTATTTGGTGCGTTCGTTAGTCCAAAGGGCATTACCAACCATTCGTATAATCCGTATTTAGTTTTGAAAGCCGTTTTCCATTCATCTCCTTCTTTCATACGAATTTGGTGATATCCTTTCATTAGGTCGATTTTAGTGAAAACACATGAACCATGTAATTCATCTAACATATCATCTAACCTTGGAATAGGGTGTCGATACTTAACCGTGATATTGTTTACCGCTCGGCAATCGGTGCACATTCTCCATGTTCCATCTTTCTTTGGCACGACGATCACAGGAACAGCACAAGGACTTAGACTCTCCCGGATATACCCAAGACTTAACAACTCCTCGACTTGTCTTTGGATTTCATTGGTCTATTCGGGGTTGTGTCGGTATGCCGGTCTATTTGGAATGACCGCTCCGGGCACAAAGTCTATTTGATGTTCAATCCCTCGGATTGGTGGCAACCCTGCATGTAGTTCTTCAGGAAAAACATCAACAAATTCCTGCAATAAAGATTCAATAGAACTCGGAATTATCTGGTTCCCGGGGTTAGTAGTAGCGCAAACTTTTCGGAAAATAATCAAGTACATGGGTGCATTTTCCTTGATATCTTCTTCAAGTTCCTTTGCACTTACAAGCATGCATTTTCTCAAATTTTCTTTTTCTTTCTTTTTTCATTTTTTTATTTTTTCATTTTTCTCATTTTTTCATTTTTTCATTTTTCTCGCTTTTTTCATTTTTTTTTTTCTCGCTTTTTTCATTTTTTTCATTTTTCTTTTCCTTTTCTTTTCTCGATTTTCCTTCAACTTCCTTTTCAAGACGAAGTTGATCTTCTTGTATTTGTACCTTAGTCATGGGAGCTAAGGTAATTTTCTTTCCGTCCTTCTCGAATGAGTAACGATTTTTCCTTCCGCTCAAAGTAGCATCTCGATCAAAATGTCATGGTCTTCCCAACAAGATATGGCAAGCATGCATCGGAACGACATCACATAGGATTTCGTCTTGATACCTTCCGATGGTGAGAGCCACTAGTACCTGTTTATTAACTCGAACTTCCCCACAATCATTTAGCCAATATAAACGATACGGTTTAGGGTGTCTTCTTGTTGGAAGATCGAGTTCTTCCACTAGCATAGCGCTAATGACATTAGTGCAACTCCCGTTATCTATTATCACACTACAATTTTTATTTTTAATAAAACAACGTGTGTGAAATAGATTTTCTCTTTGTTCGTTAACTTCCTCCTCTTTTGCTTGAGAACTTAACACCCTCCGAACAACAAGTGCGGGTGCATACTCATACGTCTCATCATCACTCTCCACCTCTCTTGTCTCTTCTTCTTCTTCTTTTTCGCTTTCCGTTGCAATCTCCCCATCCCGAAGTACCATCACCCGTTTGTTGGTGCATTCGGATGCTATATGTCCACGACCCTGGCACTTATAGCATTTGTAACACCCCGAGATATTCGGAATAATTACAGCGCCGTAAACCCTTTAAATAAGGATTTACAAGGCTAATTAAAAAGGAAAGTGAAAATAAGACGTCAATACTGCGAAAATTCGAGTTTATGAAAACGTACAACTGGTTCAACGGGTAATTAATACAACCATATCGAATTAATATCAAAGGACACACGTACTCGAGTACAGAAACCAAACCAAGACAACAAATCTCCAATAACAATAAACATCATCAACCCTTCGCCGCCACGCTTGCATCGTGGTCGCTTTCCCTGCTCCTTGGCTACCCGAACATCAAAACAAATGTCCACCCCCGAAGGGGTTAGCAAAACAATGCTAGCACAAGTATCGTATTTAAACAATTCGAATATGCATCAACAAAACACAACAAGACATATCACACGGGCTTCCGCTAGGAACCCGACAATGCGAATCTACAAGATTCCATTACACAAAGATGGGTATTCCAATGATCCAGCGCCCTCAAGATAGATCCCAAGATGATCCGTCGGACCAACACGAGGTGGAAATAACCCGTCCAATGATCCGGCCTCGGCACTTAGATCCCAAGATGATCCGTCGGACCAACACGAGGTGGACATCCGATCCAGCGCCTCAAAGATAGATCGTACAACGATACAATACAACTCATGCATACACATATGCTAAATCATTATGTTCATCAACATGAACATATAAACAATATACAACGAATATCATGACAAATTAACGAAGTAAATATCATGTTCAACAACATGCATAATCATACGTATACTCCAAAATACCGATATTAACATATCACGATACTTGCCTCGAAGATGGCAAGAATGATATACTTCAATGCTCTCGACGCACTCGAAGGCCGCCTCCGATCAACGTAACAAGCTCGAACCTTAACAAAAGGAACGATATACAAATCATCTCGGTTTAACAATTCGACCTACGGCCGAAAAGCTCAACTAAACAAGTGCTGGATTGCTTAGCGCGCGCTACGTATTATACGTAACGCGGCGCTAGCCGAATCGTTAGCGACGCTATCGTATAAGACTAGCGTGCGCTAGCCACAAATCGCGCCTGTTCGGCCGCCTCATAACGACGCTACGACGCTCAGGCGAAACCGAACCTCGATAGCGCACGTTAACTCACACATGTTAGCGTGCGCTAATCTTGCATGGCAGAATACTATGAACCGAAAACTGAGTTGAATGATGAAGAACTCATGAACCCTATGGTGATATTACAAGTTATCCTCGGGCATATCATGATAATAAGGTTTCTGGAAGATTTATGATTATGAAACACCAATATACGGATAGTTATCTTGATATCACAATTCCTCTACGATCTTCAAGAAATAATCTAGGTTCCATCGTCTTACGTTCCAAAATACATGATTCCAACGCATACAACATATCAACTAGGTAATATCCGATCTCTTGATCATAAATCGATTTAATCATGCTTAGGAGTCCTTATAATAAGATGGTTCAAAGGTTCATTCGACATCTAGTACAGATACGTCAAAAGTATCCTTCTAACATGTGATGATCGATAAAAACGAGATACTAGCCATCCAAACATGATTCAAACTTCCTCATGAACATTACTAATCATTGGTGAAGAATCACCTACCTCAAAGTAGTGAAGAACACGGATGAAAATGAAGCAATCCAACACCCAAGGCTTGAACACCAATCTCCAATGATATAAGATCTTCAATCTCGAACTAGGAGGTTGATATGGAGTGTTTAAGACGAATGGAGTTATGTTTCAAGTGCAAGAGTTCGGGTTATGGGGGAAGAAAGGACTGAATTCCCGAATAGGATGTCATCCTATTTATAATAAATAGCTATTAGCGCGCTATACACTGTCCCGTAGCGTGCGCTAACGGCTCACGCCTATATCAGTACTCGGCACTTAGCGTGCGCTACGCATAGACCTCTAGCGTGCGCTAAGGCGTTGACTCGGCGTTTCCCGAAAGCCGTCCAGATACATTCGACAGGATCCGACAAGGGTCCCCCGGCCAGATCTCACCTACCGTGCGTCTCAATCAATTTGACCACGCGTAGCGTGCGCTAATTACACTCGGTAGCGTACGCTATGAAACCATGTTAGCGTACGCTACCCGTAGCCTGTAGCGTGCGCTACATGCACAGAATTTCAACCATATAAATCACATACACGAAATTATATGCTCGATGGCATCGGATTATGAAATATGGAGAATAGTACTCATACAAAAGTACAATTATTACAATATCACAAGTTCCAAATACATAACAGAAATCTCGGGTATTACATCCTTCCTCCCTAAGAAGAAGTTTCGTCCCGAAACTTAGGATGAAAACAACTCCGGATATTTAGCCTTCATACCGTCCTCCGTTTCCCAAGTGGCCTCTTCGACTCCATGTCGTGACCATTGTACTTTAACCAAATGTATTGGTTTATTCCTCAATTGTTTGATCCGGCTCTCAAGTATCTTGATAGGTCTCTCTTCGAAGGTGCCATCATTAGCTATCTCGATCTCGTCGAAATCAATGACGTGGATCGGGTCCGTACATACTGCAGCTTGGGATACGTGAAACACATTGTGAACATGACTCAGCGATGGCGGTAAGGCCAACCTGTACGCTAAATCCCCAACTCTATCTAGGATCTCAAATGGTCCGATATATCTCGGACTAAGCTTGCCTCTCCTCCCAAAACGGAAAATCCCTCGTGTAGGAGACACCTTCAATAGCACATGATCCCCAACGTCGAACTCTAGAGGACGACGACGTACATCGGCATAAGACTTCGCCGACTGGCGATCAATAGTCTCTCTCGAATCAAAGCTATTTTCTCTTGAGTCTGAATAATCAATTCCGGTTCCGTCCCGATTAGATCCGAAGAATCATCCCAACACAGAGGCGATCGGCATCTCCTCCCGTACAAAGATTCAAAGGGTGCCATCTTGATAGAAGCGTGCCAACTGTTATTGTAAGTGAATTCGATCAAGGGCAAGTGAACTTCCCAATCAGTTGACCAATCCAACGCACAAGCTCTAAGCATGTCTTCTACAGTTTGAATAGTCCTTTCTGATCGACCGTCTGCTTGGGGATGATAAGTCGTGCTAAAGTTGAGCTCGACCCCAAAGCCTTGTGAATCGCTTTCAAGTGCGACACGAAACGACCATCTCGATCCGAAATAATGGTCTTCGGCGTCCCATGCAATCGACTATCTCCGCAACAAATACTCGTGCCAATCTCTCGGGTCCCCATGTATCTTTGATTCCTAGGAAATGAGCCGACTTGGTTAGTCGATCAACTACGACCCAAATCATGTTCATTCTGCTCTAGTCCTTGGCATACTTGTGATGAAATCCATCGAAATGTCCTCCCACTTCCATTCGGGGATCTAAGCGGCTTTAACATCCTGCAGTCGCCGATGTTCAATCTTAACTCACGACAAGTCAAACACTTCAAACGTACTGCGCACGCCCTTCTTCATATTTCCCCACCGAAGTTTTGTTTAAGATCCTTATACATCTTATCACGCCTGGGTGAATAGAATAGGGCGCGCTATGAGCTTCTTTGAGAATAGTTCATCTCAAATCATCATCATCGGGAACGCAAAGTCGACTTTGAAATCTCGAACTCCATCATCTTGTATCACGAATCCTGGGGCTTTTCCTTTCTTTACTTCATCACATAATCGAAGGATCGTGGAATCGTCCAATCGCTGACTTGATCTTCTCGACTAGTGATGAAGTTAGTTCCATCACATAAAGTCGCCTCGATTCCCGGTGCCCATACTTCAATCCCTTCGCGGATCGGGCCTGTTGAATACCGGTTTGGGATGTAAGTGCTTCCAACACTCAAGAGAAACAGTTTACGGCTCAATGCATCGGCTACTACATTTGCTTTCCCGATGATAGAGAATCTCTAAGTCGTAATCCTTGATCAATTCCACCACCTTCTCTGCCTCATGTTTAATTCCTTCGATGAAAATGTATTTGAGGCTCTTATGATCCGTAAAGATCGACAATGAGTGCCGTGAGATAATGTCGCCAAATTTTCAAAGCGAAAACCACATTTGCTAGCTCCGATCATGAGTCGGATAATTAACTTCAGACGGTTTCAACCGCCGAGAAGCATAAGCAATCACTTTATCCTTCGCATCAACACACAACCCAAACCCCGATTTGAAGCGTCATTGTATACCATGAATCCATCGGTTCCTTTCAGCGGTGCTAATATAGGTGTCGTCGGTCTCTTTTTAAGTTCACAAACCACTGACATTTCTCATTCCACGTGAACTTTTGAGTTTTCTGTAACAGCTGAGTGAGCGGACGAGCAATTTTGGAAAATCCCTCTACAAAGCGGCGATAATATCCCGCTAGTCCTAAGAAGCTTCGGACTTCCTTCACGTTCTTAGGAGCTTCCCATTCCAAGATTGCTTCGACTTTCTTCGGGTCCACCTGAACTCCATCGGCGGATATCACATGCCCAAGGAAGGTTACTTCCTTAAGCCAGAACTCGCATTTAGCAAATTTTGCATATAGCTGTTCCTTTCTCAAGATGCTCAAAACCACACGTAAATGATCAGCATGCTCCTCTGCGTCCCTCGAATATATCAAAATGTCGTCAATGAAAACGACCACAAATTTATCCAAGTATTCCAAGAATACCCGATTCATCAATTGCATGAATACCGCAGGAGCATTGGTAAGTCGGAATGGCATCACCACAAATTCATAATGCCCGTACCGGGATCTGAAAGCAGATTTCGGTATATCCGATTCCTTAATTCTCAATTGGTGGTATCCTGATCGCAAGTCAATCTTCGAGAATACCCTCGCCCCTTGCAGTTGATCAAACAAGTCGTCGATCCGAGGTATAGGATACTTATTCTTGATCGTCATCTTGTTAAGCTCCATGTAATCAATACACAGTCGGAGGGATCCGTCTTTCTTCCGGACAAAAAGAACGGGCGCTCCCCAAGGGGAAACGCTCGGTTGAATATAGCCCTTCTGTAACAATTCCTCCAGTTGCTTCTTGAGTTCATACATCTCGGTTGGCGCCATGCGGTATGGTGCCCTGGAAATAGGGGTTGCTCCAGGCTCTAATTCGATGGTGAATTCCACTTCTCTTTGCGGGGGTAACCCGGGTAGCTCGTCAGGAAATACATCTGAGAACTCATTCACAACTGAAATAGACGAGAGATCTATCTCTTCCTCTTTCCTCATGGCATAGCACCAAAGTCCGTGACATCCCTGCTTCAGTAATTTCACAGCTTTCATTGCCTTGATCAATTTCCCCGAGCTTCCCGGTCTCCATCCTCGGAATAAGTATTCAGATCCGTCATCAGCAATGATGGAAATGACTCTCTCTCGGTAATTCAACACAGCTCCATAACGGTTGAGCCAATCATCTCCGAGAATTAAATCGTCACCGCATATGTCAACTACAATAAGATTCGATGGCCAATCTCTCCCTTCTATAGATATTGGGAAATCCCTAGCTTCTAGTGTTCCCACAATTTTCTCTCCGCTCGGTAATCCCACCACATAAGGTTCACAATTATACAAGCACGAGATGTTCAAACGATTAACACAGTTCAAAGATATAAAAGAATGCGTGGCTCCTGAATCGAACAAGACACTAACTGGTTGCAAAAGGATCAATCGCACTGATGCAACGGCAGTGTTCGCCGCCGAGATCTCCTCATTTCGCATGCGCGCGGAGGAACGGACCCAAAGATGGATGTCTCTCTCTTCCCAGTGCTTGCTGAAATCCACTCTGTGTCTGGTTCACACTTATCTCCTTAGGAACCGGTCCGGAGTGCGGGTGCCAACAGATCTAGTAGCGGCTCCACGAGAAGGCCGCACGGTGCCCTTCTTGCCCACAATCGTAACAAGTCGCGAGAAGATGCGGGGCAATCTCGTCGAATATGCCTGCTCGACCACAATTGTAGCATTTCCTTGATGCGTCCAAATCACGATGCTGTCCGAACTTCTTTCCGCCTTTAGAAGGATGTGGAGGTTTCTAGCCGAATAAAGGAAGACTGGCCCTTGCGGGCCCCACCACTCTTGTTTTCTCGCAAAGTCACGGCCACCTTCGCTTCTTTGCCTCTACCGATTTCTCCACCGCGCCTCTTTCATGTCGTAGGCCGCTTTGTCTTGGTACTGCCGCAACGTAGTACACTCGAATCCGACATGTATCTTTGAATCTCCGCTTCATCCGCATATCAAAATGAAAAATCTTTTCGCCTCCGTTCGACCAAGTGTCGCACACAAGTCGGTGATGATTAAAAGTTTTAATTACATCACAGATGCCTCCGAACTCGTGGTGAGAAAACTCTCGGATCTTCGCCTCTAACCGGACGAGGACAATCATGCTTCCATCATTTGTTTGAATTCCGTCCAATCCGCATTATGGTTCTCGGGTCGAATAGCCTCCCACCAGTCAAAGGCCTCCCGGTCGGAAAATACTGGGCAATGGGAACCTTCCGGTCCTCGGGACAGTTAAGACCCGCGAATATCTTCTCCAACTCCTTGAGCTGATCCCAAGTAAGTGCCTCACAGATCCACAAATTTTGGCGGGTGCAATTTAACCACCTCGGCAAGCCATCTGTCTCCTGCTATCCTCATGGTGCCGCTTGTCCCATCATTGTCTGCATGCGATCAACGACTGGGCGAATCTGGTTTATCTCGCGCCACCACTGTTGAAGCACTCCGGCATGTTCGGATTTGCGTCATCATTCGCCGATCCTTGCCGCTCCGGAATGGGAATCGGTTCGACTAGCCGATATTTCGGGGTAGTTGCGGAATCCTCATGTCTCATGTTACCACGTCCGCGTCCACGACGGCCCGCGGCGTCCACGACCTCCTCTCAACATACCGTAAACGAAATTTCTCAATATACGTAACAAATTTTTTGAAATAAAGTCCGTCAATACTCACAAAACAAGAATTAAGTAAAACGGTAGTATAAGAGATTAAGAGACTTACAACCACGGTCCACATGACGACTTGGCCGAACAAAGTGATGTTACAAACAACCCGTAAATCAAATAACGTAAATGCACCCAAATAAAACCCATTGCCAAGATATCCATAAATCTTAGCTCCGATACCATATTCTCGTAACACCCCGAGATATTCGAATAATTATAATGCCGTAAACCCTTTAAATAAGGATTTACAAGGCTAATTAAAAAGGAAAGTGAAAATAAGACGTCAATATCGCGAAAATTCGAGTTTATGAAAACGCATAACCGGTTCAACGGTAATTAATACAACCATATCGAATTAATATCAAAGGACACACGTACTCGAGTACGTAAACCAAACCAAGACAACAAATCTCCAATAACAATAAACATCATCAACCCCTTCGCTGCCACGCTTGCAGGGTCGCTTTCTGCTCCTTAGCTACCCGAACATCAAAACAAATGTCCACCCCGAAGGGGTTAGCAAAACAATGCTAGCACAAGTATCGTATTTAAACAATTCGAATATGCATCAACAAAACACAACAAGACATATCACACGGGCTTCCGCTAGGAACCCGACAATGCGAATCTACAAGATTCCATTACACAGCATGGGTATTCCAATGATCCAGCCTCAAAGATAGATCCCAAGATGATCCGTCGGACCAACACGAGGTGGAAATAACCCGTCCAATGATCCGGCGCCTCGGCTAGATCCCAAGATGATCCCGTCGGACCAACACGAGGTGGACATCCGATCCAGCGCCCTCAGCATAGATCGTACAACGTATACAAATACAACTCATGCATACACATATGCCAAATCATTATGTTCATCAACATGAACATATAAACAATATACAACGAATATCATGACAAATCAACGAAGTAAATATCATGTTCAACAACATGCATAATCATACGTATACTCCAAAAATACCGATATTAACATATCACGATACTTGCCTCGAAGATGGCAAGAATGATATACTTCAATGCTCTCGACGCACTCGAAGGCCGCCCCCTCCGATCAACGTAACAAGCTCGAACCTTAACAAAAGGAACGATATACAAATCATCTCGGGCCTAACAATTCGACCTACGGCCGAAAAGCTCAACTAAACAAGCTGCCTGGATTGCTTAGCGCGCGCTACGTATTATACGTAACGTGCGCTAGGCTGAACTGTTAGCGTACGCTATCGTATAAGACTAGTGTGCGCTAGCCACAAACTGGCAGTCTGGCTCGGCTGCCTCATAACGTACGCTACGTACGTCGCGGCGAAACCGAACCTCGATAGCGCACGTTAACTCACACATGTTAGCGTGCGCTAATCTTGCATGGCAGAATACTATGAATCGAAAACTGAGTTGAATGATGAAGAACTCATGAACCCTATGGTGATATTACAAGTTATCCTCGGGCATATCATGATAATAAGGTTTCTGGAAGATTTATGATTATGAAACACCAATATACGGATAGTTATCTTGATATCACAATTCCTCTACGATCTTCAAGAAATAATCTAGGTTCCATCGTCTTACGTTCCAAAATACATGATTCCAACGCATACAACGTATCAACTGGGTAATATCCGATCTCTTGATCATAAATCGATTTAATCATGCTTAGGAGTCCTTATAATAAGATGGTTCAAAGGTTCATTCGACATCTAGTACAGATACGTCAAAAGTATCCTTCTAACATGTGATGATCGATAAAAACGAGATACTAGCCATCCAAACATGATTCAAACTTCCTCATGAACATTACTAATCATTGGTGAAGAATCACCTACCTCAAAGTAGTGAAGAACACGGATGAAAATGAAGCAATCCAACACCCAAGGCTTGAACACCAATCTCCAATGATATAAGATCTTCAATCTCGAACTAGGAGGTTGATATGGAGTGTTTAAGACGAATGGAGTTATGTTTCAAGTGCAAGAGTTCGGGTTATGGGGGAAGAAAGGACTGAATTCCCGAATAGGATGCTGTCCTATTTATAATAAATAGCTATTAGCGCGCGCTATACACTGTCCGTAGCGTGCGCTAACGGCTCACAGTCTATACTGTACTCGGCACTTAGCGTGCGCTACGCATAGACCTCTAGCGTGCGCTAAGGCGTTGACTCGGCTTTTCCCGAAAGCCGTCCAGATACATTCGACAGGATCCGACAAGGGTCCCCCGGCCAGATCTCACCTACCGCGCGTCTCAATCAATTTGACCACGCGTAGCGTGCGCTAATTACACTCGGTAGCGTACGCTATGAAACCATGTTAGCGTACGCTACCCGTAGCCTGTAGCGTGCGCTACATGCACAGAATTTCAACCATATAAATCACATACACGAAATTATATGCTCGATGGCATCGGATTATGAAATATGGAGAATAGTACTCATACAAAAGTACAATTATTACAATATCACAAGTTCCAAATACATAACAGAAATCTCGGGTATTACAGCATTGGATGTCCCGGTTTCTCCTTTAGGTGCTTTCGACGGGTTTAGGTTTCCCATCAAATTTTGGTTTGCTAGTACTCCCAACTTCAAACTTTCCTTTCAAGACACTCCCTTCTCTTTTATCAAAATTTTTAAATTTGTCTGAACTTACTTGAGATTGTTGTTTCCAAGAAGTAGAGTATCCCGTGGAATAGTTGTTATTGATCCCTCTTCGTAAGCTCCGCTCGATTTTTACCGCCGCATATACCATGTCCTCGAATTCAACAAAGTGTTGTTTGTCAACTTCTTTAGCTATATTGGCTCTCATCCCGTGTAAAAACCGCGCCATGGTGGCCTCTCTCGATTCCCGAACATTGGCCCGGATCATCAACATCTCCATTTCCTTTCGAAAATTTTCAATGTTTCTCGAGCCTTGTTTTAAAGTTTGTAAGCGAGAAAATAGTTCCTTAAGATAGTAATTAGGAACAAATCTTTTCCGCATAAGAACCTTGAATTCTTCCCAACCGCTAACCGGTCTCTCCCGACTCCTCCTTCTCTCCAAAGTTGGTCCCACCAAATGCTTGCATATTCTGAAAATTCGGTTATTGCTAACCTCATTTTCTTCTCATCGGAATAGTTGTGGCAATCGTAAATGGTCTCCAACTTCCTTTCCCAATCGAGATATGTGTCCGGATCACTTCTCCCTTCGAAAGATGGGATTTTCATTTTGATGTTTCCCATAATCCGATCCTCCTCGTTTCGGACATATCTTCCTCGTCTTCCTTCATACTCTCTCCTTCCTCCTCGTCCTTCTCGCCCTTCTCGATGTACAAACCTCGGAGTTTCCTCCTCGGAATTCATCGAATCTTCATCATCATAGCCTCCAAATCGAATGGGTTCCGGTCCCCTTCGTACGGGCTCCTCTTCTCTACCCTTCGTGAGAGTAGCAATTATTTCCTCTTGTTTATCTAGTCTTCCGACTATTTGAGCAAGTTGTTGTACAATATTTTGAAGGATAAGATTTTGCTCGTTTCCTTCGGTTCCTCACATTTTTTTTTCTTTTTTTTTTCTTTTTTTTCTTTTCTTTTTTTTGTTTTTCTCTTTTTTTTCTTTTTTTTGTTTTTCTTTTTCTTTTTCCTTTTTTTTGTTTTTCTCTTTTTTTTTCTTTTTTTTTCTTTTTTTTTTCTTTTTTTGTTTTTCCCTTTTTTTTCTTTTTTTTTTCTACAAGAAAATTTCCTCACAAGATCCTCAAGTGTATCGCTCGATCGCTCACACTCGCGTATCTCTCGTTTGGCTTTTTCTTAATTCCTCACAATTTTTTTTTGCCTTTTTCCACACAACTTACAAGGTAATTTTTGGTGATTCAAATCAAGTTTCTTCTTGAAAGAACTCAAATCCCACGATCCCCCCAACGATTGCGAATGACGATAAGATAAAAAAATGGAAAGATGGGAGCAAAAGATTTTGGAATAGTTTAGAATATGGAACGGAACGAAAAGTATGATAATTGTTTGATAAGATCGATCAAAATTCGTTCTTCTCTTCTTCATTGATATTTTTTTTCCCCTTTTTTTTTTAGTAATGAAATGAATGGATTGATATTTGATATTCGATCCGCAAGCTTAAAATCACCAGACGGCCGAAGGCTAAGGAACAAGTTCTTCCCCTGGCCTCGGCTTGAAGAGTTATCAAAAACAATCAAAACCTTCACGACTTATAATTTTTTTTTAGTAATGAAATGAATGGATTGATATTTTATATTCGATCCGCAAGCTTAAAATCACCAGACGCCCGAAGGCTAAGGAACAAGTTCTTCCCCTGGCCTCGGCTTGAAGAGTTATCAAAAACAATCAAAACCTTCACCACTTATATATATATATATATTTTGTGAAGAAGATGGAAGATTTAGAAGATAAAGGAAATAATAGGATGATAAGATAGGAAGATTATGGTAATGAAGGAAAATAGATGATACCACTTAGTTTTGGAATAACCGAGCTCCGAAGCCAACTGATGTGACCCCCACACGACACACTATGGTAACCGACACCGCTAGATGAATTCGTTCCCAGGATGTTTCCAAAATAAGCAAAATGGGGCTTTACTTCCAAACCTCTACGTGACACGCCGTAGCAACTCGGAAGGGGTGGAATATAAATACTAACAAGATTGCACTTGATAAGTATATAAATCACACAAGGGATGTTTTGGAGACACACTCAACAAAACAAGAAAGCACTCACAAAGGTTTGTTAATACAAACACTCTAAAATTTATAAAATCTTTTGGTGTCCTCTTACAATGAAACTTCAAGGCTATTTATAGCCAAAATCTTACACCTAACTCTAGTGTGAACAAGGAAACAAATAGAAACCTAAAAAATAGAAAAATTAACATTCAAAGATCCTAAAATCTGATACAAAGTCAGTCAACATATGTTTAGGGGACAAAATATCAAAGACCAAGATTTTAAGGTGTGAAAACAAGTACAACTAGTCACCATAAATCAGATGCTGTCTGTTTTATCATTTCTGAGCTCCAATGTCTCCGAATTTGGTCCTATTGTCTGAACAATATTTGTAGCTCTGTTTCTTAGTCTTCCATAGACACCTGAATCACCTGAATCGGATTTCGGACGAGTAAGTTATGGCCAAAATACGAGACTGCTGCGTGTCAGTCTTACGCGCGGGAATTTGCATCCTTGTTTGTTTGTTCGTCTTTTTCGATCGTCTTCGACATTAATATTACACGACTCGATTATATACAACTCAAAATATAAAAATACAACTCAAGAAATACAATTCAAATTAAAATACACCAAGATAAAATAAACGAAAAATTTATTGTTCGACAACTTCGACACTACTCACGAATTTGTTGTCTTTGATAACGTAGTTATTTTTAAACATATCAATGACGAGTGTCGATAAATTATGTTTGAACTTCTTTGATCGAGACCTCGTTATTGGTCCAGTCGGCATGCTCAAGTCCTCATCCGGGTTCTTCATAATATCTTGATTCACATCATCTACGGGATCCTTCCCAGCTCGTCCAGGTGATGGAGTTTCTGTTGGGATTCGGTGCCTAAAACGAAGGCCCAGCGGAAGCGGTAAAATGAAAATTAATTCGATCCGAATCCCTATGAGGATCGATCGAGCTACGTATATACGGATATATAAACGAAAAGCAAGAGTCGTAAGAAACTAACCCTCGAAGTCCGTTGATTAAATGGTAACCTTCTCTTGAGCTATTCCCCAAGCTTTAGTTTGATCTCTACGAGTCCAATCCGCTCCAAGCTCTTGAACGATCCAACGCCGAAAGCACCGCGTCTCTACTTGCCACGCGCCGGAAAAACGACCGGAATGACTAAACCTCGTTATCCTCCAAGGATACGGCTAGAACAAGGTTATAGAAGCTATGCAACTCAAGATTACAACACTCTAAGTGTTTAATCTAGTATCTCTCTATCTCACAAATATTTTTCTCCAAGAAAAACTTATGAATGTTGTGAAGATGATGATGAATAGTATGAAGCCTTGGAAAAAACTTTTCCTCTCTCCTTCTACTTACAAAAACGTGAGCACTTGTGGTAGGCAAGGAGATGTGGTCTTCTCTATATATTATCCATCAAATCCCCTCATATCAATCACCTTTTGACAAAATCACCTAAGGTGATATTTTGTCCCCTTGACAAAACATAAGTCTTCCATCAACATGTGGAGACTATGACCAAGGAAAAGGGAAGGAAAGAGGGGCGGCCATCTAGAAGGAGCCGGGCGAGTTCGGTCCGTTTCGGACTCCCGTGAGTCCAAACAAATAAACTTCGATTCCGTTCCGATGTATTTATATTGATTAATTAATCCAATTAATTAATCATATAAAATACATAATAACATAATTAATTTCTCCAAGAAATAATTATATTCATGAATTAAATTAATCACCGAGTAATATATTTAATTCATTTGGCCGTAAATCAATTTATCCAATAAATCGATTTAAACATCCACTGTTCCAAAATTAGATATCCAATATCTAATATTCATAATGAGAGAATTAGCTTTATTCATTCCGTCGTCAATCCTATTGCGCGACTCGGTAGGTCCGTCTCAGTCAGCAATGGGAGGAACCAAAGAGTAGTAGCACCACCTAGCCAGCCTGACGGCCTACACTGCACTTAACCGAGAACGAATGATTGGGATCATTCAAGAACCATTCTGTCGTGAATACCAGTATACGTATAAACCCTTCTTTCAAATGTCCCGATCAAGTTATAGGGTCACGGTCAGTCAAACCCCATCTGTACTTGACGCTATGCATGCGTTAATGCAAATCGAGATCATTGAGCTCTCGTGTATCTAATACAGCCAGCTCCAATGCTTTGGCCAAAGACTTATGATCTCATCTGCCAATAACCGCATAGGACATATAACCCGTTCACGAACAGGAGAAAAAATTCTATCTTGGTATTCAAGCAGACTCGCTACTTGCCGTCCAAGATGCACGTCGAGGTTGACCCCCGCCTTCCGGTTTATAGGGTCGAACTACTCTAATGAAAATCTTGACGTCACAAGCACATCCCTACTAAATCCTCAAGTCGAAGGTTCACGAATACCTATCACAACCTTTCGATTCCATCATTGATCGTCCGGAGTGAAATCCGTGTGTGACGAATCGAGGGTGAGTCGGTTCGAGTATACTAATCCAATTAGCATACCTATAATGTGTGCTCCCACTAACCATTAGTGTTCGATGTGCACTCTCCTTGTCAAAGAACACGTCATACAAGTCTTCACATAAACTTAACGCCCGTCAAGTTTCATTGACTTGCGGACGATTAAGTATTTGAGCTATAAACCTTTCGGCCGACCCCCTTATCCAATAAGGAGTGGAACGCTTTTGCTCTCAAATACACGGACTAGTTTCTACATGAATATTTACGAGTTAGGAATGCCAAGAACTACCAAGAAATAAAGAAACATTCATTGCCTTATATAATTGATTTACATAATTACAAGTGCAATGCCCTCACTCAACATCCTCTGAGTGGCATTCGAGGGCATACTCCTAACAATCTCCCACTTGCACTCAATGCCACACACTATGGTATCTAATACCCATGTTCTCCAGATGACGCTCCAAGCTAGTCTGAGAAAGTGGCTTGGTCAGTGGATCGGCGACGTTGTCGGCCGAGTCTACTCTGTGCAGCACAATGTATCCCTTGCGAACAAATTCTCTTACGAGATGATACTTCCTCTCAATATGTTTGGTGCTGTTGTGAAATCTCGGATCCTTGGCCTGCGCTACAGCTCCGTCATTGTCGCAGTACAATGGAACAGGCAGCTCAGCACATGGTATCACTTGAATTTCTCCCAGAAACTTCTTAATCCAGAACCCTTCCTTGGAAGCCTCCGAGGCTGCTTGATACTCAGCCTGACAGGTGGAATCAGCAGTCGCGCTTTGCTTGGCGCTACGCCAAGATACTGCTCCTCCATTAAGAGTAAATATGTAGCCAGAAGTAGACATCGAGTCGTCCTTCAGTCCTTGGAAGTCCGAATCAGTGAATCCCACCACATCCAATTCTCCACCGCCATACATAAGAACCATATCTCTAGTCCTTCTTAAGTACTTGAGAACATTCTTTACAGCAGTCCAATGTTCCCTACCTGGGTTTGCCTGAAACCTACTCACCACGCTTACAGCATGCGTGATGTCAGGTCTTGTACACAACATAGCATACATAAGGCTATCCACGGCCGAAGCATATGGTATATTACTCATTTCCTTTCGTTGTTCCTCATTTTGAGGACACGTCTTCAAGGTGAGTTTTATTCCATGTCGCATCGGTAGGAACCCTCTTTTAGAATCATCCATCTTAAATCGCTTTAAGATTTTATCTATATAGAGGGCTTGGGAAAGACCTATTGTTCTCTTCGCTCTATCCCGGTAGAGTCGAATACCAAGAATATAGGTAGCTTCTCCCAAGTCTTTCATGGAGAAATTACTCGAAAGCCAAGCTTTCACAGAACTGAGCATTCCCACATCATTTCCTATTAGTAGAATGTCATCTACATATAGTACTAAGAATGCGATCTTGCTCCCACTAACCCTCTTGTATACACAAGTTTCATCCTCATTTTGCACGAAGTCAAACTCTTTGACTGCCTTATCAAAACGAAGGTTCCAACTACGCGACGCTTGTTTCAGTCCATAAATGGAATGCTGAAGCTTGCACACTTTCTGAATATCGACCTCGGACACAAAGCCTTTAGGCTGCTCCATATAGATTTCCTCCTTGAGGAATCCATTAAGGAAATCCGTCTTTACGTCCATTTGCCATATCTCATAATCGTGGTAGGCAGTTATAGCAAGCATCATGCGAATAGACTTGATCATGGCTACGGGCGAGAAGGTATCGTGGTAATCGATCCCTTCCTTCTGGGTATAACCCTTTGCCACAAGCCTGGCCTTATAGGCGTCAACCTTGCCATCACCATCAGTCTTTCTCTTGTAGATCCACTTGTTTCCAATAGGCACTATGCCCTTGGGGCGGTCTACTAGAGTCCAGACCTGATTAACATGCATCGAGTCTATCTCAGCTTCCATGGCTTCACGCCATTTCGCGGAGTCTACATCCACCATCGCTTGGTCATAGGTCGTCGGGTCGGTATCTTGGCTATCACTTGGAACCTCATGAAGACCCAGCTCCTCCAAGTGCACAAGCCCATACCTCTCAGGTAAATGAGACATCCTACTAGACCTACGAGGTGGTTGTACTTGTGTTTCAGAAAGTTCGGTTCTAGTTTCTTGCACAGGTACCTCCCAAGGAGTTTCATTGTATTCTTCTAAAGAAATACTTCTACCTGCTCCGCCTTCCTGAATGAACTCATCTTCCAGGAAGTCTGCTTGTAAAGCAACAACGACCCTTCGATCTTCGGGCATGTAGAATAGATATCCCATCATCCCAGATGGGAATCCAATGAAACGTCCCTTCACAGACCTAGCTTCCAACTTTTCCACCTTAGTCTTCTTGACATAGGCGGGACACCCCCAAATCCTAATATGATTAAGACTTGGTTTCCTTCCCTCCCACATCTCATGTGGAGTTTTAGGAACAGATTTGGAAGGACATCTGTTCAAGATGTAAGCATCAGTCAGGAGTGCATACCCCCATAGGTAAATTGGTAAGTCAGTATAGCCCAGCATGGAACGGACCATGTTTAACAAGGTCCGGTTCCTTCTTTCTGACACACCATTTAACTGAGGAGTACCTGGAGGTGTTAGTTGTGAAACTATTCCATGTTCCTTAAGGAACTCGTCAAACTCCGTACTCATATACTCGCCACATCGGTCCGACCGAAGTGCTTTGATATGATTACCAGTTTGTTTCTCGACTAGGGCCTTGAATTCCTGGAATTTCTCAAAAGCCTCGAATTTATGTTTCATTAAGTATACATAACCATACCTAGTATGATCATCTGTAAACGTAATGAAATATTGATATCCGTTACGTGCTACTTCCAAAGCACCACATACGTCGGTATGGATTAATCCCAATTTATCAGCGGCTCTTTCAAATGTCCCTGTGAAGGGGGACTTAGTCATTTTGCCTTTAAGGCAAGATTCACAAGTAGGAAAGGGATCTGATCCCAATGGACCCATAAGTCCATCTTTTTCCATCTTGTAAACCTTGGTCTGACCAACATGACCAAGTCTAAGATGCCATTTCAAAACTTGATTGGTTTCATCCCTACCACGTTTTCTAGTCATAGTATTCACAACTACTTTGTTGCTGAGATTTAGATGATACAATCAATTCAACAATGTAGCAGTACCCACTAGTTTATTTCTAAAATAAATTTTGCAGGAACCATCACCAATGAAAAATGAAAAGCCTTTTCGGTCCATGACCGGAATAGATACAATGTTTTTGTGCCCCTTGGGCAAAACAAGTACATCTTCTAAAGTCAAAACAAAGCCGGATTCTAAACCCAAAAGAAGTGATCCTATGTCGGTCGCCTCGACACTATGCCCGCTTTCGACTGTGATCATAACTTCTCCAGCTCCAAGCTTCCTACTTTGTTCCAGATCCTGATTCACGGTACAAATATGAGAACTAGCACTTAATCCAAGATTCAGAAGTAGAAAATACAGTAGCAGAACAATTTGTTTCCAAAACTAAAAGTTCTGTACCTGAAGTGCCATGAAGAATCGGACAGTCTCTAGCCCAATGGCCCAGCTCACCGCACTTGAGACAAGCATCCTTCTTCTTGTTGTTCTTGGGAACCATCGGGGCCTTGCCCTTTCCCTTAAGGTCCTTAACTTGTGGTCCAGTTTGCTTCTTGGTCTTTTTCTTCTTGTTCTTAGACCTCCGAGGTCCAAAAGAAATCACAAGAGCAGACTCCTTCATCCGCGGAGTCTTCATCTAAGACTGAGCGGTCACAAGTTTGTTCATTCGCCCAGCTAAATTACATGCAATCTCATTGCAGTTGAAGTTCATAACAAACTGTGAGAAGGAATCAGGGAGAGACTGTAGGATAAGGTCGGTTTGGAGAGAAGTATCCATTTTAAAATCAAGAGCCTCCAATCTCTCGATCATGGATATCATTTTGAGGACGTGTTCCCCAACCTTCTCACCTTCCTTCATCCTTGCACCGAACAGTTGCTTGGATATCTCATATCTAGCGATTCACGTGCTCACCATAAAGTTCGGTTAAGTGAGATAGAATCGCCAGCGTAAGTCATTTTCTCATGAGCTCTCTGAAGCTCATTAGACATGGAAGCCATCATATATGCACGGACTTTCACGTCATCCTTAACCCACTTTTCGTGGTTTTCAATCTCTTCCTGATTGGCTCGGGTCCACACAGGAAGCGCCGGAATGTCCGTCTCCAAGACGTATCCCAGTGCCTCTATACTGAGGACAATCATCAGATTGCGGAGCCAATCCACAAAGTTAGGTCCTATTAAGGTGTTCTTTTCGAGCAGAATTGCGAGTGGATTCATTGTCATATTGAGATTTGAGTCTGCATTAAGTATAACAGATTAATTAGTGACTTGTTATATTATGATCTGAGTATAGAATTAAGATCTTTTCTATTCTTTTTACCCAACTCCCACTATTTTTATAGGAATAACACACTCCCATGTGAAATCCGGAAGTATCGTCGCTCTACTTCATAGTGGTGATCGAGTTCTTTATAAATCTTAATAGAGGGCAACCGAACAGGTTTCTAGTCTATTAATTTTCATAAAGTGGTGTCCAACACCAACCCATCTAACGGATGATTCGATCTTCTTTTTCCCCTTGTTCACTCCCCTCAACCTATACGGTTTCTATGGTTCGTGAACAAGTTAAGTTTATACCATCGACGCAAATCAGTTTCACAATTGAATCTTATCCGGCAACCTATCAGGTTTCTAGGGATAAAATTTGCTCCAACCGAAGGCATCCAATGCGCTCCCGGTAATTTATCCGTCCTCCCCAAACGACTACCCCGATAACTCGGAAGCATAGCACATCCGGTTTGGATTTCAATTTCCCAAAAACTCGATGGAGGGAAGGAAAATCTTGAAACCTTATAAACTTAATTATTTGTTGTGGGAGAATTATCGCGATTAACGTTACACTTTGCACATTAATCCTTTAAGCGCGTTTGTGGCATTCATACAACATGAAACAACCATTCACAACCTAGTTGCTACCAACATGTGGTTCATGGACCGTTCCTAGAAAACAAAAACTCTGTAATCTAATTACAAATCTTCGTCTTGAATCTTCGTCTTCTCGAAATGGATCTTCCTCCGGTCTTCATCATTACATATAAAATTTACATTGAAAATTGCATCCTAGATACAAATTTTTCTAGTAAAATAAATAGGCTCAAAACGGCCTTTATAACCCAATCGAATAAAACGAACGATTCAAAAACTAAGTCCACGAACCACATACCCATTCAAAAGCATTCATCCAATAAATACTAAATAAATGGAAAGCGTAGAGATACATTGATCCAATCAACAATAAGAACCGATCAAATCGATTCACACAATCAGTAATATGATAACGTTCAAAATAATTCGGTCGACCATAAATATTCCAATTAATCAAAATTCCCTTATAAAATGAAATACCATAAATCATTTTAATCATATTAAATCCAATTTAATATGCGGGAGATTAATTTTTTTAAGAGTACACGGAAAAATCGAGCCAGGGCGAAATTGGGCTGCCTGACCGAGTCACCTCCTGCTTTCGGCAGACAGTTCGCAAGGCCGAGTCACGCCGGTGCCGCCAGTGCACGGCCCGTGTCTCCGACACGGTCGGGTCCCGCCTGGCAAGGCCTGGGATCGCTGACACGGCCCGTGTCACCAGACACGGCCGAGTCACCCTGGCAGCTTCGTGCCCTTTGTCCGAAAAGTCATCCGACGACGATTCGGAGCTAGATTTTCGACCGGATATCCAATATCTATATTTTTAGACTTTCATATCTTCAATATAAATTATATTTCCCAGAAATTTAAGATTTATATTTAGACATAAACTTACGAAAAATACAATTATTACGAACGAAAAACATATACCACGATTATGACTAAAATGATTCCAAATCATTCACCATCTAATCGAGCATTCCAAATGCCAATATCGTATATACGATCGCAAGACCTACGCTCTGATACCACTGTTGGGATTCGGTGCCTAAAACGAAGGCCCAGCGGAAGCGGTAAAATGAAAATTAATTCGATCCGAATCCCTACGAGGATCGATCGAGCTACGTATATACGAATATATAAACGAAAAGCAAGAGTCATAAGAAACTAACCCTCGAAGTCCGTTGATTAAATGGTAACCTTCTCTTGAGCTATTCCCCAAGCTTTAGTTTGATCTCTACGAGTCCAATCCGCTCCAAGCTCTTGAACGATCCAACGCCGAAAGCACCGCGTCTCTACTTGCCACGCGCCGGAAAAACGACCGGAATGACTAAACCTCATTATCCTCCAAGGATACGGCTAGAACAAGGTTATAGAAGCTATGCAACTCAAGATTACAACACTCTAAGTGTTTAATCTAGTATCTCTCTATCTCACAAATATTTTTCTCCAAGAAAAACTTATGAATGTTGTGAAGATGATGATGAATAGTATGAAGCCTTGGAAAAAACTTTTCCTCTCTCCTTCTACTTACAAAAACGTGAGCACTTGTGGTAGGCAAGGAGATGTGGTCTTCTCTATATATTATCCATCAAATCCCCTCATATCAATCACATTTTGACAAAATCACCTAAGGTGATATTTTGTCCCCTTGACAAAACATAAGTCTTCCACCAACATGTGGAGACTATGACCAAGGAAAAGGGAAGGAAAGAGGGGCGGCCATCTAGAAGGAGCCGGGCGAGTTTGGTCCATTTCGGACTCCTGTGAGTCCAAACAGATAAACTCCGATTCTGTTCCGATGTATTTATATTGATTAATTAATCCAATTAATTAATCATATAAAATACATAATAACATAATTAATTTCTCCAAGAAATAATTATATTCATGAATTAAATTAATCACCGAGTAATATATTTAATTCATTTGGCCGTAAATCAATTTATCCAATAAATCGATTTAAACATCCAATGTTCCAAAATTAGATATCCAATATCTAATATTCATAATGAGAGAATTAGCTTTATTCATTCTGTCGCCAATCCTATTGCGCGACTCAGTAGGTCCGTCTCAGTCAGCAATGGGAGGAACCAAAGAGTAGTAGCACCACCTAGCCATCCTGGCGGCCTACACTGTACCCCAACTGAGAACGAATGATTGGGATCATTCAAGAACCATTCTATCGTGAATACCAGTATACGTATAAACCCTTCTTTCAAATGTCCCGATCAAGTTATAGGGTCACAGTCAGTCAAATCCCATCTGTACTTGACGCTAAGCATGCGTTAATGCAAATCGAGATCATCGAGCTCTCGTGTATCTAATACAGCCAGCTCCAATGCTTTGGCCAAAGACTTATGATCTCATCTGCCAATAACCGCATAGGACATATAATTCGTTCACTAACAGGAGAAAAAATTCTATCTTGGTATTCAGTAGGACCTGCTACTTGCCCGTCAAGATGCACGTCGAGGTTGACCCCCGCCTTTCGGTTTACAGGGTCGAACTACTCTAATGAAAATCTTGACGTCACAAGCACATCCCTACTAAATCCTCAAGTCGAAGGTTCACGAATACCTATCACAACCTTTCGATTCCATCATTGACTCTCCCAGAGTGAAATCCGTGTGACGAATCAAGGGTGAGTCGGTTCGAGTATACTAATCCAATTAGCATACCTATAACGTGTGCTCCCACTAACCATTAATGTTCGACAGGCACTCTCCTTGTCAAAGTACACGTCATACAAGTCTTCACATAAACTTAACGCCCCGTCAAGTTTCATTGACTTGCGAACGATTAAGTATTTGAGCTATAAACCTTTCCAGTGCCGACCCCCTTATCCAATAAGGAGTGGAACGTTTTGCTCTCAAATACACGGACTAGTTTCTACATGAATATTTACGAGTTAGGAATGCCAGTAACTACTAGTAAATAAAGAAACATTCATTGCCTTATATAATTGATTTACATAATTACAAGTGCAATGCCCTCACTCAACATCCTCTGAGTGGCATTCGAGGGCATACTCCTAACAGTTTCTCCATCCTTCGAGTTTCTTGATCCTTCCATCATGGTACAAGTGATTCGAAACAGGAAACAAGTATCGAATATCTTACCTAAAACACAACAACTTAACTCCAATGCGAACCACAAAATTTTATATATATATATATAGATGAGAATAAACGATAAGAGAGGAACGACTAAACCATTATCTGATACCAAATGATACCCAACAGTGATACCAATACAGGGACTGTTGTGAATCGTGGTTGTACGAAGCGGAAGTAGGTTTCCTTGAGTAAAAGAAATGAACAGCAAACAGCAAATAGCAACAACGGACAGCACTTCGGTATGCCAACAACAACAATCGGACAAAGACTTGATATGCCGATAAGAACTAATCGATAAGATTTGATACAAAGAATAATCGGACAAAGACTTCGATACAGCGATAATCGGACAGCACTTCGATACAACAATATACGGACATCACTTCGATACAGAGATTATCGGACAGCACTTCGATGCAGCGACAATTGGACAACATTTCGATACAGCTATATTCGGACATCACTTCGATACAGCGGTAATCGGACAACACTCTTGAAGTATCAGGACACGGAAATGACAAGGGCACTTCAAACCCTTAGAATTAATCAATATAATCCCCTTAGAATTCTGTTCTAAAGAAACATTCGGAATTATTCTAAGAACTCAAGTTTCTGTGACTAAGACTTAACAGTTTTATGAACTAAAATTGTAAGAATGTAGAAGTGAGAATTATAAGAATAATACTCAAGAAAATTTGAGCAACTGCTCTTGATTCAAGCACAAGGCAGAAATACCTTTTTGATTTCAAAGGTGATCTGTCTTTTTCATTACCAAAAGGTCTCCTTTTATAGGAGTGTACAGAGCAAACTATATTATCCCTTACATATTAAACTAAGGAAATAAAATCAAGAGGGTCCCTATTTCTAAGACAATGAAGGACGGTCACACATGTGACAAGATTAAAAGGAAATAAAATAACATCAACTATCCTAGAAAGTAAATAAAGAAGTCTGAAAAGATCTTGATCTTCACAACATCATGTTCATTTTGAAGCTCCCACATGCCTAAGTTCTTTTTCCAAGTTAAGGTGGGCTTTCTCAAGCATCACGTGTAATAAAGATAAGTCTTTGATTTCCAAGACAAAAAATATCACACCTTCCTTGAAGCTTCCTCACGCCTAAGTCTAATTTCCATGTTAGGATGGATTTTCCTTAATCATCAAGTCGACCTCCGGTTGTTCATCCTTTTTATAGAGTATTTTCCTTTTCGAGTTTTTTTATGATTTAACTATCATTTTCAGGAAACACGACAAAGACGCCCTCATGCCATTATTTAGGCAATATCTGGGGTCCGCCCTCAAGCTTTCTGTTTTTAGCTATATCTGGGCTGCCCTCAAGCAAAGGTATATCTGGGCTTAGGATTTGAACAACTGTCGGGCCTTCTTTAATCTCAAGTAGATCCACCGTTGCACAGTCACTAAACTTAGACATGATTTCCATCTCCAATTCGGGCAGCTTAAGGACGAGCTTGACTTCTTCTTTTCTTTGGATGTGAATTCTTCTAGGGTCGAGCTGAGGCTCGGGGTCTTTATTCAGTGAACTCCAAGCAGCCTTAGTGTGAGGGTCTTCAAGAGAGGATTTGATCGAGGCCATACAGTAAACCTCTTGAGTGGGAACCGAGTTGTCTTCATAAGAGTTAGTAACAGATAATAAGGTAACAGGTGTGAAACATGCATTAAGTTTATTTCGTGAGGTGGTGCTAGTGTCACTGATTCTCAATATTTCACTCGTTTGTTCTCTCAACTTCCTAGCACGTGTACGTGTGATAGGACCAGTGGGGTCCATGACTGCTCTAACTGTTTCTAACTCTCTTGGTAGCACAACTGTGGTTATATCATCCCCTCCCTCTTGAGGAGGATCTGTACTCAGATCCGCGAGATCACCCGCTTCAAACAAAGACAAGTCAGAAACATTAAAAGTAGCATATACATTGTATTCTCCTGGTAAGTCTAGTTTGTAAGCATTATTATTTATTCTCTCCAATATCATGAAAGGACCATCTCCTCTTGGCAGCAATTTCGATCTCCTTTGTACAGGAAACCTTTCCTTCCTCATATGTAACCAAACCCAATCTCCAGGTTCGAAGACCACTTCCTTTCTTCCTCGGTTGGCGCGCTCAACATACTGCTTAGTACGCCTTTTAATGTTAGCTCTTGCTTTCTCATGGAGTTGCTTAACTAGCTCGGCTTTCCTCTTCCCATCTGTACTAATCCTTTCAGTCACAGGCAAAGGCACAAGATCAAGTGGGGTCAAAGGATTAAATCCATAAACAATCCCAAAAGGAGAAAACTGAGAAGCATAATGCACTGTTCGATTATAAGCAAACTCAACATGCAGCAAACATTCTTCCCAAGTTTTAATGTTTGTTTTGATTATAACCCTTAACAAAGTAGAAAGAGTTCTATTTACTACTTCGGTTTGCCCATCGGTTTGTGGGTGACAAGTGGTAGAAATACAAGCTTTGTGCCTAATTTAGCCCATAAGGTCTTCCAAAAATAACTTAGGAACTTAGCATCACGATCAGAAACTATAGTCCTAGGCATTCCATGTAAACGAACGATCTCTGTAAAGAAAAGATTAGCCACATGAGATGCATCATCAGTTTTGTGACAAGCTATGAAATGTGCCATTTTTTAAAATCTTTCAACCACAAGAAATATAGAATCCCTCCCATACCGGTTTCTAGGAAATCCCATCACGCAATCCATCGATATATCAGTCCAAGGAGTATTAGGAATGGGGAGTGGGGTATATAAACCGTGGGGCTAAACTCAACTTTTAGCCATTTTACAAGTGATACAGCAAGCACAAATACGAATGACATCTCGTTTCATACCCAGCCAGTAGAAATGTTCTTGCAAAACAGACAAGGTTTTATCAATGCCAAAATCACCCATCAACCCTCCCCCATGCGATTCGAGCAACAACAGTTCACGTATAGAGCTAGCAGGTATGCATAATTTATTTTTCCTAAACAAAAAACCATCACTCTTATAGAACTTATCTACCCCAGACTTCTCATAAGTAATAAAAATCTCGCCAAAATCAATGTCATAGTCGTACAGATTTTTAATCAATTCAAAACCAAGTGTTTTCGAATTTAAAGCAGTCAGGAAGGTATACCTGCGAGATAGAGCATCAGTAAAGACATTCTCTTTTCCCTGTTTGTACTTGATCACGTACGGGAATGTCTATATGAATTCCATCCATCGAGCATGCCTCCTATTCAACTTCTGTTGCCCCTTCAGATGATTCAAGGACTCGTGATCAGTGTGTATCACGAACTCTTTGGGCCATAAGTAATGTTGCCAAGTCTCGAGTGCTCGAACTAAGGCATACAGTTCCTTATCGTAAGTTGGATAGTTCAGCGAAGCTCCTCCTAACTTCTCACTGAAGTAGGCAATCGGCCTACCCTCTTGCATCAAAACAGCTCTTATCCCTGTGCCGAATGCATCACACTCGATCTCAAAAGACTTAGCAAAATTTGGTGGGGCTAGCAGTGGAGTGTTCGTCAGCTTTTCTTTCAAGGCCTTGAAGGCCGTCTATTGTTCCTTTTCCCACTTGAATCCAATATTATTCTTGGTTACCTCAGTCAAAGGGGCGGCTATAATACTAAAGTTGGGTACAAACCGGCGATAGAAGCTTGCCAAGCCGTGGAAGCTTCGGACTTCGCTCACATTTGTGGGGCTGTCCCATTCTCTAATTGCCCTTACCTTCTCTTCATCGACCTGTATTCCCTGAGAACTGACAACAAAACCAAGGAAAACCAATTTCTCAATGCCAAAGTTGCACTTTTGAATGTTAGCAAACAAGCGTTCCTTTCTAAGCAAAAGCAACACATCTTTTAAATGCTTTACATGTTCATTCAAACTTTTGCTATATATTAGGATATCATCAAAGTACACAACAACAAATTTTCCAATAAAATCACGTAGAACATGATTCATTACCCTCATAAATGTGCTTGGTGCATTAGTGAGCCCAAATGGCATAACTAACCACTCATACAAACCGTGTTTAGTTTTAAATGCCGTTTTCCACTCGTCTCCCTCTTTCATTCGAATCTGATGGTACCCACTTTTAAATCAATTTTTGAAAATATTGTGGAACCATATAATTCATCTAACATGTCATCAAGTCTAGGGATGGGATGTCGATATTTTACCGTAATGTTGTTTATTGCACGGCAGTCTACGCACATCCTTCACGAGCCATCTTTCTTTGGTACTAGCAACACCGGAACTGCACAAGGACTCATACTTTCTCTCACATGTCCCTTTGCTAGTAGCTCATCCACTTGACTTTTCATTTCTTTAGTCTCTTCGGGGTTACTTCGGTATGCAGGACGGTTTGGTATTGAGGACCCTGGCACAAAGTCGATCTGGTGTTTTATGCCTCGAACGGGCAGCAATCCAGGTGGTGTCTCCTCGGGAAACACGTCTTCAAAATCCTGCAATAAAAAGATAATTGATGGATCAGTAGTATCAGGAATAGATGGAATATTAAGCAATACATCACGAAATAGTAATAGAACCACAGGCCGTCTTGCGAGCAAGGCCCGTTTAACCTCACTAGCCCTACAAAAGGCGATGGTTTTTATCCCTTTAGGGACTGTCGTGACTGTTTTCTTTTCCTTCTCATTTTTTTTGTTTTCTCTCAGTGCTTGCTCTAATATACTCTGATCCTCAAGGATTTTCTTAGGAGTCATAGGCGATAGGTTGAATTTCTTCTTCCTAAAGATGAAAGAATGCTTGTTCGAAAACCCATCATGAGTAACTTTGCGGTCGTACTGCCATGGTCTTCCTAAAAGGATCTGGGTGGCATGCATAGGGGCGACATCTCAAACTACTTCATCCTCATATCTACCTATCTTAAAGGGCACGGTGCATCTACTCACTACTTTCAATTCTCCAGCATTATTCATCCACATCAACTTATATGGTTTAGGGTGTCTTTCTGTTTTAAGTTCTAGTTTCTGCACCAAGGCTGTGCTAACGACATTGACACAACTACTCCCATCTATGATCATACTACAGAGTTTATCCCTAATGTAGCACCTACATTGAAACAAGTTCTCCCTATGACTATTCTCATCTTCCACTATCTTAGCTGACAAGGACATTCTAAGCACTACATTAATCTTACCTTCTAAGATCCCTTCGTTACATTCTTTTATCTCTTCTCCACTATCCTCATTCTCAATCTCTTCTTCACCCTCACTTTCAGTCGCTATTTCCCCTGACTTAATGACTACGGATCGCTTATTTGGACAGTTCGGAGCTATGTGACCTATACCTTGACACCTATAGCATCGGATCTCATGTGTCCTAGGTTGAGGTTTGGAATGTGGTGAAGGTTTGGATTTAGTTGGTGGATTAGGGGCTGACTGGACCCTATTGACCGATGGTTTAGGGTCTTCCTTATGGTTAGTGGGCTGTCTCGGTTTCCATGGGATACTAGGAGTGGTGTTCTTCCTAGTTTGATGCCTCCAAACTTGGGTTTCTATTTTCTTAGCTGTGTGCACCATCTCCTCTAAGTCATGCATAGTCATGAGCTCTAATTGGTCTCTAATCTTAACATTAAGTCCGGATAAGAACCTAGTCATGGTGCTATCATGGTCCTCCTCTATACGACACCTAATCAGTCTAGTTTCCATCTCCTTATAGTATTCGTCTACTGACTTAGTCCCTTGCCTTAAATTTTGGAGACTATACCTAAGGTCCCTCATGTAATAGCTAGGAACAAACCTTTCCTTCATCACTTGCTTAAGCTCTTCCCATGTATCTATAGGTCTTTCCCCACGTTGATGCCTAAGTTGAACTACATGATCCCACCATACAAGAGCATACCCAGTGAACTCTACAGTAGCTATCTTAACCTTCTTAAGATCATAAAAGTTTCGACACTCAAATTGTCTCTCGACCTTTCTAACCCATTCAAAGTAAGTTTCGGGATCAGTTTTACCTTCAAAAGGTGGTATGGAAAACTTAACACTACTTAAGTTATCGTCTACCCATCCTTGTTGTTCCCTAGGCTCTCGGTCGATCCTAAACTGCCTATCATCCTCAAAGTACTCGTCATATTCATCTTCCGGATAGTATTCGTGTGGTGGAGGGGCTGCCCTAACTCTACCCCTTCCTCTACCTCTATACTGTGAATCCCTTCCTCCCATTGTGGGTTCTTTCTCTCGATCTTCCCTATTCCTAATAGTAGGTTCAGGAGTTTGTGAAGTTCTATGGGATTTCATCTCTTCTCTCATGTCTAACATCATGTTTTCCATCCTTCGTATGTAGGATGTCAGGCCATCGAGTTGGAATTGCACATCACGGAAGCTTTGGATTTTATTAGTAACTGGATCGTCGCTTAGGACCTCTTCCTCATCTACGGGATCCTTCCTAGCTCGTCTAGGTGCTGGAGTTTCTCCATCCTTCGAGTTTCTTGATCCTTCCATCATGGTACAAGTGATTCGAAACAGGAAACAAGTATCGAATATCTTACCTAAAACACAACAACATAACTCCAATGCGAACCAGAAAATTTTTTTTTATATATATATATATATATATATATATATATATGAGAATAAAAGATAAGAGAGGAACGACTAAACCGTTCACTGATGCCAAATGATACCAAATGATACCCAACACTGATACCAATACAGGGACTGTTGTGAATCGTGGTTGTACAAAGCGGAAGTAGGTTTCCTTGAGTAAAAGAAAAGAACAGCAAATAGCAACAAAGGACAACACTTCGGTATGCCAACTGCAACAATTGGACAGCACTTCGATATGCTGACAGTAACTAATCAGACAGTACTTCGATACAGCAATAATCGGACAGCACTTTGATAGACAGCACTTCGATACAGCAATATTCAGACAGCGCTTCGATACAGCGATATCGGACAACACTTCGATACAGCAACAATCGGACTGCACTTTGATACAGCTATATTCGGACGGCACTTCGATACAGCACTTCGATACAGTGATAATCGGATAGCACTCTTGAAGGATCACGACACGGAAATGACAAGTGCACTTCAAACCTTTAGAATGAATAACTATAATCCCCTTAGAATCTTGTTCTAAAGAAACGTTCGGAATTACTCTAAGAACTCAAGTTTCTGTGACTAAGACTTAACAATTCTATGAACTAAAATTGTAAGAATGTAGAAGTGAGAATTATGAGAATAATACTCAAGAAAATTCGAGCAACCGCTCTTGACTCAAGCACAAGGCCGAAATATCTTTTTGATTTCAAAGGTGATATGTCTTTTTCATTACCAAAAGGTCTCCTTTTATAGGAGTGTACAAAGCAAACTATATTATCCGTTACATATTAAACTAGGGAAATAAAATCAAGAGGGTCTCTATTTCTAAGACAATGAAGGACGGTCACACATGTGACAAGATTAAAAGGAAATAAAATAACATCAACTATTCTAGAAAGTAAATAAAGAAGTCTGAAAAGATCTTGGTCATCACAACATCACATTCATTTTGAAGCTCCCACATGCCTAAGTTCTTTTTCCAAGTTAGGGTGGACTTTCTCAAGCATCACGTGTAATAAAGATAAGTTTTTGATTTCCAAGACAAAAAACATCCCACCTTCCTTGAAACTTCCTCACGCCTAAGTCTAATTTCCAATCTAGGATGGATTTTCCTTAATCATCAAGTCGACCTCCGGTTGTTCATCCTTTTTATAGAGTATTTTCCTTTTCGAGTTTTTTTATGATTTAACTCTCATTTTCAGGAAACGCGACAAAGACACCCTCATGCCATTATTTAGGCAATATCCGGGGTCCGCTCTCAAGCTTTCTGTTTTTAGCTATATCTGGGCTGCCCTCAAGCAAAGCTATATCTGGGCTTAGGATTTGAACAACTGTCGGGCCTTCTTGAATCTCAAGTAGATCCACCGTTGCACAGTCACTAAACTTAGACATGATTTCCACCTCCAATTCGGGTAGCTTAAGGACGAGCTTGACTTCTTATTTTCTTTGGACGTGAATTCTTCTAGGGTCGAGCTGAGGCTCGGGGTCTTTATTCCGTGAACTCTAAGCAGCCTCAGTGTGAGGGTCTTCAAGAGAGGATTTGATCGAGGCCATACAGTAAACCTCTTGAGTGGTAACCGAGTTGTCTTCATAAGAGTTAGTAACAGATAATAAGGTCATAGGTGTGGAACGTGCATTAAGTTTGTTTCGTGAGGTGGTGCTAGTGTCACTCGTTCTCAATATTTCACTCGTTTGTTCTGTCAACTTCCAAGCACGTGTATGTGTGATAGGACCAGTGGGGTCCATGACGGCTCGAACCGTTCCTAACTCTCTTGGTAGCACAACCATGGTTGTATCAGGTTGCGTCTTGTAGGTCAGCTACTGCGGCAGATGGTGCAGTAGGCGGAACTGCCTCAGTGACTGCTATAGTCACTTGACGTGTTGTAGGAATAGCTTCCGACTGGGAAGACTTCTTAGTCTTAACATCTCGAGGATCACTCGACGTAGGTAGTGATAACGGGTTGTGATACGTCCCCCACACGACGTTTCGTAGTAATCGATATCACTAGTATGATTTTAGTTCCCAAGATCGTTCCAGTATTAAGCAAATGGTTGTTTTACTTCAAGCCCTCTACGTGACGCATCGTAGCAAACCGGAAGGTGTGATCCAAACACGCCATGAGGTTTATAACGCCTCAATAAGTGAATTTAAATCATAATTTATATTTTGGAGACTCACTCAACAAAATAAGAAGAAAGCTTGTAAACACAAACACTCACAATTTTGATTAATTTTCAAGGTGTCCTTACAAATGAACATGAGGACTATTTATAGCCAAAATTCCTACAACTATTACAATAAAAAATAAAACTTATGAAGACTAAGAGAAATTCAAACATTCAAAGCTCCTAAAATCTGATCAATGACTAATCAACCCATAAGTTAATGAAGGGGACAAAAATTAATGGCCAAGACCTAAGTTTTGAAAATAAGAAATCAAAGTTAAAAAAATATGATGTTGTAGTTTTAGTGGCATAAGGGCTCCTAAAATTTCAATTTTGATCTTGGTGTCTTCTATATGATTGTAATACTGCCTCTTAGATTTCTAAATCCGCTTGAACCGTCTCAATAAGATATCAGACATGAAAGTTATGAAAAAAATACCAAGGTATATTGTATCTTAAAGTTCCAACGCCTGCTTTCAGCTGTACCGAACTTTCACCACTGAAAATATCCGATTTTGATGTCATGATGAACATAAAAATTTTAGGACTTTCTCTTAGCTTTCCGATGGTATAAATAAAGCTTAATTGGACATTATACGTAGGAGATACATCTAAATTACTAAAGCTGCTTCAGTTAGGCTTATCGATTGGAATGATGACATCACACTTTTGATCTAATATGTGACGGCTTCAATGACGCAAATAAAGATGTTATTATATTGATGGTCATCGATCTGATTGAAATAATTTTGCACGAGCATTGTTAATGAATTATTTAGTGCTTTTGCTCGTGATCTTGTTATTGGTCCCACAGGAATGTATAGTTCTTCTTCCATCTGACTGACTGCTTCTTGATTCACATCATTCCCCCCGTTCTCAAAAGGATTTATCCTCGAATCTGAAAATTCAAAAGCTCTGAAGTCAGCAACATTGAAGGTAGTAGAAACATTATATTCACCAGATAAATCCATTTTGTAGGCATTATCATTGATGCGTTCTAAAATTTGGAATGGTACGTCTCCTCTCGGCATCAACTTCGATTTCCTTTGTGCGAGAAACCTCTGTTTCCTCAAATGAATCCAAACCCATTTACCTAGTTCAAAGAATACTTTCTCCCGTACCTTATTCTTTATATCACTTCTATTACCGAAAAAATCACATTCAATTTTCCAACAAGGTCAACGATAAAATATTATTCTAACATTCAGGATATTACATACTACCCCCTTAAAATAAGTTTCGTCCTCGAAACTTGTTATCTTGTCATAAACAAGAATGCAATCCCGAAAATCCAAAATCATCAAAAAGGCAAGGAATCACTGTCACAGTCGAATAACCAAAATAATATACTTACAGGTCCGTGAAGTCGATGATCCCCCGTGATACAAGCATACGACTCCCATACGAAGTCCCAACACAACACCAACATACACCAATATCGCAATTATAGCAATTTTGAAAATATATTACAAATTTTGGAACCTCCAAAAATCGGTTTGACTCAAAAGTCAGAAAAATAATTTTTTTTCAAAAGTCACGCCACTACCGTACTAGTAGAGCCACATAACACAAATACACGGGTTTTACAAAACCCAAGCTCTGATACCATCTTCTGCAACACCCCCAAAACCATCCGGGGATATTACAGCCCTGTGGGCCCGCGCCGAAACCCACAAGGCTAAAAATCATTTTCACAATCGTTTCAAACACGCCAAAGAGACAAACACAATAATATTTTACGAGTAATTAAATATTTTCCAAAATATAGTTCTCAAATACCGTCATAAAATTTCATTTGAATGTACAAGGTAAAAATGCCAAAATTCGACAGCTTCAACCGTTAAGTCACTGCTTACACGTACCGATAAGATAGTTTAAGGAAAAAGGTTTCACAAATTAAACCAAGTTTACGAAATACCCAAAAGGCCATTTTAAAGTTATACACGAGTTGGTAAAATACCGGAAAGCCATTTTAAAATACACACGCAGCGAACATAGACATAGTTAAAAATACATTTGCAGCGGAATATAATGAACAGTATAATACTCGATTCCCAAAAATATATGCCATAACCAGTATCACCCCAGAAGCTCATCCCTTCACGACCACTACTACATCGATCTTCAAGTACCTAAAAATAAAGCCCACGACGGGGTCAGCCACAATACTCAACAATGATAACGATAACATCATCATAAATAATTACATACCAATGTAATAACATAGTAAGAATACTACCAACGTAATCTTACCGTCATAACCTCACCAACCCATAGCAAGCCATATCAAATCAATCCTTACCATAATCCATATTTCGCATTCTCAAATGACGAAATGAACTCAACTACAACCATCTATACTGTATTCAATCAATATCAAGCATTCTGAAAACATCATTATAACTCACAAGTGTGGAATAATCCATCCGTGCCAAATCCTATCCGTCAGATCGCACAATCAGATACCAATCCTGATAATAAACAAATATACACAATACATATGTAGACCAATGACATAAAAATCCCGAAGCATCGACACAAAGTCCGAATGCTCATACGATCAATAACCATGGTCAACCAAAACATCAACCGAGAATATCATCAACATGATAAACTCCAATACGGCCAATCAAAGGTCAAAACACAACCGAGAATATCATCAACATAATAAATTCTAACCAAGACCAACGAAGAACCACGGTGATAGATATTGCAGAGAATAAAATCCTCAAAACGACATACGAATCACATACAATAGATCTCAAAGAAACAAACCCGTCTGTCGAACATACCCCTCGGGCGTATGAACAACCAGTCGCAAACCTTCGAACATATCCAATCATACATGGAGTATGAACGACCAATCTTTATGGCTCAAGATGGACGTCAGAGTATGCCCGATCCGGAAATATGTCCATGCACAAGCCACCAACGGGTATCGATCGAATGCACGTGAGGTCTTGTACCTAATCAGTCTCACGAAGTACGTCTTGTGTGCACATCTCAATGTGAAGGTAATGAACCTACACATGACTATACGTGCCCGCCCTGAAAATCCTACACATAATCGATCCGCAGGCAGATATGACTCCGGATATGTCACGATGCAACATGAAAATGAAACTCAAGGAAAACACATATCCAATAAGGATCAAAAGACTCACCAAAATGAATAGCGGCACACGGATAATAAAAGATCGACACAACCAACAATATCCAAAACAACCATCCTGGTATCACCATCCCCAAAGAATGATCAACACGATCAACAATATCAACACAACAGTCCTGGAATCATCACCCCTCAACGATCGATCAACACAACTATTAATACCAAACAATGGCCCTGGGGTCAACATCCCTTGACGAACACAATACGAATGTCATTATCTGAAACCTCAACATACAACATATATAACAATTCATCAGAATAATTATCCTCATAACTGAACAATACTTAAATTATCTCAAAGCCGAAGACAATATCCTTTCCACGAACAAACATCCCTGAACGAATGCACAGTTATTCGAATAATCTCGAATGAGGTACAGTCTACTAATATCAATAAACCACTATCCCGACATCAATGTCAAAACGATAAACTATCCTCAATATCCGACATTCCATATCACAGACCAAAGATAACTCACATCTCCGTCTTCACCAAACATATTTAAATCATATACATTATGATTTAATCCAAACCAAAGCACAATATACAAACCATCATCCCAACAATTTACATTTATAATATCATTGCTATATGAATTATAAGTGAAATGAAATCAAAATCATTTATTAAATGTTATGAACTGAACAAGTATAAACTTTCCTCAAATAGCCGGTCGGTAAAGCAAATCCGTTATAGTTCCTGAGGTTCGATTTCCACACCTTGACTAAGTATTTATATCCCGATATTAATAACTCACTAAAAATAAGATATTACGCATTCGATTTCTGCGATCAACGGCTATCCCAATTTTATAATTTTATTTTCCCCTTTATCAAAAATGACGATTCGGGCTTTAACAATTTCATTACTAAAACTCCAGTATATTATTTTAAAAATAATATTAATATTCTTCGGTCTTATTTATGGTATAAACGTTATTTATATCAGTTTGATTGAATGCAAACTTCTTATTATTTTAATACATAAAATATTTCAAAATCATCAATTTTGAAAACTCATGATCCTCATATAGAAAAATATTAATAATCATCATTATTAAATTTCCCACCCTACAAATATAAAGTATTCAACCCGTTCGATACATACGAAAAATATAGAGCTGACTCGGTAATATATTGATAAATGCAGGAGTCTTACCAGTTGATAAAAATCACAATAAAAACTGATTTATGATAACATGTATCTCAGAGACAAATTTCGTGAAACTTTATTAAAATTAGACTTGCAGGTTCAAAGATATACGTGTTCAAGTTAGACAACTCGATCAACTTTCAAAAGACAAGTTGCTGGAAAAGACTGATACGAACAGGGCTGACTCATTGCAAAATGGCTCATTTTGTTCAGGTATTCTGACTCAATACCAAAGATACAGGCACCTGCTATACTAACATGTATTTTATCTACAAAATGGTTGAGAAGGATTCTCAAAATAATAGAGTTCAAATAAGGAAACCAAGTCTGGAATTCTCAGACTCACTGGAGAAATTCATCGAACAGGTTCCAGTCAGTATACAGTAAAAGCTGGCCTGACTCACCAGAAAACGACTCGTATTATCCAAGTATTCTGACTTAATACTTACCCTAAAAACAATATTTATACTCATATGTATCTTTTTTACAAACTGCTCGAGCTGTATTCATAAAATAACTTATAGATTGTGAGATAATCGAGTTCAAAGATGGCAACCCAGCCTGGAATTAACAGAGTCTCTAGGGAATTTCGTCAAACACCTACCGGACTCCTCCTGGACTAGGCTGCTCAGATTTGCTGGGTGTTTGAGCGTTTTCGAGGACTTAAAAACCTTATAACTAGAATATAAAAGGACTTTACGAAAGAGGATTACATTTTCTATAGATATTGATAAACGTTATTAGAAAACTTTGAGATAAAGCCGTGCTTTATGGGTTCAGATTCCGCTAGTCAGTCAACAAAACGCATGGAGCAAAAGTCTACTGACCACTGACCTGCCAGCACGCTGTTGGGCCCGCCTGGCATTGACGCGCGATTCACGCGCGCGGTCTTTGGTCGGCGCTCGGCATCTGGTAGTATCCACTTATTCGACCATAACTTCTTCGTCCTGATTCCGATTTACTCTCCGTTTGAACCGTTGGAAAGTTAACTCAATTCTCTACAATCAGGTTAATTTTAAGAATTTTCGAAAATCCCAAAAGTCCCAGAAAACGATAATTCCTAGAAAATGTCCAATTTTATTGAGAATTTACACTTTCGGTGCTCTTTTATTATTCTAAATGGTTCAAGACCAAAAATGCATCTCCGATAGCTCTACGTAAATTCACAAGCTCATATTTAGTCCGGATAATTTCTCTAATTTTCGTTAAATAATTTATCGGAGAATATAACGTTGGCCACCGCCACATTCTTACCAACAATTTTTCGACGATATTAGAAAATACCACCCGACATATTACTCTAGTTTACTCAATATCACTTCTATTACCCAAAAAAATCACATTACCAATTTTCCAACAAGGTCAACGATAAAATATTATTTCAACATTCAGGATATTACATACTACCTCCTTAAAATAAGTTTCGTCCTCGAAACTTGTCATCCTGTCATAAACAAGAATGCAATCCCGAAAATTCAAAATCATCAAAAAGGCAAGCAATCACTGTCACAGTCGAATAACGAAGATAATATACTTACAGGCCTGTGAAGTCGATGATCTCCCGTGATACTAGCAATTATAGCAATTTTGAAAATATATTAAAAATTTGGGAACCTCCAAAAATCGGTTTGACTCAAAAGTCAGAAAAATAATTTTTTTTTTCAAAAGTCACGCCACTACCGTACTCGTAGAGCCACATAACACACATGTCCGGGTTTCACAAAACCCAAGCTCTGATACCATCTTCTGTAACACCCCCAAAACCATCCGGGGATATTACAGCCCCGTGGGCCCCGCACCGGAACCACAAGGCTAAAAATCATTTTCACAATTATTTCAAACACGCCAAAGAGGCAAACACGATAATATTTTACGAATAATTAATTGTTTTCCAAAATATAGTTCTCAAATACCGTCATAAAATTTCATTTGAAAGCACAAGGTAAAAATGCCAAAACTCGACAGCTTCAAAATGTCCGTTAAGTCACCGCTTGCATGTACCGATAAGATAGTTTAAGGAAAAAGGTTTCACGAATTAAACCAAATTTACGAAATACCGGAAAGGCCATTCTAAAGTTATACACGAGTTGGTAAAATACCGAAAAGCCATTTTAAAATACACGCGCAGCGAACATAGACATAGTTAAAAATACATTTGCAGCGAAATATAATGAAAAGAAAAATACTTGGTTCCGAAAAATATATGCCATAACCAGTATCACCCGGGAAGCTCATCCCTTCACGACCGCTACTAGCTAGATCTTCGAGTGCCTAAAAATAAAGCCCACAACGGAGTCAGCGACAATACTCAACAATGATAACGATCACCACATCATAAATAATTACATACCAATGTAATAACATAGTAAGAATACTACCAACATAATCTTACCGTCATAACCTCACCAACCCATAGCAATCCATATCGAACCAATCGTTACCATAATCCACATTTCACATTCTCAAATAACAAAATGAACTCAACTACAAGAATCTGTACTGTATTCAATCAAGACCAAGAATTCTCAAAATATCATTATAGCTCACAAGTGTGGAATAATCCATCCGTGCCAACCTATCCGTCGGATCGCACAATCAGATACCAATCCTAATAAGAACCAAATATACACAATACATTTGTAATCCAATGACATCAAAATCCCAAAACATCGACACAAAGTCCGAATGCTCATATGATCAATAACCATGATCAACCAAAACATCAACTGAGGATATCATCAACATGATAAACCCCAATACGACCAATAAAATGTCAAAACACAACCGAGAATATCATCAACATGAAAAACTCTAAACAAGACCAACGAAGAACCACGGTGACAGATATTCCAGAGAATAAAATCCTCAATACGACATACAAATCACATACAATGGATATCAAAGAAACAAACCCGACTGTCGAACATACCGTTCGAGCATATGAACAACCAGTCACAAACCTTCGAACATATCCAATCATATATGGAGTATGAACGACCAATAGTTATGGCTCAAGATGGATGTCACAGTACGCCCGATCCGGAAATGTGTCCGTGCACAAGCCACCAATGAGTATCAATCCTGTAACACCCCTAAGATATTCAGGGAATATTACAGTGCTGTGGACCCCTACATGGGACCCAGCAGGCTGATTAAGAAATACCACTCGTCTAACTATATTAGTTAGCGAGAAAACACACATCACCAGAACGAAAAATAAATGGAACGCCAGGTATAACCGGCAAAACAAACATCATTGACAGTCATAAATAACGTATAATGATACAAACCATAATCCCAATAGAAATGCCTAAGTACTCGCGAGTACTTTATATAAGTTCACAAGTTTAAAGAAAAACAACCACATCAAAAGGACAACGGAAATAAAGAGACTCAATTGCAGACGTCATCAACCCTGGCCAGCATCCTCGTACAACCTAGTGCACGATCGTCCGGCTGATTATAACCTGAAATTCATAACAAGAATTTCCCCACAACTGGTCCCCAAAAGGGTTAGCAATTACGCTAGTACAAGTAACCAAATGAACAACTTACACCTAGTAACCAAATGAACAACTTACACCTAACACATATAGTCAAAGCATGCAAATGGTAAAGACTCAGTTTGAAACACACATTTCCGGAAACGCCATAACCCAAAACACATTTATAAAATACACCACAATCAACTGCGGACCCACGCCTCTGTAGACCCCTACCGAGACCCCGTCAGATCTAACCCGTAGTGGTTAAAAGCCAAGCTCGCGGATCCACGCCTCTGTGGACCCCTACCGAGACCCAATCGGATCTAACCCGTAGTGAGCATACACACACACGTTACTCATGCAATACTACCATGTTAAGCATGTAAGTTCACTAAGGGTACTTGCCTCGATATTACGACGAAAAGACGGAAGAAAACAATCGCGGTTGCGAGAAATTGGACCCACCAAACCTGGACGATTCGTCAAACACCATCACAACCAATTCTACAAGAATAACAATAACGGAAGACACCCGAAACCCCACCTACGATTCATGTAAGTTCGTACAAAACAACGAGGACGGATGACAATCGAACCCTCTCGATTTCATAAATACCACAAAACTTACCATGAAATCGTAGGGAAAACAAGAATACCACTAAGATTAATCATATACATCATGTATTAATCAACAATACGGAATGAATCGGACGAAAACTCAAAAACCCCAAATGTCCCAAAATAGGGTTCTAGGAGATTACCTTGGATTAGGATGAAGAACAAGTATTTATGTTGTTAATCTACACCAAGAACTCAAGAAAGATGTTTGCTAGGAGTTGCAGGACTTCGAATCGCCACAGATCGCCCAAGAATCGCCAAAGAATTGCCCAAGAACTGGAGAGGGAGAAAGAAATGAAAAAGTGACAAATTTGGGTCAACTCTGGTTTATATAGCCAGAGAGTTTTAGCGTGTGCTAACGATTAGAGTTAGCATGCACTACCCAGCTAAAAACCAGTCCAGAATCTACGGTTCTGGCCCGTTAGCGTGCGCTACCAGAGGACAGCGTGCGCTAACAGCCCCTCGATAGCGCGCGCTATCAAGCCATAACATGCGCTACCTGAACACCAGGCCGAGTCCAGAAACATTCTGCCCAGTACTGGACTGCCGGATTATCGCACGCTACCGGACACCCAGCGCGCGCTAAGACTAAACAATAGCGTGCGCTAGAATACATTCTTAGAATGCGCTAAGCTGCTCGTCCAGAGAGCAGAGAGTAGAAAAAACTCACTGCCACTGCTGTGCTCGAGTCGCTAGCGCGCGCTACGAAACATATGTATCGTGTGCTACTAAGCGATGCTAGCGTGCGCTATACAACAACAGCGTGCGCTAATGAGTATAGACAGCAGCACAGATAGCACTCAAGAATGGAAAACAGCGAATTCCATCTCGGATGAAAACAACGTGCATCTGACACCAAACAACGGGCCTAAAGAGACACACGAACAACAAGATTGAGTCAGAACTAAAGCACTAAAAGAAAACATGTTTCCGAATACCCGAGGGTTCGAAAAACTACAATGTTAGTAATCACCCCAAAACTTTGGGAAATTATAAAACGGCCCAAAACATCCAAAACACACGATACATGATCGAAACAACAAACGAAAGCTCACAACATGCATAACAACATGAGACGGATCTGCGGCAACCCCGAAATGGCGGTTCCGAACAACGGTTACGAGAATCGAACGAAATAGCGACGAAAATGACATTAAACACGAAATTGAGTAAAACAAGTCCGAAACAAGCTCGGATGACAAAAGGTCCAATATTAAATATTCTCGAAATATCAATACGGTTATAAGCGAGTCGCTAAAAATGAAAAATAAACCAAAAATGAAAATACCGGGAAAAGAAAAACTGCGTATATTACATTCTACCCCTCTAAAATAGGTTTCGTCCCGCATATGACTTCTGTCGACTTTGAGCAGTCAACATCCTCCCCCGAATCAATTCCAACTTCCGCCTCATCTCCATAGCGATATCCGGTTCGGTCTCAACCAAATCAAACGCCTCGTTCCAGCAAATCGGCGATCGACATTGCCGCCCATAAAGTGCCTTATACGGTGCCATTCGAATAGATGCGTGCCAACTATTGTTGTACGTCAATTCGATCAACGGCAAATGGTCCTCCCAATCACTGCTCCAATCGAGAGCACAAGCACGCAACATATCCTCAAATGTCTGGATAGTGCGTTCCGACTGCCCATCTGACTGAGGATGAAAAGAAGTACTCAGATGCAACCGAGTACCCAACGCCTTATGTACCGACTGCCAAAAATGCGATGCAAAACGGCCATCACGATCCGAAACAATAGACTTCGGAGTACCGTGAAGACTGAAGATAACTCATATCTCCGTATTCACCAAACACATTTAAATCATATACATTACGATTTAATCCAAACCAAAGCACAATATACAAACCATCATCCCAACAACTTACATTTATAATATCATTTCTATATGAATTATAAGTGAAATGAAATCAAAATCATTTATTAAATATTATGAACTGAACAAGTATAAACTTGCCTCAAATAGCCGGTCGGTAAAGCAAATCCGTTAGAGTTCCTGAGGTTCGATTTCCACACCTTGACAAAGTATTTACATCCCGATATTAATAACTCACTAAAAATAATATATTACGCATTCGATTTCCACGATCAACGGCTATCCTAATTTTATAATTTTATTTTCCCCTTTCTCCAAAATGACGACCTGGGCTTTAACAATATCATTACTAAAACTCCAGTATATTATTTTAAAAATAATATTAATATTCTTCAGTCGTATTTATGGTATAACTATTATTTATATCAATTTGATCGAATGAAAACTTCGTATTATTTTAATACGGAAAATATTTCAAAATCATCAATTTTGAAAACTCATGATCCTCATATAGAAAAATATTAATAATCATCATTATTAAATTTTCCACCCTTAAACACAAATACAAGATAGTCAACCCGTTCAATACATACGAAAAATATAGAGCTGACTCGGTAATATATTGATAAATACAGGAGTCTTACCAGTTGATAAAATCACAATAAAAACTGATTTATGATAACATGTATCTCAGAGACAAATTTCATGAAACTTTATCAAAATTAGACTTGCATGTTCAAAGATATACGTGTTCAAGTTAGACAACTCGATCAACTTTCAAAAGACAAGTTGCTGGGAATGACTGATACGAACAGGGCTGACAGTGTAAAATGGCTCATTTTATTCAGGTATTCTGACTCAATACCAACGATACAGGTACATGTTATACTAACATGTACTTTATCTACAAAATAGTCAAGAAGGATTCTCAAAATAACTTACAGGTCCTGAGATAATAGAGTTCAAATAAGGAAACCCAGTCTAGAATTCTCAGACTCACTGGAGAAATTCATCGAACAGGTTCCAGTCAGTATCCTGTAAAAGCTGGTCTGACTTACCAGAAAATGGCTCGTATTATCCAAGTATTCTGACTTAATACTTACCCTAAAAACAATATTTATACTCATATGTATCTTGTTTACAAACTGCTCAAGATGTATTCGTAAAATGACTTACAAATTGTGAGATAATCGAGTTCAAAGATGGCAACCCAACCTGGAATTAACACAGACTCTGGGGAATTTCGTCAAACCCCTACCGGACGTATCTGTAATACCCGTACTTTTTGTAAATTTTCCGCTTTGGTACTTATGTGATTTTTGACACTCGTTGTAAGTGTTTATTAAGTTGAGATTGACCTTGGAGTTCATATGATTTGGAATTTTCTCTTTCTTGTTCGGATCGTTGCTGCATTGGATCTTGGATGCGATGTTATCACCTGTATGTGAGGTGTAATGCACGTTATGTTCCCTTTATAACTCATGATATTTAAGTACTAGTAGCGCACGCTATCTGTCAGTATTAGCACACGATACTAGTGTATTTGAGGCACCCAGTCCAGTAGGTACTGGACTGGAATGGAGAACTCGTAGCACACGCTATATGTAGAAGACAGCGCGCTAGCTGTAGTAGTAGCGCAAGCTAAGCAATCACAGTAGCGCACGCTAAGGCTCTAGCAGGGCAGAGGACAGTAGATTCTAGACTCCCATTTCTGGGCAACAACTACTAGGTAGCGCACGCTAACTCTCGGATAACGCACGCTAGAGTAAGGCATTAGCACACGCTACAGTATACGTAGCGCTCGCTAACGATGCTGGCAGAAGCTACTGCACTACCGGGTGACCCCGTTAGCGCACGTTAATATTGAGGCATAGCATTGGCTAGACTGAACGCAGTATATAAGGGACAGTTGACCCTGCACTTGTCATTCTTCATCATTTTCCCTTATTCCGATCGGGAGAGCTTGGGAGAGGCGATTTGGGGTGATTTGAGGCGCACCTTCTTCAACAAACACCATCTTGAGTTGGATAACAAAGATTTCACAACATTTAATCTATTTCCATGTTCCAAATCAAGGTAAAAATCCTTAGAACTCTAGTTTTGGGAATTTAGGGGATTTTCTTAGATTCGTCCGATTTATCCATTTTGGAGCTTGAGAACCTTGATATTATGATGTATCTACCCCATACCCATGTTTTTCCTATGACTATATGGATTGTTTTGTACCTTGTTCGGACAAGAGAGGGTTTGGGTGATTTTCCAACCTCTAAATGTTTACCCGTGTAGTTCCGTGAATCGTAGGTGGGTTTCGGGAGTTTCTTCATGTGATTTGAGTATGGATTATTTATTATTGTTTTCCTTGCTAATTGTTCAGGTGCCGGAAGTGCGTTCTTGGACCTACCGAACTTATACTCTTTTCCTTTCGATTTCTCGATGTCTCAAAGGCAAGTAATGTTTATGATTGTACGTTCTCGACTTTGAAAGTAAGATATATGATTGGCATGATTGTTTATATCTACTCTGGGATGGGCCGACGGGTCCTACGAGGGTTTTGTAGCCTCTGGTGCGATTCCGCGGATATTTTGGGTTAACCACTATGGTGTTGGGATTCGGTGCCTAAATCGAAGGCCCAGCGGAAGCGGTAAAACGAAAATTAATTCGATCCGAATCCCTACGAGGATCGATCGAGCTTCGCATATACGAATATAAAAGAAACAAAAGAAGATTCGAAATCATACCCTTGTCGTCCGTTGATTATATGGATTTCCTTCTCTTGAGCTATTCCCCAAATGATCCAAAATGCTCCAAGCCCTTGGATGATCCAACGCCGAAAAACCGCGTCTCTACTTGTCACGCGCCGGAGAAACGAACAAAATGACAACACTCGATTAACATCTAAGGTTACGGCTAGAATCAAGTGATGAAGCTTTGATTATAACACTCTAAGTGTATAATTTATTTCTCTCAACTAATTTCTTGATTTTTCTCCAAGAACAACAAGAACAAGATGAAGAATGAGATGAAGACTTTGGAATGAACTCTAAGTTCTTTCTCACTGTTTCTCTCTCTCTCTCTCTCCCTCTTACGTATGGAATCAATTGTTTGTAAGAGAGTCATAAGTCTTCTCCCTTTATTCATTCTTTATTCACCAACAACCCACTAAAGATCTCATCTCACATGAGAGATGCCTTTCAAGTCATTGTCTTCCATTTAAAAATAGAAACAAAAGACAAGATGAAAGGTAGTGGAAATGGGGGGCAGCCATCTAGAAGGGTAGGTGGAGTTCGGTCCGTTTCGGACTCCCGCGAGTCCAAACAGATAAACTCCGAATCCGTTCTGATGTATTTATATTAATTAATTAATCCAATTAATTAATCATATCTAATACATAACAACATAATTAATTTCTCCAAGAAATAATTATATTTATGAATTAAATTAATCACCCAGTAATTTATTTAATTCATTTGGCCATAAATTAATTTATCCAATAAATCAATTTAAACATCCAATGTCCCAAATTTAATTAGACATCTAATGTCCAATAAATTAGATATCCAATATCTAATATTAATAATGAGAGAACAAGCTAGATTCATTCCGTCGTCAATCCTATTGCGCGACTCAGAGGTCTGCCTCGCCAAAGAATGAGAGGAACCAAAGAGTAGTAGCACCACCTAGCCACCGCGGCCTACACCGCACTTCAATCGACAACGAATGATTGGGATCATTCAAGAACCATTCTGTCGTGAATACCAAGATAATGATAAACCCTTCTTTCAAATGTCCCGATCAAGTTATAGGTCACGGCCACCAAACCCTATCTTTACTTGACGCTATGCATGCGTTAATGCAAATCGAGATCATTGAGCTCTCATGTATCCAATACAACTAGCTCCAATGCTTTGGCCAAAGACTTATGATCTCATATGCCAATAACCGCATAGGACATTTAACCCGCTCACTAACAGGAGAAAGAATTCTATCTTGGTATTCAGAGACTCGCTACTTGCCCATCAAGATGCACGCCGAGGTTGACCCCGCCTTCCGTTTACAGTGGTCGAACTACTCTAATGAAAATCTTGACGTCACAAGAACATCCCTACTAAATCCTCAAGTCGAAGGTTCACGAATACCTATCACAACCTTCGATTTCGCTATTGATCGTCCCGAGTGAAATCCGTGACGAATCGAGGGTGAGTCGGTTCGAGTATACTAATCCAATTAGCATACCTATAACGTGTGCTCCCACTAAACATAAGCGCTCGGCAGCACTCTCCATGTCAAAGAACACATCATACAAGTCTTCACATAAACTTAATGCCCAAATAAGTTTCATCGACTTGCGAACGATTAAGTATTTGAGCTATAAACCTTTCCAAAGGCCGACTTCCTTATCCAATAAGGAGTGGAACGCTTTGCTCTCAAATACATGGACTAGTTTCTATATGTATATTTACGAGTTAGGAACGCCAAGAACTACCAAGAAATAAAGAAACATTCATTGCCTTATATTAATGATTTACATAATTACAAGTACAATGCCCTCACTCAATATCCTCTCGAGTGGCATTCGAGGGCATACTCCCAACAATCTCCCACTTGCACTCAATGCCACACACTATGGTATCTAATACCCATATTCTCCGATGACGCTCCAAGCTAGTCCGAGAAAGTGGCTTGGTCACTGGATCACGACGTTGTCGGCCGAGTCTACTCAGGCAAGACAATGTATCCCTTGCGAACAAATTCTCTTACGAGATGATACTTCCTCTCAATATGTTTGGTGCTTTTGTGAAACCTCGGCTCCTAGGCTCGTATATCGCTCCGGCAACAGAATACACGCCTCACGAGAAGTTTACCTAGTAACTTCTTAACCCTTCCTTCGAGGCCTCCGAGGCCGCTTTATACTCAAATTTCTAATCGGGTGGAATCAAGAAGCGCCTATACTTGGCACTATGCCAAGATACTCCTCCATTAAGAGTAAATGTAGCTGTAAGTAGAGATAGAATCGTCTTTTTGTCCTTGGAAGTTCAATACGTGAATCCCATCACATTCGGGCTTCTCCACCGCCATATATAAGAACCATATCTCTAGTCCTTCTAAAGTACTTGAGAACGTTCTTTACGGTAGTCTAATGTTCCCGCCTCGGGTTTGCTCGAAACCTACTCACCACGCTTACAAAGATGCGCAATGTCGTCTCGTACACAATATGGCATACATAAGGCTACCCATGGTCAAGCATATGGTATATTACTCATTTCCTTCCGTTGTTCCTCACTTTGAGGACACATCTTCAAGGAGAGTTTTATTCCATGTCGCATCGGTAGGAACCCTCTTTAGAATCATCCATCTTAAATTGCTTTAAGATTTTATCTATATAGAGGGCTTGGGAAAGACCTATTGTTCTCTTCACTCTATCCCAGAGAGTCGAATACCAAGAATATAGGTAGCTTCTCCCAAGTCTTTCATGGAGAAATTACTCAAAAGCCAATCTTTCACGTAATCGAGCATTCCCACATCATTTCCTATTAGTAGAATGTCATTTACACATAGTACTAAGAATATGATCTAGCTCCCACTAACCTCTTGTATACACAAGGTTCCTCTTCGCTTTGCATGAAGTCAAACTCTTTGACCGCCTCGTCAAAACGAAAAGGTCCCAACTACATGAAGATCAAGCATGCCTATTTCATGGAGTCTACATCCACCATTCCTAGGTCATTTGGTCGCGGGTCGGTCTCTTGTTTATCACCTGTAACCTCGTAGAAACCCAGTTCCTCCAAGTGCATAAAACTATACCTCTCAGGTAATTGAGACACCCTACTTGACCTACGAGGTGGTTGTACTTGTGTTATAGAAGGTTTGGTTCCATTTTCTTGCACAGGTGTCTCCCGAGGAGTTTCATTGTATTCTTCTAAAGAAATACTTCTACCTGCTCCGCCTTCCTGAATGAACTCATCTTCCAGGAAGTGCGCTTGTAAAGCAACAATGATCTTTCGATCTTAGGGTATGTAGAATAGATATCCCATCGTCCCAGATGGGAATCCAATGAAACATCCCTTTGCGGACCTAGCTTCCAACTTCTCCACCTTAGTCTTCTTGACATAAGCGGGACATCCCCAAATCCTAATGTGATTAAGACTTGGTTTCCTGTCCTCCCACATCTCATGTGGAGTTTTAGGAACGGATTTGGAAGGACATCTGTTCAAGATATACGTGGCAGTCAGGAGTGCATACCCCCACAGGTAAATTGGTAAGTTAGTGTAGCTCAGCATGGAATGGACCATGTTCAACAAAGTCCGGTTCCTTCTTTCTGACACACCATTTAACTGAGGAGTACCTGGAGGTGTTAGTTGTGAAACTATTCCATGTTCCTTAAGGAACTCGTCAAACTCCGTACTCATATACTCGCCACCTCGGTCCGACCGAAGTGCTTTGATATGATTACCACTTTGTTTCTCGACTAGGGCCTTGAATTCCTGGAATTTCTCAAAAGCCTCGGATTTATGTTTCATTAAGTATACATAACCATACCTAGTATGATCATCTGTAAACGTAATAAAATATTGATATACGTCACGTGCTGCTTCCAAAGCACCACAAACGTCAGTATGGATTAATCCCAGTTTATCAGCGGCTCTTTCAAAAGTCCCTGTGAAGGGTGACTTAGTCATTTTACCTTTAAGGCAAGATTCACAAGTAGGAAAGGGATCCGATCCCAATGGACCCATAAGTCCATCCTTTTCCATCTTGTAAACCTTGGTCTGACCAACATGACCAAGTCTAAGATGCCATTTCAAAACTTGATTGGTTTCATCCCTACCACGTTTTTTTTAGTCATAGTATTCACAACTACTTTGTTGCTGAGATTTAGATGATACAATCCATTTAACAATGTAGCAGTACCCACTAGTTTATTTCTGAAATAAATTTTGCAGGAGCCATCACCAATGAAAAATGAAAAACCTTTTCGGTCCATGACCGAATGGATACACGTTTTGTGCCCCTTGGGCAAAACAAGTACATCTTCTAAAGTCAAAACAAAGCCGATTCTAAACCCAAAAGAAGTGATCCTATGTCGGCCGCCTCGACACTATGCCCGCTTCCGACCGTGATCATAACTTCTCCACCTCCAAGCTTCCTACTTTGTTCCGCATCCCGATTCACGGTACAAATATGAGAACTAGCACTTAATCCAAGATTCAGAAGTAGAAAATACAAGAGCGTAACAATTTGTTTCCAAAACTAAAAGTTCTCAGACCAAGTGCCATGAAGAATCGGATGCCTCTAGCCCAAAGGGCCCACCACCGCACTTGAGACAAGCATCCTTCTTCTTCTTGTTCTTCGGAACCATCGGGGCCTTGCCCTTACCCTTAAGGTCCTTTGCTTGTGGTCTAGTCCGCTTCTTGGTCTTTTTCTTCTTATTCTTAGACTTCCGAAGTCCGTAAGAAATCACAAGGGCCGACTCCTTCATCTGCAGAGTCTTCATCTGAGACTGAGCGGTCACAAGTTTGTTCATTAGCCCAGCTAAATTACATGCAATCTCATTGCAGTTAAAGTTCATAACAAACTGTGAGAAGGAATCAGGGAGAGACTGTAGGATAAGGTGTTTGGAGAGAAGTATCCATTTTAAAATCAAGAGCCTCGAATCTCTCGATCATGGATATCATTTTGAGGACGTGTTCCCAACCTTCTCACCTTCCTTCATCCTTGCACCGTCAGCTTGCTTGATATCTCATATCTAGCGCTTCACTGTGCTCACCATAAAGTTCGGTTAAGTGAGATAGAATCGCCAGCGTAAGTCATTTTCTCATGAGCTCTCAAGCTCATTAGACATGGAAGCCATCATATAAGCACGGACTTTCACGTCATCCTTAACCCACTTTTCGTGGTTTTCAATCTCTTCCCGATTGCTCGGGTCCGCACAGATGCGCGGGAATGTCCGCTCCAAGACGTATCCCAAAGGCTCTATACCGAGGACAATCATCGACATGGAGCCAATCCACAAAGTTAGGTCCCATTAAGGTGTTCTTTTCGAGTAGAATTGCGAGTGGATTCATTGTCATATTGAGAGTTATGTCTGCATTAAGTATAACAGATTAATTAGTGACTTGTTATATTATGATCTTAGTATAGAATTAAGGTCTTTTCTATTCTTGTTACCCAGCTCCCACTATTTTTATCCGAACAACACACTCCCATGCGAAATCCGAAAGTATCGTCGCTCTACTTCATAGTGGTGATCGAGTTCTTTATAAATCTTAATAGAGGGCAACCGAACAGGTTTCTAGTCTATTAATTTTCATAAAGTGGTGTCCAACACCAACCCATATAATGGATGATTCGATCTTCTTTTTCCCCTTGTTCACTCCCCTCAACCTATACGGTTTCTATGGTTCGTGAACAAGTTATGTTTATACCATCGACGCAAATCAGTTTCACAATTGAATCTTATCCGGCAACCTATCAGGTTTCTAGGGATAAAATTTGCTCCAACCGAAGGCATCCAATGCGCTCCCGGTAATTTATCCGTCCTCCCCGAATGACTACCCCGATAACTCGGAAGCATAGCACATCCGGTTTGGATTTCAATTTCCCGAAAACTCGATGGAGGGAAGGAAAACCTTGAAACCTTATAAACTTAATAATTTGTTGTGGGAGAATTTTCGCGATTAACGTTACACTTTGCACATTAATCATTTTAGCGCGTTTGTTGCATTCATACAATATGAAACAACCATTCACAACCTAGTTGCTACCAACATGTGGTTCATGGACCGCCCTAGAAAACAAAACTCCGTAATCTAATTACAAGTCTTCGTCTTGAATCTTCGTCTTCTCGAAACGGATCTTCCTCCGGTCTTCGCTATTACATATAAATTTTACATTGAAAATTGCATCCTAGATACAAATATTTCTAGTAAAATAAATAGGCTCAAAACGGCCTTTACAACCCAATCGAATAAAACGAACGATTCAAACTAAGTCCACGAACCACATCCCCATTCAAAAGCATTCATCCAATAAATACTCAATAAATGGATAGCGAGAAGATTACATATGATCCAATCAATAATCAATAATAAATAGAATTGATCCAATCAATTCAACAATAATCGACAATTTAATTTTCGTCCGTAGTGTACCCTTAAAATATTTTCTTTGAATTTCCTTCATCAAAAATTCTAAATTAATGATTTTAATACAGAAAATTCAATAATCGAAAATATATCAAAACGAGACTCAAAGGCCCGACACTGAAACCGCCAAAGAACACTGTGCACTCCCGACTGGCAGCCCACAGCCACGCCCGCCCAGACAGAAAGGGGGCTCGGCCATGCCCTGGACACGACCGGGCAGGATATAGCAAGCATCTACGGATACAAGAACACGCCCGGCAGACTCGGCTCGACATGCAAGTGTCCTGGATCCAATGAGCACTCGGCTCGATACAAAGAATCTCGCCTGGCAGACTCGGCTGACATAAAGAACACGCCCGGCAGACTCGGCTCGACATGCAAGTGTCCGATCGGATCCAATGAGCACTCGGCTCGACATAAAGAACACGCCCGGCAGACTCGCTGACATAAAGAAGTGTCCCACGGATCCAAATGAGCACTCGGCTTGATACAAAGAACACGCCCGACAGACTCGGCTCGATACAACAAGGCGCTGGCCGGACTCAGACAAAGAAGGCCCGCCACGGCCGGACGTGCTCGCCATACTGCAAATGATGGAAAACGTCCCAACGATTCGACATACTGCTTTTGGGCGATTTCTAAAATCCTGTTATTCCTGATCTGAATATTATTAATATAAATCATATTTCCAAGAAAAACCTCATTTATACCATAACATAAAATCACGGAAAAAACGACACTACGACGAACAATAAAATATCTACGATTATCAAAGTGATTCTAAATCACAAAATAAGCATTCCAAATGCTAAATATCGTATATACGATCGCAAAACCTCGCTCCGATACCACTGTTAGGATTCGGTGCCTAAATCGAAGGCCCAGCGGAAGCGGTAAAATGAAAATTAATTCGATCCGAATCCCTACGAGGATCGATCGAGCTTCACATATACGAATATAAAATAAACAAAGGAAGATTCGAAATCATACCCTTGTCGTCCGTTGATTATATGGATTTCCTTCTCTTGAGCTATTCCCCAAACGATCCAAAATGCTCCAAGCCCTTGGATGATCCAACGCCGAAAAACCGCGTCTCTACTTTTCACGCGCCGGAGAAACGAACAAAATGACAACACTCGATTAACCTCTAAGGTTACGGCTAGAATCAAGTGATGAAGCTTTGATTATAACACTCTAAGTGTATAATTTATTTCTCTCAATTAATTTCTTGATTTTTCTCCAAGAACAACAAGAACAAGATGAAGAATGAGATGAAGACTTTGGAATGAACTCTAAGTTCTTTCTCACTGTTTCTCTCTCTCTCTCTCCCTCTTACATATGGAATCAATTGTTTGTAAGAGAGTCATAAGTCTTCTCCCTTTATTCATTCTTTATTCACCAACAACCCACTAAAGATCTCATCTCACATGAGAGATGCCTTTCAAGTCATTGTCTTTCATTTAAAAATAGAAACAAAAGACAAGATGAAAGGTAGTGGAAATGGGGGGGCAGCCATCTAGAAGGGTAGGTGGAGTTCGGTCCGTTTTGGACTCCCGCGAGTCCAAACAGATAAACTCCAAATCCGTTCTGATGTATTTATATTAATTAATTAATCCAATTAATTAATCATATCTAATACATAACAACATAATTAATTTCTCCAAGAAATAATTATATTTATGAATTAAATTAATCACCCAGTAATTTATTTAATTCATTTGGCCGTAAATTAATTTATCCAATAAATCAATTTAAACATCCAATGTCCCAAATTTAATTAGACATCCAATGTCCAATAAATTAGATATCCAATATCTAATATTAATAATGAGAGAACAAGCTAGATTCATTCCGTCGTCAATCCTATTGCGCGACTGTGAGGTTCGTCTCACCAAGAATGGGAGGAACCAAAGAGTAGTAGCACCACCTAGCCACTCGCGGCCTACACTGCACTTAACCGAGAACGAATGATTGGGATCATTCAAGAACCATTATGTCGTGAATACCAAAGATACGTATAAACCCTTCTTTCAAATGTCCCGATCAAGTTATAGGTCACGGGCTACCAAACCCTATCTCATACTTGACGCTATGCATGCGTTAATGCAAATCGAGATCATTGAGCTCTCATGTATCCAATACAACTAGCTTCAATGCTTTGGCCAAAGACTTATGATCTCATCCGCCAATAACCGCATAGGACATTTAACCTGCTCACTAACAGGAGAAAGAATTCTATCTTGGTATTCAAGAGACTCGCTACTTGCCCATCAAGATGCACGTCGAGGTTGACCCCCGCCTTCCGGTTTACAGGGTCGAACTACTCTAGTGAAAATCTTGACGTCACAAGCACATCCCTACTAAATCCTCAAGTCGAAGGTTCACGAATACCTATCACAACCTTTCGATTCCGTCATTGACTGTCCCGGAGTGAAATCCGTGTGACGAATCGAGGGTGAGTCGGTTCGAGTATACTAATCCAATTAGCATACCTATAACGTGTGCTCCCACTAAACATTAGCATTCGACAGGCACTCTCCATGTCAAAGAACACGTCATACAAGTCTTCACATAAACTTAATGCCCAGTCAAGTTTCATCGACTTGCGAACGATTAAGTATTTGAGCTATAAACCTTTCCAGTGCCGACCTCCTTATCCAATAAGGAGTGGAACGTTTTGCTCTCAAATTCATGGACTAGTTTCTATATGTATATTTACGAGTTAGGAATGCCAGTAACTACCAGTAAATAAAGAAACATTCATTGCCTTATATTAATGATTTACATAATTACAAGTACAATGCCCTCACTCAATATCCTCTAAGTGGCATTCGAGGGGATACTCCCAACATATGGGATGGACTGACGGGTCCTTTGAGGGTTCCATAGCCTCTGGTGCGGTTCCAAGGTTAATCATGTATGTATTGATGTGATACTTTGAGATTTAGTTATTCCAGAATACTGGTCTTGAATTGATGAAATGATGATTACATTTACTTTATTGTCGAGGAGTATTGTGTTTCATATTCGATATACTTGTACTAGCTATTTGACGGCTAACCCCTTTATGGGGGGAATGTCTTTCATGTATTTCAGGATCTAGGAGGGCGGATAGGCATGTACCGGGTCGGCATGAAGATGATGGACAAGTGTGATGTTGTGTCTTGTCTTTGGTTATGTTCTGTATTTCCTCCATTCAGCGTTGTTGTACTTAAATGGTTTTTGAATACTCGAGTACTATTTTCAGTTTCCTTGATGTTCCGGCCTGTGTTGCCGTGTTATTGAATTGAGATGTATTGTATTTGGATGTATATTGGATATGGTTTGAATACCATTTTTATTGTCCCTCAGTTCATTGTATTAGACCTCCTCGGTTAGAGTTCATGTGTTCCGCGTGTAAATAGCCTTGTGGGTCCCATGGCGGGGCTCACGGTGCTGTAATATACCCTGAATAACTTGGGGGTGTTACCGAATATGGTATCAGAGCTTAGGTTTATGGATACTTAGATTGTCGGTCTTTTGGGTCGATTGAGTCATCGTTTGTCTAAAGTATCACTACTTTTCCATCATCACATTGCGACTAGTACTTGTAAGACCTCTCACTCTCCTAATATTTCCGTAATAGTTTTACTTTTGAACTGGTATTTTGGGAATAGGTCACTTCGATGACGTGCGACTTGAATTGTACTTACGTGCTTTGTGTATCCTTCAGAATGTCTGCTGATAGGGGATAGAGGCGAGGCTTTGGTCGTGGACGTGGATGAGGACGTGGCGCGGCCGCTTCCTTCAGTTCCGTTGCGGAGTCGACCACCCCTAGCTTATCTGACTCAGTGCATCCTGATACCGAGGGTCATCAAGACCAGTCGACCGGCCAAGGGAATAACGAAGATTTTGAAGTTACAAATGTCCTTCAGCAATTGGCTAACCAGATGACTATCCTGGCCCAAGCCGTTCAACTAAACAATCCGAACCCGACATCGGATGCCTTACTTCAGAATGGGATCCGTATGCGCCCTCCGCAGTTCAGCGGTGCTACAGACCCAATGGGTTGGGAAAATTGGTTAGTGGAGTTAGAGAAAGTGTTTGAAGCGGTTGATTGCCCGGAAGTGAGGAAGGTACCGTGTTGTTACCCAAAATATTATCCGGAGATAGTATTGCTGGAATGATCGAGTAACAAACAAATGCGAGAACACTTCCGTGAGAAAATAGATAACACAAGATTTGCCGGGGTTGTTAATCCCGGGCTTGAATGCTCTCGCGAGATGTTATTAATAAATATACTGTCGAGTACAGATATTAATGTTAGAATCTAATACAAGGAGTGTAAAGACTTCTAGTTATCTAGGCTTTAGAGCGCGTAGATTGCCGGAAGAACCAGATAGATGAATCTGTGAGTTGTTGCTCGGGATATATGATGAATGTGTATGAATATCACTATGAATGTGTTAGTGGTTGCCAAAAGAGCCTTTGATTCTCTCTTTGGTGTGTATTTTGCACTTAATTCGTAGTAGAATTCGTCTCCCTCTGGCCGCAGCAGTGAGTCCTCTATTTATAGGGGACAAGGTAGTTGGGATCCCTCAGGCGATCGCGCGATCGCCGCTTATATTAAAATAAAACGGCCGATCGTCCCACACGTGGGCCTGTTCCTTGAGGTCCGAGGTTGCGCTTGGAGGCCACCGGGTGAACTAATGGGAAGCCAAGACGCTGCTAAGTAGTCGCTGTCCGAGGAGGGCCCACTTCGTACCTTTCGGCGGCCTTGTCGGTAGGTGTGGTAGGTGACAGGCTGGGGTCAATGGTCCTATCTGTCGGTATCCTTTGAAGATCCGCGGGTGGGCCATCGTCCAAGATTCGGTCTTCGACGACTTTGACGGATGCTGGATCCCCACGTGGCATGAGATGATCGCCTCTGGTCCGCTAATTAAAGACGATCGCCAGGTATCAAAAGACGATCGCTGGTTACCAAAAGACGATCGCCGCATTATGCCGAACTCTATGTGTTTGTCCGGAGTATGTCTTTCATGGTTGGCTTTTCTGATCGTGATGCCGATCGCATATCGAGGCGTATTAACCGCCGCACAACAATTGCCCCCCAGCTCGCCTCGATGTTGAAAACACGGGGTGAGGTGGCACTGTTGGCGATCGCCAATGTTTAAAGGATCAGCCGATCTGACTTCAAATATGGACGACCTTCTTTCGCGTCGGGAGCAGCGGGAAAAGAAGGCGGGCTTTCTAAAGTGGCAGGGACACGCGTCGCGCCGCTGTTGGGGGAGTCCGACGGTTTTGTCGGTCTTGTTGGTTGGCATGCCCTCGAAAATACGCGTTTGCGAGATTCGAGGGCGGCATTTAATGCGTCCCCACGTGACAGTTGCGATCCATCCCTCGAGGTTTCTCCTATTTGCATTTAGACCCTCGTCCCCATCTATAAAAGGGCCTGTGCTTCTTCTCCTTCACTTTTTTACGCGCCCTTTGTATCCATAGCCGAAATTCTGCAGAAATTTCTGGAGCTTGTTGTGCCGACCGTCTTCCTTTCTTTAGGTAAGAAAACCAATTTTTCTTTCTCCCTTAATTTTTTGAGAATATGTCGGGAGGATCTAAGGTCTTCGAGGCCTAGCACTTCGCCGCGGCTTCGCCGGACCGGGAGGGAGTTCCTGTGGGAATCCCCGTGGAAACGGCCGTAGAGGCTATTCGTGCGGGGATTGCACCCGCAGAGCTTGAGGAGCTTTTTAACGAGGCCGTAGTGGCGGGATCTGCGGCGGCGGAGGAGCGAGATGCGTCGCCGGTGGAGGAAGACGAATTGATGCGTTTGTCTTGGGAAAAAGATAGCGTCTCCGGCCCCGTCTATACGGCTTTTGCTAAACTTATGGAGGGGATTGCCGGGCCCTATCCGGAGTTTGATTTCGAGGCTTACTCCGCCGCTCATCCCTACGTACATGTGAAGCGGACGGAGTTTCGGGCCGCTGACCCGTCTCAATGGACTCTTGGTCAGATTCGGAGTTCGGCGACGTGGAAGGACATGACCCGCTGGAGGGTCAAATATCATATCCCCTCTGATGTGTCATTGCACGTGCCCTCCGAGAACGAACGTGCCGACCAGCCTCCCGAGGGTATGGTCGCCATCAACGAAATGACTTCGGCCGGATCGCGGTTTCCTTGCCGTCGCTGCTTCAGATCTACCGATCGCCTGAATTTGGCGCCTTCGCTTGACGCCGAATGCCTGGCCGCAGATTATCAAGACATTGACATTGTTTGGCGGTCACAGGTTGTTTCGCTTGCCTTCATACTGGAGATGAATTATCTTTTTAAGCCGATCGTGCGAAGGGGTCGATCGGCGGTTACCATATCCAAGGTCGCCAGGGTAGGGTGGTCATTGGGCGCGAGCAAGGCTCGGGGCGACTCGACAAAGTGGTGCCGGGTTGGTGGTGCATGGAGGTCGGCATCGAGCGAACCACGAGGAGGAGTTGATATCCCCACCAATTTTCGGGAGAGGAATCCAAGTAAGGGTTTCCATTCTCCCTTTGTTCGATACTCCTTGGACCGATCTAATTTATTTCCCTTTTTGCAGGATCCCTTGTTCCATCGATCGACGATCTCCCCTTTGATTTCTCGATCGTATGGGAGCGGATTCGCGCATTGCCGGATTCCTATAAAGACGTTCAATCACCACCAAGAATCTCATCGGTTGGGAGCTCGACTGCTTCGCTTCCTCGCCACCGAAGGCCCCCGGTATGACTTTTCATCTACTCTCTTCGAGGCGATCGTCCAAGAGGTCGCCATGTCTAAGTAAGTGTCTAACTTGTTTGAGTTTCTTCTTTGCGTAGATTTATTTTCCTCAGACGCGAGCTACCGCAGAGATTGCCATGTCTAATCCCGGTTTATTTGGCCGCCTTCATCCGGGAAAGAAAACGGGTCGCGTTGCCGCGACGCCATCTCGCCCGCCTCGTGGTGAGGCCTGGCCGCGGTGCCGATCGCCAACCGGAATCTCAAGGTGAGGAACAACTTCAGCGCAACCGCAAGAGGCGAGACCGAGGGGTCTCTTCCGCTGGCCGAGGCGGATTTAGCTATTTTGGAGCCGCCGATCGCGCTCCTCGCTTTCTTCCGCTCCGATGGCGGAGGGGTTCGGTCCTGTGCCATCGCATCAAGCTCCAGGACATCTGCCGGCTTTTTGAAAAGGACGGCGATCGCTGACGCCGAGACTTCTCGGGGAAAGCCCTTTTTCGGCCGTGATCCAGAGCTGGTCAATTGGTGAGAATGGTTTGAACCTTCCGAGCTAGGCGTTCTGAGTAAGGTTTAGGCTAACTCCTTGGTTTCCTTGGTTTGCGCTGCAGGGTTCGTCTTGCCGATCCGGACGTTGCTCCCATGGTGCCGGACTTTCTGTCGAGCAAGGCTCCGCAATGCCTCTCAAGTCCCCGCTACGCTCGCCAGCTATCACCTCTCTCGCCCAAGGCTCGACGACCAATCTTGATGCGATCGCTCGTCGGCGATCCGAGACGCCATGCAGCGACCGTTGCCCCGGCTCTTCGACGGCGACGATGGCCGTCTAAGCCGCTAGGGATTTTGAGGGGCGACCTCCACCGCTCATCTCCATCGCGACCTCGAGGCCGCCTTAACAAAAATATCGAGGATGCCAACCGATCCGGCCCATGGAGAAGGAGTATGAGGAGACGGCCAAAAGGGCTAAGGTGACGTGGATCGATTGATGCAGTGAGCCGAGCCGCTCTAAGGAGGCCGCCGATCGGTCCCGTGATGAGGAGAAAGAAACCCGCCGAAGCCCGCGGCCGCAGAGGAGGCGGCCGGATCAAGGCGATGGTGGATCGGCCTGGCCGGTGAGCCGGACGTGGCGAAGAAGGAGCCGGAGAAGGCCTGTGGTGAGAATGCCGCCAAGGTTGTCGAGCCGGGCGAGGCTGAGAAGACGGCCGTGGAGTTGAAGGGCCAACTGAAAGCGATCGAGACCGATCCCTACCAAAGTGTGGCGCTCGCCGGCGAGTTCGCCTATTACTTGGCCTATGCTGACGCTGTTCGAGCCGCAAAAAAGGCAGGGATCGAGATCGGTCCCTTGATGGAGAGCTTCAAATCCTACGCCCTCGCGAATCCTCTGCACCCGGAGTTTTCCTTGCCGATCCTTGACTTAGCCGACTTCGGGATCGACTTGAGTTGGTATACGGGTAAACTCATTCATCCCGAGGCCGAAGCCGATCCGCAACCCGAGGGCGAAGACCAGCAGGCGGGGCCTTGAGAGGCATTTTTGTTTTTCCTCCATAACTTGTACTTTTTGTTTTCCTTTTGTAATGCCTTCGGGCCCCGTAATGTATGAAACTCACGTTATGAATAAAATGTTCCTCTTTTCATACTGTCTTTTTATATACGATCGCCCTTTGAATGTTTTGCGTGCAATTTTTACGAGTACGTGTATGATTGCTCTCGTCGTCTTGCTCATCCGACCGATCGTTTGAGTGTTGAAAGCATTGACATGTTTTGAATCGGAATTCTTACTTGTAATTTTTGTTGGACGACCCCGATCGCCCTGCATGTTTTTGAGCGAAGCCGATCGAGTGTGGTTCCTCTTTGTTCGATCGTATTTGAGATTAGCTCGACCTATCCCTGCCCCCTTGTTTTTGTTCACTTATTGTAAGTAAGGAGACAAAAACTAGTCTGTCTGGCGAGCTATCTTCATTTTGCCGATTCTGAAGAGTCATGTGTGGTTGGGGTGTTCGATGGACCGATCTCCCCAATCGTGTCTTCGTGTGCGAGGAATATTGTGTATCCCGCGACTCACTTTTTGTGAGGGTCCTCCGTTAGGCTATTCCTGCCTTGTGTTAAGACGAAAGGCGGGCGATCTCGGTCTGGAGGAGTCCTTGCGCGGAGTGTTGTCGGCTTATTCGACACCACGTCCGCGGCTTGTCAGCTCTGCTTCCACCTCGGCCCTCCATGAAGATGGCGACCCTCGACGGTGTACGTTGAGACGGGGGTAACGGCACGTCGCATTTGTCCGGGTTCACCATGTTAGATGATGTACCTTGAGGACGTGCGATCGTGCCTATTGATTATTTTGGAGGGTCCTTCGGCTACGCCGGCCTCGTATTTAAATGAAGGGCGGGCGATCTCAGCCCAAAGGAACCTTGCATGGGCGAAGCTGTCGGTTCCATCGACCTCCAGGACCATGGCTGCATTAATTTTACCTAGGATCGTCGTGATCAGTGATCGTCGGCGGTATGCGATATGCCTGGTGGGGCGATCGCCATAATAGATGGGATAGGAAAAAATCTCATTATATTCCTTGTACATCATTGAAATTGAATACAAATTTATCACTGATAGTATTTTTTCAGATGCACGGCGTTCCAGGGGTATTGGTCCGGAGTACCATCAGGATGTTCCAGTTCGTAGGCTCCTTTAGTTAGCCATCTGGATACTCTGAAAGGTCCCTCCCAGTTCGGACCAAAAATGCCTGTATGGGTTTGGATCTTCTTAAGGACGAGATCGCCCACTTGAAATCTTCTTTCTTTGACCTTTGAATTGAAGAACTTCTCGGATCTCCTTTTGTGGATTGTGTTCTTCATTTCTGAGGTCAGCCGTCTTTCTTCGAGCATGTCTAGGTCGATTCGTCGGGCTACATCGTTGTCGGTCGTCATCTCCTGCTCGGTTCGATGGCTGAGGACGGCGATCTCTGAAGGAATCACCGCTTCGCTCAAGGCAAGGGCGAATGGGGTTTCTCGGTTGAATTGCGGGTCGTCGCTCGGTAGGACCACAAAACGCCCGGGAGCTCGCCGCCCAATGTCCTTGCCTCGGATTCGAGTCGCGCTTTAATCGTGTGTTTGAGGATCTTATTCACCGCCTCTACTCGCCTGCTCGCCCGAGGGTGATAGGGCGCCGAGAATAACCTTTGATTCCCACTTCTCACTGCACTGCATGACTTCTAAACCGTCGAATGCTTTTCCGTTGTCGAGATGATGGCCTCGGGCACTCAATCGGCATACGACGTTTTTCCATATAAACTTGATCACTTGCTCGCCGATCTTGTTGAGCGGTTCGGCCTCACCCATTTGGTGAAATAGTCGACCCTAATGATGGCGAACTTACACTCGGAGCCGCTTTCGGCAAGGGACCTATAAGGTCGATGCCCCATTGCGCAAATGGCCAAGGGCTATACATGGAGGTGAGCCGTTCGGGTGATAGTTTAATGTTGGGGCCCATTATCTCGACACCTATGACACGATCCGGCATAGGCGATCGCATCTTTCCAAAGTGATGGCCGAAAAACCCTTGTCTGGTTGTCTTATGGATGAGGGCTCGCCCGCCCGCATGGTTTCCACAAATCCCGTCATGGATCTCGGCTAAAACGAGCCGACCTTCCTCCGGTGTAATACACTTGAGGAGGAAGGTCAAGGCTCGCTTGTAAAGCCGATCGTCCAATAGGGTATATCCGGTCGCACGGCCGGAGTCGAGAGCTTTAACACGGCTGCCGTGACCGTTCTGGCCCTTTAAGTATTTGATGAACGGAGTCATCCAATTCTCTCGGCGATGGCGACCGTGGTAACCAGATTGGCCGATCGCCGGCCTTGCCGACTTTGTGATTTGGATATTGAGAAGTCGGCTGCCCCGTCCGATGATGCTAGCTTGGAAAGAGCATCGGCCTGGGAATTGTGCTCTCTCGGGACTTGTTCGATTAGCACTTCTTCAAATTTTGTGCACATTTCGGCGACCAGCTCTTGGTATTTGACCATTTGTTCGCCGCGCGCCTCATATTCTCCCTTGACTTGGTTCACGACCAAAAGGGAGTCCATGAAGATATGGAGGCGACGAACATCTAGGGCGAGGGCTAGATCGAGTCCGCCTACCAAAGCTTCATATTCGACTTCATTGTTGGTCGCACGAAAACCGAAACGCACAGCATTTGTGAAACTCTGACCGTCGGGGCTGATGAGGACAATCCCTGCCCCTGCTCTCGCATTGGTCGCTGAGCCATCCACGTATAATTTCCAGGCAGGTCGGCCGACCTGGGTCGGACTATGAGGGAACGTTAATTCCACCACGAAGTCCGCCAGAGCTTGGCCTTTGATCGCCGTGCGAGGAGCGTAGGTGATACCGTATTGGGCGATCTCCAGCGACCACTTGAGGAGTCGCCCGTTGGTGTCCGGTCGGTGCAGGACTTGTCTTAGAGGTAGAGTTGTTAGGACTTCCACTTGGTGATCGAAGAAGTAAGCCCTCAGCTTACGTACACTCATGACAAGGGCGTAGGCGATCTTCTCCAATGGTGTATAACGTGTCTCAGCGTCGTGGAGCGCCTGGCTAACATAGTAGATCGGCAAGTGGGCTTGCCCTCCGCTCGCACTGAACGGCACTCGCCGCGACCTCCGAGGCCGCTAAGTAAAGGAATAATTTTTCACCGGGGATCGGCTTTGCCAGGATCTGGGGGTTAGATAGATATTCCTTTATTTTGGCGAATGCTATCTGGCTTTCATTCGTCCATGCGAACTTCTTGTTCTTGATGGTCGCGAAGAAAGGCTTGCTTTTATCGCCGAGCCGTGATATGAAACGGTTGAGGGCGGCTAGACAACCTGTGAGGCGTTGCACCTGCTTGATGTTTCGCGGTTCCTGCATGTCAAGGATCGCCTGTATCTTGGTGGGGTTCGCCTCGATCCCCCTTTGGCTCACTATGTGCCCTAGGAACTTCCCGGAGCCCACCCCGAAGTTGCATTTCTTGGGGTTTAGTTTCATGTTAAACTTCTCAAGGATGGCGAACGTCTCGGTGAGATCGTTGAGGTGATCTTCCTTCTTGAGGCTTTTGACTACGATATCGTCAATGTAGACCTCCATGGTCTTGCCGATCTGATCGGCGAACATTCGGTTGACTAATCGCTGGTAGGTCGCCCCCGCGTTTTTCAAGCCGAACGGCATTCTGACCCAAAAGTATATATCTTTTTCTGTGTGGAAAGATGTGTGTTTTATGTCTTCCTCCGCCATAGGGATTTGATGATATCCGGCGAAGGCATCCATAAACGACATCATTTCGCAACCTGCCGTGCTATCGACCAGGTGATCAATATGAGGCATCGGAAGTGATCTTTTGGACATGCCGCGTTGAGGTCGGTGAAGTCAATGCATAATCTCCAGGAGCCAGTTGGCTTTTTGACGAGCACCGCGTTGGCGACCCACCGCGGTTCGCCCGTGGCTACTCCGATCAATTTGTTGTTGAGTAACTTCTGGACTTCTATGTCGAGCGCCGCGTATTTCTCGGGACCGAACTTCCTACGCTTCTGGTGAACAGGCTTCATCGCCCGGTCGATCTTCAGATAATGGCAAGCGTGTTCGGGACTTATGCCAACCATATCTTTATGAGACCACGCAAAGACTCCGATGTTCCTACGTAGCAAGTTGATCAGATCCCCCTTTAATTCGTGGTCGATGCTTGCGCCGATCTGTACTTCCCGTTCGGGGTGATCCGGATCCATCGTAATGCTTTCCAACTCTTCGACAGGAACGGTCGCCTCTCGTTTGGTACGATCTCCGGACTCGGTCCTTGGATCGATTTCGAGACTTGGCTCGAAACCGATCCTTGGCTCGATGTCGTCCGTCAATTGATGAGAGATGGCGTCCCCTGAGTCGGGTTGGTACGAAGTGTTAGGCTCGTCCATCTCCATGGGTTGATCGTCGGTCGCTTCAATGTTACATATAGTATGGGAAGTATTGAAAGAAGTAACAACATAGGAGTAATTCAAACATCTCTTTGCCATTAGCTGATCTCCTTTTACAGTACCGACCGTCCCATCGGCAGTGGGGAATTTGATACAATAAAAGAAAGATGAGGCGACCGCCTCAAAGGTTTCTAAAAAGGGGCGACCTAGGAACCCATTATAGATGCTGGGCCTATCTATGATTACAAAGCTTAGGTTCCTAGTAATCCTAACCTTGGGATCATAAAAGCATACTAGCTCAACGGAGAGCTTGATCCTCCCGTAGGCTCGATCGTGTTGTCGCCGAACCCTTGGAGCACGGTGTCGAAAGGCTTGATGAATTTGATTAGGTTGCCGAGTTGGTCTAGGGCGGATTTGAATATGATGTTGCGAAACTCCCATTGTCGATCAAAGACGCGATCGACCGTCTTCCCAAGGATACAAGCGGAGATCACTAGTGCATCCTCTTTGGGACATTGCACTCCCTCCCTGTCCTTGTTGGAAAAGGTGATGAGCGCGTCTCTAGAGATGGTCGGCTCCGGAGGTATTACAACATGGACTTCGGCGAAAGCCCTCAGCTCGGATTTTCGCTTTCTCTTTGACAGGGTGGAAACCGGGGAAAGGCCCCCGAGGCTCCCACCTCCTGCTTGAAGCATGTTGATCCGACCGCCAGGGTTGATCGGAGGGATCGACTCATCAGAGTACTCCGGCTCATGCTCGATTCTGGCGATCGGATTGGGAGGAATTCTTTCGCTTGGTCGGCGCTCGCGCCCTCCGGCTCTTTCCGTCCTCGGTTCTGGCTTGGTGATCAAATTGTCCAGTTTGCCTTCCTCAAACAGTCGCCAGAGCTGTCTGAGGAGGTCGCGGCATTGGCTAGTGTTGTGGCCGGGACTCTTATGATAGGCACAGAATTTGCTACGGTCTAGGTGACCGTGGTCCCTTATTGGCTTTGGCTTGGAAAGCCACTCGCGACCCTTGATCGCGTTGAAGATGTGGGCCGGAGATAAGTTGAGGTTGTGAAGAAGGTGGACCTCTACATCCTCGAAGGCTTTGAACTCGCCAGGCGGCTTGGCGACCGCCTTTCTGGGCTTGGCAACCGCCTTCTTCTGGACATGGGAAGGTGCTTTTCCTTCTTGGTGTCCCTCGTCTAAGCGGAGTGAGAGCATCTTCTGCGGCGTAAAATCGCGCTCTGACGCGGAACGCTGTATAGGTCGGTGGAAAATCCTTTGTGAGGTGCCTGAACATGGGCGAGCGTCCGTAGAATCCGTTCAGGACTGCGTGGTGAGCGATCTCGTCGCTGACAGGCTCACCGGTGAGGACTATCTCGTCCACCCGGTCGATGTAATCCTCATCCGATTCGTCCTTCCCCTGTCTGATTTTCATCATGCGGTGGGGACCTTCCGGGCGAGCGACTTTGGCGGCGAAGTACGACGTGAAGTCGTTCGCCAACTTCTCAAAGAAATTGATTGAGCGAGATGGTAGTGAGATGTACCACCTGTGGGCGAGATCGCCCAGAGTTAACGGGAACATACGACATTTCGTCGAATCCGAAGCTCCGCATCCGGTCATGTAGATCCGGAATTTGCTTAAGTGGGTTCCCGGATCCGTTCTCCCCTCATATAGAGGTGTTTGTGGGGGATTGATCGTTGATTGGACTGGGGCGATCTCGATCTGGACCGCGAGTGGTTCATTTAGCCCAGCGATCGGTCTCCTGGCACTTGCCCCGATTTCTAGGAGCGTCTTCATCTCGTCGAGCTGGCGTTGCATAGCGGCGATCGCCGTTGCCTGACTGCTCGCCGATTGGCTCTCAGAATGCGAACCAAGGCGATCGTGTACCGATCCCCTAGCTCCGTGGTGAATGACGAGCTCCCTGCCAGTGGGTTCCTTTCTTGGGCGAGCAGGGGCTCGTTGACCGGCCTGTCTCCTGGGAGTCGGATATGCCGAACTCCTGGTAAAGGATTCGGATACCAATGTCTCCCGGCTGGGGCCTGAGTGCCCGGGTCGCCATGAGGGATCGCTCCCCAGGCGGCTGAAGACGGAATGATCCCGCCTCACGAGAGCCTTCTCATGCGGCTCGGGGCTTTCTGTCGATTTCTCGACATAGATCCCCTTGAGCTTTCGTTTGCTTGCCCGGCTGTTAGCTGACGGGGTGATGGTAGGCGAATCGCGGGCCCTCTGCCGTTCCCTGAGGATGGCTATAGCCTCCTCAATCTGTTCCGATGTCTGGAATTGATCGAGTGAGAGGCTAGAACCGTCCCTCGGGGGCGGGAGTGAGAGCCTAGCGTCGCCGTGGTCGCCTTCCGCTGTGGGCTGGGATTCGGTCCTCGCCGGAATAAGATTTTCGGCAGATCTCAGGGTGGCCCTCTTGGAGGTTGTTGCTGATGTCATTTTCTGAAGGTTTTTCTATTGAAGAACAGTGAGTGTTTCTTCAAGTATATGTCTGGAGAACAGTGAGTGTTCTTCGAGACGGTAGGGATAAAAATGAAGGTTTAGAAGGCCCCTTCCTCTAGCGCCAATTGTTGTTACCCAAAATATTATCCGGAGATAGTATTGCTGGAATGATCGAGTAACAAACAAATGCGAGAACACTTCCGTGAGAAAATAGATAACACAAGATTTGCCGGGGTTGTTAATCCCGGGCTTGAATGCTCTCGCGAGATGTTATTAATAAATATACTGTCGAGTACAGATATTAATGTTAGAATCTAATACAAGGAGTGTAAAGACTTCTAGTTATCTAGGCTTTAGAGCGCGTAGATTGCCGGAAGAACCAGATAGATGAATCTGTGAGTTCTTGCTCGGGATATATGATGAATGTGTATGAATATCACTATGAATGTGTTAGTGGTTGCCAAAAGAGCCTTTGATTCTCTCTTTGGTGTGTATTTTGCACTTAATTCGTAGTAGAATTCGTCTCCCTCTGGCCGCAGCAGTGAGTCCTCTATTTATAGGGGACAAGGTAGTTGGGATCCCTCAGGCGATCGCGGGCGATCGCCGTTTTCTATATTAAAATAAAATGGCCGATCGTCCCGTTACGTGTGCCTGTTCCCTTGAGGTCCGAGGTTGCAGTTGGAGGCCAGCTGCGTGAACCAATGGGAAGCCAGCACGCGTTGCGAGTCGCTGTCCGAGGAGGGCCCACTTCGTACCTTTCAGCGGCCTTGTCGGTAGGTGTGGTAGGTGACAGGCTGGGGTCAATGGTCCTATCTGTCGGTATCCTTTGAAGATCTGCGGGTGGGCCATCGTCCAAGATTCGGTCTTCGACGACTTTGACGGATGCTGGATCCCCACGTGGCATGAGATGATCGCCTCTGGTCCGCTCATTAAAGACGATCGCCAGATATCAAAAGACGATCGCTGGTTACCAAAAGACGATCGCCGCATTATGCCGAACTCTAGGTGTTTGTCCGGAGTATGTCTTTCATGGTTGGCTTTTCTGATCGTGATGCCGATCGCATATCGAGGCGTATTAACCGCCGCACAACATACCGATTGCTCAGTACTTCCTTACCAAGGAAGCTGCAACTTGGTGGAAAGTTATCAAGCCACAGGATCATACTGCTATGTGGGAAGAATTTAAAAAGCTACTGGAGGCTGAGTTTTATCCTTGGCCAGTGCAAGAAGGCAGAATCCAGACCTTTTTCGAGGCGAAGCCATAGAATATTCCAGTCTCTTAGGTGATAGTGGAATACAACCAACAACTAATCCACGTGAAGAATCAAGTGCGAGATGAGCGCGACAAGATCCGCTACTTTGACATGCGGATGAATATGGATTTACGGTATTACATGGCCGGGTTTGCTTGTACTACCTTGAAGGAATACCAAGATAGGGCTTTGGCCTATGACATGTTGAGCCCCCATAATGATGCCACAGAAGAATCAAAGAAGCAGAAGATCGTTGGTAACTTTTCTGGCTCTAAAGGTGGCAACTTCCAGAGATCTCAGACGACTAATCGTTCTGTCGGATAGTCATCACGTTCTGCTAGAGTGAAGAGGAGTTTTCATTCTGCTACGGGCACCTCAACACGCCCGGTAACCTGTTTTAATTATGGTCGCCCAGGCCACGTTAATTTGAAGTGCAATTTTCCACCTTTGAAGTGTCACACTTGCGGGCAGATGGGACATAGAGCAGCTTATTGTCCCGAACGAGATCACACTGTGGACACTCAGGCTTATGCCCCAGCGCCTTTAGATCAGAGTCTGAATCAACGGCAACCAGTTGGACAATCACAACAGAGTTACGGCAGAGGCCAGGGGTGGAGTCAGAACGCTAGAGGGGGAGATTCTAGCGCCTGTTAAGCACACCTATGAGTCTATGAGATGCGTCGAGCAGACTAACCCGATGCGGCGGTGGCCTCAGGTACCATTCATATCCTATCTCATCCAGTTCGTGTACTTTTTGATACGGGTGCTACACATTCTTTCATCTCCTTGGAGTGTGTATGCCGTTTGAATATAACTTGTATGACTGTTTGCGATTCTTTCATTGTGAAACTACCTAGCGGGAATAGAATCGTGGGGAACGAGGAGATTAGAGATTTTCCGGTAAATATATCCGGTATGGGTTGGTTATCGAATTTGATTGTGGTTGATATGGAAGGCGAGGATGTGATCCTCGATGAGGATTGGCTTGACGGTCACCAAGCGATTATGAATTACCATACTAAGGTTATCACTATGATGACTGAAGATGAATTCGAGTACTTATTTTTGGGACGTAAGTCGGGCCAACCTAAGTTGCTTACCAGCACCATGAAGGCCGTAAAACTTTTGAATAAAGGTTGCACGGGCTATTGGTGATATGATTTGAATACGGAAGGGAACGAAGTTGATTTCTCTTCGATTCCAGTTGTTAATGAGTATCCCGACATTTTTCCGGAGGACTTCCTAGGATTACCTCCGGATCGAGAGATAGAATTTTCTGTGGACTTAGAGCCTGATGCGGCTCCGATTTATAAGGCGCCATATCGGATGGCACCTTCCGAGATGCAAGAACTAAAGAGTCAGCTGGGAGAATTATTGGAGAAAGAGTACATCAGACCGAGCTCTTTGCCTTGGGGAGCGCCTGTTCTTTTTGTAAGGAAGAAGGATGGTTCACTATGGTTATGCATTGATTACCGTGAACTGAACAAAGTGACCATCAAGAACAAGTATCCTTTGCCTTGTATAGATGATTTATTTGATCAGTTGCAAGGAGCCAAAGTATTCTCGAAAATTGATTTGAGATCAGGGTACTATCAGCTCCGGGTGAAAGAGTCCAACATTCCGAAGACTGCGTTTCGGACGAGGTAATTAACCAATGCACCGAGTAGTGTTCATGCAACTAATGAACAAAATATTCATCAAATACTTGTGGACAGATATGTGGTCGTCTTTATCGACGACATCTTGATTTATTCTCGAGATAAGGAGAAACGTGCCCGGCACTTGCGTTTGATACTAGATGTTTTGAGAGCCGAGCACCTCTATGCAAAATTCTCGAAATGTGAGTTATGGTTGGAAGAAGTTATTTTTCTCGGCGATGTGATTTCGGCCGAAGGGGTTCGTGTAGACCCACAGAAGATTGAGGCAGTGCTAGATTGGGCACCGCCTAAAAATGTTAAAGAAGTTCGGAGCTCTTTAGGTCTTGTGGGGTATTCCATCGGTTCGTCAAGAGGTTCTCGAAACTCGCTCGGACACTTACGAAATTACTCCAGAAGACAGAAAAGTTTGTTTGGACGACTAAGAGACAGCAGAGCTTCGATGAGCTGAAGAGAGGTTTGACCTCAGCGCCGATTTTAGCCTTACCACAGCGTAATGAAGGATTTGCAGTTTATAGCGACGCCTCGGGCCAAGGGCTTGGGTGTGTGCTTATACAACATGATAAGACGAAACCTTTTTCGTCACGGTAGTTGAATCCATACAAGATGAACTACCCTAGTCACGATTTGGAGTTGGCCGCAATTGTCTTCGTACTTAAGATTTGGCGGCATTAATTGTATGGCTCTCTGTGTCGGATTTATACCGATCACAAGAGTTTGAAGTATATTTTCAGTTAGAAAGAGCTGAATATGAGACAGAGACGTTGGTTGGGATTTATCAAGGATTACGATTTGGAAATTCTTTACCATCCGGGAAAGGCCAATGTCGTCGCGGATGCCTTGAGCCGCAAATCGGCGTCGCTTCAAATGCTCGAGGTCCTTACACCTCAGATGAAGATTCGTCAGGATTTAATCGAGCAAGGAATAGAAGTTTGGCTTCAAAGTGTACAATGACAGTTGTGCACTCTTGAGATTACTTCATCCTTGGTTGACGACATCAAAGGGAAACAGTGGAGTGACCCGATAATCTCTCAACTGAAGGAAGATGTAATTAAAGGAAAAGCCCCTGGTTTTATGGTCCATGAGGATAGTATTCTGAGATTTTAGGGAAGGCTTTGTGTTCCGAATGATCTAGATTTGAGGCAGAGAATTCTCTGAGAAGCTCATGCTACGCCTTACTCGATCCACCCTGGAACGAGTAAGATGTACATGGACTGAAGCGAAATTTTTGGTGGAATAATATGAATAAAGATGTCATAGATTTTGTACTGCGATGTTTGACGTGTCAACAACTCAAGATTGAACATCAACGACTGGCGGGGTTGTTGAAGCCGCTTCCCATTCCCGAGTGGAAGTGGGAAGATATCTCTATGGATTTTATCACTTGGATGCCGAGAACTAGAGCCGAAATGAATATGATTTGGGTAATTGTCGCCCGGTTGACCAAGTCTGCACACTTCCTAGGTATTAAGCATACTTGGGGACAGGAGAAATTGGCTCGAACTTTTATAGCCTAGATTGTGAGATTGCATGGTACCCCTAAGACTATTGTTTCCGATCGAGATGGTCGCTTCGTATCGCATTTTTGGCAAGCCGTTCATCAGGCTTTAGGCACCGAGTTGAGATTGAGCACTTCTTTTCACCCTCAGTCAGACGGGCAGACGGAATGGATGATTCAGACTTTGGAGGATATGTTGCGGGCTTGTGCCCTACACTGGAGTAATGATTGGGAGCTTCACTTGTCGTTGATCGAGTTTACCTACAATAATTTGGCATGCGTCGATCAAAATGGCACCCTTCGAGGCACTCTATGGTAGGCGGTGTAGATCACCGTTATGTTGGGACGAGGCTTCGGAGCTAGTCGGAACGGAACCAGATATGTTGTTGGAGACCAAGGAGAAGATTTCTATTATCCGGGACCGGTTGTTGACTGCCTAGAGCCGTCAAAAATCTTATGCTGATACTCGTCATCGATCTTTAGAATTCGAAGTGGGAGACCATGTTCTACTCAAAGTGTCGCCGACCAGAGGAGTTTTCCGCTTCGGGAAAAAGGAGAAACTTAGTCCGCGGTATATCGGACCGTTTGAAGTTTTGGACAGGGTTGGAGATTTAGCTTATCGCTTGGCGTTGCCTCCAATTTGAGTAATGTCCATAGGTTTTTTCATATTTCTCAGTTGAGGAAGTACGTGCCGGATCCGAGTCATATTATCGAATATGGTGAGATCGATGTAGCCGAGGATGTTACCTTTCCGGAGAGACCGGTGAGGATCCTTGAACATCATGAGAAGCGACTTTGGAACAAAACCATCTCGTTGGTTAAAGTGCAGTAGTCGAGACATGGGGCCTAGGAGGCGACGTGGGAGATGGAAGTGAAGATGCGATCGGAATACTCCGAACTTTTTATTTCTTAAGTTTCGGGACGAAACTTCCTTTTAGAGGGGGAGAATGTAATACCCGTACTTTTTTGTAAATTTTCTGCTTTGGTACTTCTGTGATTTTTGACACTCATTGTAAGTGTTTAGTAAGTTGAGATTGACCTTGGAGTTCATATCATTTGGAATTTACTCTTTCTTGTTCGGATCGTTGCTGCTTTGGATCTTGGATGCGATGTTATCACCTGTGTGTGAGGCGTAGAGCACGCTACGTTCCCTTTATAGCGCACGCTATTTAAGTACTAGTAGCGCACGCTATCTGTTAGTATTAGCATACGCTACTAGTGTATTTGAGGCAGCTAGTCCAGTAGGTACTGGACTGGAATGGAGAGCTCGTAGCGCACACTATGTGTAGAAGACAGCGCATGCTAGCTGTAGTAGTTGCGCACACTAAGCAATCACAGTAGCGAACGCTAAGGCTCGAGCAGGGCAGAGGACAGTAGGTTCTGGACTCCCATTTCTGGGCAACAACTGCCAGGTAGCGCACGCTAACTCTCGGATAGCGCACGCTACAGTGTACGTAGTGCATGCTAACGATGCTGGCAGAAGCCACTGGACTACCGGGTGACCCCGTTAGCGCATGCTAATATTGAGGCATAGCGTGTGCTAGAACAAACGCAGTATATAAGGGATAGTTGACCATGCACTTGTCATTCTTTATCATTTTCACTTATTCCCCTCGGGAGAGCTCGGGAGAGGCGATTTGGGGCGATTTGAGGCGGTCCTTCTTCAACAATCATCATCTTGAGTTGGATAACAAAGATTTCACAACATTTAATCTATTTCCATCTTCCAAATCAAGGTAAAAATCCTTAGAACCCTAGTTTTGGTAATTTTGGGGATTTTCTTAGATCCGTCCGATTTATCCATTTTGGAGCTTCAGAACCTTGAGATTATGATGTATCTACCCCGTACCCATGTTTCCCCTATGAATATATGTATTGTTTTGTACTTTGTTCGGACATGAGAGGGTTTGGATGATTTTCCAACCTCTAAATGTTTACTCGTGTAGTTTCGTTAATCGTAGACAGGTTTCATGAGTTTCTTCATGTGATTTGAGTATGGATTATTGATTATCGTATTCCTTGCGAATCGTTTAGGTGCCAGAAGTGTGTTCTTGGACCTACCGAACTTATACTCTTTTTCTTCTGATTTCTCAATGTTTCAAAGGCAAGTATATGTTTATGATTGTACGTTCTCGACTTTGAAAGTAATATATATGATTGGCATGATTGTTTATATCTACTCTGGGCTGAGACGAAGGGTCCTTTGAGGGTTTCGTAGCCTCTGGTGCGATTCCGCGGATATTTTAGGTTAACCACTTTGGGATGGACCGATGGATCCTCTGAGGGTTCCGTAGGCTCTGGTGCGGTTCCACGGTTAATCATGTATGTATTGATGTGATGCTATGAGATTTAGTTATTCCGGAATACTAGTCATGAATTGATGAAATGATAATTACATTTACTTTATTGTTGAGGAGTATTGTGTTTCATATTCGATATACTTGCACTAGCTATTCGACGGCTAACCCCTTTATGGGGGGAATACCTTTCATGTATTTCAGGATCCAGGAGAGCGGATAGGCATGTAACGGGTCGGCATGAAGATGATGGGCCAGTGTGATGCTGTGTATTGTCTTTGGTTATGTTCTGTATTTCCTCCATTTAGCGTTGTTGTACTTGAATGGGTTTTGAATACTTGAGTATTATTTTCAGTTTCCTTGATGTTTTGGCCTATGTTGCCGTGTTATTGAAATGAGATGTATTGTATTTGGATGTATATTGGATATGGTTTGAATACCATTTTGATTGTCCCTCAGTTCATTGTATTGGATCTCCTCGGTTAGAGTTCATGTGTTCCGCGTGTAAATAGCCTTGTGGGTCCCATGGCGGGGCTCACGGCGCTGTAATATACCCCGAATAACTTGGGGGTGTTACAGAACCCTGGACTAGGCTGCTCAGATTTGCTGGGTGTTTGAGCATTTTGGAGAACTTAAAAATCTAATCACTAGGATATAAAAGGACTTTACGGAAGAGGAGTACATTTTCTACAGATATTGAGTCATTAGAAGAGTACATTTTCTTAGAGATAAGGTCGTGCTTTATGGGTTCAAATTCCGCTAGTCAGTCAACAAAACGCGTGGAGCAAAAGTCTACCAGCCACTGACCTGCCAGCACACTGTTGGGCCCGCCCGGCGTTGACGCGCGATTCGCGCGCGCGGTCTTTGATCGGCGCTCGGCATCTGGCAGTCTCCACTTATTCGACCATAACTTTTTCGTCCAGAATCCAATTGCTCTCCCTTTGAACCGTTGGAAAGCTAACTCAATTATCTACAATAATGTTAATTTTAAGAATTTTCGAAAACCCCAAAAATCCGTGGTGATTTTTCAAAGTTGATACTTGTCCACGATAATTCCCAGAAAATGTCCAATTTTATTTCTATTTACACTTTCGGTGCTCCTTTATTATTTTAAATGGTTCAAGACCAAAATCTATCTCCGATAGGTCCACGTAAATTCAGAAGCTCATATTTAGTCCGGATAATTTCTCTAATTTTCGTTGAATAATTTATCGGAGAATATAACGTTGGTCACCGCCATATTCTTACCAACAATTATTCGACTATATTAGAAAATAACATCCGACATATTACTCTCATTTACTCGATATCACTTCTATTACCGAAAAAATCACATTATCAATTTTTCAACAAGGTCAACGATAAAATATTATTATAACATTTAGGATATTACACTCAAGATGATCGAAGTCTTGATAGGTGTTTTAATTTAATGGCATTAAAAAATTCAACGAGGGGTTTTATCCTATGTTCCATATCTATGTTGGCTTACATACATCTAAACATACATCACACCACGCAAATACATAAATTTAAATATACATAGCATCACACGACATAATAAAGTATAGGAACGTGTATAGCATGACCATAATCCTAACCTGATTTTCATGAGCCAACATAAAAATCACAAAGGTCAATCTAAAGGGTATAGTTGGTCTTCATTGATCTTCCAACTCCTTGGAACGTCGTGCGCGATCAATTTGGCTCCTTGAGTTCATCCTTCATATCCTCTTTGTCGTCACTATATTAATAAAAAACTATACCACACTAATAAAGTAAATTACAAGAGGGCAATGACATGCAGGCCGTAAATAATTATAAATTAATAGATGACTCGCAGGCGGTAAAAGCAATTATATTTAAACGACATGCAGGCCGTAAAACCAACCCAAAATTAAATAGAGACATCAAATCACATTGGTCAATTTATGGTTATGCCATACACTAAACATATAATAAATTTAATTATCACATAATTTATTTAAAACTAGCAGGTTATCTATTAATAATAACTTGCGTCCAATTTAAAACAATCAAGATACATAGCACATTGGCGGTGGGATGAAAAGCACCTCTGGCCACCCAGGTTCTCGATACTTGGTATGCGCAACTTTTGTGCATTTTCAGCCTCCTTTCTCACGCTCTGCCTGGAGCGGGTCGCGGATGCGGGTCGACCCAGGCATGAGCTCTAGTAACCTTGGACCAGATCCGTGTGGGTCGGCTCGATTCATGACCCATTTTTGGACAGTTCACCCTAAAACAGTTTCTGGATATTAATAGTGCAGGAAAATAGCGAAAACAGTACAAAAAATTGATTTTAAATGATCTAAGTTAATCAAATTAAATCTGAAAAATAATTTATAAAATCGCTATTTTATAAATAAGATCAAAAACATATTCATATATTCATAATATATAATCATGAACTACATAAACAATGAAATTACTTGCAAAAACGCAACAGAATAATTATCAACTCAGATGAGGTTCTTCATGCAGTAATTTAATTGATTAAATAAAGGATTCTTCGAATTACCTTAATTCGAAGAATAGTTCTGAATCCGGACCAGAAGTTGATGAAAATCACCTTCCTCTTTCAGTGATCCACACATGAACAATTTGCACAATCCGGATTACTAGATCGTTACGAATAATAATGATAAATAGTACGACAAATGATTCCTTGCTATAAGAATTGTACTGTTGATCAAGATCAACTAAGGAAAGAATACTAAATGGCCCAAACGGGACTTCTTCACAAGAAGGGGGCGGCCGAATTGGTGAGGGTAGGGGCCGATTTTTTTCTTACACAATTAGGGTTGTGTAATCTTATTCTTATGACAACTAAGACCCTTTATTTATACTAAGTAAACCCTAGAGTTAAAACTCTAGTATTTGTTTAGTTATCCATCAACTTATTAAATAATATAATATATAATATATTATATTATATATCACTTATTATTTAATCCTCTAATAATTATAATATCCAATATTATATTTACCATTCTCAGTTGATATAATTAAATAATATAATATATAATTTTCTATATTATATATTACTCATCATTCAATTTCTTAACAAATATATATCCAATATTATATTTATTAATTATTCTTGCTTGTCTTTAATTGGCAATCATTTAATACCTTATTAAATGATAAATTATAAGCGGTCTCTACAAGACATTATGACTATCCAAATACTATAAGTTTATAGTCCCTTAAACCATTTAAGGTGTCAAATTCCTTTGTCGCGTGATATCATATTTGGACTATGTCATGGAAACTGTCAAACTTATTACGGTCAAATGCTTTCTCGATCTTAAGTAGACTGATGAATCAAATGACTCTTCATTTGAGCATGGCCATGCATTTCCTTTAGGGTTCGTTCTCTTCGGCATAAATGAACTGAACTGAACTGAATTGATTGCAACTTAACTGAACTGAACTGAACTGAAAGTAAGCTGGGGGTATGATGCATCAAAAATTACAAGAAATATTTGAAAAACAATATTTTAATAATTTTATTAATAAAATGAATTAAATAAAAATATTAATTTTAATATTATTTTTAAAAGATTTATGATATTATAATTTATTTTTTAAGTTTTAATACTTTCTTACAGGCAAAATATATCAAATTTATCTTTGTAAAAAAACAAATTTCAGCATATATATTGCTTACATATGTCCGTGCTTTTCGTTTTCCTTTTTGTTTGACTAATTTTGGTTTTGTAACAAGTATGAACGTGGCATACTCCTGCGTGTCAAGTCTATTAAAACGTGTATTACAAAATATGATCATTTCAACAATGACAAGTATTATTGTGGTTATTATTATAAGTATTATTGTTGTCATCTATTGAAAAGTATGTACTTTGGATAATGACAAATATTATTGAAATGTGTACTTTTTATAGAAAAAAGAAATTGGCAAAATAATATTTAGCAATATTAACATAATAATAATGATATTAATATTAATAGTAAAACCAATGGTAATTGTAATAATAAAAATAATGATAATAATAATAATTATCATTGTTTTATTATCAGATAAATAAATTGGGAACTGAATTGGAGTGAACTGAACTGAACTGAACTGAAAATAAGCTGGGGAAAACAGACCCTTAGTCCTACTTATTGAGGGGCCCAGCAGATATCTCTCTCCCGAAAGATAGGGACAAATCCCCATCTTGATTATTCATTGCCCTCTACATGACTCCCACTAATCTCGATCGCTAACGTATATGATAAACATGTTCAGATGATGTTGGATTACGTCAAGGCATAGCAGTTATCATGTTGGACTCTATGATAATCTCAGGTTCAAGAGTTTGTTGACATACTATTATATTGAGATTCAATTATGACATTTTCATGCAGTGATCTCAATGCGAGTCTGTCTTGCATTGCATTCTCCAACCAATACCCATAAGTTTGATCTGTACCATGCGCATAATCATCCAATGATTATCAATCAAATTTATACTAGTATATTAATCACTTGAGTCTTCACTCGACCTGATTGGACCATGGACATATGAAAAATCTTATTATTCGTGAATAACTATTATTGATTAATATTTAAATATGCACACATTATAATAATCAATGAGAAATATATGTTATCAAATAGATTTTTAAATGTGACAATTATAAATCTAGGCACGTCAAATATCCTAGGGCACTATTCCCTACAGTACTTGCCCTGAGCTTGAGCTGGGTAGGATGCACAGATCCCTATTTGAATACTTAGGTGTACTTACCCTCATCTCGAGATGAGTAGGCCATACAGATCCCTCTTCAAAGACCTGGGTGTACTTGCCCTCATATCGGGATGAGTAGTCCATATGGGTTCCTTATTTAAAGAGTTAGGCGTACTTGCCCTCATCACGAGATAAGTATGCCATACGGAGGCGTGCTTGCCCTCATCTCAAGATAAGTAGGCGATATGGATCCATATTTGAAGACTTACATGTACTTGCCCTCATATCGAGATGAGTAGGTTATGAATTCCTACTTGAAAAGTTCGGTGTACTTGCCCTCATCTCGAACTGGGTAAATCATCAAGATCCCTATTCGAAGACTTTGATATACTAGCCCTCATCGGGAGATGATTAGTCTGTATGGATCCCTATTTGAAGACTTGGGCATACTTACCCTTATCTCCTAATGAGTAGGCCGTATGGATTCTTATTCGAATACTTGGGTGTATTTGCCCTCATCACGAACTAAGTAATTTGTATAGATCATGATTCGAAGACTTGGGCATACTTGCCCTCAGCTCGAGCTGAGTAGGCCGTATGGATCCTCATATGACGACTTAGGAATAATTGCGCTCAGTTTGAGCTGAGTAGTCCGTACGGATGCCTATTTGAAGAGTTAGGCATACTTTTGTTATATCTTGAAATGAGAAGACCATACGGATCCCTATTTGGATACTTGGGCATACTTACCCTCAACTCGAGCTCAATAAACCGTATGGATCCTTATGGAGACCTGGGCGTACATACCCCAACTCGAGATAAGTAGGTCGTACGAATACCTATTTGAAGACTTGGGCGTACTTGCCCTCAGCTCGAGATGATTATGATGTATGAATACCTGTTTTAATACCTGGGCGTACTTGCCCTCAGATTGAGCTGAGTAAGCCGTATGTATACTTATTTAAAGACTTAGACATACTTGCCCTTATCTCTCATAACATTTCAAAAAATTCATGATGAGTAGGCCATATAGATACCTATTTGAAGACTTGGTCACACTTGCCCTCAGCTTGAGTTGAGTAAGCCATACATCTCTATTCGAAGACTTAGGCAAACTTACCTGTAACACCCCGAGATATTCGGAATAATTACAGCGCCGTAAACCCTTTAAGTAAGGATTTACAAGGCTAAATAAAAGAAATGTAAGTATAATTCAACCTTACAACTGAAGTTCAAAATACAGAACTGGTTCAACTGATCCAAGGAGTTAACTTATACAACCATATCGAAAATGACATTATTAAAACACATGTACTCAAGTACTAAAGTGAACCAGAAGACAAATCACAATAACAATAAACATCAACCATATCACTGAGCCATTTTATCGTCCTGTCGGTACTGTAGTTGCTTCCCCGCTCCTCGGCTACCTGAACATCAAAACAATGTCCACCTCCGAAGGGGTTAGCAAAACAATGCTACTACAAGTATCATAATACATAAATCATCGGTGCATCATAAAACATGCCAAACGGACTTCCGTCATCGGAATCCAACGATGTGATTCCTCACGATTCCATCAACACATTACAGGCTAATCCAGCGATCCAGCGCCCTTGGTATAGATCCCCATGATGATCCCGTCGAACCAATGCATGGTGGAAAACCCGTCCAACGATCCAACGCCCTCAGCATAGATCCCCATGATGATCCCGTCGGACCAATGCATGGTGGACATTCGATCCAGCGCCCTCAGCATAGATCCTCATGACCCCCTCAGATCATTTATACCATAAACCAATCAATTATGCATACATATATGCATTTCAATATGTTCATCAATACGAACAATTAACAACGAATATCACGAGAAATTAAAGAAATAAATCTCATATTCGACAACATGAACAAAACCATATGCATGATCAAAGTTCCAATATAAATCAATCTCAACATATGATACTTGCCTCGAAAATGGCAAGAATGAAATACTCCAACAAATGACACGCGTCCGTATGTCACCGCCCCTCGATCGTCCCCTATGCAAGGCTCGGACCTAAGAAATAATAAAGAATTCCTCTTAAGTCATATGAATGTCTAACAATCCGGTTTACGGTTGCAAGCTCTAAAAATGAATTCTGCCTGGACTACTTAGCGTGCGCTACGTACTCCACGTAACGTGCGCTAAGCCTGCCCATTAATGTACGCAAATAATCAAGCCTAGCGTACGCTAGCTGTGTACTGACAGTCCTCTCTGATCAGCCGACTGTCCTGCCTGATGACATAACGTATGTTACGTACCAAACGTAGCGCACGTTATTCATTCCCAATACCGCACGTTAATATGCCTATCTTAGCGTGCGCTAACTATGCATGGCAGTTTACTACTGGGCAGAAAACTTGAGGTAAAGGTGAAGAAACTCATGAAATCTTCAGTGTTAATACATGCCATCTCCGTGCATATCATGCTTATACGGTTTGTGAAAGATCTTTACGTATTAAATGACTATGAGATACTAGGATACGTATAATCATCACAACACCATAATTCATCTTTGATCTTCAAGAAATATCCTAAGTCCAATCCATTTCATGTCCCAAAACGTATGGTTCCTTTATGTAAAGACATAAGAACTTGGTAATCTCCATATACTGGTCATAATCGGTTTTGAAGATACATGAATATGCTAGGAGTTCAAACACAAAAAGGTTCAATGGTTTATACGATGAAAAAGTACCGAAACATCGAAAATATCCTACTAACACATGATGTTCGACTACTTACGAATTTAGCTGACTAGATAATCCATAATCATGATCAAAACTTCCTTCAGAATACTACTAATATTGGTGAAGAATCACCTACCTCAAAGTAGCGAAGAACACGAAGGAACTTGAAGAAATCCAACACCGAGAGCTTGAACACCAATCTCCAATGATCTACAATCTTCAACTCGGGCTTAGGATGATGATATGAAGGGTTTAGGATGAAGAGAGTGACTCCCTAAGTCCAAGGATTCGGATGTGGGAAGTGAAAAGGCTGAAAATACGAAAAAGGATGCTGTCTTATTTATAGAAAGTGGTTATTAGCGCGCGCTAGTCCATACTCATAGCGTGCGCTAATGGCTTACTGACTACACTGTACTCAGCATTTAGCGCGCGCTATCCTTATATCAGTCGCGTGCACTACCGCGTTGACTTGACTTTTTCCCGAAAGCCATCCAGGTTCATCCCGACATTATCTGACCGAGATCCATAGCCGATCTCACCTACCGCCCTGTCTCAATCATGCTGACTACGTGTAGCGCGCGCTAAGGTTCATAGATAGCGTGCGCTACAGATCCAAATTAGCATACGCTACATATAGTCGATAGCGTGCGCTACTTGCGCAGAATCACAATTTAGATCACATTCATGAAATCATGCGCTCAACAACACCGGATCATGAAATACGGAGAATAATACTCAGATCAAAATGCAACAATTACAATATCACAAGGTTCAATTACATATCAGAAATCTCGGGTATTACATCCTTCCTCCCTAAAAAGAAGTTTCGTCCCGAAACTTAAGATGAAAACAACTCTGGATATCTAGTCTTCATACTGTCCTCCGTTTCCCAGGTGGCCTCTTCAACTCCGTGTCGTGACCATTGTACTTTAACCAAGTGTATTGGTTTATTCCTCAATTGTTTGATCCGACTCTCAAGTATCTTGATTGGTCTCTCTTCGAAGGTACCGTCATTAGCTATCTCGATCTCATCGAAATCAATGACGTGACTGGGGTCTGGTACATACTTCTGCAATTGGGATACGTGAAACACACTGTGAACGTGACTCAGCGATGGCGGTAAGGCTAACCTGTATGCTAAATCCCCAACTCTCTCGAGGATCTCAAATGGCCCGATATATCTCGGACTTAGCTTACCTTTCCTCCCAAAATGGAAAATCTCTCGTGTAGGAGACACCTTCAATAGTACGTGGTCCCCAATGTCGAACTCTATAGGGCGACGACGTACATCTGCATAAGACTTCTGTCGACTCTGGGCAGTCAACAATCTTTCCCGAATCAAAGCTATCTTCTCTTGAGTCTGAACTATCAATTCCGATTCCGTCCCGATCAAGTCCGAAGAATCATCCCAGCACAGGGGTGATCGACATCTTCTCCCGTACAAAGCTTCAAACGGTGCCATCTTAATAGAAGTATGCCAACTATTGTTGTAGGTGAATTCAATCAAGGGCAAGTGAACTTCCCAATCAGTTGACCAATCCAAAGCACAAGCTCTCAGCATGTCTTCTACTGTTTGTATAGTCCGTTCGGACTGACAGTCTGTTTGGGGTTGATAAGCCATGCTAAAGTTCAGCTCGGTCCCCAAAGCCCTGTGAACTGCCTTCCAGAAGTGCGACACGAAGCGACCATCTCGATCGGAAATAATGGTCTTCGACTTCCCATGCAATCTGACTATATCCGCAATAAATACTCGTGCCAATTTCTCTGGTCCCCACGTGTCTTTAATTCCTAGGAAATGAGCCGACTTGGTTAGTCGATCAACTATAACCCAAATCATGTTCATTCCCGTCTTGGTCCTTGGCATATTGGTGATGAAATCCATCGAGATATCCTCCTACTTCCACTCAGGGATCGGAAGCGGCTTTAACATTGCGGTAGGTCGCTGATGTTCAATCTTAACCTGCTGACAAGTCAAACACTTCGAAACGTATTCTGCTACGTCCTTCTTCATATTCCCCCACCAGAAGTTTTGTTTTAGATCCTTATACATCTTACTGCTGCCTGGGTGAATAGAATAAGGCGCGCTATGAGCTTCTTTTAGAATTGTCCGTCTCAAATCATCAGCATCGGGAACGCAAAGTCGACTCTGGAATCTCAGAACTCCATCATCTTGTTTCACGAATCCTGGGGCCTTTCCTTTCTTTACTTCGTCACATAACCGAAGGATCAGAGAATCGTTCAACTGCTTAGATTTGATTTCCTCGACTAGTGACGAAGTCAGTTCCATCACATATAGTTGCCCTTGAATTCCTGGTGACCATACTTCAATCCCTTCGCGGATCAGTTCCCGTTGAATGCTGGTTTGGGACGTAAGTGCTTCCAACACTCGAAGAGAAACAGGTTTACGGCTCAAAGCATCGGCTACTACATTTGCTTCCCCCGGATGATAGAGAATCTCCAAGTCGTAATCCTTGATCAATTCCAGCCACCTTCTCTGCCTCATGTTTAATTCTTTCTGACTGAAAATGTACTTGAGGCTCTTATGATCTGTAAAGATCTGACAATGAGTGCCGTACAAATAATGTCGCCAACTTTTCAAGGCAAAGACTACAGCTACTAACTCCAGATCATGAGTCGGGTAATTTACTTCGTACGGTTTCAACTGCCGAGAAGCATAGGCAATTACCTTATCCTTTTGCATCAACACATATCCCAGACCCTGATTTGAAGCGTCGCTGTATACCATGAATCCATCAGTCCCATCTGGTAATGCTAATATAGGTGCTGTCGTCAGTCTCTTCTTAAGTTCATCAAAACCAGCCTGGCATTTCTCATCCCATGTGAACTTTTGAGTTTTCTGTAATAGCTGAGTGAGCGGACGAGCAATTTTGGAAAATCCCTCTACAAAACGGCGATAATATCCAGCAAGTCCCAAGAAACTCTGGACTTCTTTCACGTTATTAGGAGCTTCCCAATCCAAGATTGCTTTGACTTTCTTCGGGTCCACCTGAACTCCGTCAGTTGATATCACATGCCCAAGGAAAGTTACTTCCCTAAGCCAGAACTCGCATTTGGAAAGCTTTGCATACAGCTGTTCCTTCCTCAAGATGCTCAAAACCACACGCAAATGTTCAGCGTGCTCCTCTGTGTCATTCGAATATATCAAGATGTCATCGATGAAGACGACCAAAAATTTATATAAGTATTCTAAGAATACCCGATTCATCAATTGCATGAATACCGTAGGAGCATTGGTAAGTCCAAATGGCATCACTACAAATTCATAATGCCCGTACCGGGATCTGAAAGCAGACTTTGGTATATCCGATTCCTTAATTCTCAACTGATGGTATCCTGATCGCAAGTCAATCTTCGAGAATACCCTTGCCCCTTGCAGTTGATCAAACAAGTCATCGATCCGAGGTATAGGATACTTATTCTTGATCGTCACTTTGTTGAGCTCCCTATAATCAATACATAATCGGAGGGATCCGTCTTTCTTCCGGACAAAGAGAACGGGCGCTCCCCAAGGAGAAACGCTAGGTTGAATATAACCCTTCTCTAATAATTTCTCTAGTTGCTTCTTTAGTTCATACATCTCGGTTGGCGCCATGCGGTATGGTGCTCTGGAAATAGGAGCGGCTCTAGGCTCTAATTCGATAGTGAACTCCACTTCTCTCTGCAGAGGTAACCCAGGCAGTTCGTCAGGAAATACATCTGAGAATTCATTTACAACTGGAATTGATGAGAGCTCTACTCCTTCCTCTTTCCTCATGGCATAGCACCAAAGTCCATGACATCCATGCTTCACTAATTTCACGGCTTTCATTGCTTTGATCATTTTTCCTGATCTTCCCTGTCTCCATCCTCGGAATAAGTGTTCAGATCCGTCATCAGCAATGATAGAAATGACTCTCTTTCGGTAATTCAGAATAGCTCCATAACGGTTGACCCAATCGTCTCCGAGAATTAAGTCATCACCATGTATGTCAACTACAATAAGATTTGATGGCCAATCTCTCCCTCCTATAGACACTGAAAAATCTCTAGTTTCTAGGGTTCCCACAATTTTCTCTCCGCTCGGTAATCCCACAACATAAGGTTCACAATCATACAAGCACGAGATTTTCAAACGACTAACACAGTTCAAAGATATAAAAGAATGCGTAGCTCCTGAATCGAATAAGACACTAACTGGTTGCAAAAGGATCTGAATCGTACCTGACGCAATAGCTGTGTTCTGATCGTCTGACTTCTTCATCTCGTAAATACGCGGAGGAACGGACCCAGTGCTAGATGCTTCTCTTTTTCCAACATTCTGCTGCTGGAAACCATTTTGTTGCGTCTGGTTTACACTAGTGTCCTTCGGAACTGGTGCAGGAGTGCGAGTACCAAAAGATCGAGTCGCATTTCCACAAAATGTTGCGCGATGCCCTTCCTGTCCACACTCGAAACAGTCACGAAAGGCGAAACAGCCACGTCGAACATTCCCCGCTTTGCCACAGTTATAACATTTCTTCCCTGCGTCTGAAACGGTTGGAGCTGCCCGAAACTTCTTTCCACCTCGAGAAGGATGCAGAGGCCTCCTGGATGAATGAAAAGAGGACTGGCCCCTGCGAGGCCCACTACTCTTATTCTCCATGAAGTTGCCAGACACCTTCTGTTTCTTTGCTTCCGTTGACTTTTCTACTGCCGCCTCTTTCATATCATAGGCCAGAGCCTTGTCCTGATATTGTCGCAAAGTGGTACATTCAAATCCGGACATATACTGCTGAATTTCTGGTTTCATTCGCATGTAAAAATGTAAAATCCTTTCCCCCTCAGTTATGACCAAGTGGCGCACATAAGTCAGCTGGTGATTAAAAGTCTTAATCACGTCGGTCACAGATGCCTCTGAATTTTGTGGTGCGAAAAACTCCCGGAATCGGGCCTCCCTAACTGGGCGAGGACAATACTGCGCTTCCATCATTAATTTGAACTCCGTCCAGTCAACATTATGCTCCTCAGGTCGAATGGCCTCCCACCAGTCGAAAACCTCCCCCATCAGAAGATACTGGGCGACCGGAACCTTTCTGTCGTTGGGACAGTTAATCCCTACAAAAATATTCTCTAACTCCTTCAGCCAGTGATCCCAAGAAAGCGTCTCAGCAGAACCGTGAAATTTCGGAGGGTGCAATTTGACCACCTCAGTAAGCCATTTGTCTCCCCGATTATGCACGTTATGCTGCTGTCCCATCGCCGTCTGCATGCGATCAACAACTTGAGCAAACTGGTTTATCTGAGCAACCACTCGCCAAGCACTCCGGCACATTAGGATCTCGCATTATTATTTGCCGATCCTCGCCGTCCTCCGTAATGGGAATCGGTTCGACTAGCGAGATATCTCCGGGGTAGACGCCGAATCCTCTGCCTCATATTTCCACGTCCGCGTCCACGACCACGTCCACGTCCCACGACCTCCTCTCAACATACCGTAAAACACAAATACTCAATATCTGTGGCAAACTTTCTAAAAGAAAGTCCATCAATGTTCACAAAACATGAATTAAATAAAACGGTAGTATTTGAGATTAGGAAACTTACAACCACGGTCCACACGACGATGCTGGCTCAGCAGTGATGTTACAAACGACCAATAATCAAATAACGTAAACAGACCCAACTAACCCGACTGCCAAGATATCCATGAATCTTAGCTCCGATACCATATTCTGTAACACCCCGAGATATTCGGAATAATTACAGCGCCGTAAACCCTTTAAGTAAGGATTTACAAGGCTAAATAAAAGAAATGTAAGTATAATTCAACCTTACAACTGAAGTTCAAAATACAGAACTGGTTCAACTGATCCAAGGAGTTAACTTATACAACCATATCGAAAATGACATTATTAAAACACACGTACTCGAGTACTAAAGTGAACCAGAAGACAAATCACAATAACAATAAACATCAACCACATCACTGAGCCATTTCATCGTCCTGTCGGTACTGTGGTTGCTTCCCCGCTCCTCGGCTACCTGAACATCAAAATAATGTCCACCCCCGAAGGAGTTAGCAAAACAATGCTACTACAAGTATCATAATACATAAATCATTGGTGCATCATAAAACATGCCAAACGGACTACCGTCATCGGAATCCAACGATGTGATTCCTCACGATTCCATCAACACATTACAGGGTAATCCAGCGATCCAGCGCCCTTGGTATAGATCCCCATGATGATCCCGTCGGACCAACGCATGGTGGAAAACCCGTCCAACGATCCAGCGCCCTCAGCATAGATCCCTATGATGATCCCGTCGGACCAACGCATGGTGGACATTCGATCCAGCGCCCTCAGCATAGATCCTCATGACCCCCTCGGATCATTTATACCATAAACCAATCAATTATGCATACATATATGTATTTTAATATGTTCATCAATACGAACAATTAACAAACAATATCACGAGAAATTAAAGAAATAAATCTCATATTCGACAACATGAACAAAACCATATGCATGATCAAAGTTCCAATATAAATCAATCTCAACATATGATACTTGCCTCGAAAATGGCAAGAATGAAATACTCCAACAAATGACACGCGTCCGTATGTCACGGCCCCTCGATCATCCCCTATGCAAGGCTTGGACCTAAGAAATAATAAAGAATTCCTCTCAAGTCGTAAGAATGTCTAACAATCCGGTTTACGGTTGCAAGCTCTAAAATGAATTCTGCCTGGACTACTTAGCGTGCGCTACGTACTCAACTTAAAGTGTGCTAAGCCTGCCCGTTAACGTACGCAAATAATCAAGTCTAGTGTACGCTAGCTGTGTACTGACAGTCCTCTCTGATCAGCCGACTGTCCTGCCTGATGACATAACGTATGTTACGTACCAAACGTAGCGCACGTTATTCATTCCCGATAGCGCACGTTAATATGCCTATCTTAGCGTGCGCTAACTATGCATGGCAGTTTTCTACTGGGCAGAAAACTTGAGATAAAGGTGAAGAAACTCATGAAATCTTCAGTGTTAATACATGCCATCTCCGTGCATATCATGCTTATACGGTTTGTGAAAGATCTTTACGTATTAAATGACTATGAGATACTAGGATACATATAATCATCACAACACCATAATTCATCTTTGATCTTCAAGAAATATCCTAAGTCCAATCCATTTCATGTCCCAAAACATATGGTTCCTTTATGTAAAGACATAAGAACTTGGTAATCTCCATATACTGGTCATAATCGGTTTTGAAGATACATGAATATGCTAGGAGTTCAAACACAAAAAGGTTCAATGGTTTATACGATGAAAAAGTACCAAAACATCGAAAATATCCTACTAACACATGATGTTCGACTACTTACAAATTTAACTGACTAGATAATCCAAAATCATGATCAAAACGTCCTTCAGAATACTACTAATATCGGTGAAGAATCACCTACCTCAAAGTAGCGAAGAACACGAAGGAACTTGAAGAAATCCAACACCGAGAGCTTGAACACCAATCTCCAATGATCTACAATCTTCAACTCGGGCTTAGGATGATGATATGAAGGGTTTAGGATGAAGAGAGTGACTCTCTAAGTCCAAGGATTCGGATGTGGGAAGTGAAAAGGCTGAAAATACGAAAAAGGATGCTGTCTTATTTATAGAAAGTGGTTATTAGCGCGCGCTAGTCCATACTCATAGCGTGCGCTAACGGCTTACTGACTACAATGTACTCAGCATTTAGCGCGCGCTATCCTTATATCAGTAGCGTGCGCTACCGCGTTGACTTGGGCATACTTGAACTCAGCTCGAGCTCAGTAGTCCGTACGGATCCATATTCGAGGACTTGTGTGTACTTGACCCCAACTCGACATGAGTAGACCGTACAAATCCTTATTTGAAGACTTGGGCAACTTTCCCTCAGCTCGATCTGAGCATATTTTACCCATTCATATTTGAAGACTTAAGTTCACTTGCCCTTAGCTCGAAATAGGTAGGTCGTACGGATCCCAATTCCATGACTTGAGCGTACATGCCCTTATCTCAAGATGAGTGTTCCGTAAGGATACCTATTTTAAAAGTTGGCATACTTACCTTCACCTCGGGATGAGTAAGACATACAAATCCCTATTCGAAGACTTGTGCATACTTGTCCTCATTTCGAGACGAGTAGGTTGTTTGGATCCTTATTTGAAGACTTATGTGTGTTTAAACCGCTCGAAACTGGGTCGGAATAGATCTCTAGGGTGAGGGCCGAAGCCCTACGCTCTTCATGGCTGAAATGCCATGAAAATGGCCGAAATGTGAATTTATAACACAAAAGAAACATCTAGGTCGGTTTAAGGGCAATATGGTAATTTGCCTCGCAGTAGACGGATGCTCATACGATCATTAACAATGATCAACTAACCAATTAACCGAGAATATCATCGACATGATAAACTCTAATACGACCAACCAAAGGTCAAAACACAACCGAGAATATCATTAACATGATAAACTCTAATATTACCAATGAACAATCGACGGTAATTGGGAATACCCTCACACGGTAAGCTCCAACACGATCAACACAGAACCGCAGAAGCAAATATATAAAAGAATAACATTCTAAAAAACCCAGGGCTCTAATATTCATCAATCGACAACTCGAATGACGTGCACGACTCGACTCGACCCGACTGCCTAGGTTTTCTCAACCTAAGCTCCGATACCATATTCTGTAACACCCCCAGATCCGACCGGGAATATTACAGCGCCGTGGGCCCCGAGATGGAACCCACAAGGCTAAAAGACATTTTCGCAAACATTTACAAACGTACAAGAGGCTAACGACTATACTATCTTTTAAAAACATTCGAAGACTTTATAAAAACTCGTTTATCAAAACCGTCGTAAAGACTAATTTGAAACTACAAGGCCCAAAATGCTAAACTCAACAGTTTAAAACCATATGTTAAGCTATCGCTTACACGTACCGACAAAATAGTTTAGAAAACCATTTCCAAAATAACTCAAATTGCCAAAAGTCAAAAGGGCTTTTAAGAAATACTCACGCAGCAGAAAGGACAAACAATTTAAAATACTCTAGCAGCGGAATACAACATATAATCAGAAGACTCGATTCACAAACACAAGCCATAGCCAGTATCCTCCAGGAAGCTCATCTCTTCACGACTGCTACAAGCTCGATATCCCAAGAACCTAAAAAGAAAGCCCACGATGGGGTCAGCCATAATATCCAACAATGATAACAATCACATAGCGTCAATAATTACATACCAATGAAAATACTAAGTAAGAATATGACCAATGTAATCTTACTGCCATAAATTTACCAACTCGTGATAAAAATTACCCAAGTTCACATCTCGTATCCTTTCAACAACACAATAAGCTCATACCGAAATATCTGTATTGTATCTCAACAATACCCAAGGTGCTCAAAACATTATCCTAACTCACTGTTACGAAATCTGCTAACTCTGTTCAACCCAATCCATCGGGTAACCTCATCACATCTCAACACGATAATCGATTGTCCATCAAAAGACAATTACCAAAGGAAATATGGAACATACCTCGAGACGCACAATACCACGACAATCATGTCAATCTGATCCGAGATCAGATCAATACAACATACGGACATGGTCCTAACGCAAAGACCTACAAATGCATACTCATATGACAACGTCAATATGCTCACATCAATAACAACAATGTATACTTTATGGATAACCCATAATATACGTATGCACAACAACAACATATGGTAATCCAATGATCCAGCGCACACAGCTATAGATTCCCATAATGATCCCGTCGGACCAATGCATGGTGGAATTACCTATCCAGCGATCCAGCGCACACAGCTATAGATTCCCATGATGATCCCGTCAGACCAACGCATGGTGGACATATGACAACAATGCACAACTGCACAAAACAACAATACACAATGCACGACAACAACAATACACAAATGCGTCACAACATGATCGACACAAAATGACAAAAATAATATGTTACTTGCCCCGAGTCCTTCGAGAGCAATCTCGATGTCAAAACCATCACTGACGATTACCCTCCACATTCGACGGTCCAAAATGTCACGGACGGTAGATAATTCATATCTTCGTCTTTATCACAATGTATCCTCGACACCCACGTATACCAATAATAAAAGTAAATCATATACATTCTGATTTAAATTCCCAAAATCCGAAAACAACTTACAATCCCAAATCTCCCGTGTTCACAATTATAAGCATTGCTATACGAATTATAAAGGAATGAAACTGAAACCATTCATTAAATATTACAAACTGTGCAAGTAATAACTTGCCTCGATACCGACACGATGATGATGAAGCCGTTACCAATTCCTTGTCGTCGTCTACAATCTCCTCGGCTCTCGGCCAAAGCGATTCACGAACGTTCTCGAACACGACCGCAACATACTTCTAGTCGAAGATTATAACCAACGATCAATGATCACAACCTATTAAAGTAATCAATTAACACATATCTGATAATAATCATTTCCCGATATAACCAATCAATCAACTCAACGGCTCAATAATTCCTCGATCATATACAAAACCAAATAATCCAACTCAAAATTTTCGAACTCATATCTACAATACAAACCGCAACTCGATGATCATACTTAACAATCAATACAACCGATCAATAAACCCAATGTTTCCACAATATTCCGATTAAACATAAATCCGAACAACCCGAATCAATCAATCTTAAACTCATAACCACGATACATTTCCATAATCCGATAATCATATCAGTGATCAACTCATCTTGATAACAAGGATTACATAACATACTCTATTCCTAATTCATACGAATTAACGCGATTCCTCCTTGTTTATAATTATAAATTTCATAGTAGGACAATACTATCGGCATAATCGGCAATCCGAACTACCCAATTAGTTCAATACCATTGAGAATCTTGTTTTAAGATTAATTATAATCTTCCCGGATTCAAAACTGTTATCATGATTCGTATTTCGTCATTAACATACGAATTCTACCACTACAATCAACACAACATTGGTTTCAATACTCAAATCCATGATTATACTTAAAACCATTATGTATCCTATCACATTTTTCTCTTTGATGTGATAAATATACCAAGAACATCAAGAACATAACGAACACCATGATTCCATAATCATGTTTATAACAAATAACATAATTGAAGACATAAACCATCGTATCCTTCAACATACAATTCACATAACCTCAAGAATCGTAACAACAATACCATAATTATCTTCATACGAATCATTCATCAATAATAGCATAAAAATCCGAATTCAAGGTGTAGAGTTCATCAACATACCTCAAGAACATGAATAACACAATCAAACTCTTCAAGAATCATCAATATCTTCATATTCAAGCCTCAAATCCATGCTCCCAAGCTTATAACCAAGTTAGAAGAGGTTAAATCTCACTTTCATATACAGAGGGACGAAGTTTGGAGAAAGAAATGGTTTTTCTCTCTTGAAGAAATGAGGAACCGATCCTTATTTTATAATCTGCACAGCCATTACGTACGTTATCAATCAACATTAACGTACGTAATGCTTCCTTACGTACGCTACCGGTCCTTCATAGCGTACGTAACATCATTCCAGAACTCACTGACTTGTTTCGTTCGATTGATTACGTACGTAACACTCGTTCCATAGCATATGTAATACACACGTTGACTTGCTATAGTAAATATCCATTTAACGTATGTAAAACACTACTCATAGCGTACGTTATCGAGGAGTTGACTCGCCCATGCACGTTCTGCACCAAAAGATGCTGACCACGGGACCCACCTGTCGGCCATAGCCTGATCCTGTCTATTCCCCTCGTTACGTACATAATGCGCTATACGTAGCGTACGTAACACTTAGTAGTTTAGCGTACGTTATCTCCTAAACTTAACATACGTTAAGAGCTCTGTTCTTTATCCATTTACACTGATCTTGCTCATCGTCTCAATATACCGAATACGTATACGCGACACACTATATCCTTAAATGTAATTGTCGACCAAGTACGATAATTATACCAATATAGTTGTCTCAATCCTTCATTTATTTTATCCATATTGTACAGATTCCACGCTGTATAGCATAACTCGGATAAAATAACATTAAACAACAGTAGTAGAAATTCCGGGTATTACAATAAGTATGATGTTTTCAATGACTTAGTTCAAATATGATATCGCACGACAAAGGAACTTGACACATTAAATAGTTTAATTGACTATAAACTTATATTATTTGGGTAGTCATAATGTCTTTCTAGAGACTGTTTATGATTTATCATTTAGTAAAGTATTAAATGATCGCCAACATAATATAAGCCTTTGGGGTCACAACACGAGAATTAAAGTCAAGCAAGAATAATTAGTAGATATAATATTGAATATTATATTTATTAAGAAACTTAATAATGAGTAATATATAATATATGATATAATTTTCATCAGCTTCGGGTTCGGATTTGGATCTGTTCTTCGGATTAAGGTAATTCGATGAACTCTTTATTAAATCTATTAAATTACTGCATGAGAATCCTCATCTGGGTTTTTTCTATAATTATTCCGCTGCGCTTTTGCCCAAATTCTTGTATTAGATACACGTAAAACCCAACAATTGTGTCGGAGCGAACTTGCAAGTAATTTAATTATTTATGTAGAACATATTTATATGCTTTGATGCCGGCCACAGGTAATATGTTTACGGTCTCATGGGACCCCCTCCACCTAATTGGCATAAAGATACTGACGGATGTGCGCTCGGCTCCCTTGGACCATCTTCAGGTGGCGGGATTTTTCGGAATTGTAGGGGTTTCACTCTCGGTGGATTTTTTATCACCCTCCCCCAGGGATTTGCCTTTCAGGCCGAGCTTCAGGCGGCTATGATAGATATCGAGGTGGCTAAGGATCGGGTATGGACAACCCTTTGGCTGGAGTCCGACTCCACCTACGTGGTTCACTGCTTGCAGACTCGCTCTTTATATGTACCTTGGCGACTTCGTGCTCGCTGGATAAGGACTTTACATTCGATTAAGGATTTCACTCTTAAGGTCACACACATTTTTAGAGAGGGTAACCAGGCTGCTGATGCCCTCTCTAATATTTGCACTCCCTTTACATGGTGGAACCCTCTTCCCCCACATGTGGCTCACATTGATCAGCACGACCTATACTTTACTTATACTCGTGTTCACTAACATTCACACCCCTAGTTTTTGCAGGCTTTTGAGTGTTGATCTTGCAGGATTCCATGAACCCTCTCACTGGGTCACAACGTTTTTTCTCTCATGATACCCCTCCCCATTTTTTGTCTATGCAGGGCTGTTCCGACCTCTCTTTGGGCATTGGCGATTTTCCTCACATCTCCCCACTCCCGTTGATTTGCAGGTTATCTTTTTATCGAAATTGACGATATTGCTTTCGGGCTGCTGGTACTCTTTTTCCCATTATTGGCTTTTTCCAACATGGTTTTCCAATATATGGGGTTTAACTAGGCCAGCCAATTCATCCTACTCTGGGATGAACTCTGGATGCTTCTTCGATCTTGGCGCTTGTGCTTGAGACACGCCCGGCAGTTCTATCGCCCTGGACGGACCCCAATGGCAGTCATTGCTCTGCCACTCTTCACTGGTTTGATTGTACGAGTTTGGCCACCCATGCAACCCTCGCACCTCTCCGGATGCTGTTCTCGGATGCATATCTCACATCATTTCAAGTGTTTCCTCCCACTCTCGGCGTTGCGGTCCATTCGTGCGTGGTTTTCCTCTCCACGTTGTTCAACGCCCGATCTGTTAGGACTTTCTTACATCTCTAGTCCACTACCGGCTTGTGGTACTTTGTGTTCTCCTTCTTTGCTCTGCTTATCATATATGGCCGCATGTGGCCTCTCACACTTTTGGGTTGGTCCATTCTCTTTTGTATGACTTTCTTCACAATTTTTATACAAACATCTATTTATCATATTTATATGCTTTGGATATATAAAATTATGTTCTTGATCATATTTATAAAATAGAGATTTTTATAAATATTTTTCTGATTTAATTTGATTAAATCAGATCGTTGAAAAATCATTTTCTGGACTGTTTATCGCAAAATTTGCTGTCCAGAACTGATCTAGAACAGCACAGCGAATTGGTCAGCAGACAGGGTCGGGTCCACTTCGGGTTGCGAACTGTGGATCAGGACCCATGGGTAGTGAAAAATCACTAAAATAGGATGCCGATGAAGACGGGATTTGATCCCGTGATGTTCAGACTCGAATGCATCGTCCCGCCATCTCGGTTGTAACTCTCTTTGTGAAACTTGTTCACTATTATTTTATTTAAACCACAATACTCTTTTGTAAATTAAAAATAATTGTTTCGAAAACATATTACTTGCGGCCGGCGGGATTCGAACCTGTGCGGCCATGTGTTAGATTGTTGATTCGTGTGCGGGATTTTTTCTTATATCTGACTGTCAGGCATATTCATGTGTTTGTTAATTATATGATAATTAATTATAGATATGTTTGGTGTATGGCATGACCATAAATTGACCAATGTGATTGGATGTTTCAATTTATTATTAGGTTGGTTTCAACGGCCTGCGTGTCGTTTAATTAAAATTAGTTTTTATGGCCTGCCGATCGTCTATTAATTTATTATAATAATTTATGTCCTGCGTGTCTTTTGCCCTCTTGTAATTTACTTTACTGGTGTAGTATAGTTTTTCATTAATGTAATGAACACAAGAAAGAGATGAAGGACGGATTAAAGGAGCCAATTGATCGTGTATGACGATCCAAGGAGTTGGAAGATCAATGAAGACCAATTATACCCTTTAGATTGACCTTTGTGATTTTCATGCTGGCTCATGAAAATCACGTTAGGATTACAGTCATGTATACACGGTCCTATACTTTATTATGTCGTGTGATGTTATGTATGTTTAAATTTATGCATGTATGTGATGCGATGTATGTTTAAATGTATATTAACCACGATATGAAACATAAAATAAAACCCCTCATTAAATTTTTTAATGTCGTTCAAATAAAAGTATCAAGGCTTCGATCATCTTGAGTAGGTCATGTCAAAGTTGGGTGCTCGGATTATCTTGGTAAGGTGGGATAAGTAATGGTGATAACTATGTGTTTTAATGAATTAAGAATTCAAAATAGTTTTGAACCTTAAGGCATAAGATGGGATTATAACATGCTTGGGCATAAGATGCCAAATCCCATAAGTATAATCTAAGAGTTACATATGATGTAATCGATAAAGGGTTATCCACATAAAGTAGCTCAATTCTAGGCGTTATGCCAAAGCTGAGTTTAGAATTGCACAAAATGGGGTCTTAGCCGACTAAAATTACAAATGTTGTAAAATCTTGGGTATTTTATTTTAGTGGGAGTATTTCTCGAGAAATAGAAATGTGACTAAATACTTTGCATATTGAATTTTGTAGATAATAGAATGGTATCAAACAACACATCCACCATTTCACTGCGATCCATCCTTGAGAAGGACAAGCTCAAAGAAAATGACAGCAACTATCTGGATTGGATCCGGAGCTTGAGAATAGTTCTCAAGTAAGAAAGAAAGTTGTACATTCTTTAAGAAGAGTTAACTATGTGTTTAATTCTCAACCGTTATGGAGCTATTCTGAATTACCGAGAGAGAGTCATTTCTATCATTGCAGATGACGGATCTGAACACTTATTTCGAGGGTGGAGACCGGGAAGCTCGGGAAAATTGATCAAAGCAATGAAAGCCGTGAAATTACTGAAGCAAGGATGTCATGGACTTTGGTGTTACGCCATGAGGAAAGAGGAAGGAGTAGAGCTCTCGTCTATTTCAGTTGTGAATGAGTTCTCAGATGTATTTCCTGACGAACTACCTGGGTTACCTCCGCAGAGAGAAGTGGAATTCACTATCGAATTAGAGCCTGGAGCAGCTCCTATTTCCAGAGCACCATACCGCATGGCGCCAACCGAGATGTATGAACTCAAGAAGCAACTGGAGGAATTGTTACAGAAGGGCTATATTCAACCTAGCGTTTCTCCTTGGGGAGCGCCCGTTCTCTTTGTCCGGAAGAAAGACGGATCCCTCCGACTGTGTATTGATTACAGGGAACTTAATAAGATGACAATCAAGAATAAGTATCCTATACCTCGGATCGACGACTTGTTTGATCAACTGCAAGGGGCAAGGGTATTCTCGAATATTGAATTGCGATCAGGATACCATTAGTTGAGGATTAAGGAATCGGATATACCAAAGTCTGCTTTCAGGTCCCGGTACGGGCATTATGAATTCGTAGTGATGCCGTTTGGACTTACCAATGCTCCTGCGGTATTCATGCAATTGATGAATCGGGTATTCTTGGAATACTTGGATAAATTTGTGGTCGTCTTCATTGATGACATCTTGATATATTCGAAGGACGCAGAGGAGCATGCCGAACATTTGCGTGTGGTTTTGAGCACCTTGAGGAAGGAACAACTGTATGCAAAGTTTTCAAAATGCGAGTTCTGGCTCAGGGAGGTAACTTTCCTTGGGCATGGGATATCAGCCGACGGAGTTCAGGTGGACCCAAAGAAAGTCGAAGCAATCTTGGAATGGGAAGCCCCTAATAACGTGAAAGAAGTCCGGAGCTTCCTAGGACTTGCTGGATATTATCGCCGCTTTGTAGAGGGATTTTCCAAGATCTCTCGTCCGCTCACTCAGCTGTTACAGAAAACTCAAAAGTTCAAGTGGTATGAGAAATGCCAGGCTTGTTTTGATGAACTTAAGAAGAGACTGACGACAGCACCTATTTTAGGATTGCCAGATGGAACTGATGGATTCATGGTTTACAGCGACGCTTCAAATTAGGGTCTGGGATGTGTGTTGATGCAAAAGGATAAGGCAATTGCCTATGCTTCTCGGCAGCTGAAACCATACGAGGTTAATTACCCGACTCATGATCTGGAGCTAGCAGCTGTAGTCTTTGCCTTGAAAATTTGGAGACATTATTTGTACGGCACTCATTGTCAGATCTTTACAGATCATAAGAGCCTAAAGTACATTTTCAATCAGAAGGAATTAAACATGAGGCAGAGAAGGTGACTGGAATTGATCAAGGATTACGACTTAGAGATTCTCTATCATCCGGGGAAAGCAAACGTTGTGGCTGATGCATTGATCCGTAAGCCTGTTTCTCTTCGAGTGTTGGAAGCACTTACGTCCCAAACCAGCATTCAACGAGAACTAATCCGCGAAGGGATTGAAGTATGGGCACCAGGAATTCAAGGGCAACTATATGTGATGGAACTGACTTCGTCACTAGTCGAGGAAATCAAATCTAAGCAGTTGAGCGATTCTCTGATCCTTCGGTTATGTGACGAAGTAAAGAAAGGAAAAGCCCCAGGATTCGTGATACAAGACAATGGAGTTCTGAGATTTCAGAGTCGACTTTGCGTTCCCGATGATGATGATTTGAGGCGGACTATTCTGAAGGAAGCTCACTGCGCGCTCTATTCTATTCACCCAGGCAGCAGTAAGATGTATAAGGATTTAAAACAAAACTTCTGGTGGGGGAATATGAAGAAGGACGTAGCAGAGTACGTTTCGAGGTGCTTGACTTGTCAGCAAGTTAAGATTGAACATCAGCGACCCGCCGGAATGTTAAAGCCGCTTCCGATCCCTGAATGGAAGTGGGAGGACATCTCGATGGATTTCATCACTAGTATGCCAAGGACTAGAACGGGAATGAACATGATTTGGGTTGTAGTTGATCGACTAACCAAGTCGGCTCATTTCCTAGGGATTAAAGATACATGGGGACCCAAGAGATTGGCGCGAGTATTTATTGCGGAGATAGTCCGATTGCATGGGACGCCGAAGACCATTATTTCGGATCGAGATGGTCGTTTCGTGTCGTACTTCTGGAAAGCAGTTCACAGGGCTCTGGGGACTGAGCTCAACTTTAGCACGGCTTATCATCCCCAAACGGACGGTCAGTCCGAAAGGACTATACAAACGATAGAGGACATGCTTAGAGCCTGTGCTTTTGATTGGTCAACTGATTGGGAAGTTCATTTGCCATTGATTGAATTCACTTACAATAATAGTTGGCACGCTTCTATTAAGATGGCACCATTTGAAGCTTTGTACGGGAGAAGATGCCGATCACCCCTGTGTTGGGATGATTCTTCAGATTTGATCGGGACGGAACCGGAATTGATAATTCAGACTCAAGAGAAGATAACTTTGATTCGAGAAAGACTGTTGACTGCCCAGAGTCGACAGAAGTCTTATGCAGACATATGTCGTCGCCCTCTAGAGTTCGACGCTGGAGACCATGTACTATTGAAGGTGTCTCCTACACGAGGGATTTTCCGTTTTGGGAGGAGAAGCAAGCTTAGCCCTAGATATATCGGGCCATTCGAGATCCTCTAGAGGGTTGGAGATTTAGCATACAGGTTGGCCTTACCGCCATCGCTGAGTCACGTTCACAATGTGTTTCACGTATCCCAATTGCGGAAGTATGTACCGGACCCCAGTCACGTCATTGAATTCGACGAGATCGAGATAGCTAATGATGGCACCTTCGAAGAGAGACCAATCAAGATACTTGGGATTCGGATTAAACAATTGAGGAATAAACCAATACACTTGGTTAAAGTATAATGGTCGCGACACGGAGTTGAAGAGGCCACTTGGGAAACGGAGGACATTATGAAGACTAGATATCCGGAGTTGTTTTAATCTTAAGTTTCGGGTCGAAACTTCTTTTTAGGGAGGAAGGATGTAATACCCGAGATTCTGATATGTTTTTGGAACTTGTGATATTTTAATTATTGTACTTTTGTCTGAGTATTATTCTCCGTATTTTATAATCCGATGTTGTCGAGCGTATGATTTCATGATTGCGATTTAAAAATAGTAATTCTGCGCATGTAGCGCACGCTATCGGCTATGTGTAGCGTACGCTAACATGGATCCATAGCGCACGCTACAAAGGAACATTAGCGCACGCTATGCGTGGTCAATTTGATTGAGACGTGTGGTAGGTGAGATCTGGCCGGGGATCTTGGTCGGATTGTGTCGGGATGAACCTGGACGGCTTTCGGGAAAAGCCAAGTCAACGCCTTAGCGCACGCTACAGGCATGTGCATAGCGCACGCTAAGTGCTGAGTACAGTGAAGTCAGTAGCCGTTAGCGCACGCTACGAGCAGGGACTAGCGCGCGCTAATAACCATTTCCTATAAATAGGACATCATCCTTTTCGTATTTTCAGTCCCTTCTTTTCCCACAACCGAATTCTTATACTTAGAGTATAACTTCCTACATCCTAAACACTTCATATCAACATCCTAGCTCGTGATTGAAGATCGTATATCATTGGAGATTGGTGTTCGAGCCTTCGACGTTGGATTGCTTCGATTTTCTCCTTGTTCTTCACTACTTTGAGGTAGGTGATTCTTCACCAATATTTGTAGTGTTCTAAAGGACGTTTGATCATGTTTTAATAGTCAGTTAGTTCGTTCAAATCGATCATCATGTGTTAAAAGGATATTTTCGACGTTTCGGCACTTATTCATCGTATGAACCTTTGAACCTTTTTAGTTATGGACTCCTAAGCATTTTCAAACCGATTTGTGATCAGTATATGGAGATTTTCAAGTTCTTATGCATTTATATAGAAGGATCATATGTTTTCAGACTTATAACGGATTGAACTCAGGATATCCCTTGAAGATCTAGATGAACTATGGTGTTGTGATGATTATACGTATCTTTGTATCTCCTAGTCATCTAGTACGTAAAGAACTTTCACAAACCTTATTAGCATGTTATGCTCGGGGATGACTTGTATTATCACCATAGAATTCATGAGTTCATCACCATTTGATCCAGTTTCCTACCAGTAGTAATCTGCCATGCACGGTTAGCGCACGCTAACGTACATTAGTTAACGTGCGCTATCGGGGATAATTTAACGCACGCTACGTTTAGTACGTAACGTACATTATGATATCAGCCGAGTCAGTCGGCTGATTATAGAGAACTGTCAGCATATGGCTAGCGTACGCTAGGATTAGACGATAGCTTACGCTAACAGGAAGGCTTAGCGCACGCTACGTAGAGTACGTAGCGTACGCTAAGTGGTTCAGGCAGACTGCATATTTTGAGCTTTGGGCCGTAGATCGAATTGTTAGGCAATCGTTCGACTTGAGATGATTTGTATATCATTTCTTTTGTTAAGGTTCGAGCTTGCTACGTTGATCGAAGGGGGCAGCCTTCGAGTGTGTTGAGATCATTGGAGTGTTTCGTTCTTGCCATCTTCGAGGCAAGTATCGTAATGTGTTAAAATTGATATTTTGAGCGTGTTTGTGGTTTATTCATGTTGTTGAACATGGAAATTAATTTGTTGAATTGTCATGATATTCGTTATCTAGTATTTGTATGTTCGTGTTGATGAACATAATGATTTGGCATATGTGTATGCATGAGTTGTATTTGTGTACGTTGTACGATCTATGCTGAGGGCGCTGGATCGGATGTCCACCTCGTGTTGGTCCGACGGGATCATCTTGGGATCTAGGCTGAGGGCGCTGGATCATTGGACGGGTTATTTCCACCTCGTGTTGGTCCGACGGGATCATCTTGGGATCTATGCTGAGGGCGCTGGATCATTGGAATACCCTTGCTGTGTTAATGGAATCTTGTGGATTCCCATTGTCAGATTCCGGTAGCGGAAGTCCGTGTGGTGTATCTTCTTATGTATTGTTGATGCATATTCGAATTGTTTAATATGATACTTGTACTAGCATCGTTTTACTAACCCCTTCGGGGGTGGACATTTGTTTTGATGTTCAGGTAGCCGAGGAGCAGGGAAACAGCCACAGTACCGACGTGACGACGAAGGGGTTCAGTGATGTTTGTTGTTGTTGGTGATTCGTTTTTCTTGTTTTGATTTCAGTACTCGAGTACGCGTTTCGTATTAATATTATTTCGATATGGTTGTATTAATTACTCGTTAAACCAGTTGAATGGTTTTGTAAACTTGAATTTCCGCAGTATTGATGTCTTATATTTACATTTCTTTTAAATTAGCCTTGTAAATCCTTACTCAAAGGGTTTACGGCGCTGTAATTATTCCGAATATCTCGGGGTGTTACAGATATGATCCTAAAATCATTACCTGATAGTTTCGGTCAGTTTATTATGAACTATAATATGAATGAGATGAGAAGTCCATTGATGAGTTGCAAGGGATGATTAAAACGTTCGAGCAAAATATTAAGAAGAAATCGAGCCACGTGCTGATGGTCAGCAAAGGGAAGTTCTTCAAGAACAAATGCAAGGGTAAAGGTAAGGCAAAAGTTGCCAAAGCTAAAGACACTACGAAGCCGATTTTCAAGGCAAAAGTTCCCAAGGATGGAAATTGCCATTGTTGCACTAAACCAGGACACTGGAAGAGAAATTGCAAGGTTTACTTGGAAGAGCTGAAGCGTACCAAGGGTAGTGAGACTGCCACAAGTATATTTGTTATAGAAGTAAACTTCTCTACTTCTAACTCCTGGGGTATTGGATATTAGATGTGGATCTCACATTTTTAAAAATATGCAGGAGTTGAGAAGTAGTCGAGAGCTAAAGAAAGTGGAAGTAGATATAAGAGTGGACATTGGAGCAAGAGTTGCTGCACTAGCCGTTGGAAACTATGATTTTTAGTTTTACCCAATGGGCTTTTGTTAGTTTTGAACAATTGCTATTATGTTCCTGCTATGAATAGGAATATTATTTCAGTTTCTACATTAGATTGTGAAGGTTACAGTTTTCTTATTACGTGCTGATTCGCGGAAAAGACCGAAAAGAAGCCAAAAAGGGGCTTGGCATCGCCCAATAGGAGGCAAGAATGACCCGGCTTTCTGAAATGGAAAGTCTAAGATTATTCATATTTTTTTTGATGACTTGCTTTATGGTAACGCAAAGTTATATACTGGCATTTCCAATATTGATCTAGACGAGTCCAATACTTTAGAAGTCTATAACATTGCAACCCAGAAACATAAGCTCAGTGATTCTAATTCGACTTACTTATGGCACTGTCGACTTGGCCATATAAACGAGAAATGCATTTCTAAACTCCACCATGATATACTTTTAGACTCCTTTGACTGTGAGTCATATGGGGCATGCGAATCTTGTTTATTAGGCAAGATGACGAAGAATTCTTTTACCGGTCATGGAGAAAGAGCTAGTGGTCTATTAGGTCTAGTACATATTGATGTATGCTGACCTCTTAGCACTCATGCTAGAGGAGGATACCAATACTTCATCACTTTTACCGATAATTTTAGTCGGTATGTGTTGGCCACAGAGTATACAGTAAGCAGCTTAGAAAGGGAGGATACAATAAGCTATATGTTTTTCGAAGTTATTTGCGTAGCAGAAGACTAATATTGAGTTGTTTTAAGTACAGTAACTAGTTGCTCTCCTGTTTGCTTGATGCGTACAGGGTTTTCACAATGTATACTTTAAATCAAAGTTAGAAATGACAAAAAGTAAGGACGGAATGTAAAATGCATACAGATATAAGTGGTTCGAGGTAAACCCCTCTACATCCACTGGTCCTCCACACGGGAGTAAAATGTTTATTAAAATCACTACATACACAACTACGGGACTTTAATTAAACCTGTCTCTATATCGTTCACACAGATTGATATAATGACAACAGCTTGGGCCATTCACAAAGATTGGCTTTAGCTCTTTCGAATTGCTTCTTCTCAGACAGATCGAAGCTTAGTCTTTAATGATATTCTTCCCACACAGGTCGGAACTAGAAAGGACTTAGTCCACACAGTTCTAAGGTTGATCTCAACGGAAGATATGGTAGAACAAGTTCAAATAGCTGCTGTATGCTTTGACGAGCGATTGTTGTATGTTGTGCTGTCTGCATTAAGGACTGTATATTTCTTTTCTTTTCTTTTATAATGCTTTTGAATGTATATTTCTTTTCTTTTATAATGCTGTTGACACGTCTTTACAAGTGCACGATATCGTATCAAGTAGTAAGTGGAATTTTTGAGTCCGGTTTATCGATCCCACGAGAAAGTTAGGTTATATATTGAATTATACACTATTTAACTATTTGTTATAGAGATTTATAAGATTGAAACACACAATTTAAGAGTTTTGTTTGACAATTGCAAAGAAAATGCAATAATAGTTCTAATATTCAAGGAAATGAAAAATTGCACTAATAATAGATTAATAAAAGATAAAATGAAATAGTTGGAATTACAAACTTAGTTCATAATTAGTTATATAAGATGTATAGGAGATCATAAGATGAATTTACTTATTATGTTGTGTAGATTCAATTTTCCTTAAAAAGACGGTTTCTCATTCGAACTATAAAACGCCCCTTATATATTGAATCAATCCACTATATTTCTATGTTGATTGGCTTCAATACATAGCATTAGGTTTTATGAAAATAACTCAAAGAATCATCTAAGGTCTAGAGGTATATTTATATACCCTAGAACAACTTAGAGTAAAGATCATTTGATCTAATCAAACATATTTTCTTTCGAAACATATGAAGACCATAAATATCGTCATTTATTGGCCAAATAAATAAAGATAAGTAAAACAATGAAAATCACACACAATAATAAGTAATTCATAATAGATCTTTATACAAACTTAAATAACATGACTAACCTTGTTTATAATCCCAACTTAAGTAACTTAGCCCATTAAGGGTTTAATAAACATAATACAAGCTTGAGTGGTCATTATTAGTTGAAAAAGAGAAAGAATTGATCCTAACTCCCTTAGTAGATAAAAGAGAAAGAAGTAATAAACTCCCTTAACAACATATGCTATACCACTATTACACAAATCACTCAAGAACACAAGTGTGTTCTTCACACAAAAAGAAAATATTACAAAAAGTGGAAAAATATAAGATGAATGAATCATAATGATGGATCTAAGGGGTCTATTTATACACCTAAAGTCATCTAATAGCTCCAAAACTCCAGCATTATTACATTAGATCAGATCAATGCCAGCCATACCCTCAATAATAGACCAAAAGTATAAAAAATTAGGCAATGATCAATAATCTTCCAAGATTTACGGCCGTAATATTGAGGAGTTACGGCCGTAACTATGCTGACTTACGGCCGTAACTATGCTGACTTACGGCCGTAACATTGAAGAGTTACGGCCGTAACATGGCTACGGCTTTTTGCTTTGTGAATTACGCCCGTACTTTATGATGTTCCGCCCGTATGGGGTTTCAGACTTCATTTTCAGCCCAGAATTTCTTAGACTTTGCGTTTTTGCCCTAAATCTTTTCGGATGATAACTTTTGATATATAACTCTGATTTTGAATCCGGAAAGACTGCCGAACTCGTCTCGAAAAGCCCTACAACATGAATACATAAAAATTCAACAAAGAGAATATTTTATAAACATGTTATTTCTTGAGTAAATCAGTAATTCAATCCGATTAAGACTAGATTTACATCATCATCCGATAAAAATAAAATTATTAAAAACTAATTAATTAAAAGCAAAAACGAGTAGACTAGCTCAATTATGGGTGAAATTTATCGATACAAACCATGGATAAGTGAATAAAACTGACACTTATCACACCCCCAAACTTGAATTCTTGCTAGTCCCGAGCAAGACTCTTTATTAATCACACTCCAAAAATAAAAAAATAAAAATAAGGCACAAAATAAGAAAAATAATACACACACAAATTAAGAAAAATAATTATATATATAAAGAGGATAATAGATCAAACAGCTTTATACGGTAGATAGAAATGAATCAAGATTCAAAATAAATCTACTAATGATTTTGAAGTTAAAACACGGTTTTATTTTGTAATTCCAAAATGCAAGGTTTCCCTCCAAAAGGTTGATTATTTCTTTCCCACTCGTGCCACACACGACTTCCCTTTAATGGTTGCTCTCGATCACTCGTTTATTTTTTGACTCAATATGAAGAAGAATTTCATTGGCGTCATCAAATATTGTGATTTTTCACGAAATTGAGTGTATTGAAATTCAGCCGCTAATTAATTCAAATCTGCTTATAAACTACATCCCTTAGTGATAGCTTTCACACCGTTATTTGCTAACGTGTAGCTCTTTTCACCAACACATTTTCCATTTTTTTTTTATTTTTAGGTGATAGCTTTCACACCATTATTTGCTAACGTGTAGCTCTTTTCACCAACACAATTTCTAGCTTTTTTATGAGACGGCAGCTACGCACCAACAATGGTTAGTCCTTTATTTTTCGCAAAATTTTAGGATCTCCAAAATTAGGCAGCTGTTGCTGCTCAACACTTCTCCTTTTTTTTATTAGGTGATAGTTTTCACACCGTTATTTGCTAACGTGTAGCTCTTTTTACCAACATATTTTCCATCTCGTGTGAGACGGCAGCTATGCACCAACAATGGTTAGTCCTTTATTTTTCGCAAAATTGCAGGACCCCCAAAATTAGGCAGTTGTTGCTGCTCAACACCTTTTCAACTAGACTCCTTTCACCAATGACTTTTTTTTTAGGGAATAGGATTTTTGCAGAAAATTATTTATTAGTTAAGCATGAAAAATAAAAAACTCCACAAATTAAGTAAATTTCAATTCTATTTTTCATCAACCGACTAATTCTTCTTTTCTCAAGGTAACGAATGACTCGATTTTAAATAATAACTACAAGGCTTGGAAAGAGAGATTAAGGATCAAAAAATTTTGGAATATACAATTTTTTTACCGGTAAAAATAATTTTAGAAGCTTGTATATAGCTAACTTATTGGTGTTATGGCCAGATCTAGAAATCTCATAAATCAAAATACTATATATATATATATATATATATATATACTAAAATAAAATTTAAGGCAAATAACCAAAATAATCAAAACACACCAAAATACCAACACATCAAAATAATTAAAACATACCACCCCCAAACTAGAAAATAAAACTGTCCTCAGTTTTAAAAATAAAAAAAATAAAATAAAAAGGAAGGAGAAAAATAGAATACTCCTTGAAATGAAAGTTGATGCTTGAGCTAACGCCTTTTAGAATCTGCAAGAGAATAAATATACGAGGCAAATAACAAAAGAAAATAAAATATACTCGGAAGTATAACACAATTTTTAAGATGCTCTTCAAGAAAGTCCGAAGAGTCGCCCTACGCTGCCATCAATGCTTTAATAAAAAAACAAACAATAAAAATTACAGCAATAAAATAACAATACATAAATCGCGAATAGATGCGCGTCAAGAGATCAAGAAGAAACTCCTTAAGCTGTCATCATTTAGCACGATTTTTACACACAACAGAAAGTAAAAATACAAGAGGTCCGACATGGGTTATCAAAGGGAGAGGAATGAATCCACTTTTCGTTTTCTCACGGTAAAATCTTCCATCCAAACAATTTTAGCTAGAGCTGGATCTGGTTGAGGAACAAATTCATTGAGTTTTTTGATTAGTTCTTCTGGTGTTGTTGCAACGACTATGATTCTTTTAGCACGCTCGGAAATAAAACCCTTTTCAGTAGAGTAGTCAATGAAAGATAGTAAACCATCAAAGAAACCATTGACATTAAGCAGACCTGTTGGCTTTTGATGAACATTTAGCTGGGCTCTGGTAACCACATGAAAAAGTTCCTCAAGGGTGCCAAAACCACCGGGAAGGGTGATAAAGGCGCCAGAATTATTTATCATGTGAGTTATGCGATCTTGCATATTTATAGATCTAAACTCATCTCCAATAGTTGCCCCGTTGATTTTACTTTCAGCTAGTGGTTTTGGAATTATTCCCAACACTCTTACTCCTTCCATATAGGCAGAAGCAGCAGCTCGTCCCATTAATCCTAGACTTCCTCCTCCGTAAACTACATGAATGCATTTTTCTCCTAAGGTACGACCCAAGTTGTGGGCTGCTTCAGTAAAGCATGCCTCTTTTCCATAACTACCTCCACCAAAAATGCAGACTATGCTAATTTTTTTTGTTGAAGATGATGACTCCATTTTAGAAAAGAAATTTATTTGAGATAAAAAGAAGAAAAGTACAAGTTTGAGGGATGAATAAAAGAAACAAGCACAATGTTTATTTATAGAAGAAAAATGAGGTAAATTTGTTTAACAATTTTGTGATTGCGTTGATTGCGCTCCAACTACTCAATAGAATAATGAATGCATTTATTGCATATGACCCCTTTTTTATTCAGAAAATCTCACCTCACGATAAAAATAAAAGATACTTACGTGTATGTAGAATAGTTGTGATTGTGGCTCACATCTATCTCTGATTTTACGTTCAGAAACGGCCTAAATGCCTTCTATGAGTCGGGGAGAAGCTTCCCATCCAATTTTCTTACAACTTGGCAAACAGGGTCTTTTAACGTCAGATTCCCAAGACGTTGTTCATATTCTGGTTTGAATCTATTCCACAAACATCGAATTCCTTAATGTACGAGTCTACTAGGATGCGTGTCAAGAGAAATTTCGATATTATCTAAATTCTCTTTATTCAGACCATCCTTAATGAACTGTATTTTATCTTCTCTGTTTGCAGATGGAATTCCTAAAGATCGACATTTTAAATTACAGTTCCATCTAGCATATTTATAGCAAACAACTATTATCTTTGCTCGTCGTTTCTTGGCATATGAATTTTTTGCTAGCCCTGGTAAAAATCTAGTAGGTATTTCTGTGAATTCACCTGCTATTCTCACTTTGGCTTCAATTATGAATCTAATGTCAAAAGGAATGCTTTTATTCATAAGCAACCTCATCCTTTCAAGTCTTGTCTTGTAAATTTTTAAAATGACATTTTTGCTCAGAAAGGGAAATCTTTTTTCAATTTTATTCAAAGTTTCTTCCATGATAAAAAATAAAAATAAAATAAAATAAATAAAAGAATAATATCTAAAAATATCAGTTGTTGTGGGAAACTGAAAAATCCGACTCCAATAGTCACGGAGTACCGTTATCCGCCACTTGACCGGACAAACACAATTGAGTACTAAGTTACAACTACGAGAAAATATTTCCTATAACAATAGTTCACAATATAAGATTTCAAATATAACATTTATAGTTCCCCGGCAATGGCGCCAAAAACTTGACACGTCTTTAGTGTAACTATCGCAAGTGCACGATATCGTATCAAGTAGTAAGTAGACTTTTTGAGTCCGGTTTATCGATCCTACGAGGAAGTTAGGTTATATATTGAATTATACACTATTTAACTATTTGTAATAGAGATTTATAAGATTGAAACACACAATTTAAGAGTTTTGTTTGACAATTGCAAAGAAAATGCAATAATAGTTCTAATATTCAAGGAAATGAAAAATTGCACTAATAATAGATTAATAAAAGATAAAATAAAATAGTTGGAATTACAAACTTAGTTCATCATTAGTTATAGAATATGTATAGGAGATCATAAGATGAATTTACTTATTATGTTGTGTAGATTCGATTTTCCTTAAAAAGACGGTTTCTCTTTCGAACTATAAAACGCCCCTTATATATTGAATCAATCCACTATATTTCTATGTTGATTGGCTTCAATACATAGCATTAGGTTTTATGAAAATAACTCAAATAATCATATAAGGTCTAGAGGTATATTTCTATCCCCTAGAACAACTTAGAGTGGAGATCATATCATCTAATCAAACATATTTTCTTTCGAAACATATGAAGACCATAAATATCGTCATTTATTGGCCAAATAAATAAAGATAGGTAAAACAATGAAAATCACACACAATAATAAGTAATTCATAATATATCTTTATACAAACTTAAATAACATGACTAACCTTGTTTATAATCCCAACGTAAGTAACTTAGCCCATTAAGGGTTTAATAAACATAATACAAGCTTGATTGGTCATTATTAGTTGAAAAAGAGAAAGAATTGATCCTAACTCCCTTAGTAGATAAAGGAGAAAGAAGCAATAAACTCCCTTAACAACATATGCTATACCACTATTACACAAATCACTCAAGAACACAAGTGTGTTCTTCACACAAAAAGAAAATATTACCAAAATGGAAAAATATAAGATGAATGAATCATAATGATGGATCTAAGGGGTCTATTTATAAACCTAAAGTCATCTAATATCTCCAAAACTCCAGCATTATTACATTAGATCGGATCAATGCCAGCCATCCCCTCAATAATAGACCAAAAGTATAAAAAATTAGGCAATGATCAATAATCTGCCAAGAGTTACGGCCGTAACATTGAGGAGTTACGACCGTAGCTATGCTGACTTACGGCCGTAACATTGAAGAGTTATGGCCGTAACATGGCTACGGCATTTTTCTTTGTGAATTACGCCCGTACTTTATGATGTTACGCCCGTATGGGGTTTCAGACTTCATTTTCAGCCCAAAATTTCTTAGACTTTGCATTTTTGCCCCAAATCTTCTTCGGATGATAACTTTTGATATATAACTCTGATTTTGAATCCGGAAAGACTGCCGAACTCGTCTCGGAAATCCCTACAACATGAATGCATAAAAATTCAACAAAGAGAATGTTGTTTCCCAAAATATAATCCAAAGATAGATATTGCTGGAATGGTCGAGCAACAGCAAATTGCGAGAGCACGTCCGTGGGAATAGAAATAACACAAGATTTGCCGGGTTTGTTAGGCCCGGGCTTGAATGATCTCGCGAGATGTTATTAATAAGGATACGTTTGAGTACAAATATTAATGTAAGAATGCGATTACAATGAGTGTAAAAGATCCTATTTATCTAGCTCTTGAGTGAAGCTCTGCGTGTTTTTGTTCTCATTTTTGCCGACCGTCTCAGGATTGAGAGGTGCTGAGAGAGAGAAAAGCCGAGAGATAGCTATTTCCAAGAGTGAGAAATCCAAGTTATGAGCTGAATCCCCGTCTTTTCCAAGTGTAGGCAGCCTTCTATTTATAGGAGCTGAGATGCTCTGTTTACTGATGGGCGATCGCCTTTCATGTAATATAATAAGGGGCGATCGTCTTTATGTCACATGGGCATGCGCCTTAAAGCTGCGGCCGCTGGCTGCCCGACCAGTATGCGGTCCAATGAGGAGCCTGCACGCGTCCTGAGTTGCTGTCACGTACGGTCCCACTGTACACCTTTCGGCGGGTCTGTCGGTTGGTGAAATAATGCTGACAGGCTGTGGTCAACGATCCATGTTCTGCGGTGCCTTTTCTGGATCTGCATGTGGGACTCTGTCCGAGCTTCGCCCTTTTCCGACTAGACGGGCGATGGCTTTGCGTGGCATGAGGCAGTCGTCATTTGGTCGGTCACCAGGGGTCGATTGCCAAGTACCGAGAGACGATCGCCTTAGATGTCAATCGCTCAGCACCGGGACTTATCCTGGGACCTTCAGTCGGCCAATATGCCTTGGCTGTTGGGCTCTGGATCGGTTGCCCGGTCTCCATGTTGATCGCCTGGTGAGATGTATAAATCTCGACATAACAATTGCCTCCCAGCTTACTCCGATGTTGAAGACACGGGGTGAGCTTGTTCTTGCTGGCGATCATGTAGGATGAAGACGGGTGATCCACTGAGCGGACATTGAATTCGGACTTGGGTGATCTGGTCGATTGGATAGCTTTCTTCGGTCTCGTACCTGCAATAAACAATTTTGTCGATCCCTCGTAGAGAGCTGATTGCTTTGTTGTTGAGGAATCGTGCATAGTCGCGGAGTTCGATGGACCGACTCCATGACTATGTCTTGTGCGCGAGCGACATTGTCTGTCTCGTGACTCATTTTATTGTGAGGGTCCTCCGTTAGGCTGCACCTCGCCTCATATTTAAACGAAGGGCGTGCGGTCTTGGTCTGGAGAAGTCCTTGCGCGGGGCATCGTCGGATGAATCGACTCCACGTCCGCAGCTAGTTAGCTCTTTTCTACCTCGGATCGTCATGTTAGATGGCAATCCTCGATGGTATACGTTGAGACGGGGGTAGTTACGCGTCGCATTGTCCGGCGACCGTGTCCACTGATTTGCTTGGAGGGTCCTTCGACTATGCCCGCCTCGTATTTAAACGAAGGGCGAGCGATCTCAGCCCAAAGGAACCTTGCATAGACTAAGCAGTCGGTTCCATCGACCACCAGGACCATGGTTGCACTCTTCCACCTCATATCGTCATGTCAAACGCCGACCTTCGACGGTGTACGTTGTGCGGGGGAGGCGATCTCGTGCCTTAGTCCAACATGTTAGATGATGAAATGTAGATGGCGAGCGAGTCCTCCAATTTTGGTGATGTTGCTTGATAATGGCGATCAGGTTGGAAGACCGGTGACCGTCGTTCAGTCGCCGATCGCACTGCTCATAGGTTGAGAAGAAAACTTTGCCTGGCCAGAAAGTCTGCGGCTTTAGCGTGGAAGATCGCATAGGTTGGGGGATGGTCCTTCATAAGATGCCTGAACATAGGCGATAGACCATGGAATCCCCCTAGGACCGAGTATAGGGCGATCTCGTCGCTTATGGGCATGCCGTTGAGAATGATCTCATCTACACGGTTGATATAGTCTGCATCGGACTCTTCTTCTCCCTGCCTGATTTGCATCATGCGATGGGGACTTTCCGGCCGAGCGACCTTGGCGGCGAAGTAAGCTGTGAAGCTGTTCGCCAGTTGATCAAAGGAACTGATGGATCGCGGCGGCAATGAGGTGTACCACCTGTGGGCAAGGTCGTCCAGCGTCAGTGGGAACATTCGGCATCTGGTAGTGTCTGATGCCCCACACCCGGTCATGTAGATGCGGAACTTGCTCAGGTGAGTATTGGGATCCGACCTCCCCTCGTACAAAGGTGTTTGCGGAGGAGCGATCCTACGATGCAGGGGGGCGAGCTCGATGTGGACTGCGAGTGGCTCGCTCGGCCCGTCGATCTCTCTCTTGGAGCCTGCCCCAGATTCCAGGAGCGCCTTCATGTCGTCGAGCTGGCGCTGCATCGCGGCCATCGCTGTAGCTTGGTCGCTCGTGGTTCGGCTTCCGGAGCGGGAGCCGAGGCGATCGTGTACCGATCTCTTGGCTCCGCGGTCGCCGACCTCGGTTCTTTGGCGAGGAGGAGCCAGATGGCTGGCCTGCCTTCTGGGAGTCGGATATGCCGAACTCCTGGTGAAGGACTCGAGCTTCGTCGTCTCTTGGCGGGGGCCAGATTGTCCCGGTCGCCATGACGGGTCGCTGCCTAGGCGGCTGAAAATAGAGGTGCCCCAGCTGGCGAACGCCTCTTCTTGCCAATGGAGGCCTCCTCGCGATCGCTCGGTCAGTAACGCCTTGAACTTCTGTTTGGTCATGCGGCAGATGGCCGAGGGGGTTATAGCATGCGGCGCGTCGAAAGCTCTCCGTCGCTCCCGTAGGATGGCCAGGGTTCCTTCAATCTGTTCCGCGGTTTGGAACTGATCGAGCGAGAGGCTTGGGCCATCCATTGGGGGCGGGATCGAGAGTCTCGGACCGCGGCGGCTACCCTCTGCCATAGGCTGTGGCTCAGATCGAGACATAATGAGGCGTCTGGCGGATCGGCCAACGGCTTTCTTCGATGAGGAGGCAGGAGTCATGATTCTCAAAGCTTTCTTTGAAGAGCAGTGAGTGTCTCTTCAAGTATATGCGCCAGAGAACAGTGAGTGTTCTTCAAGACGGTAGGAATAAAAATGAGGGTTAGATCCCCTTCCTCTAGCGCCAATTGTTGTTGCCCGAAATATAATCCGAAGATAGATATTGCTGGAATGGTCGAGCAACAGCAAATTGCGACAGCACGTCCGTGGGAATGAAAATAACACAAGATTTGCCGGGTTTATTAGGCCCGGGCTTGAATGCTCTCGCGAGATGTTACTAATAAGGATACGTTTGAGTACAAATATTAATGTAAGAATGCGATTACAATGAGTGTAAAAGATCCTATTTATCCATCTCTTGAGCGAAGCTCTGCGTGTTTTTCTTCTCGTTTCTGCCGACCGTCTCAGGATTGAGAGCTGCTGAGAGAGAGAAGCCGAGAGATAGCTGTTTCCAAGAGTGAGAAAGCCAAGTTATGAGCTGAATCCCGGCCTTTTCCAAGTGTAGGCAGCCTTCTATTTATAGGAGATGAGATGCTCTATTTACTGACGGGCGATCGCCTTTCATGTAATATTATAAGGGGCGATCGTCTTTATGTCACATTAAAGCCTGCGGATGCTGTTGGCAGCCAGTATGCGATCCCAATGAGGAGCTGCACGCATCACGATTCTTTATCACGGGTGGTCCCACCGTACACCTTTCGTAGTGCTCGGTTGGTGAAAAGATGCTGACAGGCTGTGGTCAACGATCCATGTTCTGCGGCGCCTTTTCCGGATCTGCATGTGGGACTCTGTCCGAGCTTCGTCCTTTGCCGACTAGGCGGGCGATGGCTTTGCGTGGCATGAGGCAGTCTTCATTTGGTCGGTCAGCAGGGGTCGATCGCCAAGTACCGAGAGACGATCGCCTTAGATGTCGATCGCTCGGCACCGGGACTTGTCCTGGGACCTTCGGTCGGCCAATCTGCCTTGGCTGTTGGGCTCTGGCTCGGTCGCCCGGTCTTTGTGTCGATCGCCTGGTGAGATGTATAAATCTCGACACAACAGAGAATGTTTTATAAACATGTTATTTCTTGAGTAAATCAGTAATTCAATCCGATTAAGACTAGATTTACATCATCATCCAATAAAAATAAAATTATTAAAAACTAATTATTAAAAGCAAAAACGAGTAGACTAGCTCAATTATGGGTGAAATTTATCGATACAAACCATGGATAAGTGTATAAAACTGACAATTATCAGCTGTATGCTCAGGAAATATACTGCTCTTTCTTAGCTTGATATTCTGATTATAAGAGGTAATTGTCAGATGTAATGCACGAGATAATTTGTTGTCTTTATTGTTGTGGTTTTTGATCTTGGGGCTATTTATAACCTTCGAAATAGATCCATTATAAATGTTGTCGTTGGCCGGTTGGTGAGATTTAGATAGATCTAATTGGCGGCTGAAGAATGTTTGAATTAAAGGCGATTCGCATTTAATGCTTTAGTCATTCTTTTTGACTTTGCATTAAATGCTCTTCAGCGCGTTCAAACTGTTTCTCTTTAGGCTGCATTAAATGTTGTCCTATCATCATTAAATGCTGCTTCAACGGTGAATACTTTATGACTAAACAAAGTTTATTTCACAATGATTTAAAGCTATTCTTCAGTCCTGTTGGATGTGTTTTACTTTTCCTAAGTAAAAGTCCTACAACAAGATTGTTGTATCCAACTTTCTTTACTTCTGCTGTATAATGATGTAGGCACTGTAGGATCAGACTTTGTAGGAAGATCTCTTGCTGTATGGATAGGCTGTTCGGAATTTCCTAACAGGTTCCATACTTAGCAAAATGCTGACTCTGAAGACTTCTTGTTGTATGATGGCGATTATCAAAATAAAATGTTTTTATCCTAACAATTCCCCCCTTTTTGATAATGCCAGAACTTCCAAGATACGGAGAGGCTATCTTCAAGTCTTCTATTCGAAAGATCTGATCTTCATGATTTAGTCTAAAAATTTGAACTGCTCGCAGGCAAGTTTTAAAATGAAAATAATACACGACTATGTGTATTACAACTTAACTTATGATTGGCGCACAGGCACAATCTTACAGGGTCTAATATTGATTGAATACAACTTAATCTATTTCACAGAGAAGCTCTTACAGCTTATGGATTAACAAGTTTGTACTTGTTAAATGTATCAATACTTCGTAATTAGAACAGTAAAAATAGTAAGAGTAGATTACGAGTTGTAATATTTCAAGAGATCAAAATTTTATTGATGATTGAAAATTACATTGCTTGAAAGATAAAAGTAAATACTGCATCGAAGAGCATACAGTAGGATGACATACAACATATAACTAACATAAGCTAGTCCCTATAATGAGAATGTTTCCAAGTTTTTTGAGAGGGATCATGATCGGTTCCTCTCCACCAGTTGATTAAGGAGTCTTTGCCTCAGTCCCTGTAGATGCTTCGTCCTTCAGGAGAGACATTGTAGGCAAGGATCCAATCTTCCGGATGAGTTACCCGTTCACCCTTATTGTATTTAGACTTCATCTTTAGTTGTAAGGGAAGTTTTCCTTCTGCTAGTAGCCTCGAGAACTCATTAGCGGCATCCTCCAGTGTTTTGAGTCTTTTAAACATGGCGGACTCCCTGATGAGAGTATAGAAGTATATCAGTAGTTCATTGTTTTTCCATGCATTCAAATCCTCTCTTGAAGGCTGTTGGTCCGTTGGGAGTAATATTTGAGCAGGCTTTTGTACTGTATTCTTCCATGTGAAATTGAGATCCTGGTACTCAAGTTTAGAACCGATTACCCTGTATCCTTTCGCTCCTTGACCTATCTCGGGTCCGGACAGTCGTCTGATGGCTGTAACGACGCTTTCATCTAGTGCAACCTCTATTTCTCTTTACGTCTCTAGCCTCCACTTCCTGGCAGCCATTATAGACTCTTCCCCCTTTTTGGCATCATCAAGATCCGAGACCTTTCCGTGAATATTCCAAAGAAGTTTCATTGATTCGGCCTGTTGGGTCTACAGATCATTGACCCTATCGACCAGCCTCGCAACCAAAGCTGTAAGATCTTCAATTTTGTGATAATGGTCAGTTAGTTTTGAACCGGTGTATTCAAGGGCGGTGACAGTCTTGGCTTCAGCGACACGAAGCTTCTCTTGTTCTTGCTTCAGGATCCGCTCCTGGTGCTGTTTCAATTGATTCAGGGCCTGCCACAATACTTTTGGCATGAGGGGAAAAGCCTCTTCCACACCGTTGATGGCCTTTTTCAGCTTCGGGATCTCATCCTGAGCTGTTTCGCGCATCTAGTACAACTCCTTTCCAATGTCATACAAGTCCTTGACGGCATCCTGCAGGAATACAGTTTAGCGACCGGTGGCTTAGAGTTTCTCAATTCATGCCTCTGTGCACGAAGAGCCAGGGCACTCAATCTTTGATTCTAACAGTTCTCCGAGCTGTCTAAGAACCATGTTGTGATGGGGCTTGCGTGGTTTGTCGTCAAGAAGGAAACTGACATCAGATTCAGAGTGGGTACTTGTAGAGATGGGGATTCAACCTATTCGGAAGCAGGAGCTTCTTAAGGTTGAGCTGAAGGGGCTGTCTGGGAGTCAGAAGGGACTGATTTCTCCTGCCTCTGTTGGATTTCAGTAGTCGGAACTACAGAAGGGACTGATTCCTCCGGCTGACTCTCAGCTTCCGCCTGCTTCGGAAGAGGGACTGATTCCTCTTGGCAAATGGCACGGGTGGCGTCTTCTTCTTCCTCTATCTGTTGGACAGATACATCTTGTACATGATAAGCTTGTTGCAGCGGAGAAGTCGCAGGTTCTTCACTGATGACAGGAGGTACTGATTCCTCCTGTTTCTGGTCTTCATGGGCTACTTCTTTCTGTTGTGGAGGCGGGGACTGATGTTGTTCACTGGACGTCCCCTGCCCATGTTAGGCTTGGATATTTGCACATTCTCCTTCCTGAGCCTCTTCTCGGCTTATTCAAAGACCTGCCTGTAAGGCCTCATTGTCGTTGGAGTCTGGGTCGGAGTGATGACTTGGTGATGGATCCTTGTCACTGGATTGTGACTTCCCTTTGAGTCGGGACTTCTCTTTTGCCATGAAATAATTTGAGATAAGCTCAAGGCAAAAGTGATTTTCCCATCTGATCAGGACCTCAACGTTCTGAGTCTCCGCGACCTCTAGAGCAAATAACTCCTCTTCCTTCCAGTCCTCCCAGTTGTACAGGGTGTCGTAGGGAGCGACCCTGTATGATTTTCAAACTTTGAAGCGCTCGAAGTCTTCCTCTATTTGGACTTGAAGGATGGTGTTATTGATAATATACATCGGTGAGGGTCTCCGCACAGTAGTGGGTTCTACTGTCTAGTTGGGATTCTCGACAGATAAGGTTGCCTGTGGAGAAGCGGGATCCCTGACAGGTGTGGGTACCCTGTGGAGAGTGGGACTCCGTACAGGGTTGGGCGCCCTATTTGGAGTTGCGGCTTTCGGTTCCTAAGGGGCAGCCTATTCGACAGATCCTTCTAACTTGGAAAATAGTTGTTCCTCCATCATAGCCACCACTGGATCGGGATCTGCTGTATAAGCAGGAATTGTTTCTTCCATAAGGGTTGCGCCCTGTGGGACAGATTCAGCGATTGGAGTGGTCGATGGGAATTCTACAGTGACTGTTTTAGTCACCGTAGGATCAGCCTTAGAAGATTTCTTCGTCTTCTTTCTTTTCTTCTCGACAGCTTTGGAGGAGCTGCTATCGGGAATACTTCTTTTTCTCTTTTTCCCATCACTCGAGCTTTTGAGAATGACATCCTTCAGGTCACTTGAGGTTGGCATGTTGAAGGGGTGGGCCTATCCGTAATAATGGGCATTTTGTTGTATACAATGGGTCTCATTCCACGGATAAACTTTTCGGTCCCAATTTTCTTGGCGTCTGCAGACTGCTTTACTCTGCAGCAAGTGAGCATGTGGTTCAGGATTAGGCCGAATGAAGTCTTGGCAGACTCAGGCTTATATACCTCTTCTTGGATGCGTGCACCATTTAACTTTGCAGACTCAGGCTTAGATACCTCAACTACACGATAGCAAAAATCATGAAGGTAGACGTATGAGAGAGTGAAGTTCTTCTTGTGGCAAGAAGGATGAACGTTGGTGGCCATGGAAGTGCCCGTAAATAGCTTCCAGTAATCGGACAGCAGGATTTTAGACCCGAATCTAGTTCCTCCATCTTCAGCCCATCAGAGGCGGCTTATAGATCTTCTCCAGAAGATCATTGTTCACAGGGATCTCGATCCCTTGCACAGTCCCAATTATGTCAGTGATTTCAGAGCCTTTTTTCTGCAAAGAGTATTTAAACCTAGCATCCAGATAGAATTCCTCCACTGTCTGTTCGTCGTAGTTGTCAGCATGATGACTTCCTAGACGGTACAGACCTTTTTGCTTCACTCTAGCAACAACCTAGTCCATTCCCATTTCGTCTTCACTTTCAAGAGCAATGTACTATCCTTTTATAGGATGCGTGGAAGATTAAGTTAACAGTGAATGGTCAGATTTAAGGGATGGGAACCGTATTTTGAAAGAACTTACAGGATGGGTTCCGATGTAACTTGTACGTCTAATCCATCGATTTTTAAATTAATGGGCGATCCCACTTCCGATAGTTCGTCTTCTACTATTGCACGAAATGGTGGTTTGAATTTTTAAATCGCACTATTTGAGGCAGTAAAGTCTAGGTGTCTTTAAAACTATTAGAGGATAAAACGTTTTAAATTCATACAGAGCATGTGAACTTAAAGCAGTTTTCTGAGTGAAAGTGTATGAATTAGATATTATTATAATATTAATTGATATACTACAGTGTATGTGCTGTATCCGCAAAAATATAGCGTTCCCCCTTAAAAGGTACATACAAGATTCAATTCTTATAGCAATATTGGATTAATAATGTTTTCATGGGTCGTATTGTATTCCCCTTTAATTAATGCACACATCACCTGTAGGAAGGTTGTGTGCCTTGTTCTTACTATAGTAAGATCTGACTTGTTCTGAATATACAGTAAATTAAAGTGGATAATGTATTCTTGGTTCTTACAGCATTGTTCCCTCAATTGATGAGTAGAATGTAAACACTTACAGGGAGTCTGGCTGTAACATTCCCAATTCCTGGCGAAGCATGCAGAATCTGGTCGTGCTGAGAGGTTTTGTAAAGATGTTGGCTACCTTTATACATATATGAGTGCACAGCTTCTCAACTAAAAGTGAATTATGCAAGGGTTTTGGTGGCTGTTGATATCAGTCAACCTCTAATAAAGTCTATTAGGATGAAGCCTGGAAGTGGGAAAGGGGTGGAGCAAGAAACAGTTTATGAGTGGAAGCCTGTTTACTGTCATAAGTGTCAGCTAGTAGGTCATGTGTGTAATGAGAAGTCAGCTGGAAATAATCCTGAGGTTCCTCAACAGCAACCTACAGTACCTAGACAGCCTGCTCCACACTTAGGGAGGGGTGGTCATAATGATCAGAGATGGAGAGAAGTTGCAGGGGTCTGGATTCCAGTTAGCAGGGGGAGAAGACACATACCTACTCAAACTTCTGTTATTGAACCATATGTGGCTACTCAAACTAATCCAGTTGCAGCTTTACCTGAGGATGAAGGAAGAGATTTGGTTTTTGGTACATTGCCTAGATCTTCCATGACTCAAGCAGGTCCTCCCAAACCTCCTGCCCCATGATCATTTCTTTTTGGAATGTGAGAGGGATGAATAAGCCTCTCAGGCAGAAAGATGTAGTTAATTTTATCACAGAAAATAAAGTAGTTGTTATGGGCTTTCTTGAGACTAGGATTAAGAAAGCCAAAGTTGATGGCATTAGAAGAAGATTTGGAACCTCTTGGAAATTTGTGGACAATTACAATGAGGCAGTTAATGGAAGAATTTAGGTTGGTTGGAATGATTCTGCTGTTAAGTTTCAATTCATCTCTTCTACTTCCCAGACTGTCCATGGGTATCTTTCTTGGTTGAAAGGTTCTTTTAAGTTTTTTGTTACTTTTGTGTATGCTTGCAACACTTTGGATGAAAGGGCTATTTTATGGTTAGAGATGATAATATTATCTACTCTAATACATGAGCCATGGATTTTTTTTGGGTGATTACAACAATGTTCTTGGCACAGATGATAGATTAGGAGGTTTGCCTATTTCTGATTCTGAGTTGCTGCATTTAGGGAGGTTCTTCATGATGTTCAGTTACAATACTTGCTATATGTGGGTTGGAGATATACTTGGTCTAACAACCAAGCTCATAACCTCATATATACAAAGATTGATAGGTGCTTTGGAAATGAGCTTTGGTTTTAGACTTATGATAGTTTTTTTGTTATAGTTATGAACTCTGGCTCTTCAGATCATTCTCCTTTACTTGTGTCTGGTTCAGGACAGCTCCCTACAGCACAGAAAAAATAGTTTAGATTTATGAATTATATGGTGGAACATCCTGACTTTCTTAGCACTGTGAGGGAGTGCTGGCAGGCTGAAGTTGCTGGGGTGAGGATGTATCAGGTATAGACCAAGCTTAAGTCATTAACGGAGAAACTGAGAAGTATGAAGCAATATTATGCAAATACTAAGCATAGAATTTCTGTAGCCAAAGCTACTCTAGATAATTTACGATCTGCCCTCCACCATGATCCTTTGAATATGCCTTTAATACAAGAGAAAAAAGAGCCCTTGATGATTATGAAGAGTGGATGAATATTGAAGAGCAGATTCTAAAACAACAGGAAAAAATCCATTGGTTGAAGTTTGGAGATGGTAATAATAGATTTTTCCATGCTAGTCTTATAAAAAGGAGGAAGTCTGGTATATCAGTTCTCTTTAATCTGCAAGGTGAAAAACTGACTATTACAGCAGATATCCAATCCGAAGTTGTTGCTTTCTATAAATCATTACTTGGAACTCCTGCTGTTGTTTCCAGCCACATTGATGTACATGTTGTTAGAAATGGTAATGTGCTTACTCATGAGCAAAGATTGAAGTTAATTTCTCCTGTAACTGACGGTGAAATCAAGACAGCCCTCATGGCCATTGGGGATGATAAGGCCCCTGGAGTTGATGGATATTCCTCTAAATTCTTTAAACACTCTTAGGATATAGTTGGGCCTGATGTTACACTTGCTGTAAGGGAGTTTTCCATTTTGGTAGGTTATTAAAAAGTGTTAACACTACTTTGCTGACCTTAATTCCAAAGAACTCTACGGCTACTACTATTTGAGACTATAGGCCAATTGCGTGTTGCACTGTCTTATATAAAATAATATCAAAAGTCCTGACTTCTAGAATGTGTGGCATTATGAGTTTTCTGGTTAATGAGGAGCAGGCTGCCTTTGTTCTAGGTAGGTTCATACATGATAATACTTTTCTGCCTCAAGAGATCATTCAGAGTTATGGTAGGAAATGGCTTTCTCCTCGTTGTATGATCAAACTGGACCTACAAAAAACGTATGATTCTATTCATTGGGGTTTTGTGGAGAAGCTCCTAAGGACTCTTGGTTTCCCTGCTAAGTTTGTTGATTGGGTGGTGTGCTGTATGACATCGGTTTCTTACCAGATAAATTTAAATGGAGTTCTATTGATGCCTTTTGATGGGAAGAAGGGTCTACGACAGGGTGATCCCATATCTCCGTACCTCTTCGTACTTTGTTTGGAATACCTTAGAAGACTTATGCATAAACTGAAAGATGACCCTTCCTTCAACCATCATCCAAGATGTGCCTCGCTTAATATCACACACCTCACCTTTGCTGATGATTTGTTATTCTTCTCCAAAGGAACGTTGCCTTCTATTATTACTATGCTGGAGTGTTTTAAGCTATTCAGTAAAACTTCTGGCCTCATAATTAATAAGCAAAAGAGCAATCTATTTTGCGGGAGTAAGTTTGAAGAACAGAAGCAAAATAGCCCAGCAAGTGTAGTTGCAAGAAGGTGAGCTGCCTTTTCGTTATCTTGGAATTCCGTTGAATGCAAAAAACTATCTATTACTCAGTTTCAGCCCTTTCTCGAAAAAATAGTGGGAAGAGTTCGAAGCTGGACCTCAAAATTTTTTAGTTATGGAGGTCGGCTTCAACTAGTCCAAAGCGTCCTTTATTCAGTGCATAATTATTGGAGTCAACTTTTCCCACTCCCTAAGAAAATTTTGGTGGCTGTTGAAGCTATTTGCCGCAAGTTCCTTTGGTCAGGGGATGTAGGACAAAGTAGAAAAGCTCCTGTTGCGTGGGAAAATGTTTGCAGATCTCGTTCAGAAGGAGGATTGAATTTAGTGCATTTTCCTTCTTGGAATAAAGCCTGCTTATTGAAAATGTCTTGGGAAATTCATAAAAAATCAGATAGGTTATGGATAAAATGGATTCATGCTTATTATACTAAAGGTATTCCAGTGTTGGGCATGCCGATCCCAACACAATCTTCATTCCTGTTTAAGAAGCTTTTGAAAGTCAGGTCCTTGGGGTCACATTTGGTGGGATGGCAGGAACTGTAGGAATGGGACAAATTTGACATGAATAAGGCTTACATACTGATTATGCCTCCCTCTGATAAAGTTGAATGGACGGACACTATCCTAGGCAATTGCGCAACTCCTAGAGCAAGATTCATTCTTTGGATGGCTCTTTGGAAACGTCTAGATATTAAAGATCGACTCCAATTGTTCTGTATTAATATTGATACCACCTGTGTGCTATGTAAGATTGAAAATGAAACGAATTGACATCTTTTCTTCATTTGCCCTGCTGTGAAAGTTATTCGGATAGACCTGTTGACATGGATCGGGCAGGTCCGACCTGCTGGAGATGGCCCTGTGTTCTTAGGCTATTCATTGCAAATCTACTGGAGTTCGTATCATAAAGGTTATGATTGCTGAGTTTATGTATGCAATTTGGCGTGAGAGGAATAGGCCTATTTTCCATAATCAAGTTGGAAATATGTATAGTTTGGCGTATTTGAACATCTTTATTCTCAACATAATTCCTAATGAAATGATGCTTCATATCAATATGCTTAGTTCACGAGTGAAATACATGGTTGTGCATGATTGCAATTGCACTCGTGCTATCACACATGATTGGAGTTTGTCTGGCGCTGATTCTGTAATACCCGTAATTTTGTTCCCCGGAAATTTTCTATTTTTGACGGAAGTCTATTTTGGCGACTTGCTTGGGACCGTTTTGTCATCCTGAGAATGATTAATTCTACACTTTTTGTCATCCGAGTTCGTTTCGGTATCGTTCTGTTGAATTCCGTGTTCTTTAGCGACTTTTCCACGTATGAGTTCGACTTTGTTAAATCACCGTAATTTCTTGGAAACTCCAAAAATTCTGAATCTTGGCAATATTATAAAGCATCGAGTTAGCTTTCCAATGGTTCAAACGGTGAGTCAATCGGAGTCCAGACGAGGGAGTTATGATCGAAATAGCTAAGTCACTCTCATTTTCCAGATTCGGCCACATTTCCTAAATTTGGCCGAGCGGCCTGTACCGGGTGCCGCGGCACACTCCGGCAGTGCCGCGGCACACTGCCAAGTCATTGCCGCAGCACACCTATGCTGAGCCGCGGCACACTGGTGTTGCATCCTCGCCCAAAACCGCCAGACTGCCGTGCGGCACACTGAGCCGAGCCGCGGCACACCGCCAAACACAGGGAACAATTTTAGCTCGTGCCGCGGCACACCTATGCTGAGCCGCGGCACACAATGCGGTCAACTGTATAATTCGGCTTTTTAAGCGATATTTCAGCCATTTTTCCTCCATTTCTTCTTCCATCGCGAGAGAGAGAGTTTGAGGGAGGAGCTCTTTTCATAGCTATCACTTGTGTGTTGAAGATTTACCATTTTCAATCGGTTGGGAAGCCCGGATCATCGTTCTATCGCGTGCTCTTCGAATCATAGTGCTTGAATCTTCAAGAGGTAATTTCTTCAACATCTTGGATTTCGATTTTGTATTGGGTAATGATGTTTTGGATGTTAAAATCATGGGGTATGAAGTGATATACGCATGATTATGGACTTGTTGGAGTATTCATCGGATTATTGAAAGATTATTCAAGAACACTTCGAATTTTGTGTTGGAAATTGGGGATTTTGTTTGACTTCATCCTTTTAATCCGTAGTAATTTAGATTAGTGATGGATTGATGATGATTTAGGTGTATTCTATCATTTCCATCGTTATTCCACGGTTGGAGTGTATTGATTCGTCGTTTCGGTTGAGTTATTAGTCGACGCCTTGAAGGTGTCCGACAAAAGGTCTAAGAGGGGGGGTTTTGTGCGTTGTACGATTATTATTCATCGTACGATTGTTGATTTATCATTGATATGACTTAGGGACGACATCCTTGTGAAGAACTCAAGTCGGAACCCTTCCGTTCGTTGTCTTCTTCGTGGTTCAAGCTTCCCGGTCGAACCGTGTTCTTCGGGATCTTAGATCGCTTTATTAAGGCAAGTATACATTTATGATTGTACGTTCTCGACTTTGAAAGTATGAAATATTGATGATATGATTATTTCTAGCCACTCCGGGACGGGCCTATGGTCCTCTGAGGGTTTCGTAGCCTCTGGTGCGATTCCATGGTTGATATGAACGAACCGTTTCTACGGCATTCATATGAAATAATGTTGGCATGTAATGAACGAACCGTTTTGACGACATTCCTACATGTAACGACGTATGATATGAACGAACCGTTTTTACGGCATTCACATACGTCTTGAGATTTTAGTCATTCCGGAATACTAGTCTTATATTGATGAATTGACGGATATTGATGAATTGACGGATATTGATGAATTGACGGATTACATTTACTTTATTGTCGGGGAGTATCATGTTTCATATTGTTATACTTGCACTAGCTATTCGACGGCTAACCCCTTTATGGGGGAAATACGTTTCATGTATTTCAGGTTCCAGGAGAGCGATGAGACGGTACCGGGTCGGCATGAAGATGATGGGCAAGTGTGATACCGTGTCTTGTCTCCGGTTATTTTCTTGATTCCTCCATTCGGTGTTGTTGTCTCGGAATGGATTTTTAAATACTCGAGTATTGTATTTCGTTTCTTGATGTTCCGGCTGTGTTGCCGAGGTATTGATTTGTGCAGTGATGTATATGGTTTCATTGGTTATGGTTTTGAATACCATTTGTATCGTCTTTCATTCTATTGTATGTAGACCTTATCGGTCAAGTTTATAGTTCCGCGTATGTTTAGCCTTGTGAGTCCCACGGCGGGGCTCACGGCGCTGTAATATACCCTGAATAACTTGGGGGTGTTACAGAATATGGTATCAGAGATTAGGTTTATGGATACCTAGGCTGTCGGTCTTTTGGGTCGATTGAGTCGGCATTTGCCCACAGTATCACTACTCTGCCATCATCACAGTGCGACCGGTACTTGTAAGTCCTCTCACTCTTCTTGTATTCTTCTTAATCGTTTCGTTTATAGCTTGGTATTCTTGGGAATTGGTCACTTCGAGAAGGTGCGATTCGGATTATACTTACGCACGTGTGTGCCTTTCAGAATGTTGGCGGAAAGTAGGAAGAATCGTGGCCGTGGTCACGGACGTGAACTCTTCCTTGAGATTTTGTTAAGTTGCTAATTGCGATAATGGTGTGTATCGGTATTATGTTGAGACTTTGTTTAGGAGTCGCATGCTAGTATCACGGGAGATCTTCGACTTCGCAGACTTGTAAGTATGTTGTTCGAATTATTCGATAATTCTTGGTGAAATTGAATTCCGTTGAAATGTTGTTTGTATTTAGTGATTGTAAGTTTCGAGGACGAAACTTATTTTAAGGGGGGTAGAGTGTAATACCCCGATTTTTCGGATATATTTTTTTTCGTTTATATATTGGACATCGTGGATGGTTAATTATGCTCGAGGACGTTGTGAACGTATGACAATATTATTGAATTGAGTATATGTATTGATTTTTCCGTATGCTCGTATTTGGTATGTCATGACTTTGGACAGGAATTGTTGAAATTGGCTAAGTATGGAATTATTACGTACGTTAATAAGGTGAGATTACGTACGTAAGATTGGCATGGTTACGTACGTTAAGGCTAAGGTATTACGTACGTAACGAAGGCATCGGACAGAACCGAGTCCTGGTCGGCAGGTGGGACCCTGTTTCGGCAATTTTCGGCGGAGGATGTTGACAGGCGAGTCAACGTACGTGTTACGTACGTTATACAGGACGTGTTACGTAGGTTATACAGAACGTGTTACGTACGTAACACAACCATTGTACCGTAGCAAGTCAACTGGTATATTACATACGTTTTATGGTATGGGTTACGTACGTAATGGACTGCACGGAATGAGACAGTGAGTTGGTTACGTACGTTATGGATTTTGGATTACGTACGATAAAGTTGTTACGTACGTTAAGAAAGGACACTTACGTACGTAATGAGAGTGCAATTTATATATTGAAGTGTTGCCTTTCATTTCTCTCACGATCCTTTGAGATATTTCCCTCCAAAACTCGTCCCTCTTTACTTTTAAGAGTGTTTTAAACACTTTTAACATGATTGTGAGCTTGGAATCATGGAATTAGAGCTTGGTTATGGAACTATTGTTGATTCTTGAAGTGATTTCTTGTGTTATCCATATTCTATGAGGTTTATGTTGAAGGAAGATAATGATATGCTTTGAATATGTTGATTATGATTATGGAATCATAGAGATCTTGATGTTCTTGAGGCCATATGATGACTATGATGATTTAATGATTCTTGGAATGGAGTTCAATTATTCTTTCTTCGTGGTTCGTCCATACAAGGTAATCCTCGTATCCCTTTGATAGTGGCTCATTTTTTTTTTTCTTTTTAGATTACTACTTGGGAGGGAGTATGTTGGGAATCGTGTATTTTGATGTTCGTCTTATTTCAATGAAAATGCATAAATTGGACTGTACTTTTATCCGCGGCGTGAGAATTTTTGAAATGGATTTTTGGTATTTTGCCAACTGAAATTTTATTTTGTAAAACCGATTCCCTAAACTGAGTTTTTGGCATTTTAACCTTGATCGTTTTGACGGTATTTGGAAAATGATTTTTTTTTAGTATTTGAAAAATATTACCGTCATCAGTCTTTTTGACATTTTTGAAATGACGTGGAAAATCGTGCTTATCCTGGTAAATCCTTGTGAGAAGGGTTTACGGCGTGTAATACTCCCGTAAGGTTTTGGGGTGAAGATTGTAGTATTCGGATATTGTTGATGTCATTTTGGATATTCTTGGTCTATGGTATACATTTCGGAAGGAAGTCCGGATAGAGGTATGTTTTGTGGTAATCGTACATAGAAGATTGTGTACGGGAAGGTATTCGGTATTGAGGTATTATATGGTATCATGTGATAATGCTATACGAGATTTATTGGAATCGTAATAAGAGATTTCGGATGTTGATATGATTATTGAGATCTTCTTCATATGACGATAAGGGTTCTGTTGTGATTCTTGAGGTTGTATGAATGACATGATGAAGAAAATGGTAACATGGAGATATATACCTCGGATATGTTGTTCTGAACGTGATTTCGGATATTTCATGTTCTTGAAGAACTCTTGAATTATACGAGGTGATGAAAATTTTTAAGAAGTGTTGATGTTTTGAATATGAATATGGAATATTCATATCTAGAGCTAAACTATGTGTTGGAAATAATATTCGTATAGGAAATACGAATGTGATTATGAGCTTGATGAGACTATTATTCATCTCTGAATTTGGAAGCCCATACGTACGGAGCAAATATTCAAATCGAATGATTGGAGTGTTTGATAACCTTAAAATATGATTATCTATAATGCTGAACTAATTGGATGGTTAGAATTAATGATGATCATCGGAAAATTTTAACTACGGATTTACGAGAAGGGAACCTTGTCAATTCGTGTTTAAGAATTGAGTTGGAACCGATAATATTTAGACCCTTATTATTGGTCCGAATTGATTGCTGATATGATCATCGGATTTCGGCTCGTATTGTGGACATGGATTCGTGAGGGTCTGAGTTGGACAGTTCAGACTATGATTGGTCGAGATATGGTGAAACGATTGAGTTTGTGGTTTGGTGGTATTGATATTGGTCGTCATCGAACTTGTTGATTATTAATCTTTCGTTTTACAATAAGATATGATGTTTGATCGTGAATTATCACTGTTGTGTTGCGGTTAAGGTTGAAGGGTTCGTAGATTAACTTGGTCGAGACTGAGGAATTCGTAAGACGAAATCAACTGAATTGGTAACAGTTCGTTGTATTGATATCGAGGCAAGTTTTATACTCGTACTAGTCAATGAGACTAATGTTATTGTGTAGGCGTACGAATGTGTGTATCATTTCGGGACTTGGCCTCTTTATGATTGTATTGATGTCAAGGGATTGGTTGACACGACGCCCGTCGGCAAATTATGCCAAATGTTACTGTTATTTGTAAAGGGCCGATTCAAGACATTACGATACTTGTTGGTAAAGTTGCTGTCGATAGCCGGTTCGCGGTATCAATGTATCGATTATTATTGTTCGCAATTAATGTCGTTCTGAGACATCGTCGAATCTTTGTTGCCGAATTGGAACCGTTGCTATGATGTTGCGTTAACCGATTGGGGACGTTTGATATATCCTATTGTCATCTCCGTTTCGGTGGTCGGTTTAAGACACCGGGACATCTATTCTATCGTATCATTGATTATTGATTGGCCATTCTACGGTAATCGAAGCATTGATTTGGGACTGTCGAGGATAGTTCCCATCCATTGAATTATTATTGCCGTGTTGGCCGACTCAAGGCAGCACACTATTATTCTTGTGAACTCGGTAATTTTGTGATCGTTGAGAGTTGATGACTTCCCGAACTGTTGTGTTGTGATCGTTGCTCGTGTTAATCGGTCCTTAGGGAATTCTGATCCCAGGATGGTTGTTTTGAATATCGTTGGTCGTGTCGATCTTTCATTATTCGTGTGTCATCGTTCACTTGGTGAGTCGTATGATCCGTATTGGATGTTTTATCCCTTGAGTTTTGTTGTCATGTTGTATCGTGGCATATCTGGAATCATGTCTGCGTGCCGATTGGTTATGTGTAGGATTTTTAGCCAGGCACTCGATGGTCATGCGTGGATATTTCCGCATTGGACCGTGCACACGAGACGTAGTTCTTGAGGCTAATTAGGTACATTGTCACCCGTATATTCTGGATTCCGTATACGGGGTGGACATGTGCACGGACACATTTCCGGATCGGGCGCATCGTGATGTCCCTCTTGAGCTTTATTGATTGATCGTTCGTAGTCCATGTTGTATCGATATGTCCGACGATTTGCATCGGGTTGTTCATACGCCGAGGGTATGTCCGATCGAGTTGGTCTCTTTGAGATCTATTTTGTGATGATTTGCAAATGCTCGCTTTCGTGCCATTGTGATGTATCGGTATTTCCGTTGGAGCCTTCGGGCATTGTGAATTCGTTTCTTTTTTGGCATTGGTTTGGTTTACCTTCGGGTAATGTATTGTTGTGTTCTATATTGATGATTCGCCGTTTGGGCGTAAGTTTCAGTTCTTGTGTATGTCGCTGAGTTTTTCCTGGCGAAATATTTCTTCTCCCTACCTGTTTTAAGTTTCGGGACGAAACTTCTTTTAAGGAGGGTAGAATGTAATACCCGTAATTTTGTTCCCCGGAAATTTTCTATTTTTGGCGGAAGTCTATTTTGGCGACTTGCTTGGGACCGTTTCGTCATCCTGAGAATGATTAATTCTACACTTTTTGTCATCCGAGTTCGTTTCGGTATCGTTCTGTTGAATTCCGTGTTCTTTAGCGACTTTTTCACGTATGAGTTCGACTTTGTTAAATCACCGTAATTTCTTGGAAACTCCAAAAATTTTGAATCTTGGCAATATTATAAAGCATCGAGTTAGCTTTCCAATGGTTCAAACGGTGAGTCAATCGGAGTCCAGACGAGGGAGTTATGATCGAAATAGCTAAGTCACTCTCATTTTCCAGATTCGGCCACATTTCCTAAATTTGGCCGAGCGGGCTGTACCGGGTGCCGCGGCACACTCCGGCAGTGCCGCGGCACACTGCCAAGTCATTGCCGCGGCACACCTATGCTGAGCCGCGGCACACTGGTGTTGCATCCTCAGCCAAAAACCGCCTGTACCCGGTGCCGCGGCACACCTGAGCTGAGCCATGCACACTGCCGAAACCTGGGAACAATTTTTAGGCCTGTGCCGCGGCACACCTATGCTGAGCCGCGGCACACAATGCGGTCAACTGCATAATTCGGCTTTTTAAGCGAGATTTCAGCCATTTTTCCTCCATTTCTTCTTCCATCGCGAGAGAGAGAGTTTGAGGGAGGAGCTCTTTTCATAGCTATCACTTGTGTGTTGAAGATTTACCATTTTCAATCGGTTGGGAAGCCCGGATCATCGTTCTATCGCGTGCTCTTCGAATCATAGTGCTTGAATCTTCAAGAGGTAATTTCTTCAACATCTTGGATTTCGATTTTGTATTGGGTAATGATGTTTTGGATGTTAAAATCATGGGGTATGAAGTGATATACGCATGATTATGGACTTGTTGGAGTATTCATCGGATTATTGAAAGATTATTCAAGAACACTTCGAATTTTGTGTTGGAAATTGGGGATTTTGTTTGACTTCATCCTTTTAATCCGTAGTAATTTAGATTAGTGATGGATTGATGATGATTTAGGTGTATTCTATCATTTCCATCGTTATTCCACGGTTGGAGTGTATTGATTCGTCGTTTCGGTTGAGTTATTAGTCGACGCCTTGAAGGTGTCCGACAAAAGGTCTAAGAGGGGGTTTTGTGCGTTGTACGATTATTATTCATCGCACGATTGTTGATTTATCATTGATATGACTTAGGACGACATCCTTGTGAAGAACTCAAGTCGGAACCCTTCCGTTCGTTGTCTTCTTCGTGGTTCAAGCTTCCCGGCCGAACCGTGTTCTTCGGGATCTTCTAACGCTTTATTAAGGCAAGTATACATTTATGATTACGTTCGACTTTGAAAGTATGAAATATTGATGATATGATTATTTCTAGCCACTCGGACGGGCCTATGGTCCTCTCGAGGGTTTCGTAGCCTGCAGTGCGATTCCATGGTTGATATGAACGAACCGTTTCTACGGCATTCATATGAAATAATGTTGGCATGTAATGAACGAACCGTTTTGACGGCATTACTACATGTAACGGCGTATGATATGAACGAACCGTTTTTACGGCATTCACATACGTCTTGAGATTTTAGTCATTCAGGAATACTAGTCTTATATTGATGAATTGACGGATATTGATGAATTGACGGATATTGATGAATTGACGGATTACATTTACTTTATTGTCGAGGAGTATCATGTTTCATATTGTTATACTTGAACTAGCTATTCGACGGCTAACCCTTTATGGGGAAATACGTTTCATGTATTTCAGTTCCAGGAGAGCGGACAGACGTACCGGTCGGCATGAAGATGATGGGCAAGTGTGATACCGTGTCTTGTCTCGGTTATTTTCGGATTCCTCCATTCGGTTGTTGTAATCTTGGAATGGATTTTTAAATACTCGAGTATTGTATTTCGCTTCTTGATGTTCCTACTGTGTTGCCGAGGTATTGATTTGTGCAGTGATGTATATGGTTTCATTGGTTATGGTTTTGAATACCATTTGTATCGTCTTTCATTCTATTGTATGTAGACCTTATCGGTCAAGTTTATAGTTCCGCGTATGTTTAGCCTTGTGAGTCCCACGGCGGGGCTCACGGCGCTGTAATATACCCTGAATAACTTGGGGGTGTTACAGATTCTAGTATCTTGTAACTGCTGTTGCATCCAGAGGATCTGCATACAACAACTTCCATCAGCATAATATTCCGAATTAGCTGTAGAAAGCGAGTTGGCTAATTGCTTCTTACTGACCCATGACACAAGTCTAGGTCCAAGGAAGTGACAAGTGTCGCTTGTACTCTTCCTATCTGACTTACAACCTCCGAGATCCGAGTCGATGTAGCCTACCAAGTTAAATCCTTCTTTCTTAGGATAGCACAATACTACCATTTGGTATCAAACAATACAACAACCTTGAGCAAATCATCTATACTTGTGATATCATTGTAAATATTCTTGTTGTTGTATTTGAGCTTATATTGATAATGTTTGAGTGTTATACACGAAAACATTCACGAGAGGAAAAAGAAAGGATAAGATTGGATTCGGTGTTATTAGGATCAAGGATCTGATATTATTAGAATCGCAATCTATATCCACGTGAGGTTTGTCTAGTACCCATAGAAAGCTAGATAGGTTGATTCCTTGTCCGATAGAAAAGGAAAACAGTTTAAATTGGACCGACAAAAAGACAAGTGTGTGAACGGTTTATCTCGGACCGATAGAAGATGAGATTGTAGCGGTAATCCCTCGACCGATAGAAGAGAGGTGCAGAGGCTCATCTTTAGCCTATTGAAAAAGATACGGAGAGAGGACGTAGCCACGTTTGGCCGAACCTCTATAAATCTTGTGTCGTTTATCTTTCTGCACTTTAAATCGCTTCCGCAACGTGAAAGAGTTTTATAACTCTATTTACAAACGGGCGATACCGATAATCTTGCTCCAACACCTTGAGCAAGTTATTACTGTGCCTTTTACCATAATTTATTATTCCAATTGAGCACATCGCTCCTTTCTCATTTTTGATGACGTTATTTCCTATCTTTTGATTCATCATTATGACTATGTTTGAGGACACTCTAGCCACAGGCTTAATTCATTATTCTGGTGTGATTCTGTTTTGATTCTTTTAATCAGTTTATTGACTATAAGATCCCCCTCGAATAAATTACCTTAACCATATAACCTTACTTTGATTTAGAAAATTCAATTTTAGTTAATGCACTAAGCTTGTGAACAATAATGAAGATAGACTGTATGTGTTCATGAAAGGACTAAAATACTTACACCTTAGAGTCATCTAAAATGAATATATAAATAAGTATTTAATTCAAAATAGACTATCTAATTTGATGATAAAACTTAATTAATAGACTTATGATTAAACTTGGACTTGTAAATATTATGTATTTATGACCACTTAATTAGTAGGCCACATATCTTAAAATCTTGTACAAAGTTAAGCCCAAACCGCACCTGACTGAACCCACCATAAAATATCTCTTCCTTTTTATTAAATATTAATAAAAAATACAATAAATAAACAAACTAAAAAATAAAATGACAATAATATATAGTGTGTGTATATGTGTGTGTGTTGACGTGTGGGAGAAGATAGGGGAGGTGTGGATGTGCCATCCCATTAACTTTGCATGGTTGACATATGGGTGGTGACTTGATCACCCATCCTTTGACTTCCTACAATATAAACCCCTCCACCTAGAGTGTTGTAAGAAGAAAAAACTGAGAGAAGAAATATAGAGAGAGGGAAGGGCGGCCGAAACTTCAGGTCAGAAAAGGAAAAAAAAATTCACTTGATCAACACATCAAAGGAAAAATTCTCAGTCCCTTCGGTCTATTTCTATCGACTTAGTATAAATCTTGATTTAGAATAATATTTGATCATCCCCTAGCTACCTTCTTTTGTTAGGCCTAGATCTTCATAGGGGAGAAGGAAGTCATCTCAACTAGACATCATCTAACATCTCTTCAAGAAATTCAAGTGGTTAAAAAAATCATTTTGATATTTATATTATTTAAGAAATTCAAGTTACTTTATAGAGCATGTAATCTTGATGAGTTGATTTTGTTTATGTATGCCTTTACTTGCATTATAATATATAACATGTTTAATGTATGTTACAAATATTGACAAAAGTGATAAAGTACAATATGATGTGTATATGTTATCTGATTCATGATTTATTGGGTATATCTTTGTAATCTGACAAATTAAGTTTACCAAAACCCAAAATCATAACTTATTTGATGGACTTCCTGTAAGAGAGTGGTTAATCACCGAAGAATTTTTCGAAAATCGAACTTGAACTCGGAGAATGACTAAAATAACAAAAAAAGGAGATAATTAGGGGTAAGATGGTAGATTTTGTAATTCTGAACTTCACTTCTGGAATTTTTCCTTTATGCTAAAAACAAGTTATTCATAAAATTTCACTTAAATTAGAATTTGTTAAGACGGAACTTGGGGCAAAAATTTAAATTATAAGATAACTGGGACCAAAATTTGACTATCAAAAAACTTTCGGTTTCAAAAGACGATATCCAAAAAGTTTAAACCCTCTGGATTTTTAGGATAATAGTGAACCTATCCTGATAATTTGAGATCAATCCAACAAGAAACAAGAGATATTGATTTTTTACTAAAAATACAAATCAGACCAAATTGATGGGCATAAATATAAATTCTGAAAAAGAAGAATTTGAAACTGCCTTTGGACATGAAAGATCAAGTCACAAAGAGTAAATAGCAACTTGTCTTGTAATTCTTGAAGTTATAATGAGTCCGTCCCAAATTATTCAACTTTTTAAGTTTAAAATCAAAATTATAATAATTCTTTAAAACTCGAATGGGCAGAATTGTAATTGTTGAAAATTGAAACTTTTATGCAGACTTCGATATCGTAACAAATATTTTGCAATAAAGTTTATAATCTTTGGATATATAATTAGCCCATTACAAATTTTCTTAATTTTTTTTACTTAAATTGGAATTTTATAAAGTTTAAGGGCAAAGATGATTTGTGAAATCTGAGAAAACTTGGATTTTTGCAGGACGATAATAAATTATGGGGTTAATATTTCCAATTTTCTTTCAGATAACCATTTCCTAAGATAGCTTTTTTCATGCAAAGACTATTCTATTTCCATCAAGCTCATGTTGCCTATAGCTTTTCAAATAGCCTTTAGAGTTTTGATCATATTGAAATTGTACAATGTAAAAAATTATTTTAGTGAAACAATATTCAAGATAGTTTATGGTGGTTTAGTAGTATTTGAAAAATAACCACAATAATTATCTTTTAGGTAGAGGTAATTTTTAAAAATAATGTATAACTTATTTTTCTATAGTTTTATCAAATATTAATCTTTTTAAAAGAGGTACTTTGCAGCTAAACTTAAGAAAGCTAATTTTGACCTAACATGTGCTCGACTTTTAGAATAAGTTTATCAGCAACCACCCCGATCTTTCAACCATCAAACCTTTTCAATATCTAATTAATTTCAATTTGTTCCACATCATCAATATTCTTCCCAACCCAATCACACCCACCCCGATCACCCAGCTACACATACATAATTATTTTATAATATAATAATTATAGTATTTTTAATTATAAAAAATTAAAATAAAATAATAGAAAAATTGTTGAAGAACCACTCATTGGAATTTCTGGAGTTGAGTCGGTTGGATTAGGACCATCCTCATTGGTTGTTGATTTTTTTGAACTGCCATGACCTTCTTTAGTGTTCTGATCGTCTAGACGTTTACACGTAATTCTATTATCCAATTTCCATTTCCACCTGGGATAGTGACAGTAACATAAAAAACCTCCTGGTGTGTAAACTTAGATTTTCCGTATAATGTATGAGTCTCTTTCTTGATATTTTTATTTGATATTCTGCTCATTTTATGATTATATGCTTCCTACGCACGATCCACTTGGTAACACTTTTATTGAGTCGTTAACAATGACTCCTCAATGGCTCTTTATATCTTTCGACGCCCAAAGAAGATGTGAGTGTTATTTCTTCTTGATTGGTCCTACTTTGTGGACCTGCTGAAGTGTTTGAGTTTCGAGTGCTTTTTTCAAAGATTTAATGATGTGCGGGAGTTCCGAACTGCATGAATTCTTTGGGGTTTGGATAGGTTTGGATAATAATCTTGGGAGGGTGAGAAATTTTGATAATTTAAGAAAATAAATCTAATTGGGATTCATGGGAAAAGAGAGAAAGATAAAATATCTGAAAGTGAAATTTGATGTTATAAAATAGAGAAAAAGAGTTAATTATAATCTGTTTATAACTATGACAATAATGGTGTTAGTTATAGAGAATGAAAAATATTTTTTTCTAAACATAAAGTACTTATTTTAATTTCCAAATATAATATATTAAATTAATATAGTTGTGACAAATATCACAAGTGCTCCGGGAATTACAATTCGATCTCCCTTTCTTATGTCTTACCTAATGCTATGTATAGTAGCATACATAGAAGTAGGGTTCTAGATCCTTCTAGAGGTAGTAGGATTCTGTTAGGTGTATTTCTTTGTAAGGAATTCTTTGTATGGAAGGACTCTCATTGTAAAGTCCACATAAAGGCCCCCTCTTTCAATATAATGAATACAATAGATAGATTTGATTGTTCATCTTTACTGCTTGATTGCAATCTCTTGGAATACATTATCAGCACGTAGCCCTATAGATAGAATCTTTACAAATACCGAAAATTAAGAGACTTTTCTCGGCCTAACCCCTCCCCCCGTCCACCCCGCCACCTGTTCCGCACAACACCATCGAACCGACCCTCTTCTATCATTGTGGCCCGAGCCTGCGGACAACCTATACGGACCCTACCGCTGCAACCCGTCAGCCAGATCTTCTTACCCGGGTCCTCCGCACAACACCGCAGTAGACTCCTTTGTCGTGCCCCTATCCAGTCTGCATCGAATTCCCCCAGCACCCGAGTAGAAAACAAACACCTGTCCGGATCCACTCCACTGATCCTCAATTTGGTCAGCCCTTGTCGTCGTATACCAGCTCTACCATGCACCCCCACCACGATCAATCTTCCCGGGTCCCGCCGCCCTCTGTCACGCCAATCCAATCTATTCAGGGCCCACCGTACACTGCCACAACTAATCCCTCGGACCCTACCTCCCACCATCCGATCCGATCAGCCCCACACCATGACGCGACCCAACCCAGCTCGACTGATGGTCTGACCCAGTCCAATTTTTTGGCCTAAAGATTTGAACATCAATTTCCTTTGTCATATTCTGGACACACCAAAATTGCAACCCCGGTTTCACGTTGTCGCATCGAGTGCCAACTAATTGATCAAAACACACAGCCGATTGCTCCACATCACGTGCCTAATCTTATTATCGAGGTAATTCTCTCTCTGGAAATTTTTCTTTTAGGGACATGAGTTCTTGGGCTTTTTATCTCCTATGCTACCTAGTGGTGGAAGAGACCATGAAAGAATTCGGTATCTTTGAGTGTCAAAAAAAATTATGTGACGGTCATGGGGGAGTCACGAAGTTGTTGAAAGTTGATACTTGTGGTTGTTGCATACATCATGTATTTAGATGCAATTTGATATTGCTGGTTTTGTCGAACTTATTAACAACAATTAAGGAAGGTAATCCGAGTAATAGTTATTTTATATGCTTTAAAAGCATCGATTATGAGCATTTACATTGTCACTGAAGATCCAACAAGGCTAACATCCTGTTGTTTATATCTTGTAGATGGCACAAAACTCCAATATTCACGCCGAGTTTGACGTACTTGACCACGCTGGCAAGGAGTGTCATAGTGGATCTCAGACATTGGCTTAGCATTTATCGAAAAGAGATTTACTACCACCATCTTTCCCTTTAATGAGCTTGCTGCTAAGAATCTGAGTGAGGAAAATAAGGTTAATCTACTGATGTACTTGTGTCGGCATATACATCCGTTCTTGGAAAGTACTATATAAACTTGCAAACTCCCAAAGAACTATGTGATACACTTGGACAATATTTTAATAATGTATATGATCAGCGCTTTCCCGAATTGCAGCTATAAGGGTGTAGGTCACAAGTCGTCCAGGAATAAGTCTAGGGGGGTGAATAGACTTATTGAAACTCTTAAACTCTTTTTCTCAAAGAGTAAGTTTCTTCAGCTGATAGGTAAACAAATGACTTGGAGTCATTTGTTCTTAATACGTGCGGAAGTCAGCTGATGACGAATACAAAACAACTAATGAAACACTTAACAATGAATGCAGCAGTTAAAGTATGATGCTGTAAAACAATAAAGTACGCAGGCAATTATAGTGGTCTCAGAGTTGGGGTAATCCTCTACTAATCCACTTTTCTCCAAACCAGTTGGAGATGAATTCACTATAATTTTCAACCAGTGATAAATATTACAGTGATTCAACCAAACTACAACAGCTTCCAACCAGTGGAAATCCGTGCCGTTGTAACACACTTGACTGCCTTGCACCTCTTGATCCTCGATCCTTGGATGCCCTTACAGTCTCTAACTTCAACCAGTGAAGTACCCTGAACTCAGGATTTAAGACACGAGTTTTTGTCTTCTCCAACTTAGAGCTTCTTCAAGTATGAACTTTTTAGAACTGCTCATTTCACGATGCTGTATTTCGTTTTAGATTGCTTGAATGCTTTTATCGCTTGAAAGTATGTTCGCACCGGTAGTTGCTCAATTTCAAATCTTCGGATATATATAGGTGTTGATCTTTGAGCATTTCTTCATAGCCGTTGCAAATCTGTAACAAATCAGTCCGTTGGAGGGAGACTTCTTTGTTTATTCTTTTCTGAACGTTGCAAGGCTGGATTCCCATATTTTAATCTATCTTCCGACCGTTGTGAAGACTCTGCATGTGAGACGCCGAATCTTTTGAATATAATACGATTAAAGTCTTCAAGGTGGGTCTGGATGAATTATTTAATTCATATCCTTTGCGGGAATCTCTCCAATTTGTCTCTTCACGTTGCATGTGACTTTCTGTAATACTTGACTTTTCAACGCATGCTGACGTGGACTTGGAGTACTTGGCTAATCTCGAGTAGGCTGATGTAAGTTAACTTCTCTGCAGTTCTTGACCTCTCTGATGTTCACTGTTTGGGACTCGCCTGATCAGCTGACCTGTCTGAGGCTACTTGACTGCAGTCTGGTCAAACATCTCTGATAATTTTTGTTGACCAGATCTTCTCTGATATGACTCGGCTGTACCTCTTTGATGAACTTAGCTGTTCTTTTGTACTTAGCCGATTTTAGCCTAACTTATTTTTGGCCTATAGAAGATACTCATTTGGTTCTTCTTTACATTTTGCCAAGTTTTTCACTTAACATAATTTGGCCTATGGAAGATACTCATTTGGTTCTTCCTTACATTTTGCCAAGTAATAAGCATTTGAATTTATATTAATGACATCATCAAAATCTAACAAGTATTCCTAACAAATTCCCCCTATTTTGATGATGGCAAAACTTTAAGGAAATGTTCAAATGAACAAGTCTGCACTTGGGTGCAGGACACACACTAAAATCAATCTAATTTTTGAGACAACTGGAAATTGTCATTCAAAAGACTGTTATAAAATTTTCTGACTTGATTACAAATACATGTTTCAAATTTTACAAGAAAAATTTTACATGTACAGAAATAAATAAAAATCATCTGCCTCTGCCTCTGCCTCTACGAATAGGCTGCTTGGCAGGCCTGAAAGGTTTCGCCCCAATTGGTCTTGTCTTGACAGGGGCAAGACCATACTACCTCTTTACAACAAGAGCTGCAAAGTCTTGCTCTTCTTGAGATGAAAATTATTCTCAAGACACAGCTTCTTGATTTTTCTCTGGAGAGTAAGTTCATTTAAAGCACTACCTTTCTCCAAGGTGGGAGGTTCTTTGGCTCTGAACGTAGGGATCATGGGATAAGTGTTGTATGTCTCAGCATGTTTCTTCAGAATAGTCCAGAGTTGTGGGTGAGCTTCTTGCATGAAGTTGATGAAGATCTACTGTGGTGAGAGATTATCATCCTGGAGTATTTCCCAGATGTAGTAGTCTCTGATGAATTTTTTTCTTGCAGATCCCCACATGGGTAGAGCTTCCTCTAGTATAAATTCTTCAATGTACCACAACTCCTTGCCTTCCCACACTAGAGTAGGCTCAAATCCTCCTCCAGTCCTCCTCTTCTTGCTTGCAGGCTGAACAGCCTGTTCTTCTGGTTCTGCTCCTCCCTTCCTTTTAGCTGAGGATGTCCCAACAGTGATCATCTGGACATCCTGTCTCTTCTTTGTTCTAAGCTCCTCCCTTTTCTCTCCTTGAATGCTGCCTTCCCCCTGTATTCTATCTTCCCCCTTTATGCCAGCATCAACTAACGTGGTCAGCTGCTGCTCCATCCTGTGCATCCAGTCAGACATGCCAAATGGCATTCTGTTGTTTGCAGGGGGAGGAGGTTGAGGGACTTCCCGCTGCAGCAATGTATCAATCTTGGAATTGATGGATTGGATGTCAGGAGTGACCTGAGATGCAAGCAACTCTCCAATAGTATCCTTCACTATTTGTCTTATCAGCTCAGTCACCGCAGGTGAGATCTACGATGGTGGAGAGTGCTCGCCTGAGCCTTCTGCAAATGATCCACTAGACTGCAGGCTCCTATCTGCAGCTGGCACTCCAGATGGAGTCTTTTCAGGTGTCCCTGATCTGGAGTCCTCAGCCAACTCTGCGTCCAGGCTGGTATACCGGGCAGGCGCCCCAGCCTTGTCTGCAGCCTCTACTTCTGGCTCTTTCTCCGGCTCCTTTTCTTTCTCTTCTTCTTCCTTTTCTACTTCCTTCTCTTGTTCTTCCTCCTTTTCTTCTTCATCAACATTATATTTTTCTTTTTCAGCTCGCTGATCTCCTCCTTCATTCTTATCATCATCATCATCATCTTTTTTCTCATCCTTTTTATTTTCTCCATCATTCTCATCATCATTCTCATCATCTTTTTCTCCTTCATCATCCTCCTGTTCTACCTCTTCCCCTACTTCTTCTTCTTCATCAATTAACTCCTCTGTTTTCTCCACTTCTTTTGTTTGTTTTTCAACTAAAATATTTTCTCCTTCTTTTCTTTCTTCCTGCTCCTCTTCTTCGTCATCTATAACAATGATCTCCTCATCTTCTCCATTCACTTCTTCAATTCTAATTTCTTTTTCTTCTTCCTCCTCATCTTCTTTGTCAAACGATCCATCGAAGATACTGTACATTATAGAAATGATGAATTGGTCCATGTTGGTTTTGAAATTTGACATGAACCAATTCTCCTGGAGGATCAAAACTATCTCTGATACTTTGCAAAAGTATATCAGTACATCCTCTGTGGCTTGGGGATATTCCCAACCACTGGTTTCAATATAAGTTTGAAGTTTAGCAAAAGAAAGTGATTTGAAAAATTTCCACTCTTCAAAAATATTAACAAAAGAGTGTTTTAAAGCTTGTGGTTTAACAAGCTGTAATTGTTCTATGGACAGGTTGAAAACATTGTTGTCCAGCAGGTTAAAGGTGTAATTTGCTTCAGGGATTGAGATGATTAAACCTGCTTCTTCCTCCTCTGGAATGTATGCTGGAGTGAGGACAGGGACGATCTGAGTTTCTGTGCCGCCCGAGCAGCCGGGTCTTCAGTGTGGGTAGGCGACTGGCCGCAGGATCGCATAATGTTCCTGGCCGCTTCCTCCAGCAACCGCACGCCTGGGCCTCTTGGGAGAGGGTTCTGGAGATGACTGCATGATGGATGGTTCTCCTGGGGCTGGTCCGCTTCTTTTAAACTGGACGGCAATCGGTGTGTTGTCTGACTCGGAGTCTGACTCGGCTGCAGTTGCATTGACGGCTGCAGGTCGGTCCGACTCGTCTGATGAAGGACATTTGTAGGGCGGTGAATCAGACAGTTCTTTGAGTATCCGAGCTGCTCTCCTGTTGCCTCCCAACTTCCTTAAGGTCTCTTGGTCCAGATGACCAAGTCTCTTGTTGATGTGGAAGGGATCAGTACTTCCCTTCGCCACACCCATCTTCTCAAGGATCCAACTCAGCTGCGTTCCAAACGCCAGCTTGGATCTGAATCTCTTCTCATCAGCAAGCCATTCGGCTTTGTTGACTTCGCGAACAAACTGCCTAAAGATGTAGTCAGCCCAATCGATCGCCTCGTCTTGAATAAGTGCTCCCAGCACTGTGAATTTTGCCGACGACAGTTGGTCGTAACTGCCGGCCATACCCATAATAATCTTGTTGGTAATATCCAACATATACCGATACTCCTTTTTAATCTCGCTCCTTTTAGCAGTGAGTTTCAGCTTCGTCGGCTGGTCAATCGCCTTAATCTTTAGCCAAACGTCGGCTGCTGTCTGTTTGAGAGATTCGACGGCTATGCCGTGGTGCTTCATACCAAAGATTTTACAAATCGACTCCGGCGAGATGTCGACTTGAATTCCGCCGACTGTGCTTCTGATTCCTTCTTCGGTCACACGGGCTTCTCGGTAGAAAGCGATGACGTCCTCCTTGTATAGATGCTTGGGACTGATATCCAGAAATGGATATATCCCATTCTTCATCATCGAATGGATAAGGAAGAGTACGTCGTTGTTATCCAGATTTTCTTCCAAAAGGCCTTCGAAATCAACGACCAGAGAAAAGATGATCTGGTCATTGACCGCCTTCATGTTATCGCCTTCGAAATAAGATTCCATTTCTGCAAATAAGAGATTTTCAGTGTATTTGGAGTTCAAAGGATTTTTGCTCTGTAAATATAGGGTTTGAAAGATTGGTAAGCGTAAAGGTAAAGTGAAGGGTTTCCATCCTTATAATGAAGATGAAAAGACGTATGGATTAAATTATTATTTATTTTGAATCGGTGGTTCCCCTTTTGAGATTCTATTTAAATTTCAAATTCGAATCGGTGGTCCAGGTTTTGATTTTAAAATTGGACGGTTAAATTTAACTGGTCACCGTGGAGGTCGATTTATCAAGTGATTGCCACGTGTATTTAAATGCCACTTGCAAACTAAAATTAATATAATATTATTATACATATAGCAGATAATAACAAAATATTCAGAAGTCGGTTAAGTTTAGAAAACTTAGCTGGTTTGACTGTTTGACTGTTGACTGCTCTGCATCAGGTGAGTTGACTCCTTGGATTTCTCGCCTGAGATTTTGATCAGCTAGGTTCCTTTGTCCGTCCTTCGTCCTTTTGTCTGCATCAGCTAGGATCTGATTCCTCTAATCAGCTGGGTCCGTCCTTCCTCTGATATGCTTCAGCTTGATTTTTCTTCTGTACTAGATTCCCAATCTAGTAGACCAAGTTCTTTGCTCAGCTCCAAAAATCTTTCTTCTGGCAAAGGTTTGGTGAAGATGTCAGCTATCTGGTAGTCTGTGCTGACTCTTTCAACTCTAACTCTCTTGTTAAGCACGTGGTCTCTGATGAAGTGGTGCTTAACATCAATGTGCTTGGTCCTCGAATGCAAAACCGGATTGTTGGTTATTGCAATAGCACTATTGTTGTCACACCAGACAGGGACTTCATTGGCAATGATATTATAATCCCTCAGCTGTTGTCTGATCCATAAGATTTGGGCACAACAGCTACCTGCAGCTAGGTATTCTGACTCTGTGGTGGAGATAGAGTTAGAAACCTACTTCTGAACTAGGATATCAGTCTGGTTCCTAGGAATTGGAATGTTCTACTAGTGCTTTTCCTATTAATTTTGCATCCTGCGAAATCTGCATCTGAATATCCTGGAAGCTCGAAGTTATCATCCTTAGGATACCATAGTCCAACATTGACTGTAGACTTAAGGTATTTGATTATCCTCTTTGCTGCATCTAGGTGCGATTTCTTAGGCTTAGACTGGAATCGCGCACAAACTCCTACGGCATAGGATATGTTAGGCCTGCTTGCAGTGAGGTATAGCAATGATCTAATGAGTCCTCTGTAGTGGGTTGAGTCCACTGATATACCTCCCTTATCTGCATCTAGGTGAGTACTTGTGCTCATAGGAATTCTTGCTGGCTTGGCTGATTCCATTCCAAATCTCTTGATTAGATCTTTGGTATACTTAGCTTGGTTGATGAAAAATCCGTTTTCCATCTGCTTAACTTGTAATCCGAGAAAGAAGTTAAGCTTTCCCATCATACTCATCTCAAACTCTCCTTGCATGAGGTTAGAGAATTTCTCACACAGCTCTGGATTGGTTGAGCCAAATATGATGTCATCCACATATTTCTAGACTATCAATATGTGGCCTTCGTGCTCCACTCTGAATAGGGTCTTGTCCACATTTCCTTTGCAAAAACCATTCTTCTCAAGAAACACAGACAGTGTTTCATAACATGCTCTTGGTGCTTGCTTAAGTCCATAGAGAGCTTTCAACAGCTTGTAGACCTTGTCTCCTTTGACAAAACCTGGGGGTTGCTCTACATAGACTTCTTCTTCTAGGATGCCATTTAGAAATTCACTCTTTACATCCATCTGATAGACTTCAAAATCTTTGAATGCAGCATATGCGAGGAATAGTCTGATAGCCTCTAATCTTGCAACAGGTGCATAGGTTTCATCAAAATCTATTCCTTCACACTGTGCATAACCTTTTGCAACAAGTCTGGCTTTATTCCTAACAACAGCTCCATCTTCATCACTCTTGTTTTTGTACACCCATTTGGTGCCAATAACCTTCTTGTGATCTGGTCTGTCTGTTAGTTCCCAAACTTTGTTCCTTTCCATCTGCTCCAGTTCCTCTTGCATGGCATTTATCCAAGAATAATCTTCCAAGGCTTGCTATGTTGTCTTGGGTTCTATCTGTGACATGAAGCATGAGAACATAGCCATTCCTGCGGGTAGAGTTGACTGTCTTGTCTTAACTCCATCAGTCAGCATCCCAATGATTTGCTGGATCGGGTGGTCTTTGAGCCACTTGGGGATATCGTCTTCTTCTGGGTCTATTCCACTGTTGAATTGCTCTGGTGGATTTCTACATCAGCTGGGTTCTGGTCTCCTTGGTCTGCAGCTGGATCAGCTACCGTCTTGTCATCTGCGGGTTGGGTCTGATCTGCAGATGAGTCTTTATCAGCTACAGCTGGGTCTTCATTAGCGACAACTGGATCAGATAGGTTTGGTGATCCTGTCTGATCTGCAGTTGGGTCTTCAGCAGCTACAGTTGGATCTTTAGGCTGGTCTGCAAGTGAGTCCACCATTGCAGTGTCATGTACAATGACTTCTTCAAGGGTTGCTGATTTGAGCTTGTTCTCAATTAGCTCAACTTGCTTCCTGTACTCCACAGTAGATTTATCAAATACAACATGGGGTGTTTCCTCCACAACTAAGGTTCTTTTGTTAAATACTCTATATGCCTTGCTTCTTTGTGAGTATCCCATAAAGAGACCATCATCAGTTTTAGCATCAAAGGCATTTAGTTATGTTTTACCGTTTTTATGGATGAAACACTTGCAACCAAAATCGTGAAAGTAAGCAACAGTAGGAGTTCTATTATTCCAAACCTCATAGGGAGTTTTGCCATGTCTCCCTACTATCATACTCCTGTTCTGAGTATGGCAAGCTGTGTTGACAGATTCAGCCCAGGACCTCTTGGGCAGGTCTGCTTCTGCAATCATGGACCTTGCTGCTTCCTTCAGGGTTCTGTTTCTTCTTTCAGCAACGCCATTCTGCTGGGGGGTCCTGGCTGCAGAGAGCTCATGCTGGATCCCATTCTGATCGCTGTAATCAGTGATCGCCTTGTTGAGAAACTCTCCTCCTCTATCTGATCTGATTTTGATGATGGATAGGGATTTCTCATTCTGAATCCTTCTCAGCAGCTCAGGTAGCTTGGTCAAGGTTTCACTTTTCTTATACAGGAAGATAATCCAAGTGTACCTTGAATAATCATCTACTACAACAAGTGCGTGCTTTCGGCCGCTTAGAGTCCTTGGCTTGATAGGACCGAATAGATCCATATGGAGTAGATCTAAGATCCTTGTTGTGAGGGTTGTAGGATGGACTGGCTTGAATGATGCTCTGGTCTGCTTTCCTTTCTGACATGCATCACAAAGAGCTTCCTTCTTGAATGCTTCATCTGGAAGTCCTCTGACCAGCTTCTGAGATCTAATCTTGTTGATGGCTTTGAAGTTCAGGTGACATAATCTTTTGTGCCACAGCCATCCATTCTCAGCTACAGTCTTAGATAGAAAATAGGAGTTAGGTGTTCCTGTGTTCCAATCTATCATGTAGACATCTCTCCTTCTGAATCCTTGTAGCTTCACTTGTCTAGATAGGATATCTATCACCATGCATTTCCAGATGGTGAAGACTACTAGATTCTTCTCATCGCAAAACTGGCTTATGCTCAGGAGGTTATACTTGAGCCCTTTGACATAGTGAACTTTGGATATCACAATATTTCCTCTGTGCAGCTCTCCAAAGCCCTTTGTTTGTCCTCTGGAACTATCTCCAAAGGTTACATCTGGACCCTTTTCTTTGGTGTATTTAGACAGCATCTTCTTGTTCCCAGTCATATGCCTTGAGCATCCAGAATCTACAAACCATTCTTCACTTCCAAAGTTTGAGTTTGTGGAGATGTGGTTGTAGTCCTTCCACCTTTTCTGCAATCAGAAAAGCTGAGATTTAGGTACCCAAATCTATGTGGGTCCTCTTGGGTTAGCTGGTTTCCTGGAGAATTGATTTCTCCTTGGATTGTGAAAATTGTTATTATTATTACCCTTATAAGGTGTGTAAGGTCGAGGTCTGAATCTCCTGTTGGGATTGTATACCGGATATTCCTCAAAATATTGATAGTGTGGGCCATTTCTAAACCTTGGCTGAGACCATTTATTAAATCTTTGAGGTCTCCACACTTGTTCATTTTGGAAATTAGGATAACCTTGAGGTTTCCATCTGCCCCTCCCATTTTGAAATCTGTTTTTAGGGAGTTGTTGATAATAGTGGGCATGTTGTCTGGGCTGCTGCTTCTGCCTGGGCCATTGCCTAGTCACTTGTCTAGGTGGCTGCCTTGTGAACCCTGGCTGCAGCCTAGACTTGTGACTTGGTTGTTGCCTATTTTTAAATATCGGTTTGTATGTAGGCTCAGCAGTCGAGACAATTGTTTCTCCCTTGACGAAAGTGGTTTTGGAACTAGAGGGAGTGTGAGGATCATATCCAAGGCCTGATCTGGAATATAGTGGCCTTTTATTAGTACACAATCCGTCCATAGTTGAAGACGCCTTCAGGGAGGTTATTTCATGCGCCTGAGTCTTATTTGCCTGAGTCAGCTTAGTAAATTCGGCTTTGACATGAGCAAGTGCAGCTGATTTTTCTTTACGTAAAATAGTTAGTCGATTTATCTTAGCTGTAGATACATCAGCCTGGTTTTTCAAGTCAGCTGCAGTTATCTCAACCTTATTCAGTTCTAGGCTGAGTTTTTCAAAATCATTTTTCAGCTGCCTATTCTCATCTTACAACTGAGTCTTCTCGGCTGATACAGATAGGTGTGCAGATTTAAGTGTCTCAAAATCTTTAAATAGCTGATTTATAGATTCATGCAGATCCATATCTTGTGACATGGCTGAGCTATTATTTGAACCGGAGGGTTTTGATGTTACCTCTTCATCAGCTAGGTTGGCCATCAGACAATCATACTCTTCATCATCATCTGAGAAGAATCCGCTGCTTGATTCTACATGCTCTTGATCTTCTCCGATGAGGGCCTTCCTTCTGTCTTCTTTTCTGCCCACCTCCTTCTTGCTCTCGTCCTTCTTAAGATCAGGACAGTCGATTTGGATGTGTCTTGTCTTGTGACAATTGTAGCACTCCACCTTCCAGCTTCTGGCTTTCTGGTTCCTTCTGGGATTCTCTTTATAATTTTTCTTGTATTTGGAGTAGTTTTTCCGGAAGTTGCTGAACCTTTGCATTATGAACGCCATTTCTTCCTCAAAATCTAATGGATTTGGAGGCTTTACATTAGATAAGCTCATGGCGGGGGACTCGGCTGCAAAGGCTATTCCCTTCTCTGCAGGCTCAGTTGAGGATGAACTTGGAAGCTCGAACTCATAAGCCTTCAGATCAGAGAACAGCTCTTGGATCTTTATCTTATTGAGGTCCTTGGATTCTCTTATGGCCACTGCCTTCATACTCCATTCAGGATTGAGAGATCTTATAACCTTCAGTGCCATCTCCCTGTTGCCATAAGATTTGCCGAGGGAGTTGATCTCATTGATAATCTCGGTGAACCTTGTGTCCACTTGATCTATGGATTCACCATTCTTCATTTTGAAGTTGTCAAATTTTTGAATAGCAATTGACAACTTGTTTTCCTTGATCAGCTCCGTTCCTTCACACATTAGGGCTAATGTGTCCCAGATTTCTTTGGCATTCTTGCAATTCTTGATCTTGACCATGGTGGATTTGTCAAGAGTTTGATATAGCACATCTCTGGCCCGGTTATCAAGATTGGCCAGCTTTCTTTCTTCGGGAGTCAGCTCTATCCTCTTCTTTGGGATCTTCTCTGGCTTCCCTGCTGCGATCTCCTCTGCAGTGTTGTCCTTCTCGAAGATGAATGGACCGTCCTCTATGATTGATCGCTTGGATTCGCGTAGTATGGTTTTCAAATCCGATCAATTTTAAAATTTGTAAAACCTCGGAGTATTTCCAAGGTGTCGAACCCAAGGGAATTGATGTGTCGAAAATAAAGGAATTAACTCTACTCAAAATTTGACTGCTATTTAGGAATCCGAAAAATTGTTTTGATTCTAATTATCTAATTTTAAAAATCGAAGAACAAAAATTAAATAAAAGATGAAATATCTAAATTAAGCAAATAAAGCAAATTAACAAGATAAAATCACAAGTCGATAGGTAATTGATCCTAGGGTAGTATCATCTAATTGAGTTCACACAATCCATTCACTTGATTCCTTCTCCCCAAAATTTAATTCAATCCTAGAAATAATCACTCGGTCGATCTAGAATTCCTGTCAAGGCAACCTAGAAAGATAGTTAATTAAAACCCTTTTCCCCGCCAGGGCTCAAAGGATTAAAATCACTTAAAAAGCACCAACTTATTTATCTATGATTTATCTTTCTCCGCTAGGTCTCAAGATAAAATAATATTGTGTGTCAAGTATTTCCACTAATCAATTACTCCTTCCGGACAAAATCAATTAGCTAACATGCATCGATTAAGGGCCCTTTAATCTAACATGAGATTTAACATAACTTGAACACGAGCCTAGGATGAAAGGTCAAAAGGTAATCAAAGGAACATCATGTGAACATCAATTAAAATTACTAACCCTAGAATCAATCAATGAATTAGCCAGACATACTTGAAATTAAACAAGAAATAGATGGAGAATGCATATTATTAATATGAAAAGAGAGATTACAACCCGTTCGTATGAACTCCGAGTCTTCAATAATAATTCTCCTCCAAAAAGTTCTTGAATCAAAGGAATAAATCTTGCTAAAAAGTGTAAAAATCTGCTTAATATGATAAAAGAGTGATAAAGGCTGATGGAAGATGATCCAAGATAATGAAACTAGGTCTAAAAACAGGTTTTTATAGCCTAAGGGGTTAAAATCCCGATTAGCCCTAATCTAGGAAATAAATAATATCCAAAAGAGTCAAAATCCGTCCAAAACGAGAGCTCATTGGGAAGCCTTTTCGCCTATCGGCCGATAGGCCGCCGATAGGTGGTTCGTCGATTTCTTCACTCGATAGGCGGGAGCTCCTTTCGGACGGCCCTATCGGCGATAGCCGGCGATAGGTCTTACATTTGGCGCAAAAATCCGTTTCTTCGTCCGTTTGACTCGACTCTCGGTCCTTTGTCTCGTTTTGGGTCCTTTTGGCTCTAAAACCCGCAAACACACTAAAACCAACCCAAACGCGTAATACGGCTCGACTAATCATAAATAAGCCAAATACGAGCACATTAATCACGAACGAGATAAAAACCTAGTATAAAATCCTAGAAATAAGTGGTAAAATTACCACTTATCAAACCCCAAACTTAAACCTTGTTCGTCCGAACAACAAAAAGAAAAGAAAAAGAAAATCGTGAATCATCGTGCAACTCATAGTGTTCAACCTAATCAATACTACCTCGTAATTCTCTCTAAATAATCCGAGTGTCGTAAGCGAGCCGCACTCGAATAATGATTCCACAAAGTAGTCAAGTTCGGTCTAATCATTCGTTCATGAAGAAAATCCAGCTCAAAGATTAACAAAACGTGAGTCAAATCGACCGTCAATATGAAAGGCTAAAATAAACAAGCTAGTTCGCCCGTTACACAGTCGAGTGGCACATTTTTCATGAGTTTCATAACAAATAAACCTCGGTCAGTATTCCCTTATATATATGTTCACGAATTTAATTCGAGTTGACCACTAGGTTAGGATCTCGGGATGTTTCATCGGGGTAATCCTAGGGTGGAACTTCCATTCTCATGTATTAGGAAACCGTTTGACGTAAAAGACACTCATGGGGCACATGGATGCTTCTAGTTACTAAGTTCCCGTCTACAGCGGAGAAACAACTCGAATATATAATTTCCGCATGTCCGAATCAAGGTCGCCGTTTTACGCGAGAGTAAACAGCGGGTCACGCGAATACCCCCGGTTACTAAGTTCCCTATCATTGGCACATGTGAAATAACTAAATCACTAGTCTAATCAGAGCCGTCGTTTTACGCGAGGGTAAACAACGGGTCGCGCGAATGCCCCCGGTTACTAGACTTCCCTTCATAGAACAACATTATCTCAATTTTTGGGAAAAACTGACCGACTCTAAACTCTATCTAAGTGCCAACACGATCGTGGCTTGATGCGACTCACTATCCTAAGATGTAACCAAACGTATTGACGGTGATTTTAAAACAAGTATGTATCGTCTCTTATCTGCCAAGACCTCTACAATCACGAAAAATTTTGGACCTAAATAAATACTATGCAAAACAGAAATAACTGACTACAACTCGACTAAAACTCGACCGTTTCTTCAGAGAGAAAAACAGTGTCGTAACATCGGTTTCACACAAATAGAAGCACGAAAAATTCACTAATAAAGAAAAACTAAGACAAGCAAGGCTATCTAAAACAAACAACGAAAAGCAAATAAAAGCAAACACGAAATCTAAAAAAAAAAACTACTACGACCTAAAAAATAGAAAATAGAAACTAGCAAACACACCGAACGAAAATGAATAAAAAAATTCTAAAAACTAAGCAACCAAAAGCCAAAACCATGCAACACCAAAATGATAAGCACAAATAAACACAACGGGCACCAACACAAGCAAATAAAGATACAAGGCAAACACGGTACTTACACGTAAAGAAATTAACAAAGCCGCACTTCTTCCCCCCCCAAACTTATTTCGCATCCCAAAGGAGGAATAAGTTTGAAAAGAGAAAGGAGTGGCTTTGTTAATGGAGTACCTGATCACTGTGGCGGAAATGGCGGGTTTGTCGGCGAGCTCGGATCATAGCGGGCATGTGAATCGGGGAAAGGAGCAAAGTGGTACATCTCATGTAGCATTCGGTGGTAGTGGTCCTCCTGTGCCCACCTATCTTCCTGTCTCTTCCTCTCTTGCTCCCTCCAAGCAATCTCCTCTAGTCGCCACACTCTGTCCTCCTCGGCGCGTCTCTCCACGAGCTCGTACAACTCATTGACCCGAGTGGCAACAGCACCCACCCGAGTCTCAACCTCGCCCAACCGAGTTCCCAAAGAACCAAACTCGGCTGTCAAAGAACGCATACTCGCCAAGTGATAATTATCTTGCGCTTGCATACTCTCGTCGTGCATCTCTCTCTCTCTCTCAAAAAATCTCGTCTCAAAATCATCAAACTCCGGAGCCCTCATCTGAAAACTAGTACCTCCACCGGTGGGAATCTCGTCACGGCTACCCCCCTCGGGTATATCATCCATCTCCTCCTCGGCTCCCTCTAAGAACGGCTCATCAATGGTCACCTCCCGGCGTTGCCTCTTACGAGGCGCATCTAACGGTCGGATAAGTGCCACATGAGCCGCGGAGCTCATACTCCACCTCGCATATACATCGGGCGCGTCTCCCATCACAGTGGTCAAGGTCGGAGAGGGGAGTCGGAAGAGGGACACGGTTTTGTTCCGACCGTGCAATTTCCAGTCGAACCCCTCGGTGAAGGCAAGCATCTCTTGCCTCTGTAGTGTCGGTTTATCCAAATAGATGTCTCGGGATACCGGCTCTCCTCTAATGTGCACCCCAAGATGCTCCGCGATAGGGGTCACGAACGCCCCAATACCAATCCTCTGCTTCCGGCCACCGGCTTGTTTCTCCATGTGCTCGATCAGAAAACATCCGGCGTGCTTCCGTGTACCGTTCAAGGCCGACCACAAAAGGTGAAGATCAGTGGACAAGTACGTCCCCGAGTCGGTACGGCTCAAAATCGTCGATGTGAACAGGCGGTGGACATATCGGAGAACTGGGTTCCTGATCGAGGAGGCTTTGGCATATGTCGGATTATAAATAAGAAGCGTCTCCTCCCTGCGGGAAATCATCTTGGACCACAGCTCTAAGTTTTCTTTGGCATGATCGCCCTGCTGGAATGATCCGTCCTCGGCCCCGTTGATAATGGCATTAACTTCATCGGCCGAGAGCTCCCTTTCTATGTTGTCGAGATTGAAGCGAATAGACGCCGGAGTCCCGTTCTCCCTAAAAACCTCAAGTGTGGACAGAAACTCCACAGTGAGCACGTGGTAAGCGAGGTAGTTCGCCCGAAAGATTTGCTCAAACCCGCACTGCCTCGCTAGTAGCACAATATCATCGTAAACACCCATACCCCGAGCCGTCTCCTCATGCAGAAATCGGCAATGCTTGTGTGACATGCCGATAAGGTGCGACCACCTTCTTTTAGACTCGCCCGGTCAATCTCGGCTTGAACTTCTTGGTCGAGTGCAATGGATCGGAATAGCCGGCACTACCTTCATCGGAGCCTTTTCCTTTCTCGTGGTTGCCTTAGATTTTCCGTACTCGGATTCGACTTCTTGCTTTGCTTTCCCATTTCAACGTTCCTACAAAACAACCATCCAATTAAAATCCAATAAACACTCATAATACAAACATTCAACGAGCATCGACATAATCCCATAATCCCACAATATCAAGAGCCCTCTATAAATCACACAATCTCCCCAAACTTAGACTCCCCCATTTCATATTCAAAAGATCAAAATCACCACCCATAATAACAAAACAACACACTACAATCATATTAGGGCAAACTCTCTCCAATCCAATCTAATTCATCAACAATTCAACTCCTATCAATCCCAATTAACAATTCAATTCAACAAATCCACCCAATTTCAACAAAATGCGAAATTAGGGTTCTTCAAATTTGGGGTTTTTTCAAAATTCTTTCAATTTCATCAAATAATACCCCAATTCTAAGTACCCATGAACAATCAAGCCTAGATAACATGTTTCCCTCAAGATTCTATCAACAATCGGGCATAAAATTCAAAGAACATCAAAGTTTAGCAAAAGCCCCAAAAAGTGGATCCCCAATTCGATTTTCATCAAAACTCCAAAAAGAATCCGTCAAAGTGCTTGAAAACATGTATAGAATTGAAAAAAAGAGGATTAAGCGTCGAAATTACGTACCTTGATCGAGTTTGAAGGAAGAAAAGTAGAAAAAAAATTCGCCCCTTTCGTTCTTGTGTTCTATCGGCCGAGAGTTGTGTAAGTGTGTGAGAAAATCGGGTGTGAAGTGTTTAAAAGGGGTATAAAATAACCGGGTCGAAGTGGATACAGGGCCGGGTTTGTTCCTATCGGCCAGGCCTATCGGCCGATAGGCTTGGTCGATAGGAGCTTCTGTCTCTTACCATGTTCATATCGGGTGGGATTTCGGTCGATAGGAAGACCCTATCGACCACTGCTTGTAATCAATAAAAAAAATTTTATTTTCCTCAGCCTATCGGCCGGGCCTATCGGCCGATAGGCTCGCCCGATAGGATTTTCTGTCTCAAAAATTTTTTCAGCTCGTTCTACTTCACATACTTGGTCCCGTTTTTGCTTGGATATGGCGATGAAAGACCTGCAGGTATTCAAAACTCGGCATGCATGGATTAGAACTTAACAAAAACTAACAAAGCTACTACGAAATTAGAAACTACAAAAATCACGCAAACGAAAAATCGAAAATAAATGAATAAAACGAACTAATATACATACATACGTTGGGTTACCTCCCAACAAGTGCTACGTTTAACGTCTTTAGCTAGACGATACCTCATTCAACCGGGTCTTGATGACAACTCCCCCTTGAACGGGTTTGTTGATATCAAGATAGCATACGCTCCTCTCATTAAGTCGAGACTCGTTCGCCTCCAACATTCGAACATACTCCGGCAAATCCTCGGAAATTTCATCAACCTCAGAATGTGAGTAAATAGAGTGTGAAATACAATGCTCCAACAAGTCGGTCGGGGGCGGCATAATAGACTTAATTTCAAAACATTCCTCGGGCGCATCGTCGGGCTTCTTCATCGCGTCATAGATGGAAATTTTCAGATTTTGATCATTGACCCGGAAAGTAAGATCACCCTCCTGGACGTCTATAAGTGCTCTCCCTGTCGCTAAAAACGGTCTCCCAAAGATCAATGGTTGATTCTCGTCCTCGGGCATATCAAGAACTACGAAATCGGCCGGGAAGACTAAGTGTTGGACTCTAACGAGCACATCCTTCACAATTCCCCTCGGATAAGTGATTGACCGATCCGCCATGAGTAGAGAAATGGTAGTCGGCTTCATCTCCCCAATCTTCAACCTCTTAAAGATGGATAGAGGCATAAGATTGATGCTTGCCCCGAGATCACACAACCCATTACGGAACGTTTGGTCGCCAATCATGCATGTCAAAGTAAAACGTCCCGGATCCTTCTGCTTGAGTGGGAGCTTGTTTTGAATGATAGCGCTACAATCCTCTGTCATATTTATTGTTTCAAACTTCCTCAACTTCCTCTTGCTTGCCACAGCGTCTTTCAAGAATTTCACGTACCCCAGCATGTCTCTCAAAGCGTCTAGAAGTGGAATGTTGATATTCACCTTTTGAAACATGTCGATAAATTGTTGAAGCTTTTCATCATATCTCGACTTGGCCAAACGCTGTGGAAATGGAGCTTTTTCCTCAAAATCTTTTATATTCGAACTTCCAGGAGCCTTTCGGCCGATAGGTAGGTCGATAGGCTTCACTGCCGGCATGCTGTATGGGTATCGGTTGGGCCTATCGGCCGATAGGCTGGCCGATAGGTTCTGCTGTATTCCATCTTCTTTCTCGTTTTCTGCTCCCGTTTCTAATACCTCCTTGTTTCCAGATTCCTTAACTCCAGCCCCATGATTACTGTACTTTGTCCCACTCCGAAGCTCGATTGCGTTGCATTGTTGCGTCTTCGGGTTGGTCTCGGTGCTGCTCGGAAAATGGCCCGGCTTATGAAATCCGGCTTGGGCGTTCGCCATTTGACTCATTTGGGTCTCCACCATCGACATCTGCTTAGTCAAGGCTATCACCGAGTTTCCAATAGATGTCACACTATGCTCGAGAGCCCCGAACCTCTTGTCTACTTTATAAATAAACTCTTTTTGACTCGCCTCCAACCGTTCCAACATCTCTTCCATAGGTGTCTTAGCAATCGGCTCTTGAATAACCCCATTTTTCACGTTAAATCCGGTGGTGGTGGAGAGCATTGTTCGGATTGGCATAGGAGAAATTAGGGTGGTTTCGATTGTTCGGATAAGAGTTCCCCCAATTTCCCCCTTGCCGGAAGTTTCCTCCTTGCATGTAGTTCACATCCTCCTTAACTGCAATCGGCTCGTTTAACTCTTCAAAAACTGAATTGACTCCCAAAGTATTCTTTCTTAGCATCTCGAGCTCTTTTTGTTGTTTTTCAAATTTTGCCTTTAAATCACCGTAGGCGTCCTCGTCACCGGATGGAACCTTTCTTCTCGTCATCTTCCTATCGGTCACCTCCTCATAATCATTGTTTACCGCTAGCTCAATGAGATTTTTGGCCTCTTCATAATCGTTAGCTAGAAATCCCCCTTTCGATGAGTAGTCCAACTCTCTTCTAGCCTTCCTCGTCAAACCCCGATAAAACCGAATATAGATCTCCTCTTTGTCAATTCCATGCTGTGGGCATTTGCGAAGTAGCTTCTTGAATCGGATCCATGCCTCGTATAAATATTCATCCTCATATTGCTCGAATTGCAAGATATCGTTGATTTGTTTTTGCACCTTCGAGGGAGGATAGAACTGTGCTAAGAACAGCCGAGTCATCTCTCTCCAAGTACCAATTTCCTTCCGATCTAAGCTCTTGTACCAATCTAGCGCATCGTCTTCTAAGGAGAACCGGAATAGGCGGAGCTTAATGACATCCGGAGGCACTCCGTTTTGCTTAATGGTGGCACATATATCCAAAAACGACTCAAGATGAGCGTTTGGATCTTCATTCACTCCCCCTCCGTATGTTTGAGACTTCACTGTAGCAATGAGGGACGGCTTAAGCTCGAAGTTGTTGGCATCAATCTTTCCCCAACCTCCTTCTTGATAATCGTCCAGCTTAGGTCGAAAGCGGGCATTCAAAGGGATCTTCTCGGGACGAGCGAGTTCTCGTGGTTGGTCAACAATGCCGGCCATGGTATCAACGAAAGGTATAGTAATAGTCTCGGTTCTCGCTTCTTGCTTCTTCCTCCTCAAAGACTTCTCGATTTCCGGGTCCAAAGGAAATAAGTCCTTTCCTTGGGATCTCGTGATCATGCACCGCCTACAAGGAAAAGAAAACAAGATGTGAGGAAACGAGATCGAATATTAATAATAAAAGTAAACTACCTAAAGCAACAATCTCTTCTTTTTCGAATTATTCCCTTAAATTTTCTATCAATTCCCCGGCAACGGCGCCAAAAATTGATCGCTTGGATTCGCGTAGTATGGTTTTCAAATCCGATCAATTTTAAAATTTGTAAAACCTCGGAGTATTTCCAAGGTGTCGAACCCAAGGGAATTGATGTGTCGAAAATAAAGGAATTAACTCTACTCAAAATTTGACTGCTATTTAGGAATCCGAAAAATTGTTTTGATTCTAATTATCTAATTTTAAAAATCGAAGAACAAAAATTAAATAAAAGATGAAATATCTAAATTAAGCAAATAAAGCAAATTAACAAGATAAAATCACAAGTCGATAGGTAATTGATCCTAGGGTAGTATCATCTAATTGAGTTCACACAATCCATTCACTTGATTCCTTCTCCCCAAAATTTAATTCAATCCTAGAAATAATCACTCTACGATCTAGAATTCCTGTCAAGGCAACCTAGAAAGATAGTTAATTAAAACCCTTTTCCCCGCCAGGGCTCAAAGGATTAAAATCACTTAAAAAGCACCAACTTATTTATCTATGATTTATCTTTCTCCGCTAGGTCTCAAGATAAAATCATATTGTGTGTCAAGTATTTCCACTAATCAATTACTCCTTCCGGACAAAATCAATTAGCTAACATGCATCGATTAAGGGCCCTTTAATCTAACATGAGATTTAACACAACTTGAACACGAGCCTAGGATGAAAGGTCAAAAGGTAATCAAAGGAACATCATGTGAACATCAATTAAAATTACTAACCCTAGAATCAATCAATGAATTAGCCAGACATACTTGAAATTAAACAAGAAATAGATGGAGAATGCATATTATTAATATGAAAAGAGAGATTACAACCCGTTCGTATGAACTCCGAGTCTTCAATAATAATTCTCCTCCAAAAAGTTCTTGAATCAAAGGAATAAATCTTGCTAAAAAGTGTAAAAATCTGCTTAATATGATAAAAGAGTGATAAAGGCTGATGGAAGATGATCCAAGATAATGAAACTAGGTCTAAAAACAGGTTTTTATAGCCTAAGGGGTTAAAATCCCGATTAGCCCTAATCTAGGAAATAAATAATATCCAAAAGAGTCAAAATCCGTCCAAAAACGAGAGCCCGCTGGGAAGCCTTTCGGCCTGGCCTATCGGCCGATAGGCTGGCCGATAGGTGGTTCGTCGATTTCTTCACTCGATAGGCAGGAGCTCCTTTCGGACGGCCCTATCGGCCGATAGGCTGGCCGATAGGGTCTTCTGTTTGGCGCAAAAATCCGTTTCTTCGTCCGTTTGACTCGACTCTCGGTCCTTTGTCTCGTTTTGGGTCCTTTTGGCTCTAAAAACCTGCAAACACACTAAAACCAACCCAAACGCGTAATACGGCTCGACTAATCATAAATAAGCCAAATACGAGCACATTAATCACGAAACGAGATAAAAACCTAGTATAAAATCCTAGAAATAAGTGGTAAAATTACCACTTATCAATGATGCACCACATGTCATCATGGATTGAAGATAAGTATGCCTGCATCCTTATCTTCCAAAGATCATACTCATCAACTGAAAACACAGGTAGTCTAGAATGCATGTGTTCCATTATAAAATGAGAGTAAAGATATATCTCTGATATAGATCTGGTTCGTGAAACAAATGAACCAACCTCTCCGATACCACTTGTAGGTCACAAGTCGTCCACGAATAAGTCTAGAGGGGGGGTGAATAGACTTATTGAAACTCTTAAACTCTTTTTCTCAAAGAGTAAGTTTCTTCAGCTGATAGGTAAACAAATGACTTGGAGTCGTTTGTTCTTAATACGTGCGGAAGTCAGCTGATGACGAATACAAAACAACTAATGAAACACTTAACAATGAATGCAGCAGTTAAAGTATGATGTCAGTAAACAAGAAAGTACGCAGCAATTATAGTGGTCTCATAGGTGGGGTAATCCTCTACTAATCCACTTTTCTCCAAACCAGTTGGAGATGAATTCACTATAATTTTCAACCAGTGATAAATATTACAGTGATTCAACCAAACTACAAAAGCTTCCAACCAGTGGAAATCCGTGCCGTTGTAACACACTTGACTACCTTGCACCTCTTGATCCTCGATCCTTGGATGCCTTTACAGTCTCGAACTTCAACCAGTGAAGTACCCCGAACTCAGGATTTAAGACACGAGTTTTTGTCTTCTCCAACTAAGAGCTTCTTCAAGTATGAACTTTTTAGAACTCCTCATTTCACGATGCTGTATTTCGTTTTAGATTGCTTGAATGCTTTTATCGCTTGAAAGTATGTTCGCACCGGTAGTTGCTCAACTTCAAATCTTCGGATATATATATATATAGGTGTTGATCTTTGAGCATTTCTTCATAGCCGTTGCAAATCTGTAACAAATCAGTCCGTTGGAGGGAGACTTCTTTGTTTATTGTTTTCTGAACGTTGCAAGGCTGGATTCCCATATTTTAATCTATCTTCCGACCATTTTGAAGACTCTGCATATGAGGCGCCGAATCTTTTGAATATAATACGATTAAAGTCTTCAAGGTGGGTCTGGATGAATTATTTAATTCATATCCTTTGCGGGAATCTCTCCAATTTGTCTGTTCACGTTGCATGTGACTTTCCGTAATACTTGACTTTTCAACGCATGCTGACGTGGACTTGGAGTACTTGGCTGATCTCGAGTAGGCTGATGTAAGTTAACTTCTCTGCGATTACGGACCTCTCGATGTTCATTTGTTTGGGACTACTTTGATCGGTGACACTGTCCGAGGCTACTTGATCTGATCTGCTCAAACATCTTTGATAATTTTTGTTGACCAGATCTTCTCTGATATGACTCGGCTGTAACTCTCTGATGAACTTAGCTGTTCTTTTGTACTTAGCCGATTTTTAGCCTAACTTATTTTTGGCCTATAGAAGATACTCATTTGGTTCTTCTTTACATTTTGCCAAGTTTTTCACTTAACATAATTTGGCCTATGGAAGATACTCATTTGGTTCTTCCTTACATTTTTCCATGTAATAAGCATTTGAATTTATATTAATGACATCATCAAAATCTAACAAGTATTCCTAACAAAGGGGAGCAAATTTAGTTTTTATAATATGCGAATGTCGAGGTTTATAATCAAGCTATCATCGATCTCTGTACTGATCTTGGTTTCTATGGTGTCGAGAAGTCCAGTCAACACTTGATTAAAAAGATTCTTAAATTTAGCGATCTTATCTCCCACCTCATGAAAAAGAAAAGCATCATGAGATCATTCTCAATAGTAATGCATGTCAAGATGGTATGAAGCCAATTCCAGAAGTGAATCAGGATATCCACTGGAAGCCACCACAAAAAATAGAAAAGGCAATGCTGCTCAATTTTTACAAAAGCACCGCAGGTGCATAACACAAGCAAGTTACTGAAAGATGATTTCGTCGTTCCAATGTGTGGAGGAGACAATGAGGCTCGACCGCCGGTCCTAGTGGCCCCCATCCACATGGACCACCTCCTGCCCTCGGGAATGGATCCACTCCGAGGAAAGGATAAAATCTCTATACATGCGGTTCAAAGAAGCATACATACCGCAATTGTAAAATACCAAAGAACATCAAAGTCCACTACAAGCACTATAAACAGTACTTGACTCAAGAATTAAATTACATGGAGGAAGATAATGAGAATAGAGAGGTGAACCATATCGAGATCCCTCCTCTAACATCACAGACAAAGCTTAGTATTTGGATGCTACCGACTTTGACTAGATTATCAGAGTTTGACTAGTTTTTACATATTGATTTATTATATCTTGTTTCTAGTTTTCTTTGAGAATAACTTTGGAATTTTCTATGAATGTAATAAAGTTGGCCATAATGAATAAAATATTAGGTTTGTTCCACCACCAGAAGGGAGGCTGAATAGTGCGGTGAACAGTAATAAACTCATTTTGCACGGAAGTGATAGATAAGTGTGGAAAATAAATGGCACAAAGATTTATAGAGGTTCGGCAACTTGCCTACGTCCTCTCTCATTCACTATATTTTTCTATATGTCCAAGATAAACCATTCTGTCTTGTCTTCGATCTGTCCTAGGTAAACCGTTACAATCTTGTTTTCTATCGGTCCAAGATAAACCGTTCCAATCTTGTAATGCCCCAAAAACTCACTGGAACGTTACAGTGCCGTGAAACCCGTGAGAGACCCACAAGGCTAATTTTCAAGAATTTAAACTTCATACATTAATGATTTTTTTGAAGGTAATTCCACGATGATAAAATTCCGGAACAAAGTACTTTAAAAATAAGTTCGACCACACAGTTATTACATCCACTTGGAATATTTTGAATTTTATAAAAAAACCAAATAACATGGCTTTCTCCAAACACCGCTTAATCCTGACCGGAACCTTCGGGAATGTCCTGCACATATTCAACAAATTTGCGTGACACAACGAATCGTGCCAGTCAACCTAGGTCAGACAATATAAACGGAAATTCATCAAAGGTATAAGATAAACTTGCAATAGAATGTCAATGTTCAGTTTGGCATTAGATCACATCACACCCAACATGATCTTTTCTATCAACACATAAACTCCCAAGGTCGCAACCAAGGGTCACGGAAGTATCTACACAGGATTACTCCGGACGTAGGTACCATTCAGGTTTAATCCCTCAACACAGTTCTGTATAGATGTATCAACATATAAACTCCCAAGGCCGCAACCAAGAGTTACAGAAGTATCTACACAGGAATACTCCGGACATGGGTAAATGGAGCGAACACAATTCCACAAATAGTGACAAACATTAATTATTTAATGTAACATAGTTTGAGAAAGCTTCACTTGCCTTAGTTCCGACGGAAGTTACTCCCTTGATAACACAACGGCTCAAACGACCACACCCGAGAGCTCAACCTATTACATATTCATAGATTAATACCTCATGGTGATAATGACGAATAACGACAATTGCCCCATCCCAATAGGATTCTAAACCTAGTTAGTTTCATAATATCGAAACGAAAATTCCATGTTTAACGACAATGTGAATTACTTAATTCCTCGATCCATCGATTTTCAATTTATCATCTCATTAAACTATAATGTTCTTATACAATACTTCTACGTTACGACTATGACTATAGCCACCCGTAATTTCGTTACTTACACAATTTCGAAATTCCATAATCTCTAAGAAAGAACGAACAATCACAATTCCCGTGAAATCCAACTATATTTGATTACCTATCTAATTCGATAATTGGTAACTAATTTGTTAAGGAATTACCAATGATTTTACAATCCGATAATCGGATTACAATCACAATCCACAACATGACGATTCTATGGCGTTGATGATTTACAAGTTCGATTATGAGTGTTACAATCCAATTATGATTACTACTACAAGTCATACAAAATATTGGCTTGTTAGGTTTCGATTAACGATTATGATTATCCCATCCGGTTTGATTATTATCAAGAGTTCTAAACTACCCAAGGCATCTGAATCTAGTACAACTCAACTAACGACACTGAGATAAATTCAAAGGTTGATAAACTTACCTTACTTGACGAGACATGAGGAAGAACAACGAAGGACGATGAAGAACGGGAGGACAAGACCTTCAAAACCTTCTCCGGAGCTTGATCAATACACTCTACTATGATAATACACGGCTAGGAAGGCTTAAAATTTGATTAGGAGGGTTGGAGGATGATATTTGGGCGAGAAGAAGTGTTCAAGGGTCGGTGAAAATGAAAGAGGAAATGTCATTTTATAACACCAGGCGAACATTACATACGTAATGCCTAAGGGTTTACATACGTAACCATTGTTACGTATGTTACCGCCAAAGGCTTAACGTACGTAAGTGATTCTCAGAAGCTACTGCCCAAAATGTCATTGCCTATTACGTATGAAATGTGTTGCGGAGTTACGTACGTAATGCTCATTTGACTAGCTATCTTTGTCGCGCCGAAAGTTGCCCTGACCACGCGGGATAGAGAATCTCGTCCAAAGACTGCATTACGTACGTAAACTCTAAGCTTTAACATACGTAATGTTATGAGGATAGCGTACGTAATGCTGTTTGGGTAACATATGTATGGTTCATTTAATACACTAAGTTATATTATTACGTTTAATCCTTATAACACGACTCCCCCTTTAGACTCATCCAGCAATTTCTCGAGGAACAAGATGTTGACCACCGTCATATTCGCACCAATAATTGCTCAACGACATCAAGGTAAGTCACCAACATATCATCAACATCAAGAAATCACATCACAAAACAAATAAGTACTTTCAAGACTTTATACGGCACAATACGGTCTAAACATAATACGTATAAAAGTACAAGCATCACGATGGAGCACATTATTTAATCATTAAAATGAGGTACAAAGTCTTAGACAACATGGAATACTCGTTGTATTACATACCATTCCTTTAAAATAGTTTTGTCCCGAAACTAATAAAATAACTCGGGGTGACTCTCTATCATGCTAGACTCAGTCTCCCATGTTGCTTTTCAACGTCGTGATGTGACCAACGAACCTTCACAAGGGGTATAACTCTATTCCTCAAGGTCTTTACGCACCGATCTAGAATCACAACTGGCTCTTCACTGAAGGTAGAATCATTAGAAATCTCTAACTCTTCGAAATTGATTTTGTGACTCAGATCGTAAACGTACTTCCTTAATTGGGAGACGTGGAAGACATCGCGCACTTTGTCTAATGATGGTGGCACTTTCTCTAACTGGGAGACTTGCATCTCCTACCATACAAGGCTTCGAAGGGAGCCATCCATATGCTCACATGCCAACTGGTGTTGTATGAAAATTCCGCTAAGCAGAGATGTTTAGCCCAATCCTTTCCCCAATAGAGTACACATGCTCTCAACATATCCTCAAGGGTCTGTATCGTATGTTACGTCTGTCCGTCTGTTTGAGGGTGATAGGCTGTGCTGAAATGTAGCTGAGTACCCATAGCCTTGTGGGCAGCCTTCCAGAAGCGGGACACATACCTAGTGTCTCTATCTGATATGGTCGCCGAAGGAACGCCATGTAGTCTCATAATTTACCGGATAAAGATGGTGGCCAACTGCTCTGTCCCGATAGTCTCTTGGGTTGGGATAAAATGTGCTAACTTCTTCAGTCGGTCTATAATGACCCATATCGTGTCCTTACCCCCCATCGATGTTGGTAACTTGGTGACAATATCTATTGATATGCTCTCCCATTTCCATTTCAGAATGGGCAAGGGTTGCATGATTCCGGCCGGTCGGCGATGTTCGATCTTCACTTGTTGACACATCATGCATCGAGCAACAAATCTAGCTACTTCATATTTCATGTTTTTCCAGGTCTTTATACATTTTGCTTGCCACGGGATGCAGAGAATAGAGAGTAGAGTGAGCTTCCTTCAGTATAGTTTGCCTTAGCTCGTCATTTGGCGGGATACAGATACTGTTCTTCAATCTTACCAAGCCCCTTTAGATCCTGTAGTCTGAGATAACTCCCTCCTCGGCCCTTGCGCCTATCGCATGCAGTTCGGGATCCTCCATCTGTGCTAGACGTATCTCATCCAGCAAGGATGAATGAATATTAATTGAGCACAACTGTCCCTGGCGGCGTTGTACCCATACTTCAATACCATTCCTCCTGAGGTCCTGTTGCAGTTCTGATTATACAACCGAATTGCGTCATCTCTTGCGCAGTCTTCCGGCTAAGTCCATCTGCTACGACGTTGGCCTTCCCTGGATGATACAAAATCTCTACGTCATAATCCTTGATGAGCTCCATCCAGCGCCTCTGCCTCATGTTTAACTCTCTTTGGGTGAAAATATATTTTAAACTCTTGTGGTCCGTAAAAATCATACAGGTAACCCCGTAAAGGTAGTGTCTCCAGATCTTAAGGGCGTGGACCACTGCAACCAGTTCCAAGTCGTGTGTCGGATAGTTCACCTACGGTTTGAGTTGGCTAGTGGCGTATGCAATAACTCTATTGCTTTGCATGAAGAGACATCCTAGTCCATGTTGGGTTACGGTACGGAGCACTAGAATGGCTAAGTGTCACTCGTCTCCTTAGTTCCTCCCATTGCGGACTAAGACGGACCTATGGAGTCGTGCACAAGGATATTTGATGGATAAAATATTTTTTTTATTATCTCTTCATAAATATTGGATATTAGATATTCAATTTGATTTATTTGATAAATCATTGCGGTCTTGTCAATTGAAATTAATTACTGGTTGATTAATTTAATTCATAAATATATATTTCTTGGAAATAAATTATTATAATTTTGTGTTTGATAAAATCAATTAATTGGATTAATTAATTAAGTATAAATACATTTGAGATCAAATAAAGTGTACTTAACGGACTTGACACGCGAATGTATGATACACGAACCAAGTGGTTCGGATTGTTTTCTCTTCAACTACTAGGTGGCCCCCCTCATTTTCTTCACCCTTGCTTTCCTTGTCATTATGTGTTGTGGGGTGTGGTGGAACATGCCTCACTTGTTGACAAAATGAAGATAAGATGTGATCTTATCTTTATATATCATTCAAGTGAGATATGTTGAATAAGTTGAAACACGGACACACACACCCACATGTGGAAGAATATTTTTTTTTTTCACTTTCTTGTGCATCTTAGAGAGAAAGAAAAGGAAGAAGATAAGAGAAGAAAAAAATATTATATCAATTTCTAGACGGGTTCTTCGAGAACGAATTGATATATAATTTTTTCGATCAATATCCGACGCGTGATCACGTAGAGACACTCGGCATATTCGGTATTTGATTATTCATCAAGCTAGAACAAATTGAATTCAAGTTCGTGTTGGTAACTGGAAAAAATCAAAGCTTGGCTCGGGAATTTTTTGTTCAAGAAGATACTATCAAAGGTCTACGATGGTATGACTTCTTAATTTTATCTTTGTCAATTTATATTCGTTTATACGATGCTTGATCTATCCATTTTAGGGGTTTGATTTTTATCCGATTTGACCGGCTTATTTTCCATTGCGTAACTTGATTTTAATTACCAAATCCCATGAGTGGTATCGGAGCAAGGTTTATGCAATTGTATATTCGATATTTGCATTTGGAGTGCTTGGTTGTTTTTTATGATTTAGAATCATAATTTTTTTAATTGTTAATGTTTAATTTTTCATCTAGAAATTATTTTCATGATTTTATCATACAATATAAATCTATTTTTCTTTTGAAAAATTGATTTAAATGTGTATTATAAAAATTAAAAAAAATATTATTTTTGGATTCGAGATGAAAAACAAGCCGGAAAAATGGTCGGACCCGGCAGCAGGCTTCCTACCGAGGGGCAGCAGGCAGCGGCGAGCAAAAATGGCCGGACCCGGCAGCTCGGGGCTACCGGGACTGCCCGGCAGCAGGCAGCGGCGAGCAACATGCTGGGCTGCTCGGCCATGGCCTTGTGGTTTCCGACTCTGTTTTTTTATATTTCGTTCGGTAAATTAATTTTCCGCAAATTAAATTGAATTTGATTTGATTAAAATATAATTATGGTAATTTTATTTTAAGGGAATTAATTTAATGAAATATTTATTTTTTTTCGGAACAAATTAATATTAACGGTTGTGTGAATTAATTGGATTACTTCCAATAGATGTATTAATTTTATATTGATTAGATCAATACTTAGATCAATTATTTTTGCCATTTAGTATAATGTAATGGTTGCATTATTATTTGAATGGTGATGTAGTTCATCGACTTATTTTATCGAATCTTTATTCGATGTGGTTGTAATGGCCATTTTGAGCTATTCTTTTGTTACTAAATTTGTATAGGATGCGGATTTTATTAATGTGATAAATTAGCTATGATGAAGGTCAAGACTTGTAATTTGATTACTTGTATTTTTCTTCTTGTCGAGTCGATGATGACTCGGTACTTAGGAACGGTCCATGAACTACATGTTGGTAAATTTAGGTTGCGTATGTTTCTCATATTGTATGACAAACAAACAAACCGACAAGCCGCACTTATAAGCGGATTAATGTGCAAAGTGTAACATATAATCTCGTTAAACTCCCACTTACAAACACTAAGTTATAAAGGTTACGAGGTTTCCTACCCCCGACAAACTCATGGAAAATTGAAATCTAAACCGAAATATTATTCTTCCGAGTATGTCGGGTAATATTTTTGGGGAAGGTTGATAAATTCATAGAGTACATTAGATGCCTTTGGTTGTGACAAATCAAACCGCTAGAAACCATATGGGTTTTCGGGTGAGATTCAATTGTCATACTAATAAGAGTTTATGGTTTAAACTTAGATACTTCAACGAGCCACAGAAACCGTATGTGTTAAGGGGAACTGAACTAGGGGTAAAAGAAGATTGAATCATCCATTAGATGGGTGGTGTTAGAAACCACTTTATAAAGAATGATATAGTTGAAACTGAATGGATTTCCCTCTATTAAACATTGTAAAGAACTCGATCACCACTATGAAGTCAACAGTGACTTTCGGATATCACATGGGAGTGTGTACATGCCGATAAAATAGTGGGAGCCGAGTTATGAATAAATAAAGTCCTTAAATTCTTTACTCGGATCATAATTAAACAATCACTAAAGAATCTTAAACTATTCTCTAACATCTCCCAAAATGACAATAAACCCACTCGCAATACTGCTTGAAAAGAACATCCTGACTGGTCCGAACTGTGTGGACTGGCTTTGAAACTTGAGGATTGTCCTCACTATGGAAATGCTGGGATACATATTGTAGGTGGACATACCAGCGGCTCCTGCAAGAACCCGAGCTAATCAGGAAAAAGTCGATGCCCATGATAAGTGGGTAAAGGACGACGTAAGAGTGCCCGGGTACATGTTAGGCTCCATGACTAATGAGCTTCAACGTGCCTATGAAAAGATGACGTCTTCAAGAGCCATCTTAGCGCACCTGACTGAGCTCTATGAAGAGCATAACCAAACTGCTAGATATGAGATATCGAAGCAATTATTCAGCGGTAGGATGAAGGAAGGAGAGAGAGTTGGGGACCATGTTCTCAAAATGATCTCGACGATTGAGAGATTAGAAGCTCTTGATTTTCATATGCATGCATCTCTTCAAACTGACCTTATCCTGTAGTCACTTCCTGACTCCTTTTCCCAATTTGTCATGAATTTCAACTACAATGAGATTACGTGCAACTTAGCTGGGCTAATAAACAAACTTACGACTGCACAGTCTCAGATGAAAACAAAGGGAAAATAAGTTGCACTTGTGATTTCTTCTGGGACTTGAAAGTCCAAGAATAAGAAGAAAAAGACCAAAAAGCAGTTAGGTCTAATAGCCAAGATCGATAAGGGTAAGGACAAAGCCCCAATGGTTCAAAAGAGCAAGGGGCCCAAGAAAACGGTTATATGCCTCAACTGCGGTGAGCTAGGCCACTGGAAGAGATACTGTCCAAAAAAACTTGACCGAAATGCGCCTTCAGGTACGGAACTACTGGTTTTGGAAATAAATTATTCTATAACTGTATATTCTACTTCTTGGATACTTGATTCTGGTGTGAGTTCTCACATTTGTACAATAAATCATGATATGGAATGAAGTAGGAAGCTGGATTCAGGGGAGGTGTTGGTCACCATTGTAATATCCATACCTTTCCATTAGCAGTTTCCATTTTTGGCGCATGTCTATTTTTATAGACTCGCTTGTAACCATTTCGACATTTTGAATCTGTTTTGTTCTTGGAGTTTTTCCATTTGGACGAGTTTCGGAAGTATTTTATGTAATTTCACTTTATGTTATGTTTTGTCGCATGTGTGTTCGATTCTCATAAAACTCGGCCGATTTCGTTGTTTCTTTGCTTACATGAGTTTGTATGGTTGAGTTGTTCATGTTGTGAGTGTCGGTTTGTTAATCCGACGTTGTATCGTGATTTTCGGACGTTTGGGCCGTTTTGTAATTTCCTATAAGTTTAGGGAATTTCATCTTCTTTATCGTATTTCGGACTCCTCGATAGTTGGAATTGTATTTTCTTTCAGCACTTAGCTTCTTCGACGTGTATACTTCGTATCTACATTTTGGGTTCTATCCTTGTGTTGCGTCTCGACTTCGTGCCGATGTGCAGAAAACGATACTCTGCAGTGTTGAACTGCTGCATGCATAACGAACGTTATGCATGCTTCCTAGCGTGCACAATCGTTGCCTTCATAACGTACGTTATACCTTAGTGTTAACATACGTTATGGCCTTCAGCGCTTTGGGCAGTGACTTCTATCCCGTTTTTTCTAGACTCTTACGTACGTTATCATGGGACTGTTACGTACGTAAGTTCCTCTTAGCGTACGCTAAACTGGATAGTCTAGCATACACTATCGACCACAGCAGTTTGAGCAGATTGTTCTGCCAGGCTATTACATACATTAACACATGAATGTTACGTACGTAACTGGGGTTAACCACCCAGGGATGGTTCGACGGGGCCTCTACGAGGTACGGTGGTCGTGAGTCTCGTACAAATGGTTAACCTTTGAAATGTTTTATTGGATAAATGTGTTTTGTCCTCGTGCAATGTAATATTCCGGAATATAAATGTTTTCTAAAATGATTTTGGCGCATATTTCATTTGATTAGAATGGTAGTTCAAATGGATTGTACTTGCACTAGCAGTTGTCGCTAGCCCCTTAAATGGGGGAAATACTTTTGTATTTCAGGTACAGGTCTTGGAGGCGAACGAGCATGCGGGCAGTACGAGGATGATGGGGAAGAGAGAATATGTTCAATGATCGTTCGTTAATGTCGTGTCTTTTAAATTTTATTAATCATGTCGTTTGCTTAAGTACTCGAGTACTTCTTTCTTTTGGAACATTGTGAATGTTGCATACCCGATTTGGGTTTTGGATGATGTTGTATTGCACTGTTGAGTCTGGTTCACTTTTTATATGTCTTGAGTTGAGAAATTGTTTGTATGTTGATGATGTCTATCACTGTTGTCATGTCGAACTCGTGTGTTAGCCTGGTGGATTCCAAGGAGTGGGGTCCACGGCGCTGTAATATGACCTTAACATCTTGGGGGTGTTACAGATTATGGTATCGGAGCTTAGGTTTATGGATACCTAGGCTGTCGGTTATTTGGTCTAGTTGCCATCATCTCAGTACGTTGGTGCTCGTAAGTTTTCCCTAATTCGACTCATTACGTTATCCTATTCTGCTCCTTTCTTAATGTTGTGATGTGTTTTGCGTTTGAATTGTACTCACCTGTTACCACTTCAGAATGCTTGCTGGTAGAGGACATTCTCCAGCAAGTGCCGAATCAGATGACGCTACTGACTCAGGCCATTCTGGTCAACCAAGCTAATGCTAACCCGGTTACGCCTACTGGTTCCGGTACCGAAAGCTACTTCAGGACGTGATCCGTATCCGTCCTCCGCAGTTCGATGGTACTTCCGACCCTTCTGGTTGGTAGAGTTGGTTGTTTGAGTTGGAGAAGGTGTTCGAAGCGGCTAACTGCTCCGAGGAGAGGAAGGTACCAATCGCTCAGTACTTCCTCGCCAAGGAGGCGGCGATGCGGTGGCAAGAGGTGAAACTGCATGATCGGGCAACCACGTGGGACGAGTTCCGAGAGATGATGGAGGATGACTATTGTCCGTGGCCGGTAAAAGAGGGGAAGATTCGATCCTTCTTTGAGGCGAAACCCCAAGATGTTCCTATTTCGGAGGCGATCAAAGACTACAATCAGCAGCTTCATTATGTGAGAAATTAGGTCCGAGATGAACTAGATAAGATCCGCCACTTCGATATGCGGATGAAGCCGAGGGTTCGTCACTACATGTCTGGTCCCGGGTGTACAACTTTGAAGGATTACCAGAACAAAGCGATGGCGTATGAGATGTCGTTTTCTGCGACAAAGATGGAAACCGAGGGTAAGAAACATAAGACCTCCGGTCAGTTTTCAGGAGGTAAGTCTGGCGGGTATCAGATGGCTCATTCTGGTTCACAAGTCTTCGGGAATCAGTCCCCGTCATTTGGGCGAGGAAATGGTTCCAAGTCTGTTCTGGCGGTTTTTGTTCGTGGTCCTACCTATTTTAAATGTGGTCGTTCCGGACACATGATGAGTGAGTGTGACAGGCGTCCGATTCAGTGTCTTGCTTGGGTTCGGATGGGACATCATGCTAAGTATTGTACGGACGCAAGGATTTTGAAGACGCCATACCAAATAGCGCCTGCCGAGATGTTTGAGTTGAAGAAACAGTTGGGAGAGTTGCTAGACATGGGTTATATTCGACCGAGCGCTTCGCCGTGGGTCGCACCGGTCTTGTTTGTGAAGAACAAGGATGGGTCACTTCGTCTATGTATTGACTATCGAGAGTTGAACAAGGTGACCATAAAAAATAAGTATCCACTTCCGAGGATTGACGATTTGTTTGAACAATTACAAGGAGCAACCGTGTTTTCGAAGATTGATTTGAGATCGGGGTTTTACCAACTCCGAGTGAAGGATTTCGATATTCCGAAGACGGCCTTTCGGATGAGATACGGCCACTACGAGTCCGTGGTTATGCCTTTTGGGCTAACCAACGCCCCAGCCGTGTTCATGCAGCTAATGAATAAAGTTTTTATCGAGTATCTAGATAAGTATGTAGTCGTCTTTATTGATGATATCCTGATTATATCGAGGAGCGAGGAAGAGCATGCACGTCATTTGGGAATCTTGAGAACCTAGCGCTTTTATGTGAAGTTCTCAAAGTGTGAGTTTTGGTTGCGGGAGGTTATGTTTCTCGGCCACGTGATCTCGGCCGAGGGTGTTCGTGTGGACCCGCACAAGATCGAGGCAGTGTTGGATTGGGCGGCCCCCAAGAATGTGAAGGAGGTCCGTAGTTTTCTGGGTTTGGCCAGGTATTATCGTAGGTCTGTCGAGGGGTTCTCTAAGCTCGCTTGACCGCTTACTCAGTTGTCGCAGAATCGGATAAGTTTGTGTGGACCGACAAGAGACAGAAAAGCTTCGAGGAGTTGAAGAAGCGGTTGACTACCGCTCCCGTCTTGGCTTTACCGAGCGGTAATGAGGATTTTTCAGTTTATAATGATGCCTCGGGCCAAGGACTTGGGTGTGTACTCATGCAGCATGGGAAGACGATTGCTTATGCTTCCCGCCAGTTGAAACCGTACGAGTTGAATTACCCTCCCCATGATCTTGAGTTAGCCGCAGTGGTGTTTGCGTTGAAGATTTGACGTCATTACTTGTATGGGTCGTCGTATCAGATTTTCACCGATCACAAGAGCTTGAAGTATATTCTCACACAGAAAGAACTGAATATGAGGCAAATAAGGTGGTTGGAGTTAATTAAGGATTATGATCTGGAAATCCTTTATCATCCGGGCAAGGCAAATGTGGTGGCATATGCCTTGAGTCGGAAATCGGTATCGCTTCGGGCACTTGAGTTACTCATGACCCAGTCAGGGCTCCAACGTGAGTTGATGGGGTTAGGTATTGAGGTTGTACTACCAGGCAGTGCCGGGCAGTTGCGCACTCTTGAGATCTCTTCATCTCTGGTCGACGACATTAGATCGAGACAGTTAGAAGATCCAATGTTTATTCAGCTCCGCGAGAATGTGGTGAAAGGGAAAGCCCCGGGATTCGTGATTCATGAGGATGGTGTGTTGAGATTCCAAGGTCGGCTGTGTGTTCCGTACGACTTGGAATTGAGGCAGGATATTATGCGAGAGGCTCATGCGTCACCTTACTCAGTCCATCCGGGCTCGAGTAAGATGTTTAAGGATTTGAGGAAGAATTTTCTGGTGGAATGACATGAAGAACGAGGTAGTATAATTTGTGGCTAAGTGTTTGACTTGTCAGCAAGTCAAAATCGAGCATCAGCAGCCAGCTGGGTTGTTGAAACCACTTCCCGTCCCGGAATGGAAGTGGGAAGATATTTCTATGGACTTTATCACGAATTTGCCAAGAATGAAGACAAGGATGAATATGGTGTGGGTGATCGTGGATCCACTGACTAAGTCGGCACATTTTCGGGGCATCAAGGACATTTGGGGTCCAGAAAAATTGGCTCGTATTTTTATCGAGCAGATCGTGATACTTCATGGTACGCCGAAGACTATTATTTTGGATAGAGATGGCCGGTTCGTATCGCATTTTTGGCAGGTGATACATAAGGCGTTGGGGACACATTTGCGTTTGAGTACATATTTCCATCCTCAGAGTGTACCATTCAGACGTTCGAGGATATGTTGCGCGTGTATGCTCTAGACTGGAGTAGTGACTGGGAGGAACATCTGGCCCTGATCGAGTTTACTTATAATAATAGCTGGCATGCATCGATTAAGATGGCACCATATGAGGCGCTCTATGGCTGATGGTGTCGATCACCGATATGTTGGGATGAGTTGTCCGATTTGGTTGGAACCGAGCTGGATCTTGTGTTGGTGGCTGAGAGTCGAGGAAGAAATTCGAGTTGATTCGAGAGAGGATGTTGGCGGCTCAGAGTCGACAAAAATCTTATGTGGATGTTAGGCGTCGACCCTTAGAGTTTGAGGTAGGAGATCATGTCTTGTTGAGAGTGTCCCTGTCAAAGGGAGTTTTCCGTTTTGGGAAAAAGGAGAGCTTAGTCCAAGGTATATTGGACCTTTCGAGATATTGGAGAGAGTCGGCGAGTTAGCTTACCAATTGGCATTACCCCGTCGTTGATCCATGTGCATAGTGTATATCACGTTTCTCAGTTGAAGAAGTATGTTCCGGACCCGACTCATGTTATTGACTTTGGGGACGTGGAGATCGGGAAGGATGTTACGTTTGAGGAGAGGCCCGTTAAGATTTTGGAGCGTCGAGATAAACAGTTAAGGCACAAAACCATCCCCTTGGTTAAAGTGCAATGGTCGAGGCATGGAGTGGAGGAAGCGACGTGGGAATTGGAGGAAGATATGCATGCGAGGCACCCCGAGCTTTTTGATTCTTAAGTTTCGGGACAAAACTTCTTTTTAGAGGGGGAGAATGTAATATCCGTACCTTTCCATTTTTAGCAGTTTCCATTTTTGGTATATGTCTATTTTTATCGATTCGCTTGTAACCGTTTCAACGTTTTGAATCTGTTTTGTTCTTGGAGTTTTTCCATTTGGACGAGTTTCAGAAGTATTTTTACGTAATTTCACTTCATGTTATGTTTTGTCGCATTTATGTTCGATTCTTGTAAAACTCGTTCGATCTCGTTGTCTCTTTGCTTACACGAGTTCGTATGCTTGAGTTGTTCATGTTGTGAGTGTCGGTTTGTTAATCCGACGTTGTATTATGATTTTCGGACGTTTGGGCCGTTTTGTAATTTCCTATAAGTTTAGGAAATTTCGTCTTCTTTGTAGTATTTCGGACTCCCCGATAGTTCGGAATTGTATTTTCTTTCAGCACTTAGCTTCGTAGATGTGTATACGTCGTATCTACATTTTGGGTTCTATCCTTGTGTTGCGCCTCGACTTCGTGCCGTCATGTGCAGAAAACGATACTCAGCAGTGTTGAACCGATGCATGCATAACGTATGTTATGCATGCTTCCTATATGCGCTATCGTTGCCTTCATAACGTATGTTATACCTTAGTGTTAATATACGTTATGGCTTTCAGCATTTTGGGCAGTGACTTCTATCCCATTTTTTCCAGACCCTTATGTACGTTATCACGGGACTGTTACGTACGTAAGTTCCTCTTAGCGTACGCTAAACTGGATAGTGTAGCGTACACTATCGACCACAGCAGTTTGAGCAGATTGTTCTGCCGATCTATTACGTACGTTAACACCTGAATGTTATGTACATAATGGTCATAGTGTACGTTAACACCAGTATGTTAACGTACGTAATTAAGGGTCAGGTTTTATAAACCTGAGTTGACCTTCACTTCGTGATTTCCTCCATTGTTCTCCCTTCGTCCGAGAGCAGAGTTTCCAAGGTGATTTCAAGCGATTTTTCGAGTTTTGTCCATGGAATTCATCGAGAGATCGATTATTGTGTTCCAAGTGAAGTTTATCATCATCTTAATCCTCTTTCTCCGTTCCAATCCAAGGTAATTGGCTTAGAACCCTACCTTTATCAATTTTAGGGGTTTTTCGAGATTTGTCTAGATTGAACTCGAATTGTTCATTTAAGTTGTGATATTTCTTGTCGATTATTGTGGTTGGGTGATTCTGAATTTGTTTCCGTCGTGTTTAATCCATGGATTGTTGATTCGGGGAGGTTTTGTGAAAACCCTCGCCCGTATTCGTTGTCCGTGTATGTTTGTGATTATTAGTCGGGGTTGTGGGCGTATTCCTTTCGATTATTGTGATCGTTTAGGAATGAGTTGTGTTAATCCTTCGTTTAGGAACAGTCGTGTTCCCTCCGGATCATTCCTAGTCGTTGTTCGTTTCCATTTCGTCGAAGATGTCTCAAAGGCAAGTACTTTACCTTCGTTTGCCTAAAAAATTTTTGCTTTTCGGCCGGTCAAAGCAATTAGTATTTGACTTATGGCTTCCGTGTATGTTGTGGATGTGTTTGTGTATGTTCACCCAGGGACGATCCGACGGGGCCCCTGGGATATGTAGTGTCGTGTGTGTGCGTATCACGAACTGGGGTTAACCACCCAGGGATGGTCCGATGGGGCCTTGCGGGATACGGTGGCCGTGAGTCTCGTAGCAACGGTTAACCTTTGAAATATTTTGTTGGAGAAATGTGTTTTGTTCTCGTGCACCGTAATATTCCGGAATATAAATGTTTTCTAAAATGATTTTGGCACATATTTTATTTGATTAGAATTCTAGTCCAAATGGATTGTACTTGCACGAGCAGTTGTTGCTAACCCCTTAAATAGGGGAAATACTTTTGTATTTCAGGTACAGGTCTTGGAGGCGAACTAGCATGCGGGCAGTACGACGATGATGGGCAAGAGTGAATCTGTTCAATGGTCGTTCGTTAATGTCGTGTCTTTTAAATTTTATTAATCATGTTGTTTGCTTCAGTACTCGAGTACTTCTTTCTTTTGGAACATTGTGAATGTTGCGTACCCGATTTGGGCTTTGGATGATGTTGTATTGCACTGTTGAGTCCGATTCACTTTTTGTATGTCTTGAGTTGATAAATTGTTTGTATGTTGATGATGGCTATCACTGTTGTCATGTCGAACTCGGGTGTTAGCCTGGTGGATTCCAAGAAGTGGGGTCCACGGCATTGTAATATGCCCTGAACGTCTTGGTGGTGCTACAGCCGTCGGAAGTGGACATAGTGTCGAGTCAGATATTGGATCCCTTATGTTGAATTTAGAATCTGGTTTTATTCTTACTTTAGATGATGTACTTGTTTTGCCCAAGGGGCATAAAAATATTGTATCAATTCAGGTCATGGACCGAAAGGGATTTCACTTCTTTGTTGGAGATAGATCCTGTCGAATTTATTTTAGAAATAAATTGGTTGGTACTGCTACATTATTAAATGGTTTATACTATTTGAATCTAAAAACTAAAACAACTGTGAACACTATAACTAGGAAGCCTGGTAGGGATGAAACAAACCAAGCACTTAAGTGGCATCTTAGACTTGGTCATGTTGGTTAGACCAAGGTTCATAAGATAGAGAAAGATGGACTTAGAGGTCCATTGGTATCGGATCCCTATCCAACTTGTGAATCTTGCCTTCGAGGCAAAATGACTAAGTTACCCTTCACATGGACTTTTGAAAGAGCTGCTGAAAAACTTGGATTCATCCATACCAATGTCTGTGGCCCTTTTGAAGTGGCACGAGATGGTTTTCAGTATTTCATTACATTCACCGATGACCATACTAGGTATGGGTTCATGTACTTAATGAAACATAAATCTGAACCTTTTGATAAATTCAAGGAATTCAAAGCCCTAGTTGAAAACGAAATAAGTAACCGTGTTAAGACTCTTCGATCAGACTGAGGTGTTGAGTACATGAGTACCGAGTTTGATGAGTTCTTAAAAGAACTAGGAATACTGTCGCAATTAACTCCTCCAGCTACTCGACACTTAAATGGTCTATCAGAAACAAGGAACTGAACCTTGTTCGACATGGTTCGCTCCATGCTTAAATATACTGATCTACCGATTTATCTGTAGTGTCACGGGCTCCTTACTACTGCACATATCTTGAACAGATTTCCTTCTAAATCCGTTCCTAAGACTCCACATGAGATTTGGAAAGGTAGGAAACCAATTCTTAATCACATTAAGATTTGGAGATGCCCTGTTTATGCCAAGAAGACTAAAGTAGAGAAATTGGAAGCTAGGTCTGTGAAAGGTCATTTCATAGGATATCCAAGGGATTCCATGGGATATCTCTTCTATATGCACGAAGATCATAGGATCATAGTTGCTTTACAGGCACACTTCCTGGAAGATCAGTACATTCAGGAAGGAGGCGCAGATAGAAATATTTCTTTGGAATAAATAAAAGAAACACCACTTGAGACACCTGTGCAAGATATTGGAACCGAACCATCTGAAATACAAACCCAACCTCGCAGGTCTAATAGGACTTCTCAATTACCTGAGAGGTATGGCTATCTGCATCCAGAGGAACCGGGTGTCCATGAGATGATAGTAAGTAGTCAAGAGAATGACCCTTCTACATACGACCAAGCGATGGTAGATGTTGACTCTGCGAAGTGTCAAGAGGCTCTGGAAGCTGAGATAGACTCAATGCATGCTAATTAGGTCTAGACTTTAGTAGATTGTCCTAAAGTCATGGTGCCTATTGGAAATAAATGGATCTATAAAGGAAAGACTGATAAAGATTTCTAGGTTGATACCTATAAGGCCAGGCTTGTGGCAAATGGTTATTACCAAAGGGAGGGAATCGATTACTTCGATACCTTCTCGCCTGTAGCCATGATATTCTCATGATGCTTGCCATAACATCCCACTTAGATTATGAATATGGCAAATGGATGTGAAAACAGCATTCCTAAATGGATTCCTCAAAGAGGAGATTTACATGGAACAGCCTAAGAAATTCATATCTGAAACCAATATTCATAAAGTATGCAAACTTCAGCGTGTCATTTATGGACTGAAGCAAGCTACATGAAGTTAGAATCTTCATTTTAACGAGACAGTCAAAGAGTTTGATGTTGTCCAAAATGAAGAGAAGCCATGTATTTACAAGAAGGCTAGTGGGAGCAAAATTGCATTCTTAATACTATATACGTATGACATTCTATTTATAGGAAACGACATAGGAATGCTAAGTTCTGTGAAAGCTTGTCTTTCTAAAGAGTCCTCAATGAAAGACTTGGGAGAAGCTACTTATACTCTTGGTATTCGACTCTACCGGGATAGAGCGAAAGCAATGTTAGGTCTTTCCCAAGCCCTCTATATTGAAAAGATCCTGAAGCGATTTAGGATGGAACATTCTAAAAGAGGGTTCCTACCTATGCAACATGGCATAAAACTTTCCTTAGAGATGTGTCCTTAATGTGAGGAAGACAGAAATGAAATGAGTAAGTTGCCATATGCTTTGGAAGTGGGTAGCCTTATGCACGTTGTGATTTGCACTAGACCAGATATAGACTATGATGTGAGCATAGTAAGTCAGTTTCAGTCAAATCCAGGGCAGGAACATTGGACTGTTATAAGGAACATTCTAAAGTACCTTAAGAGGACTAAAGACTTACTTCTTAAGTATGGCGGTGGCGAACTAAAAGCAGAGGTTTATATAGATTCGGATTTTTCGGGAGACATGGATGCGAAGATGTCCACTTCAGTGTATATCTTTACTCTGAATGGTGGAGCAGTATTTTGGAGAAGTGCCCAGCAAAGCGCGACTGCAATCTCTACATGTCAAGCCAAATATCAGGCAGCCACGGAGGCTGCTAAAGAAGCCTTTTGGATTAAGAAGTTCACTGAGGAACTTCAACTGGTTCCTAATGCAGAGAAGCCCGTGATGCAGTTTTGTGACAATGATGGAGCTATTGCACAGGCTAAGGAGCCTAGGGATCACCACAACACCAAACATATTGAGGGAAAATATCATTTTGTCATAGAAATGGTCCAGAAAGGGAATGCTATACTGCAGGGAGTAGACACAGAAAATAATGTTGCTGATCCACTGACCAAGCCACTACCTAAGATGGTCTTAGAGCGACATCTGGAGAGTATGAGTATTAGATACCATAGTTTGTGGCATTGAGTGCAAGTGGGATATTTTTTAGAAATATGCCCTCGAATGCCACTCAGAGGATGATAAAGTGAGAGCATTGTATTGTAATTATGAATATTAGATTAAATAAGGCATATATTATTTCTATATTATTATATATCACAGATGTTGCAATTTGGTGTATAAAATAATAGTCCTTGCATTTGAGAGAAAATATTCCACTCCTTATGGAGATAAGGAGATAGGCATTGTAAGTGTTCAGGGCCCGAATGTTTAATTGGTTCGCAAGTTCATAAAACTTAATTGGGTAGTAAGTTTAGACAAGACTTGTATAATGTGTACTTTTACATGTAGAGTTTCATTAAGGGTTAGTGGGAGCACACGTTATAGGTATGCTAATGGGATTAGTATACTCGAACACGACTCACCTCGATTCGGGCACATGGATATCACTCAGTGATTGTCAATGACTGAATCGAAAGGTTGTGATAATTATATGTGGACCTTTGACTTGAAGTTTCAGTAGGAGATGTGCTTGTGACACTAAGCTAGTCATTAGAGTACTTCAATCCAATCACCGGTTAGTGGGGTCAACCTCGAAATGCAACTTAGTAGGCAAGTAGCAGTCTCTACTGAATACTAAGATAGGATTCTTTATCCTGTAAGTGAGCAGGTACATGTCCTATGCAGTTAATGGCAAATGAGATCATAAGTCTTTGGACAAAGTAGTTAGGGCTAGTTGTATTTGATACACAAGAGCTCGGTGATCTAAGTTCGCACTAACAAATGCAAAGAATCAAGTTACTATAGGGTTTGACTTTACCATGGCTCTGATACATGACTAAGACATATGATTTAAGGGTTTATATGTATACAGTATTCAGGACATAATGGTTTTGGAATGATCCGAGCATTCATTCTTAGTTGGGTTACGGTACGGAGCACTAGACTGGCTAAGTGTTACCCGTCTCCTTGGTTCATCCCATTGCCAACTAAGACGGACCTGTGGAGTCGCGCACAAGGATATTTGATGGATAAAATATGTATTAATTATCTCTTCATTAGTATTGGGTATTGGTTATCTAATTTGATTTATTTGATAAATCATTGCAGTTTGTGAATTGAAATTAGTTACTGGTTGATTAATTTTATTTCATAAATAATTATTTCTTGAAAACAAATTATTATAATTTTGTATTTGATAATATTAATTAATTGGATTAATTAATTAAGGATAAATACATTTGAGATCAAAAGAAGTGTACTTAACAGGCTTGACACGCGAATGTCCAATACACGAACCGAGTGGTTCGGCGTTTCTCTTCAACCACTAGGTGGGACGCCCCCTCATTTTATTCATGCTTTCTTCCCTTATCTTCATGTATTGTGGGGTATGGTGGAACATGCCGTTAGCTATGAAGAAAATTTGTTTTTCTTCACTTTCTTCTTCATCTTAAAGAGAAAGAAAAGGAAGAGGAGAAGAGAAGAAAAAAATATTATATCAATTCATAGCCCTGTTCTTCGAGAATGAATTGATATATTTTTTTTCGATCAATATTCGATGCGTAATAACGTAGATACACTCAGCATATTCGGCGTTAGAACGAATTGAATTCGTGTTCGTGTTGGCGACTAGAAATGATGAAATCCTGGCTTGGGAATTTTTTGTTCAAGAAGATATTCTCAAAGATCTATGAGGGTATGACTTCTTAATTTTATCTTCATCAATTTATATTTATTTATATGATGCTTGATCGATCGGTTTTAGGAATTTGGTTTTTATCCCGTTTGACCGATTTATTTTCCACTGTGTAACTCAATTTTAATTACTGAAGCCAATCAATATCAATGTCACACATGTTCTGTATATCCCAAGAGCGAACCGAACCTTTCTAAGTTTTAGGGACATCCGTGCCAATGGTTATCACCTTGATACACATTGTGTGAATGGAAAGGAATTTTTGTGAATTACTCTAGCAGAATACGGAAGACACTACATTCTCGAGAAACTAATGAGTCTAATTGGTGGTTTATACCAAACTACAATAAGGGTTATTGAATCCTATGCTGTGAGTCACGAGTTTGTGATTCCGAAGCATACTAACTATGGCATGAATGCCTTGGTCACTCTGGACACGATATGATGATTCACATTTAGAAACACTCATATAGTTATCCATTTTTCATGTCCATAAAGCTATTAGAAGCACCGCTGGATGTCGGCATTGATACGAATGAGCCTAATACAGTATCATCGGGATTGGAGATCTCGCACCCTGATGAGGCTGCCAATGCATCTTCTGCAAGTCTCGATGCTTCCATGGCAATTTTCAATGCCCAAAATCATTTTTTAAGGCTTGTTCACTAGCAAAGTTGATACCTTTTCCATCATTTGCTAAAGACTCAGGAGAAAATATTCGCTTTTTACTCAAGAATATTTGTGGACCTATTCACCCAGAGTTTGACCATTCAGATATTTATGATTCTGATTGATGCATCAATGCGATGGTCACACGTCATTTTGCTATCTACACGAAATGCTGCATTTTCTAAGCTCCTAACACAAATCATCATGTTATGCGCTAACCACCCTGACCTTTGAATCTCGATATTAAGATTTGGCAATGCTTGCGATTGTATGTCGAAGTCCTTCGACTATTGCATGTCGATTAGGATTGAAGTTTAACATCCTGTACCACACGTTCATTCTTAGAATGGCCTTGTTGAGGCAATGATAATCAATTACAGTTTATTGCCGAGCATTGGTGTTGCGCATCAATTTTGCGATTTCTATTTGGGGTTATGCAATTTTGCATGCAACTATACTTATTAACTTTTGGCCCACTGTCAATCAACTATTTAGTGCATACCAATTGGTAATTGAATATGAGCCTGATATTTTACACTTGAGCATTTTTGGTTGTGCAATATATGTGCCAATTAAGCCTCCACGGCATACTAAAAATGGATCTTCAAAGACGATAGGTATATATTGGCTACGAGTCGCCTAAAATTATCTGCTATTTGGAACTTTGATATAACATCTATTTACTGCAAAATTTTCAAATTGTCACTTCGATTAGATGAAGACTTCCAGTTGTTAGGAGGAGATACGAATTGAACGATTTTGATTAAATGCCAGAAAATTATCTGGTGTGCTCCCTCTTTGACTTATCAAGATCCCCGCACCGCTCAATTTTAGCTATAAGTGCAACGTACTCTCAGTCTTTTAGAAAGTTGTGGATTCGATGCCAGACAACTTTACTATTACTGCGAAAGTGCCAAGATCTACCATTCCTACTGCGCATGTTCCTACAATGTTAAATCCCAATAATATGGCAATGTTCAGCCTCTCAAAGGACTGATGCCCCCTGTGTCAACCTTAGTGGTGGGACGACTATTTCGGATGCTCTTATCCCCGCTTGAAAAAAAGGGAGGCCAGTGGTTAGGAAGGATATCGAACTTGAGAAGAAAAGAGGAATGGAGGCACAAAATCTTCTCATTATCAACATAGTGACCTCGTCAAACGAGATTCTATCGGACTACAGATATGTCCTCGAATCAACAGTGGAACTATCAACAGATGCATCACAAACTTTGTTGATGTCGGAGAATAAAAAATCTCGATATGATGTACGAGTGAATACGTATTGTTGGACCAGTCGCCCACACTAGTCGATGATGCTTTTGCGTGCTTCGTCGCTCCAGCAATTATTAAAGACGAAGATACTGAGCCGCGCTCGGTTGCTGAATGTCAATCACAAGCTGAATAACTAAAATGGAAAGATCCAATGCAGACTGTATTAGGTTTTGATCAAATGTAATTTAGCAGAATCATCAAAAACCGATTTAAAGATTGCATAAACATGTAATATATGAATCTAATCTAGAAAAAAAATTATGGTATAAGGATTATACCTTTTCGATGCATGTAGATAGTCTAGATCTAATCTTGATCTATGTGGAACATGTCTTGCGGACTCCATGTATCGTCACTCTACCAGTATCCACACAGAAGATCTTGAAACGACTTGAGTTATTAGTTTAGAACACGAGCAAGATGAAGAACTCCAAGAACTCATCCTTTTCCCTCTATCGCGACTTTATAGTGTAATTCGGTTTGGATAATTTTGTGCTTTCTGGCTCTAATAATATGTTGAGTTTTATGTGTATCTAAATACAATAAATATGAGCAAGACGCATCAGAATAAATTAACAAAAATCCAGACGAGGATCTTCATGCAGTAATTCAATTGATTTATAAAGAGTTCGTCGAGTTACCTTAATTCGAAGAACAGATCTAAACCCGGACCAGAAGCTAATTGAAATCCTCTTTCTCTTTCGGTGATCCACACACGGACAACTTGTACAAGCCGAATTGCTAGATCCTTACGAATAATGTTGATAAATGGTACAACAAATAATCCCTTGCTATAAGGATTTGTACTGTTGATCAAAATCACATAAGGGAAGAAGACGGAGATGGTCGAAATGGCCCACCCAGATAGAAAACGGTTCGGCCGAAGAGAAGAGGGGAGGGCCAGTTTTTTGTCTCACACAATTAGGGTTGGGTAATTTCTTTGCCTTATATCAACTCCTTGTCCAAGACCCTTTATTTTTACTAAGTAAACCCTAGAAGTCAAACTCTAGTATTTGCTTAGTTGCCCCTCAACTTATTAAATAATACAATACATATAATATCTTATATTATACTTATTATTTAATCATCTAATAAATATAATATCTAATATTATATTTATCTTTCTCAGTTGATATAATTAAATAATTTAATATATAATATCCTATATTATATATTACTCATAATTTAATTTCTTTAATAAATATAATATCTAATATTATACTCCCTCCGTCCATTATCTCTTGACCCAAAATGCTGGGCACGACATTTAATGTATTGTGATGATGTGTTGTGGGTCCCATTTGTTAGAGTAGATTAGTTATTTTAATTGTTGGGTTGTGTGTTAAAGTGATTCTTTTGGGTCGCATTTGTGGGCCCATCATGTATTTTAGTAATAATTTATGTCATTGAAGGGTATACATATAAATTTTAATGTGGGCTCTACTTCCTAAAATAGAATGGTTCAACAGATTGTGGATGTCCGAATAAGGCAATAGCGTCAACAGATCATGGACGGAGGGAGTATCTATTAATTATTCCTGCTTGTCTTTAGTTGTCGTATGTGCGACCCAAGAGGCTTATATTATGTTAGCAATTATTTAATACCTTATTAAATAATAAGTCAGAAGCGGTCTATAGCAAGACATTATGACTACCCAAATAATATAAGTTTATAGTCCATTAAATCATTTAACGTGTCAATGTCGCGCGATATCATATTTGAACTAAGTCATGGAAATTGTCATACTTATTATGTTCAAATGCTTTCTCGATCTTAAGTAGACTGATTTAATCAAATGACACTTCATTTAAGCATGGCCCAGCAAATATCTCTCTCCCTAAATAGAGGGACAAATCCCCATTTTGATTATTTATTACCCTCTACATGACTCCCACTAATGATATCAAATAACTTCATTTAAATATGACTATTACAAATTTAGGCACATCGAATGTCCTAGGGCACTATTCCCAACAATCTCCCACTTGCACTAGGACCATTCTTTCATGACTTTTAGTCCTATCGATCTAGGATGCTCAACATGCTTTCTTTGTGAGAGAGGCTTGGTAAGTGGATCAGCAACATTCTCTTTCGTTGCTACTTTGCATATTGTGAGTATGTGTTTGGATCTCTAATCGGTCCTTGATTCTTTAGCTCGCGCAATAGCACTATTATTGTCGTAGTAAAGACTTATAGGACCTAAAAGGTTCCACATATTCTCCTCGGCTGCATCCGATGCTACCAGGTACTCAGCTTGAGTTGTAGAATCTATGAGCGTGCTTACTTGGAATATTTCCAAACTCACACTATCTCCATTTTAAACAAAACACAACCATATGCTATCTCAAATCGTCTCTATTAGTTTTGCAACTTGCAATAGCATAACCATTTATAGCCAGCTCGTTTCCCACACCTCCATAAATTAGGAACGCATCCTTAGTTCTTCTTAAGTACTTTAGGATGGTTTTCACTGCTGTCCAGTGAATTTAACCTGGATTTGATTGGTATCGACTTGTCATGCTAAGGGCAAATGATACATCTGGTACTCAGACCAATCATTCTCGTTGATATATCTCTATATATTTTTATCCCAAGAATGTAAGCAGCTTCTTCTAAGTCTTCCATTGAGAAACAACTTCCTAACCAAGTGTTAACTATCTGCAAGGTGGGTATGTCATTTTTAATAAGTAACATGTCATCTACATGTAAGACTAGGAAAACAACTATGCTCCCACTAACCTTCTTGTGCACACATGGTTCATCTTAATTTTGAATAAACCCAAACTCTTTGACAGTTTCATCAAAACGAAGATTCCAGCTCCGAGAAGCTTGCTTCAACCCATAAATGGATCTTTGAAGCTTGCAAACCATTTTAAATTTTGCTGGGTGAATAAAACCCTCAAGTTCTGTCATGTACACATCCTGGACTAAGTTTCCATTAATAAACGCTCTTCTGACATCCATTTTCCATATTTCATAATCATAGTATGCGACAATGGCAAATAAAATTCTAATTGACTTAAGCATGATCACTGGCAAAAAAGCCTCATCATAGTCAACACTATGAATCTGTCTATAAGCTTTTGCCACTAGTCTAGCTTTATAGACTTGCATATTACCGTCCATGTCTTTCTTTTTTTTAAAGACCCATTTGTACCCAGTGGTTTTAACACCCTCAAGTGGATCTATCAAGTTCCAAACTTGATTGTCATACATGGACTGCATCTCTGACTTCATAGCCTCTAGCCATTCCTTGGACTCTGGTCCTGAAGCAGCTTCTGTATAGGTACTAGGCGCATCACCTATGAGCGATGTGTCATCATCCTCTGTTACGAGATACTCTTATCTCTAAGGTTCATGTCGCACCCTATCAGATCCGCGAGGGACTTGTGTACTTTAAACCGGCTCTTCAACTTATTGTTGAGCCTGTTAAGTTTTCCATCAGTGAAGCAATGTCTTCTTGTGGTTCTCGAGCTTCCTCGAGAATTACTCTTCTCCCACTATCTCTTTTTGAAATAAATTCCCTTTCTAAGAAGACAGCATTTCGAGCAACAAACACTTTGTTCTTTGCGAGTTTATAAAAGTAGTATCGTTTAGTTTTCTAATGATATCCCACAAACAAACATCTTTCAAATCTGGCTGCTAGTTTGTCAAACACGTGGCACCTTATGAACGTTTAGCAACCCAGATCTTTAGAAAAGACAAGTTTGGTCTCTTACCAGTCCATTTCTCAAATGGTGTCTTTTCAACTGCTTTAGATGGAACACGGTTAAGGGTGAATGCTGATGTTTCTAAGGCATGGTCCCAAAATGATAATGGAAACTCCGTTCGACTCATCATGGATCTAACCATTTCTAATAAAGTTTGATTTCTTCTCTCGGGCACTCCGTTATGTTGAGGTGTTCTAGGAGGAGTAAGTTGTGAACAATTCCACAACTCCTAAGATGATCATTGAATTCTTGGATCAAGTATTCGTCATCTAAATCCGATCGAAGGGCTTTAATTGCCTTTCCAAGTTGATTCTGTACTTCATTCTGGAATATTTTGAACATTTCAAAAGATTCATGTTTATGACATAAGATAAACATATCTATACCGGCTAAAATCATCAGTAAATGTGATGAAGTATTGGTATCCGCCTCTGGCATGAGTGCTAAGAGGTCCGCATACATCAGTATGTACTAGGCCTAATGGATCACTAGCCCTTTGTCCATGACCGGTGAAAGGATTCTTCGTCATCTTTCCCAATAAACAAGATTCGCATGTCCCATATGACTCATAGTCAAAAGAGTCTAAAAGTCCATCGTTATGGAGTTTAGAAATGCGTTTCTCATTTATGTGTCCAAGTTGATAGTGCCATAAGTAAGTCGGATTAGAATCATTGAGCTTAGGTTTTTTAGTTGCACTATTATAGACTTCCATAGTGTTGGACTCATCTAGATCAATATAGTAAAGGCCAGTATATAACTTTGCAGTACCATAAAGCAAGTTATCAAAGAGAATGCGAATAACCTTATTCTTAATAAGAAAACGGTAACGTTCACAATGTAATGTAGAAACTGAAATAATATTCCTATTCATAGCAGGAACATAATACCAATTGTTCAAAACTAACAAAAGCCCATTGGGTAAACCTAGATCATAAGTTTCTACGGCTAGTGCAGCAAATCTTGCTCCATTGCCGACTCTTAGATCTACTTTCCTTTTCTTCAGCTCTCTACTGCTTCTCAACCCCTGAACATTTGTACAAATATGAGATCCACATCCAGTATCCAATACCCAGGAGTTAGAAGTAGATAAGTTAACTTCTATAACAAATATACCATTGGCAGTCTCACTATCCTTGGTACGCTTTAGCTCTTCCATGTAAACCTTGCAATTTCTTTTCCAGTGGCCTGGTTCATCGTAATGATGGCAGTTTTCATCGTTGGGAGATTTAGCCTTGAAAATCGGCTTAGTAGGGTCTTTAGATTTGGCAACTTTTGCCTTACCTTTGCTCTTGCCTTTGTTATTGAAGGACTTCCCTTTGCTGACTATCAGCACGTGGCTTGGTTTCTTTTAAATATTATGCTCAGTCGTTTTAAGCATCCCATGCCCCTCAGCAATGGACTTCTCCATCTTATTCATATTATAGTTCATAAGGAACTGACTGAAACTATCGGGCAATGAGTACAGGATCACATCCGTGGAGTGCTTCTTAGAAAGTGGAAAACCAAGCCTATCAAGATGACCAATATACCCTTTCATCTTGAGTACATGAGCACTGACAAATCTCCCCTCAACCACCTTGCAGACATACAAGGCTTGAATGGTCTCATACCTATCTTGCCTAGCATTCTTTGCGAAAGTTTTCTTGAGGTGAGCAGTAATCTCATAGGCTTCCATTTCGTCCAGATTCTTCTGAACTTCTGACATCAATGGAATCATCACAATGTTTCTTCCATTTGTCTTTTGTTGATTTGTTAGCATTGTCAACAGGCTCATTAGGAATTTCATCCTCAAGAACATACAACTTTCTTGCTTGAGAACTATTCTCAAGCTCCAGATCCAATCCAGATAGTTGCTGCCGTTTTCTTTGAGCTTGTCCTTCTCAAGGATGGATCGCAGTAAAATGGTAGATGTGTTGTTTGATGACATTCTATTGTCTATAAAATTCATATGCAAAGAATTTAGTCACATTTTATTTCTAAAAAAAATACTCCCACTAAAACAAAATACCCTCAATTTTACAACATTTGTAATTTTAGTGGGCTAAGACCCCATTTTGCACAATTCTAAACTCAGCTTTGGCATGACGTCTAGAATTGAGCTACTTTAGGTGGATAACTCTGTATCGATTACATCATATGTAACTCTTAGATTATACTTATGGAATTTGGCATCTTAGGCCTAAGCATGTTATAATCCCATCTTATGCCTTAGGGGTCAAAACTATTTTGAATTCTTAGTTCATGAAAACACATAGGTATCACCATTACCCATCCTACCTTACTAATATAATTTGAGCACCCAGCTTTGGCATGACCTGCTCAACATGATCGAAGTCTTGATAGGTGTTTTAATTGAACAGCATTAAGAATTTTTAGCGAGGGGTTTTATCTTATGTAGCATGTCTGTGTTGGCTAACAAATATCTAAATAAACATCGCATCACATACATGCATAAATTTAAACATACATAACATCAAATGACATAATAAACATAGGACCGTGTATAGCATGACCGTAATCCTAGCGTGATTTTCATGAGCCAACATGAAAATCACAAAGGTAAATCAAAAGGGTATAATTGGTCTCCATTGATCTTCCAACTCCTTGGAACGTCATACGCGATCAATTGGCTCCTCGAGTCCGTCCTTCGTCTCCTTCTTGTCTTTATTATATTAATAAAAAATATGCTACACTAGTAAAATTAAATTACAAGAGGGCAAACGACACACAATCCATAAATTATAATAATAAATTAAAAGACGACTCGCAGGCCGTAGAACCAATTATAATTCAACGACACGCAGGCCGTAAAATCAACCCAAAATTCAATTGAAACATCCAATCACATTGGTCAATTTATGGTCATGTCATACACCAAACATATACTAAAATTAATTATCATATAATTAATTAAACATGCTATTAAAATTAATTATCACATAATTAATTAAACACAATATAAAACTACCTGACAATAGGTATAAGATAAATGTCCGCCCAAAAACAACAATCTGAAACACTTGCCCAGATGGCCGAGCCCTCTACAGCCGCAAACGGCTGCGCGGGTTCGAATCCCGCAGGCCGCAAGAAATGCATTTTTGAGACATTTATTTTGATTCTAAAAAACAGGAGTTAAATAAAATATCATTGAATAAAATTCACAAGAGGTGTGCCAGCCGAGATGGTCGGGACATGGCTTCGGGTACGAAACAGCACGAGATCAAATCCCTTCAGCTGTGGAATATTATTTCCTAAACCCTATCACAGCTCGCGGGTCCTGGTCTGACCCGAACCCTGTAATACCCGAGATATTCGTTCCGATTTCGTTGAAATTTTCTGCAGTTTAGCGGATTGTTGTCATCCATGTCTTTGGATTGGTGTGTCATGTTTGGACGTGCCAGGTTTGGACGAGTGTTTGGTTGTGTTTCGGATCGTTGTTGCGTTGGATTTTGGTGCGATTTTATCACCTGTGCAGCAGGTGTAGCGCATGCTACGTTTCCCCATAGCGCGCACTATTTGGGCATTGATAGCACACGGTATCTTCCAGTTAGCGCACGCTAACTGGCAGTCTGGAGGCAGTCCAGGAGCTACTAGACTGGGACTGGGGTCTAGATAGTGCACGCTAAGGCTGGTAGTTAGCGCATGTTATCAACTGTTTTAGCGCACGTTATTGCTCATTCTAGCGCACGCTACCTGTGTAACATCCCGAGATGTTCGGAATAATTACAGCGCCGTAAACCCTTTATATAAGAATTTACAAGGGCAATTTAAAGAAATGCTGAATAATACAAAAGTACTACTAGAAGTTGAGTAATTCGATAATCGGTTCAAACAACTTAAATCAATCCAATTATTATAAACATCTCAAATCATCAACAGGACACACGTACTCGAGTACTGAAAATCATGTCGGTACAGTATTTGCTTCCCCGCTTCTCGGCTACCTGAACATCAAAACAAATATCCACCCCCACAGGGTTAGCAAAACGATGCTAGTATAAGTATCAATAATATACGAAATCAGATATGAAACAACGATGCATAACAAAATACATAACACAGACTTCCACTATCGGAATCCAATGATGCAAATCCACATGATTCCATCAACACAAAATGGGGTAATCCAACGATCTAGCACCCTCAGCATAGATCCCAAGATGATGCTGTCGGACCAACACGAGGTGGAAGAACACGTCCAATGATCCAGCGTCCTCAGCATAGATCCCAAGATGATCCCGTCGGACCAACATGAGGTGGACAACTGATCCAGCGCCCTCAGCATAGATCGCACGATCCCTTCGGATCAACACAACATATACAACACAACTATGCATACACATATGCAAAATCAATATGTCCATCAACATGAACATACAATAAATTAATAACGATATTATGACAATTCAATTGGAATGACCTCATGCTCAACAACTTGAATAACAATACGCATGATCAAAATCCTCAATATTAAACCAATATTCAAAATACGATACTTGCCTTAGAAACGGCGACAAGGATTGCTACTACGAAAAATCTTCAACCTGCTCGAAGAACTCTCACTCGATCAATCCACCAAAACCCGAACCTTCAGCGAACAATAACGTCGGTATAACGAACGGTTCCGGATAATCGTTCTAACATAATATGAACATCAAAAGGCGTGTATTACCAAATCATACAATCGTACTAATCTTCACCAAACCATTTCGGTTGAATCAACATTATGCTACTTAACCGAACAAAAGCTCATAGTATTCCATCTAAAATTAAATGCATCTTTCGGTCGGATTCTTCAATTATACCACATGATAATTCGTCTTACCGGGATTCTAATCATACTCTTTATTAATCCAAAAAGAAACAAGATATCGAAAATACCCCGATGAACACCATAAGAACTTATTTACTCGGTTCAACTTGATTATCATCTTCTTCTTCAAGGAAATAACCCTAAGTTCAATCCACTAAATTCCCCTATATGCATTGTTCAATCATGTACTACGTAAGAACTTGACAATCTCAATAAACTTTCTATAATCAGGTTCATAATCTCAGGATACTATGTTTAAGAGCCTCAACACTACAAGGTTCGATTAATATTATTAACAACGAAGGAGAACCGAAACATAACCGAATAATTCTTCTAACAACATGATGTTCGACTCCTCAAGACAATAACTGATTTGGTAAACTCAAAACTGGTCCAAACACCAGAACACGAAACCTAGTTGGGGAAGGATCACATACCTCAATCTAGTGAAGAACAATGAAAGACTTGAAGAAACTCAACACCGGAAGCTCGAACATCAATCCACAATGGTCTATGATCTTCAAAATCTAGCTAGGATGATGATATGAGAGGTATATGGCGCTGGGGAGTTCTAAGATTGCAAAAATCATCAAAGAAGTGAGGGGGAAATGAAATGGGGGTTGTGGGTTATAAATAGAACTTTAAGCATTACGTATGTTATAGGCAATCCTTTACGTACATTAAAGCCTTAGCGTACGCCATCCTCAAACCTTAGCGTACGTTAACGTCTGGCAATAGCTCACTGCCTTCATTCTGGCTTCGCTTACGTATGCTATCCAAACACGTTTACGTATGTAAAGCTGGATACTTAGCATACATTAACAATCCTCCCTAACGTGCGTTAAGCCTCGTTGACTTGCTTGGCTGGAAAGCCGCTCGGAGCATTATCAACGAATCTTCATCCGGCCCCCACACGCCGACCTTGTCTGATCTGAAATTGACTGAAGCTTATGTACGTTATGCTACAACAATAACGTACGTTATCTTCCGTGTATAGCATACGTTATGCTTATCACCTAGCACACGTTATGACGTACAGAAGCATGCATGCATGAATGTTAGGAAACACAAAACGCAGGGATACGAATACGGAAAACCACACTTCGATTAATAACACCACATAATCGAATGTTACAAGTTCGAATACAGGTAAAATACATAATAATTATCTGGGCATTACAACCTGGTGAGTGCAGAACTGTCCAGAAGCTACTGGCCTGGGTAGGCAGGTCTCGCTAGCATACGATAACGATAGTAGTTAGTGCACACTAACTGTATTTATTTCGTTAGCGCGTGCTACTCATAGGAATTAGCGCACGCTAATATGTGTTTATATATTAGGATTGAGGAGTCAACTTTCATTATTTCTCATTTCAACTCTTCTCCTCCGGAGACCCAGGCGACTCCAGGCGTGAGAAGGTGGAGATCCTTGCCATATATCATTAGATATCAACTCCTTTCAACACCTAGCAGGAATTTATCAACTTCCTAACATCTTCCACCGTCCGATTCGAGGTAAAATTTCTTAGAACCATAATTGTGTAATATTTAGGGGGTTTTATTTGATTCCTTTATTTAATCCGGAGATGATAAATTGGTTAAGTAATTCTTGTTGTCTTGTTCGTGATCTTCGGATTGGGAATTTGTTTATCGACTTTATTTCATCTGGAAGTTGATATGTGATTTCCTTGAGATACCCTTGGATCCTTGTTGTTCTTAGTGTCGAGTCGGGCTCCGGTTAGTGGTGTTGATTTGTGGTGGTGTTTTTCTCGTAGTGTATGTGAGGCTGCCGGATTCTTGGTTGTTCTTGGAAGTACAGGGGCTGCTCGACCCCGTCCATTCATTGTTCTAATTGCTCGTGGTTCTGAGGCAAGTACCTTGCCTATACACTTCATGTTTCGTAGGCATAATAGTTGGTAATTGGCTATGTGTCTAATTAGAATGTTTTTAATGAACTTTCAAAAGAATCGGTATATTCTCGATAAATACTTTCTTTAAAATCTACTTGTGTGTTTGTGAACGAATGTGTTGTTTTGAGAATGTGTATCAGTGTTGTGCATTGGAATGTCTCGTTTGTGTATGGTACCGTTGGGTGTGATTACATCATTAGTGGACTTAAGGTTATGTTTTTTTGGCAAGAAATGTGTGTTTGTGGATATGTGTGATTATTGATGAGTATGTGATGTTATGTGATATTGGTTGTGAGTATGTGTCGGATAAAGTGGTCATTTCTAGCAAGTACCTTGATTTAATTTTGATATACTTCGGGGGAATGAATTTGTGAAAGTATGTTGTGGAATGTGATTTCAGAAAGTGCGACTTGTGGTCGTGTGCCAAGTAAAACCAGAGAGGGTCCCCTGGGTTCCGTTTGGCCGCGTTTCCTACGGATAACTTGATAGGGTTGTACAACTAGAGAGGGCCTGACGAGGACTCCCTAGGGTGTGTATCTCGCGTGAGGTACAGTTCCAGTATAACCCCCGTGATTGTTTTATGATGTTGTTTTTGATAATTGTGATATGTTCAGAATAACATAACGTTGTCATTTTCGATGTGAGATACGTCATATGTAGGGTCTTGGTACTTGGCTAGAAAGGCACCAGAATAAGTGTCGTATATGATTTGTTTATTGGTTGTGATATTTTTGGTATAGGGTCGTGGGCCCTGTGGTTGTTTCCGTGTATTGTGGTTTGGTTGCGTGTCAAGTTAGACCATTGGGTTATTCACTCGAGTATTTGATGTGGATGATTGGGTCGTGGCCCGTGTTTTGTGACCGGATTTGCATTTTGGAACAATAATATTGGGGTTGTGTCCCTATGTGGTTTTCGATAAGTTGAGGACTCTTAAATCCAACAATATCTTTCCAAAACTCCCAAGAATCTTAAAATGCTTTTCAAATTATCTACTTATCTCATTCCAACTTTTTACGGTTTAAACTATTTTATCCAAGTGAAACATCTCGGGAAGTCTTTGGGTGGGTTGATTTGTGGAATTAATCAAGTTATTATATTCTTGGAGTATGTTGTGTATAGCTCGTATTTGCACTTTATACTTGCACTAGCAAAACAGTTGAGTTTTGCTAACCCACGAGTAATCAGGGGGTGGATGTCTGTATTGTGTCCAGGTACATGCAGGTTCTAGGGGAGCAAAACACAGGTCCGGTATGAAGGATGATGGGAGACAAATGATACTAATCACATGAAGGCTAATTCTGAGTGCAGTTAGTCGGGGATTACTGTATTGTACTTTACACTGTCTTAATTTCTGTGGTGTGAGTCTGTGAGTTTTTTTGACCCATGTGCGGGTATGAGATTTGAAATAGAGATGTAACTGAGGTTTGAAGTTGTTGTGATGAAAGGCTAAATCGGTCTAATGGTTCGTTATTTATCCATGTCGGCATGTAATGTGATGTGTTGTTTCTGTTTTTAGCCTGGTAGATCCTTATGGAGAGGGTCTACGGCGCTGTGATATTCCCAAGGGGATCGGGGGTGTTACAGAATATGGTATCAGAGCTTAGGTTGCGGAAACCTAGGCTATCGGGTCGAGTCATGTATTGTCGAGTCTTGTCTTGTCGGATTGTGTCTGACTGAGTCGTGTTGCGACGCGTCGTCTGTGTTGTCAGTCGTGATTAGTATCAAGGTGCAACCATCATCTTCGTGCGATATATGGATGTAAGTCTCCCTACTATGTGTTGTGCCTCGTGTTATCCGAGTTTGTGTGATTCTGTGTTATGAGGTGGAATTTAAATGCGAATTGTGGGTATGTGTCATATGTTTGTGACTCTTGTATTGTGTTTAAATGAAGAGTGGTGCAGGGTGTATATCTATGTATCAATCGTCATTACAGGAGTAATGACCTTAGAATTTTAAGGTTTTGAACGTTTTCGGGGAGTCACGTAATTTTATTTTAAAAAATCCTCCAAGGGAGAATTTTGAATTTCGTATGATGACCTCAAGGCCGAAGATTTTTGAGAATTCAAACTATTGATTCATTTTCAGCTTGTACTATAATTTTTCGAAACATAACTTTTAAACTCATATGGGGTCTTCCAAATTTACTCAAGACGTGACTCTCATGTTTTAACTTTTCGATTCACGATGAACAATCAGGAAGTATGTGATGATGATGATATTTTTGTTTGGGTACTAGTGCTCAGGATTGTGATTAAGTTGGTGGTATGATCGTTGAGTCGTTCAGTATGCACTCATTGAGATAGCCCTCTTTACATAGAGGTGGGATTTCAGTTTTTTATGTTAATTGTCTTTTGATGGTTGCTTGACTGATACTGTAATTATGTGGGCAGATGGTGTCGACGTGTGATTGAATTTATTGTTCATGAATTGTGTTTACTGAATTTGTAATTTTGAATGTTGTATATATGCTTGAGGATTTATTATTTTGAAAACGCTTTTATGAAAATCTCATAGAGTTGAGTATATTTGAAGAAAATCAATTTTCGAAAGTGTTTTGACGGTGTGGTTAAGCTGCGGTTTTAGATAGACTTTGAAAATTGTTTGAAATTGGCGAGACGGCCTTGTATCCTCAAATGAAACCCTGACAGCATTTGAAAGTGTTGATTTAAAGTACTCGGGATACTTTGTAAAACGTTACAGTCGTTGATCTTTGGTTGTGTTGAGAGGATTTTCGAAAGTGATTTTAAACATATTGTTTTTATTTTCAAATAATTCGAGTACACGAGTTTATAAATGTTTCACGCCATAAGATTTTTATATTTCAATGTACAATACGATTTTTATTTTCAAAAATAAATAGTGAAAGATGAAAAATATTACTCGATTTAAACTTCAAACTCGGATTTGGAAAAAATTTCTATACTGAACCAATTATCGCACGCTAATCTTGTCGTATTGAAAAAATGATTGATGATTAGTGTAAATGTTTAGTACGTATATGAATGGTTTGATGGTATTGCCTGGTTACCTTGTTTGTTATTAACGGTAATGATGATGCGTAGTAGCATGGTTGCAAGGAAAATTAATATTCCGAAAAATTGTTTTGCAAATGATTTCAAAATGAGACGGTTAAAGTCTTTTGTTTACAAGTTTGCTAAAACAGCCCGAGGTACCAAAAGTACTTTCAAAGTTTTGTTTCGAATAAACATACAAACTTAAAGATTTTCAAATGATATCATTACAAAGGATACCTCGTGGATCCTCTTATCGAGTTGCTATTAGTTGTCTTATGTGGATATCTTGTGCCGAGTTGGCACTTTGGTATATTATTTTGTGATGTTGTGTTTCATCGTATTGAGTGAGTATCCGCTTAGTATGCCGAGGGGCAGAGGTCGAGGTCGTGACTGCGATACAGATGGTCGTGGAGATCAGATGCGGGGCCAGGAGAATGTTGCGGGGAATGGCATTGACATCAGTATTGCTACTACATTGCAACAAGTAGCGACACAGATGACTCGGTTAACCCAGGTGGCTCAACGTAACACAAATATGATTCAGAATGTCGGGGCAAATCTATGGCTCCGAGAGGTAGTTCGTATGAATCCCCCTCGATTCGCTGGTGCTGCGGATGCATTAGGTTAGGATGGTTGGCTTTTCCGGTTGGGAAGGATATTCGAGACAGTTGATCGTTCCGAAAGTCACAAGGTACCTATCTCAATACCTTCTTGACAAAGATGTTGTTTATTAGTTGGTTGTTATGCTAACACTTCATTCTCATTGTTTGGGTTTCGGGGACAAAACCTCTTTTAAAGGTGATATGGTGTAATACCCAGATTTTTTTTGGCTTTCGTCTACTTCTGACCTTGTGTTTTTTTTTCGCCTTTGTCATTCGAGCGAGCTTTGATATTGGTCCGGATTAATTAGTTTATCATTATGACTTTTTCCAGTTTGGTGCGATTCCCGTGAAACCTATGCGAATGCACATCTGTAGTAAACTTCGGCGTTGTTGTTCAATCATTGTTGTTTTGATCATTGTTGTTGGAGCCTAGTTGTTCGTTGCATTTGGTTATCGCTCTGGCGTAGCGAACTTGGACTGTAGCAGTTCTGTAGTTCATAAGGTTTGTTGTGAGCTGTGAGCAACAGATAATGGGTGTTATCTAGAGTTGCCCTGCCTTGATTGTTTCATGTTTTAAGTTTCGGGATGAAACTTATTTTCAGGGGGGTAGAATGTAATACGCGAGATACTCGTTCCGGTTTTGTTGAAATTTTCTGCGGTTTAGCGGATTGTTGTTGTCCATGTCTTTGTATTGGTGTGCCATGGTTGGACGTGCCAGGTTTGGACGAGTGTTTAGTTGTGTTTCGGATCGTTGTTGCGTTGGATTTTGGTGTGATTTTATCACCTGTCCAGCAGGTGTAGCGCACGCTATGTTTCCTCATAGTGCGCACTATTTCTGTATTGATAGCGCATGTTATCTTCCAGTTAGTACACGCTAACTGGCAGTCCGGAGGCAGTCTATTAGCTACTAGTCTGGGAATAGGTCTAGATAACGCACACTAAAGCTGGTAGTTAGCAGACGCTATCGATTGTTGTAGCACACATTATTGCTCATTCTAGCGCATGCTACCTGGTGAGTGTAGAACTGTCTAGAAGCTACTGGACTGGGTAGGCAGGTCTCACTAGCGCACGCTAACGATAGTAGTTAGTGCACGCTAACTGTATGTGTTCTGTTAGAGCGTGCTACTCGTAGGAATTAGCGCACGCTAATATGTGTTTATAAATTAGGCTCGAGGAGTCAACTTTCGTTATTTCTCATTTCACCTCTTCTCCTCCAGCGACCCAGGCGACTCCAGGCAGGAGAAGGTGGTGATCCTGGCCAAATATCATTATAAGGTGGAGATCCTTTCAACTCTTAGCACGAATTTATCAACTTCCGAACATCTTCCACCATCCGATTCGAGGTAAAAATTCTTAGAACCCTAATTGTGTAATATTTGGGGGGTTTTCCTTGATTCCTTGATTTAATCTGGAGGTGATGAATTGGTTAAGTAATTCTTGTTGTCTTGTTCGCGATCTTCGGATTAGGAACATGTTTATCGAATTTATTTCATCTGGAACTTGATTTGTGATTTCTTTGAGAAACCCTTGGATCCTTGTTGTTCTTAGTGTCGATTCGGGCTCCGGTTTGAGTTGTTGATTCGTGGTGGTGTTATTCTCGTAGTGTTCATAGGAATTAGTGCACGCTAATATGTGTTTATATATAGGATTGAGGAGTCAACTTTCGTTATTTCTCATTTCACCTCTTCTCCTCCAGCGACCCAGGCGACTACAAGTGTGAGAAGGTGGAGATCCTGGCCAGATATTATTAGAAGGCATGAGAAGGTGGAGATCTTTTCAACTCCTAGCACGAATTTACCAACATCCTAACATCTTTAACCATCCGATTCGAGGTAAAATTTCTTAGAACCCTAATTGTGTAATATTTGGGGGGTTTTCCTTGATTCCTTGATTTAATCTGGAGGTGATGAATTGGTTAAGTAATTCTTGTTATCTTGTTCATGACCTTCGGATTGGGAACTTGTTTATCATCTTTATTTCATCCGGAACTTGATTTGTGATTTCTTTGATAAACCCTTGGATCCTTGTTGTTCTTAGTGTCGATTCGGACTCCGGTTAGTGTTATTGATTCGTGGTAGTGTTATTCTCATAGTGTTCGTGGGGTTGCCAGATTCTTGGTTGTTCTTGGAAGTTTAGGGGTTGTTCGACCCCGTCCATTCATTATTCCGATTGCTCGTGGTTTTGAGGCAAGTATCTTGCCTATACACTTCATGGTTCGTAGCTGTAATAGTTGGTAATTGACTATGTGTGTAATTAGAATGTTTTTAATAAACTTTCAAAAGAATCGGTGTATTCTCAATAAAAGCTCTCTTTAAAATCTACTTTTGTGTTTGTGAACGAATGTGTTGTTCTGAGAATGTGTATTAGTGTTGTGCATTGGAATGTCTTGCTTGCGTATGGTAACGTTGGGAGTGATTACATCATTAGTGGACTTAAAGTTATGTGTTTTTGGCAAGATGTGTGTGTGTGTGTGTGTATGTGTGTGTGTGTGTGTGTGTGTGTGTGTGTGTGTGTTTATTGATGAGTATGTGATGTTGTGTGATATTGGTCGTGATATGTGTCGGATAAAGTGTCCATTTCTAGCAAGTACCTTAATTTACATTTGATGTACTTCGGGGGAATGAATTTTTGAATGTATGTTGTGGAATGTGATTTCAGAAAGTGCGAATTGTGGTCGTGTGCCATGTAAAACCAATGAGGGTACCCTGGGTTCCGTTAGGACACATTTCCTATGGATCACTAGGTAGGGTTGTACAACCAGAGATGGCCTGACGAGGACTCCCTGGTGTAATATCCGGATAATTATCATGTATTTCATCTATATTTGAAACTTGTAGCATTTGATTATGTGGTATTAATAATCAAAGTATGATCTTCCCGTATTCGTATTCCTACATTCATGAGCTTCCAAACATGAATGCATGCATCTGCACATCATAACGTACGCTATCAGTAGAACGTAACGTACATTAAGAGTTGAAGATAACGTACGTTATGGTCGAGGCGTAGTGTATGTAACAGGCAGACAAGTCTAGTCGGCGCATGGGGCCAGTGAAGATATTATCGGGTAAGGATTCCCCGTGTGAACCTGGACAACTTTTGATAAAGAAAGTCAACAAGACGTAACATACGTTAAAGGATAATAATAACGTACGCTACACTGAACATATTACGTACATAAGTGTGAGTGTTAACATACGTTAAGGGAAGTAAGAAAAGAGACAGTGAGCTAGTGACTAATGCTAACGTACATAAGGAGTTTCCCATAATGTACATTAAGGCGATAACATACGTAATCTTTTGTGGCTAACGTATGTAAAGTTCAAAAACTTATAAATAAGAAATCAACCCACTTCATTTCGCACTTTTTCCTATTTGTTCCTTGCCCGAATTCTGCAATTCCAGAGAGCCTCCCCCGCGATATAAACATTGATTTAGCCTCTCTACTTGGTAGCTGAAGTTGGAAAGCATCTTGGATCGGTGTTCAAGCCCCGGTGTTGAGTTCCGCCGAGTATTTCAGTGTTCTCCTCCGTAATAAGGTATGTAATGCCATCTCAACCTAGGATTCGTGTTCTTATACTGATTATGAACATTACTACTAGAGCTATTAAGGTTATTGGTAACTTAGAGAATTGAACACCATGTTTTAGGAAGAGTGGAAGAATTTATACATAGGATTTCCATTGTTAAAGGGATTAGAATTGAGCCTTGATTTTGTTAAACACCTAGATGAAGTTTGTTGATATCGTAACATGCCTTTGACGATGAATTTTTGAAACACTCTTTTAAGGAATGATTTGTTAAGGTTATCACATGTGTTAGACGAATTTAAGAAGATAATGTAGAGGGTGTTCTTAAAGTATAGTTCGTGATCTGTAGAGGTTCTTGATGTGATAATCTTCATATTGATGGTAGAACGAAGTGATTAGTTTGGTGATAATCGTTTTGAACTTAAAACCTTGACCAAAAGGAATTTCGTGTGGAAGAATGAAAATTGAAGAGATGAACTAATTCTAGAACTCGGTTGAAATGTGTTAGAATAACCAAACCAAGTATTGGGATTGATATTCAGAACTTTAATGTGGACTTATGATGATTTGAATATCCTTGAATTCGTAGACGTCGATATTTCATCTCCATTATGGTCATTTGATTCACATGATGTATGTCAGTAGTTCGACTGAGCATTCATCGAGTAGTTGAACTATGAACCGGCCAACTTAGAATGCCAACTCCGCCGTGGTAGATGATTAGATGTTCGTACATTAGAATTATTACGTAAGTTGAGTTGTCGTTATTTCCTTTTGTGTAAGGTTCGAGGTTTGCAAACTGTTGATCGAAGGAGTAGCCTTCGAGTTTGTTGAAGTCGTGAAGTATTTATTCTTGCCATCTTTCCAAGACAAGTACTTTAATTCCGTTTTATGTATTGATGTTATACATGTTGTCGTGCATATGGAGATCATTGGCATAGAGAGATGGAGAAAGTATTCGTTGAGATTAACTGTCCAGATGACCAGAGAGCCCCCATTGCCCAATATTTCCTAACGGGAGAAGCATCCGAGTGGTGGGAAGCCATCCGACCTGTTGATCATGATGCCGATTGGGGAGAGTTCAAACTTATGATGGAAGCTCGGTACTGCCCTCGTCCGGTGAGAGAAGCTAAGATTCGAGAATTTTTATCCGCGCAGCCTTTGATTGTGCCGGTGGCTCAAATGATTAGGACGTTTAATCAGTAGCTAGCGTTTGTGCATCACCTGGTCAGAACCGATGCAGAAATGATGATTCACTTTGATATGAGAATCAAGCCGGAAATACAGAGGTACATGTCACGTTTTGAATGCACCACTCTCCGCCAGTATCAAGACAAAGCTCTGGCGTATGAAATGAAGGAAGCAGCTATGGAAAAGTTCTCTGAATCCTAGGAATAGAGAGTCTCTGGTAGCTTTACAGAGCACAAGAGTAGTGGGCCCTGTAAAGCCCAGTCATCCTTTCATTCATTGAAGAGGCCTCCGCATCCATCCAAGGGTGGAAAGAACTCCAGATCCGTATCAGCAATGGCTGATGCAACCAGGAAATGTTTTAACTGTAGCTGGACTGGACATTATCGATGTGACTGCTCACTTCCCTCCGTGACATGTTATAATTATGGACGATAAGGACATTGTTCGGTGTTCTATGAGTGAGGTGGCAAAATCTTTTGGAGCTCGTACTTCGCAGCTAGTTCAGAGAGAGGCGAGCGTTCCTTAGATGCAACAGAGTGATCAGCCACCCCATAATTTCTGTCGGGGTAGAGGCAGAGGATACTACGACCAAAAGGAAGAATCGAGTGTTGGGCCCGCTCCTCCATGACATTACGAGATGAGAATGGCGGACGACCAGAATGAAACTGTCGCATCAGGTACCGTTTAGATCCTTTCGCAACCAATTAGTGTTTTGTTCGATACAGGAGCTACACATTCGTTTATATCATTGTCTTGCGTTAATCATTTGAACATTTATTGTTTTCATGAATGTGAGCCTTATATTGTGTGTTTGCCGAGTGGGGATAGAATTGTGGGGAATTTAGAAATTAGAGATTTTCTGTAATAATCGGAGGCAAAGAATGCCCCTCAAATCTGATTGTAGTAGATATACAAGGAGACGATCATATTCTCGGAGACGATTGGCTTAACCGTTTTGGAGCTATTATAGACTACCGGAAGAGGAATATCTTGATGATAGCCGAAGATGGTTCCGAATTATTATTCGAGGGATGGAGACCAGAAAGCTCAGGAAAAGTGATCAAAGCTATGAAAGCCGTCAAACTACTAAAACATGGCTGTACTGGATACTGGTGTTACCCGATGATGAAAGAAGAATTAAAAGTAGAGATTTCATCCATACCTATTGTGAATGAATTTCCGGACGTGTTCCCTGCGAATTACCTGGACTGCCTCCACGACAAGATGTAGAGTTTACCATCGAGCTAGAATTATGAGCTACGCCAATTTCTAAGGCGCCGTGCCGTATGGAACCTAGCTAGATATATGAATTGAAGAAGCAACTGGAAGAATTTATGGACAAAGGTTATATTCAGCCAAGTGTTTTCGCACTGGGGTGCACTTGTTCTTTTTGTTCGAAATAAAGATGGATCGCTTCGATTGTGCATCGACTACCGAGAGCTAAACATGATGACAATCAAGATTAAGTACCCATTGCCACGGATTTATGATTCATTCGGCTAGTTACAAGGAGAGATAGAGTCTTCGAAGATCGATTTGAGATCGGGATACCATCAATTGACGATTAAAGAATCAGATGTCACGAAATCAGCATTCAGAACTCGTTACGGACACTATGAGTTTGTAGAGATGCCGTTTGGTCTCACTAATGCGCCTGCTGTGTTTATGTAATTAATGAATCGAGTGTTCACGAGTACTTGTCCAAATTTTCGGTTCTGTTTATCGATGATATCTTGGTCTAATCTAAGAGTCCGGAAGAGCATGAGCAGCATTTACGGATTGTTCTGAACCTCTTGAGGAGCAAGCAGTTATATGCCAAAATTTCTAAATGTGAATTCTGGCTAAAGGAAGTTATCTTCCTTGGTCACGTGGTGTCAGCAGAAGGGGTCCGAGTAGATCCCCATAAAGTCGATGTAATTTTGGAATGGATGCCTCCTAAGAACATGAAGGAAGTCAGAAATTTATTAGGACTTGTTGGGTATTATCGTCGTTTCGTGGAAGGGTTTTTTAAAATTACCTGTCCACTTACTCGATTACTGTAGAAAATCCAAAAGTTTGAATGGAACAAGATATGTCAGGTTATTTTTGATGAATTGAAGAAAAGATTGGCGGCGGCTCCAATCTTAACATTGCTGCAAGGAACCGAAGGATTTATAGTTTACAGTGACGCTTCAAATCAAGGTCTCGGGTGTGTACTGTTGTAGAATGAGAAGGTGATCGCATACGCTTCACGACAGTTTAAACCATATGAAGTAAATTATCCAACTGACGATTTGGAACTAGCAGCTGTTGTTTTCGCCTTAAAGATATGGAGACACTATATGTACGAGACTCACTGTCAAATCTTCACAAATCATAAGAGTCTTAAGTACATTTTCATTCAGAAAGAGTTAAACATACGGCAGAAGAGATGGCTGGAATTGATTAAGGATTGTGATTTGGAAATTCTCTATCATCCAGGAAAAGCGAACGTAGTGGCTGATGCACTGAGCCGCAAACCTGTTTCTATTCGAATGCTGGAAATTCTCACACCCCAGTCCAGCATTCAACAAGAGTTGATTCGTGAAGGAATTGAAGTGTGGTTACAAGGCGTTCAAGGACAATTATGTGTGATTGAATTAACTTCATCATTGACCAAAGAAATCAAATCTAAGCAATTAGATGACCCTTTGATGATTCGGTTACGTGAAGAAGTGCGCAAGGGAAAGGCCCCAGGATTTGTAATTCATGAAGATGGAGTTTTGAGATTTAAAAATCGACTCAGTGTTCCCGATATTGATGTTTTGAAGCAGACAATCATGAAGGAAGCTCACAGTACGCCCTATTATATCCACCCAGACACTAGTAAGATGTACAAGGATTGGAAGCAGAATTTTTGGTGGGGCAACATGAAGAAAAATGTGGCGGAATATGTCTCGAAGTGTTTAACTTGTCAGAAAGTTAAGATCGAACATCAACGACCCGCCGAAATGTTGAAACCACTTCCGATTCCTGAATGGAAGTGGGAAGATATATCAATGGACTTTATCACCAATATGCCGAAGACCAAAATAGGAATGAACATGATTTGGGTGATAGTTGATCGTCTAACCAAGTCGGCTCATTTTCTGGTTATTAGGGATACTTTGGGACCGGAGAGGTTGGCACGAGTGTTTATCGCGGAGATGGTCCAATTGCATGGTACACCAAATACCATTATTTCAGATCGAGATGGTCGCTTCGTGTCACATTTTCAGAAAGCGGTTCATAGATCCTTGAGAATTGAGCTAAACTTTAGCACAGCTTATCATCCTCAAATCGATGGACAGTCCGAGAGAACTATTCAGATAGTAGAAGACATGCTGAGTGCTTGTGCCTTAGATTGGTCAACTGATTGGGAACTTCATCTGTAGTTGATTGAATTCACCTACAATAATAGTTGCCATGCTTCTTTTAAGATGGCCCCTTTCGAAGCATTGCACAGAATAAGATGTAGACCCCCCTTATGTTGGGACGATTCGTATGGCTTAATTGGGAGAGAACAATGGAGTAGGTCAGCAAGCAACGGATAGTCTGACTGAAGACAACGTACGTAAAGAGTATAATGATAACGTACGTAAAGAAGACCACAGGAGCTACTGGACTGATTTACATGGAGCATAAAGTATGTAACGAAAGAACATTAACGTACATAATATGGATAACGTACGTAATGGGATACATTTAACGTACGCAATACATGATACATAATCCAATGGCTAGTTGAGACTTTATGCCTATAAATACCAAGGCATGTAGTATTATTCATAACAACAACTCTGGGAAAATCATATATACATTTGATATCATTGTATACACTATCGTTGTTGTAATTGTGCTTAATTGATAAGTGTTTCAGTGTTCATACACGAAAATATACACGAGAGAAAAGATATAGATTGTAGATTGATTCGGTGTTATTAGGATCGTTGATCCAGAATTGTTAGAATCATATCTAAATCCAAGTGAGGTTTGTCTAGTACCCATCGAAAGCTAGATAGGTTGCTTCCTTGTCCAATCAAAAAGGAAAACGGTTTATATTGAACCGACATAAGGACAAGAGTGTAATGGTTTATCTCGGACCGATAGAAGATGAGATTGTAACGGTATCCCTCAGACCGATAGAAGACGAGGTGCAGAGGTTGATCTTAAGCCTATAGAAAAGATATGGAGAGAAAACATAGGAACGTTTGGCCGAACCTCTATAAATCTTGTGTCGTTTACTTTTCGCAAGTTAATTACGCTTCCGTAATGCAAAAGAGTTTCAAAACTCTACTCCACAATATTATTCACCATTCTAAGTAGGGTGCCAATTTCCCAACAATTGGTATCAGAGCGGTTTCTCTTGAAAGTGGCTTAACATCCTAGAAGAAGAAGATCCTATGGCATTTCATATTGCACTGGTCGAAGGTCTTGCCTTATATCGACTTCCATTTTTCGATTGATCTAATTTCATGACGTGGAAGAAGAAAATGTCTATTTTCATCCGAGCCTAGGACATCGTGCTTTGGAAAGTTATTTGCCTAGGTCCGAAAATTCCTACAAAACCGGACGGCTCCGTAAAAAGCTTCGAAGATTATGATGATGCGGATTGGAAAAACGACCATTATAATTGCAAAGCAACACAATTATATTATGCTTTAAATCCGGAAGAACACAACCGAATATCCTCGTGCGAAAGTGCCAAAGAAATTTGGAAAATGCTTTAGGTAACTCATGAAGGAATATCTAAAGACAATGAGACGAAAATAAATATGCTCCTTCACGAATACGATCTATTTATGATGAAGAACGAAGAGTCCATAACTAACATGCTCGACCCATTTTCGGCCATCACTAATAGACTGGCTTGTTTCGGAAAACCGTTGACAAGTAGTGAAAAAGTTAAGAAAATCCTACGATCACTACCTGTTGAACGGGACGGGGCGGTTATGGCTATAATGAAATCAAAGGATCTCAATAATCTTGATTTTGGCGCCCTCGTTGGATGACTAATAAACTACGAGATAGTTCTTAAATCTCGAAGTGCCAAACCGAAACTGAAGGAAAGATCCATAACTTTGAAAGATAAGATGTCGAAGAAAGAATAAATACCGGTGGATGAAGATGATGAAGAATCGGCATATTATGTCAAGAATATAAGTAAGTTTCAAAACATATTGAACCGGAGAAGGAAAGACATCAAGACGAGCGAATTAAAGAAATTCGACAATAACAGTCGAAACTATGATAAACCAGGCCACTTTGCGAAAAAATCCCGAGGCATGACTTCCAAGAAGGAGTTCTCGTAGCAACATGGAGTGAAAAAGAGAATGACGATAAATATACTCAAAATCACCTCGCACTGATGGCAAGGATTTCATTCGATGAAAGCGACGTTGAAAGCCAGGTTAGTACCTCATATCACGATGAACTATTTGAAGCATTCGGACTTTTACATACCAATTTTCAAAATGCTTTAATTGACAATAAATCCCTCAAATCGAAAATTAAAATGTTGGAAATCAAAATTTCCAAAATAAATGAAAAAGGGAAATTTATTGAAACCGATCATTCTAAATGTCTTCAAAATGAAAATAAATTAATGGATGATCTTTTGAAAGTTCAAAACGAACATAAGGTTTCAACGAACAAATTTTCTTGTGGAAATGACAAATTTGAACAAATGCTCTCCATTCAAGAATATTCATTAAATAAACAGGGGTTAGGATTCAAATCGTGTAATAAAACCGAATCCATAAATTTTAAAATACCCCGATGTGAGAAATGCTTAAAACTTGGACATCATATTTCGATTTGCAAAAGCCCAAGACGGACGATAAAAATTAAGAAAATTTGGATTTCTAAAGGAACCACTATACTGAATATCGTCTTTGTTTCAAAAGAAAAACCAACTCTTAGTTGGATCCACAAAAATCAAAATTAATATATTTCCATCAATTGGTATTTTGATAATTTATATTTTTAACATTTGGTACTTAACTCAGGGAGGGTTATTTTTTTAAAATGGGGAGATCTATATTTCAGGGGGAGTTTCACCCGTTAAATGTCATATTTAATGTATCAATTTTTTAATTCATTATGCACTTTTTGATTATGACAAAAAAGGGGAGAAAAAGTCGAGAAAAATGATGGGAGAAGGAGAATACGAGTTATGGAAGAATAACGAGAAAAAAGAAAATAAAATCCCGATCATGAAATGGCGAGAAAAGTCGAAAGAAAAGAAAGTCGGAAGAGAATAAAGTCGAGAAAATAAAAGAAGAAAGTTGAAAAAGAAAAATGAGAAGAAGTTGAAAAGAAAAGATGGGGAGAAGAAAACTAACGAAACGGACAAAGCCGAAAACTTTGATCTATAATTATTTTAATTTTGTAGGTATAAAATCCCATTAAAAGGTTGTTGTTTTGTCATCATCAAAAAGGGGGAGATTGTTGGAATATCCTATTCCACATAATCACAAATTGGTTTTGATGATGAGTTGGTGATGAGCTAATTGTAATACCCGTAATTTTTATTTCTATAGTTTTCAATTCTAGTGACTCGTTTGTGTTCATTGATACATTTTGGACATGTTTTGTTCAGCACTTTTTGTCATACAAGCGAGTTTTGATATTTCTTCGGATTAAACGGCATATTATTTCGACCTTTCCAGAGTTAGGTTCGACTTTGTACATTCACCATTAATTCCAGAAAAATCCGAAAATTCTAAAATTTAACAACATTGTAGAGAATTGAGTTAAGATTTCAATAGTTCAAACGGTGAGTCAATCGTAGTCTGGACGAAGAAGTTATGGTCAAAATAGCAGACTACACTTTTTGCCTGGTACAGTGACACGGGCCGTGTCGAACTATTTTAGATAAGCAAAATTCACTGTCTATTGACATGGCTAGTGACTCGACCGTGTCACTTGACACGGCCGGGAATTGCTGAAATGCTGAAAATCCGGCCGAATGAGTATAAATAGCCCTCTCTCTCATTTCTGAAGTGTTATAGGGTATTCCTTCGAGTTTTCTTCATTCTCCACCTAAAATCCTCCATCTTGAACTCCAAAATCAAGCCATAAACATGTTCCTAACATTATAGAATTAAGATATCAAGTCCGTTGTCGAAGAATCATCCATTTCTTGGCTGAATCAAGGTATGTGGGTTGAAGTTCTTCAAGTTCTTTCAAAAGATTCTTATTAGTTCTTATTTCAAGGATGATTCTTAGGTGTTCTTGGGTTCTTAGACGTTTTTGAGTGGTTTTCATCGATTATAGTGGGGTAGAGATCGAATTCTTAAACTATATCATTTCTTATACTCAAAATGCCCGCTAGGTGTTCAATAAAAATCCCCTTAGAGTATGGATTAAAATTCTACGTGTTATTGTTTGAATCAATAGCCTTGATACGAGTCTTGCTATATTGATCACCTTAAGTTCGGAAATTGGGGATTGATAGCTCATGTCCGAGTTTTACCAACCTCATTTAATCTTCGCAAGTATCTTGCCCATACACTTCGTGTTTCAGACGTAATGGTTGGTAATTGATTATATGTGCAATTTGAATGTTTGTAATGAACTTTAAAAAAGGATCGGTATATTCTCGATAAAGGTTTTCCATCAAAGATAACTCATATGTTTTGTGAACAAATGTGCTTTTTCGAATATGTGTATTAGTGTTGTATGTTGGAAGGTGCTCTGATGATTACGTGATTATAGTATGTCTTTCCGTTCACTTGTCAAGGATTATGTGCTAGTACGTGTATTCATTTGGTGAGTATGTGTTATCGCGTGATATTAGTTGTGACTCCTTTGTAAGGAGGTTGTGATGTTCAGTGTTGTTTGGAAATTATACTTGTTGTTGTGTGATGATTGTAATGATGTGCCACCGGGTAGGGTTTGTTGAACCTTCGGGATCCATCTTAGCTAGTACGGATCGGGCGTGACCATGGGGTGTCTAATCGGGTATGTCTTGTGGAGACTCTGAGGTTCGTGGCTTGCTAGCCCGATGCAGGGATAACTTGTGAGGTTATCTAAACCGGGTATGTCAATGCGGAGACTCCGAGGTTCATAGCTTGTTAGCGCGATACCAGGATAACTTATGGTTGTGGTTTGATTGTGTGACGTACGTGTCATGGGTTGTCCAATCGAGTATGTCTCATGGAGGCTCCGAGGTTCGTGGCTTGTTATCCCGATGCCGGGATAACTATGAGCATATGTCATAGTTGTGGTTATGTGACTATTGTCGTGGTGACGTGATATTGTGTGGTTTCCTATTGGGATATTCACAAGGGTATGTTATGTGGGAGCATATGAGGTCCGTGGCTTGTTAGCACGGGACGTGAATAATCCTTGGGAATATGTTGATATGTATGATTGGGTCGTGGACCCTATGTTTTGTGATTGGAATTGTATGATTGGGTCATGGATCCCGTGTTTTGTTAACGGATTTGCATTTTGGAAAATGATCTTTGGGTTGTGTCCCTAAGTGGTTTTTAAAAGTTTGAGAATTCTTTAATCCTAAATGTTTTCAAAACTCCCGAGATCCTAAAATGTTTTGTAAGATGTATATTGATTTTATTCCTACCTTTCATGATTTGAACTGTTTTAATTAAGTGAATTATCTCGGGATGTATGTTCACGATTATTATGTTCTTGGAGTATGTTGTGTATGACTCGTATTTGCACTTTATACTTGCACTAGCAAAACAGTGAAAGTTTTGCTAACTCCCGAGTAATTGGGGGGTGGATGTCTGTATTACGTCCCGGTACATGCAGGTTCCACGGGAGCAAAATACAGGATCGGTACGAAGGATGATGGAAAACAACGATACTAATCACATGAAGGCCAGTCCTGAGTATTTTGGTCAAGGCATATTGTGGTGTCTTTTCCGCTGTTGTATTTTTCTGATTGTAAGAGTATGGTTTGTGTATTTGAACCCTGTTTGGGTTTGAGTGGTATCAGAGTTAGGTGTGTCTGATTTTTATATTGTGGTGAAAGACCAAATCGGTCTAATGGTTTGTTATTTTGCCATGTCGGCATGAAATGTGATATATTGTTTATGTATTTAGCCTGGTAGATCCTCACGGAGAGGGTCTGCGGTGCTGTAATATTCCCGAGTGGTTTGGGGTGTTACAGAATATGGCATCGGAGCTTAGGTTGCTGAAACCTAGGCTGTCAGGTTGAGTCGTGTATTGTTGAGTCTTGTCTTTTCGGATTGTGTCTGACTAAGTCGTGTCACGACGTGTCGTCTGTGATGTCGGTCGTGATTAGTATCACGGTGCATCCATCATCTTCGTGCGATCTGTGGATGTAAGTCTCTCGACTACATGTTGTGCCTCGAGCTATACGAGCTAGTTATGTGATTCAACGTTACGGGGTAAAATTTAAATGTGATCTGTGATTATGTGGCATATGTTTGTTCGATTCTCATATTGTGCTGGAATAAAAGGTGGTGCCGGTATATATATTTTTTATAAACCATTTTCACTGGAGTAATGGCTTTGATATTTAAGGCCTGAATGATTTTGGAAAGTCACGTAATTTCATTTTAAAACATCCTTCAAGGGAAGAAAAATTTTAATTTTCGTATGATGACCTCAAGGCCGAAATTTTTTGAGAATTCAATCTAATGACATTTCATTTTCATATTGTATCATAATTTTTTCAAAACATAATTTTTTTAACTCAAATGAGGTCTACCAAATTGGATCAAAACGTGACTCTCGCTTTCAACTTTTTGATTTCATGATTGTCGGTTCGGAGGTATGTAGTGATGATGACATTATTGTTTGGGCAATAATGCTCAAAATTGTGATTAAGTTGGTGGTGTGAACGTTAAGTCTTTCTGGATGCACTTGTTGTGAGAGTCCTCATTACTGAGAGGTAGGATTTCAGTTTTAGATGTTAATTGTCTTTTGACGGTTGCTTGTGTGATACTGTAATTATGTGGACAGATGGTGTTGACGTGTGATTGGATTTGATGTTAATGGATTGTGTTTGATGAAATGATAAATTATGTCTGTTATGTGTGTGTTCAAAAATGCTTTCCTGAAAATTTCATAAACTTGAGCAAGTTGTGCCAAATCAATTTTCGAAAATGTTTTGACGGTGCAATTAATCAGTGGCTTCGTGTGGATTTTGAAAATTGTTTGAATTTGGCGAGCCGGCCTTTAATTTTCAAATGGAACCCCAACGGTATTGAAAGAGTTGTTTTAAAGCACCTTGGATATTTTGCAAAATGTTATCGTCGTTGATTTTCGTAGTGTTGAGAGGATTTTCGAAAATGATTTTTAGCGTGTCGTTTTATTCCAAAATAACTCGAGTACATGATTTTAATAATCTTTCACACCATAAAATTTTTATATTTCAAAATGCAATGCGATTTTTATTTTCAAAAATATTTAGTGATAGATGAAAAATCTTCTTCGATTTAAACTTCAAACTCGAATTTGGAAAAAAATTTCTATACTGAACCAGTTATGGTACGCTGATCTTGACTTACTCCAAAATGATTGTTGATTGGTGCAAATGTTTAGTGAATGTGCGAATGGTTTGATGGTATTGCGTGATTACCCTGTTTCTTATTAACGATGATGATGATGCATAGTGGCATAGTTATTTTTTATGATACTGATTACAAGGAAAATCAATAGTCCGAAATTTTATTTTGCAAATAATTTTAAAATAAGACGGTTAAAGTCTTTTGTGTACACGTTTTGGTAAAACAACCCGAGGTACCAAAAGTACTTTCAAAAATTTTATTTCGAGTAAACATGCAAATTCAAAGATTTTCAAATGATATCATTTAAAAGGATACCTCGTGGATCTTCTTATCGTGTTGCTATTCGATACCTTATGTCGATATGTTGTGTTGCTTTGGCATTTTAATGTATCGTTTTGAGATGTTGGGTTTCATCGTGCTGAGTGGTTACTTACTCAGTATGCCAAGGGACAGAGGTCGTGGTCGTGACCATGGTACAGATGGTCGTGGAGATCAGATGCGGGACCAAGAGAATATTGCCGAGAAGGTTGCTATGCTAACACCTCGCTGTCGTTGTTTTGGTTTCAGGGACGAAACCTCTTGTAATAGTGATAGACTGTAATAACCATTTTTTCGCTTCCGTATTATTTGACTCTGTCGACTCATTTGTGTTCGTTGATACTTCTGACCTTGTGTTGTTTTTTGCCTTTATCATTCGAGCGAGTTTTGATATTGTTCCATATTGATCCGTTTATCATTGTGACCTTTCCAAGTTCGGTTCCATTTCCTGTGAACCTTGTCTGGAATTAACACCTTGTGGTTCCTACAAGTTCTTTTAATGTCTTGAGTTGAAGTGGGAACTTCGACCGTTGTTGTTCGATCGTTGTTGTCCGATTGTTATTGTCCGATCTCGTACCGTGATTATTGAGAATTGGGGCCACTTCGTGATTGTCCCGTATGTGATCTTTCAAACCATTGAGGTTACTGGAATTACATACTTGTTCAGTGATGGACTCGTGTTTTGGTTGTTGTACAGATCAGTTATATCGACCATCGTAATTCATGTTCGTTCCTTTTCGTAAACACTCTTGCATATTGAATCGGACCACAGTAGCTCTATACTGCATGGATCTCTTATCCGCTATCGATAACAGATAACGTGTGTTATCTAGGCTCGCCCTGCCTTGATTGTTTTATATTTTAAGTTTCGGGACGAAACTTGTTTTTAGTGGGGTAGAATGTAATACCCGTATTTTTCATTTCTATAATTTTTTATTCCATTGACTCGCTTGTGTTCATTGACACATTTGGACATATTTTGTTCAGCACTTTTTGTCATACAAGCGAGTTTTGATATTTCTTCGGATTAAACGGCATACTATTTCGACCTTTCCACATTTAGGTTCGAATTTGTACATTCACCATAAATTCCAAAAAAATTCAAAAATTCTAAATTTTACAACATTGTAGAGGATGGAGTTAGGGTGTCAAGGTTTAAACGGTGAGTCAATCGGAGCCCGGACGGAGGAGTTATGGTCGAAATAGCAGACTACACTTTCTGCCTGGTACAGTGACACGGGCCGTGCCATTTAACACGGGTCGTGTCGAACTATTTTAGATAAGCAAAATTCACTGCCCGGTGACACGAACAGTGACTCGACCGTGTCATTTGACACGGTCGGGAATTGCCGGAATGCTGAAAATCCGACCGAATGATTATAAATAGCCCTCTCTCTCATTTCTGAAGTGTTCTAGGGCATTCCTTCGAGTTTTCTCCATTATCCACCTAAAATACTCCATATTGAACTCCAAAATCAAGCCATAAACAGGTTCTAACATTATAGAATCAAGATATCAAGTCCGTTGTCGAAGAATCATCCATTTCTTGGTTGAATCAAGGTATGTGGTTTGAAGTTCTTCAAGTTCTTTCAAAAGATTCTTATTAATTCTTGTTTTTTGGATGATTCTTAGGTTTTCTTGGGTTCTTATATGTTCTTGAGTGGTTTTCATCGATTCTAGCGGGGTAGAGATCGAATTCTTCAACTATATCATTTCTTATACTCAAAATGTCCGCTAGGTGTTTGATAAAAATCCCCTTAGAGTATGGATTTGAATTCTACGTGTAATTGTGATTTGAATCAGTAGCCTTGATATGAGTCTTGCTATATTGATCACCTTAGGTTCAGAAATTGGTGATTGATAGCTCATGCCTGAGTTTTACCAACCTCATTTAATCGTCGAAATACTCAAGGCAAGTATCTTACCCATACACTTCGTGTTTCAGACGTAATGGTTGGTAATTGATTATATGTGCAATTTGAATGTTTGTAATGAACTTTCAAAAAGGATCGGTATATTCTCGATAAAGGTTTTCCTTCAAAGATAACTCGTATGTTTTGTGAACCAATGTGCTTTTCTGAATATGTGTATTAATGTTGCATGTTGGAAGGTTTTGTGATCATATTACGTGATTATAATATGTCTTTCCTTTCACTTGTCAAGGATTATGTGCTAGTACGTGTACTCGTTTGGTGAGTATGTGTTAGCGCATGATATTAGTTGTGACTCCTTGTTGGTGGCGAAGTATTCTGTGAAGACGTGCGCCAGCTCGTTAAAGGAGCCAATGGACCGAGGTGGCAGTGAGGTGTACCACCGGTGGGCGAGGTCGTCCAGTGTCAGAGGGAACATTCGGCACCTGGTCGCGTCCGATGCCCCACACCCGGTCATGTAGATGTTGAACTTGTGCAGGTGTGTTTGGGGGTCCGATCGTCCCAGGTACACGGGTGTCTGAGGAGGAACGATCTTGTGCTGCACGGGGGCGAGCTCGATGTCGATCGCGAGCGGCTCGCTCGGCTCGGCGATCGTCTTCACGGCGCCTGCCCCGGATTGCAGGAGCGCCTTCACGTCGTCGATCTGACGTTGCATTGCGGCAATCGCCGCGGCTCGGCTGCTTGCGGATCGGCTTTAGGAGCGGGGGCCGAGGCGATCGTGTACGGACCTTCGGACTCCGCTGCTGCCGACCTCAGGAATCTGGCGAGCGGTAGCCAGGCGGCTGGATCGCCTTGTGGGAGATGGGTAGGCCGAGCTCCTGGTGACGGACACCAACTCCGTCGTCTCGTAGCTGGGGCCGGACTGCCCCGGTTGCCAGGTCGGGTCACTGCCCAGGCGATCGAAGACAGAGGTGCCCCGGCTGCCGAGCGCCTCTTCATGCGGACAGGAGCCTCCTGGCGATCGCTCGGCCAGTAACGCCTTGAGCTTCCGCTTGGACTTCCGGCGGGAGACCGAGGGGGTGATAGCAGGAGGCGCGTCGAGAGCACTTCGTCGTTCCTGAAGGGCGGCTATGGCCTCTTCGATCTGTTCATTGGTGCGGAACTGATCGAGCGAGAGGCTCGGGCCGCCGTTCCGGGACGGGATCGAGCGCCTCGGCCATGGCGGCCTTCCACCATCGGGCTGCGGCTCGGGGACAGGAGGGGTGCAGCCGGGCTGGGTCGGCTTTCTTCGACGCGGAAGCGGAAGACATGTTTTCTGAAGGATTTCTTTGAAGTGCAGTAAGTGTCACTTCAAGTATCTGCCCCGAGAACAGTGAGTGTTCTTCGGGACGGTAGGTATAAAAATTCGAGGGTTGGATGCCCTCCTTTTAGCGCCAATTGTTGTTGCCCAAAATATTTATCCGAAGATTAATACTGCTGGAAGACGGACAACAAACAACAATTGCGGGAGCACTTCCGAGAGTAGATAAATAATACAAGATTTGCCGGGTTTGTTAGGCCCGGGCTTGAATGCTCTCGCGAGATGTTATTAATACAAATATTCGTGGATACAAGTATTAATGAGAGAAATCTAAATACAATGAGTGTAAAAAGACTCTGTTAATCCGGCTCTTGAGCGAAGCTTGGTGTTCTTCGTCCCCGCCGATAATCTGCTGGATGAGATAGGCCGGGAGAAGTAAGACCGAAAGATAGCTGTTGCCAAGAGTTGGATGATTAGCCAAGTGCTGGGTATTTAGCTTCTGTATTGCGTGAAATCCGAAGGAAGCTGAAGAAGTGTCCAAGTGCAGGGTGCCTTGCTTATATAGGGGCAGCCGGGTCCTGTCCTTTAGTGGCCGATCGCCTGCCGGCCATTATAATAATGTGCCGATCGCCTGCCGGCCAATATTATAATGGGGCGATCTACTGGGCTGTCGGGCTAAAGTCCAAGAAAGATGCTGGCTGTCGGGCTAAAGTCCAAGGAAAAGGCTGCCACAGCTGGGTGGTCCAATTAGGAGCCATCACGTGTCCGGAATCAGTCAACATGTGGCCCTACTGACAAGCTTTCGACGGCTTGTCGGCTGGTGGAGAGAATCTGTCAGACTGTGGTCAATGGCCCGTGATTCGCGGATCTTGTCCCGGATCTTGCACGTGGTGTCAGTCTTGAGGCTCGGTCTTCGCCGACTGGATGGCCATCGGTGGAGATCGACATGAGGCGGTCGTCTCTAGCTGATCATCAGAGGTCGCATCGGCCAGTGGATGAAGGTCGGCAATGGTCGGTCTCCAAGGGTAGGTCGGCAAGATGCCGAGAGAGGCTCGCCCGCTTGTCGGTCGCCAGGGGTCGGTCGCCGAGTATTGAGAGGCGATCGTATCTGAGGTTGATCGCTCGATACCGGGACTTGTCCTGGGGCCTTCGGTTGGCCAGTCTAGCATGCCCGCTGGGTTAAGGCTCGGTCGCCTGGTCGCTGATCGGCAGACCTGCCTTGGACGATCGGCAGTGACTCGGTCGCCCGACCTCCGAGGCGATCGCCGGTCGGAAGGTGTTAATTCTTGACACAACAAACAGTAAGAGTCGTACCATCATCCTCGATATTGTGAATATATGACTGGTGATTTTGAATGCTATATAGGCATGTGTTTGAGAATCAGTTGTGTTTGGCTAATTGTTGTTATTTGTTACAAACGTATCCCTAGTGGTAATTATATCTGATGTGTGCGTGTTTGAAAATGGTTTATTAAACTTTCATAGACTTTGATATATTGTGGAAAATCAGTTTTCAAAATATTTTGATGGTGCAGTCAAATGGCGGCTTAGTGTGGATGTTGAAAGGTTGTTTGAATTTTGGCGAGCCGACCTTGTATCTTCGAAGGAAACCTTGTGACGGTATTTGAAAGATGTGTTTTGTAGTATTTTGGATATTTTGTAAAATATTACCTTCGTTGATCTTTTGCCGTGTTTGAGAAGATTTTTAGAAATGATTTTAACTTATTGGTTTATTTTCAAATAACTAGAGTATACACTTTCAAAAATCTTTCACACCATAAAACTTTTATATTTTTTAAAAAAAAAAATGTGATTTTCATTTTCAAAAATTAATAGTGAAATACGAAAAATCTTACTCGGCTTTAATCTTAAATTTGGATTTGAAAAAAAATATGAGATGAGTCAATTAGCACACGCTAATCTCACAAGTAGGGCACGCTAACGAACTTGGGCAGAACACTTGGATTTTGGAGTCTGGGCAGAATTAAGTCAGTTAGCGCACGCTAATATCCTTATTAGAGCACGCTAGCGAGACTGATCAGACAGAATGCTTGGTTATAGCTCGATTAGCACACGCTAATCATTATGGCTAGCGTGCGTTAAGTTATATTGTGTATGATGTGGATTTATTGCTTAAGGCGATAAACTAGAGTTGAACTGTGTAGTGCCAAGATGTTGTGACGTATTTGTCATATTACTGCTCTTGTTGAGGAATTTTTGTTGAGTACCCAAATACTGTGTTGCATAGGTTGGATTCGCTCTGTAGGTCGTATGATGTTATTCCGATGTGATTATATCGGTGGAAATAATTAGTACGAGTATGAAGGGTTTCCCACTCGGAGACAGTTCGGCGGAATCTCTGGGGGTTGATGCTAAGGGGCATGGTCGTGTTTTACCTTGTGTGTTGTTATTTGTGTTGATGTTGCATGATAACATCATATCTTGATGATGTTGCTTCTGATGTGACATAATTTTTGGGATTATTGTTTCGCAAGTGATTTCAAATAAGATGTTTTAATTATATTGAATGGATATTCGGGTCGCACTATTATGGATTGCAATAAATTGTTACATTGTGCTTTGAAAGTATTGTGGTATGATGGTTATTTATGCTATGTTTCATTGTACTGAATCATTGTCTGTTCAGCATGTCGAGAGTTCGAGGTCGAGGTCGTGGTCGTGGATGTAATCAGGAGCGTGATAGGGTGACTCATTCATTGTCGAGCCCCAATCGTCCCAGTACAGATGGTCTGGAAGACCAGCTGCGTGATCAGGGGCAACCAGCTGGAGCTAATGTTGATGTTAGCGCCGCCACCATCTTTCAGCAGGTGGCAACCCAGTTGGCACAGATGAATCAAGTCGTACATTGGAATGAGATCCCATATGGGGATAACGAAGCTAGTAAGTGGTTGCGAGACGTGGTGAGGGTGCATCCACCTTGGTTTGCAGGTTCTTCTGATTTGTTAGGTTGGGAGAACTCGCTCTTCCTGTTGGGAAGAACATTTGATGCTGTAACTTGTCCAGATGAGAGGACGATACCCATTGCTCAGTACCTCCTCGATAAGGAAGCTGCAGACTGGAGGGAGGCCGTAGCGCCTAGTGATCATACGACTACTTGGACCGAGTTCAAGACTGCCAAGGGACGGCCTTTGGTGAGCTAAATATCCTAATCTAGATCAATAGATCATAGGATATTTACCTTTTGAAGCAAAATGGTTGCTACTTTGATTTCTTTGTCAAAATCTTCTAGAATATATCCTCGCATTAATCCGGATGTCGTATGGGCAACGAGCTACGGAATCTTGCTTGAACTTCAACTTGGATCCGCCAATTTATCTTGTCAAGAGTCTCACAATTTTCTCTCTATATTCTGAATATGTTTGGTATTTTATAAAAATTATTCTGTTATGGAAATTGTAGAACAAGGACACAAGTCAAGATCTATAATTTAACACATTTAGAAAAAATCGACTTCTTGCCCTTGTGAAGTAATTGTCACCCGACACTCCCTTTAGAAGTCCTAGTTATAGGCTTTGGGCTACCCTAGGGATCCTAAGGAGGATTAGGGTTAAGACTCCTAGTATAACCCAACTTTCCATATTAAGCCCTTCTTAATATGGTTGAGTTTACTAATTTCAATTCAATCCACTAAAGAATTAATATTACACTTCCTACCCAAATCCTAATTTACGAAATCGAGCTCCTTATTTGAATATACTATTTCCCGTGATTAAGATATCGAATGTCCATTAATTAGTTTAAGATAATGACCGCTTTAATTTATTAATTGCTTATTCAAGAGTAGTACCACTCAAACTTATTATTATATCATAATTAAATACACTTGTAGGGTTTAATATAATAATTATTATCGAGCTCCTCAAGGGGATATCATCAACCCTCACGAGTCGGGACACGATTTTAGTCAATCGATGTGACTCTCACCCATGGTAAATCAAAGCAATAATTATTATAATTACAGAATTATATATTATATACTTAGAATTATGAAATAATAATTATCCGAGATTTATATTTCTCTTACAGTCAATACAGAAAACACTATCTCACTACGATCCATTTCAATGTATGCAAATACGCTAATGCATGTGTAACACCCCAAAATTTTCCGAGGCATTACAGTGCCGTGAATCCTGTGTGGGACCGCAAGGCTAGTTTAGGAAGTGGATATTTTAAAGAAGTTATAAATAAACGATAAAATCCACGGTTACATGACATAATCCGAATTGTCTTAAGGAGTAACATAATTCAAAGTTCGATTATTACATAACGGATATTTTGAAAATAAAATTTAACTCATGCAGCGGTAAGATTTTGTTCCAACACCATTCAAGCCTGACCGGACCCCTCCGGAATGTCCTGCACACAATCAACAAATTTACCTGGCATGACAAATCATACCAGATAATCGGGGTCAGAGAATGCATACCAATAACGATTATTAGCAACAATATACACAGTTTTACCAACACCGTGCCATATAAACGACATAAGATAGTTCACAGCACGACCGACGTTGTCCTTCTCTTTTATCACATAAATCTCAATGTCGCAACCAAGGGTCACGAAAGTCCACACAGGAATACCCTGGAACGTGGGTGCCTTACTTGGGTCTTATCCCTCAACACATTTCCACACGGGTACCATACATGTTTTACCCCCAACACATCGGCCCATTCATAACACATTTGTAGAGAAAGACAACCTCCGGCAATTATCAACAATGACACATTCGTGAACATGAACATTTCAATAATACTAGCATATCTCGAGCAAGATTTCACTTGCCTTGAATCCGACAGTAGGTGCCTCACGATAACTTGGGCTTTATCGATCAATTGAGCTTAACCTAATCACGTAATCCCTGATTAATATCTCGCACGGATAAAGATGAATAAAACTAGTTTTGCCTTCCCCATCCTAACCGAATTCCTAGCTTAATCTGGTTCCGCCTAACTAATATCATGTTTCTAAGTCCACAAGTTATATGTACTACTATGACATTCAATTCTATGATTAACGTTGGCTAGAATGATTTGTTCAACAAGATCACCCCAATCATCATTCGGGTAGCAACAAACGACCATAGCATAATCGAATTCCATAACTTCGAATTAGATTTTCTATTCCGAGTACTTCAACCGATGGGTTACCATTTTACACAATGATCTCGGTGTTTGATTCTCAATGACATTAATACTATCGAATTGATTCCCCTAGTTAATTTAATGTTGATCATATGGCAAGAATGGGTTACGACTAGTTTATCAAACGGTGACGGATTCCTATGTAATTCTCCTACGATTGATTTGTCGAGTTTTCCCCTTGTTGCCCTTACGATCATCTTGCTTAGCTGTATTTCTCTACTGATTGTTGCTCGGTGTCTCCCACTTTAGGTATTCCTTGGTCGTATGTTTATTGTCTCCACAACATAAGCATCTCCCTTGCTTCTTCCAGCAGTCATCGGATTTGTGTCCCATTTCATTGCAGTGGGAACACGGCGGTAGGTTGTTCATAGGTTTCTTTCCGGTTTTTTGTCCAGTAAACTTGCGTTGAAATTTTGGGGTGGTCTGGATGATTGGTTCGACGCAGATATCTTGAATTTCCCAGTTATGTGGTCCTTCGCCTATCCTAACCGGGTCATTCCACTTTCGATTCGGCTTGCAGCCTCGACAGCTTCTGCCATAGTCATCACTCTCACTAGCAGCAATCTATGCTGTAGAGAAAACCTCAAACCTCACGTAAACTTGTACAACATGTCCTCCTATGTGCTCACCAATACTGGCGCGTACTTAGAGAGTCAATTGAATTGAGACTCGTACTGGGCTACAGTCATTGCCCCTTGTTTAATATGGTAGAACTCGTCACGTCAAGCTTCATGATCGTCCTAAGAGATGTATTGATCACGGAAAACCTTTACGAAGTTTTCCCATGTTCGGTCAGTAGCTTGCCTTGTCCACTTCTCATTGGTAACTCTCCACCAGTCGTGAGACGTCAGATCCAATCGAAAAGTTGCCAGTGTTAACTTTTGTTCCTCTAAGTACTGTAGAGGAGCAAAGATGCTTTCTATCCGCTCAAGCTAGTGTTCGGATTTCTGGTCATCAGGTTCACCGAGGAAGGTAGGAGGAGATTAAATCGGAGAAACCATTCTAGAACACGATCATGAGGTGCGTTGAGGTTTGGAGCAATGTGTTGTTGCAGGAAGGTCACCAATTGGGCGATTGCTTGAGCAGTGTTGTTATCCTCTTGGAATGGATTTCCATCTCCTCCGTGTGGTTCTTCGTTGTTGTTACATTGGGCACGAGGTCTTCCACGTCCACGACGTTCAGCCATCTATAGTTAGTGATTATTGGATGGAGTGTTATATTGAGAGATTTTAAATGTATTCATATTTGGGCAATTATGTTATCATTATTCAACATTATTATTACATTAGATAAGGAAAAGTAGGGTTTCCATACTAACTATCCATAGTAGGTAACATCTCAAAGAGACAGCTAATATGACAGAAATACACACATAATTATTAAGGAAATATGTCTTAATAATTCAAATCAACTGTAAGTTTTTGCAAGATTTAGATTTCGTCCCGTTTGGATGGTTCGAATATTTTGAATAATCCCTTGCAATATGAGCTTTATGTTTTCCGAACGAATAACGTAGCTAAAATGACTAGGATGTACATAGCAATATGGAACTTTAATAAGTTGAAATTAGCCATTACTATTCCAAACAAATAGTATAGCGACTTAATTGATTTTGACAATATTGATTGGTGATGCTCATTCTGGAGGAATAGCGAATGGATTGAAATATATCCCAATGGATGACATGAATTAGACGTTAAGTTAGGTTCTAGAGATTCCTATTTATAAAGGTTTTGTTGTCCGATAATATTTACTTTGTACTATGTGGGGATTCCAACTATGTCCGAAGAATCTTATCCTGGAAAAGCTCGATGTAAGTGTCCTTCTTACAAAGCGAGCTCTGATACCACTCCTGTCACGCACCCACACCGGGGTTGAACGAAAATGCGACAATTAACGTAATTAAATAACATCTGTGATAATAAATTCCACTAAAGCATGCATGTGACAGATCTTAGCCCGGTGAACTAAGACTGGTTATTCAATAGAAAGCAATATTCATGAGTACTGCGGAATTATTACATCAAAGTACAGAAGGTTACAGCGGAAATAAGAGTACATTTGACACGGGAATAAAAGAAATGATAATACAGCTCCACGATTCCTATGTCATGTTGGTAACACTCGAGGTCAGACTTCACATCTTGTCAGCATCTGCCTCTTCCTCCTCTTGTTCTTCTTCATCTAGTGGGGTTTTAGAAAAATCAAACTGGGGTGAGAATAATGAATTTTCAGTAGATTGGATTTGAGTATTTTACGAATTTACGTATATCTATATTTATTTTGAAACATAATATATTTCTCTCACGTTTGAAAATAATATTGTTAATAAGTGGTGCAAGTTTTCAAAGTAATGCAATGAATTATAACATGAGTGTACAGTCAATTTCCATAGATTGTTGTTGAGTATGATGATATGCGGCGTCGAGCACCCTGTGAATATTTATCTTCGGTAGGCCGTTTATGTGACTCCCTTAGCCTCCATATAACGTCTTAGACCATTATCAGTGTTTGGCCTTTGACTATCGCCACGACCTTTGGTTTAATGACCGTAGCCTTGGGCGTTTGTCGGACCGTCACTATAACATTGGCCTTTGAGCTTATCGCTCTCACGCTTGGTAACGTGCTGCCTAATCTATTACCTAGGCTCTATATATCCTTAGCTTGGTCTATGCCCAGATCATATCATAATCGCGACTATACCTGAATTCTACGACCCAGTCACCTCAGGAACACTCCGCCCTTCGGCTTCAAGGAAATAGGATACGACGGTAGGTTTGCCTAGAACGGCAGTCGTGTTGCTCGATTCATGACTTAGACTAACCACCCCTCATGCTTATAGAAAAAGGGACTCTAGAGGTACTCATACGGACTCTAGCGGTGGCTTCCGCCTGAAGGTCGTAGCACTTTGCTGCGCACAGGACTTACTCCCGATTTGTATTGAACAACAGTTAATGTCGTGATTAACGACGATCATGCATATTATGAGATGTCAATATTTTTATTTGATAATAACTGGACTTGAGTAATTTATAGGAATTAATTCAGCCGGTTGGCGATCAGATGGTCTTTTATGGGATTTTTAATGTGTTTTATAATAATTCATAAACTTGATAATTCGGTACGGAATATTTTATACGTCCGAAAATTTCGTGCTTTGTTGCGAAAAGTCCATCTTGATGTAAGAATTGACGGATATAATTTGCATGAAAGTTTTACCGGTCAAAATTTACAGTTCTGCTATTCCTTTTTTAAATATTATTGTCAGCATTATTATAATTATATGAAGTTCGATGATTCGGTATGAATGGATTATACGTCCGAAACTATGAACTTTATTGAGAAAAGTCCGTTACGATATAGAAATTAAAGGTCAGAAGCTGTATGAAAGTTTTACCTTTCGAAAATTACATTTCTGCCCTCCGGAGTTTTAAGTATTATTTTTTAGTTTTACATAAATGTCGTTAAGGCGGGACGGACTGATTAGACGTCCGAAAATTTTGAACATTCTTGAGAAAAGCCCGTTATGATGTGAGAAATTTAAGTTGTAAATTGCATGGGGGTTTTTCTTTCATAAATTACAATTTTGCCCTTCCGAAATTTAAGTATTATTATTATTATTATTTAGTTTCGTCGTATAATTTTGATTAGTTCGTTTGGATTCGTTTTAACTCCAAAATTTTTGTATCCAGTTGCGTTTTGATCCTTATGAGTCGCATTTTCAGATTCTAGTCAGTTTTAATTTTTATTCTTTTAGAAATTATGATTTCACCCTTTATTTTGTCTTAATCGATATTTTAGTATTCAGGTCATATCTTTTTCGTTTCTTGTTGGATTGACCTCAAATTTTTGGGGTAATCCCTTTATATTATTATGAGTCCATAGAGTTCAACTCTTTAGGAAATTTTAATTTCGAAATAGTAGGTTTCTGTGAATTACAGTTCTGGCCCCGAATTCTTGAAATTTATATTTTTGCCCCGATTTTCGACTTAATGAGTTGCAATTTAGGTGAAATTTTATTATTACTTTATTTATGACATAATAAGACAAATTTTTAAGTTAAAAGTCCAGAATTAATAGTTTTAACACTTATCCATTAATTATTTCCCTTTTGACCTATTATTTCAAATTTAAATTGATTGGTGAGATTTTTCCGGCATTTAATCCACCTTCTACTCTAGTACAGTATTTTATTCATATAATTTTGGGAATTTTAATTTTCAAAGATCAGATTTGACATCATCACCCAAAATTTCATATATAACATGATTTGTTCACATAATTAAGGTATGTCAAATAATGATTCAATAAATAGTAAGATCATTACATGCATGGTAGCAAAAATGTTATTTTCAGTCAAGTAATTATATTTGAAGTCTTACTATTGTATGCATCATAATATAATCTTAACATGCAATAATTTTTAAATAAAAGAAAAGAAAATATTTTTACCCACTTTTGAATCCTTTGAAGAGATGCTAAAGAAGATGGCTTAGACAAGATGACTCCCCCTCCTTGAATATATATGGTTGATCAAAGGAAGAGTTCAAGGATGGTTAGTTTATTTCTAAGTTAGGAAAAAAAGAAATACACTAAGTTATAAGGTGTGGCTCATTACCTTTCTTTTCTTCCTTTTTCTTCTTCATTTTCTTCTTCTTCCTTCCCTTTTTTTCTCTCTCTTTTTCCTCCTCACTTCAGCCTTACTCTCTCTAAGTGCAGATTTTTGTTTTTTTGTGTTGTTTTGTGATAAATGGTGAAGATAACTATGTTGATGTATATATACATTAAGCCTCAAGTCAAATGGAGTGATCAAGTCACCTCCCAAGTGTCCTCTTGGTGTGTTCACTTTAACACCCCAAAAATTTACCAGGAATATTATACGCCGTAGATCCTTTTTTCACAAGGATCTACCAGTATAACCACCACGATACGAAAAATGTTTGACCGGCCGAGGTCAAACAACATACTAACACGGACTGATACGGCCAAATATTAAATTACACTGACCGATGAGGTCTCGCGTCTAAATCAACCCAACAATACTCATTATTATACATACCCACGCAGGGGTCAAAATACAATACAATGGATGACATAATTAACTCGACAATTCGCTGACATTAACTGACTCTTCATTCTTGATTAGTCTCGTGGCTCGTCTTCTTCCATGTCGTCCCTGTGATTGCTCCAACAAACTATGCATACCTGAAATGCATGAGAAGCATTTACCTCATTTATGGGGTTAGCATTTGAATGGCGAATACAAGTATTCAGACCATACAACATATACCACGCAAATATCAGTTATATGAATACAACGATAATTCCTGAAAGAGGTTCCTGAGACGTATACAATGTTTAAGGTACAGCCCAAGTCCTTGGAACCAATATATCGACTCAGAAGTTTTAGAAAATGACAAGAAGTCTTTTGGGACTTCAAATCCAAGATTATAAAACCTTCTTCGAAAACCACAGGGTCTCAGCCCAAATCTCGATCATGCAACAAATATTTTTATAAATAGGAAATATCTCTGAACCTTCCGTCCTTAGTTATAAAACCGTTTCAAATGAGTCTCGGCCGAAGGCATTTTCCGAAAAACAACCTTTACACTGTTGACTCAAAGTATTTTGATGATGATCGTATTCAAAACATTTAACCAAATCTATCCCATAGAGCTGCTATATTGAAGGAAAATCATGTTCTTAGCGCACGCTACAGCCTGTATGGTAGCGCACTCTATCGAGGGAAAAGTCACCTGCAGTAAGGCAAGTTATCTGCAGTCTAGTGGAGTCACCTGATGGATAGCGCACGCAAAATACAAAATATCAGCGCACGCTAAGTTGTTAATCTTAGCGCACGCTATCATCTATTTATAGCGAACGCTATCGCACTCAAGGCGGATATACAGTAAGGTCTGGACAGAAAAAGGAAAAGCATTTGCGCACACTACGGATGTACACTTATGTACGCTAGTCAGAGGTCTTAGCGCACGTTACATATCATATCTTGCGCACGCTACCCGAAAGTATTTTGGTAGTCCAGTAGGGTCTGGACTCAAATCAAAGGAAGTTATTACGTACGCTAATCAAGCTAACGTACGTTATTTGGAAAAGTTGTAGCGCACGCTACAATACATGTGTTAGCGCACGCTAAGCGTTCGAACTCCTACCGTTAGTGAACTTATCTATTGGAATGCAAACGTCAAAAAGGAGATCCACAAAATCTGGAAGGCTAACATTAAATAATGTTAACGCATGCTAATGTATATGTACTAGCGCACGCTACGTACATTTTATCCGTTGGAAAAAAGACGTTGGGGAGACAAACCGACAAGTTTCAACAGTCAAAAGTGAAAACCTGTTGACCGACGATAACGCATGCTAAAGAAGACCGACTAGCGCACGCTAGACGTATATTATGACCGTTGGTACAATTTAATGACCATTCTGATCAGTCAAGTCAAAGCTCGTTAGCGCACGCTATGAAGGATTATTAGCGCACGCTAATAATATATTTTTCAGTATATGAAGAAGGACTTGATACTATAAATACCCATAGGACTTGGGTATCTCATAAACAACTTCAAGCATTCAAGTATGTTGTTACCCGAAATATTTATCCGAAGATGAAATACTGCTGGAATGGACGGACAACAAACAAGGTTGCGGGAGCACTTCCGAGGGGGTGTAAATAACACTAGATTTGCCGGGTTTGTTAGGCCCGGGCTTGAATGCTCTCGCGAGATGTTATTAATACAAATATTCGTGGATACAAGTATTAATGTGAGAATCTAAGTACAATGAGTGTAAAAAGATCCTATTATCCAGCTCTTGAGCGAAGCTTTGGTGTTCTTGCTCTCGGTCGATCGTCTTCTGTGTGAGAGAGGCTGAGAGAGAAGAAGGAACCGAAAGATAGCTGTTGCCAAGAGTAGGAGAAAGCCAAGTTGTGAGTATTGCTTCAGTATTGTGCATGAATAGCGAGAATGACCGAGAGATTGGACCAGTGCAGGGAGCCTTCTATTTATAAGGGCTGAGATGCGTTGTTTCCTGGCGGGCAATCGCCTTTCGGCCAATATAATAATGGGGCGATTGTCTTTAAGTCACATGGGCTGTCTGCCTAAAGTCCGAGGCAGCTGCTGGAAGCCAGCCGTGCTGTCCAATGAGGAGCCAGCACGCGTCCGGAGTTGCTGTCATAGGCGGTCCTACTGACATCTTTCGGCGGGCCTGTCGGCTGGTGGAAAGATGCTGACAGGCTGTGGTCAACGATCCGTGAAATGCGGATCTTGTCTGGGCACTGCACGTGGGTTCTGTCCTGGGCTTCGGCCTTTTCCGACTGGATGACCATCGGCTTCGAGTGGCATGAGGCGGTCGTCATTGGTCGGTAGACAGAGGTCGGCAAGTGCCGAGAGATGATCGTCTGCTAGTCGGTCACTAGGAGTCGATCGCCAAGTACCGAGAGACGATCGTCTTAGATTTCGATCGCTCGGAACCGGGACTTGTCCTGGGACCTTCGGTCGGTCGATCTATCACGGCTGCTCGGCTATGGCTAGGTCGCTGGCCTGCAGTCGCGATCCTGCCATGTTGCCAAGAATGGCTAGGTCGCTGATCGGTGATCGCGATTACGCCTCGGCTTCTCAGCAATGGCTAGGTCGCCCGATCTCTGAGGCGATCGCCCGTCGGAGAGTATAATTCTCGACACAACAATTGCACCCCAGCTTGCTCCGATGTTGAAGACATGGGGCGAGGTGGTTCTTGCTGGCGATCGTGTAAGATGAGGACGGGCAACCCGTTGAGCGGACTCTGGTTTCGGACTTGGGCGATCTGGTCGATTGGCTAACTATCTTTCGGTCTTGTACCTGCAAAAAACCACATGGGTCGATCCCTCGTAGAAACTTGATTGTTTCGTCGCTAAGGAACCGTTAACAGTCGCGGAGTTCGATGGACCGACTCCATGACCGTGTCTTGTGCGCGAACGACATTGTTGTCTCGTGACTCATTTTATTGTGAGGGTCCTTTGTTAGGCTGCGCCTCGCCTCGTACTTAAACGAAGGGCATGCGGTCTTGGTCTAGAGGAGTCCTTGCACGGGGCTTCATCGGTTTAATCAACTCCACTTCCGCGGCTTGTTAGCTCTGCTTCCACCTCGGCCCGCCACGTAGATGGCGAACCTCGACGGTGTACGTTGAGACGGGGGTAGTGACGCGTCGCATTGTCTGGGTTCACCATGTTAGATGATGAACCTTTGAGGGCGGGCGATCATGTCCACTGATTAGTTTTGGAGGCCCCTCAGACTACGCCGACCTCATATTTAAACGAAGGGCGGGCGATCTTGGCCCAAAGGGACCTTGCATGGCCGAAGCAGCCGGTTCCATCGACTACCAGGACCATGGCATTATGATGTGCGGTGGAGGCGATCTCGTGCCTTAGTCCATCATGTTAAATGGTGAACTGTCGATGGCGAACGAGTCCTCCGGTTTTGGTGATGTAGCCCCATCCAGCGATCGGGCTGGAAGACTGGTGATCGTTGTCCGGCTGCCGATCGCGTTATAAGTTGATATCAGCGATCGGGCTGGCGGGCTGGAGATCATCACTCGGGCGCCGATCGCGCTGCTCATAGGCTAAGAAGAAACCTTTGTCTGGCCAGAAAGTCTGCGGCCTTAGATCGGAAGGTCGCGTAGGTCGTGGGTTGGTCCTTCGTAAGATGCCTGATCATAGGCGAAAGACCATGGAATCCTCCTAGGACCGAGTAGAGGGCGATCTCATCGCTTATGGGCTCGCCGTTGAGGATGATCTCGTCTACCCGGTCGATGTAGTCCAAGTCGGACTCATCTTCCCCTTGTTTGATTCGCATCATGCGATGGGGACCTTCTGGCCGAGCGACCCTGGTGGCGAAGTACGCTGAGAAGTCGTTCGCCAGCTGGTTAAAGGAGCCAATGGACCAAGGCGGCAATGAGGCGTACCACCTGTGGGCAAGGTCGTCCAGCGTCATAGGGAACATTCGGCACCTGGTCGCGTCAGATGCCCCACACCCGGTCATGTAGATGTTGAACTTGCTCAGGTGTGATTCGGGGTCTGATCTCCCCTCGTACAGAGGTGTTTGAGGAGGGGCGATCTTGTGCTGGATGGGGGCGAGGTCGATGTGGACCGCGAGCGGCTCGCTCAGCCCAACGATCTTGTTCTTGCTGCCTGCCCCGGATTCCATGCGCGCCTTCATGTCGTCGAGCTGGCGTTTCATCGCGGCCATTGCTGTAGCATGGTCGCTCGCGGATCGGCTTTTGGAACGGGAGCCGAGGCGATCGTGTACCGATCTCCTGACTCCACTGCTGCCGACCTCGGCTATTTGGCGAGGGGAGCCGGGCAGGTGGCCGCCATGCAGGAGTCGGATAGTCCGAGCTCTGGTGACGGACTCGAACTCCGTCGTCTCGTGGTAGGCCGGGCCTGCCACAGTCGCCAAGATGGAGTCGGCCGAGGCGATCGCAGTGCCCAGGTGCGAGCGCCTCTTCTTGCGAATGGGAACCTCCTGGCGATCGCTTGGTCAGCAACGCCTTGAACTTCCGTTTGGTCATCCGGCGGACGGCCGAGGGGGTGATAGCGGGAGGCGCGTCGAGAGAACTCCGTCGCTCCTATAAGACGGCCATGGCCTCCTCGATCTGTTCCGTGGTTCGGAACTGATCGAGTGAGAGACTTGGACCGCCCCCCAGGGGCGGGATTGAGCATCTCGGACCGCGGCGGCTACCCTCCACCATCGGCTGTGGCTCGGATTGAGACGGAATGAGGCATCTGGGCCAGTGGCTTTCTTCGACGCGGAGGCGGAAAACATGATTCTGAAAGCTTTCTCTGAAGAACAGTGAGTGTTTCTTCAGGTATATGCCCCGGAGAACAGTGAGTGTTCTTCGAGACGGTAGGAATAAAATTGAGGGTTAGATTCCCTTCCTCTGGCGCCAATTGTTGTTGCCCGAAATATTTATCCGAAGATGAAATACTGCTGGAATGGACGGACAACAAACAAGGTTGCGGGAGCACTTCCGAGGGGGTGTAAATAACACTAAATTTGCCGGGTTTGTTAGGCCCGGGCTTGAATGCTCTCGTGAGATGTTATTAATACAAATATTCGTGGATACAAGTATTAATGTGAGAATCTAAGTACAATGAGTGTAAAAAGATCCTATTATCCAGCACTTGAGCGAAGCTTTGGTGTTCTTGCTCTCGGCCGATCGTCTTTTGTGTGAGAGAGGCTGAGAGAGAAGAAGGAACTGAAAGATAGCTGTTGCCAAGAGTAGGAGAAATCCAAGTTGTGAGTATTGCTTCAGTATTGTGCATGAATAGCGAGAATGACCGAGAGATTGGACCAGTGCAGGGAGCCTTCTATTTATAGGGGATGAGATGCCTTGTTTCCTGGCGGGCGATCGCCTTTCGGCCAATATAATAATGGGGCGATCGTCTTTAAGTCACATGGGCTGTCTGCCTAAAGTCCGAGGCAGCTGCTGGCAGCCAGCCGTGCGGTCCAATGAGGAGCCAGCACGCGTCCGGAGTTGTTGTCACAGGCGGTCCTACTGACACCTTTCGGCGGGCCTGTCGGCTGGTGGAAAGATGCTGACAGACTGTGGTCAACGATCCGTGAAATGCGGATCTTGTCTGGGCACTGCACGTGGGTTCTATCCTGGGCTTCAGCCTTTGCCGACTGGATGACCATCGGCTTCGAGCGGCATGAGGCGGTCGTCATTGGTCGGTCGACAGAGGTCGGCAAGTGCCGAGAGATGATCGTCTGCTAGTCGGTCACCAGGAGTCGATCGCCAAGTACCGAGAGACGATCATCTTAGATGTCGATCGCTCGGCACCGGGACTTGTCCTGGGACCTTCGGTCGATCGATCTATCCCGACTGCTCGGCTATGGCTAGGTCGCATGGCCTTTGGTCGGCAGTCCTGCCTCGGCTGCTCGGCAATGGCTAGGTCGCCTGGTCGCTGGTCGGCAGTTCTGCCTCGGCTGCTCGGTAATGGCTAGGTCACCCGATCTCTGAGGCGATCGCCGGTCGGAGAGTATAATTCTCGACACAACAAAGTATACAAGCAATCAAAGCATTCTTGAGCTCAGATTTCTATCTATTATTGCATTCTAAGTTGTGAGGAGAAAGATACAAAGAGTGATACACCTTGTAATATTTATTATACTTTATATTCTTTCATTTGGTTGTGAGTGTTGCATCACTCATACAAGAGCGTTAGAGAATCAAATTTAGAGTCACTAATCCGGTGTTATTAGGATCTTTGATCCGGCATTATTAGGATTACACTCCAATATTCATAATTAAGGATTATCTAGTTCCGATAGAACACTAGATAAACAAAGTTTATTTTGAGAGTGGTTGTGCTTGGACCAATAGAAGTCAAGCGGTTGTAACGGTTGTTGTACTCGGACCGATCGAAGACGAGTTAAGTGTGCGGTTGTTCTTGGGCCAATAGAAAAAGAAGTCGTAGAGAGGACGTAGGCAAGTTGCCGAACCTCTATAAATATTTAAGTCTTTTGCTTTCCGCACTATTTTCTTTTATTCGCGAGAAAGTTCGATATTCCGCATTACCACTATTCAACCTCCCTTCTAGTGGTGAATTTCTCTCCTCATACACAATCGTTAGGGTCTCACCCCAAACTTTCTTCAAATCGCAATGCACGGGAACAGTAACAAAGCCCGTATTCTGACCCCAAAATTTTACAATCGAGGAATAAAACACATGCAACACATATCTCAGTGTTATTCTAGCCAAGTACCAAGACCCTATATATAATATATCTCAACATCGAGGATAAACGTTGTGATATTCCGTACATATCACAATTATTGAAAACATCAACATCACGAAAACCACACTTGGTAACCCGTGGTTGTACACATTAGTATCGACCCCCAGAGGCCCTGTTGGACCGTCCCCATGTGGGAAACCACTTCTGCCGCCGTACCCATTAGTATCGACCCCCAGAGGCCCCGTCGGACCGTTCCCGGGTGGAAGAACAACTCACGCACACTAGCGCTCACAACTTTTACAATTTTCGAACGTTGAATATAATATATATAGTTATGGCACTAGCTAGAATGTCCACTTACTAACACATGACCACGACCAAAGACTGATACAAGTACAAATCATTCTTAGAATACGTCAATACCACAAGGTATCCATGAGCAACACATTCAACACTCAATATATTCAAAGATTTAACGACACGACTACCCCCAACAACTTAACCATCCTAGATGCACCTCTACCCATCAACAAGTATACAAACCAATCAACTAATCTTAACAATTTCAATCCTCAATTAGTAAATACAAGTAAACCATCATTCACAATTTATAAAACATCAATTCACAAAATATAATTCGTATAGGCAAGAATACTTGCCTCGATAATTCATGCTGAAAGCTCCGACGAACACGGCTCACCCGATCGATCGATTGAAATCCCAACCTTTATTATAAATTCATAATAAACGATTTAATATAAGGGTCCAATTGACTATCTTATAATTACAAGGTAATTAATCGGATAATATATTACCTCAATTGCGCCCCTTAATTATTTGATCGGATTAAACGACCAACGATAATCAACCCGGATTCATATCTCGATTTAATTAATGATGGAAATCATAATGCAAGATTCCTGAACGATTGTCCCGAATACAACTCCGAACTCGGACTCATTCCATAGGTTCAGTTATCCCAAGCTGCTCGTGGAACAATTTATCAAAACCTTCCTGTATACCAACATCATCTTCTTCGTCCATTATTTCAAATCCAACCACATACGGACTAACACGGTTACCCACTCAAACACACACACACACACACACACACATATATATATATATATATATATATTCAGTAACACACATACACACATAAATACACATATACGTATATATGTATATAACATAATATATATATATATGGGGAGGGATATATCAACACACAATATATCAACACCTTATCTCACACATTAATCCCCACCCTTCATTTTAATATTTTTTATTTTCCTCTCTCTCTCTCCTTATTCCTCTCTCTCCCCTATTCCTCTCTCTCTCCCTCTGTCTTTTTCTTTTCATCTGTCCTCTCTCTCTTTCCCTATTCCTCTCTCTCCCCTATTCCTCTCTTTCTCCCTCTGTCTTTTTCTTTTTATCCGTCGATTTCAGCTCCGATTTTTCCAGCTCCGCTTTTTCCAGCTCCAATTACAGCTCCGATTTTTCCAGCTCCGATTTTTCCAGCTCCGATTTTTCAGCTCCGATAGCTCCGATTACAGCTACCCGCCATCCGGAAATATTTGTCAGGTTTGCTTCCGATTTTAAATATATGTATATGTATTACGATTTGCCCCTCCATAAATTGCAGTAGTTTCTTGATAGAGCCATCAGTAATAAGAAAGGTCATTCAATTGAAGTTTGAGTTTATTACATATGTCGATGTAGTAATATATGTATGTCAGGGGCTAATCTCTGTTTTTACTGATGTGGGTCTTTACTGAAAGAATCATATGGAGTTAGTTACAGGGGCTAATCTCTCTTTTTTTTACGATGCAGCCGGGCTACGATGGATAGTTATTATGAAGTGTGTGGTACTGAGTCATCTTCTGTAAGTGAGTCGGATATTGATTTGGATTCAGATTCGTTCGATATTGAGGAAGTTCAATCCATATTCGAAACACCAATCGATAATGTTATTTTTGACGAAGTTGCTGTTAGTCAATCCGCTACAGAAATCCGTAGTGAAGAGGTTGTGTCTTTGAAGAAGGTTCCTGTGGAAAAACCATACGAGGGGCAAATGTTTGTGATGTTGTGAAGCTAAAGAGTTTTATAATGAATATGCTCGTAGATGGGGTTTTGGTGTTCGCATTAGATATTCCCGGAGAGACAAAGCACGAGATAATATGCTTACAAGACTATGCCTAGTTTGTGACCGTGAAGGGAATTATTTCTCCAAGTTCATCATACAAGATCCCGAGAGACCCGTTCGAAGAAGAAACACTTCAACTCAAAAGTGTGGGTGTATGGCACGGTTTGTGATTGCCATTGTCAAGAGTAGTAGATGGATAGTAACTGACTTTCATGAACAACACAATCACAATCCTGTTACCCCTTCCAAGCAAATTTGTATGAAACAGAGAAGACATATGCCCATGGCTGCAAAAGCTCTAGTTGAATCTTTTCGGCAATGCAATCTTCCAGTTTCCAAGGTTGTGTCACTTCTTGATGGGAAATCTGTTGGATTTGATGAGTGTGATTGCTATAATCACTTGGGTAAAAACAAGCCATATAAAACACCAATTGAGGGGGATGCAAATGCAATGGCACAGTTCTTATGCAAAAAGCAAACCGAAGATCCGCAGTTCTTCTATGCAATTTTACTTGATAAAGACTCAAGAGGTGTGAATTTCATGTGGATTGATGGAAGGTCGAGAAGCCAATGTCAACATTTTGGAGATGTGCTGTACTTTGATACAACATATAAAAAAAATATTTGCAAAATGCGGTTTGCTCCGTTTACTGGAGTAAATCATCACTTGCAGTCAATTCAATTTGGTTGTGCACTTTTGTTGGATGAGACCGAGGAGAGATTTGTTTGGGCTTTCGAGACATGGCTAAAGGGAATGGGTGGTAAGGCGCCAAAGTCAATAATCACTGACCAAGATCCGGCTATGAGTAGAGTCGTGGCTAGAGTTTTTCCAGACACTACACATCGCTTTTGCCTTTGGCATGTAATGAAGAAGTTTCCCGAGAAGTTAAATCATTTGTATAAGAAGAACTCAAATTTCAAGAAGGAAATGAAATGGTGTATAAGAGGATTTTATAGGATTGCTGAATTTGAAAATAGGTGGAATGAATTGATGGATGTATATAACTTGACAGAGAATGAATGGCTAAAGAATCTATATGCCATAAGGAAGAAGTGGGTCCCAGTTTATCATTTGGATATTTTTTATGCAGGGATGAATACTACAGGGCGTAGTGAAGGTATGAACTCATTTTACAAAAGATTTTTCTCACGTCATACCACATTGAGAGATTTTGCATTAAAAAATGAGCAGAGTATAGAAAGAATGGTAGAGAGGGAAAAGAAAGAAGATTATATCTCTGAGCACAAGGACCGCGTTGTAGATGGTGCGGCTTATCTCTTGCAATTTGCTTCAAAGTTATACACAAGAGGGGTGTATGTAAAATTTAAACAACAATGGGAGTTGGCTACTAGTCGTTACAAGCTTGTCTCTTCAAGTCATGTAGACGAGTGTCATGAGTTCATCTATAGGTCAAGAAATGAAAAAGACCCAAGGGAGTGGAAAGTGGAGTTCAACACCAAGACTCTTGAAGGAAAGTGTGAGTGCAAGTTGTTTGAAAGCATGAACATACCTTGTGTACATCTTATAAAGGTATTTCAAAGTCGAGATCTAGATGTAATACCGGAGTCTTTTATTGCAAGGAGGTGGTTACAAAGAGCAAATGAGTACAGAGCCAAGTATGATGGTGGAGTTGTTAGTGGGCATCAAAATTCAAAAGTTCTTCGGGCTACTCACTTAGCAAAATTAGCCAATGCTTTGGTATATGATGCTGCGGATGAGGATGAATGTTACACTTTCATGGCACAAAAGCTCCAGGATCTAGCAGAGCAATATAAGGAGTACAAGGCGATAACTATAAATGAAAATACAATGTCATCCATGGGCTGTAACAATGTAGTTGCTGATACGGTACCTCTGGATACCCAAGCTCCTCCTATTGATGTCAGTCAATCTCAACCGCCTAATGTTGGTAATCCTAGAATCTCAAAATGCAAAGGAAGGGAAACACAAGAAGAGAAAGACATGAACTCCCACAGAAGTGAGAATGATAGATATAGATATGGTTTGGAGAAAAATCAACGGAAGAGAGAATACAAGCAAAGGGAATGCTCGGTGTAAACATCTTGGCCATAACATGCGGTCTTGCCCGAACAGAAAGAAGTGACCTGTTAAATTTATGTGTCTTGTTTAATTTGAACATTTTGGAATGCTTATTTTGTGATTTAGAATCACTTTGATAATCGTAATTTTATGTTATGGTATAAATCAGATTTTTCTTGGAAATATGATTTATATTAATAATATTCAGATCAGGAATAACAGGATTTTAGAAATCTGCCCGAAAACGAGCTGTATCGAATCGTTGGACGATTTTCCATACAGCTGCCGACAGTGCCCGAGCACGTCCGGACCGTGGCCGGACGCTTGCTGTATTCTGCCGAGTCGTGGCCGGACGCTTGCTGTATCCTGGCGAGCGCTTGCTGGATCCGGCCGAGCGCTTGCTGGATCCGGCCGAGCGCGTTGCTGTATCCAGCCGAGCGCTCGCTGGATCCGGCCGAGCGCTTGCTGTATCTGAAGCGCGTTCTTGTATCTAGTGGCCTTCATTGATCCGGCCGCGCTTCTTGTATCGGCGAGCTCGTTCTTGTATCCCGGTAAGTGCTCATTGAATCCGGCAGCGCTTCTTGTATCGGCCGAGCGGCGCATTCTTGTATCGGCCGAGTGCTCATTGGATCCGTGAAGCGCTTCTTGTATCCGGCCGGAGTACGTCTTTGTATCTGCCGGCGTGTCCGGCATGGTCGGGCCCCTATCTGTCTGGGCCAGGCGTGGCTGTAGGTGCCGGGCGTGGCTTTGTAAGCTGCCAGGCGAGTGCACAGTCTTCTTGGCGATTTCAGTTGTCGGGAACTAGGTCTCGTTTTTCAGTATATTTTCGATTATTGAATTTTTACGTATTAAAATCATTAATTTGGAATGTTTGATGAGGGAAAATTTTCTGTATTAAAATCATTAATTTGAAAATTCTCATCAGGCAAGACTACACTGCAGTCAATACAATTTCTCTAGGGACATTACAAAGAGAAAAAATAAAAGATGCATTGCATAATAAAACAAGGTCACATTACATTACAATGAAAGCAAATCTTGGTCATTAGCAAATAACTTACATCAATAGCATTTTACAATAAAAACGATTTCACTATGGCTGCACTCAAAACAACGACAAAAACAATCAACACTAATAACAAGATCCCAAGGCGATGTTTGATGACTTTCCAATCATCAATCTCAGTAACAACATTTGATTGTGTTTTAGGCGATGACGAGTTGGGAACATTTGTACTCATATGTGCTTCAACCTTTGGGACTTTCAACTTTTATTGACAGACCAAAACCTGAATTAAGAAGAAAAAAAAATTAAGAAAAAGGAGAAAGAAGTAGTCAGCAAATTAACAAATGGGAAAATAGAAAGAAGAAGATTTGTAAGAAAACTAAAATCTTTTATGAGCTCCTTTTATTGACAGAACAAAACCTGAATTAAGAAAAAAAAATTAAGAAAAAAAAAACATGAATCAAGAAAAAAAAACCTGTATCGGAGCTGAAAAATCGGAGCTGGAAAAATCGGAGCTGGAAAAATCGGAGCTGGAAAAATCGGAGCTGGAAAAATCGGAGCTGAAATCGACGGATGAAAAGAAAAAGACAGAGGGAGAGAGAGAGGAATAGGGAAAGAGAGAGAGGACGGATGAAAAGAAAAAGACAGAGGGAGAGAGAGAGAGAGAGGAATAGGGGAGAGAGAGGAATAAGGAGAGAGAGAGGAAAATAAAAAATATTAAAATGAAGGGTGGGGATTAATGTGTGAGATAAGGTGTTGATATATTGTGTGTTGATATATCCCTCCCCTATATCTATATATATATATATATACAGCACACAAACACACACCCAAACATACACAAAAAAACACTGACACACACATACTTCTGTCCACACACAAAACACACGCATATACACATACTTACACAGTCCGGCACGCACACAGTAGCGGCGATCGGAACCCAGCCACCGAACCCAGGTGCAAACACGCAAAGCCTTTAACTTGAGCCCAAATTCTAACCCAGGGAATTGGCAAACCCCCAACGTCTCAGCCACTGGATGCCTCCCTGAAAATCAACTCAGCCCCGCCGAGAATGGAACCAGCGTGTCGGAGTTTCTCCCCGAGCCAACGCGCACGCTTCTGTTCTCCTCGGTGGCTCATAAGTGGATAATAACCTCAGCCGCGACTACTTCCACCTCCATCCCACATAGATCCGCGATACACCGACACAACCCAATCGATATCACGACCCTTCCCTCGAGGCTCTAACCCGTGAACATGAGTCATGAACCACCCGCCGTCCGCCATTCTCACGTTACCCGGAACCAGAATCTGGGTATATCAAAATAGTAGCCCCGAAATCCAGTCGCCGCCGTATACATCTCCGACGAATTCCATGCCATAATCCAAAAATCAGCCATTCTCGAAGCTCTACCGCGGTCGTCTCTTCCGGCATCCATTCGACCGTTCCATTTAGTTCTCTATGGTGCCGCTTCTCATATCTCCACTCGCCGGTTGCTAATACATGAAAGATGAGATGATTGTAATATCCGCAATTTCGAATTTCGGTAATTTTCTTTTTTCGGAGGAAGTTCGCTTTGACAACTCTATCATGACCGTTTCGTCATTTCGAGAATGATTAATTCTGCACTTTTTGTCATCCGAGTTCGTTTCGGTGTCGTTTTGTTGAGTTCCGTGTCCTTAATCGACTTTTTCACGTGGGAGTTCGACTTTGTAAAGTCACCATTAATTCTTGGAAACTCCAAAAATTCTGAATCTTTGCAACATTATATAGCATCAAGTTGTATTTCCAATGGTTCAAACGGTGAGTCAATCGGAGTCCAGACGAGGGAGTTATGGTCGAAATAGCTAAGACTACATGATGTGCCTTTTTCGTGTTGGAGTGGGCTGTACCGTGTGCTGCGGCACACTTCAGCTGTGCCCCGACACTAAGCTGATTCCTGGGCGTTTTTCTTGGCCCTGGGCCGCGGCACACTCATCCTGTGCCGCGGCACACGGGCTTTTTCTGCGTTTTTTTAGCAGATTTTTGAGGAGAAAACTTCATTTTTCTCCTCTCTTCTTCCTCCTTCCATCTAGGGCAATTTGTGGGCGATTTTTGGGCGATTTGAGTGCTCCCAAATTTGTAGAGATCATCCACCTCAAGTCTTGTTGTAGATTTTCGACCTCTACTTGAATCCTTCATCCAAATCAAGGTATTTTGGCTTGAACCCTTGTTTTTGTAGATTTGGGGATTTTCCTTTTGGATTTCGATTCCAATCCGTTTTTGATCAATTAATTGTTGTATAAACGTTGTTTTGAACTTGTTCTATGGATTGGATACTCGTATCTTTGGTTCGTTCGACCCGAGAGGTGATTTCTTTGTTCTTGAAGGGTCTTGAACATTTAATGTTCGATTAAATGTTCGAATGAGTTCCCTTTGATAGTTTGTTGGGATTTCCGTTGTTTTCGGCCTTGATTCTCATCGTAATCATGTTTTATTATTCCCTACGGAGGATTATAGGTGCTCGATGATTCCGATGTTGAATTCCGTTGGTGATTGATGATTCATGTGGTGTTTTCCCGTAGTAATTTGGTCTTTATCGCGTTCTAGATAGTGTTCGGGAAATTGAGGGCTACCCGGCCGTATCCGTTCATTTTTCCATTGCTCGTGATATCGAGGCAAGTACCTTGACCATACTATTCTTGTTTTGTGAATATGATAATTGGTGATCGTCTTTATATATTTGTTTGATTGTTTAAAACGAGTTTTCAAAAGATTTGGTTAGCCTTGTTAAAGGTCCTCTTTCAAAATCGTGTGTGTTTTGTGATTGGTGTGTTTCTCAAACGAGTATGTGAATCTTATGGACATGTTTGGTGTTGATGACGCACTTGGTATTTGCGTGTGGACGTATATTGTTTCATTTCGGTGCATTGTGGTTGACGTGTTGTTTTACTAAGTGTTTGATGCCTCTGGGTGAATTGTTTGGATATCCTCGGTGTGATATGTTACTCGTGCTTGAGTTTGATTCGCTAGCCAGCTCGGGAGGGTCCTTCGAGGCCTCGAGTGGGATTCGTGGCCGTCCGGTCCTAGGTGACGTGTGGTGCTTTAGTATTTCGCTAGCCGGCTCGGGAGGTCCGCGGGATCACGGAGTGGGATTTGTGGCTTCGACCCGGTCTGGCGATGTGAGTACTGTGTTTTGTGAATGTGTTTGCTCACCTCGGGAGGGTTCGACGGGACCACGGAGGAATTCCAATGGCTTCGACACGGGTTCACGAGTGAAACTTCACCGCTACGTGTATATATTTTGTGATTGTTTTTCGCTCACCTCGGGAGGGTCGATGGGATCACGGAGGGAGTCGATGGTATAGCCTGGATTCACGAGTGCGGTTGCTTATGTTTTGTGAATGTGTTTGCTCACCTCGGGAGGGTTCGACGGGGCCACGGAGGGAATTCCATTGGCTTCGACCTGGATTCACGAGTGAAACTTCACGGGTGCGTGTGTATTTTATGTCCGTCGAGGACGCATGACGTGGGCTTTTAACCTTGTGTATTATGGTTGGTTTTATTTGCGAAAACAAAACCTTTGGGCTGTGGCCCTGTTGATTTTTGGAAAGCGAAGGATTCGGTAATCCTAAATTGTTTCCTATTAAAACTCTCGATGGCAATTCAAACTGTTTTATAAATAGTTTTCCCTTGCTTTGTGACCTTTCGGTTTTTAGAATGTTTTACCAAACTCTTGCCTCGGGAATTACTTTTCGTCACGTTTGGATTTTTGAGGATTCCTGATTATTATTGTTCTTGGAACTTGTATTGTATGGCTCGTATTTTTGCACTTGTACTTGCACTAGCAAAACAGTGGAGTTTTGCTAACCCCCGAGTATTCGGGGGGTGGATGTCTATTTTTGCATTCAGGTTTTGGAGCATAGCACAGGGTCGGCACGAAGGATGATGAAAGATGAACGATACTAATCACATGAGGATCCGTTGATGTCGGATTGGTCTAGTTGTATTTTCTTTTCCGCGGTAGTATCTTTTCCCCGTTGTACGGGAGTTTATTGTATTTTGACCCCTGCGTGGGTATGTGTTTGGAATTGAGTTGTAAGTATTTATTGAAAGACCAAGTCGGTCTACTGAGTCATTTTTGTTAGGAGTGTGCCCTCGAATGCCACTCAGAGGTTGTTGACTGAGGGCATTGTACTTGTAATTATGTAAACCATTTATATAAGGCAAATGAATGTTTCTTTATTTACTGGTAGTTACTGGCATTCCTAACTCATAAATAAACATATATAAACTAGTCCGTGTATTTGAGAGCAAAACGTTCCACTCCTTATTGGATAAGGGGGTCGGCACTGGAAAGGTTTATAGCTCAAATACTTAATTGTTCGCAAGTCGATGAAACTTGACTGGGCGTTAAGTTTATGTAAAGACTTATATGACGTGTTCTTTGACATGGAGAGTGCCTGTCGAACACTAATGGTTAGTGGGAGCACACGTTATAGGTATGCTAATTAGATTAGTATACTCGAACCGACTCACCCTCGATTCGTCACACGGATTTCACTCCGGGACAGTCAATGACGGAATCGAAAGGTTGTGATAGGTATTCGTTGTAACACCCCGAGATATTCGGAATAATTACAGCGCCGTAAACCCTTTAAGTAAGGATTTACAAGGCTAATTAAAAAAGAAAGTAAATCTAAGACATCAATACTGCCGAAATTCAAGTTTGTGAAAACGTACAACTGGTTCAACGAGTAATTAATACAACCATATCGAATTAATATCAATAAGACACGCGTACTCGAGTACAGAAACCAAACCAAGAAAACAAATCTCCAATAACACTAAACATCACTGAACCCCTTCGTCGTCACGTCAGTCTTGTGTTGTTTCTCTGCTCCTCGGCTACTGAACATCAAAACAAATGTCCACCCCGAAGGGGTTAGCAAAACGATGCTAGTACAAGTATCATATTAAACAATTCGAATATGCATCAACAATACATAACAAGATACACCACACGGACTTCCGCTACCGGAATCCGACAATGCGAATCTACAAGATTCCATTACACAGCATGGGTATTCCAATGATCCAGCGCCCTCAGCATAGATCCCAAGATGATCCCGTCGGACCAACACGAGGTGGAAATAACCCGTCCAATGATCCAGCACCCTCAGCCTAGATCCCAAGATGATCCCGTCGGACCAACACGAGGTGGACATCCGATCCAGCGCCCTCAGCATAGATCGTACAACGTATACAAACACAACTCATGCATACACATATGCCAAATCATTATGTTCATCAACATGAACATATAAATGCTATATAACGAATACCATGGCAAATCAACGAAGTAAATATCATGTTCAACATCATGAATAATCATACGCATGCTCCAAAAATACCAATATTAACATATCACGATACTTGCCTCGAAGATGGCAAGAACGATATACTTCAATGATCTCAACCCACTCGAAGGTCGCCTCCTTCGATCAACGTAGCAAGCTCGAACCTTAACAAAAGGAATGATATACAAATCATCTCAAGTCGAACAATGGCCTAACAATTCGGCCTACGGACGAAAATCTCGAAATAAACAAGCTGTCTGGATTGCTTAGCGCGCGCTACGTACTCTACGTAACGTGCGCTAAGCCGGACTGTTAGCGTACGCTATCGTATAAGACTAGCGTGCGCTAGCCACGTGATCGGCTCATTTGGTCTCATAACGTACGCTACGTACGTTTCGTGTGTTAACCGCACCTCGATAGCGCACGTTAACTCACACATGTTAGCGTGCGCTAATCTTGCATGGCAGAATACTGCAAACCAAAAACTGGGTTGAATGGTGAAGAACTTATGAATTCTACCGTGATAATACAAGTTATCCTCGGGCATATCATGCTAATAAGGTTTGTGGAAGTTTTATGATTATGAAATACAAATATACGGATAGTCATCTCAATATCATAATCCATCTACGATCTTCAAGAAATAATCTAAGTTCCGATCGTCTTACGTTCCAAAACACATGATTCCAACGTGTACAATGTAGCAACTGGGTAATATCCGATTACTGATCATAAATCGATTTGAACATGCTTAGGAGTCCTTATAATAAGATGGTTCAAAGGTTCATACGATATATAGTGCCGATACATCAAAAGTATCCTTCTAACATGTGATGACCGATTATAACGAAATACTTGCTATCCAAACATGATTCAAACCTCCTTAGGAACATTACTAACATCGGTGAAGAATCACCTACCTCGAAGTAATGAAGAACACGGAGGGAAATGAAGCAATCCAACACCGAAGGCTTGAACACCAATCTCCAATGATATACGATCTTCAATATCGAACTAGGAGGTTGATACGAAGTGTTTAGGACGAAGGGAGTTATGTTCTAAGTGTAAGAGTTCGGGTTATGGGAGGAGAAAGAACTGAAATCACGAATAGGATCTTTGTCTATTTATAATAAATGGCTATTAGCGCGCGCTAGTCCCTGCTCGTAGCGTGCGCTAACGGTGTCGACTTAATCGAGTCAGCACTTAGCGTGCGCTATTCACATGCTTGTAGCGTGCGCTAAGGCGTTGACTTGGCTTTTCCCGAAAGCCGTCCAGGTTCATTCGACACAATCCGACAAGGGTCCCCCGGCCAGATCTCACCTACCGCACGTCTCAATCAATTTGACCACGCATAGCGTGCGCTAATGAGCCCCTGTAGCGTGCGCTATGAATCCCTGTTAGCGTACGCTACACGCAGCCTGTAGCGTGCGCTACATGCATAGAATTTCAACCTTTAAATCACATATACGAAATTATACGCTCGACAACAATGGATTATGAAATACGGAGAATAGTACTCAGACAAAAGTATAATCATTACAATATCACAAGTTCCAATTACATAACAGAAATCTCGGGTATTACATCCTTCCTCCCTAAAAAGAAGTTTCGTCCCGAAACTTAGGATGAAAACAACTCCGGATATTTAGCCTTCATACCGTCCTCCGTTTCCCAAGTGGCCTCTTCGACTCCATGTCGTGACCATTGTACTTTAACCAAATGTATTGGTTTATTCCTTAATTGTTTGATCCGGCTCTCAAGTATCTTGATTGGTCTCTCTTCGAAGGTGCCATCATTAGCTATCTCGATCTCGTCGAAATCAATGACGTGACTGGGGTCCGGTACATACTTCCGCAGTTGGGATACGTGAAACACATTGTGAACATGACTCAGCGATGGCGGTAAGGCCAACCGGTATGCTAAATCTCCCACTCTCTCGAGGATCTCGAATGGTCCGATATATCTCGGACTAAGCTTGCCTCTTCTCCCAAAACGGAAAATCCCTCATGTAGGAGACACCTTCAATAGTACGTGGTCCCCAGCGTCGAACTCTAGAGGGCGACGACATACATCGGCATAAGACTTCTGTCGACTCTGGGCAGTCAACAGTCTCTCTCGAATCAAAGCTATCTTCTCTTGAGTCTGAATAATTAATTTTGGTTCCGTCCCGATCAAATCCGAAGAATCATCCCAACATAGGGGTGATCGGCATCTTCTCCCGTACAAAGCTTCAAATGGTGCCATCTTAATAGAAGCATGCCAACTGTTAATATAGGTGAACTCGATCAAGGGCAAGTGAACTTCCCAATCAGTCGACCAATCTAATGCACAAGCTCTAAGCATGTCCTCTCTTGTCGAATAGTCCTTTGGATGGACCGTCCGTTGGGGATGATAAGTCATGCTAAAGTTGAGCTCGATCCCAAAGCCACGTGTTGCTTTCCAGAAATGTGACACGAAACGGCATCTCGATCCGAAATAATGGTCTTCGGCGTCCCATGCAATCTGACTATCTCTGCAATAAATACTCGTGCCAATCTCTCGGGTCCCCATGTATCTTTGATTCCTAGGAAATGAGCCGACTTGGTTAGTCGATCAACTACGACCCAAATCATGTTCATTCCCGCTCTAGTCCTTGGCATACTGGTGATGAAATCCATCGAGATGTCCTCCCACTTCCATTCGGGGATCGGAGCGGCCTTAACATTCGGCAGTCGGCGATGTTCGATCTTAACTTGCGACAAGTCAAGCACTTCAAACGTACTGCGCTACGTCCTTCTTCATATTCCCCACCGAAATTTTGTTTTAAATCCTTATACATCTTCTGCTTTGCCGGTTGAATAGAATAGGGCGCGTGAGCTTCCTTCAGAATAGTCCATCTCAAATCATCATCATCGGGAACGCAAAGTCGACTCTGAAATCTCAGAACTCCATCATCTTGTATCACGAATCCTGGGGCTTTTCCTTTCTTTACTTCATCACATAATCGAAGGATCAAAGAATCGTCCAACTGCTTAGACTTGATCCCCTCGACTAGTGATGAAGTCAGTTCCATCACATAAAGTTGTCCTTGGATTCCTGGTGCCCATACTTCAATCCCCTCGCGGATCAGTTCCCGTTGAATACTGGTTTGGGATGTGAGAGTTTCCAACACTCGAAGAGAAACAGGTTTACGGCTCAAAGCATCGGCTACTACATTTGCTTTCCCCGGATGATAGATAATCTCCAAGTCGTAATCCTTGATCAATTCCAGCCACCTTCTCTGCCTCATGTTTAATTCTTTCTGACTGAAAATGTATTTGAGGCTCTTATGATCTGTAAAGATCTGACAATGAGTGCCGTACAAATAATGTCGCCAGATTTTCAAGGCAAAGACCACAGCTGCTAGCTCCAGATCATGAGTCGGATAATTAACTTCGTACGGTTTCAATTGCCGAGAAGCATAAGCAATCACTTTATTCTTCTGCATCAACACACAACCCAAACCCTGATTTGATGCGTCGTTGTATACCATAAATCCATCAGTTCCCTCCTATGCTAATATAGGTCTTTGTCGTCTCCTCTTAAGTTCGTCAAAACCACTGGCATTTCTCATTCCACGTGAACTTTTGAGTTTTTGTAATAGCCGAGTGAGCGGACGAGCAATTTTGGAAAATCCCTCTACAAAGCGGCGATAATATCCGGCAAGTCCTAAGAAGCTTGGACTTCTTTCACGTTTAGGAGCTTCCCACTCCAAGATTGCTTCGACTTTCTTGGGTCCACTGAACTCCGTCGGATGATATCACATGCCCAAGGAAGGTTACTTCCTTAAGCGAGTCGCATTTAGAAAGCTTAGCATACTTTGTTCCTTTCTCAAGATGCTCAAAACCACACGTAAATGTTCGGCATGTTCCTCTGCGTCCCTCGAATATATCAAAATGTCGTCAATGAAAACGACCACAAATTTATCCAAGTACTCTAAGAATACCCGATTCATCAATTGCATGAATACTGCGGGAGCATTGGTAAGTCCAAATGGCATCACTACAAATTCATAATGCCGTCTTGGGATCCGAAAGCGATTTCGGTATATCGATCCCTTAATTCTCAAGCGATGGTATCGATCGCAAGTCAATCTTCGAGAATACCCTTGCCCCTTGCGCTTGATCAAACAAGTCGTCGATCCGAGGTATAGGATACTTATTCTTGATCGTCATTTTGTTAAGCTCCTGTAATCAATACACGATCGGAGGGATCCGTCTTTCTTAGGACAAAGAGAACAGGCGCTCCCCAAGGAGAAATGCTAGGTTGAATATATCCCTTCGTAACAATTCCTCCGATTGCTTCTTGAGTTCATACATCTCGGTTGGCGCCATGCGGTATGGTGCCACTGAAATAGAAGTGCTCCGGGCTCTAATTCGATGGTGAATTCCACTTCTCTTTGCGGAGGTAACCACGGTAGTTCGTCAGAAATACATCGAGAACTCATTCACAATCGAAATAGGCAGAGCTCTACTCCTTCCTCTTTCCTCATGGCATAACACCAAAGTCCATGACATCCTGTTTGCAATTTTACGGCTTTCATTGCTTTGATCAATTTTCCCGAGCTTCCCGGTCTCCATCCTCGGAATAAGTGTTCAGACCCATCATCAGCAATGATAGAAATGACTCTCTCTCGGTAATTCAGGATAGCTCCATAACGGTTGAGCCAATCGTCTCCGAGAATTAAATCGTCACCGTAGATGCCAACAACAATGAGATTCGACGGCCAATCTCTCCCTCCTATAGATACTGGAAAATCTCTAGCCTCTAGGGTTCCCACAATTCTCTCTCCACTCGGCAATCCCACAACATACGGTTCACAATCAATTAAGCACGAGATTTTTAAACGATTTACAGTTGATGATACAAAAGAATGTGTAGCTCCGGAATCGAATAAAACACTAACTGGTTGCAAAAGGATCTGAATCGTACCTGATGCAACAGCGGTGTTCTGATCGTCAGATCTCCTCATTTCGTACAGGCGCGGAGGAACGGACCCAGCACTGGATGTCTCTCTCTTCCCAACGTTCTGCTGCTGAAATCCACTCTGTTGTGTCTGGTTCACACTTATCTCCTTAGGAACTGGTGCTGGAGTGCGGGTACCAAAAGATCTAGTAGCGGCTCCACAGAAGGCCGCACGGTGCCCTTCTTGCCCACAATCGTAACAAGTCACAGAAGATGCGGGGCAATCACGTCGAATATGCCTGCTCGACCACAATTGTAGCATTTCTTTGATGCGTCCGAAGCTCACGATGTTGTCAGAACTTCTTTCCGCCTTTAGAAGGGTGTGGAGGTTTCTAGCCGAATAAAAGGAAGGTGGCCCTTGCGGGCCCCACCACTCTTGTTTTACGCAAAGGCCGGTCACCTTGCTTCTTTGCCTCTCGATTTCTCCACCGCCGCCTCTTTCATGTCGTAGGCCGCGCTTTGTCTTGATACTGTCGCAACGTAGTACACTCGAATCCGGACATGTAATCTCGAATCTCCGGCTTCATCCGCATATCAAAATGAAAAATCTTTTCTGCCTCCGTTCTGACCAAGTGTCGTACACAAGTCAGCTGATGATTAAAAGTTTTAATTACATCTGTCACAGATGCCTCCGAACTCTGTGGTGAGAAAAACTCTCGGATTTTTGCCTCTCTAACGGGACGAGGACAATACTGTGCTTCCATCATTAGTTTGAATTCCGTCCAATCCGCATTATGATCCTCGGGTCGAATGGCCTCCCACCAATCAAAGGCCTACCCAGTCAGAAAATACTGGGCAATGGGAACCTTTCGGTCCTCGGGACAGTTAAGACCCGCGAATATCTTCTCCAACTCCTTGAGCCAGTGATCCCAAGCAAGTGCCTCAGCAGATCCGTCAAATTTTGGCGGGTGCAATTTAACCACCTCAGCAAGCCATCTGTCTCCCCGGTTATCCTCGTGGTGCCTTTGTCCCCATCGCCGTCTGCATGCGATCAACGACACGAGCGAATCGGGTTTATCTGCGCCACCACTGTTGAAGCACTCCGGCATGTTAGGATTTGCGTCATCATTCGCCGATCCTTGCGCCCTCGAGAATGGGAATCGGTTCGACTAGCCGATATTTCGGGGTAGTTGCGGAATCCTCATGTCTCATGTTACCACGTCGCGTCCACGTCCTCCTCTCAACATATCAGAAACGCAATTTCTCAATATCCGAAGAAAATTTTTGAAATAAAGTCCGTCAATACTCACAAAAGCGGTAATTAAGTAAAGCGGTAGTATAAGAGATTAAGAGACTTACAACCACGGTCCACATGACGACTTCGGTGAACGGTGATGTTACAAGCGACCCGTAAATCAAATAACGTAAAGCAGACCCAACTAAAACCCATCGCCAAGATATCCATGAATCTTAGCTCCGATACCATTTTCTCGTAACACCCGAGATATTCGGAATAATTACTGCGCCGTAAACCCTTTAAGTAAGGATTTACAAGGCTAATTAAAAAAGAAAGTAAATCTAAGACATCAATCTGCGGAAATTCAAGTTTGTGAAAACGCATAACTGGTTCAACGAGTAATTAATACAACCATATCGAATTAATATCAATAAGACACGCGTACTCGAGTACGAAACCAAACCAAGAAAACAAATCTCCAATAACACTAAACATCATGAACCCCTTCGTCACGTCGGTCTTGTGGTACATTTCTCTGCTCCTCGGCTACGAACATCAAAACAAATGTCCACCCCGAAGGGGTTAGCAAAACGATGCTAGTACAAGTATCATATTAAACAATTGAATATGCATCAACAATACATAACAAGATACACCACACGGACATCCGCTACGGAATCAGGCAATGCGAATCTACAAGATTCCATTACACAACATGGGTATTCCAATGATCCAGGCGCCCTCGGCATAGATCCCAAGATGATCCGTCGGACCAACACGAGGTGGAAATAACCCGTCCAATGATCCGGCGCCCTCGGCTAGATCCCAAGATGATCCCGTCGGACCAACACGAGGTGGACATCCGATCCAGCGCCCTCAGCATAGATCGTACAACGTATACAAACACAACTCATGCATACACATATGCCAAATCATTATGTTCATCAACATGAACATATAAACGCTATATAACGAATACCATGGCAAATCAACGAAGTAAATATCATGTTCAACATCATGAATAATCATACGCATGCTCCAAAAATACCAATATTAACATATCACGATACTTGCCTCGAAGATGGCAAGAACGATATACTTCAATGATCTCAACCCACTCGAAGGTCGCCTCCTTCGATCAACGTAGCAAGCTCGAACCTTAACAAAAGGAATGATATACAAATCATCTCAAGTCGAACAATGGCCTAACAATTCGGCCTACGGCCGAAAAGCTCAAAATAAAGAAGGCATGCGGATTGCTTAGCGCGCTACGTACTCTACGTAACGTGCGCTAAGCCGGACTGTTAGCGTACGCTATCGTATAAGACTAGCGTGCGCTAGCCACGGACTGGCAGTCTGACTCGGCTGGTCTCATAACGTACGCTACGTACGTTTCGTGCGTTAACCGAACCTCGATAGCGCACGTTAACTCACACATGTTAGCGTGTGCTAATCTTGCATGGCAGAATACTGCAAACCGAAAACTGGGTTGAATGGTGAAGAACTTATGAATTCTACCGTGATAATACAAGTTATCCTCGGGCATATCATGCTAATAAGGTTTGTGGAAGTTTTATGATTATGAAATACAAATATACGGATAGTCATCTCAATATCATAATCCATCTACGATCTTCAAGAAATAATCTAAGTTCCGATCGTCTTACGTTCCAAAACACATGATTCCAACGTGTACAACGTAGCAACTGAGTAATTTCCGATTACTGATCATAAATCGATTTGAACATGCTTAGGAGTCCTTATAATAAGATGGTTCAAAGGTTCATACGATATATAGTGCCGATACGTCAAAAGTATCCTTCTAACATGTGATGACCGATTATAACGAAATACTTGCTATCCAAACATGATTCAAACCTCCTTAGGAACATTACTAACATCGGTGAAGAATCACCTACCTCGAAGTAATGAAGAACACGGAGGGAAATGAAGCAATCCAACACCGAAGGCTTGAACACCAATCTCCAATGATATACGATCTTCAATCTCGAACTAGGAGGTTGATACGAAGTGTTTAGGACGAAGGGAGTTATGTTCTAAGTGTAAGAGTTCGGGTTATGGGAGGAGAAAGAACTGAAATCACGAATAGGATGTTGTCCTATTTATAATAAATGGCTATTAGCGCGCGCTAGTCCTGCTCGTAGCGTGCGCTAACGGCTGTCTGACTTAACTGGAGTCAGCACTTAGCGTGCGCTATTCACATGCTTGTAGCGTGCGCTAAGGCGTTGACTTGGCTTTTCCCGAAAGCCGTCCAGGTTCATTCGACACAATCCGACAAGGGTCCCCCGGCCAGATCTCACCTACCGCACGTCTCAATCAATTTGACCACGCATAGGGTGCGCTAATGAGCCCCTGTAGCGTGCGCTATGAATCCCTGTTAGCGTACGCTACACGTAGCCTGTAGCGTGCGCTACATGCACAGAATTTCAACCTTTAAATCACATATACGAAATTATACGCTCGACAACAATGGATTATGAAATACGGAGAATAGTACTCAGACAAAAGTACAATCATTACAATATCACAAGTTCCAATTACATAACAGAAATCTCGGGTATTACATTCGTGAACCTTCGACTTGAGGATTTAGTAGGGATGTGCTTGTGACGTCAAGATTTTCATTAGAGTAGTTCGACCCTGTAAACCGGAAGGCGGGGGTCAACCTCGACGTGCATCTTGACGGGCAACTAGCAGGTCCTACTGAATACCAAGATAGAATTCTTTCCCCTGTTAGTGAACGGGTTATATGTCCTATGCGGTTATTGGCAGATGAGATCATAAGTCTTTGGCCAAAGCATTGGAGCTAGCTGTATTAGATACACGAGAGCTCGATGATCTCGATTTGCATTAACGCATGCATAGCGTCAAGTACAGATAGGTTTTGACTGACCGTGACCCTATAACTTGATCGGGACATTTGAAAGAAGGGTTTATACGTATACTGGTATTCACGACAGAATGGTTCTTGAATGATCCCAATCATTCGTTCTCGATTAAGTACGGTGTAGGCCACCAGTGCAGCTAGGTGGTGCTACTACTCTTTGGTTCCTCCCATTCTTGATCGAGACGGACCTCCGAGGAGTCGCGCAATAGGATTGACAACGGAATGAATCAAGCTAATTCTCTCATTATGAATATTAGATATTGGATATCTAAATTTAGGACATTAGATGTCTAAATCGATTTATTGGATAAATTGATTTACGGCCTAATGAATTAAATATATCACCGGGTGATTAATTTAATTCATGGATATAATTATTTCTTGGAGAAATTAATTATGTTATAATGTATTTGATATGTTTAATTAATTGGATTAATTAATCGATATAAATACATCGATATGGAATCGGAGTTTATCTGTTTGGACTCGCGGGAGTCCGAAACGAACCGAACTCGTCCGAATTTCATCTTGGCCCCCCCTCCCTCTTTTCACCTTGCTTCCTTTTGTTTCTTGTTCCATTCTTTAATGGATAATTAAGACTTGTGGGGCAAGTGTTGTAGTGGGATGAGTTGTTATCTTGGGTGGGAATAGAATAAAAGTAGAAGACATCATCTCTCAAATGATTCATTCATTTCTCACGGTTTATGAATAGAGAGAGAGAGAGAAAAGAATTTTTGAATTCATTTCTCAAGTCTTCTTCTTGTTCTTCATTTCTTCTTGGTTTTCTTTGAGAAATTTCAAGAGATTAATTGAGAGTTGTGAGTTATACACTTAGAGTGTGATAATCTCATATTGCAAGCTTCATCACCTAGCTCTAGCCGTATCCTCGGAGGATAGCAAGGTGTTGTCATTTCGTTCGTTTTTCCGGCGCGTGGCAAGTAGAGACGCGGTGCTTTCGGCGTTGGATCGTTCAAGAGCTTGGGGAATAGCTCAAGAGAAGGTTACCATTTAATCAACGGACTTTAAGGGTGAGTTTCTATATCTCTTGTGAATTCGTTTTTGATATTCGTATATACGTAGCTCGATCGATCCTCGTAGGGATTCGGATCGAATTAATTTTCGTTTTACCGCTTCCGCTGGGCCTTCGTTTTAGGCAACGAATCCCAACAGTGGTATCGGAGCGTAGGTCTTGCGATCGTATATACGATATTGGCATTTGGAATGCTTGATTAGATGGTGAATGATTTGGAATCATTTTAGTCATAATCGTGGTATATATTTTTACGTTCGTTGTAGTTATATTTTTCGTAAGTTTATGTCTAAATATAAATCTTAATTTCTTGGAAATATGATTTATATTGGAGATATGAATGTTGAAAAATATTGATATTGGATATCCGGTCGAAAATCGAGCTCGAATCGTCGGACGATTTTTCGGACAAAGGCGGAGTTCTTTGCCAGGGTGACTCGGCCGTGTCACAGTGACACGGGCCGTGTCGGCGATCCCAGAGCCTTTGCCAGCGGACCCGACCGTGTCGGGAACCGCAGGCCGTGCCGGCCAGTGCCGAGCGTGATCGGCCATGCCAGGCATGTCTGCAGGCATGCTGCCGGCAGTGACTCGGCCATGGCAGGCCAATTTCGCCCCGGCTCGATTTTTTCGTGTATTCTTGAAAATTAATCTCCCGCATGTTAAATTGGATTTAATATGATTAAAATGATTTATGGTATTTCATTTCATAAGGGAAATTTGATTAATTGGAATATTTATGGTCGACCGAATTATTTTGAATGTTATCATATTACTGATTGTGTGAATCGATTGGATCGGTTCGTATTGTTGATTGGATCAATGTATCTATACGCTTTCCATTTATTTAGTATTTATTGGATGAATGCTTTTGAATGAGGATTGTTGTGTCAAGAATTAACACCTTCTGACCGGCGATCGCCTCGGAGGTCGGGCGACCGAGTTACTGCCGAGCGGCCAAGACAGATCTGCCGACCAGCGACCAGGCGACCGAGCCTTAGCCCAGCGGACGAGCTAAATCGGCCAACCGAAGGTCCCAGGACAAGTCCCGGTGCCGAGCGATCGACATCAAGGCGATCGTCTCTCGGTACTCGGCGACCGACTCCTGGCGACCGACCTATGGACGATCCTCTCTCGGCACCTGCCGACCGACTCTTGGTGACCGACCGAATGCCGACCCTCAGCAACTGGCCAATGGCGACCTCTGATGACCAGCTAGGGACGACCGCTTCATGTCGATTAGGGCCGATGGCCATCCAGTCGGCAAAGGCCGAGCCTCAAGACTGGCACCACGTGCAAGGACCGAGACAAGATCCGCGAATCTCGGGCCATTGACCACAGCGTGGCAGAATCTCTCCACCAGCCGACAAGCCGCCAAAAGCTGTCAGTAGGGCCGCATGTGACCATTGATTCCGCCGAAAGCTTTCGGTAGGGCCGCATATTGACTGTCTCCGGACACGTGCTGGCTCCTTATTGGACCGCCCAGCTGGCGCCAGCCTCTTCCTTGGACTTTAGCCCGACAGCCCAGGAGATCGCCCCATTATAATATTGGCCGGCAGACGATCGGCAGATTATTATAATGCCCGGAAGGCGATCGCCCGCTAGAGGACAGGACCCGGCTGCCACTATAAATACAAGGCTCCCAGCACTTGTCCAAGGACCGAAACTCTTCTGCACTGAACCGAGATTTTGGCACACAAAACACTCCAACTCCCTTCGGATTTCACATTATACAGAAACAGAACATCAAGCACTTGGCTATCTCCAACTCTTGGCATGGCTATCATTCGGTCTTACTTCTCCGGCCTCTCTCCTCGAGCGGACTATCGGCGGGACGAAGAACACCGAGCTTCGCTCAAGAGCCGGATTAACGAGTCTTTTACACTCATTGTATTGATTTCTCTCATTAATACTTGTATCCACGAATATTTGTATTAATAACATCTCGCGAGCATTCAAGCCGGGCCTAACAAACCCGGCAAATCTTGTATTATTTATCTTCTCTCGGAAGTGCTCCTGCAATTGTTGTTTGTTGTCCGTCTTCCAGTAGTATTAATCTTGGATAAATATTTTGGGCAACAACAATTGGCGCTAGAGGAAGGGGATCCACCCTCGAATTTTTATACCTACCGTCCCGAAGAACACTCACTTGTTCTCGGGCGGATATGAAGTGACACTCACCGCACTTCAAAGAAATCCTTCAGAAATCATGTCTTAGCCTCGCGTCGAAGAAAGCCCGGCCGGCCGGACCCCGTTCCATCGGTCGAGCGCGGCCGATGGTGGAAGGTAGCCGCCTTGATCGGAGATGCTCGATCCGTCCGGGACGGCGGCCCGAGCCTCTCGCTCGATCAGTTCCGAACCAATGAACAGATCGAAGAGGCCATAGCCGTCCTTCAGGAGCGACGGAGTACTCTTGACGCGCCTCCTGCTATCACCCCCTCGGTCTCCCGCCGGAAGTCAAAGCGGAAGCTCAAGGCATTACTGGCCGAGCGATCGCCAGGAGGCTCTCGCCCGCAAGAAGAGGCGCTCGGCAGCCGGGGCACGTCTGTCTTCGATCGCCTCGGCAGTGACCCGACCTGGTGACCGGGGCAGTCCGGCCCCAGCTACGAGACGATGGAGTTTGAATCCGCCACAAGGAGCTCGGCCTACCCGGCTCCCAGAAGGCAATCCAGCCGCCTGGCTCCCGCTCGCCAAATTCCCGAGGTCGGCAGCAGCGGAGTCCGGAGATCGGTACACGATCGCCTCGGCTCCCGCTCCCAAGGCCGATCCGCAAGTAACCGAGCCGCGGCGATTGCCGCATTGCAACGTCAGATCGACGACGTGAAAGCGCACCTGCAATCCAGGGCAGGCGCCATGAAGACGATCGCCGAGCCAAGCGAGCCGCTCGCGATCGACATCGAGCTCGCCCCCGTGCAGCACAAGATCGTTCCTCCTCAGACACCCGTGTACGAAGGGCGATCGGACCCCCAAACACACCTGCACAAGTTCAACATCTACATGACCGGGTGTGGGGCATCTGACGCGACCAGGTGCCGAATGTTCCCTCTGACACTAGACGACCTCGCCCACCGGTGGTACACCTCATTGCCACCTCGGTCCATTGGCTCCTTTAACGAGCTGGCGCACGTCTTCACGAAACACTTCGCCACCAGGGTCGTCCGGCCAGAAGGTCGCCTTCGCATGATGCAAATCAAGCAGGGAGAAGAAGAGTCCGACTCGGACTACATCGACCGGGTAGACGTGGTCATCCTCAACGGCGAGCCCGTAAGCGATGAGACCGCCCTCTACGCGGTCCTAGGAGGTTTTCAGGGCTTCTCGCCTATGTTCAGGCATCTCACGAAGACCCTACCGACGACCTACGCAGCCTTCCGGGCTAGAGCCGCGATTTCTGTCCAGCAAAGGCTTCTTCTTGGCCTAGGAGTAGAGCGATCGGCGCCGCTCGGCGACCTCGGTCTACCCGGCCCGTCGCTACTATCCGGCGGGCGGAGGACTCGCTCACCGCCTCTGATCCACCATTTTAAATGAGGGACTAACTCCCGCCCAATCGCCGATATCGACCTACGAATAAAGCGATCGGCTGCCGAGCGGCGATCGCCAGTCTTCCGGCCCGATCGCCGATCATCGCGCTACATCATCAGCAACCCGGTGGACGCGATCGCCATCTACAGTCCAGCATATAACATGACGGACTAAGGCATAAGATCGCCTCCACCGCACATCATAAAGCCATGGCCCTGGCAGTCGATGGAACCGGCTGCTTCGGCCATGCAAGGTCCCTTTTGGCCGAGATCGCCTGCCCTTCGTTTGAATACGAGGTCGGCGTAGTCTAAGGGCTCTCCAACATCAATCAGTGGACACATGCCACAACCCCGTCTCAACGTACACCGTCGAGGTCGGCCATCTCCATGGCTGGCCGAGGTGGAAGCAGAGCTAACAAGCCGCGGGCGTGGAGTTGATTCATCCGACGCTGTCCCGCGCAAGGACTCCTCTAGACCGAGACCGCACGCCCTTCATTTAAATATGAGGCGAGGCGCAGCCTAACAGAGGACCCTCATAATAAAGTGAGTCACGAGACACTCAATGTCTTCGCGCATCAAGACACGGTCATGGAGTCGGTCCATCGATCTCCGCGACTGTGCACGATTCCTCAAACAAAGCGAAACCACCAAGTTTCCGAGGGGGATCGGCCAATGTTGTTTTTGCAGGTACAAGATCGAAAGATAGCTAGCCAATCGACCATGATAAGCCCAAGTCCAAATCCTAAGTCAGCTCAGCAAGATCGCCCGTCCTCTTCCTTACACGATCGCCAGCAAGAACCACCTCGCCCCATGTCTTCAACATAGGAGCAAGCTGGGGGGCAATTGTTGTGTCAAGAATTAACACCTTCCGACCGGCGATCGCCTCGGAGGTTGGACGACCGAGTCACTGCCGAGCGGCCAAGACAGATCTGCCGACCAGCGACCAGGCGACCGAGCCTTAGCCCAGCGGACGAGCTAAATCGGCCAACCGAAGGTCCCAGGACAAGTCCCGGTGCCGAGCGATCGACATCAAGGCGATTGTCTCTCGGTACTCGGCGACCGACTCCTGGCGACCGACCTATGGACGATCCTCTCTCGGCACCTGCCGACCGACTCTTGGTGACCGACCGAATGCCGACCCTCAGCAACTGGCCGATGGCGACCTCTGATGACCAGCTAGGGACGACCGCCTCATGTCGATTAGGGCCGATGGCCATCCAGTCGGCAAAGGCCGAGCCTCAAGACTGGCACCACGTGCAAGGACCGAGACAAGATCCGCGAATCTCGGGCCATTGACCACAGCCTGGCAGAATCTCTCCACCAGCCGACAAGCCGCCGAAAGCTGTCAGTAGGGCCGCATGTGACCATTGATTCCGCCGAAAGCTGTCGGTAGGGCCGCATATTGACTGTCTCCGGACACGTGCTGGCTCCTTATTGGACCGCCCAGCTGGCGCCAACCTCTTCCTTGGACTTTAGCCCGACAGCCCAGGAGATCGCCCCATTATAATATTGGCCGGCAGACGATCGGCAGATTATTATAATGCCCGGAAGGCGATCGCCCGCTAGAGGACAGGACCCGGCTGCCACTATAAATACAAGGCTCCCAGCACTTGTCCAAGGACCGAAACTCTTCTGCACTGAACCGAGATTTTGGCACACAAAACACTCCAACTCCCTTCGGATTTCACATTATACAGAAACAGAACATCAAGCACTTGGCTATCTCCAACTCTTGGCAACAACTATCATTCGGTCTTACTTCTCCCGGCCTCTCTCCTCGAGCAGACTATCGGCAGGGACGAAGAACACCGAGCTTCGCTCAAGAGCCGGATTAACAGAGTGTTTTTACACTCATTGTATTCAGATTTCTCTCATTAATACTTGTATCCACGAATATTTGTATTAATAACATCTCGCGAGAGCATTCAAGCCCGGGCCTAACAAACCCGGCAAATCTTGTATTATTTATCTTCTCTCGGAAGTGCTCCCGCAATTGTTGTTTGTTGTCCGTCTTCCAACAGTATTAATCTTCGGATAAATATTTTGGGCAACAACAGGGATGTGGTTCGTGGACTTAGTTTTTTGAATCGTTCGTTTTATTCGATTGGGTTGTAAAGGCCGTTTTGAGCCTATTTATTTTACTAGAAATGTTTGTATCTAGGATGCAATTTTTGATGTAAAATTTATATGTAATGACGAAGACCGGAGGAAGATCCATTTCGAGAAGACGAAGATTCAAGACGAAGATGTTGTTGCCCAAAATATTTATCCGAAGATTAATACTGCTGGAAGACGGACACCAAACAACAATTGCGGGAGCACTTCCGAGAGAAGATAAATAATACAAGATTTGCCGGGTTTGTTAGGCCCGGGCTTGAATGCTCTCGCGAGATGATATTAATACAAATATTCGTGGATACAAGTATTAATGAGAGAAATCGAAATACAATGAGTGTAAAAAGACTCTGTTAATCCGGCTCTTGAGCGAAGCTCGGTGTTCTTCGTCTCCGCCGATAATCTGCTGGATGAGATAGGCCGGGAGAAGAAGGACCGAATGATAGCTGTTGCCAAGAGTTGGAGATAGCCAAGTGCTGTGTGTTTTGCTTGTGAAATGCGAGAATTCCAGAGAGAGAATACAAATGCAGGGGGCTTTGTATATATAGTGGCAGCCGAGTCTTGTCCTCTGGCGGGCGATCGCCTTCCGGCCATTATAATAATAGGGCGATCGCATTTGTCGAGCTAAACTCCAAGGAAGATCTTGTTTGTCGGGCTAAAGTCCAGGAAGATCTTGTTGTCGGGCTAAAGTCGAGGAAGATCTTTGTGATGCACTAAAGTCCAAAGCTCCAAAGTGGCCCACCGGTGGCGGTCGATGAGGAGCGGCCACGCGTCAAAGTCCTTTGTCATATGCGGCCCTACTAACAACTTTCGGCGGCTTGTCGGTTGGTGGAATGATTCTGCCAGGCTGTGGTCAATGGACCGAGATTCGCGGATCTTGTCTCGGTCCTTGCACGTGGTGCTAGTCTTAAGGTTCGGCCTTTGCCGACTGGATGGCCATCGGTGCTGATCGACATGAGGAGATCGTCTCTAGCTGGTCATCAGAGATCGCCATCGGCCAGTTGCTGAGGATTGGCATTTGGTCGGTCACCAAGGGTCGGTCGGCAAGTGCCGAGAGACGGTCGGTCTGCTGGTCGGTCGCCAGGAGTCGGTCGCCGAGTGCCGAGAGGCGATCGTATCTGAGGTCGATCGCTCGGCACCGGGACTAGTCCTGGGACCTTCGGTTGGCCGATTTAGCTTGTCCGCTGGGCTAAGGCTTAGGTCGCCTGGTCGAGGTCGGCAGTTCTGCATAGGCTGCTCGGCAGTGGCTCGGTCGCTCGGCAGTAACTCGGTCACTCGACCTCCGAGGCGATCGCCGGTCGGAAAGTGTTAATTCTTGACACAACAATTGCCCCCCAGCTTGCTCCTATGTTGAAGACATGGGGCGAGGTGGCTCTTGCTGGCGATCGTGTATGGATGAGGACGGGCGATCGGAGCTGACTTAGGATTCGGACTTGGGCTATCATGGTCGATTGGCTAGCTATCTTTCGGTCTTGTACCTGCAAAAAACAACATTGGCCGATCCCCCTCGGAAACTTGGTGGTTTCGCTTGTTTGAGGAATCGTGCACAGTCGCGGAGATCGATGGACCGACTCCATGACCGTGTCTTGGTGCGCGAAGACATTGAGTGTCTCGTGACTCACTTTATTATGAGGTTCCTCTGTTAGGCTCCGCCTCGCCTCGTATTTAAACGAAGGGCGTGCGGTCTCGGTCTAGAGGAGTCCTTGCGCGGGGCAGCGTCAGACGAATCAACTCCACGCCCGCGGCTTGTTAGCTCTGCTTCCACCTCGGCCAGCCATGGAGATGGCCGACCTCGACGGTGTACGTTGAGACGGGGTTGTGGCATGGGTCCACTGATTAATGTTGGAGAGCCGTCAGACTACGTCGGCCTCGTATTTAAACGAAGGGCAGGCGATCTCGGCCGAAAGGGACCTTGCATGGCCGAAGCAGCCGGTTCCATCGACTGCCAGGACCATGGCTTTATGATGTGCGGTGGAGGTGATCTTATGCCTTAGTCCGTCATGTTATATGCTGGACTGTAGATGGCGATCGTGTCCACCGGGTTTCTGATGATGTAGCGCGATGATCGGCGATCGGGCCGGAAGACTGGCGATCGTCGCTCGGCAGCCGATCGCTTTATTCGTAGGTCGATATCGGCGATCGGGCGGGAGTTAGTCCCTCATTTAAAATGGTGGACTGTATGCGGTGAGCGAGTCCTCCGGCCCTGCTGGATAGTAGCGATCGGGCTGGGAGACTGGAGGTCGTCGCGCGGGCGCCGATCGCTCAACTCCTAGGCTGAGAAAAAGCCTTTGCCTGGACAGGAAATCTGCGGCTCTAGCCCGGAAGGCTGCGTAGGTCGTCGGTAGGGTCTTCGTGAGATGCCTGAACATAGGCGAGAAGCCCTGAAAACCTCTTAGGACCGCGTACAGGGCGGTCTCATCGCTTACGGGCTCGCCGTTGAGGATGATCATGTCAACCCGGTCGATGTAGTCCGAGTCGGACTCCTCTTCTCCCTGCTTGATTTGCATCATGCGAAAGCGACCTTCTGGCCGGACGACCCTGGTGGCGAAGTGTTCCGTGAAGACGTGCGCCAGCTCGTTAAAGGAGCCAATGGACCGAGGTGGCAATGAGGTGTACCACCGGTGGGCGAGGTCGTCCAGCGTCAGAGGGAACATTCGGCACCGGGTGGCGTCCGATGCCCCACACCCGGTCATGTAGATGTTGAACTTCTTCAGGTGCATCTGGGGGTCCGATCGCCCCTCGTACACGGGTGTTTGCGGGGGAGCGATCCTGTGCTGCACGGGGGCGAGCTCGATGTCGATCGCGAGCGACTCGCTTGGCTCGGCGATCGTCTTTATGGCACCTGCCCTGGATTGCAGGAGCGCTTTCATGTCGTCGATCTGACGTTGCAATGCGGCAATCGCCGTGGCTCGGTTGCTTGCGGATCGGCTTTGGGAGCGGGAGCCGAGGCGATCGTGTACCGATCTCCGGACTCCGCTGCTGCCGACCTCGGGAATTTGGCGAGCGGGAGCCAGGCGGCTGGATTGCCTTCTGGGAGCCGGGTAGGCCGAGCTCCTGGTGACGGTTCAAACTCCGTCGTCTCGTAGCCGGGCCGGATCGCCCGGCCGCTGTCGGGTCACCGCCGAGCGATCAAGACAGACGTGCCCAGTGCCGAGCGCCTCTTCTTGCGAGCGAGTCTCTGCGATCGCTCGGCGATGTCTGCCTTGAGCTTCCGTTTGGACTTCCGGCGGGAGACCGAGGGGGTGATAGCAGAGGCGCGTCGAGAGCACTCCGTCGCTCTGAAGGACGGCTATGGCCTCTTCGATCTGTTCATTGGTTCGAATCGATCGAGCGAGAGGCTCGGGCCGCCGTCCGGGACGAGATCGGCGTCTCGATCAGCGCGGCTACCTTCCACCATCGGCCGCGCTCGGGCTGACCAGGCAGAACGGGGTCCGCCGGTCGGCCGGCTTTCTTTGACACGGAGGCGGAAGACATGATTTCTGAAGGATTTCTTTGAAGTGCAGTGAGTGTCACTTCAAGTATCTGCCCCGAGAACAGTGAGTGTTCTTCAGGACGGTAGGTATAAAAATTCGAGGGTTGGATCCCCTTCTTCTAGCGCCAATTGTTGTTGCCCAAAATATTTATCCGAAGATTAATACTGCTGGAAGACGGACAACAAACAACAATTGCGGGAGCACTTCCGAGAGAAGATAAATAATACAAGATTTGCCGGGTTTGTTAGGCCCGGGCTTGAATGCTCTCGCGAGATGATATTAATACAAATATTCGTGGATACAAGTATTAATGAGAGAAATCTAAATACAATGAGTGTAAAAAGACTCTGTTAATCTGGCTCTTGAGCGAAGCTCGGTGTTCTTCGTCTCCGCCGATAATCTGCTGGATGAGATAGGCCGGGAGAAGAAGGACCGAATGATAGCTGTTGCCAAGAGTTGGAGATAGCCAAGTGCTGTGTGTTTTGCTTGTGAAATGCGAGAATGCCAGAGAGAGAATACAAATGCAGGGGGCATTGTATATATAATGGCAGTCGAGTCTTGTCCTCTGGCGGGCGATCGCCTTCCGGCCATTATAATAATAGGGCGATCGCCCGGGCTGTCGGGCTAAAGTCCAAGGAAGATGCTGGCTGTCGGGATAAAGTCCAAGGAAGATGCTGGCTGTCGGGCTAAAGTCCAAGGAAGATCTTGCGATGCACAAAGTCCAAAGCTCAGTGACGGCCGGTGGCGGTCAAATGTGGAGCCAGCACGCGTCCGGGGTCACTGTCATATGCGGCCCTACTGACAACTTTCGGCGGCTTGTCGGTTGGTGGAATGATTCTGCCAGGCTGTGGTCAATGGCCCGAGATTCGCGGATCTTATCTCGGTCCTTGCACGTGGTGCTAGTCTTAAGGTTCGGCCATTGCCGACTGGATGGCCATCGGTGCTGATCGACATGAGGCGATCGTCTCTAGCTGGTCATCAGAGATCGCCATTGGCCAGTTGCTGAGGATAGGCATTTGGTCGGTCACCAAGGGTCGGTCGGCAAGTGCCGAGAGACGGTCGATCTGCTGGTCGGTCGCCAGGAGTCGGTCGCCGAGTGCCGAGAGGCGATCGTATCTGAGGTCGATCGCTTGGCACCGGGACTAGTCCTGGGACCTTCGGTTGGCCGATTTAGCTTGTCCGCTGGGCTAAGGCTTAGGTCGCCTGGTCGAGGTCGGCAGTTCTGCATAGGCTGCTCGGCAGTGGCTCGGTCGCTCGGCAGTAACTCGGTCACCCGACCTCCGAGGCGATCGCCGGTCGGAAAGTGTTAATTCTTGACACAACAGAAGACTTGTAATTAGATTACGGAGTTTTTGTTTTCTAGGAACGGTCCATGAACCACATGTTGGTAGCAACTAGGTTGTGAATGGTTTTTTCATATTGTATGAATACCACAAACGCGCTAATATGATTAATGTGCAAAGTGTAACGTTAATCGCGAAAATTCTCCCACAATAAATAATTAAGTTTATAAGGTTTCAAGGTTTTCCTTTCCTCCATCGAGTTTTCGGAAAATTGAAATCCAAACCGGATGTGCTATGCTTCCGAGTTATCGGGGTAGTCGTTCGGGGAGGACGGATAAATTACCGGGAGCGCATTGGATGCCTTCGGTTGGAGCAAATTTTATCCCTAGAAACCTGATAGGTTGCCGGATAAGATTCAATTGTGAAACTGATTTGCGTCGATGGTATAAACTTAACTTGTTCACGAACCATAGAAACCGTATAGGTTGAGGGGAGTGAACAAGGGGAAAAAGAAGATCGAATCATCCATTAGATGGGTTGGTGTTGGACACCACTTTATGAAAATTAATAGACTAGAAACCTGTTCGGTTGCCCTCTATTAAGATTTATAAAGAACTCGATCACCACTATGAAGTAGAGCGATACTTCCGGATTTCACATGGGAGTGTGTTATTCCGATAAAATAGTGGGAGTTGGGTAACAAGAATAGAAAAGGCCTTAAATTCTATACTCAGAACATAATTGAATGAGTCACTAATTAATCTGTTATACTTAATGCAGACAAATCTCAATATGACAATGAATCCACTCACAATTCTACTCGAAAAGAACACCTTAATGGGACCTAACTTTGTGGATTGGCTCCGCAATCTGATGATTGTCCTCAGTATAGAGGCACTGGGATACGTCTTGGAGACGGACATTCCGGCGCCTCCTATGCGGACTCGAGCCAATCAGGAAGAGATTGAAAACCACGAAAAGTGGGTTAAGGATGACGTGAAAGTCCGTGCTTATATGATGGCTTCCATGTCTAATGAGCTTCAGAGAGCTCATGAGAAAATGACTTCTGCTAGGCAGATTCTATCTCACTTAACCAAGCTTTATGGTGAGCACAGCAGAACTGCTAGATATGAGATATCCAAGCAACTGTTCGGTGCAAGGATGAAGGAAGGTGAGAATGTTGGGGAACACGTCCTCAAAATGATATCCATGATCGAGAGATTGGAGGCTCTTGATTTTAAAATGGATACTTCTCTCCAAACCGACCTTATCCTACAGTCTCCTCGATTCCTTCTAACAGCTTTGTTATGAACTTCAATCGCAATGAGATTGCATGTAACTTAGCCGGGCTAATGAACAACCGGTGACCGCTCGGTCTCGATGAAGACCCGCGGATGAAGGAGTGCACTTGTGATTTCTTACGGACTTCTAAGTCTAAGAATAAGAAGAAAAAGACCAAGAAGCGGATTTGGACCACAAGCTAAGGACCTTAAGGGAAAGGGCAAGGCCCCGATGGTTCCAAAGAACAAGAAGAAGAAGGATACTTGTCTCAAGTGCGGTGAGTCGGGCCACCGGGCTAGAGACTGTCCGATTCTTCATGGCACTTCAGTCTGTAACTTTTAATTTTGGAAACAAATTGTTCGCCATCGTAATTTCTACTTCTGATATCGGATTGGTTCTAGTTCTCATATTTGTACCGTGAATCAGGATCTGGAACAAAGTAGGAAGCTTGGAGCTGGAGAAGTTATGATCACAGTCGGAAGCGGGCATAGTGTTGAGGCGACCGACATAGGATCACTTCTTTTGGGTTTAGAATCCGACTTTGTTTTGACTTTAGAAGATGTACTTTTTTTGCCCAAGGGGCACAAAAACATTGTATCCATTCCGGTCATGGACCGAAAAGGCTTTTCATTTTTCATTGGTGATGGTTCCTGCAAAATTTATTTTAGAAATAAACTAGTGGGTACTGCTACATTGTTGAATGGATTGTATCATCTAAATCTCAGCAACAAAGTAGTTGTGAATACTATAACTAGAAAACGCGGTAGGGATGAAACCAATCAAGTTTTGAAATGGCATCTTAGACTTGGTCATGTTGGTCAGACCAAGGTTTACAAGATGGAAAAAGATGGACTTATGGGTCCATTGAGATCGGATCCCTTTCCTAGTTGTGAATCTTGCCTTAAAGGCAAAATGACTAAGTCCCCCTTCACAGGGAATTTTGAAAGAGCCGCTGATAAACTGGGATTAATCCATACCGACGTATGTGGTGCTTTGGAAGCAGCACGCGACGGATATAAATATTTCATTACGTTTACAGATGATCATACTAGGTATGGTTATGTATACTTAATGAAACATAAATCCGAGGCCTTTGAGAAATTCCAGGAATTCAAGGCCCTAGTCGAGAAACAAACTGGTAATCATATCAAAGCACTTCGGTCGGACCGAGGTGGCGAGTATATGAGTACGGAGTTTGACGAGTTCCTTAAGGAACATGAAATAGTTTCACAACTAACACCTCCAGGTACTCCTCAGCTAAATGGTGTGTCAGAAAGAAGGAACCGGACCCTGTTGAACATAGTCCGTTCCATGCTGGGCTATACTGACTTGCCGATTTACCTGTGGGGGTATGCACTCCTGACTGCCGCGTATATCTTGAACAAATGTCCTTCCAAATCCGTTCCTAAAACTCCACATGAGATGTGGGAAGGAAGGAAACCAAGTCTTAATCATATTAGGATTTGGGGATGTCCCGCTTATGTCAAGAAGACTAAGGTGGAAAAGTTGGAAGCTAGGTCTGCGAAGGGATGTTTCATTGGATTCCCATCTGGGACGATGGGATATCTATTCTACATGCCCGAAGATCGAAGGATCATTGTTGCTTTACAAGCATACTTCCTGGAAGATGAGTTCATTCAGGAAGGCGGAGCAGGTAGAAGTATTTCTTTAGAAGAATACAATGAAACTCCTCAGAGACACTGCAAGAAATCGAATCGAACTTTCAAACACAAGTACAACCACCTCGTAGGTCTAGTAGGGTGTCTCATTTACCTGAGAGGTATGGGCTTGTGCACTTGGAGGAGCTGGGTCTCCATGAGGTTCCAAGTGATAGCCAAGAGACCGACCCAACAACCTATGACCAAGCGATGGTGGATGTAGACTCCGCGAAATGGCGTGAAGCTATGGAAGCTGAGATAGACTCGATGCATGTCAATCAGGTATGGACTATAGTAGACCGCCCCAAAGGCATAGTGCCCATTGGGAATAAGTGGATCTACAAGAGAAAGACTGATGGTGATGGCAAGGTTGACGCCGATAAGGCCAGGCTTGTGGCAAAGGGTTATACCCAAAAGGAAGGGATCGATTACCACGATACCTTCTCGCCCGTAGCCATGATCAAGTCTATTCGCATGATGCTTGCTATAGCTGCCTACCACGATTATGAGATATGGCAAATGGACGTAAAGACGGCTTTCCTTAATGGATTCCTCGAGGAGGAAATCTATATGGAGCAGCCTAAAGGCTTTGTGTCCGAAGTCGATATTCAGAAAGTGTGCAAGCTTCAGCGTTCCATTTATGGACTGAAGCAAGTGTCGCGTAGTTGGAACCTTCGTTTTGACGAGGCGGTCAAAGAGTTTGACTTAGTGCAAAATGAAGAGGAACCTTGTGTATACAAGAAGGTTAGTGGGAGCAAGATCGCATTCTTAGTACTATATGTAGATGACATTCTACTAATAGGAAATGATGTGGGAATGCTCGCCTGGAAAGCTTGGCTTTGAGTAATTTCTCCATGAAATACTTGGGAGAAGCAACCTATATTCTTGGAATTCGACTCTACCGGATAGAGCGAAGAGAACAATAGGCCTTTCCCAAGCCCTCTATATAGATAAGATCTTAAAGCGATTTAAGATGGATGATTCTAAAAGAGGTTTCTACCGATGCAACATGGAATAAAACTCACCTTGAAGATGTGTCCTCAAAGTGAGGAACAACGAAAGGAAATGAGTAATATACCATATGCTTCGGCCGTGGGTAGCCTTATGTATGATATGTTGTGTACAAGACTCGACATCGCGCATGCCGTAAGCGTGGTGAGTAGGTTTCAGCAAACCTGTGTAGGGAACATTGATCGCCAGAAAGAACGTTCTCAAGTACTTAAGAAGGACTAGAGATATGGTTACGATGTATGGCGGTGGAGAATCGGATGTGGTGGGATTCACCGATTCGGACTTCCAAGGACCGAAGGACGACTCGATGTCCACTTCGGCTACATATTTACTCTTAATGGAGGAGCGATCTTGGCGTAGTGCCAAGCAAAGCGCGACCGCTGATTCCACTGTCAGCCGAGTATCAAGCGGCCTCGGAGGCTTCCAAGGAAGGGTTCTCGGATTAAGAAGTTTCTAGGAGAACTTCAAATGATACCATGTGGCCGAGTGCTGTCTACTGCATCGCGACAACGACGAGTCAGTAGCGCAGCCAAGGAGCCGAGGTTTCACAACAAAGACCAAACATATTGAGAGGAAGTATCATCTCGTAAGAGAATTTGTTCGCAAGGGATACATTGTGCCGCACAGAGTAGACTCGGCCGACAACGTCGCCGATCCACCGACTAAGCCACTTTATCGACTAGCTTGGAGCGTCATCCGGAGAACATGGGTATTAGATACCATAGTGTGTGGCATTGAGTGCAAGTGGGAGATTGTTAGGAGTGTGCCCTCGAATGCCACTCGAGAGGTTGTTGAGTGAGGGCATTGTACTTGTAATTATGTAAACCATTTATATAAGGCAAATGAATGTTTCTTTATTTACCGGTAGTTACCGCATTCCTAACTCGTAAATAAACATATAGAAACTAGTCCGTGTATTTGAGAGCAAAACGTTCCACTCCTTATTGGATAAGGGGGTCGGCACCGGAAAGGTTTATAGCTCAAATACTTAATCGTCGCAAGTCGATGAAACTTGGTAGGCGTTAAGTTTATGTAAAGACTTATATGACGTGTTCTTTGACATGGAGAGTGCCCGTCGAACACTAATGGTTAGTGGGAGCACACGTTATAGGTATGCTAATTAGATTAGTATACTCGAACCGACTCACCCTCGATTCGTCACACGGATTTCACTCCGGACACCAATGACGGAATCGAAAGGTTGTGATAGGTATTCGTGAACCTTCGACTTGAGGATTTAGTAGGGATGTGCTTGTGACGTCAAGATTTTCATTAGAGTAGTTCGACCTCGTAAACCTAAGGCGGGGGTCAACCTCGACGTGCATCTTGACGGGCAAGTAGCAGGTCCTACTGAATACCAAGATAGAATTCTTTCCCCTGTTAGTGAACGGGTTATATGTCCTATGCGGTTATTGGCAGATGAGATCATAAGTCTTTGGCCAAAGCATTGGAGCTAGCTGTATTAGATACACGAGAGCTCGATGATCTCGATTTGCATTAACGCATGCATAGCGTCAAGTACAGATAGGTTTTGACTGACCGTGACCCTATAACTTGATCGGGACATTTGAAAGAAGGGTTTATACGTATACTGGTATTCACGATAGAATGGTTCTTGAATGATCCCAAACATTCGTTCTCAGTTGGGGTACGGTGTAGGCCACCAGGCTGGCTAGGTGGTGCTACTACTCTTTATGAATCAAGCTAATTCTCTCATTATAAATATTAGATATTGGATATCTAAATTTAGGATATTAGATGTCTAAATCGATTTATTGGATAAATTGATTTACGGCCTAATGAATTAAATATATCACCGGGTGATTAATTTAATTCATGGATATAATTATTTCTTGGAGAAATTAATTATGTTATAATGTATTTGATATGTTTAATTAATTGGATTAATTAATCGATATAAATACATCGATATGGAATCGGAGTTTATCTGTTTGGACTCATGAGTCCAAACGAACCGAACTCGTCCGAATTTCATCTTGGCCCCCATCCCTCTTTCCACCTTGCTTCCTTTTGTTTCTTGTTCCATTCTTTAATGGATGATTAAGACTTGTGGGGCAAGTGTTGTAGTGGGATGAGTTGTTATCTTGGGTGGGAATAGAATAAAAGTAGAAGACATCATCTCTCAAATGATTCATTCATTTCTCACGGTTTATGAATAGAGAGAGAGAGAAAAAAGAATTTTTGAATTCATTTCTCAAGTCTTCTTCTTGTTCTTCATTTCTTCTTGGTTTTCTTTGAGAAATTTCAAGAGATTAATTGAGAGTTGTGAGTTATACACTTAGAGTGTGATAATCTCATATTGCAAGCTTCATCACCTAGCTCTAGCCGTATCCTCGGAGGATAGCAAGGTGTTGTCATTCCGTTCGTTTTTCCGGCGCGTGGCAAGTAGAGACGCGGTGCTTTCGGCGTTGGATCGTTCAAGAGCTTGGGGAATAGCTCAAGAGAAGGTTACCATTTAATCAACGGACTTCAAGGGTGAGTTTCTATATCTCTTGTGAATTCGTTTTTGATATTCGTATATACGTAGCTCGATCGATCCTCGTAGGGATTCGGATCAAATTAATTTTCGTTTTACCGCTTCCGCTGGGCCTTCGTTTTAGGCAACGAATCCCAACAATTTTAGCCTTAAAGGCGATGTTTAGATGTTTGATTTAGTTATCAGCCTGGTAGATCCTCGAGGAGAGGGTCTACGGCGTGTAATATCCCTGAGTGGATTGGGGGTGTTACATAAATGGTATCAGAGCTTAGGTTGAGGAAAACCTAAGCTGTCGGGTCAAGTCATGTCGATTGAGTCTTGTTTCGTCGGATTTTATCTGACTGAGTCGTGTCGCGACGCGTCGTCTGAGTTTGTTGGTCGTGATTAGTATCGTGGGGGATCACCATCTTCGTGCGACCTGTGAATGTAAGTCTCCCTTCTTTGTGTTGTACCTCGTGTGACACGAGCTATTTTTATGATTATTTGTTAAGTGACGGAATCCTCTTATGGATTTTGATTTCGTGATATGTGGTTATTTGACTCTCATATTTCGTTCATATGAGGAGTAGTGTTGCTGGATTGTGCATGTTGAACTGTATTTCTTTTATCCGATGCATGAGTTCTTTTGTAATGACTTTCGGTATTTTACCGACTGAGTTTTATTTCAAAAACCGATTCCCTTAACCGAGTTTTTGGCATTATGGCCTTGATCATTTTGGCGAAATTCTTATGACGGTATTTAGCATTTTGTAAATGGCTTCTGTGAGTTTTTGAAATATTACCGTCATCAGCCTTTTTGGCATTTTTGTAAATGGTTTTTAGCCTGGGGTTCCGACGCGGGACCCACAGCGCTATGATGTTCCGTGTGATTACCTGAAATTTTTGGGCATTCTAGCCCATTGAATTATCTTTGAAAACTTGAGTATCTTAGAAAATAAAATTTGAGACGTACTTTTAAAATGAATTATTTTCTCGCAGTACTTTCAAGGTGCCTTCTAGTGCCGCAATATGTTTCAAAATTACTCCAATTGAGGACCAAAATGTTTTGAGATATTTTCAATGTTTTAGAAACACTTTTATTTAGACCCGAGGGTCGAATATTCTGAAAGCTTTTCACTAAAAGAAAGTGTCCTCATTTTTACCAAATGTGAAATGGTTCTCCAAAGTCTCAATAACAATGTTTCACGTTTGTACTTTTTGAAGGGTGATACTCAAGATCAACCGGTGTTCTTCTAAATTATTTTCAAAATGAGGTTTTCGTTTTTTTTAAAAACCTATCCATTCCCGTTTGAGGGCTGGGTATGTATGTATGATGTTCGCGTTGTCATTATGATGTTTACTCCCGAGTATGATCGAATTGGCGGTGTGAGCGTTGAGTCGCTTTCCACACATTTGTTGTGCTATCCCCTTGTGAGAGGTGGGATGTTGGTGTTGAATATTGTCGCCTCGTGGTGATTTCTGCATTGTCGCGCATGTGCGAGTTGTTAGAGCTTGGGTTGGTATGGCCGTGTGCATCGGTGATCGTTCCGTTATGTGTCGGTTGTTTAATGTCTTGTTACCTTGCTCCTGTTTTTGTGAATTTCGTGGATGAGGTCGGGGGTAATACCCGTACTATTTTGACTTCTGTATTTTCTCTTTCTCCAGTCTATCGATTCGCTCATGTTCGTTGAAACTTTATGAAATTGTTCTGTATTTCGGTTTCATCGTCCGAATGAACTGTGATCTTGTTGTGGGTCGATCTGGTTATCGTTGTGACTTTTTCGAGTTCGGTTCGATTCTTGTGAACCTTGTTCGGAAGTGACATCATTTGGTTCTATTAGTTCTTTTATTCGAAGTGGATCGGATTTGGAACTCCTGTGTTTTCGACTCTGTCGACTCGTTTATGCTCGTTAACATTTTCTGAACTTTCCCTGTCCCTTGCTTCTGTTGATCGAACGAGTGTGGTATTGTTTTGGAATAACTCGTTTGTCGCTGTGACTTTTCAATCGCTATTCCCTATCCTGTGGATCTTATGGGAATGCATTCCTTGTAGTTCTCACCAGATCATCCTGGGAGTTGTTGTTTGAGTTTTATTATCCTTCGTGTTTCGGACATGATTGTTCGATTTTTGTTGTCTCGATCGTTTGTTTGTTCGGTTTTTGTTCTCGTTTTGTGATTGTTGAACGTTCAGACTCCTTCGTAATTCCCTTAAGTTCGGGAAATTAGTCTCGTTTTCGATCTTCCAACCCTTGGGCGGTGGAATTCCGTAAAGACGGATGCTCCCTTGTACCGGTGGAATTTGCTTGTTGGATCCACTGCTGATATTTTGCCTCTAGACACAATTTCATATGTGCCCTCCCAATCGAGTAACATGCAGCGCTGCCAAGGATGCTCCCTTGTACCGACTACAACAACCAAAAACATAATCAACTCAAATGGTGCCCCCTTTTAAACAAAATGAGATATAACATCTAGAAAATAATTAAAGAGTGATATAAGCAAAACTTATCTCAAGTAAATTTACATTTGAAAATAAAACAAAATGAGAGATATGAAATTTCATTTTTGATGCTGCCAGGACTGAGTATGTTTATAAAACACCAAAGGTGCTCCCTTGTACCGACTGAATATGTTTATAAAACACCAAGGGTGCTCCCTAAACATGCAGCGCTGAGATACGCCAATGGTGATCCCTTGTACCGACTACAACAACCAAAAACCTAGTCACAACTCAAATGGTGCCCCCTTTCAAATAAAATGAGATATGACATCTAGAAAATAATTAAAGGGGGATATGAGCAAAACTTATCTCAAGTAAATTTACATTTGAAATTGTTTATAAAACACCAAGGGTGCTCCCTGAACATGTTTATAAAACACCAAGGGTGTTCCCTGAACATGTTTATAAAACACCAAGGGTGCTTCCTGAACATGCAGCACTGAGATACGCCAAAGGTGCTCCCTTGTACCGACTACAACAACCAAAATCACAGTCACAACTCACAGGCCTGAATATGTTTATAAACTAACCCCAAGTTATACACAACAAAACTTACTTTATTCATAAGAAATTTCAAGGAAATACTACCAAAGAAAAATAGAGCTTAGTCATAGCAACACACTATCTTTCCATACATAGCAAAACAGATCTCAGATATAATTATAATCTTACCTTAGAATATCCAGTCATAGGGCTATGGTTAATTCTTTCTTCACCATTATCAGGTACATACTAAATTGTAAATACACACGCAAGTAAGTATTTATAGATTAACAACTAATTAAGTTTTCAATGATCTGGAATTATGCACCAGTAATTTAGTTACTTACTTTTACTTTATCAGGACTGCTTATGCGCTTACTTCCACCATCACCTCTACAACCATGCCCACTGTCCCCATTTTATAACATATAAAACGAATTGAAACAAACTCAAGCAGAAGCAGTGAAACTTCAGTTTCACAAACCTTTACTAAAACGGTCATAACTTTTGACTCGTTTGCGATTTTGACGCAAGGTTTTTGCGTAGACAAACTAGAAACCAAATTATACAACTTATCTCACGGAATCATAGTCAAACCAAGGGACTAACAGCCTCAAAACACTGCTGCAACAATAGTATTGCTCATCGATTTCTAACTTCAATATGTAATAATGTAAATTATACTTAAACATTTTAAATAAATCGAACAATGCTTCTTAAATCACAAAATTTGGCACATTTCAAATTCAATATCAAGTCAATCTCTCATAAAAATTTAATATCCAAACCCATTAAATAACATATAAAACGAATTGAAACGAACTCAAGCAGAAGCACTGAAATTTCAGTTTCGCAAACCTTCACTAAAATGGTCATAACTTTTGACTAGTTTGCTATTTTGATGCAAGGTTTTCGCGTAGACAAACTAGAAACCAAATTCTACAACTTATGTCATGGAATCATAGTCAAAACAAGGGATTAACAGCCTCGAAACCCTGCTGCAACAAAAGTACAGTAGGTAGCTAAACTGCTCTTCCACTTCTAACATCAATATGTAATAATGTAAATTATACTTAAATATTTTTAATAAATTGAACGATGCTTCTTAAATCACAAAATTTGGCAGATTTCAACTTCAATATCAAATCAATCTCTCTTAAAAATTTAATCTCCAAAACCATTTTATAACATATAAAACAAATTGAAACAAACTCAAGTAAATCGAAATTTCGGGCCATAAACCTTCACTAAAACGGTCATAACTTTTGACTCGTTTGCTATTTTGATGCAAGGTTTCATGTAGACAAACTAGAAACCAAATTCTATAACTTATCTCACGGAATCATAGTCAAAACAAGGGACTAACAGCCTCGAAACATTGCTGCAACAACAGTGCTGCTCATCAACTTCTAACATCAATATGTAATAATGTAAATTATACTTAAACATTTTTAATAAATCGAACAATGCTTCTTAAATCACAAAATTTGGCACATTTCAACTTTAATATCAAGTAAATCTCTTATAAAAATTTAATCTCCAAAACCATTTTATAACATATAAAACGAATTGAAACAAACTCAAGTAGAAGCACTAAAATTTCAGTTTCGCAAACCTTTACTAAAACGGTCATAACTTTTGACTCGTTTGCTATTTTGACACAAGGTTTTCGAGTAGATAAACTAGAAACCAAATTCTACAACTTACCTTACGGAATAATAGTCAAAACAAGGGACTAACAGCCTCGAAACACTGCTGCAACAATAGTACTGCTCATCGACTTCTAACATCAATATGAAATAATATAAATTATACTTAAACATTTTTAATAAATCGAAAAATGCTTCTTAAATCACAAAATTTTGCAGATTTCAACTTCAATATCAAATAAATCTCTCATAAAAATTTAATCTCCAAAACCATTTTATAACATATAAAACAAATTGAAACAAACTCAAGCGTATAATCAAACTTCGCAAACCTTCACTAAAACGGTCATAACTTTTGACTCGTTTGCTATTTTGATGCAAGGTTTTCATGTAGACAAACTAGAAACCAAATTCTATAACTTATCTCACGGAATGATAGTCAAAACAAGGGATTAACAGCCTCGAAACACTGCTGCAACAACAGTACTGCTCATCGACTTCTAACATCAATATATAATAATGTAAATTATACTTAAACATTTTTAATAAATCAAACAATGATTCTTAAATCACAAAATTTGGCACATTTCAACATCAATATCAAATATATCTCTCATAAAAATGTTAGCTCCAAAACCATTTTATAACATATAAAACAAATTGAAACAAACTCAAGTAAAAGCACTGAAATTTCAGTTTCGCAAACCTTCACTAAAACGGTCATAACTTTTGACTCGTTTGCTATTTTGACACAAGGTTTTCGAGTAGATAAATTAGAAACCAAATTCTACAACTTACCTTACGGAGTCATAGGCAAAACAAGGGATTAACAGCCTCGAAACACTGCTGCAACAATAGTACTGCTCATAGACTTCTAACATCAATATGTAATAATTTAAATTATACTTAAACATTTTTAATAAATCGAACAATGCTTCTTAAATGACAAAATTTGGCAGATTTCAACTTCAATATCAAATCAATCTCTCATAAAAATTTAATCTCCAAAACCATTTTATAACATATAAAACAAATTGAAACGAACTCAAGCAGAAGCACTGAAACTTCAGTTTCCTTCACTAAAACGGTCATAACTTTTGACTCGTTTGCTATTTTGACGCAAGGTTTTCGCGTAGACAAACTAGAAACCAAATTCTACAACTTATCTCATGTAATCATAGTCAAAACAAGGGATTAACAGCCTCGAAACCCTACTGCAACAACAGTACAGTAGGTAGCTGAACTGCTCATCGACTTCTAACATCAATATGTAATAATGTAAATTATACTTAAACATTTGTAATAAATCGAACAATGCTTCTTAAATCACAAAATTTGGCACATTTCAACTTCAATATCAAGTCAATCTCTCATAAAAATTTAATCTCCAAAACCATTTTATAACATATAAAACAAATTGAAACAACCTCAAGGTATAATCAAATTTCGGGCCAAACCTTCACTAAAACGGTCATAACTTTTGACTCGTTTACTATTTTGATGCAAGGTTTTCATGTAGACAAACTAGAAACCAAATTCTATAACTTATCACACGGAATCATAGTCAAAACAAGGGAATAACAACCTCGAAACACTGCTGCAACAACAGTACTGCTCATAGACTTCTAACATCAATATGTAATAATGTAAATTATACTTAAACATTTGTAATAAAACGAACAATGCTTCTTAAATCACAAAACTTGGCAAATTTCAACTTCAATATCAAGTAAATCTCTCATAAAAATTTAATCTCCAAAACCATTTTATAACATATAAAACAAATTGAAACAAACTCAAGCGTAAGCATCAAACTTCGGGCCGCAAACCTTCACTAAAACGGTCATAACTTTTGACTCGTTTGCTATTTTGATGCAAGGTTTTCATGTAGACAAACTAGAAACCAAATTCTATAAATTATCTCACGGAATCATAGTCAAAAGAAGGGAATAACATCCTCGAAACACTGCTGCAACAACAGTACTGCTCATCGACTTCTAACATCAATATGTAATAATGTAAATTATACTTAAACATTTGTAATAAATCGAACAATGCTTCTTAAATCACAAAACTTGGCAAATTTCAACTTCAATATCAAGTAAATCTCTCATAAAAATTTAACCTCCAAAACCATTTTATAACATATAAAACAAATTGAAACAAACTCAAGGTAAGACCGAAACTTCGCTTCGCAAACCTTCACTAAAACGGTCATAACTTTTGACTCGTTTGCTATTTTGATGCAAGGTTTTCATGTAGACAAACTAGAAACCAAATTCTATAAATTATCTCACGGAATCATAGTCAAAAGAAGGGATTAACAGCCTCGAAACACTGCTGCAACAACAGTACTGCTCATCGACTTCTAACATCAATATGTAATAATGTAAATTATACTTAAACATTTTTAATAAATCGAACAATGCTTATTAAATCACAAAATTTGGCACATTTTAACTTCAATATCAAGTCAATCTCTCGTAAAAATTTAATCTCCAAAACCATTTTATAACATATAAAACAAATTGAAACAATCTCAAGTAGAAGTATCAAATTTCAGCGCAAACCTTCACTAAAACGGTCATAACTTTTGACTCATTTGCTATTTTGACACAAGGTTTTCGAGTAGATAAACTAGAAACTAAATTCTACAACTTACCTTACAGAAACATAGTCAAAACAAGGGATTAACAGCCTCGAAACACTGCTGCAGCAATAGTACTGCTCATCGACTTCTAACATCAATATGTAATAATATAAATTATACTTAAACATTTTTAATAAATCGAAAAAGGCTTATTAAATCACAAAATTTAGCATATTTCAACTTCAGTATCAAATCAATCTCTCATAAAAATTTAATCTCCAAAACCATTTTATAACATATAAAACAAATTGAAACAAACTCAAGCAGAAGCACTGAAACTTCAGTTTCGCAAACCTTCACTAAAACGGTCATAACTTTTGACTCGTTTGCTATTTTGATGCAAGGTTTTCATGTAGACAAACTAGAAACCAAATTCTATAAATTATCTCACGGAATCATAGTCAAAAGAAGGGAATAACATCCTCGAAACACTGCTGCAACAACAGTACTGCTCATCGACTTCTAACATCAATATGTAATAATGTAAATTATACTTAAACATTTGTAATAAATCGAACAATGCTTCTTAAATCACAAAACTTGGCAAATTTCAACTTCAATATCAAGTAAATCTCTCATAAAAATATAACCTCCAAAACCATTTTATAACATATAAAACAAATTGAAACAAACTCAAGCAGAAGCACTGAAACTTCAGTTTCGCAAACCTTCACTAAAACGGTCATAACTTTTGACTCGTTTGCTATTTTGATGCAAGGTTTTCATGTAGACAAACTAGAAACCAAATTCTATAAATTATCTCACGGAATCATAGTCAAAAGAAGGGATTAACAGCCTCGAAACACTGCTGCAACAACAGTACTGCTCATCGACTTCTAACATCAATATGTAATAATGTAAATTATACTTAAACATTTTTAATAAATCGAACAATGCTTATTAAATCACAAAATTTGGCACATTTTAACTTCAATATCAAGTCAATCTCTCGTAAAAATTTAATCTCCAAAACCATTTTATAACATATAAAACAAATTGAAACAATCTCAAGTAGAAGTACTGAAATTTCAGTTTCGCAAACCTTCACTAAAACGGTCATAACTTTTGACTCATTTGCTATTTTGACACAAGGTTTTCGAGTAGATAAACTAGAAACTAAATTCTACAACTTACCTTACGGAAACATAGTCAAAACAAGGGATTAACAGCCTCGAAACACTGCTGCAGCAATAGTACTGCTCATCGACTTCTAACATCAATATGTAATAATATAAATTATACTTAAACATTTTTAATAAATCGAAAAAGGCTTATTAAATCACAAAATTTAGCATATTTCAACTTCAGTATCAAATCAATCTCTCATAAAAATTTAATCTCCAAAACCATTTTATAACATATAAAACAAATTGAAACAAACTCAAGCGAAGATCAAACTTCGGCCGCAAACCTTCACTAAAATGGTCATAACTTTTGACTCGTTTGCTATTTTGACGCAAGGTTTTCGCGTAAACAAACTAGAAACCAAATTCTACAACTTATCTCACGGAATCATAGTCAAAACAAGGGATTAACAGCCTCGAAACCCTACTGCAAAAACAGTACAGTAGGTAGCTGAACTTCTCATCGACTTCTAACATCAATATGTAATAATGTAAATTATACTTAAACATTTGTAATAAATCGAACAACGCTTCTTAAATCACAAAATTTGGCACATTTCAACTTCAATATCAATTCAATCTCTCATAAAAATTTAATCTTCAAAACCATTTTATAACATATAAAACAAATTGAAACAAACTCAAGCGTATAATCGAAATTTCAGCCGCAAACCTTCACTAAAATGGTCATAACTTTTGACTCGTTTACTATTTTGATGCAAGGTTTTCATGTAGACAAACTAGAAACCAAATTCTATAACTTATCACACGGAATTATAGTCAAAACAAGGGAATAACAGCCTCGAAACACTGCTGCAACAACAGTACTGCTCATAGACTTCTAACATCAATATGTAATAATGTAAATTATACTTAAACATTTGTAATAAATCGAACATGCTTCTTAAATCACAAAACTTGGAAAATTTCAACTTCAATATCAAGTAAATCTCTCATAAAAATTTAATCTCCAAAACCATTTTATAACATATAAAACAAATTGAAACAAACTCAAGCAGAAGCACTGAAACTTCAGTTTCGCAAACCTTCACTAAAACGGTCATAACTTTTGACTCGTTTGCTATTTTGATGCAAGGTTTTCATGTAGACAAACTAGAAACCAAATTCTATAAATTATCTCACGGAATCATAGTCAAAAGAAGGGATTAACAGCCTCGAAACACTGCTGCAACAACAGTACTGCTCATCGACTTCTAACATCAATATGTAATAATGTAAATTATACTTAAACATTTTTAATAAATCGAACAATGCTTCTTAAATCACAAAATTTGGCACATTTTAACTTCAATATCAAGTCAATCTCTCATAAAAATTTAATCTCCAAAACCATTTTATAACATATAAAACAAATTGAATCAATCTCAAGTAGAAGTACTGAAATTTCAGTTTCGCAAACCTTCACTAAAACGGTCATAACTTATGACTCATTTGCTATTTTGACACAAGGTTTTCGAGTATATAAACTAGAAACAAAATTCTACAACTTACCTTACGGAAACATAGTCAAAACAAGGGACTAACAGCCTCGAAACACTGCTGCAGCAATAGTACTGCTCATCAACTTCTAACATCAATATGTAATAATATAAATTATACTTAAACATTTTTAATAAATCGAAAAAGGCTTATTAAATCACAAAATTTAGCAGATTTCAACTTCAATACCAAATCAATCTATCATAAAAATTTAATCTCCAAAACCATTTTATAACATATAAAACAAATTGAAACAAACTCAAGCAGAAGCACTGAAACTTCAGTTTCGCAAACCTTCACTAAAATGGTCATAACTTTTGACTCGTTTGCTATTTTGACGCAAGGTTTTCGCGTAGACAAACTAGAAACCAAATTCTACAACTTATCTCACGGAATCATAGTCAAAACTGTAATACCCTCGCCTTTAATATTGTATTTTATGATTTAAGCTAAGTATTTTCGCACCATATCTGTGATGTTGTAGCAAGTATCGACGAATTATGTTAAGTTGGAATCATGGTCATTCATACTATATTAATTGTTGGGTGATATTGGGAGAATTCCATTTATGCTTGTTATAGTACTTAACGTACGTTAACCTACCTTATTAACGTACACTATGTATGTCGCCTTACGTACGTAACATCCATACGTTAACGTACGTAATGCGGGAGATCCACCAGCAGTCCGCCTTTCGGCGGGTGGGGCCGAGCGGGGGTAGGTGGTCGGGAGTCGATCGCGACAGCCAAGTCAACGGCTATTACGTACGTAATAGCTATATAGTTACGTACGTAATGAATTGCGTGTTTTGAGGCAGAAAGATCTGATGAAATTGGTTACGTACGTAATGATCATAAGATTACATACGTAAGGGCTATAACGTACGTTAACCACTTCCGTTAACGTACGTAATGCCGAGTTCAGATTATAAAAGTATGTCTTGCCATTCATTTCCTACTCGACCCTTTCAACCTCCCAACTGAGAAAAACGATTCCTTTCCCTTCCAAATCCGTTTCTAAGCCTTTCTAACTTGTGTTGGAGCTTCAGCACTTGATTGGTGACTTGGAGAGTTAGAGATTGAAGTGTATCCCTTGAAGTGTTGGTGTTGTTCTTCATTTTTGAGGTTGGTTTTTCTTTAACTCATATTAATTCCATGCTTATGATGATGTTAGTAGATAAATATTTCACATAATGTTAGTTTAAACTAGTGTAAACATGATAAGTTAATTGAATCATGCTCAAACTAAGTGAAGATTAACATTAAGGGTATTAGTGTTACTTCTTGATGTAAATAACTTCATAATGTGATTGTGTTGATAATGATATACATAAAACCTGATGTATAACATGATAATCGGAAGTTGATTATAGTCTCAACACTAGGAACATGTTAGGGATGATATCCTTAATGATTAAAGGTGAGAAATGTTAAATTTGTCTTGAAGATTCAATTGATTCTTGAAGGTAATATGGAACCATGATTTTTGTCCTCTAAAACCTTTGTAATAAAATTGTTGGAAAGATTATGTTAACCCTTTGAAGATGATCTTCGCTAGATGGGATGAAGTTACTTCAAAAATTTCAAGTATCCGATGAATTAACTAGGCTTTTAATAAATTCTTCAAAAGTAAAACAATGGATGTTGAAAGAAGGAAGTTGTAATCTTCATATGTTCAAATTAATCGATTTCGTTAAAGGGTGTTAATCACTACATTAATAGGTTGATAATGTTCTTAAGAGGATTGTGTTGAATATGATGATACAAATGCGGTAGAGGAGTAGCCGAATTCCATTTCATTAATTTGTGCGTGTTAAGAGACGTAAATTAAGATGATGATCTTAGTTCACTAAAAACTTAAACTTATGTTTCATATAGTAATCAAGTTTTGAATGTAATCGTTGGTAAAATAATGAAGAACGTAATTAAACACAAACTTATATCGTAATTGGAAGTGTCGATGATTTGAAAAGATATTTTCACGATATTACATTAATAATAAACTAGACATCAAGTATTTGACATTAATATTAGAATATGTGAATGAACATGATAAACATACGATGATTTGTAATAAGAACATTAAAGTGATCAATAGGATAATTGATTTATTCAAGTAAATTTACGAATATTATTTATGTAATAATACCGTTATCGTACGAATGTGTTGTTGAATGAATTACATTTCATTCAAGGTTGCTTGTTCACGTGAGTATTGTTAGACGAGGATACCTTTCGTTTGACCATTCAAAGAAGGATTATTCATCTACGGAATTGAGGCAAGTTATCTTGCTTGGTTATAATGATGATTGAATTCTTGTGATTATTATGCGTTTCGTGTGTATGAAATGTTCTGATAATCTATGATTCGTGATATGGTGATACCCTTGATCATATTGTCATGGTGTTGGGGATGATATACCCGAAATTACCGTCCTTATTACCGTTAGTCCTTTTGAGCTTTGTTGACACTTCGGTGAGTTGTTCGATTCCTTGGTAAAAGTGTAATTCGTTGAGTTTCGTTGTCATGTTGTATCGTGACATCTCTGGAGTCATATCTGCGCGCCGATTGGTTATGTGTAGGATTTTTAGCTGGGCACTTGATGATCATGCGTGGATGTTTTCCGCATTTAGATCGTGCACACGAGACGTAGTTCGTGAGGCTAATTAGGTACATCGTCCCACGTATATTTTGGATTCCGTATACGGGGTGGACATGTGCACGGACACATTTCCGGATCGGGCGTACTGTGACGTCCGTCTTGAGCCATATTATATGGTCATTCGTGTATTTGGTTATGTTCGACAGTTGGGACTGATTGTTATACGCCTTCGGGGTATATTCAGTAGTCGATGGTTTTCTTTGAGATCAGTATATATATATATATATATATGAATTGTATAATGTCATGAGAATTATTATCATGTATAACTGACCCTGTGGTTTGGGGCGAAATACTTGTATTTCAGGGCGAGGAAAGGGCAAGGCACAGGAGGAGCACAATAGCGACGGAGGGTTCTGAAGTATGCTATTTCGGGGGCCCCGAGTCTTTTGGTTGTTCAGTTATGTTTTATTGTGACTTTCATTTTATTTTGTGTCGGATGAATGTACTAAAATTTGTTAGGTACTGCCCATCGTCATATGGTCTGTACCGAATATGGATCCTGTGTATGTTTGCTCGTATTAAAGACATGAATAACTCATACTCCACACCGGGGTTTTGATAAATATTGTGGTACGGTGCCACGTTGTCAGAATAAATGTATATTGTCATATCGCCTGGTGGGTCCCGGTAGGGGTCCACGGCACTGTAATAGCCGCTGTTTTTGGGCTGTTACAGAAGATGGTATCAGAGAATGTGTTTTTATTTTAAGTCATTATAGAATCGAAATAGCATCAAGAAACCTTCGTGCCACGTGTAACCTGTGCAAGCGCCTGACCCGTCGAATACGGTATGTTCTCATGAACCATAATTTGATTACTGGCATGATATTGACGACGTATTGGTCTCCTTACTTATCTTGGCATCTTGCTAACATGAGGTAAAATTCATCTGTTTGAAGTGAACCTAAATTAATTATGTGATTGGAATTGTTTCGACTTGATGTTGATATGATATTGAGTGTGTAACACTTGTAGTGCCAGTGATTCTTTACAAACTGCTTTGTTGGATAGGAAATTCCCTGTTGCTATTAACTTAGCATGAATTATGATTGATAAATCGAACTGTACTTGTGACTTGATTCTTTCAGTATGGAAAGGAATCCGAGAGGCCGTGGCAGAGGGGGACGAGGCCGCGTAAGAGGCCGAATTCCAATACCACGAGCCAACAGACGCGCGAATGTGGAACAGAGTTCCGCAGGCAGTGATTCGCCTTCTAGGGACCAATCACACCACACCGGAGAGAATGCACGTGTCGATCCTTACACCGTGATGCAGGGCATGATGGCCCAGATGACCCAAATGGGTCAGCTGATGGAAGCTATGCAGAGGAATACTACTGGTCAACAGCAGGGGCAACAGCCTCCGCCTCTGGTGCCTGGCGGGATTGTGAGCCGGATTATTAGCGACATATCACGACAGCGACCTCCGACTTTTGAAGGATCATCTGAGCCTGCTGACATTGTACACTGGATAGAGCATTTCGAGAAACTGTTCGAGATGGTGGAGTGCCCAGAGGAAAATCGAGTTGCTGTGGCAGCCTACTACCTTAGTAAGAGTGCCCATACTTGGTGGCTTTCTGTGAGGCCTGCCGAAGGCGCGAGTACTTGGGAGGAATTCAAGAATCTTATGCTAGATCGTTACTATCCTGCACCCCTCCGTGAAGCCAAACTGTCCGAATTACTGAACCCCGACCCATCGGAAGACGAGGATGTGTTAGCGATTGCTGAAAAATTCCAAGCACTTCTCCCTTTTGCTACGTCAGTTGTCCGTTCGGAAGCTGATAAGATCAAATATTTCCTCAAAAGGCTTAAACCCCGAATAAGGATGCAATTACTCAATCACCACTGCATTTACCTTACGGAGTTTATTGAGAAGGCTTTGGAGTATGAACTTACTGCGAAGGAGATTTCTAAGAAGCGACCTCGCTTCCAACAAGAGATCCAGAACTGCACTCCAAGGAGACAAGAATCGGGGTATTCAAGAAACCCCAGCCTGTACCAAATCCTTCTGAGCGGCCACCTATGGCACCGAAACCGGCAGGAGTGCACTCTCGGGCAATCATCTCACCTGTCGTGTGTTATAACTGTGGGGACCAGGGGCATATCAGCTCCAAGTGTCCGAAGCCGGCCGTTGCCTGTCACACTTGCGGGAAGAACGGTCATCGTGCTCGCTATTTCCGGGGTGGACTCGGGCGTGCTCCAGTAGCATCTCTTGCTCCAAAGATGATCTTGCTCAGAACGTGCTCCTCCATCCACTTCTTACCGAGACTACCCGGGCGAACAAAGGGATGGGCCGTGGAAATCAAGCCGGTACACTCCTTAGGGTTGCAAAACCCGAGTCTACGAGATGAAGAAAGCCGATGATCCCGAAGCCAACATGATTGCAGTACTCTCGAGATCCACTCTCGGCCGTTTGTGTTCTTTTTGATCTTGGTGCTTCACACTCCTTTTTGTCTAGTTCTTGTTTGAGTCGTTTGGATTTGAATCATGTTTCCGATTGTTAACCTTATTTAATTGGTCTAACCGATGGTAGAAGAATTATTGGGAGTCGTGAAGTACTAATCGTCTGATTAGCATGAACAACCGTGAGTGGTTGTCCGACTTGATTGTGGTTGATTTACCTAAAGATGATGTAATCTTGGGTATCGACTGGATGGATCATCACGATGCCGTGCTTAGCGTCCGTAAGCGAATGGTGACCGTCACATCGGATGATGGCGTCGAGTGTATTTTTTGGGGTGATAATCCCAATCATTCTGGGAGAGTCATCAGCGCTATGAAGGCTGTGAGATTACTGAACCAGGGATGCATTGGTTATTGGTGTTACATGACCAAGACAACTGACCGGCCAGTCAAATTGATTGATATTCCAGTAGTTCGAGATTATCCAGATGTATTTCCAGAAGAGCTTCCAGGAATACCCCCACAGCGAGAGGTAGAATTCACCATTGAGTTGGAGCCAGGGACATCCCCGCTTTTGAAAGCACCATATCGTATGGCCCCGACTGAGATGCAGGAGTTGAAAAGACAACTCGAAGAATTAACTGAGAAAGGATATGTTCGACCCAGTGCATCCCCTTGGGGAGCGCTGGTGTTATTCGTACGGAAGAAGGACGGATCGCTGCGTTTGTGTATTGATTACCGGGAGCTGAACAAAGTAACAATTAAGAACAAATATCCTTTACCTCGCATTGATGATCTATTGGATCAGCTCCAGGGAGCCATTGTATTTTCCAAGATCGACTTGAGGTCCGGGTACCACCAATTGCGGATTCAAGAGTCTGACGTCCCGAAGACAGCTTTTCACACTCGCTATGGGCATTATGAGTTCGTTGTCATGCCATTCGGACTGACTAATGCACCTGCAGTGTTCATGGAATTGATGAATCGGGTTTTTATTAATTATTTGGATCGTTTTGTAGTCGTTTTTATTGACGACATCTTGGTCTACTCTCGTGATCATGAGGAGCATGAGTGTCACCTCCGCCAGGTTCTCGATGCATTAAGGCGAGAACAACTCTATGGAAAATTTTCTAAGTGTGAATTCTGTATGTCTGAAGTTATTTTTCTGGGACATGTGATATCAGCAGAGGGAGTAAGAGTAGACCCACATAAGACGGAAGCTATCCGAGACTGGCTACCTCCGAAGAACGTGAAGGAAGTTCGTAGTTTTCTGGGTCTAGCAGGCTATTACAGGCATTTATCGTGGAAGGATTTTCCAAAATTGCTCAACCGATGACTAATCTGTTGAGAAAAGATAAGAAGTACTTGTGGTCGGAAGCATGTCAGCAAAGTTTTGATGAACTCAAAGGTCGATTAATTTCAGCACCTGTTTTGGTACTACCTAGAGGAACGGAAGGATTCGTGGTATATAGCGATGCATCGAGACAGGGCCTTGGCTGCGTATTAATGCAGGACGGGAAAGTGATCGCCTATGCGTCCAGACAGTTGCGTCCTTACGAGGTCAACTACCCGACTCATGACTTGGAGTTAGCAGCCGTAGTGTTTGCTTTAAAAATCTGGCGCCACTATCTGTACGGAGTTACCTGCCGGATTTTTACGGACCACAAGAGCCTGAAGTATATTTTTACCCAGAAGGAGTTGAATATGAGACAAAGGAGGTGGTTAGAGCTAATCAATGACTATGATATCGAGATCCTTTATCATCCAGGCAAGGCAAATGTGGTTGTCGATGCCTTGAGCCGCAAGACGGTGCAGGAACAGATACTGGCTCGTTTGACCGCCCAGAGGGAGTTGCAATTAGAGTTCATGAGACCAGAGATTGAGGTCTGGTTACAACGCATTCAGGGACAACTGTGCACGCTTGAGATTTCACCATCCCTTGATGAGACGATCCGGACGAAACAGATGACGGACCCATTCTTATCCAGAGTTCGAGGAGAAATCAATCAGGGGAAGGCCCCTGGATTTGTGGTTCACGAGGATGGACTGATACGCTTTAAAAATCGAGTATGTGTACCAGCAGACGAAGAGTTGAGGAATACTATTCTGAAGGAGGCTCATGCTACCCCGTATTCCATACACCCGGGATCGAACAAAATGTATAAGGATTTGAAGCCGTATTATTGGTGGGGTAACATGAAACGGGAGGTTGCCGAATTCGTTTCGAAATGTTTGACCTGTCAGCAGGTCAAGATTGAGCATCAACGACCAGCTGGCATGATGAAACCGCTTCCGATTCCCGAGTGGAAGTGGGAAGACATATCGATGGATTTTATTACTAGCTTGCCGACGAGCCGTCGAGGCATGAATACGATTTGGGTGATTGTGGATCGATTGACTAAATCAGCCCACTTCTTGGAGATCAAGGATACTTGGGGCCCTGAGAGATTGGCCCAATTATTCATCAAAGAGATTGTGAGACTGCATGGCACTCCTAAGAGTATTGTATCAGATCGGGACAGACGGTTCGTGTCGCACTTCTGGAAGGCGGTTCATCGTGCTATGGGTACACAGTTGAACTTCAGTACGGCTTTTCATCCTCAGACCGACAGTCAGTCTGAGAGGACAATTCAAACTCTAGAGGATATGTTGAGGGCATGTGCTCTCGATTGGAAGCCTGACTGGGAAGCCCAACTGCCGTTGGTAGAATTCACATATAATAACAGCTGGCACGCCTCGATCATGATGGCACCTTATGAGGCATTGTATGGTCGTCGTTGTAGGTCCCATTTGTGCTGGGACGATTTTTCTGAATCTATTGGTACGAAACCTGATTTGTTATTGGCAGCCCGCGAGAAGATTTCCCTAATCAAGAGTCGTCTATTAACGGCCCAAAGCCGCCAGAAATCATATGCAGATAATCGTCGACGACCACTCTATTTTGATGTTGGTGACCATGTACTAGTCAAAGTATCTCCTACTAGAGGTGTTTTCCGATTCGGGAAGAGAGGCAAATTGAGCCCAAGGTATATTGGTCCGTTTGAAATCCTGGAACGAGTAGGCGACCTAGCCTATCGTTTAGCATTACCACCAGCTTTGAGCCGGATTCACAACGTATTCCATGTATCTCAGTTAAGGAAGTATGTTGCTGATCCAAGTCACATTATTCAATTCAACGAGGTCGAAATAGCCGATGACCATTCGTATGAAGAACGGCCTGTGCAGATAGTCGAGAGAAGAATTAAACAGTTGAGGAACAAGACGATTCCCTTATTAAAAATTCAGTGGTCGATACATGGAGTCTAGGAAGCTACATGGGAGACTGAAGATAGCATGCGAGAGAAATACCCCGAACTGTTTACCCCTTAGTTTCGGGGACGAAAATCCTTTTAAGGGGGGAGTATGTAATACCCTCGCCTTTAATATTGTATTTTATGATTTAAGCTAAGTATTTTCGCACCATATCTGTGATGTTGTAGCAAGTATCGACGAATTATGTTAAGTTGGAATCATGGTCATTCATACTATATTAATTGTTGGGTGATATTGGGAGAATTCCATTTATGCTTGTTATAGTACTTAACGTACGTTAACCTACCTTACTAACGTACGCTATATATGTCGCCTTACGTACGTAACATCTATACGTTAACGTACGTAATGCGGGAGATCCACCAGCAGTCCGCCTTTCGGCGGGTGGGGCCGAGCGGGGGTAGGTGGTCGGGAGTCGATCGCGACAGCCAAGTCAACGGCTATTACGTACGTAATAGCTATATAGTTATGTACGTAACGAATTGCGTGTTTTGAGGCAGAAAGATCTGATGAAATTGGTTACGTACGTAATGATCATAAGATTACGTTCGTAAGGGCTATAACGTACGTTAACCACTTTCGTTAACGTACGTAATGCCGAGTTCAGATTATCAAAGTATGTCTTGCCATTCATTTCCTACTCGACCCTTTCAACCTCCCAACTGAGAAAAACGATTCCTTTCCCTTCCAACTCCGTTTCTAAGCCTTTCTAACTTGTGTTGGAGCTTCAGCACTTGATTGGTGACTTGGAGAGTTAGAGATTGAAGTGTATCCCTTGAAGTGCTGGTGTTGTTCTTCATTTTTGAGGTTGGTCTTTCTTTAACTCATATTAATTCCATGCTTATGATGATGTTAGTAGATAAATACTTCACATAATGTTAGTTTAAACTAGTGTAAACATGATAAGTTAATTGAATCATGCTCAAACTAAGTGAAGATTAACATTGAGGGTATTAGTGTTACTTCTTGATGTAAATAACTTCATAATGTGATTGTGTTGATAATGATATACATAAAACCTGATGTATAACATGATAATCGGAAGTTGTTTATAGTCTCAACACTAGGAACATGTTAGGGATGATATCCTTAATGATTAAAGGTGAGAAATGTTAAATTTGTCTTGAACATTCAATTGATTCTTGAAGGTAATATGGAACCATGATTTTTGGCCTCTAAAACCTTTGTAATAAAATTGTTGGAAAGATTATGTTAACCCTTTGAAGATGATCTTCGCTAGATGGGATGAAGTTACTTCAAAAATTTCAAGTATCCGATGAATTAACTAGGCTTTTAATAAATTCTTCAAAAGTAAAACAATGGATGTTGAAAGAAGGAAGTTGTAATCTTCATATGTTCAAATTAATCGATTTAGTTAAAGGGTGTTTATCACTACATTAATAGGTTGCTAATGTTCTTAAGAGGATTGTGTTGAATATGATGATACAAATGCGGTAGAGGAGTAGCCGAATTCCATTTCATTAATCCATGCGTGTTAAGAGACGTAAATTAAGATGATGATCTTAGTTCACTAAAAACTTAAACTTATGTTTCATATAGTAATCAAGTTTTGAATGTAATCGTTGGTAAAATAATGAAGAACGTAATTAAACACAAACTTATATCGTAATTGGAAGTGTCGATGATTTGAAAAGATATTTTCACGATATTACATTGATAATAAACTAGACATCAAGTATTTGACATTAATGTTAGAATATGTGAATGAACATGACAAACATACGATGATTTGTAATAAGAACATTAAAGTGATCAATAGGATAATTGATTTATTCAAGTAAATTTACGAATATTATTTATGTAATAATACCGTTATCGTACGAATGTGTTGTTGAATGAATTACATTTCATTCAAGGTTGCTTGTTCACGTGAGTATTGTTAGACGAGGATACCGTTCGTTTGACCATTCAAAGAAGGATTATTCATCTACGGAATTGAGGCAAGTTATCTTGCTTGGTTATAATGATGATTGAATTCCTGTGATTATTATGCGTTTCGTGTGTATGAAATGTTCTGATAATCAATGATTCGTGATATGGTGATACCCTTGATCGTATTGTCATGGTGTTGGGGATGATATACCCGAAATTACCGTCCTTGTTACCGTTAGTCCTTTTGAGCTTTTTTGACACTTCGGTGAGTTGTTCGATTCCTTGGTAAAAGTGTAATTCGTTGAGTTTCGTTGTCATGTTGTATCGTGACATCTCTGGAGTCATATCTGCGCGCCGATTGGTTATGTGTAGGATTTTTAGTCGGGCACTTGATGATCATGCGTGGATGTTTTCCGCATTTAGATCGTGCACACGAGACGTAGTTCGTGAGGCTAATTAGGTACATCGTCCCACGTATATTTTGGATTCCGTATACGGGGTGGACATGTGCACGGACACATTTCCGGATTGGGCGTACTGTGACGTCCGTCTTGAGCCATATTATATGGTCATTCGTGTATTTGGTTATGTTCGACAGTTGGGACTGATTGTTATACGCCTTCGGGGTATATTCAGTAGTCGATGGTTTTCTTTGAGATCAGTATATATATATATATATATATATATATGAATTGTATAATGTCATGAGAATTATTATCATGTATAGCTGACCCTGTGGTTTGGGGCGAAATACTTGTATTTCAGGGCGAGGAAAGGGCAAGGCACAGGAGGAGCACAATGGCGACGGAGGGTTCTGAAGTATGCTATTTCGGGGGGCCCGAGTCTTTTGGTTGTTCAGTTATGTTTTATTGTGATTTTCATTTTATTTTGTGTCGGATGAATGTACTAAAATTTGTTAGGTACTGCCCATCGTCATATGGTCTGTACCGAATATGGATCCTGTGTATGTTTGCTCGTATTAAAGACATGAATAACTCATACTCCACACCGGGGTTTTGATAAATATTGTGGTACGGTGCCACGTTGTCAGAATAAATGTATATTGTGATATCGTCTGGTGGGTCCCGGTAGGGGTCCACGGCACTGTAATAGCCACTGTTTTTGGGCTGTTACAATAACAAGGGATTAACAGCCTCGAAACCCTACTGCAACAACAGTACATTAGGTAGCTGAACTGCTCATCGACTTCTAACATCAATATGTAATAATGTAAATTATACTTAAACATTTGTAATAAATCGAACAATGCTTCTTAAATCACAAAACTTGGCAAATTTCAACTTCAATATCAAATCAATCTCTCATAAAAATTTAATCTCCAAAACCATTTTATAACATATAAAACAAATTGAAACAAACTCAAGCAGAAGCACTGAAACTTTAGTTTCGCAAACCTTCACTAAAACGGTCATGACTTTTGACTCGTTTGCTATTTTGATGCAAGGTTTTCGCGTAGACAAACTAGAAACCAAATTCTACAACTTATATCACGGAATCATAGTCAAAACAAGGGATTAACAGCCTCGAAACCCTACTGCAACAACAGTACAGTAGGTAGCTGAACTGCTCATCGACTTCTAACATCAATATGTAATAATGTAAATTATACTTAAACATTTGTAATAAATCGAACAATGCTTCTTAAATCACAAAACTTGGCAAATTTCAACTTCAATATCAAGTAAATCTCTCATAAAAATTTAATCTCCAAAACCATTTTATAACATATAAACAAATTGAAACAAACTAAAGAAGAAGCACTGAAACTTCAGTTTCGCAAACCTTAACTAAAACGGTCATAACATTTGACTCATTTGATATTTTGATGCAAGGTTTTCATGTAGACAAACTAGAAACCAAATTCTATAAATTATCTCACGGAATCATAGTCAAAACAAGGGATTAACAGCCTCGAAACACTGCTGCAACAACAGTACTGCTCATCGACTTCTAACATCAATATGTAATAATGTAAATTATACTTAAACAGTTTTAATAAATCGAACAATGCTTCTTAAATCACAAAATTTGGCACATTTTAACTTCAATATAAAGTCAATCTCTCGTAAAAATTTAATCTCCAAAAACATTTTATAACATATAAAACAAATTGAAACAAACTCAAGCGTAATCTGAAACTTCGGGCCAAGAAACCTTCACTAAAACGGTCATAACTTTTGACTCGTTTGCTATTTTGACGCAAGGTTTTCGCGTAGACAAACTAGAAACCAAATTCTACAACTTATCTCACGGAATCATAGTCAAAACAAGGGATTAACAGCCTCGAAACCCTACTGCAACAACAGTACAGTAGGTAGCTGAACTGCTCATCGACTTCTAACATCAATATGTAATAATGTAAATTATACTTAAACATTTGTAATAAATCGAACAATGCTTCTTAAATCACAAAATTTGGCATATTTGAACTTCAATATCAAGTCAATCTTTCATAAAAATTTAATCTCCAAAACCATTTTAGAACATATAAAACAAATTGAAACAAACTCAAGTAGAAGCACTGAAATTTTAGTTTCGCAAACCTTCACTAAAACGGTCATAACTTTTGACTCGTTTGCTATTTTGACACAAGGTTTTCGAGTTGATAAACTAGAAACCAAATTCTACAACTTACCTTACGGAATCATAGTCAAAACAGGGGACTAACAGCCTCGAACTGCTGCAACAATAGTACTGCTCATCGACTTCTAACATCAAAATGTAATAATATAAATTATACTTAAACATTTTTAATAAATCGAACAATGCTTATTAAATCACACAATTTGGCAGATTTCAACTTCAATATCAAATCAATCTCTCATAAAAATTTAATCTCCAAAACCATTTTATAACATATAAAACAAATTGAAACAAACTCAAGCAGAAGCATTGAAACTTCAGTTTCCTTCACTAAAACGGTCATATCTTTTGACTCGTTTGCTATTTTGACGCAAGGTTTTCGCGTAGACAAACTAGAAACCAAATTCGACAACTTATCTCACGTAATCATAGTCAAAACAAGGGATTAACAGCCTCGAAACCCTACTGCAACAACAGTACAGTAGGTAGCTGAACTGCTCATCGACTTCTAACATCAATATGTAATAATGTAAATTATACTTAAACATTTGTAATAAATCGAACAACGCTTCTTAAATCACAAAATTTGGCAAATTTGAACTTCAATATAAAGTCAATCTCTCATAAAAATTTAATCTCCAAAACCATTTTATAACATATAAAACAAATTGAAGCAAACTCAAGCAGAAGCACTGAAATTTCAGTTTCGCAAACCTTCACTAAAACGGTCATAACTTTTGACTCGTTTACTATTTTGATGCAAGGTTTTCATGTCGACAAACTAGAAACCAAATTCTATAACTTATCACACGGAATCATATCAAAACAAGGGACTAACAGCCTCGAAATACTGCTGTAAACAACAGTACTGCTCATAGACTTCTAACATCAATATGTAATAATGTCAATTATACTTAAACATTTGTAATAAATCGAACAATGCTTCTTAAATCACAAAACTTGGCAAATTTCAACTTCAATATCAAGTAAATCTCTCATAAAAATTTAATCTCCAAAACCATTTTATAACATATAAAACAAATTGAAACAAACTCAAGCAGAAGCACTGAAACTTCAGTTTCGCAAACCTTCACTAAAACGGTCATAACTTTTGACTCGTTTGCTATTTTGATGAAAGGTTTTCATGTAGACAAAGTAGAAACCAAATTCTATAACTTATCTCACGGAATCATAGTCAAAACAAGGGTTAATGACCTCGAAACAACTGCAACAACAAGATCGCTCATCGACTTCTAACATCAATATGTAATAATGTAAATTAAACTTAAACATTTTTAATAAATCGAATAATGCTTCTTAAATCACAAAATTTGGCAAATTTTAACTTCAATATAAATTCAATCTCTCATAAACATTTAATCTCCTAAACCATTTTATAACATATAAAACAAATTGAAACAATCTCAAGTAGAAGTACTGAGATTTCAGTTTCGCAAACCTTCACTGAAACGGTCATAACTTTTGACTCATTTGCTATTTTGACACAAGGTTTTCGAGTAGATAAACTAGAAACCAAATTCTACAACTTCCTTTACGGAATCATAGTCAAAACGAGGGACTAACAGCCTCGAAACACTGCTGCAGCAATAGTACTACTCATCGACTTCTAACATCAATATGTAATAATATAAATTATACTTAAACATTTTTAATAAATCGAACAATGCTTCTTAAATTGCAAAATTTAGCAGATTTCAACTTCAATATCAAATCAATCTCTCATAAAAATTTAATCTCGAAAACCATTTTATAACATATAAAACAAATTGAAACAAACTCAAGCAGAAGCACTGAAACTTCAGTTTCGCAAACCTTCACTAAAACGGTCATAACTTTTTGACTCGTTTGCTATTTTGACGCAAGGTTTTCGCGTAGACAAACTAGAAACCAAATTATACAACTTATCTCACGGAATCATAGTCAAAACAAGGGACTAACAGCCTCGAAACCCTACTGCAACAACAGTATAGCAGGTAGCTGAACTGCTCATCGACTTCTAACATCAATATGTAATAATGTAAATTATACTTAAACATTTGTAATAAATCGAACAATGCTTCTTAAATCACAAAACTTGGCAAATTTCAACTTCAATATAAAGTAAATCTCTCATAAAAATTTAATCTCCAAAACCATTTTATAACATATAAACAAATTGAGACAAACTCAAGCAGAAGCACTGAAACTTCAGTTTCGCAAACCTTCACTAAAACGGTCATAACTTTTGACTCGTTTGCTATTTTGATGCAATATTTCATGTAGACAAACTAGAAACCAAATTCTACAACTTATCCCACTGAATCATAGTCAACAAGGGATTAACAGCCTCGAAACACTACTGCAACAACAGTACTGCTCATCGACTTCTAACACGAATATGTAATAATGTAAATTATAAAACATTTTTAATAAATCGAACAATGCTTCTTAAATCACAAAATTTGTCAGATTTCAACTTCAATATCAAGTCAATCTCTCATAAAAATTTAATCTCCAAAACCATTTTATAACATATAAAACAAATTGAAACAAACTCAAGCAGAAGCACTGAAACTTCAGTTTCGCAAACCTTCACTAAAACGGTCACAACTTTTGACTCGTTTGCTATTTTGATGCAAGGTTTTCGCGTAGACAAACTAGAAACCAAATTCTACAACTTATACCACTGAATCATAGTCAAAACAAGGGAATAACAGCCTTGAAATACTACTGCAACAACAGTACTGCTCATCGACTTCTAACACGAATATGTATTAACGTAAATTATATTTAAACATTTTTAATAAATCGAAAAATGCTTCTTAAATCACAAAATTTGGCAGATTTCAACTTCAATATCAAGTAAATCTCTCACAAAAATTTAAACTCCAAAACCATTTTATAACATAAAAAACGAATTGAAACAAACTCAAGCAGAAGTATTGAAACTTCAGTTTCGCAAACCTTCACTAAAACGGTCATAACTTTTGACTCGTTTGCTATTTTGATGCAAGGTTTTCGCGTAGACAAACTAGAAACCAAATTCCACAACTTATCTCACGGAATCATAGTCAAAACAAGGGATTAACAGCCTCGAAACCCTACTGCAACAACAGTACAGTAGGTAGCTGAACTGCTCATCGACTTCTAACATCAATATGTAATAATGTAAATTACACTTAAACATTTGTAATAAATCGAACAATGCTTCTTAAATCACAAAATTTGGCACATTTCAACTTCAATATCAAGTAAATCTCTCATAAAAATTTAATCTCCAAAACCATTTTATAACATATAAAACAAATTGAAACAAACTCAAGCAGAAGCACTGAAATTTCAGTTTCACAAACCTTCACTAAAACGGTCATAACTTTTGACTCGTTTACTATTTTGATGCAAGGTTTTCATGTAGACAAACTAGAAACCTAATTCTATAACTTCTCACACGGAATCATAGTCAAAAGAAGGGAATAACAGCCTCGAAACACTGCTGTAACAACAGTACTGCTCATCGACTTCTAACATCAATATGTAATAATGTAAATTATACTTAAACATTTTTAATAAATCGAACAATGCTTCTTAAATCACAAAATTTGGCACATTTCAACTTCAATATCAAGTCAATCCCTCATAAAAATAAAATCTCCAAAACCATTTTATAACATATAAAACAAATTGAAACAAACTCAAGCGAAAGCATTGAAATTTCAGTTTCGCAAACCTTCACTAAAACGGTCATAACTTTTGACTCGTTTGCTATTTTGACGCAAGGTTTTCGTGTAGACAAACTAGAAACCAAATTATACAACTTAACTCATAGAATCATAGTCAAAACAAGGGACTAACATCCTCGAAACACTGCTGCAACAATAGTACTGCTCATCGACTTCTAACATCAATTTGTAATAATATAAATTATACTTAAACATTTTTAATAAATCGAACAATGCTTCTTAAATCACAAAATTTGGCAAATTTCAACTTCAATATCAAGTCAATCTCTAATAAATATTTAATCTCCAAAACCATTTTATAACATATAAAACAAATTGAAACAAACTCAAGCAGAAGCACTGAAACTTCAGTTTCGCAAACCTTCACTAAAACGGTCATAACTTTTGACTCGTTTGCTATTTTAACGCAAGGTTTTCGTGTTGACAAACTAGAAACCAAATTCTACAAAATATCTCACGGAATCATAGTCAAAACAAGGGAATAACAGCCTCGAAATCCTGCTGCAACAATAGTACTGCTCATCGGCTTCTAACATCAATAAGTAATAATATAAATTATACTTAAACATTTTTAATAAATCGAACAATGCTTATTAATCACAAAATTTGGCAGATATCAGCTTAAATATCAAGTCAATCTATCATAAAAATTTAATCTCCAAAACCATTTTATAACATATAAAACAAATTGAAACAAACTCAAGCAGAAGTAGTGAAACTTCAGTTACCTTCACTAAAACGGTCATAACTTTTTACTCGTTTGCTATTTTGACGCAAGGTTTTCGCCTCGACAAACTAGAAACCAAATTCTACAACTTATCCCACTGAATCATAGTCAAAACAAGGGACTAACAGCCTCGAAACACTACTGCAACAACAATACTGCTCATCGACTTCTAACACGAATATCTAATAATGTAAATTATAAAACATTTTTAATAAATCGAACAATGCTTCTTAAATCCCAAAATTTGGCAGATTTCAACTTCAATATCAAGTCAATCTCTCATAAAAATTTAATCTCCAAAACCATTTTATAACATATAAAACAAATTGAAACAAACTCAAGCAGAAGCACTGAAACTTCAGTTTGGCAAACCTTCACTAAAACGGTCATAACTTTTGACTCGTTTGCTATTTTGATGCAAGGTTTTCACGTAGACAAACTAGAAACCAAATTCTACAACTTATCTCACGGAATCATAGTCAAAACAAGGGATTAACAGCCTCGAAACCCTACTGCAACAACAGTACAGTAGGTAGCTGAACTGCTCATCGACTTCTAACATCAATATGTAATAATGTAAATTAAACTTAAACATTTTTAGTAAATCGAACAATGCTTCTTAAATCTCAAAATTTGGCACATTTCAACTTCAATATCAAGTCAATCTCTCATAGAAATTTAATCTCCATAACCATTTTATAACATATAAAACAAATTGAAACAAACTCAAGTAGAAGTACTGAAATTTTAGTTTCGCAAACCTTCACTAAAACGGTCATAACTTTTGACTCGTTTGCTATTTTGACACAAGGTTTTTGAGTAGATAAACTAGAAACCAAATTCTACAACTTACCTTATGGAATCATAGTCAAGACAAGGGACTAATAGCCTCGAAACACTGCTGCAATAATAGTACTGCTCATCGACTTCTAACATCAATATGTAATAATATAAATTATACTTAAACATTTTTAATAAATCGAACAATGCTTCTTAAATCACAAAATTTGGCATATTTCAACTTCAATATCAAATCAATCTCTCATAAAAATTTAATCTCCAAAAACATTTTATAACATATAAAACAAATTGAAACAAACTCAAGGTATAAAGAAACTTCGCCGCAAACCTTCACTAAAACGGTCATAACTTTTGACTCGTTTGCTATTTTGACGCAAGGTTTTCGCGTAGACAAACTAGAAACCAAATTCTACAGTTATCTCATGTAATCATAGTCAATAAAAAGGATTAACAGCCTCGAAACCCTACTGCAACAACAGTACAGTAGGTAGCTGAACTGCTCATCGACTTCTAACATCAATATGTAATAATGTAAATTAAACTTAAACATTTTTAGTAAATCGAACAATGCTTCTTAAATCTCAAAATTTGGCACATTTCAACTTCAATATCAAGTCAATCTCTCATAGAAATTTAATCTCCATAACCATTTTATAACATATAAAACAAATTGAAACAAACTCAAGTAGAAGTACTGAAATTTTAGTTTCGCAAACCTTCACTAAAACGGTCATAACTTTTGACTCGTTTGCTATTTTGACACAAGGTTTTTGAGTAGATAAACTAGAAACCAAATTCTACAACTTACCTTATGGAATCATAGTCAAGACAAGGGACTAATAGCCTCGAAACACTGCTGCAACAATAGTACTGCTCATCGACTTCTAACATCAATATGTAATAATATAAATTATACTTAAACATTTTTAATAAATCGAACAATGCTTCTTAAATCACAAAATTTGGCATATTTCAACTTCAATATCAAATCAATCTCTCATAAAAATTTAATCTCCAAAAACATTTTATAACATATAAAACAAATTGAAACAAACTCAAGCAGAAGCAGTGAAACTTCAGTTTCGCAAACCTTCACTAAAACGGTCATAACTTTTGACTCGTTTGCTATTTTGACGCAAGGTTTTCGCGTAGACAAACTAGAAACCAAATTCTACAGTTATCTCATGTAATCATAGTCAATAAAAAGGATTAACAGCCTCGAAACCCTACTGCAACAACAGTACAGTAGGTAGCTGAACTGCTCATCGACTTCTAACATCAATATGTAATAATGTAAATTTTACTTAAACATTTGTAATAAATCGAACAATGCTTCTTAAATCACAAAACTTGGCACATTTCAACTTAAATATCAAGTCAATCTCTCATAAAAATTTAATCTCCAAAACCATTTTATAACATATAATACAAATTGAAACAAACTCAAGCAGAAGCACTGAAATTTCAGTTTCGCAAACCTTCACTAAAACGGTCATAACTTTTGACTCGTTTGCTATTTTGACGCAAGGTTTTCGCGTAGACAAACTAGAAACCAAATTCTACAGTTATCTCATGTAATCATAGTAAAAAAAAAGGATTAACAGCCTCGAAACCCTACTGCAACAACAGTACAGTAGGTAGCTGAACTGCTCATCGACTTCTAACATCAATATGTAATAATGTAAATTTTACTTAAACATTTGTAATAAATCGAACAATGCTTCTTAAATCACAAAATTTGGCACATTTCAACTTCAATATCAAGTCAATCTCTCATAAAAATTTAATCTTCAAAACCATTTTATAACATATAAAACAAATTGAAACAAACTCAAGCGTATAATCGAAATTTCGGCCGCAAACCTTCACTAAAACGGTCATAACTTTTGACTCGTTTACTATTTTGATGCAAGGTTTTCATGTAGACAAACTAGAAACCAAATTCTATAACTTCTCACACGGAATCATAGTCAAAACAAGGGAATAACAGCCTCGAAACACTGCTGCAACAACAGTACTGCTCATCAACTTCTAACATCAATATGTAATAATGTAAATTATAATTAAACATTTTTAATAAATCGAACAATGCTTCTTAAATCACAAAATTTGGCACATTTCAACTTCAATATCAAGTCAATCCCTCATAAAAATAAAATCTCCAAAACCATTTTATAACATATAAAACAAATTGAAACAAACTCAAGCAGAAGCAGTGAAACTTCAGTTTCGCAAACCTTCACTAAAACGGTCATAACTTTTGACTCGTTTGCTATTTTGACGCAAGGTTTTCGCGTAGACAAACTAGAAACCAAATTCTACAGTTATCTCATGTAATCATAGTCAATAAAAAGGATTAACAGCCTCGAAACCCTACTGCAACAACAGTACAGTAGGTAGCTGAACTGCTCATCGACATCTAACATCAATATGTAATAATGTAAATTTTACTTAAACATTTGTAATAAATCGAACAATGCTTCTTAAATCACAAAACTTGGCACATTTCAACTTAAATATCAAGTCAATCTCTCATAAAAATTTAATCTCCAAAACCATTTTATAACATATAAAACAAATTGAAACAAACTCAAGCAGAAGCACTGAAATTTCAGTTTCGCAAACCTTCACTAAAACGGTCATAACTTTTGACTCGTTTGCTATTTTGACGCAAGGTTTTCGCGTAGACAAACTAGAAACCAAATTCTACAGTTATCTCATGTAATCATAGTCAAAAAAAAGGATTAACAGCCTCGAAACCCTACTGCAACAACAGTACAGTAGGTAGCTGAACTGCTCATCGACTTCTAACATCAATATGTAATAATGTAAATTTTACTTAAACATTTGTAATAAATCGAACAATGCTTCTTAAATCACAAAATTTGGCACATTTCAACTTCAATATCAAGTCAATCTCTCATAAAAATTTAATCTTCAAAACCATTTTATAACATATAAAACAAATTGAAACAAACTCAAGGTAAGCATCAAATTTCGGTTCGCAAACCTTCACTAAAACGGTCATAACTTTTGACTCGTTTACTATTTTGATGCAAGGTTTTCATGTAGACAAACTAGAAACCAAATTCTATAACTTCTCACACGGAATCATAGTCAAAACAAGGGAATAACAGCCTCGAAACACTGCTGCAACAACAGTACTGCTCATCAACTTCTAACATCAATATGTAATAATGTAAATTATACTTAAACATTTTTAATAAATCGAACAATGCTTCTTAAATCACAAAATTTGGCACATTTCAACTTCAATATCAAGTCAATCCCTCATAAAAATAAAATCTCCAAAACCATTTTATAACATATAAAACAAAATGAAACAAACTCAAGCAGAAGCATTGAAATTTCAGTTTCGCAAACCTTCACTAAAACGGTCATAACTTTTGACTCGTTTGCTATTTTGACGCAAGGTTTTCGTGTAGACAAACTAGAAACCAAATTATACAACTTAACTCACAGAATCATAGTCAAAACAAGGGACTAACATCCTCGAAACACTGCTGCAACAATAGTACTGCTCATCGACTTCTAACATCAATATGTAATAATATAAATTATACTTAAACATTTTTAATAAATCGAACAATGCTTCTTAAATCACAAAATTTGGCAAATTTCAACTTCAATATCAAGTCAATCTCTAATAAATATTTAATCTCCAAAACCATTTTATAACATATAAAACAAATTGAAACAAACTCAAGCAGAAGCACTGAAACTTGAGTTTCGCAAACCTTCACTAAAACGGTCATAACTTTTGAGTCGTTTGCTATTTTAACGCAAGGTTTTCGTGTTGACAAACTAGAAACGAAATTCTACAAAGATCTCACGGAATCATAGTCAAAACAAGGGAATAACAGCCTCGAAATCCTGCTGCAACAATAGTACTGCTCATCGGCTTCTAACATCAATAAGTAATAATATAAATTATACTTAAACATTATTAATAAATCGAACAATGCTTATTAATCACAAAATTTGGCAGATATCAGCTTAAATATCAAGTCAAATCATAAAAATTTAATCTCCAAAACCATTTTATAACATATAAAACAAATTGAAACAAACTCAAGCAGAAGCAGTGAAACTTCAGTTACCTTCACTAAAACGGTCATAACTTTTGACTCGTTTGCTATTTTGACGCAAGGTTTTCGCCTAGACAAACTAGAAACCAAATTCTACGACTTATCACACTGAATCATAGTCAAAACAAGGGATTAACCGCCTCGAAACACTACTGCAACAACAGTACTGCTCATCGACTTCTAACACGAATATCTAATAATGTAAATTATAAAACATTTTTAATAAATCGAACAATGCTTCTTAAATCACAAAATTTGGCAGATTTCAACTTCAATATCAAGTCAATCTCTCATAAAAATTTAATCTCCAAAACCATTTTATAACATATAAAACAAATTGAAACAAACTCAAGCAGAAGCACTGAAACTTCAGTTTCGCAAACCTTCACTAAAACGGTCATAACTTTTGACTCGTTTACTATTTTGATGCAAGGTTTTCGCGTAGACAAACTAGAAACCAAATTCTACAACTTATCTCACAGAATCATAGTCAAAACAAGGGATTAACAGCCTCGAAACCCTACTGCAACAACAGTACAGTAGGTAGTTGAACTGCTCATCGACTTCTAACATCAATATGTAATAATGTAAATTAAACTTAAACATTTTTAATAAATCGAACAATGCTTCTTAAATCACAAAATTTGGCACATTTTAACTTCAATATCAAGTCAATCTCTCATAAAAATTTAATCTCCAAAACCATTTTATAACATATAAAACAAATTGAAACAAACTCAAGTAGAAGTACTGAAATTTTAGTTTCGCAAACCTTCACTAAAACGGTCATAACTTTTGACTCGTTTGCTATTTCGACACAAGGTTTTCGAGTAGATAAACTAGAAACCAAATTCTACAACTTACCTTACGGAATCATAGTCAAAACTGTTGGGATTCCAAAAATAAAACGAAATACGCAGCGGAAAATAAAACCGAATCCCAAACAGGATCGATCAAGTAACGTATATACGAAAAAAATACGAAGATAAAGATCATACCCTTGAAGTCTTTGAAATAATTCTTCGTAAAATTTATGATGATCACGAACCCCGTCCCGAACACGAAATCCCTTCGTTCCAAGCATCGAAAGGTACGAAGCCTCTACTTCACACGCATCGGAAGTTGCCCGGAAAAATTCGATAGCAATCCGTTCTCCAAGAACACAGCTAGGAATTACTATAGGAATTTATCTCTTTTTTTTCTTTCTTGATTTTGTATCACCTCAAAGATGATAAATTAAAAAAAAAAATTCTTTCCTCTCACTCTTCTGCTCTCGGCCAGCAGGTTTTTTGAGTGTGTGTGTCAAGTCAACTTATAGCATGAAATGATTTTGTAATATATTTAAAACAACAACTCATCATGAAGGAAAAATAATGTGAGAGAGAATCTCAAACATTATTGTTATGACTTTACAACACATAACATGCACACAAGAAAATGGCTATGTGAGGTGGGGAGAGGTGGGGCGGCCCAAGGAAGTTTCCTAGAAAACGAGCCGAGCCACTCGGCTCGTGTACCGGACGTTCGTCAAACGACTCCGTTAAATACACTCCGTTAAATCATCAATGTATTTATATTAATTAATTTATCTAATTAATTAATTATATCAAATACAACTATATTTCTCTAAGAAATATAATTTATGAATTGAATTAATTATCCGGTAACTTAATTTTAATTCATAAGACCGCTATTTGATTTATCCAATAAATCATAATTAGATATCTAATATCTAATATTAATAGAGAGATAATAAATTCACATTTATCCGTCAACGCTCCTAATGCGCGACTTCGTAGGTCCGTCTCAGCCGGCATTGGGAGGAACCAATGAGTGCGGGCAGCACTTAGCCAGCCTAGCGGGCCGCACTGTAAACCCCGACTGAGAACGTGTAACATCCCAATTCACAAATGGGACATTACACGCCGTAGAACCCCCGTGAGGTCTACCAGGCTAACTCGCGACACATGAACCACAATGATAACCCAAAAGGTGCATCCAAAAAGTAAGTAAGGCCGTGGCCTCGGCCAAAATATTTTAACGGAGTACATGAGACATAAGTTAAATACCAAATCGTTGCCCACGCAGGGGACTTAAATCATGTTTAAAAATAAACAATCTATCTCCAGTACTCAACACATGCAATGACAAAACAGAAAAATGCAGACTCGAGCCACATCATCATGCCAACCCATCCTTCGCATGCGCATCCCGTGCTAGCTCCTCAGCCCGACCAGTACCTAAAATGCATAAGACGCATTTCCCCCATTTAAGGGGTTAGCATTCGAATATCTAGTGCAAGTACATAATTACACAACATTATATACATACACGATTCAACGCAAATAAATCGTTAGGAAAAATCATTTTGAAAATCAATATTCCGGAATATCACATTAACACCAAAACAGTATATCAACAAGTTTTCCACATCACAATTATCCACGCTTGGTAACTCGCGACCGTACCCATTAGTATCGGTCCCCGCAGGTCCCGCCGACCGTCCCCGGTGAGAAACCACTCGCGGCCGTACCCATTAGTATCGGCCCCCGGAGGTCCCGTCGAACCGTCCCTGTGGAAGAACATCAACACACGCACTTTTGATCCATTTCCATGGCCGTACCCATTAGTATCGGCCCCCAGAGGCCACACGCCATCCCCAGGTGGAAGAGAAACAATCACATTCGTTCAATAACACCATTTACATCATTCGCATCAAAATCATAAGCACATAACGGAATGTAATACATGTACTTGCCTGATTAATACTACGTGAAGGAAAACAGCGAACGGAAAGGTTTTGGCCTGAACAACCTTCACAAATCCGATCCTAACACAATAACGATGGACAACAATCTTAAAACTACGTAAATGATGGAATACATCCTAGTTCTACCCGCTGAAACCCTTAGTCGAACAAAACTTGGGTATCGTCGACCATAAGTGACGAATAATGGAGAACTTGGAGGTTAAAACCACAAATCATAAATAAAATGAAGGATTACAAGTACACGATCGAAGACTAGCGATAACCCAGTAATAATTCGGACTAAAAGAGTCAAATCCCAAGAAATCCCCAAAATTCCCCCAAAATCTCAAAACAAGGGTTTTGGGAATATTTACCTTGATTCGGATGGTGGAAAGTGACTAGGGACTTGAAGAATTCACGCAAGGAACGCCCGGTGGTAGTGAATGATGATCTACAGTCGGAATCGGCCCTAACCCCCGCCTGGAATCGCTCAAAGCCGAGAAGGATAGGAAATGAAGGAAAAATGACGAAGTTGATCGCTGCCCTATTTATATTTAACAGACTTAGCGCACGCTACGCACAAGCATTAGCGTGCGCTAGCGGGCATGGCGTAACAGCCGCCTCCGACCTCCGTTAGCGTACGCAAGCTAACATGGTTAGCGTGCGCTAGTATCTGGGATTAGCGTGCGTTAACGCCGATTAGCGTCTGGTCCAAGATCAAGCACCGAACCCACCGCCCAAATCGCTTGAAATCGATAGCGCACGCTTTAACCCGTGTTAGCGACGCTAACTACACAATGATAGCGCACGCAGTAAATCCCGAGTAGCGTGTGCTACTCAGCAGCTTCGATTACATCACGCTAACAGCGCAAAAGTGCCGAAAAACGAAGCAAGACCAGAATCCAGAATCATAAACACGTAATAATCAAGATGACAAAGTTGAGCGCTGAATGGGAATATAATCTCGATCACTAGAGAGTTTGAAACGAAGCAAATAAGGCAAAATTCCACAAACTTATGAAAATTACAAAAACGGCCCAAATGCCCGAAAAATCGCGATACATCGACGGATTAACAAACCGAAAGTTCCAGCTCGACCAACTCAACCATACAAACTTATACGAATCGAGAAACAACGAAAACGATCAAGTTTTACAAGAATCGAACGCACATGCGGCAAGATATAATTCAAAATGAAATTAGGCAAAAACATCCTCGAAACTCGACCAGACGGAAAAATTCCAAGAACAAAATAGATTCAGAAATCCAAAACAGTGCTAAGCGAGTTGTCTGAAACGAATATACACCAAAAATAGAAATTACCGAAAATAGAAAACGCGGATATTACATTATCTCCCCCTAAAAATAAGTTTCGTCCCGAAACTTACAACGCGAACAACTCGGGGTATCTCGACTGCATACTCTCCTCCGTCTCCCATGTGGCTTCCTCGGACCCATGTCTCGACCATTGAACTTTAACCAGAGGGATGGTTTTATGACGAAGTTGCTTCACCCGACGCTCTAAAATCTGAATCGGCCTCTCCTCGATGGTAAGGTCGGGTCCCACCCGATCTCTCCAAAATCGATAATATGGCTAGGGTCCGATATGTACCTCCTAAGCTGGGAAACATGAAATACGTTATGAACGTGGCTCAGGGACGGCGGTAAGCCTAGCCGATAGGCAAGCTCTCCCACTCTCTCTAAAATCTCAAACGGCCCAATAAACCTCGGACTAAGTTTACCCTTCCGGCCGAAGCGGTAAACTCCTCGTGTCGGCGACACCTTAAGCAAAACATGATCTCCCACCCCAAACTCCAACGGACGGCGATGCGTGTCGGCGTAAGACTTCTGCCGACTTTGGGCCGTTAACAATCTATCACGAATCAGAGTAATCTTCTCTCTCGTCTCAACTACCATATCGGGCTCGGTACCAATCAGCTCGGACGCATCGTCCCAACACAACGGCGATCTACACCTCCTCCCATACAACGCCTCAAATGGCGCCATTTTGATCGAGGCGTGCCAACTATTGTTGTACGTGAACTCAATCAATGGCAAGTGCGACTCCCAATCATCCTTCCATTCTAGGGCACAAGCTCTCAACATGTCCTCTAACGTCTAGATCGTCCGCTCTGACTGCCCGTCAGTCTGAGGGTGATAAGATGTACTGAGTCTCAACTCAGTCCCCAAAGCTTGATGAACAGCCTGCCAAAAATGTGACACGAACCGGCCATCACGATCCGAAACAATACTCTTAGGAGTCCCATGCAATCTCACGACCTCTGCAATAAATACTCGTGCCAGTCTCTTCGGGCCCCAAGTGTCCTTAATACCCAGGAAATGAGCTGATTTGGTCAGTCGATCGACAATAACCCAAATCATGTTCATTCCATTCCGAGTCCTAGGCATACTAGTAATGAAATCCATAGAAATATCCTCCCATTTCCACTCCGGAATAGGAAGTGGTCGCAAAAACCCCACGGGTCGCTCATGCTCGATCTTAACCTGCTGACAGGTCAAACACTTCGACACAAACTCGCTAACATCTGTCTTCAAATTACTCCACCAGTAGTTGCTCCTCACATCCTTGTACATTTTATTCGTACCAGGATGTATGGAGTAAGGTGTGGTATGAGCTTCACTCAAGATCTTCTGTCTCAGCTCAATATCATTCGGTACACATAGTCTGCCGCGAAATCTCAGAACGCCATCATCCTGAACCACAAATCCAGGGGCTTTCCCCTGCCTCACATCCTCCCTCAACTGGACCAAACACGGATCATCATACTGTTTCGCCTTGATATCATCAGTCAAGGATGAAGTGATCTCTAATGCACGTAACTGGCCCTGAATTCTCTGAACGCAAACCTCAATATTCTGACAAATAAGATCCCGCTGGATCTTACTCTGTGGTGTAAGTACCTCTAACATCTGTAACGTTATCGGCTTACGGCTCAACGCATCAGCCACTACGTTAGCCTTACCCGGATGGTAAAGTATCTCGAGGTCGTAATCTTTAATTAGCTCCAACCACCTACGCTGTCTCATATTTAGCTCTTTCTGACTAAAGATATACTTCAAACTCTTGTGATCCGGAAAAATCTTACACGACGACCCATAGAGATAATGCCTCCAGATTTTTAAGGTGAAGACGACTGCAGCTAACTCCAAATCGTGCGTGGGGTAATTCACCTCATAAGGTTTCAACTGGCGGGACGCATACGCAATCACTCTGTCTCTCTGCATGAAAACACATCCTAGACCAAGACCCGAAGCATCACTGTACACTACGAAATCCTCGTTCCCCTGAGGCAACGCTAACACGGGTGCGGTAGTCAAACGTCTCTTTAACTCGTCAAAACTGTCCTGCCTGTCTGCAGTCCACTCGAATTTCTGAGTTTTCTGGAGCAACTGAGTGAGTGGTCTAGCGATCTTAGAAAATCCCTCCACGAATCTACGTTAATAGCCGGCAAGACCCAGAAAACTCCTCACCTCCTTCACATTCTCAGGCGGCTCCCAAGCCATCACTGCCTCTATCTTCTGCGGATCTACCCGAACTCCCTCTGCTGAAATCACATGCCCGAGGAACGTCACTTCCTCAAGCCAAAACTCACACTTAGAGAACTTCGCGTACAACTGCTCAGCCCTCAAAGTGTCTAATACAATCCGGAGATGTAAGGCGTGCTCCTCCCGACTCCGTGAATAGATAAGAATATCTTCGATAAAAACGACTACGAATTTGTCCAGGTACTCAATAAAAACTTTGTTCATCAACTGCATGAACACTGCTGGGGCATTGGTTAGCCCGAAAGGCATAACCACAAACTCGTAATGGCCATATCTCGTCCGAAAGGCGTCTTTCGGAATATCGACGTCCCGAATCCTCAACTGGTAGTAGCCCGATCGCAAATCAATCTTCGAAAAGACTGTCGCCCCCTGAAGCTGATCAAACAAATCGTCAATCCTGGGCAAAGGGTATTTATTTTTGATGGTTAGCTTGTTTAATTCTCGATAGTCGATGCATAAACGAAGCGATCCATCCTTCTTCCTGACAAAAAGTACAGGCGCACCCCAAGGCGATGCGCTCGGTCGAATATACCCTTTATCTAACAACTCTCCCAACTGATTCTTCAACTCTAGCATCCCCGACGGTGCCATACGGTACGGTGCTCGAGAAATAGGGGCCGCATTCGGCTCAAGGTCAATAGGAAACTCCACCTCTCGATGTGGTGGTAATCCCGGCAAGTCATCCGGAAATACATCGGGATACTCGCTAACCACTAGAATCGACGATATGTCAACCCGACCATCTTCCGCCTGCAGGGCGAAACACCAGTAGCCGACACAACCTTGGTTCAAAAGTTTCATCGCCTTCAAGGTGCTAATCACACTCCCCGATCTACCCGGCTTACAGCCGACGAGAGTATGCTCGGTGCCGTCCTCGGCAACTATCGTGATGGTACGAGTCCGATAGTTCATGATAGCACCATGACGATCCAACCAATCATCCCCGAGGATCAAATCCTCACCCTTAAGGTCTATAACAATGAGATTCGAGGGCCAATCCCGGCTCCCGATCCTCACTGGGCAATCCCTAACTTCTCGGTCCCCAACCATACGATCCCCGCTGGGTGTACCCACTACAAACGGCTCACACTCAAACAAGCACTCAAAACCAATACGACTCACACAATCCGAAGCTATAAAAGAATGGGTCGCACCCGAATCAAAAAGCACTGAAACTGGATGAGAAAGGATCTGAGTGGTACCTGACGCCACCGGAATGTCTGCCTCCTCCGTGCACCTCATCTGATATAATCGGGGATGGACTGAGCCCGAACTCGACGCTGCGCGGCGATTCGGCTGACTCCGACCTCTACCACGACTCGAACCCTGCGGAACATGAGTAGCTGGTGAACTGTGATCCCTCTGATCGGCAGTGGTAGTCGTAAATCTAGCGGCCCTGGTGGCCCTCTCACAATGAGCTGCTCGATGCCCGGTCTGTCTGCAAGTAAAGCAAGTAACTAATGGAAGTGGGCAATCCTTCACAACGTGCTCGGGCTGACTGCAATTAAAACAAACTCTCCCGCCAGGTGCAACAGACTGGACTGAACGGTTACCCTGAGATCCACCGGCCTGATGAAACGGCCTCTTCCCAGGTGTAGGAGCAGAACGAGACCTCGAAAACTGACCACCTTTTCCGGCCGAGAACCCACCGGTAGTCTTACGCTTCATAGCTTCCGAAACCGACTGATTCCGGATGACCATCTCGATCGCCAGAGCACGATCCTGGTATTCCTTCAAAGTGGCACACATGAGCGGCGCCATACTCTGTCTAATATGCGGCTTCATGCGCATATTGATGTAACGGATTTTATCAGCCTCCGTTCTCACTTGATCTCTCACGAAACCCAATCACGATTGTAAGAAATGATGGCACGAGAAATAGGCACATCCCGAGGTGTAGCGGTGAAGAACTCCACTCGCGCTCCTTGATTGGCGGCGGACAATATTCTGCTTCCATAGCAGCCCTGAACTCATCCCAAGTGGCCCGACGGTCTCTGGGTGCAACGGCCTCCCACCATTCCGCAGCTTCCTTATCCAGGAGGTACTGGGCAATATGTACCCTCCTGTCTTCAGGACAAGCTACGGCATCAAAGGTCCTGGACAACTGAAAGAGCCAATTCTCCCAACCGAGGGAGTCAGAAGATCCGGAGAAACGAGGTGGGTGCATCTTAGTCACCGTCTGAAGCCACTTACTAGCCTCCTCCTCTGGTGTCGGGGGCGGATTCTGGCGTCCACCCTGAGCTATCTGAGTAAGTTGGGCTACCAACTGTTGAAGTACGGCAGTAGCCGCGGCGTCGGCATTGTTACCCGACGGCACTGAGTGAGAGGCTGAGTCCGCAGAGGACTGAGAAAGTGAGCCCCCCTCATTATCAGCACCACGGCCACGGCCTCGGCCGCGTCCCCTAGCCGGTCTACCACGACCTCTCAACATACTGAAGAAAAATAAGAAAAGAACAAGATCAGAAAGATTCACAATTCACAAGGTTGGTAACACAAGTCACGATTCCGAACAGCGCAAGAAAACGAATTACAGAAATATAAGAGTTCGAGGAGACTTACAGCCACGGGTCGCACGAAAAGACGGTAGCATGATAATATTAGGCTCAACGACTGACTCTAATGACGCAACTGACAGACCCAAATTTCACCGACAGCCTAGGTATTCAAACCTAAGCTCTGATACCATAATTGTAACATCCCAATTTACAAATGGGACATTACACGCCATAGAACCCCCGTGAGGTCTACCAGGCTAACTCGCGACACATGAACCACAATGATAACCTAAAAGGTGCATCCAAAAAGTAAGTAAGGTCGTGGCCTCGGCCAAAACATTTTAACGGAGTACATGAGACATAAGTTAAATACCAAATCGTTGCCCACGCAGGGGACTTAAATCATGTTTAAAAATAAACAATCTATCTCCAGTACTCAACACATGCAATGACAAAACAGAAAAATGCAGACTCGAGCCACATCATCATGCCAACCCATCCTTCACATCCGCATCCCGTGCCAGCTCCTCAGCCCGACCAGTACCTGAAATGCATAAGACGCATTTCCCCCATTTAAGGGGTTAGCATTCGAATATCTAGTGCAAGTACATAATTACACAACATTATATACATACACGATTCAACGCAAATAAATCGTTAGGAAAAATCATTTTGAAAATCAATATTCCGGAATATCACATTAACACCAAAACAGTATATCAACAAGTTTTCCACATCACAATTATCCACGCTTGGTAACTCGCGACCGTACCCATTAGTATCGGTCCCCAGAGGTCCCGTCGGACCGTCCCCAGGTGAGAAACCACTTCCGCGGCCGTACCCATTAGTATCGGCCCCCAGAGGTCCCGTCGAACCGTCCCCAGGTGGGAGAACATCAACACACGCACCCCAGTCCATTTCCATGGCCGTACCCATTAGTATCGGCCCCCAGAGGCCACACGCCATCCCCAGGTGGAAGAGAAACAATCACATTCGTTCAATAACACCATTTACATCATTCGCATCAAAATCATAAGCACATAACTGAATGTAATACATGTACTTGCCTGATTAATACTACGTGAAGGAAAACAGCGAACGGAAAGGTTTTGGCCTGAACAACCTTCACAAATCCGATCCTAACACAATAACGATGGACAACAATCTTAAAACTACGTAAATGATGGAATACATCCTAGTTCTACCCGCTGAAACCCTTAGTCGAACAAAACTTGGGTATCGTCGACCATAAGTGACGAATAATGGAGAACTTGGAGGTTAAAACCACAAATCATAAATAAAATGAAGGATTACAAGTACACGATCGAATACTAGCGATAACCCAGTAATAATTCGGACTAAAAGAGTCAAATCCCAAGAAATCCCCAAAATTCCCCCAAAATCTCAAAACAAGGGTTTTGGGAATATTTACCTTGATTCGGATGGTGGAAAGTGATTAGGGACTTGAAGAATTCACGCAAGGAACGCCCGGTGGTAGTGAATGATGATCTACAGTCGGAATCGGCCCTAACCCCCGCCTGGAATCGCTCAAAGCCGAGAAGGATAGGAAATGAAGGAAAAATGACGAAGTTGACTGCTGCTGTCCTATTTATATTTAACAGACTTAGCACACGCTACGCACAAGCATTAGCGTGCGCTAGCGGGGCATGGCAGAACAGTCTGCCTACTGACCTCCCGTTAGCGTACGCAAGCTAACATGGTTAGCGTGCGCTAGTACTGGGGATTAGCGTGCGTTAACGCTGATTAGCGTACGCTGCCTGGTCCAGTACCGAAGTACTGAACCCACTGCCCGAAACTGCTTGAAATCGATAGCGCACGCTACGAACCCCAGGTTAGCGTACGCTAACTACACAATGATAGCGCACGCAAGTAAATCCTGAGTAGCGTGCGCTACTCAGGCAGCAGTTCTGCACAGTACACTGCTGCCAACAGCGCAAAAGTGCCGAAAAACGAAGCAAGACCAGAATCCAGAATCATAAACACGTAATAATCAAGATGACAAAGTTGAGCGCTGAAAGGGAATATAATCTCGATCACTAGAGAGTTTGAAACGAAGCAAATAAGGCAAAATTCCCCAAACTTATGAAAATTACAAAAACAGCCCAAATGCCCGAAAAATCGCGATACATCGACGGATTAACAAACCGAAAGTTCCAGCTCGACCAACTCAACCATACAAACTTATACGAATCGAGAAACAACGAAAACGAACAAGTTTTACAAGAATCGAACGCACATGCGGCAAGATATAATTCAAAATGAAATTATGCAAAAACATCCTCGAAACTCGACCAGACGGAAAAATTCCAAGAACAAAATAGAAATCCAAAACAGTGCTAAGCGAGTTGTCTGAAACGAACATACACCAAAAATAGAAATTACCGAAAATAGAAAACGCGGATATTACAGAACGAATGAAGGGATCATTCCAGAACCGTTATGTCGTGAATACTATATATGTATAGACCCTTCATCAGATGTCCCGGTCAAGTCTTCGGGTCACGGTAAAGTCAAACCCTACTATTGAGTAAACTCTATACATGTGTTAATGCAAATCAAGACCGACTGATTAATAGTGTATCTAATACGACTATATCAGAATGCTTTGGCCAAATACTTATGATCTTATTTGCCATTAACCGTATAGGACATTCGCCTGCTCACTAACAGGAGATAGAATCCTTTCTTGGCGTACAGTAAAGACTGCTACCTGCCCGTATAGTCTGCACTTCGAGGTCGACTCAGCAATTAAGCAAATGAGTCTAACTACTCTAATGACAAACTAAACGTCACAGGCACATCTTCTACTGAACCCTCAAGTCAAAGGTCCACGTATACTATCACAACCTTTCGATTCATCATCGACTCTCCGAGAGTGAATACCGTGTGACTGAATCGAGTATGAGTCGTGTTCGAGTATACTGGCCCCACCTGTAACACCCCCAAGTTATCCAGGGTATATTACAGCGCCGTGAGTCCCGCCGTGGGACCCACAATGCTAAACATACGCGGAACTATAAACTTGACCGATAAGGTCTACATACAATAGAATGAAAGACGATACAAATGGTATTCAAAACCATAACCAATGAAACCATATACATCACTGCACAAATCAATACCTCGGCAACACAGGCCGGAACATCAAGGAAACTGAAATACAATACTCGAGTATTAAAAATCCATTCCAGTACAACAACACTGAATGGAGGAATCCAAGAAAATAACCGAGGCGAGACACGATCACACTTGCCCATCATCTTCATGCCGACCCGATACCCGTCTGACCGCTCTCCTGGAACCTGAAATACATGAAACGTATTTCCCCCATAAAGGGGTTAGCCGTCGAATAGCTAGTGCAAGTATAACAATATGAAACATGATACTCCTCGACAATAAAGTAAATGTAATCCGTCAATTCATCAATATCCGTCAATTCATCAATATAAGACTAGTATTAAGGAATGACTAAAATCTCAAGACGTATGTGAATGCCGTAAAAACGGTTCGTTCATATCATACGCCGTTACATGTAGGAATGCCGTCAAAACGGTTCGTTCATTACATGCCAACATTATTTCATATGAATGCCGTAGAAACGGTTCGTTCATATCAACCATGGAATCGCACCAGAGGCTACGAAACCCTCAGAGGACCATAGGCCCGTCCCGGAGTGGCTAGAAATAATCATATCATCAATATTTCATACTTTCAATGTCGAGAACGTACAATCATAAATGTATACTTGCCTTAATAAACGTTACCGAAGAACCCGAAGGACACGGTTCGACCGGGAAGCTTGAACCACGAAGAAGACAACGAACGGAAGGGTTCCGACTTGAGTTCTTCACAAGGATGTCGTCCCTAAGTCATATAAATGATAAATCAACAATCGTACGATGAATAATAATCGTACAGCGCACAAAAACCCCCCTCTTAGACCTTTTGTCGGACACTTTGAAGGCGTCGACTAATAACTCAACCAAAACGACGAATCAATACAATCCAACCGTGGAATAACGATGGAAATGATAGAATACACCTAAATAATCATCAATCCATCACTAACCTAAATTACTACGGATTAAAAGGATGAAGTCAAACAAAATCCCCAATTTCCAATACAAAATTCGAAGTGTTCTTGAATAATCTTTCAATAATCCGATGAATACTCCAACAAGTCCATAATCATGCGTATATCACTTCATACCCCATGATTTTAACATCCAAAACATCATTACCCAATACAAAATCGAAATCCAAGATGTTGAAGAAATTACCTCTTGAAGTTTCAAGCACTATGATTCGAAGAATACTCCATAGATCGATGATCCGAGCTTAAAAATCGAAAATAGATGAAGGAAGTCACACACTCAAGTGATAGATGGAGAAACCTCCCTCTCTCAAGCCTTTCCTCTCGTGTGATGGTGAAGAAATGAGAAATATCGGTTGAAACGCGCAAAAACGCGCAGATATAGGGTGGATCGACGTGTGTGCCGCGGCTCAATATAGGTGTGCCGCGCAGACCCAAAATTCGCTCCTGTGGCTCGCAAGGTGTGCGGCTCAGCCAGTGTGCCGCGGCACCGGTACAGCAGCTTTGGACGAATCTGGAAAATGAGAGTGACTTAGCTATTTCGACGATAACTCCTCGTCCGGACTCGATTGACTTACCGCTTGAACCAATGGAAAGCTAACTCGATGCTTTATAATATTGCCAAGATTCAGAATTTTTGGAGTTTCCAAGAATTTATGGTGATTTAACAAAGTCGAACTCTTACGTGGAAAAGTCGCTAAAGAGCACGGAATTCAACGAACGATACCAAACGAACTCGGATGACAAAAAGTGTAGAATTAATCATTCTCGGGATGACGAAACGGTCCCAAGCAAGTCGCCAAAATAGACTTCCGCCAAAAATAGAAAATTTCCGGGAACAAAATTAGGGTATTACATTCTACCCTCCTAAAAGAAGTTTCGTCCCAAACTTAAAACAGTAGGGAGAAGAAATATTTCGCCAGAAAAGCTCAACGAGATGCACAAGAACCGAAACTTACGCCCAAACGGCGAATCATCAATATAGAACACAACAATACATTACCCGAAGGTAAACCAAACCAATGCCGAAAAAGATACGAATTCACAATGCCCGAAGGCTCCAACGGAAATACCGATACATCACAATGGCCTGAAAGCCGAACAGCCCAAAGCTGTAAATCATCACAATACAGATCTCAAAGAAGCAAACGTGATTGTCGGGCATACCCCTCGGCGTATGAACAACCAGTCGCAAATCGTCGGACATATCCAATACAACATGGACTACGAACGATCAATCAATAAAGCTCAAGAGGGACATCACAGTACGCCCGATCCGGAAATGTGTCCGTGCACATGTCCACCCCGCATACGGAATCCAGAATATACGTGTGACAATGTGCCTAATTAGCCTCAAGAACTACGTCTCGTGTGCACGGTCCAATGCGGAAATATCCACGCATGACCATCGAGTGCCTGGCTAAAAATCCTACACATAACCAATCGGCACGCAGACATGATTCCAGATATGCCACGATACAACATGACAACGAAACTCAAGGGATAAAACATCCAATACGGATCATACGACTCACCAAGTGAACGATGACACACGAATAATGAAAGATCGACACGACCAACGATATTCAAAACAACCATCCTGGGATCAGAATTCCCTAAGGACCGATTAATACGAGCAACGATCACAACACAACAGTTCGGGAAAATCCTCAACCTTCAACGATCACAAAATTACCGAGTTTACAAGAATAATAGTGTGCTGCCTTGAATCGGCCAACACGACAATAATAATTCAACGGATGGGAACTATCCTCGACAGTCCCAATTCAATACTTCGATTACCGTAGAATGGCCAATCGATAATAATGATACAACGGATGAGAATATTTTTGACAACGGATGGGAATTATCTTTGATAATCCCAATTCAATATATCGATTACCTTAGAACGGTCGATCGATAATCAATGATACGATAGACTAGATGTCCCGGTGTCTTAAACCGACCACCGAAACGGAGATGACAAAAGGATATATCAAACGTCCCCAATCGGTTAACGTAACATCATAGCTACAGTTCTAATTCGACGACAAAGATTCAACGATGTCTCAGAACGACATTAATCGCGAACAATAATAATCGATACATCGATACCGCGAACCGGCTATCGACAGCAACTTTACCAACAAGTATCGTAATGCCTTGAACCGGCCATTTACAACCAACAGTAACATTTGGCATAATTTTCCGACGGGCTTCGTATCAATGATCCCCTGATATCAATACAATCATAAAGAGACCAAGTCTCGAAACGATACACACATTCATACACATACATGATAACATTAATCTCATTGACCAGTACGAGTATAAAACTTGCCTCGATATTTATACAACGAACTATTACCAATTCAGTCGATTTCGTCTTACGAGTCTCGACCAAGTTAATCTACGAACCCTTCAACCTTAACCGCAACACAAAAGTCATAATCTATGATCAAACATCATATCTTACTGTAAAACGAAGGATTGATAATCAACCGGTTCGATGACGACCAATATCAATACCACCAAACCACGAACTCAATCGTTTCACCATATCTCGACCAATCATAGTCCGAATCGGCCCAACACAGACCCTCACGAATCCAGGTCCACAATACGAGCCGAAATCCGATGATCATATCAGCAATCAATTCGGACCAATAATAAGGGTCTAAATATTATCGGTTCCAAACTCAATTCTTAAACACGAATTGACAAGGTTCCCTTCTCGTAAATCCGTAGTTAAAATTTTCCGATGATCATCGTTAATTCTAACCATCCAATTAGTTCAGCATTATAGATAATCATATTTTAAGGTTATCAAACACTCCAATCATTCGATTTGAATATTTGCTCCGTACGTATGGACTTCCAAATTCAGAGATGAATAATAGTCTCATCAAGCTCATAATCACATTCGTATTTCCTATACAAATATTATTTCCAACACATAGTTTAGCTCTAGATATGAATATTCCATATTCATATTCAAAACATCAACACTTCTTAAAAATTTTCATCACCTCGTATAATTCAAGAGTTCTTCAAGAACATGAAATATCCGAAATCACGTTCAGAACAACATATCCGAGGTATATATCTCCATGTTACCATTTTCTTCATCATGTCATTCATACAACCTCAAGAATCACAACAGAACCCTTATCGTCATATGAAGAAGATCTCAATAACGAATACCTTCCCGTACACAATCTTCTATGTACGATTACCACAAAACATACCTCTATCCGGACTTCCTTCCGAAATGTATACCATAGACCAAGAATATCCAAAATGACATCAACAATATCCGAATACTACAATCTTCACCCCAAAACCTTACGGGAGTATTACACGCCGTAAACCCTTCTCACAAGGATTTACCAGGCTAAGCACAATTTTCCACGTCATTTCAAAAATGTCAAAAAGACTGATGACGGTAATATTTTTCAAATACTAAAAAAAAATCATTTTCCAAATACCGTCAAAACGATCAAGGTTAAAATGCCAAAAACTCAGTTTAGGGAATCGGTTTTACAAAATAAAATTTCAGTTGGCAAAATACCAAAAATCCATTTCAAAAATACTCACGCCGCGGATAAAAGTACAGTCCAATTTATGCATTTTCATTGAAATAAGACGAACATCAAAATACACGATTCCCAACATACTCCCTCCCAAGTAGTAATCCAAAAAGAAAAAAAATGAGCCACTATCAAAGGGATACGAGGATTACCTTGTATGGACGAACCACGAAGAAAGAATAATTGAACTCCATTCCAAGAATCATTAAATCATCATAGTCATCATATGGCCTCAAGAACACCAAGATCTCTATGATTCCATAATCATAATCAACATATTCAAAGCATATCATTATCTTCCTTCAACATAAACCTCATAGAATATGGATAACACAAGAAATCACTTCAAGAATCAACAATAGTTCCATAACCAAGCTCTAATTCCACGATTCCAAGCTCACAATCATGTTAAAAGTGTTTAGAACACTCTTAAAAGTAAAGAGGGACGAGTTTTGGAGAGAAATATCTCAAAGGATCGTGAGAGAAATGAAAGGCAACACTTCAATATATAAATTGCACTCTCATTACGTACGTAAGTGTCCTTTCTTAACGTACGTAACAACTTTAACGTACGTAATCCAATATCCATAACGTACGTAACCAACTCACTGTCTCATTCCGTGCAGTCCATTACGTGCGTAACCCATACCATAAAACGTACGTAATATACCAGTTGACTTGCTACGGTACAATGGTTGTGTTACGTACGTAACACGTCCTGTATAACGTACGTAACGCGTCCTGTATAACGTACGTAAAACGTACGTTGACTCACCTATCAACATCCTTCGCCGAAAGTGCCGAAACAGGGTCCCACCTGCCGACCAGGACTCGGTTCTGTCCGATGCCTTCGTTACGTACGTAATACCTTAGCCTTAACGTACGTAACTATGCCAATCTTACGTACGTAATCTCACCTTATTAACGTACGTAATAATTCCATTCTTAGCCAATTTCAACAATTCCTGTCCAAAGTCATGACATACCAAATACGAGCATACGGCAAAATCAATACATATACTCAATTCAATAACATTTTCAAACGTTCACAACGTCCTCGAGCATAATTAACCATCCACGATATCCAATATATAAACGAAAAAAAATATATCCGGAAAATCGGGGTATTACACTCTACCCCCCTTAAAAATAGGTTTCGTCCTCGAAACTTACAATCACTCGTACAAACAACATTTTAACGGGAATTCAATTTCACCAAGAATTATCGAATAATTCGAACAACATACTTACAAGTCCGTGAAGTCGAAGATCTCCCGTGATACTAGCATGCGACTCCTAAACAAAGTCTCAACATAATACCGATACACACCATTATCGAAATTAGCAACTTAACAAAATCTCAAGGAAGAGTTCACGTCCGTGACCACGACCACGATTCTTCCTACTTTCAGCCAACATTCTGAAGGGCACATACATGCGTAAGTATAATCCGAATCGCACATTCTCGAAGTGACCAATTTCCAAGAATACCAAGCTATAAACGAAACGATTAAGAAGAATACAAGAAGAGTGAGAGGACTTACAAGTACCGGTCGCACTGTGATGATGGCAGAGTAGTGATACTGTGGGCAATTGCCGACTCAATCGACCCAAAAGACCGACAGCCTAGGTATCCATAAACCTAAGCTCTGATACCATATTCTGTAACACCCCCAAGTTATTCAGGGTATATTACAGCGCCGTGAGTCCCGACGTGGGACCCATAAGGCTAAACATACGCGGAACTATAAACTTGACCGATAAGGTCTACATACAATAGAATGAAAGACGATACAAATGGTATTCAAAACCATAACCAATGAAACCATATACATCACTGCACAAATCAATACCTCGGCAACACAGGCCGGAACATCAAGGAAACTGAAATACAATACTCGAGTATTAAAAATCCCTTCCAGTACAACAACACTGAATGGAGGAATCCAAGAAAATAACCGGAGACGAGACACAGTATCACACTTGCCCATCATCTTCATGCCGACCCGATACCCGTCTGTCCGCTCTCCTGGAACCTGAAATACATGAAACGTATTTCCCCCATAAAGGGGTTAGCCGTCGAATAGCTAGTGCAAGTATAACAATATGAAACATGATACTCCTCGACAATAAAGTAAATGTAATCCGTCAATTCATCAATATCCGTCAATTCATCAATATAAGACTAGTATTCCGGAATGACTAAAATCTCAAGACGTATGTGAATGCCGTAAAAACGGTTCGTTCATATCATACGCCGTTCCATGTAGGAATGCCACAAAGCGGTTCGCTCATTACATGCCAACATTATTTCATATGAATGCCGTAGAAACGGTTCGTTCATATCAACCATGGAATCGCACTGCAGGCTACGAAACCCTCGAGAGGACCATAGGCCCGTCCGGAGTGGCTAGAAATAATCATATCATCAATATTTCATACTTTCAAAGTCGAGAACGTACAATCATAAATGTATACTTGCCTTAATAAACGTTACCGAAGTTCCCGAAGGACACGGTTCGACCGGGAAGCTTGAACCACGAAGAAGACAACGAACGGAAGGGTTCCGACTTGAGTTCTTCACAAGGATGTCGTCCCTAAGTCATATCAATGATAAATCAACAATCGTACGATGAATAATAATCGTACAACGCACAAAAACCCCCCTCTTAGACCTTTTGTCGGACACTTTGAAGGCGTCGACTAATAACTCAACCAAAACGACGAATCAATACAATCCAACCGTGGAATAACGATGGAAATGATAGAATACACCTAAATAATCATCAATCCATCACTAACCTAAATTACTACGGATTAAAAGGATGAAGTCAAACAAAATCCCCAATTTCCAATACAAAATTCGAAGTGTTCTTGAATAATCTTTCAATAATCCGATGAATACTCCAACAAGTCCATAATCATGCGTATATCACTTCATACCCCATGATTTTAACATCCAAAACATCATTACCCAATACAAAATCGAAATCCAAGATGTTGAAGAAATTACCTCTTGAAGATTCAAGCACTATGATTCGAAGAATACTCCATAGATCGATGATCCGAGCTTAAAAATCGAAAATAGATGAAGGAAGTCACACACTCAAGTGATAGATGGAGAAACCTCCCTCTCTCAAGCCTTTCCTCTCGTGTGATGGTGAAGAAATGAGAAATATCGGTTGAAACGCGCAAAAACGCAGATATAGGGTCGATCGACGTGTGTGCCGCGGCTCAATATAGGTGTGCCGCGCACAGACCCAAAATTCGCTCCTGTGGCTCGGCGGTGCCGCGGCTCAGCCAGTGTGTGCCGCGGCACCGGTACAGCGCTTTGGACGAATCTGGAAAATGAGAGTGACTTAGCTATTTCGACCATAACTCCCTCGTCCGGACTCCGATTGACTTACCGTTTGAACCAATGGAAAGCTAACTCGATGCTTTATAATATTGCCAAGATTCAGAATTTTTGGAGTTTCCAAGAATTTATGGTGATTTAACAAAGTCGAACTCTTACGTGGAAAAGTCGCTAAAGAGCACTGAATTCAACAGAACGATACCGAAACGAACTCGGATGACAAAAAGTGTAGAATTAATCATTCTCAGGATGACGAAACGGTCCCAAGCAAGTCGCCAAAATAGACTTCCGCCAAAAATAGAAAATTTCCGGGGAACAAAATTACGGGTATTACACCACCGATATACTTATAACTCTGCTATCAAGATGTGCACACGTCCTAGCATCAGTTATACAAGTCGTATTAAAACTTAATGCCCATTTTAAGTTTATAGACTTGCGAACAATTTACGTAAATAAACTTTAAACACTTCCAATGCATATTCTCTTATCCCATAACGAGAATGGAATGTTCGATTTATTTACATGGACTTCACTTCAATGTTTACCAAGTCAAGAATGCAATTGAAATACAATAAACAGTGAATGAATCGTATTGCCTTTTTATTAATAATTCCATAATTACAAGTATAATGCCCTTACTCTCTCATCCCCTGAGTGGCATTCGAGGGCATATTCCTAACAATCTCCCACTTGCACTCAATGCCACACATCATGGTATCCAATACCCATGTTCTTCAGATGTCTTTCTAAGACGGCCTGAGATAATGGCTTAGTCAGCGGGTCAGGGACATTGTCTTCTGAGTCTACTCTTTGCAATAAAACATATCATTTTTCCACCATCTCTCAAACGATGTGGTATTTTCTCTCTATATGCTTGGTGTTGTGGTAAGCCCTAGGCTCCTTGTCTTGGGCGACAGCTCCATCATTATCACAGAATAGTGATATAGGCAGCTCCGCATTAGGCACCACTTGAAGTTCTTGCATAAACTTCTGCATCCAAAATGCTTCTTTGCTAGCCTCTGGGGCAGCTTGATACTCTGCTTGGCAGGTGGAATCTACAGTAGCAGTTTTCTTGGAGCCTCTCCAAGATACTGCTCCTCCATTGAGAGTAAACAAATACCCAGATGTCGACTTAGAGTCGTCATTGTCTCCTTGAAAATTAGAATCGGTGAATCTAATCACCCTCAGTTCTCCACCACCGTAAGTAAGAACCAAATCTCTAGTTCTTCTTAAGTACTTAAGAATGTTCTTTACGACAGTCCAGTGTTCCCTACCCGGGTTTGCTTGAAATCGGCTTACCATACTCACAGCGTAGGCTAAGTCCGGTCTCGTTCACAACATAGCGTACATGAGGCTACCCACTGTCGAGGCATAGGGTACCTTACTCATCTCTCTTGTCATCCTCACTTTGAGGACACATTTTCGTGGTGAGATGAATTCCATGTCGCATGGGAAGGAACCCTCTTTTAGATTCATCCATCTTGAATCTTCTCAGGATTTTATCTATATAGAGGGCTTGGGAAAGTCCTATCATTCTTCGCGGTCTATCTCTGTAAAGACGGATCCCTATAATATAGGAAGCTTCTCCCAAGTCTTTCATGGAGAATGTTTTAGAAAGCCAAGCTTTCACAGTGCTGGGCATTTCTACGTTATTTCCTATAAGTAGAATATCATCTACATATAGTACTAAGAATGCAATATTGCTCCCACTGACCATTTTGTAAACACACGGTTCCTCCTCATTTCGTACGAAGTCTAAGTCCTTGACTGCTTCGTCAAATCGAAGGCTCCAACAACGAGAAGCTTGCTTCAGCCCATAAATGGCTCGTTGCAGCTTATTCACCTTATCAGACCTTCGAAGTGGAGGTTGTGTTAAAATAGGTTCGGTTCCTTATCCCTGATCAGATGTCTCCTTAGGACCTTCATTATGCTCTTCCAAAGAGATATTTCTACCCGAGCCACCTTCCTAAATGAATTCATCCTCAAGTAAGTGCGCTTGTAATGCCACAACGACCCTATGGTCTTCTGGCATGTAGAATAGATAACCCATAGAGTCCTCTGGGTATCCAATGAAACGTCCTTTGATGGACCTCGCTTACAGTTTGTCCAACTTAGCCTTCTTGACATAGGCTGGATATCCCCAAATCCTTATATGATTAATGCTTGGTTTCTTACCATTCCACATCTCATGCGGAGTGATTGGAACGGATTTGGAATGACATCTATTAAGGATATAGGCAGCGGTTAGTAAGGCATACCCCCACAGGTAAATAGGTAAATCAGTGTAATTTAACATAGAGCGAACCATGTTCTACAAAGTTCGATTTCTCCTTTCTAAAACACCATTTAACTGTGGGGTTCCTGGTGGCGTCAATTGTGAAACTATTCCATGTTCCTTAAGGAACTCATAAAACTCTGTGCTCATATATTAGCCACCTCGGTCCGACCGAAGTGCTTTGATATGACATCCAGTCTGTTTTTCAACTAGGGCCTTAAATTCTTTGAATTTAGTAAAGGCTTCGGATTTATGTTTCATTAAGTACACAATCCCATACCTAGTATGATCATCTGTGAACGTTATGAAATATTGATATCCGTCTCGGGCTACATCTAAAGCACCACAAACATCGGTATGTACCAATCCAAGTTTATCGGCAGCCGTTTCAAAAGTCCCTGTGAAGGGGGACTTAGTCATTTTGCCTCTAAGGTAAGATTCACAAGTTGGATAGGGTTCTACACCCAATGGACTTAAAAGTCCATCTTTCTCCATTTTCTGAACCTTGGTCTGACCAACATGACCAAGTCTAAGGTGCCATTTAAGAGCTTTATTAGTATCTTGCCTACCATGTTTCCTAGTTATAGTGTTCACTGCTGTTTTATTTTGCATGTTCAGATGATATAAACCATTCAACAATTTAGCTGTGCCAACCAATTTATTTCGAAAATAAATTTTACAACTACCATTTCCAATGAAGAAACAAAATCCTTTCCGGTCCAAGACTGGAATGGATACAATATTTTTATGCCCCTTGGACAAAACAAGTACTTCATCTAATGTCAAAATAAAACTGGATTCTGAACCCAGTAGGATTGATCCAATATCGGTTGCCTCGACACTTTGTCCGCTTCCGACAGTGATCATTATTTCCCTAGCTTCAAGTTTTCTACTTTGTTCCAGATCCTGATTCATAGTACTAATGTGAGAAGTGTCATCTGAATCCAGAATCCATGAAGCAGAATTTATAGTAGCGGAACAATTAGTTTCAAAAACAAAAAGTTCCATACCTTGATGCGCCATTAATCTTAGGACAAGTCCTTCGCCAGTGGCCCAGCTCACCGCATTCAAGGCATTTGTCCGTAGGTTTTGGACCGCCTACCTTTTGAACCTTTCGGGCCTTGCCCTTTCCTTTCTGTACCCCTTTTTTGGGTTTGTACTGCTCGTCGGTCTTTATCTTCTTGTTCTTGGAGCTCCGAGGCCCAGAAGAAATCACAAGAGCAGCCTCTCTCGGTTTAGTCTTCATGTTAGACTGTGCCGTCACCAGTTTATTCATTAGCCCAGCTAATGTGCATGTAATTTCATTACAGTTGAAATTCATTACAAACTGCGTGAAAGAGTCAGGGAGAGATTGAAGGATGAGATCAATTTCAAGGGATAAATTCATGTTAAAGTTGAGCACCTCGAGCCTCTCAATCATAGAGATCATCTTGAGGACGTGGTCTCCCACTTTCTCCTATTCCTTCATCCTAGCACTGAACAGCTGCTTCGATATCTCATATCTAGCAGTCCTACTGTGCTCTCCATAAAGTTCGGTCAAGTGTGCGAAAATCTGCCTAGCAGAAGTCATTTTCTCGTGCGCTCTCTGCAGCTCATTAGTCATTGAGCCCATCATAAAGCCACGGACTAGCACGTCATCCTTGACCCATTTTTCATGGACATCAATATCTTCCTGATTACCCCTGGTCCGGATTGGAGTTGGTGGAATGTCCGCCTCCAAGACTTATCCCAGAGACTCCATACTGAGTACAATCATTAGATTCTACAACCAGTCAACAAAATTGGGGCCAGTTAGGAGATTCTTTTCAAGTAGTATTGCAAGTGGGTTTTTAGCCATTTTTAGAGAGATTTAGTTTCGTTTTCTGCAAAGATTTAGACAAGATTCAATTAGTGACTTGTTTAATTATGACCGAGTATAGAATTTAAGGGCTTGTATAATTCTTGTCTCGGCTCCCACTAATTTTATCGGAACTATACACTCCCATGTTATAATCCGGAAGTCATGGTTAGATCGACTTCTTAGTGGTGATCAATTTCTTTACAAAGTTTAATAGAGGGCAACCCATACGGTTTCTATTCTATTATTCTTTATAAAGTGGTGTCTAATACCAACCCATCTAATGGATGATTCGATCTTCTTTTACCCCTAGTTCACTTGCCCTCAACCCATTCGGTTTCTATGGCTCGCTGAACTATCTAAGTTTAAACCGTCAACTCCTATTAGTCTGACAATTGAATCTTACCCGGCAACCCATACGGTTTATAGGGGTTTGATTTGTCACAACCAAAGGCATCTAATGCACTCTAGGAATTTATCAATTTTCCCCAAAAATATTATCCCGACATACTCGGAAGAATAATATTCCGGTTTAGATTTCAATTTTCCATGAGTTTGACGGAGGGTAGGAAACCTCGTAACCTTTATAACTTAGTGTGTTTGTAGTCGGGAGAATTTCGCGATTAATGTTACACTTTGCACATTAATTCATTTATACGCGCGTTTGTTGGTTTGTCAATCACTCAAAATGAAAAACAGAAAACAGTAACCTAGTTACTGCCAACATATAGCTCATGGACCTAATTCCTAAGTACTGGGCCAAGCGAATGACCCAATAAATAAAAACACAGTCTTCGAATCTTCGTCTTCTCGGTCGGTTGTCTTCGGTCTTCGATATAGCCAAACTAATAATTATATCATTGAAAAATTGCATCCTATACAAATTTTCTAGTAAAAATAAATAAGCTCAAAACGGCCTTTACAACCCAATCGAATCGAACAAATCAAAAACTAAGTCCACGAGCTATATCACCATCACATAAGGATTCCATACAACATGTAATGGCAACGAAATTAAACAATTAATTTTAATATAAATTAATCTAATTAATCTATAAATTAATCTATTCAATTTCTACTATATTAATCCAATTAATATAAAGTGGCATTAAAATTAAATAATCAATTAATATATTAATCCAATCAATATAAAATTAATCTATTCAATTTTAATGGTATTAATCCAATTATAACTAATAATAGTCATTTAAATTCATTCGAAGTAATCCGGCCAAAATAATATTTTCGTTTAATTTATTTCCCTTAACTAAAAAATATTCCAAATATTAATTTAGTCAAATTAAAATCCAATTTAAATTTTGGGAAATAATTACAACGAAATATAAACTTAAAACGGAGTCCCGGACAATCCGGTTTTAGGCCCAGCCCGCGGCCCGATTCAAAATCGGGCCAAAAACCCGAGGGCTGCCTGGCCGAGCCATGCTCGGCAGCCTGGCCGAGTCCTGATCGGCAGGCATCGGCTGCCTCTCGGCAGCTGCGGCCGAGACATGACCGAGCATGGCCGAGCATGCTCGGCAACCTGGGCAGGCAGCCCAGGCAGTGCTGCCAGCACCACTGCCGGCAGCTCCGTTTCTTCGTTTTTCGGCCCGTTTCCAAAAACGTGATGCTACAACGAACAATTTAAAATCTACAATTATTCCAAACATGATTCTAAATCATAATCATCATCCAAAAGCATTCAAAATGCACAAATAATCGTATATACGGAAACATTGACCTCGCTCCGATACCACTGTTGGGATTCCAAAAATAAAACGAAATACGCAGCGGAAAATAAAACCGAATCCCAAACAGGATCGATCAAGTAACGTATATACGAAAAAAAAAAATACGAAGATAAAGATCATACACTTGAAGTCTTTGAAATAATTCTTCGTAAAATTTATGATGATCAGGAACTCTGTCCCGAACACGAAATCCCTTCGTTCCAAGCATCGAAAGGTACGAAGCCTCTACTTCACACGCGTCGGAAGTTGCCCGGAAAAATTCGATAGCAATCCGTTCTCCAAGAACACGGCTAGGAATTACTATAGGAATTTATATCTCTTTTTTTTCTTTCTTGATTTTGTATCACCTCAAAGATGATAAATTAAAAAAAAAAATTCTTTTCTCTCACTCTTCTGCTCTCGGCCAGCAGGTTTTTTGAGTGTGTGTGTCAAGTCGACTTATAGCATGAAATGAGTTTGTAATATATTTAAAACAACAACTCATCATGAAGGAAAAATAATGTGAGAGAGAATCTCAAACATTATTGTTATGACTTTACAACACATAACATGCACACAAGAAAATGGCTATGTGAGGTGGGGAGAGGTGGGGCGGCCCAAGGAAGTTTCCTAGAAAACGAGACGAGCCACTCGGCTCGTGTACCGGACGTTCGTCAAACGACTCCGTTAAATACACTCCGTTAAATCATCAATGTATTTATATTAATTAATTAATCTAATTATTTAATTATATCAAATACAACTATATTTCTCTAAGAAATATAATTTATGAATTGAATTAATTACCCGGTAACTTAATTTCAATTCATAAGACCGCTATTTGATTTATCCAATAAATCATAATTAGATATCTAATATCTAATATTAATAGAGAGATAATAAATTCACATTTATCCGTCAACGCTCCTAATGCGCGACTCCGTAGGTCTGTCTCAGCCGGCATTGGGAGGAACCAATGAGTGCGGGCAGCACATAGCCAGCCTAGCGGGCCGCACTGTAAACCCCGACTGAGAACGAATGAAGGGATCATTCCAGAACCATTATGTCGTGAATACTATATACGTATAGACCCTTCATCAGATGTCCCGGTCAAGTCTTCGGGTCACGGTAAAGTCAAACCCTACTATTGACTAAACTCTATACATGTGTTAATGCAAATCAAGACCGACTAATTAATAGTGTATCTAATACGACTATATCAGAATGCTTTGGCCAAATACTTATGATCTTATTTGCCATTAACCGTATAGGACATTCGCCTGCTCACTAACAGGAGATAGAATCCTTTCTTGGCGTACAGTAAAGACTGCTACCTGCCCGTATAGTCTGCACTTCGAGGTCGACTCAGCAATTAAGCAAATGAGTCTAACTACTCTAATGACAAACTAAACGTCACAGGCACATCTTCTACTGAACCCTCAAGTCAAAGGTCCACGTATACTATCACAACCTTTCGATTCATCATCGACTCTCCGAGAGTGAATACCGTGTGACTGAATCGAGTATGAGTCATGTTCGAGTATATTGGCCCCACCAATATACTTATAACTCTGCTATCAAGATGTGCACACGTCCTAGCATCAGTTATACAAGTCGTATTAAAACTTAATGCCCATTTTAAGTTTATAGACTTGCGAACAATTAACGTAAATAAACTTTAAACACTTCCAGTGCATATTCTCTTACCCCATAATGAGAATGGAATGTTCGATTTATTTACATGGACTTCACTTCAATGTTTACCAAGTCAAGAATACAATTGAAATACAATAAACAGTGAATGAATCGTATTGCCTTTTTATTAATAATTCCATAATTACAAGTATAATGCCCTTACTCTCTCATCCACTGAGTGGCATTTGAGGGCATATTCCTAGCAAAAACAAGGGACTAACAGCCTCGAAACACTGCTGCAACAATAGTACTGCTCATCAACTTCTAACATCAATATGTAATAATATAAATTATACTTAAACATTTTTAATAAATCGAACAATGCTTCTTAAATCACAAAATTTGGCAGATTTCAACTTCAATATCAAATCAATCTCTCATAAAAATTTAATCTCAAAAAACATTTTATAACATATAAAACAAATTGAAACAAACTCAAGCAGAAGCACTGAAACTTCAGTTTCACAAACCTTCACTAAAACGGTCATAACTTTTGACTCGTTTGCTATTTTGACGCAAGGTTTTCGCGTAGACAAACTAGACACCAAATTCTACAACTTATCTCACGTAATCATAGTCAAAACAAAGGATTAACAGCCTAAAAACCCTACTGCAACAACAGTATAGTAGGTAGCTGAACTGCTCATCGACTTCTAACATCAATATGTAATAATGTAAATTATACTTAAACATTTGTAATAAATCGAACAATGCTTCTTAAATCACATAATTTGGCACATTTCAACTTCAATATCAAGTCAATCTCTCATAAAAATTTAATCTCCAAACCCATTTTATAACATATAAAACAAATTGAAACAAACTCAAGCAGAAACACTGAAATTTCAGTTTCGCAAACCTTCACTAAAACGGTCATAACTTTTGACTCGTTTACTATTTTGATGCAAGGTTTTCATGTAGACAAACTATAAACCAAATTCTATAACTTTTCACACGGAATCATAGTCAAAACAAGGGAATAACAGCCTCGAAACACTGCTGCAACAACAGTACTGCTCATCGACTTCTAACATCAATATGTAATAATGAAAATTATACTTAAACATTTTTAGTAAATCGAACAATGCTTCTTAAATCACAAAATTTGGCACATTTCAAATTCAATATCAAGTCAATCCCTCATAAAAATAAAATCTCCAAAACCATTTTATAACATATAAAACAAATTGAAACAAACTCAAGCAGAAGCATTGAAATTTCGCCGCAAACCTTCACTAAAACGGTCATAACTTTTGACTCGTTTGCTATTTTGACGCAAGGTTTTCGTGTAGACAAACTAGAAACCAAATTATACAACTTAACTCACAGAATCATAGTCAAAACAAGGGATTAACATCCTCGAAACACTGCTGCAACAATAGTACTGCTCATCGACTTCTAACATCAATATGTAATAATATAAATTATACTTAAACATTTTTAATAAATCGAACAATGCTTCTTAAATCACAAAATTTGGCAAATTTCAACTTCAATATCAAGTCAATCTCTAATAAAAATGTAATCTCCAAAACCATTTTATAACATATAAACCAAATTGAAACAAACTCAAGCAGAAGCACTGAAACTTCAGTTTCGCAAACCTTCACTAAAATGGTCATAACTTTTGACTCGTTTGCTATTTTAACGCAAGGTTTTCGCGTTGACAAACTAGAAACCAAATTCTACAACATATATCACGGAATCATAGTCAAAACAAGGGATTAACAGCCTCGAAATCCTGCTGCAACAGTAGTACTACTCATCGGCTTCTAACATCAATAAGTAATAATATAAATTATACTTAAACATTTTTAATAAATCGAACAATGCTTATTAATCACAAAATTTGGCAGATATCAACTTAAATATCAAGTCAATCTATCACAAAAATTTAATCTCCAAAACCATTTTATAACATATAAAACAAATTGAAACAAACTCAAGCAGAAGCAGTGAAACTTCAGTTACCTTCACTAAAACGGTCATAACTTTTGACTCGTTTGCTATTTTGACGCAAGGTTTTTGCCTAGACAAACTAGAAACCAAATTCTACAACTTATCCCACTGAATCATAGTCAAAACAAGGGATTAACAGCCTCGAAACACTACTGCAACAACAAGATCGCTTATCGACTTCTAACACGAATATGTAATAATGTAAATTATAAAACATTTTTAGTAAATCGAACAATGCTTCTTAAATCACAAAATTTGGCAGATTTAAACTTCAATATCAAGTCAGTCTCTCATAAAAATTTAATCTCCAAAACCATTTTATAACATATAAAACAAATTGAAACAAACTCAAGCAGAAGCACTGAAACTTCAGTTTCGCAAACCTTCACTAAAACGGTCATAACTTTTGACTCGTTTGCTATTTTGACGCAAGGTTTTCGCGTAGACAAACTAGAAACCAAATTCTACAACTTATCCCACTGAATCATAGTCAAAACAAGGGAATAACAGCCTCAAAATACTACTGCAACAACAGTACTGCTCATCGACTTCTAACACGAATATGTAATAATGTAAATTATACTTAAACATTTTTATTAAATCGAAAAATGCTTCTTAAATCACAAAATTTGGCAGATTTCAACTTCAATATCAAGTAAATCTCTCATAAAAATTTAATCTCCAAAACCATTTTATAACATATAAAACGAATTGAAACAAACTCAAGTAGAAGCATTGAAACTTCAGTTTCCCAAATCTTCACTAAAACAGTCATAACTTTTGACTCGTTTGCTATTTTGACACAAGGTTTTCGCGTAGACAAACTAGAAACCAAATTCTACAACTTATCTCACGGAATCATAGTCAAAACAAGGGAATAACAGCCTCTAAACCCTACTGCAACAACAGTACAGTAGGTAGCTGAACTGCTCATCGACTTCTAACATCAATATGTAATAATGTAAATTATACTTAAACATTTGTAATAAATCGAACAATGCTTCTTAAATCACAAAATTTGGCACATTTAAACTTCAATATCAAGTCAATCTCTCATAAAAATTTAATCTCCAAAACCATTTTATAACATATAAAACAAATTGAAACAAACTCAAGCAGAAGCACTGAAATTTCAGTTTCGCAAACATTCACTAAAACGGTCATAACTTTTGACTCGTTTACTATTTTGATGCAAGGTTTTCATGTAGACAAACTAGAAACCAAATTCTATAACTTCTTACACGGAATCATAGTCAAAACAAGGGAATAACAGCCTCGAAACACTGCTGCAACAATGATCGCTCATCGACTTCTAACATCAATATGTAATAATGTAAATTAAACTTAAACATTTTTAATAAATCGAACAATGCTTCTTAAATCACAGAATTTGGAATATTTCAACTTCAATATCAAGTCAATCCCTGATAAAAATAAAATCTCCAAAACCATTTTATAACATATAAAACAAATTGAAACAAACTCAAGCAGAAGCATTGAAATTTCAGTTTCACAAACCTTCACTAAAACGGTCATAACTTTTGACCCGTTTGCTATTTTGACGCAAGGTTTTCGTGTAGACAAACTAGAAACCAAATTATACAACTTAACTCACAGAATCATAGTCAAAACAAGGGACTAACATCCTCGAAACACTGCTGCAACAATAGTACTGCTCATCGACTTCTAACATCAATATGTAATAATATAAATAATACTTAAACATTTTTAATAAATGGAACAATGCTTCTTAAATCACAAAATTTGGCAAATTTCAAATTCAATATAAAGTCAATCTCTAATAAAAATTTAATCTCCAAAACCATTTTATAACATATAAAACAAATTGAAACAAACTCAAGCAGAAGCACTGAAATTTCAGTTTCGCAAACCTTCACTAAAACGGTCATAACTTTTGACTCGTTTGCTATTTTAATGCAAGGTTTTCGCGATGACAAACTAGAAACCAAATTCTACAACATATCTCACGGAATCATAGTCAAAACAAGGGATTAACAGCCTCGAAATCCTGCTGCAACAATAGTACTGCTCATCGGCTTCTAACATCAATAAGTAATAATATAAATTATACTTAAACATTTTTAATAAATCGAACAATGCTTATTAATCACAAAATTTGGCAGATATCAACTTAAATATCAAGTCAATCTATCATAAAAATTTAATCTCCAAAACCATTTTATAACATATAAAACAAATTGAAACAAACTCAAGCAGAAGCAGTGAAACTTCAGTTACCTTCACTAAAACGGTCATAACTTTTGACTCGTTTGCTATTTTGACGCAAGGTTTTCGCCTAGACAAACTAGAAACCAAATTCTACAACTTATCCCACTGAATCATAGTCAAAACAAGGGATTAACAGCCTCGAAACACTACTGCAACAACAGTACTGCTTATCGACTTCTAACACGAATATGTAATAATGTAAATTATAAAACATTTTTAGTAAATCGAACAATGCTTCTTAAATCACAAAATTTGGCAGATTTAAACTTCAATATCAAGTCAGTCTCTCATAAAAATTTAATCTCCAAAACCATTTTATAACATATAAAACAAATTGAAACAAACTCAAGCAGAAGCACTGAAACTTCAGTTTCGCAAACCTTCACTAAAACGGTCATAACTTTTGACTCGTTTGCTATTTTGACGCAAGGTTTTCGCGTAGACAAACTAGAAACCAAATTCTACAACTTATCCCACTGAATCATAGTCAAAACAAGGGAATAACAGCCTCAAAATACTACTGCAACAACAGTACTGCTCATCGACTTCTAACACGAATATGTAATAATGTAAATTATACTTAAACATTTTTATTAAATCGAAAAATGCTTCTTAAATCACAAAATTTGGCAGATTTCAACTTCAATATCAAGTAAATCTCTCATAAAAATTTAATCTCCAAAACCATTTTATAACATATAAAACGAATTGAAACAAACTTAAGCAGGAGCATTGAAACTTCAGTTTCCGAAATCTTCACTAAAACAGTCATAACTTTTGACTCGTTTGCTATTTTGACACAAGGTTTTCGCGTAGACAAACTAGAAACCAAATTCTACAACTTATCTCACGGAATCATAGTCAAAACAAGGGAATAACAGCCTCGAAACCCTACTGCAACAACAGTACAGTAGGTAGCTGAACTGCTCATCGACTTCTAACATCAATATGTAATAATGTAAATTATACTTAAACATTTGTAATAAATCGAACAATGCTTCTTAAATCACAAAATTTGGCACATTTCAACTTCAATATCAAGTCAATCTCTCATAAAAATTTAATCTTCAAAACCATTTTATAACATATAAAACAAATTGAAACAAACTCAAGCAGAAGCACTGAAATTTCAGTTTCGCAAACCTTCACTAAAACGGTCATAACTTTTGACTCGTTTACTATTTTGATGCAAGGTTTTCATGTAGACAAACTAGAAACCAAATTCTATAACTTCTCACACGGAATCATAGTCAAAACAAGGGAATAACAGCCTCGAAACACTGCTGCAACAACAGTACTGCTCATCGACTTCTAACATCAATATGTAATAATGTAAATTATACTTAAACATTTTTAATAAATCGAACAATGCTTCTTAAATCACAGAATTTGGCATATTTCAACTTCAATATCAAGTCAATCCCTCATAAAAATAAAATCTCCAAAACCATTTTATAACATATAAAACAAATTGAAACAAACTCAAGGAGAAGCATTGAAATTTCATTTTCACAAACCTTCACTAAAACGGTCATAACTTTTGACTCGTTTGCTATTTTGACGCAAGGTTTTCGTGTAGACAAACTAGAAACCAAATTATACAACTTAACTCACAGAATCATAGTCAAAACAAGGGACTAACATCCTCGAAACACTGCTGCAACAATAGTACTGCTCATCGACTTCTAACATCAATATGTAATAATATAAATTATACTTAAACATTTTTAATAAATGGAACAATGCTTCTTAAATCACAAAATTTGGCAAATTTCAAATTCAATATAAAGTCAATCTCTAATAAAAATTTAATCTCCAAAACCATTTTATAACATATAAAACAAATTGAAACAAACTCAAGCAGAAGCACTGAAATTTCAGTTTCGCAAACCTTCACTAAAACGGTCATAACTTTTGACTCGTTTGCTATTTTAACGCAAGGTTTTCGCGTTGACAAACTAGAAACCAAATTCTACAACATATCTCACGGAATCATTGTCAAAACAAGGGATTAACAGCCTCGAAATCCTGCTGCAACAATAGTACTGCTCATCGGCTTCTAACATCAATAAGTAATAATATAAATTATACTTAAACATTTTTAATAAATCGAACAATGCTTATTAATCACAAAATTTGGCAGATATCAACTTAAATATCAAGTCAATCTATCATAAAAATTTAATCTCCAAAACCATTTTATAACATATAAAACAAATTGAAACAAACTCAAGCAGAAGCAGTGAAACTTCAGTTACCTTCACTAAAACGATCATAACTTTTGACTCGTTTGCTATTTTGACGCAAGGTTTTCGCCTAGACAAACTAGAAACCAAATTCTACAACTTATCCCACTGAATTATAGTCAAAACAAGGGATTAACAGCCTCGAAACACTACTGCAACAACAGTACTGCTCATCGACTTCTAACACGAATATGTAATAATGTAAATTATAAAACATTTTTAATAAATCGAACAATGCTTCTTAAATCACAAAATTTGGCAGATTTCAACTTCAATATCAAGTCAATCTCTCATAAAAATTTAATCTCCATAACCATTTTATAACATATAAAACAAATTGAAACAAACTCAAGCAGAAGCACTGAAACTTCAGTTTCGCAAACCTTCACTAAAACGGTCATAACTTTTGACTCGTTTGCTATTTTGACGCAAGGTTTTCGCGTAGACAAACTAGAAACCAAATTCTACAACTTATCTCACTGAATCATAGTCAAAACTGTAACACCCCCGATATATTCAGGAATATTACAGCGCCGTAAATCCTTTACATAAGGATTTACAAGGCTGAAGAATTGAACAGACATAAAAAGGTACTAACGAATGGAAATAACGGAATTAAGATACAACAGTTCTGACCAAATACTGAAAGTACAATTGTTCAACAGGAACTTAATAATACATCACCAAATTTAATTCATCATAAATGACTTCGTACTCGAGTACTTATTGAAATAACCAATAAACAATGCATAAATGAACCCGGCGTAACATCACTGCACCCTCGTCATCATGCATCTCCAAAGTGGTTGTTTCCCGCTCTTACGGATCCCGAACATACACAAATGTTCACCCCGAAGGGGTTAGCACAACGATGCTAGTACAAGTACAATAATCATACAACAGTGATATAATCAACAATTATATCATAACAAGTTTCTCCAACGAGAATATCCACAACACATATCATATCATAACAGTTTCAACATACTGATGGTATTCCAACGATCCACCGCACACAGCTATAGATTCCCATGATGATCCCGTCGGACCAACACATGGTGGAACTACATCCAACGATCCAAAAGACACAGCTATAGATTCCCATGATGATTCCCGTCGGATCAACGCATGGTGGACATATATTCACAACATATTTACACGATACAATCACATCATAATTGTCATAATATAAACAATTCTAATTAGAGTACTTGCCTCGATTTGAAGACAAGAACAATACTTCCACGAAAACGAACACTCGAAGGTCGTCCTCCTCAATCAATCACGCAACAAGATCAAACCTTAACAAAAGAAATGATATAGGATTTATCTCACGTCGTACGAATGTTTAACAATTCGATTTACGGCCAAAAGTTCATAGAATGAAATCTGTCTGAACTGCTTAGCGCACGCTAAGTGCTCTGTGTAGCGTGCGTTAAGTCTGCTCGATAGCGCACGCAAACAACAAAGCCTAGCATACGCTAACTATGCATGGTCAGTACTTCACTGACCAGCCAACTGACTCGTCTGATGGTCTAGCGTACGTTACGTACCAAACGTAGCGTACGCTAACCGTGCTCGATAGCGCACGTTAATATTCATAGGATAGCGTGCGCTATCTGTGCATGGCAGTTTACTGCTAAGCAGTAAACTGTTCTCGCCATGATCGAAACAATGAAATCCTCCGTGATAATTCATGTTACCTCCATGAATACCATGTTCATACCCTTATGAATGATTTTACGAATAATGACAACTTCGGATTCAAGGATATGCATACCAATATAAAACCATATTCTATTTCGACTACAAATCTTCATACGACAATTCGAAAGGCTTAACGGTTGATATCAACACCTTTATATCAATCAATATTATCATGCTGAAGTTGTTAAACGTTCCATCTATACTAGATAAATCTTTCCATGATCAATCCTTTAGATTTATCTAACAATAATGATGTTAAAGTCAAGTCCAAGATTGCTATGAAGTCATCTACTAGATTCGGATTACCAATGATAGAAGCTTCATTTACATTTCAATGTAATAAGATTCGAATCATGAAGAGCATAATCCAGGTACTAAAGGCTTATTCATCTCAATATTCCAAACATGATATACTTGGATAATTCATCTATGAAAATCCATATCTTCTTAACATGATCATCCAAATCGTTAGAATCCAACTCTAAGTCTGGAGATAGATTGAACATACCTTAATATGATGAAAATCACTGAACCGTAAGGTAGAATCCAACTCCGGTTGGTTGTATGCCACTCCAAGGTGCTATTCCACTTCAATGAATACTCCCGAGTGATAACCAATATACAAACACCAACAAGATGTGTTCTAAGTGTGAAGGAGGGTTATTTCAGCTCTCTGAACTCTCAATGATGAAGAATAGGCGAAAGAAATGAAAGCCAAAACGGTTGTTGTCCCATTTATAATATTCTGCATTTTAACAAGTTAGCGTACGCTACTAAGCATTCCTTAGCGTGCGCTAATAATGGTTGACTTCAGAATTGTCTGGGCTCGTCCGCGGGAATCTTATCCGGACCCATGTCCCGGCTGGCGCATGTGCTAGCTGTCCCGCTTAATAATTGAGTTCTTAGCGCACGCAACTCCTACCTGCATAGCGTGCGCTAATATTAGCCCGATAGCGCGCGTTAAGATACATTCTTAGCGTGCGCTATCACGAGTTTGCATGAGAAATTTTGCATGCTTCTATACTTATGTACAATGATATCAATGCAAGAAATATCATACTCCAATACAAATCCGAATAATATATGGTTCGAATACAGATGAAATACACCGTAATAAATCCGGATATTATATACTCTCCTACTAAAAAGGAGTTTCGTCCCGAAACTAAAGATGAAAATAATTCGGGATATCTAGACTTCATATCAGCTTCCGTTTCCCAGGTGGCTTCTTCCATTCCGTGACGTGACCATTGAACTTTGACCAAAACGATTGGTTTCTTCCTCAGTTGCTTAACTCGACTCTCGAGTATCTTAACCGGTCTTTCTTCAAACGTCCCATCCTGCTCGACTTCGATCTCGCCGAAATCAATGATATGACTGGGATCTGGTATATACCTCCGTAACTGGGATACGTGGAACACGTTATGAACATGGCACAATGACGGCGGCAATGCCAATCTGTATGCTAACTCTCCAACTCTCTCAAGGATCTCAAATGGTCCGATATATCTCGGACTCAGCTTTCCTTTCCTTCCGAAACGGAAGATCCCCCGAGTAGGAGAAACCTTCAACAGTACGTGGTCTCCAGTACTGAACTCCAATGGGCGACGACGTATGTCTGCGTAAGATTTCTGGCGACTCTGGGCGGTCAACAGCCTTTCACGAATCAAGGATATCTTCTCTCGAGTCTGCACGATCAACTCTGGTTCTGTTCCGATCAAGTCTGATGAATCGTCCCAGCATCTCCTCCCGTATAATGCCTCAAACGGTGCCATCTTAATGGAAGCATGCCAACTATTGTTGTAGGTAAATTCAATCAACGGTAGATGAAATTCCCAATCGTTTGACCAATCTAAGGCACAGGCCCTTAGCATGTCTTCCACCGTTTGAATGGTCCTCTCGGATTGTCCGTCAGTCTGCGGGTGATAAGCTGTACTGAAGTTCAATTCGGTCCCCAAGGCCTTATGAACTGCCTTCCAAAAGTGAGACACAAAACGGTCGTCTCGGTCAGAAACAATGGTTTTCGGCGTACCATGCAATCGAACTATCTCCGAAATAAATACTCGCGCCAATTTCTCTGGTCCCCACGTATCCTTAATGCCTAGAAAATGAGCTGATTTGGTTAAACGATCAACTATCACCCAAATCATGTTCATTCCTGTCCTAGTTCTCGGCATATTAGTGATAAAGTCCATCGATATGTCCTCCCACTTCCATTCAGGAATCGGGAGTGGCTTCAACATTCCGGCAGGCCGTTGATGCTCGATCTTAACCTGCTGACAAGTCAAGCATTTCGAAACATAGTCTGCTACATCTTTCTTCATGTTGCCCCACCAGAAATTCTGCTTCAAGTCCTTATACATTTTACTGGTGCCCGGGTGGATAGAATAGGGCGAACTGTGAGCTTCCTTCATAATCGTATGTTTCAGAACATCAACATCGGGAACACAGAGTCGGTTCTGAAATCTCAAAACTCCATCATCATGAATTATGAATCCGGGGGCCTTTCCCTTGATCACTTCATCACGTAACCGAATCATCAGAGAATCATCTGCCTGTCTAGATTTGATTCCTTCGGTTAATGATGAAGTTATCTCCATCACGCACAGTTGTCCTTGGACTCTTTGTAACCATACTTCAATCCCTTCACGAATCATCTCTCGTTGAAGGCTAAGTTGGGAGGTCAGCGTCTCCAGCATCTGAATAGAAACAGGCTTGCGGCTAAGTGCATCGGCCACTACATTCGCTTTGCCTGGATGATATAAACTCTCCAAGTCATAGTCCTTAATCAGTTCTAACCATCTTCTCTGCCGCATGTTTAATTCTTTCTGACTGAATATGTACTTGAGACTCTTGTGATCCGTAAAGATCTGACAGTGAGTCCCGTACAGATAATGCCTCCAGATTTTCAAAGCAAAAACCACTGCTGCTAGCTCCAAATCATGTGTTGGGTAATTCACTTCATAAGGTTTCAGATGTCGCGACGCATAAGCGATCACCTTATCATTCTGCATCAATACGCACCCAAGTCCTTGGTTCGAAGCATCACTGTAAACTATAAATCCTCCAGTTCCCTGTGGAAGTGATAGAATCGGTGCCGTCGTCAATCTCTTCTTCAATTCATCAAAGCTAACCTGACACAACTCATTCCACTCAAACTTTTGAGTTTTCTGCAGGAATCGAGTAAGTGGGCGGGAGATTTTAGAAAACCCTTCCACGAATCGACGATAATATCCAGCAAGTCCTAAGAAGCTTCAGACTTCTTTCACGTTCTTTGGAGGCTTCCAATCCATAATTGCTTCGATCTTCTGAGGATCTAATCAGACTCCTTTAGATGACACCACATGGCCGAGGAACATTACTTCCTTTAGCCAGAATTCACACTTAGAAAGTTTGGCGTACAATTGCTCGTTTCTCAAAAGTTCCAATACAATCCGCAAATGCTGCGCATGTTCTTCCGGGCTCTTAGAATACACCAGAATGTCATCAATGAACACGACCACAAATTTATCCAAAAATTTAATGAACACACGGTTCATCAATTGCATAAATACAGCAGGTGCGTTAGTGAGACCAAACGGCACTACTACAAACTCATAATATCCGTAGCGAGTTCTGAACGCTGATTTCGGAACATCAGATTCCTTAATCCTCAGCTGATGATATCCTGATCTCAGATCGATTTTTGAAAATACTGTTGCCCCTTGCAGCTGGTCAAACAGATCATCAATCCGTGGTAACGGATATTTGTTCTTAATCGTCATCTTGTTCAGCTCTCGATAGTCAATACACAGTCGAAGCGATCCATCCTTGTTTCGGACAAAAAGAACTGGCGCTCCCCAAGGTGAAACGCTTGGCTGAATCTAGCCCTTTCCCAGTAACTCCTCCAACTGCTTCTTCAGTTCGTACATCTCAGTAGGTGCCATACGATACGGCGCCTTAGAAATTGGTGTAGCTCTGGGTTCCAGCTCAATGGTAAATTCCACATCCCTTCGTGGAGGTAGTCCAGGTATCTCGTCAGGAAATACATCTGGAAATTCGTTCACAACAGGAATGGATGAAAGTTCCACAATTTCGTCTTCTTTCTTCATTGCATAACACCAATATCCGGTACAGCCCTGTTTCAACAATCTGACAGCTTTCATCGCTTTGATCAATTTTCCTGAGCTTCCCGGTTTCCATCCCTCAAACAGAATTTCGGAACCGTCGTTAGCGATCAGCGAGATATTCCTCTTTCGGTAGTTTACAATTGCTCCATACCGATTAAGCCAATCGTCTCCGAGTATCAGGTCATCTCCTTGCATTTCTATCACGATCAGATTTGAGAGCCACTCTCTGCCCCCAAATGATACAGGGAAATTTCTAGTTTCTAAATTTCCGACAATCCTCTCACCACTCGGTAAACCAACAACATAAGGTTCACAAGTATGAAAACCGGAAATATTCAAACGATTTACACAAGACAAAGATATGAAAGAATGTGTAGCTCCTGTATCGAATAAAACGCTAGCCCGTTTGGGAAAGGATTTGGAAAGTACACGATGCGGCAAAGACATCACGATCGTCTGTCCTCCTCATCTCATACAAACGTGGGGGAACAGATCCGGCACTCGATGTCCCCTTTCGGTCCCATTGTCCTCTGCCTCGTCCGCGGCCAAAATTTTGAGGCATCTGAACACTTTGCTGCGTCTGTTGGATACTAGCTTCCTTCTGAACTGGTTGTGATGAACGGGTTCCATTGTACTTAGTGGCGTCCTTACAAAACGTCGCACGGTGCCCTTCCTGTCCGCACTCAAAACATGTAACTGGAGTGCGCAAACAATCACGCCAAAGGTGGCCTGGGCGACCACAATTAAAGCACTTCCTAGTTGTATCCGTCGTGGCTGATACTGTTCCATAATTCTTTCCGCTCTTAGATGGGTGCGGAGGTTTCTTGAAAGAAAAAAGAAGACTGGGCCTTGCGGGGCCCACTGCTCTTGTGCTCTGTAAAAGTACCAGAGACTTTCTGTTTCTTCGACTCCATAAACTTCTCCATTGCTGCTTCTTTAATTTCGTACGCCAACGCCTTATCCTGGTATTGGCGAAGAGTGGTACATTCAAAACCGGACATGTACCTCTGGATTTCTGGTTTCATTCTCATTTCAAAATGAATCATCATCTCCGCATCTGTTCTGACCAGATGTCGAACAAAGGCTAGTTGCTGGTTAAACGTCTTAATCGTTTGGGATACGGATTCATCTGATGGTTGAGCGGAGAAAAATTCTCGAATTTTGGCTTCCCTCACAGGACGAGGGCAATACTGAGCTTCCATCATCATTTTAAATTCCGTCCAATCGGCATCATGATCTGCAGGTCGGATAGCTTCCCACCACTCGGATGCTTCCCCTATCAGAAAGTACTGGGCAATAGGAGCTCTCCTGTCGTCCGGGCAATTAATTCCAGCAAAAATTTTCTCCAGTTCCTTCAACCAATGATCCCAAGTGGGAGTCTCAGAAAAGCCGTCAAATTTGGGTGGTTGCATCTTTGCCACCTCTTGTAACCATCGGTCACCTCGATTTTCCATTTCTGGAATCCTTTGTTGTCCATCTCCCTGCTGAATTCCTGCCGCCACTTGCATTCGGTCCACGACCTGAGCGAACTGAGTCATCTGGTTCACGACTTGACGAAGGATCTCTGGTACATCAGGATCTGGTTCGTTATTAATAGATTGTTGCAGCTCGCCTGAGCTATGACTCGCCTGGTTAGAAGGCGACGCTTCCCTTTCGGCATTTCTCCGTCCGCGTCCACGACCGCGACCACGTCCACGTCCGCCTCTCAACATACTGTAAGCATAAATACTCAATATACAGGAAACAACATCGTTCTCATATTCAAGTATAAAGAGACACAACGTGTAAAGAACGAGATAGAGTTTAGGAACTTACAACCACCGTTCGCATGAAGACGTAGGCAGTGCAGTGATGTCATTTACTGCCGGTTACCTCAAAATACATAAATGACCCCTATTTTAACCCAACGGCCAAGATATCCATAATCTTAGCTCTGATACCATATTCTGTAACACCCCCGATATATTCAGGAATATTACAGCGCTGTAAATCCTTTACATAAGGATTTACAAGGCTGAAGAATTGAACAGACATAAAAAGGTACTAACGAATGGAAATAACGGAATTAAGATACAACAGTTCTGACCAAATACTGAAAGTACAATTGTTCAACAGGAACTTAATAATACATCACCAAATTTAATTCATCATAAATGACTTCGTACTCGAGTACTTATTGAAATAACCAATAAACAACACACAAATGAACCCGGCCAGAACATCACTCTGCACCCTCGTCATCATGCATCTCCAGTGGTTGTTTCCCCGCTCTCCTGGATCCTGAACATACACAAATGTTCACCCCCGAAGGGGTTAGCACAACGATGCTAGTACAAGTACAATAATCATACAACAGTGATATAATCAATAATTATATCATAACAAGTTTCTCCAACGAGAATATCCACAACACATATCATATCATAACAGTTTCAACATACTGATGGTATTCCAACGATCCAGCGCACACAGCTATAGATTCCCATGATGATCCCGTCGGACCAACACATGGTGGAACTACCTGTCCAACGATCCAGCGCACATAGCTATAGATTCCCATGATGATTCCCGTCGGATCAACGCATGGTGGACATATATTCACAACATATTTACACGATACAATCACATCATAATTGTCATAATATAAACAATTCTAATTAGAGTACTTGCCTCGATTTGAAGACAAGAACAATACTTCCACGAAAACGAACACTCGAAGGTCGTCCTCCTCAATCAATCACGCAACAAGATCAAACCTTAAAAAAAGAAATGAGATAGGATTTATCTCACGTCGTACGAATGTTTAACAATTCGATTTACGGCCAAAAGTTCATAGAATGAAATCTGTCTGAACTTCTTAGCGCACGCTAAGTGCTCTGTGTAGCGTGCGTTAAGTCTGCTCGATAGCGCACGCAAACAACAAAGCCTAGCGTACGCTAACTATGCATGGTCAAGATTTCACCGACCCGGTCGACTTCTGATGGTCTAGCGTACGTTACGTACCAAACGTAGCGTACGCTAACTCGTGCTCGATAGCGCACGTTAATATTCATAGGATAGCGTGCGCTATCTGTGCATGGCAGTTTACTGCTGAGCAGTAAACTGTTCTCGCCATGATCGAAACAATGAAATCCTCCGTGATAATTCATGTTACCTCCATGAATACCATGTTCATACCCTTATGAATGATTTTACGAATAATGACAACTTCGGATTCAAGGATATGCATACCAATATAAAACCATATTCCATTTCGACTACAAATCTTCATACGACAATTCGAAAGGCTTAACGGTTGATATCAACACCTTTATATCAATCAATATTATCATGCTGAAGTTGTTAAACGTTCCATCTATACTAGATAAATCTTTCCATGATCAATCCTTTAGATTTATCTAACAATAATGATGTTAAAGTCAAGTCCAAGATTGCTATGAAGTCATCTACTAGATTCGGATTACCAATGATAGAAGCTTCATTTACATATTCAATGTAATAAGATTCGAATCATGAAGAGCATAATCCAGGTACTAAAGGCTTATTCATCTCAATATTCCAAACATGATATACTTGGATAATTCATCTAAGAAAATCCATATCTTCTTAACATGATCATCCAAATCGTTAGAATACAACTCTAAGTCTGGAGATAGATTGAACATACCTTAATATGATGAAAATCACTGAACCGTAAGGTAGAATCCAACTCCGGTTGGTTGTATGCCACTCCAAGGTGCTATTCCACTTCAATGAATACTCCCGAGTGATAACCAATATACAAACACCAACATGATGTGTTCTAAGTGTGAAGGAGGGTTATTTCAGCTCTCTGAACTCTCAAGGATGAAGAATAGGCGAAAGAAATAAAAGCCAAAACAGTTGTTGTCCCATTTATAATATTCTGCATTTTAACAAGTTAGCGCACGCTACTAAGCATTCCTTAGCGTGCGCTAATAATGGTTGACTTCAGAATTGTCCGGGCTCGTCCGCGGGAATCTTATCCGGACCCATGTCCCGGCTGGCGCATGTGCTAGCTGTCCCGCTCAATAATTGAGTTCTTAGCGCACGCAACTCCTACCTGCATAGCGTGCGCTAATAGTACCCCGATAGCGCGCGTTAAGATACATTCTTAGCGTGCGCTATCACGAGTTTGCATGAGAAATTTTGCATGCTTCTATACTTATGTACAATGATATCAATGCAAGAAATATCATACTCCAATAATCAAAACCACAAATCCGAATAATACAGGGTTCGAATACAGATGAAATACACCGTAATAAATCCGGATATTATAAAAACAAGGGAATAACAGCCTCGAAATACTACTGCAACAACAGTACTGCTCATCGACTTCTAACACGAATATGTAATAATGTAAATTATACTTAAACATTTTTATTAAATCGAAAAACGCTTCTTAAATCACAAAATTTGGCAATTTCAACTTCAATATCAAGTAAATCTCTCATAAAAATTTAATCTCCAAAACCATTTTAGAACATATAAAACGAATTGAAACAAACTCAAGCAGAAGCATTGAAACTTCAGTTTCCCAAACCTTCACTAAAACAGTCATAACTTTTGACTCGTTTGCTATTTTGACACAAGGTTTTCGCGTAGACAAACTAGAAACCAAATTCTACAACTTATCTCATGGAATCATAGTCAAAACAAGGGAATAACAGCCTCGAAACCCTACTGCAACAACAGTACAGTAGGTAGCTGAACTGCTCATCGACTTCTAACATCAATATGTAATAATGTAAATTATACTTAAACATTTGTAATAAATCGAACAATGCTTCTTAAATCACAAAATTTGGCACATTTCAACTTCAATATCAAGTCAATCTCTCATAAAAATTTAATCTCCAAAACCATTTTATAACATATAAAACAAATTGAAAGAAACTCAAGCAGAAACTTGAAATTTCGGGCCGCAAACCTTCACTAAAACGGTCATAACTTTTGACTCGTTTACTATTTTAATGCAAGGTTTTCATGTAGACAAACTAGAAACCAAATTCTATAACTTCTCACACGGAATCATAGTCAAAACAAGGGAATAACAGCCTTGAAACACTGCTGCAACAACAGTACTGCTCATCGACTTCTAACATCAATATGTAATAATGTAAATTATACTTAAACATTTTTAATAAATCGAACAATGCTTCTTAAATCACAGAATTTGGCATATTTCAACTTCAATATCAAGTCAATCCCTCATAAAAATAAAATCTCCAAAACCATTTTATAACATATAAAACAAATTGAAACAAACTCAAGCAGAAGCATTGAAATTTCAGTTTCACAAACCTTCACTAAAACGGTCATAACTTTTGACTCGTTTGCTATTTTGACGCAAGGTTTTCGTGTAGACAAACTAGAAACCAAATTATACAACTTAACTCACAGAATCATAGTCAAAACAAGGGACTAACATCCTCGAAACACTGCTGCAACAATAGTACTGCTCATCGACTTCTAATATCAATATGTAATAATATAAATTATACTTAAACATTTTTAATAAATGGAACAATGCTTCTTAAATCACAAAATTTGGCAAATTTCAAATTCAATATAAAGTCAATCTCTAATAAAAATTTAATCTCCAAAACCATTTTATAACATATAAAACAAATTGAAACAAACTCAAGCAGAAGCACTAAAACTTCAGTTTCGCAAACCTTCACTAAAACGGTCATAACTTTTGACTCGTTTGCTATTTTAACGCAAGGTTTTCGCGTTGACAAACTAGAAACCAAATTCTACAACATATCTCACGGAATCATAGTCAAAACAAGGGATTAACAGCCTCGAAATCCTGCTGCAACAATAGTACTGCTCATCGGCTTCTAACATCAATAAGTAATAATATAAATTATACTTAAACATTTTTAATAAATCGAACAATGCTTATTAATCACAAAATTTGGCAGATATCAACTTAAATATCAAGTCAATCTATCATAAAAATTTAATCTCCAAAACCATTTTATAACATATAAAACAAATTGAAACAAACTCAAGCAGAAGCAGTGAAACTTCAGTTACCTTCACTAAAACGGTCATAACTTTTGACTCGTTTGCTATTTTGACGCAAGGTTTTCGCCTAGACAAACTAGAAACCAAATTCTACAACTTATCCCACTGAATCATAGTCAAAACAAGGGATTAACAGCCCCGAAACACTACTGCAACAACAGTACTGCTCATCGACTTCTAACACGAATATGTAATAATGTAAATTATAAAACATTTTTAATAAATCGAACAATGCTTCTTAAATCACACAATTTGGCAGATTTCAACTTCAATATCAAGTCAATCTCTCATAAAAATTTAATCTCCAAAACCATTTTATAACATATAAAACAAATTGAAACAAACTCAAGCAGAAGCACTGAAACTTCAGTTTCGCAAACCTTCACTAAAACGGTCATAACTTTTGACTCGTTTGCTATTTTGACGCAAGGTTTTCGCGTAGACAAACTAGAAACCAAATTATACAACTTATCGCACTGAATCATAGTCAAAACAAGGGAATAACAGCCTCGAAATACTACTGCAACAACAGTACTGCTCATCGACTTCTAACATGAATATGTAATAATGTAAATTATACTTAAACATTTTTAATAAATCGAAAAATGCTTCTTAAATCACAAAATTTGGCAGATTTCAACTTCAATATCAAGTAAATCTCTCATAAAAATGTAATCTCCAAAACCATTTTATAACATATAAAACGAATTGAAACAAACTCAAGCAGAAGCATTGAAACTTCAGTTTCGCAAACCTTCACTAAAACGGTCATAACTTTTGACTCGTTTGCTATTTTGACGCGAGGTTTTCGCGTAGACAAACTAGAAACCTGTAACACCCCCAGATCTGACCGGGAATATTACAGCGCCGTGGGCCCCGAGATGGAACCCACAAGGCTGAAGGAAATTTTCGCAAACATTTACAAACGCCCAAGAGGCTAACGACGGTATTATATAATAAAAACATTCGAAGATTTATAAAACTCGTTTATCAAACCGTCGTAAAAACTCATTTGAAACCACAAGACCCAAAATGCCAAAACTCAATAGTTTAAAAACATACGTTAAGCTATCGCTTACACGCAAGCGTAATAGATTTAGAAAATGATTGCCAAAGTAACCTAAGTTAGGATACCAAAAAGGCCATTTAAAAATACTCACGCGGCGGATAAAGAGAAACAATTAAAATACTCTAGCAAATGAATACAACAACTGATCAGAAACTCAAAACACAAATACATGCCCTTGCCAGTATCCTCCGGGAAGTTCATCTCTCCACGACCGCTACAAGCTTGATAATCCAAGAACCTAAAAAGAAAGCCCACGACGGGGTCAACCATAATATCCAACAATGATAACCATCACATCTCTTCAATAATTACATATCAATGGAAATACTAAGTAAGAATACGACCAATGTAATCTTACCGTCGTAACTTTACGAGAATCCACGATTCGTATCCTTAACAACACATTAAAATAATACCGAAATATCTGTACGGTATCTCAACAATACTCAAGGTTCTCAAAACATTATCATAACTCGCGATACGGAAATTATACCAACTGTGGCCAATTCAATCCATCGGATAACATCGACAATTCCAATACGATAATCGATTGTCCATCAAAGACAAGTACCAAGGAAATACGGAACATACCTCAAGATACGAAATACCATGACAATCACGTCAGTCTAATCCGAGATCAGATCAACATAACATACGGACGTGGTCCTAACACAAGACCTACAAATGCATACTCATATGACAACGTCAATATGATCACAACAATAACGATAATGTATACTTATGGCAAACCCATAATATACGTATGCACAACAACAATACATGGCAATCCGATGATCCAGCGTTCACTGCCTAGATCCCCCGATGATCCCGTCAGACCAACCCGAGGTGGAAAACCCGTCCGATGATCCAGCGCACGCTAGCATAGATCCCCCGATGATCCCGTCGGACCAACCCGAGGTGGACATATGACAACAATGCACAACTGCACAAAACAACAGTACACAATACACGACAACAACAATGCACAAATGCATGACAACAACGATACACGAATGTATCACGACATGATCGACACAAATAATAAAAATGATTAGAGTACTTGCCCCGAGTCCTTCGAGAATGATCTCAATGTCAAAACCATCACGAACCATTATCCTCAATACTCGACGGTCCAAAGTATCACGGATTGCAGATAATTCATATCTTCGTCTTTATCACAATATATCCTCGATATACAAGTATACCAATAACAAAAGTAAATCATATACATTATGATTTAGATTCCCAAAACTCGAATACGATTTATAATCTCAAATCTCCTGTGATTACGATTATAAACATTGCTATACGAATTATACACGTATGAAACGGAAACCATTCATTAAATATTATGAACTGAGCAAGTAATAACTTACTTCGATACCGATACAATGACGAGGAAGCTGCTACCAATTTCATTGTCTTCGTCTACTAGCTCCTCGGCCCTGACCAATGCCATTCACGAACATACTCGAACACGACCGCAACATACGGTTATAAACACCTATCAATAATCTCAACCTATTACAATAATCGATAAACAACAAGTTCGACAACAATCAACAATCGATAAAACCAATTCACAATCTCCACGGCTCAATAATATCTCGGTTAACCACAAGTCTGACCAAACCAACTTAAATGATCACGAATTCATAATCGAAACAGAATATACTACCCTGCCTGTTGACTTAGCGCACGTTAATCACTTAACATAGCGTGCGCTAAGACGTTCCCGTTAGCGTGCGCTAGACAGTAACACTAGCGTGCGCTAATGACATGCAGTTGCATGCATTTCATATACCGATCAACACATGGTGATTATCAAGAACACTAAGTGATTCTAAACCATGTTCATAGCTATCAAAACAACAAAATCTGATATCCTTTAACATATAAGTAATCATCCAACCCTTAATCCAATTCTTATATCCATATATCATCTTCCTTAATATCAATACATGAAACATCAAGAACGTAACGACACTTCCTTAGTCTTCCATTATAGAGAGTAATCATCGACAATAATATCAACGTCCGAAACTGAGGAGAAGGATTAATCCACTTATCTCAAGAAAACGAACAACACAATTCAAACCACAAGAATCATATCAATATCTTCATATCAACAACAACATCATCATAATCCGGTAATCCATCCCATAATCATGCTTATCAACTTGTTTATATGATAATCATCAACTCAAGAACATCAACATTCAATCCAAAACGAAATCCAAAGATGAAGAGTGATTACCTTTATGAAGGAATGGGTTGATTTTCCAAGGTTGAAACCATTTCCAAGAATCACCAATGATTTCAAGAACAAAGCTTTAATCCATGATTTCTATATTAATCTTGTTAAAGATCACCACCTCACCGTGTTTGGGAACCTCCCAAATCTCTTTCTATCGACTGAAGGTGAAAGAAAGGACGAAATGCTTCATAATACCCGTCTGTCCCTTATATAGAATACATTACTAGCGTGCGCTAAACCTTATGTTTAGCGTGCGCTAACTGGCCTTTGTTAGCGTGCGCTATCGCAGTCCAGAGACTACTGTATGGCTTCGTACATGAGCTTACGTACGTAATGCCCATGCATTAACGTACGTAACTTAAACTATCTAGCGTACGCAAGTCCTTGCATTTAGCGTGCGCTAACATCAGTTGACTCGTTTGTCTGTATGCTCCGAAGACTGGTCCACACGCCGAAAGTGCTTATGAGGATAAGATTCCTTTTTGTCCGATATACAGTTAGCGTGCGCTAACACTACATTACAATATCCGTTGACTTACCAGAACGTGCGCCGAAAGTGGCCTGGTCCACACGTAGATTCCTTCTGATCTGACTGCACTAGCGTGCGCTACATTCTGCCTCTAGCGTGCGCTAACCATGAACGATAGCGTGCGCTATACTTGACCATTAGCGCGCGCTAGTCAGGCTATACTTAGCCATTTCCAACTCTTCTCGTCTGTCTCGACATACTGGATACGTACACTCACACACTGAATACATATACTTAATTCCATAATATTCTCATATGATACATAATATCCTCAATTGCAATTGTCGACCAAGTACGATAATTATACCGATACTGACATCTCAGTCCTTCATTTATTTTATCTATAATGTACAGATTCCACGCTGTACAATATAACTCGGATAAAATAATATTAAACAACGGTAGTAGAAATTCCGGATATTACATAATGCACCACTTAAAATAAGTTTCGTCCTCGAAACTTGCAATCCGTCACAGAAAAACAAACAAACCGTTCGACCAAGATATTCTGAAACCATCACGACGACGATCAGTCGTCATCATTAACGAATAACCGAAACAGCACACTTACAAATGCGCAAAGTCGACGATCTCCTGAGATCCTAGCAAGTGACTCCTCTGTAAAGTCTCAACACGCTTACGGTCATCATTTCATGAGTCCCATCAAAACATAACATCTTCGGATGAAATAATCTATCTGTTTCAATTATGTTTGTCTGATTACACAATCCAGTCTCAATTCTGATAAAATGAATAATACACGATACATATGTGAAACAACTGCCCAACAAATTCCGAAATATCGACACAAAATCTGAACGCTCATATGATCATTAACAATGATCAACCAATAAATTAACCCAGAGTATCATCGACACGATATCCTCCGATACGATCAATCTAAAGGTCAAAACGCAGTCGAGAATATCATCAACATGATAAACTCCGATTATTACCAACGAGCGATTAACGGTAATCGAGAATACCTTCACACGGTAAGCTCCAACACGATCAACGCAGAACCACGGTAACCGATATAGAGTTCTCAAAACGACACACCAATCACATATAGTGGATCTCAATGAAACACAACCGACTGGTGAACATTCCCCTCGGCATACGAACAACGAATCGCAAATCGACGAAGATACCAATTCATACAAGGAGTGGGAACGACCACTCAATATCCAAAACAACCAGCATGGGGTCACCATCCCCAAATTTACACTTACAAAGAAATCATTCAAAAATCATTATGTTAAAATTGCGCTACTACCGCACCAATGGAATCACATAGTACATATGTTCCGGTTTCACAATATCCCAAGTTTCCAAAATAATATTATGTGCATGAATCTACAACACGCAACATATTTCTCTTATCCGATAACTCAACCGATCATCACCGGATAATCAAACTGCCATACTAAAGTTCGAATCTCTTTTCCTCGTACCATACTGATGTCTTATCCAGTTCGTGAATCTCATTCAGAACTTCACCACGATATGCATTATGCATTAAATGCGTATGTACATCAATCACATTTTCAAAACCAGTTTGAAATCATATAATCTTGTCAAGGAGACAAATTTTCGAAAGTTCTTTAAAAATTTCAAAACTCAAAACATAAATTTTGGTAAGACCACCAAATCAATTCTCGAAAAATAAACTGGCTCGCTGGTGCCAAGTATTTGATAACAGTTTCCTTTGAATCCACACGATTTCGAAGTTTTAAAATGAAAACTATGCAAATGATTGACCACATCCGTACTCCTATATACCAATTCGGCTCGTCATAAATCCCACTGATATTCCATCATAAAACTACACGATAGAATCCAAAATCTCAATGTATAAACTCCGACAAAAACTCCTTTTCCACATATGACTCGCAACATCAATCATTTTCCATCCTGGATCACCTCAATTATGCTATGACAATGCATTGAAACAAATCAACACAGCGAAAGACTTCCCGAGAAGTTTCTTTTGAACAAGTAATCCAGAACCCCGAAAGGCAGGAACGACATAGATAAACGATTGATAAAGTGTTTTACAAGTCTCGGGAGTTTTTAAGAAAACAGAAAAGTCTTTTGAAATATTAGGGTCTCAGCCCGTATCTCGTTCCGCATTACAAGAAGCTTAAAAAAATAGGAAACTCTTTTTCGGACCCCAAGTCCTGAGTTATAAAACAATTTCAAAAAAATCTATTGGGTCTCAGCCCAAAAATCATTTACGGTAAAACATCCGTAAAACATTCATTTTGAAAAGTATCATTTTCAAATGCTCAAAAACAGTTCATATATCTCAAAATGAACTAACATGACTACATGTTCTCCTGAACATTCCACAATATTTCTCCCAAATGCACAGCTCCGTTCCAAAACTTAATCGACATATTGATTTCCAAAATCATAACTTCTCAAGATCATCAATCCTGTCCCAACTCTGTCATCTTATACTGTAACATATAATATCTTTCTGAACCTCAGAACATATCAACTTAGAACGACAATAAATCTAAATGCAATTCAAAAATCCAATACTTACAGATGGTGAAGCCGAAGATTCCCCGTGATACTAGCACATGTCTCGACTCAAGAAAATACTCGACACAGATATTTTCAAAACACACATTTTGCTAACTCAGTTCAACTCGAGAAAACAACACAGCTCTATCTGAAGAAACACGTTAATACTATTTGGAAAAGTTTATAACAAGACCAGTACTAAACTGGCAAATCGCACAGCACATAAGCCCGAGTGAACAACAAAAACTCACGGCTCTAATATTTGTCAATCGACAACTCGAATGACGCGACAAAAACACGACCCAACTCGACCCGACTGCCTAGGTTTTCACAACCTAAGCTTCGATACCATATTCTGTAACACCCACAGATCCGACCGGGAATATTACAGCGCCGTGGGCCCCGAGATGGAACCCACAAGGCTGAAGGAAATTTTCGCAAACATTTACAAATGCCCAAGAGGATAACGACGGTATTATCTAATAAAAACATTCGAAGATTTATAAAACTCGTTTATCAAACCGTCGTAAAAACTCATTTGAAACCACAAGACCCAAAATGCCAAAACTCAACAGTTTAAAAACACACGTTAAGCTATCGATTACACGTACCGACAGAATAGATTTAGAAAATGATTGCCAAAGTAACCTAAGTTACCGGATACCAAAAAGGCCATTTAAAAATACTCACGCAGCGGATAAAGACAAACAATTAAAATACTCTAGCAGCGGAATACAACAACTGATCAGAAACTCAAAACACAAATACATGCCCTTGCCAAGATCCTCAGGAGGTTCATCTCTCCACGACTGCTACAAGCTTGATAATCCAAGAACCTAAAAAGAAAGCCCACGACAGGGTCAGCCATAATATCCAACAATGATAACCATCACATCTCGTCAATGATTACATATCAATGGAAATACTAAGTAAGAATATGACCAATGTAATCTTACCGTCGTAACTTTACGAGAATCCACGATTCGTATCCTTAACAACACATTAAAATAATACCGAAATATCTGTACGGTATCTCAACAATACTCAAGGTTCTCAAAACATTATCATAACTCGTGATACGGAAATTATACCAACTCTGGCCAATTCAATCCATCGGATAACATCGACAATTCCAATACGATAATCGATTGTCCATCAAAGACAAGTACCAAGGAAATACGGAACATACCTCAAGATACGAAATACCATGACAATCACGTCAGTCTAATCCGAGATCAGATCAACATAACATACGGACATGGTCCTAAGACAAGACCTACAAATGCATACTCATATGACAACGTCAATATGATCACAACAATAACGATAATGTATACTTATGGCAAACCCATAATATACGTATGCACAACAACAATACATGGCAATCCGATGATCCAGCGTTCACTGCCTAGATCCCCCTATGATCCCGTCAGACCAACCCGAGGTGGAAAACCCGTCCGATGATCCAGTAGACGCTAGCATAGATCCCCGATGATCCCGTCGGACCAACCCGAGGTGGACATATGACAACAATGCACAACTGCACAAAACAACAGTACACAATACACGACAACAACAATGCACAAATGCATGACAACAACGATACACGAATGTATCACGACATGATCGACACAAATAATAAAAATGATTAGAGTACTTACCCCGAGTCCTTCGAGAATGATCTCAATGTCAAAACCATCACGAACCATTATCCTCAATACTCGACGGTCCAAAGTATCACGGATTGCAGATAATTCATATCTTCGTCTTTATCACAATATATCCTCGATATACAAGTATACCAATAACAAAAGTAAATCATATACATTATGATTTAGATTCCCAAAACTCGAATACGATTTATAATCTCAAATCTCCTGTGATTACGATTATAAACATTGCTATACGAATTATACACGTATGAAACGGAAACCATTCATTAAATATTATGAACTGAGCAAGTAATAACTTACTTCGATACCGATACAATGACGAGGAAGCTGCTACCAATTTCATTGTCTTCGTCTACTAGCTCCTCGGCCCTGACCAACGCCATTCACGAACATACTCGAACACGACCGCAACATACGGTTATAAACACCTATCAATAATCTCAACCTATTACAATAATCGATAAACAACAAGTTCGACAACAATCAACAATCGATAAAACCAATTCACAATCTCCACGGCTCAATAATATCTCGGTTAACCACAAGTCTGATCAAACCAACTTAAATGATCACGAATTCATAATCGAAACAGAATATACTACCCTGCCTATTGACTTAGCGCACGTTAATCACTTAACATAGCGTGCGCTAAGACGTTCCCGTTAGCGTGCGCTAGACAGTAACACTAGCGTGCGCTAATGACATGCAGTTGCATGCATTTCATATACCGATCAACACATGGTGATTATCAAGAACACTAAGTGATTCTAAACCATGTTCATAGCTATCAAAACAACAAAATCTGATATCCTTTAACATATAAGTAATCATCCAACCCTTAATCCAATTCTTATATCCATATATCATCTTCCTTAATATGAATACATGAAACATCAAGAACGTAACGACACTTCCTTAGTCTTCCATTATAGAGAGTAATCATCGACAATAATATCAACGTCCGAAACTGAGGAGAAGGATTAATCCACTTATCTCAAGAAAACGAACAACACAATTCAAACCACAAGAATCATATCAATATCTTCATATCAACAACAACATCATCATAATCCGGTAATCCATCCCATAATCATGCTTATCAACTTGTTTATATGATAATCATGAACTCAAGAACATCAACATTCAATCCAAAACGAAATCCAAAGATGAAGAGTGATTACCTTTATGAAGGAATGGGTTGATTTTCCAAGGTTGAAACCATTTCCAAGAATCACCAATGATTTCAAGAACAAAGCTTTAATCCATGATTTCTATATTAATCTTGTTAAAGATCACCACCTCACCGTGTTTGGGAACCTCCCAAAATGGTATCCAAACAATCACTATTATACGATCATTGTTCGTACACATCATGTACCGAACTCCGGAGGCCTCGACGGACCTTACCCGGACCACATGCACTGTTCGTACACATCATGTACCGAACTCCAGAGGCCTCGACGGACCCTACCCGGCCACAAACATCATTCGTACACATCATGTACCGAACTCCAGAGGCCTCGCCAGACCCTACCTGGAACACACACAACACATCGACACGACACAACTCATAATCATCAAATGTCAAGCCATTCCACATTACACCGAAATGTATAATCAAGTATGTAAACCAATACAACACACATATCATAATCATCACAACAACTCAACAATGACCAACCATGCCCGACACAAACTTAGATGATTTGTACAAGCAACAAAATTCCACGATGTTAACTAAGTGAAGGTATTATCGTTACCGTCAATCGTTCATAGTAATCAATTCATACGAAGCATGTTCGCTAAGATAAATCAATTCATCATAACCATAACACAACGTCCCTATTCACAAGACACAATTCGTATAGTAAAATACTTGCCTTAATAACCGCTACCGAATACTCCGAAGAACACAGTTCGACCGGGAAGCTCGGACCCCAAAGAAGGTAACGAACGGAAAGGTTCCGACTCGAGTTCTTCACAAGAATTCGTTCCTAAGTCACAACGATATCAATTCAATCACAATTCCACGAAAACGTGTAGAATTTTCCAATTTCTACTCATTGAAGCATTTCATCGAACACTTATGGTGCATAGTCCAATTTAATCGTTTAACGAAGAAATACTCGAACTTGTTCCACCAAACTTCAAGGATAATGAATGATTTCGAGTATACAACCAAGTTCTATCAATAATCTGAACTAAAACAAATCAAATCTGCTAAAACTTCAAGAAACCTCAAGAATATCCAAAACCAAGAGTTTAGGTGTTCTTACCTTCGATCCGGGTGGAAGATGATGTTAATCCATGAATCAAATTTCCAAAACATGTTGTTCTATGTTTATCTTACTCAAATCCATCCACTTATGCTGAAGAAATCGCGAAGGAATGAAGGAAAAATGAGAAATGGCCGGATGACTTGGTCCAGGCCATTAAATAGGCGAGTTCTCGGCCGCTACATGCACGTAATCGCCATGGCTTCTGGCCAGAATCGCCATGGCCGAACTCACTGCCCAGTTCAATCGGCAGCGTTACGTATGTTACCGGCCAGGGCTTACGTACGTAATGCGCCTTACGGACGTAACTGACGGCCCATAGCGGCCGTTACCCGGCCAGGTCTTGCCAGCCGGGACTCGGTCGATCCGACGGTCCGAAAAATCCCGAAACTCAGACCTGAATATAAACCGAAGATACGGTTACGAAGTAATCGAAAATACGAATCTAAGCACTAAGAGAACACATGATTCCGACCACCCGAGGGCTCAAAATTTGACAACGGAAGTAATTACCCCAAACTTTGAGAAATTACGAAAATGGCCCCAAACGTCTGGAATACACGATACACGACCGAAACACCAAACCAAAGCTTGCAAGATGAATAATAACATTAAATGAACTTACGAGAAACTCGAAACAACAGTGTCGGACGAGATTCGCTAGAATCGAACTCAAGTGCGGAAAGTCATTTAAGAACACGGAACTCAACAAAACGATATCGAAACGAACTCGGATGACGAAAAGTTCAGAATTAATCATTCTTGAAACGACGAAACGGTCACAACAGAGTCGTTAAGGTGGACTTACGCCAAAAGAGAAATTTACCGGAAATCAAAATTGCGGATATTACACTAATGGCTCCACCTCTCAAAGTACACATAACCTAAAGTAGACTTGGACTTTTCATTGTCTGATGAAAAATCAGAGTCATTATAACCCACTCGGCATAGGTCATCTGATTGATATACTAGCATGTACTCCCTAGTTCTTCTCAGGTACTTGACTATATGCTTGACAGCAATCTAGTTTCATGGTCCAGGGTTGGACTGATATCTAACAGCCATGCCTACAAAATGACAGATATCTGGTCTAGTGCAAAGCATAACATACATGAGGCTTCCCACTGCTGACGCATAAGGAACCAGCTTCATGTCATTGTGTCTTAGGACACATATCCTTAGATAGCTGAATTCCATGTCTATAAGGTAGAAAACCTTCCTTCGAATTCTCCATGCTAAATCGCTTTAGCACTGTATTGATATATGATGCCTGAGATAAGCACAACATCCTTTTTCTTCCGATCATGAAAGATCCTGATCCCAAGGATGTGTCCTGCTTCTCTCAAACCCTTCATATCAAGCTGCTCAGATAGCCATACCCGCACGTCTGCCAACTCCTTCATATAGTTTCCATTCAGAAGGATATCATCTACATACAGTACAAGTGACACCAACACATTTACATGGCATTTCTTATATACACAACTATCACTAGGGCATTGGACGAATCTATATGACTGGACAACCACGTCAAATCTAGTGTTCCAATACCTTCATGCTTGCTTAAGTCCATTAATGGATCTCTTAAGCTTGCACCCTAAGTGCTCCTCCGCTTTAGTAATGAATTCCTCTAGTTGGCGCTTATAGATCTCCTTGTCTAGACTGCCATTCAAGAATGCAGTCTTGACATCTATTTGCCAAATTTCCAGACCCAAATGCGCAGCTACAGCAAAAAGAATCTGGATTGACTTAAGTATGGCTTTGATGAAAAGTTTCATCATAATCGATGCCCTCCTTCTGAGTATAACCTTTCGCTACAAGCCTTGCTTTAAAGGTTTGAACCTTCCCGTCTCTTTTTTTCTTTCATTTGTAGACCTATTTACTCTAATGTCTTGTACCCCATCAGGTAGGTCTACTAGCTCCCACACTTGATTGGAATCCATAGATCCCATTTCTGATTCCATTGCTACTTTCCAGGATCAGCATATTTATCTTGGATTGCCTCTTTGTAAGTCCAGGGATCTGATTCATCTTCACCTGGAACTGAGTGTGAAGACTTTCCCACGCCTATGAGTTAGTTCCATTTGATGAACAACCCTCCCATTATGACAAGGCAAATCCTGAGTTGGTGTAAAAGTATCAAAATCAATACGTGGTGCAGTGTTAGTTGGTGATTGCATGATTGGTATAGATGGAGTTTCGCCTCTCAGCTCTTATAGAATTATTTTGCTCATGGGTTTGTGACTAATCACTTAATCCTCTTCAGGAATCGGGCATTGGTGCTAACAATTACCTTTTGATCATGGGGACTATAGAACAAGCCACTCATCATTCCCTTAGGGTATCCTAGAAACACTCGTACCTCTGTATGAGATGTCAACTTATCAGCATCCTTATTCAGCACATATGCTGGAGTACCCCAAATTTGAACATGTCCTAAAATGGGTTTCCACCCACTCTGTAGTTCTGTAGGTATATTTGGAACTAATTTCAAAGGCACTAGGTCTAGTATGTACGCCATTGTTTCCAAGGCGTACCCCCATAATGAAATAAACAAATCTGAGTAACTCATCATTGACCTAACCATTTTTGAAAGAGTTCTGTTCCTTTTTTCAGCAACAACATTTTGTTGTGGAGTTCCCGGCACAGTGAGCTGGGACATAATCGCCTCATTTGCCAAGAAATCTAAAAACTCTACACCAAGGTATTCGCCACCACGACCAGATCATAGTGACTTGATACTCTTAGCATGACACTTCTCCATTTAAACCTTGAAGTCTCTGAACTTGTCAAAAGCTTCAGACTTACATCGCATCAAATAGATGTATCCATATCCAGAATAATCATCTATAAACATGATGAATTATTCAAAACCATCCCTAGCATGGATGTCATTGAACCACATACATCAGTATGAACCAATTCTAACACATTCTGAGCACGGTTTCCCTTAGTTTTAAAACTATTTTTTGTCATTTTACCTTCCATACATGATTCATGAATTAAAAATGACTCAACTTGGAGTTGGTCCAATGGGCCATTATCTACCAATCTTTGAATCCTTCTAAGGTTTACATGACCTAACTGTAAATGTCGTAGATATGTTGGGTTTATGCTACTCTTTTTAGGTTTAGACAAAAAGTTAAGCGAATTATGTTTATACATGGGAGTTTGTGCAGTATTAATGACATATACTCCATCAGTATAGATACCTTTGCAAATGTATTCACCATTTCTTCTAATAATAGCATCACCATAAAAAAAAACTGAATAACCATCACAACTCAATTAGAAACTAAAATTAAATTCATTTTAAAATTAGGTACCAATAATACATTATCAAGGACTGATATTTTATCACTAATCTTCAACCACCCGACTCCCACTAATACAGCCATAAGCCTAGAATAATCGCCCAGTTGATGATCTCATCCACACTAAGTTTCTTGGTTACCTGAAAACCATGCGAGTCAAAGCAAACATGATCAGTAGAGCCTGAATCTGCTATCCACGAAATGGTAGAACATGCTGCCAAATAGGTTTTGACTACTAGTGCATGAGACATACTTTTCTTAAGATCAGGGAAGTCCGTTTTAAAATATACTTTCTGACCGAAATTGTAGCACTTTCCCCTTGGCTTTTTTCCGCCTCAGGCTGAGGAGCCTTGATTTTTGTCTTTAGAGTTGCCACATGCTTCTGGCCCACTTGTTTCTTCTTATTCCCCCACTTGGGTTTAGAATTTGAAACACCAGTTGCCGCAAGAATTTAATACCCTTGTCTGAAGAGTCCTTCTGCAGCTTGAAGATCTGTCAGCAATTCCGCCAAAGTATATTCCCCACGATTCATGTTGTAGTTTAGGTGGAACTGCTCAAAACTTCTAGGTAAACTGCCTCGAATGATATCGACCTACATTTCCGCATCGATAGTAGCCCCTAATATATCAAGTTCGTTTAGATGAGAAATCATCTTTAGAGCATGATCCCTTACCGAGGTTCCTTCAGGCATTTGGGTCGACATCAAGACCCTCATAGCATTTTGCCTAGCAGCCCGATTCTGATGACCAAACATCTCGCTGACAATTTTCATCATTTCTGCGGCCGTGCTCATACTCTGATGCTGATGCTGCAATACATTTACTGGAGAATCCAAGATGTAACAGCGAGCCATCTCATCAGATTTCTTTCATTTGCGGTATTCTTTCACCTCATCAGGTGTCGAATCCGCATCTGGTTCTAATGGGCATTCCTCAGTTCGAACAAACTTGTGTTCTTCATCATTCAAGATAATATTAAGATTACGTTTCTAATCAGCAAAGTTAGTGCCATCAAGTTTGTTTTCTTTAAGAATTACAGCAAGTGGATTGAAAGACATCTGATATAAAATTAAAACAATCATCAAATAATAGCAGAATATATTGAAAAATCACAAAACACAATATAAATATACATATATATATATATATATGTTAGCAACCAACACCTAGAAATATCCGCACATGTAATCCACGATCGAGTGGACGTTTACATACACATTTTTTAAGTAGAGTTTTACGTCTTTAATATTACTATCGAGTCAATTTACATTATGACAAGTAAAATTAATAGATAGTTCCTCTTGGCCATTTATTAATCAACATAGACTCCGATGGTGAGCTTATTAATTAATACATCTAAGTGATGATCATAATTTAACAACTTTAAATATTATCTTTTAAATAATAGTCCTACAGATGGAGGGGTCCTATCATAAAAAAATAAGATATACTTTTTGTTATCATTTGAAATATAAATCCAGTGAACCTATAATTAGCACATCCGATATGGAAAAAGACCATAATGTCAATGTGCATGCTAATTACCTCACAATTTTTAATTATGGACGCCAATTTAGTTTTATTTAAAAAAATAAATCATTTTAATCACTTAGTTATTTGAGTGTTAAGGTTTTAATTTTCTCGTCCTAGCAAGTAAGAAAATATATTACGCATAATTCATACATGTCATACGTTCAAAACAGTAAAAACCAAAAATAAATGCAAGGATAATAAAATTATCCAATTATCATGATCTTCGTCCCCGAATTGAATCCGAGAAAAAACTTCGACTCTATATCTCCCACTGGATCAAGCATCTCCTCACTCCATCCGGTCGGTCCGTGGATTTCCAAAATTAAAATTTTTACTTTTATGCAAATTTAATTATATAAAAAATCATTTTTAAAATTCCGACTCTCCGACGGACGCAACAATCGACGGTGAAATGGAGCGGACCAAAAATTGGACGACTCGACCCAAACTGCCGAACCGGCCCAGAACAAGCCGCATGTGGCCCTCGTAGTCGCAGGCAGCTCGACGATGTTCGTCAGGCAGCCATGTGCTGCTCGGCAGCACCGTCTGCTGCTGTCCAACCGCAGTTGTCTAGCAGTCCGCATATCCCAGTTCTGCTCTATTTCTTCGTGATTTTGTCTTCTCCGAATTTGATTATAATTTCATAAAAAAATACATCGAATTCCAGCAAAATTACACAAAAAGTAAGACCCTAGATCTACCCGTGGATTTTCTCACATAAAAAGCCATTACATGCCTCAAAATCGGCCCAAACCATCAATTGTATAAATAATAAAAAAAAATAACCATTCACACAACCATGATAATTGGATTATATTCTCTGCAAGAAAATATCTAGCAAAATATTCCAACATCATAGCACATAAATAAACTGCTATCAATTAATCACCAAAGTTAATTAAAATAGCAAAAGCCCAATGTTTTGTCTCTGATACCAATTGTTGGAAAAAAACGCAGAGGAAGCAAAGTTAATAATATTGGAATAAAGCGGTTTACACATCCACGAGCACAAAATCTATTTAGGCATGCTAATTAATCAACTACTAAGATTAATAAGTAATTTAAATACTGTTTATTATTTATTTAATAATATTCAATATCCTAATCTAGAGCAAAAGATCATAGGATATTTACCTCTTGAAGCGTAGTGGTTGCTACTTTGATTTCTTCCTCAAAATCTTCTAGAGTATGATCCCACCTTAATCTGGACGTTGTATGGGCAACGAGCTATCGAATCTTGCTTGAACTTCAACTTGGATCGGCCAAGATATTGTTCTTGGGAGTCACTTGATTTTTCTTTATTTCTAATATTATGTAAATACTCTTAGAAAATATACGTGTTATATAAATTGTAGAGTCAAGGACACAAGTCTGGATCTATAATTAAACACAAGAAGAAAAAATCAAACTCTCAAGTATGAGTATAATGTCACGTCCGAAATCCCCTTAGAAGTCCTATTTATAGGCTTTGGACTACTCTAGGGATATTAAAGAGGATTAGGTTAGGACTCCTACTGTAACCCAACCTTCTGTATTAAGCCCTTTCTAATATAGTTGAGTTCACTAATATCAATTCAATCCTCTAAAGAACTAATATTGCACTTCCAACTCAAATCTCAATTTACGAAATCAGGATCCTAATTTAAATATATAATTTTCCATATTTAAGATATCGAATGTCCATTAATTATTTTAAGCGACTGGCGGCGATAATTAATTAATTTCTTGTCCAAAAGTAGTACAACTAGAACCTTATTATTATATCGGAATTAAATCCATCTGCAGGGTCTAATATAATAATCATTATCGAGCTCCTCAAGGGGAAATCATCAACCGGCACTAGTCGAGACCCGATTTCTAATTATAATAATAATTTTCATGTAAATAATATTATTGCTCAAGATACGAAGCATATTGAGTCAATCACTATGACTCTCACTCATGGTAAAGCAAAGCAATAAATATTATAAATACATAATTAAATATTATATAATTACAATTAAGATATACTAATTATTCGAGATTTACGTTCTTCTTACAGTCAATATAAAAGATACTATCTCACTGAGATCCAGTTCAATGTATGTAAATACGCAAACGCATGCTAATTGTCAAGACTAGCTAATCGCAAGCATATATTTCAACCTTTTCATATAATTTGTCAAGTAATTATATAGGTTGTGAACTATTATATTATTTATAAGGCACCGATAATATGATTTTTAGTGTGACACCAACACACCATATTATCTACAATATAAAATAAATAGACAATACATTTGCATAACCATAACGTTAATTAATATGCAAATATATATGGTTAAATATAATTAATATTCTCATAGGTAGTTACAGGGAAATAAGGTAATACAGGCATAAAATATGCTTTGCAGTATACAACCCTAACAGATTGATAATGTCCCCTTGAGCAGCTCCATAATGATTATTATATGAAACCCTACAGGTGGATCTAATTCCAATATAATAATAAGGTTCGGGTGGCACTCTTGGATAAGCAATTAATTAATGAACATTGGGTATCTTACACACGGGAAACAATATATTTAAGTAAGGAGGCCGATTTCGTAAATTAGGATTTGGATTGGAAGTGCAATATTAATCTTTTAGTGGATTGAATTAATATTAGTAAACTCAACCATATTAATAACGACTTAATATGGAAGGTTGGGTTATACTAGGAGTTCTAACCCTAATCCTCCTTAAGATCCCTATAGTATTACAAAGCATATAAATATGACATTAAGGGGAGGGTTCAGCCGATCTACTACTTCAACATAATGGGTTTTGATTTTTTATCCTAAGTATTTTATTGTAGATCTTGACTTGTGTTTTTAATTCCACCATTGAGATAATATTTTAATTCTTGTTATCAATCGAAATTACATGAAGAAAAAAAAATCGAGAGTTTTGAGAAATAATTTCTGCCGATCCAACTCAAGTGTCAAGCAAGATCTGGTAGCTTGTTGCCCACCGGATTAAGGCGGGAACATACTCTATAAGGTTTTGAGGAAGAGGTCGAAAGTAGAAACCACTTCGCTTCAAAGGGTAAATATCCTATGATCTATTGATCAAGATTATGATATTTAGTTTACCAAAAATATTATTTAATAAATAAATAATAGTATATAAATTATTTATTAATCTTAGTAATTAATTAGCATGCCTAAATAGATTTTTAAATAAAGTGATTCTTCTTGTCCACTAGCAAATATATTACACATCTCGAAGGCCCCAGTTCGGTTCTCAATCACCCTACAACAAAACTCATGCCAATTGCAATATGGTAAAATTAAATTCTTCTTGTGTCATGACAGGTGTGGATTCTCTACAAGAGGGTTGCCGGTGAACAGTTTTCAATATGAATCGACAAAGTCATCCCCAAAAGTTTCCAGGTCTTCCGGAGTGAGACCATCATATGGGAGCTTGTACAGTTGCTCCAACAGGGCCGTTGTGATAGTCACCTCTTTCTCCTGCACAATGCTTACAATGGGAGTTAAAGAAGAACCCTTCTTGGAGTGGCATAAAAGAAATCAACGTTTAGATAGAACTCTACAACTATGCTTTCGTTATAGTTCTAGGGTGCAGGTTTCCCAGTCTATATACTCCCTGTTGTTTCACCCTCGTGACAACAGTGTTCATGGACTTCATATCCTCCTATTTGGATTTGATCCACTCTTGGAGGATAGATCTAGTGAAGAGTCCGCCATCAATGACCAGTGAGTCCATCTTCTTCAAAGTCTATGATGAGGTAGTCTGAGCAAATGCCATTAAAAATAGTTCAAAGAAACAAGAGAAGGATTGCAGAAAATTTCTAAGTGTTTGCACTTGTTTGTTGTAGGCTCTTACTATTGTTGAATACAGTAAAGAGTCTTTAGGTCAATGAAAGTGCCTTTTATAGGTGTTGGTGGGCTAGGTTATTGATAACATTCAGATTTAGAGGATGTGATCGGTTTTTTAATGAACGTAAAGGATGGATCGGGACATAACTGATACTTCTTATCCATCAATTTTTAAATTTAATTTCGGTCCCACCTCTGACACATTATAGCCTCCACTATGCATGATTAAGCGGTATAAACAAATTGAAATCGTGGTTTTCAAGGCTTTAAAGTCTTCAAGAATAAATGTTCAATCATTTTAAATTCAGACAATGCATGTGGATTGAAAACGATTTTGAAAATAATTAATTGATATCCTATAGTATACTTGTTGTATCTGTAATACAGTATTATCCCTTAACTGGTACATATAGGATTCACTTATTATAGCAAAAGATGATTAGTGATGTATTAAAGGGTCCTACGGTTTTCCCCTTGATTAATGTACAATAATGATATAGGAAGGGAATTGTACCCTCTTCTTCCTACAATGAAGATCTGATTTTGTTAGTCTGTGGGTACAATTTGTAACACCCCCAATCCGCTCAGGAATATTACACGTCGTAGACCCTTTTCTCAAGGATCTACCAGGCTGGCAACAACATAGAACAACTCAAAAATGCCTTTAAGGCATTATGACTCAGTAGACCGATTTGGTCTTTCAATGATTACATACAACTCAAACTCATTACATGCCCACGCAGGGGTCAAATACAACACACTCCCGTACAACGGGAAAGAATACTACAGCGTAAAATAAACTATAACTATACCAATGACCTCATACGGATCCTCGTGTGATTAGTATCGTTCATCTTTCATCATCCTCCGTGCCGACCCTGTGTTATGCTCCCAAAACTGAATGCAAAAACAGACATCCACCCCCCGAATACTCGGGGGTTAGCAAAACTCCACTGTTTTGCTAGTGCAAGAACAAAGTGCAAATACGAGCCATACAATTCACATTTCACGAATAACAATAACCAGGAATCCTCAAAAATCCAAACGTAACGAAAAGTACTTCCCGAGGCATGATTTTGGTAAACATTTCTCAAAACCGAAAGATCACAAATAAAGGGAAACCATTTATAAAATAATTTTAAAGATGCCATCGAGAGTTTTAATAGAAAACAATTTGCAAGAAAGCCACTCAATCAACACAAACGAGTCTTCACAAATATTTCCACGGGATTCTCGACCCAAAACCAAATAATATCGACACGAGATCAAACATCTCAACATCACACGGGGTTCTCGACCCAAATCCAAATAATATCAACACGAGATCAATCATCTCAACATTCCACAGGGTCCTTGATCCAATACACAGAATAGCACCACAATACAATCAAAGGTACAACCTCTCATTCGACATATCCTGCTCAAGACCCCCGATTAATTAACCCTCGGAGATTTCGTCAAACCTCCTTGGTTAATTAACCCTGATACCAATGCTTTAAAAATAAGTTGAAACAAGCTTTCAAAAACACGAATCGCGGTCTATATCAAGACAAACATTTAAAAGTGAGTTGAAAGAATTTGAGATACGAACATCGTTCGGTAACGGGGTCTTATCTATCACTCAAATACCCGTAACCAATAAGCCTGCCAGGCGCCTCCCTTGCGCACCTGTGTACCAGCGTTCACTTCCATCATGTTGGCCGCTCATTGAACATGTCACCGCACCGGCATCACTCCCGCAAGAGCCGCCCCTTGCGCGCGCATTAGGCAACACCGGCGTTCACCACCCATATCGAGCCGCACATTGCAGCATACACCAGGCCGGAGTGCACGCCCCGCCCTCAGAGGTTCCCGGATACAACGTTTCTCACAACAAGTATCCACATTATCACAAACATCAAGCACACAGTCAATCATTGTAACAATTATCAAATTGATACACCAATTCACATAATTCATCCGTCAGTCCACGACCACGCGAATAAATAACAACACGCACGTCAACCATAACGCGACGGAAATAAGCAATACACGTACACACGCATTATCAAGCGCAATATCAATACCAAATATATCCAAAGGATTCACGTAGTCACTTACAACCCACACAATTTACAAAACACACGCGTTTTGAAAGTGAGCCTTTAACGAGGCTAGCCGAATCCTTTGAAAACTTATTTCAAACAAATAAACAAACACACCAAGATGATCACCAATTATCATATCCACAAAACAAGAATAGTATGGACAAGGTACTTGCCTTGAACAACCACAACGCGGAGAATCGACCGGAGTAGGTTGGCACGAACCGACTACGAACCCGCCGACTCCACTGAATGCCAACTCGCGATAATAACTACGGAGGACAATAACAATAATGAAAATGAATTCCATAGCATGACTCAAAGCCGTTGAATTCAAAGAACGAACGACGAATGTTCAAGTGTTTTCCCCAAAACGGCCAAGAACACGATTCGTCCCGACAAAACACGAAAATGGAATTCCAAGTTGAAATATGGATATACAATCCATAGAATACATTTAACAACATCATTTAACCATAATCGATCCATCAAAAATGGATGAAAAACGAGATCGAGGACAAATCCCCCAAAAAGTCGTTTTGAAGGAAATCAAGAAATATACTTCGATTCGACGAAGAACAATGGATCAAATGATGTTGAACACAAGAATACTACCAAGATTAATCATACCCATCATTAATTAATCAACAACACGGAACGAATCGGACGAAAATGCAAAAACCCCCAAATTCACGAAATTAGGGTTCTAAGGAAGATTACCTTGATTCGCTGGATCAAAGGATGATAACGGATGATTGATTGATGTTATAAGCTCAATAACTTCATGGATTTGTTGTTAAATAACATGGCTTCAAGATTCCCAAGACCACATCCGCGGAAGAGAAAGGAAAGATTGAGAAAAATGGCCAAAAACCCGTCTGCAGGGCCTTATATAGGCTGTCTGCCGGCCGGGTTACGACGAATCGCCAAGGCTTACGACGTAACCGAGTCATCGCCCCAAAATCGCCGGCCCGTTACATATGTAACCGCCAGGGCCTTACGACGTAATCGCCTTACGACGAATCGCTGAGCACTACGGCCATAACTCGCCAAGTCTACCGGGCCCGAACGACCCCGAAACCCGAATCTGAATACGAATCGGAGATAAGGTTACGAAGTACTCGCAAAGACGAACTCGAGCACTAAGAGAACACACGATTCCGACCACCCGAAGGCTCGAAATTCGACAACGGAAAGTAATTACCCCAAACTTTGGGAAATTACGAAAATGGCCCAAAACGTCCGAAATACACGATACATGATCAAATAACCAAACCGAAGTTCACAACACGTCTAACAAAGTTAAACGGACTTACGGGAAACTCGAAACAGCAATTTCGAACGAGATTCGCAAGAATCGAGCTCAAGTGCGGAAAAGTCGCCAAAAATCACGGAACTAAACAAAACGACACCGAAACGAACTCGGATGAGAAAAAGTGCAGAATTAAACATTCTCGAAATGACGAAACGGTCATGAGCGAGTCATCAAAATCGACTTTCGCCGAAAAAAAGAAATTACCGGAAATCAAAATTACGGGTATTACACAATTAACAAGTATGGATATTATATGTTAGGGTTGTATATGTCAAAGCATACTTTATGCTTGTATTACCTAATTTCCCGGTCTTTATCTATGAGAATATTTAATTCATTTATCACATGCTTTGCATATTTATTCACGCTATGGTTATGCAAATGTAGTATACTTTACTTTATATTGTAGATAATGTGGTGTGTAGTGTCACACAGAAGATCACATTATCGGTTCCTTATATAGTAATATTTAGTTCACAACCTATATAATATTAGACCGTTATGTGAGAGGTTGTAGTATATGCTTGAGATTGGTTGGTCTTGACCATTAGCATATATTAGCGTATTCGTTATACGTCAACAGATCGAGGTGAGATAGATTCTTCCATCGACTATAAGAAGAACGTACATCTCGGATAATTATTATTTCTTAATTCTAGTGATTAATATATAATTATATATATTTAATATTTATTGCTTTGATTTATCATGGGTGAGAGCCACAATGATTGACTCAATATGCTCGATATTTTGGGCAATATTATTATTATATTATAATTAATATTATAGCTAGAAATCGTGTCCCGACCAGTCGGGTTGATCATGTTTCTTGAGGCACTAGAAAGGATTATTATATTAAACCCTGCATGTGGAATTGATTTTCCGATATAATAATAAAGGTCGAGTGGTATACTCATGTAAAACACATTAATTAATTAAAAGCTGTCAATAGCTTAAATTAATTAATTAACATGGAATATCTTAAACATGGAAAATAATTAATTTAAAAAGGAGCCCAATTTCGTAATTTGGGATTTTGGTAGGAAGTGCAATATTAACTTATTAGTGGACTAAGTTGATATTAATAGAGTCTTCATATTAGGAAGAGTCCTAATAATGGAAGGAAGATATCTATTGGGAGTCCTTACCATATCCTCCTTAAGCTCCCTAGAGTAGCCCAAAACACCTATAAATAGAGATACAAGGGTGGCCGATTTTATGCTTTAATTTTGCTCAAGAATTTCGATTTTTCCTTGTGTGTTTAATTGTGGATCTTGACTTGTGTTTTGGATTCCACAATTTAGCTAACACAATATTTTTCTAAAATACATAAATATTCAGAAAAATAGAGAGGAAAAATTCGTAAGGAATTTCTTGGAAATATAGTGGTTCGGCCGATCCCTTGCTGTTGAAGTTTAGTCCGGTAGATTGTATCCCACACGACATCCGGACGTAGGCGGGATATACTCTAGAAGATCTTGAGGTAGAAATACAAGAAGATCGGAGAGGAACACTAAGAGGACATAAATCGACCAAAAGGGATTTTTCTACCACTTCGCGTCAAAGGTAAAAATTACCGACTCCCATGCATAAATATATTTATTTAATTGTTTATTAATCTGTTTAGTTAATTTGTTGACAAGCCTAAATAGATCCGGTTTTTGCGTTGGTTAGTTTACAAAACCTTTTATTAAATTATCATCACCAACTTGCTTCCGCTGCGTTTTATATTCCAACAATTGGTATCGGAGCCGGTCTTTAGGTTATGTTCAATTTAATTAATTTGGTGATTAATATGCTAGCAATTAAATATTCGTATAGTATGATTTTTTGGAATATTTTGTTAGAATTTGTCTCGCAGGAAAATATGATCCAATTATCATGGCTATGTGATGTTTTATTTTTTTTACGCGTTTTTGGTAATTTGGCCCGTTTTTGTGGCATGTATAAGTTTTTCCCGTGAGAAAATCCACGGGTAGAATAGGATTTATTTTTCTTGTAGTTTGATGTAAATTCGATGTATTTTATTTTGAATGAAATTGTAATCGAATTGGAACACTCAAAGTACGAAAGAGAAAGAAGTCCAGCGCGAAGAGGAGTCCCGATCGATTTAACCGACCGAGACCGCAGAATGCCGATCGGACTCGGCCAGCAGTAGCCTCGCCGTGACTACAGCAGCTGTCGCCACCTGGCAGCCCGGCAGCTGGTCGGCAGCTGGGCAATGGGCAGCTGGACGGCAATGGTCGGGCAATGGCAATGGATCGGCAATGGGAAGCAGGTCAAGTTGTCCGGTTCGGGTCGTTCAATTCGTTTTTCCGCGAGATGCTTGAAGCAGTGGGAGCAAACGAGCCGAAGATTTTCTCGTTATTCAAAACGAGGAATAAAAAGCTATGATAATTGGATATAATTTTCCAATTTTATTATTTGTTGGTTTTTATTGTTTTGATGTATGACATGTATTGATGTATGCGTGATATGTTTCCTTGCATGTTAGGACGAGAAAATTAAAAACCTTAATTTTTCAAAATAAGTAAGTGATTTTAAATTGATTTTTCAAAATCAAATTGGCCTCCATAATTGGTTTAAATTGTGAAATAATTAGCATGCGCGTTGACATTAGAGTCTTCCTCCACATCGGATGTGCTAAATTATTGGCTCACTGGTTTTAAACTTCAAATTTGATAACAAAAAGGTGAATATTATTTTTTATGATAGGACCTCTCCATCTGTAGGACTATTATCATTAAATAATATTCTAAGGTTTGTTAAATTATGGTGTTCACTTAGGTGTATTAATTAATAAGCTCCCCATCAGAGTCTATGTTAATTAAATACATGGCCAAGAGGAACCAACTATTAATTTTACTTGTCAAAATGTGTCTTGGCTAGATAGTAAAATTAGAGACGTTAAAATCTACTTGAAAAAGTATATGTAAACGTCCACACTATCGTGGCTTGCATGTGCGATTTTTCAAGGTGTTGGTTGATTGCATATATATTGTTTTAAGGTTTTTTCAATATATTTTGCGTCGAATTATGTGATGAATGGTGTTTTAATTTTATTCTCAGATGTCTTTCAATCCACTAGCTGTTATTCTCAAAGAAAACAAACTTGATGGCACTAACTTTGCCGACTGGAAAAGAAATCTTGATATTGTCTTGACTGCCGAAGGGCATAAATTTATTTTAACTGAGGAGAGTCCTTTGGAACCAGAACCGGATGCCACTCCTGAAGAGTTGGCTGAATTCCGGAAATGGAAAAAGTCTGATGAGATGGCTCGCTGTTACATTTTGGCTTCATTGACAAATGTATTGCAACATCAGCATCAGGCGATGGGCACAGTCGCGGAAATGATGAAAAATCTCACAGAGATGTTTTGTCATCAGAACCGGGCAGCTAGGCAAAATGCGATGAGGGTATTGATGACAACCCAAATAACTGAAGGGACCCCAGTAAGGGATCACGTTCTTAAAATGATGTCTCATTTGAATGAACTGAGCATACTAGGGGCCACTATCGATGCGGAGTCGCAGGTCGATATTATATTGGGCAGTTTACCAAGAAGCTTTGAGCAGTTCCGCCTCAACTACAATATGAATCGTAGGACTTACACATTGGCGGAACTTCTAACAGAGCTTCAATCTGCCGAAGGTCTCTTTAAACAAGGTTATCATCAAATTCTTGCGGCAACCGGTGCTGCTTCTTCAAAACCCAAATGGGGAAAGAAGAAAAAGCAGGTCGGCCAGAAGCAAGTGGTGACCTTCAAAGCTAAGGGCAAGGCTCCTCAGTCAAAGGCTCCTCAGCCGGAAGCGAACAAAAATCCGAAGGGAAAGTGCTTCAACTGCGGTCTGAAAGGACATTTCAAGAGTGACTGCCCTAAGAAAGGTACGTCTCATGCACTAGTAGTCAAAACATGTTTGGCTGCCTGTTCCATCACTTCGTGGATAGTGGATTCGGTCTCCACGGATCATGTTTGTTATGACTCGCAGGGTTTCCAAGTAACCAAGGTACTTAGTGCGGATGAGATTACAATAAGTCAGCGACTATTCCAGTCAAGGTCATAAAGCTGGGAGTCGGGCTAAAAGTTGATGATAGGATTTTAGTTCTAAATAATGTATTATTGGTACCCGATTTTAGAATGAATTTAATTTCAGTTTGTAAATTGCGTTGTGATGGATATTCAGTTTCTTTTGAAAATAATGCAGTTATTAAAAGAAATGGTGAATATGTTTGCACGAGTACTTATAATGAAGGACTTTATATCATTAATGCTGCACCAGCTCCCTTGCATACTTATAAATCACTTAATTCTTTGACTAATCCTAATAAAAGAAAAGAGCCTTCGAGCATAAATCCAACATATTTGTGGCATTTACGATCAGGTCATATTAACCTTAGAAGGATTCAAAGATTGGTGAGTGATGGCCCATTGGATTCGCTCCAAGTTGAGTCATTTCCAACCTGCGAATCCTATCAAGAAGGTAAAATGACTAAAAGGTCTTTTCAAAGCAAAGGAAATTGTCCACAAAAGGTGTTGGAATTGGTTCATACCGATGTATGTGGTCCAATGAACATCCAGGCTAAGGGTGGTTTCGAATACTTCATCACATTTATAGATGATTATTCGAGATATGGATACATCTATTTGATGCGACGTAAGTCTGAATCTTTTGATAAGTTCAAAGAATTCAAGGCTGAAACGGAGAAGCGTCATGGGCAGAGTATCAAGTCACTACGATCTGATCGTGGTACCAAATACCTTAGTGGAGAGTTATTGGATTTCTTGGCACATGAGGGGATTACTTCCCAGCTCACAGCGCCTGGTACACCACAACAAAATGGTGTTTCTGAACGAAGGAATCATACTTTATTAGAGATGGTTAGGTCAATGATGAGTTATTCTGATTTGCCTATTTCATTCTGGGGATATGCCTTGGAAACGGCGCCATACATTCTAAACTTGGTGCCATCAAAATCAGTTCCAAAAACACCCACAGAACTATGTAATGGGCGCAAGCCCAGTCTAGGACATGTTCGGATTTGGGGTTCACCAGCACACGTGCTGAACAAGGAAGATGATAAGTTGGCATCTCGTACAGAAGTACGAGTGTTTGTAGGATATCCTAAGGGAACGAAGGGTGGCTTATTCTACAGTCCTAAAGACCAGAAGGTCATTGTTAGCACCAATGCCCGGTTCTTAGAGGAGGACTATGTGATAAGCCACAAGCCTAGGAGTGAGGTCATTCTAGAAGAACTTAGGGGTGAGATTTCGACAATACCAATTGTGCAAACACCTAGTGTACCACGTATCGACACTATTGTGGATACGCAAACCAAGGACATGTCTCGTCGTAGTGGGAGGGTTGTTCGTCAACACGAATGTTTCATCGGTGTGGGAGCGTCTTCGGACCACTCCCCGGACCAGGATGAAATGGATCCATGTACGTACAAACAGGCAGTTCAAGACAAGGATGCTGATTCCTGGAAAACAGCAATAGAATCCGAAATGGGATCTATGGATTCTAACCAAGTGTGGGAGCTAGTAGAGCTACCCAATGGAGTAAAACCCATTGGAAATAAGTGGGTCTACAAGCGTAAGAGAGGATTGAAAGGGAAGGTTGAAACCTTCAAAGCAAGGCTTGTTGCGAAAGGTTACACTCAGAAGGAAGGCATCGACTATGATGAGACCTTTTCGCCAGTAGTCATGCTTAAATCGATCCGGATTCTCTTAGCTATAGCTGCGCATTTGGATATGGAGATTTGGCAGATGGATTTCAAGACTGCGTTCTTGAACGGGAGTCTTGATAAGGAAATCTATATGCGTCAACCTGAAGGATTCATTGCTGAAGGAGAGGAGCACTTAGTGTGCAAGCTTAAGAGAGCCATTTATGGTCTTAAGCAAGCATCAAGGTCTTAGAACATGCGATTTGATGAGATCATTCAATCGTATGGTTTTAACAGTGTCCTAGTGAGGTTTGTGTATACAAAAAGTGCGATGGAAACGTGCTGGTGTTTCTTGCACTATACGTAGATGATATACTTCTAATTAGAAACAATGTGAAGGTATTATCAGACGTAAGGGTATGGCTATCTGAGCAGTTCGATATGAAGGATTTGAGAGAAGCTGGGCATATCCTTGGTATTAAGGTCTTTCGAGATCGTAAGAAAAGGATGTTGTGCTTATCTCAGGCATCCTATATCGATACAGTGCTAAAGCGGTTCAGCATGGAGAATTCCAAGAAAGGTTTCTTACCTTATAGACATGGAATTCAGCTATCTAAGGCTATGCGTCCTAAGACACAGAAGGAGATAGATGACATAAAGCTGGTCCCTTACGCTTCGGCAGTGGGAAGCCTCATGTATGATATGCTTTGCACTAGACCTGATATCTGTCATGATGTAGGCATGGTGGCGAGATATCAGTCGAACCTGTGGCCGGACATCGATTGTCGCTGCCATATACTCAAGTACCTGAGAAGGACTAGGGAGCATATGCTTGTATATCAATCAGATACGCTTTGTCCTTTGGGATACACTGACTCAGATTTCAGTGTGGACAAAGAAAAGTCGAAATCAACTTCCGGATATGTTTTCACTTGGGAGGTGGAGCCATCAGTTGTAGGAGTGTGAAGCAGAAATGCATAGCGGACTCTACCATGGAAGCCGAATATGTAGCAGCCTCAGAGGCAGCTAAAGAGGCGGTATGGCTCAAGTACTTCCTAAAAGATTTGGGTGTAATTCCTAATTTGCCCAGGAGTATTACACTATATTGTGATAATACTGGTGCTGTTGCAAATTCGAAGGAACCATGGGCCAAAATAGCAAGCAAACATATCAAGCGCAAATATCATATCATTCGAGATTTTGTGAAGAGAAGGAAGATTATTATCTCCAAGATAGTATCTAAAGACAACCTAGCTAATCCTTTCACGAAAGGGTTGCCCTCAAAGTCATTTGAAGGGCATGTGGAATGAATGGGGTTGAGATATATGGCAGCATTGCTTTGAGTATAAGTGGGAGATAGCTAGACATAGTCTAGATAGTATACTTCAAAAGCATGCTTTGAGTATAAGTGGGAGATTGTTAGGGTTGTATACGTCAAAGCATACTTTATGCTTGTATTACCCAATTTTCCGGTCTTTATCTATGAGAATATTTAATTCATTTATCACATGTTTTGCATATTTATTCACGCTATGGTTATGCAAATGTAGTCTAATTTACTTTATATTGTAGATAATGTGGTGTGTAGTGTCACACAGAAGATCACATTATTGGTTCCTTATATAGTAATATTTAGTTCACAACCTATATAACATTAGACCATTATGTGAGAGGTTGTAGTATATGCTTGAGATTGGTTGGTCTTGACCATTAGCATATATTAGCGTATTCTTTATACGCTGAACAGGATCGAGGTGAGATAGATTCTTCTGTACTAACTATAAGAAGAGCGTACATCTCGGATAATTATTATTTCTTAATTCTAGTGATTAATATTTAATTATATATTTAATATTTATTGCTTTGATTTATCATGGGTGAGAGCCACAATGATTGACTCAATATGCTCGATATTTTGGGCAATATTATTATTTATATGATAATTAATTTTATAGCTAGAAATCGTGTCCCGACCAGTCGGGTTGATCATGTCCCTTGAGGCACTGGAAAGGATTATTATATTAAACCCTGCAGGTGGAATTGATTTTCTGATATAATAATAAAGGTCGAGTGGTATACTCATATATAACACATTAATTAATTAAAAGCTGTCAGTAGCTTAAATTAATTAATGGACATGGAATATCTTAAATACGGAAAATAATTAATTTAAAAAGGAGCCCAATTTCGTAATTTGGGATTTTGGTAGGAAGTGCAATATTAACTTATTAGTGGACTAAGTTGATATTAATAGAGTCTTCTTATTAGGAAGAGTCCTAATAATGGAAGGAAGATATCTATTGGGAGTCCTTACCATATCCTCCTTAAGGTCCCTAAAGTAGCCCAAAATACCTATAAATAGAGATACAAGGGTGGCCGATTTTATGCTTTAATTTTGCTCAAGAATTTCGATTTTTCCTTGTGTGTTTAATTGTGGATCTTGACTTGTGTCTTGGATTCCACAATTTAGCTAACACAATATTTTTCTAAAATACATAAATATTCAGAAAAATAGAGAGGAAAATTTCGTAAGGAATTTCTTGCAAATATAGTGGTTCGGCTGATCCCTTGCTGTTGAAGTTTAGTCCGGTAGATTGTTGATCACACGACATCCGGACGTAGGCGGGATATACTCTAGAAGATCTTGAGGTATAAATACAAGAATATCGGAGAGGAACAAAAAGAGGACATAAATCGACCAAAAGGGATTTTTCTACCACTTCGCGTCAAATGTAAAAATTACCGACTCCCATGCGTAAATATGTTTATTTAATTATTTATTAATCTGTTTAGTTAATTAGTTCACAAGCCTAAATAGATCCGGTTTTTGCGTTGGTTAGTTTATCAAACCTTTTATTAAATTATCATCACCAACTTGCTTCCGCTGCGTTTTATATTCCAACAATTATATTCATGGGTCCTACAATTTTCCCTCAATTTGATGAATACTGAATTAAAAACTTGCAGGGTTTTAATCGAGATATATCATTCCCAATTCTCAGAGCATACAGAACTTGGATGAGCATAGAATCTTTGTGAAGATATTAGCAATTTGCATGTCTGTATGGACCTTATCGATCCGAGCATCCTAGTTCTCAACATGATTTCTAATGAAGTGATGTTTCATATCAATGTATTTAGTCCTTGAGTGCAATACAAGATTGTGTGGGATTGCATTTTCACTCGTACTATCACACATGATTGGGTTTCTATAGCGTCAATACCATAGTCCTGTAGTTGTTGTTGCATCCATAAAATTTGCATCCAGCATCTTCCAGCAGCATAATACTCCGACTCGGTTATAGAAAGCCATAGCCTGATCCTGTCTGATTCCCCTTGTTACGTACATAATGCACTATACATAGCGTACGTAACACTTAGCATTTTAGCGTATGTTATCTACTAAACTTAACGTACGTTAAGGCTCTGTGCTTTAGCCATGTACACTGATCTTGCTCGTCGTCTCAATATACCGAATACGTATACACGACACACTACATACTTAAATGCAATTGTCGACCAAGTATGAGAATTATACCAATACAGATGTCTCAGTCCTTCATTTATTTTATCTGTACTGTATAGATTCCACGCTGTATAGTATAACTCGAATAAAATAACATTAAACAATAGTAGTAGGAATTCCGGGTATTACATACTACACCATTTAAAATAAGTTTTGTCCTCGAAACTTGCAATCTGTAATAAAAAACAAATAAATCGTTCCACCAAAATATCCCGAAACCATCACGACAACAATCAATCATTATCATTACGAATAACCAAAATAGTATACTTACATATGTGCCAAATCGACGATCTCCTGAGATACGAGCAAGTGACTTTACTGTAAAGCCTTAATACGCTTACAATCACAATTCCGTAAGTCTCAACAAAATATATCATCTCAGTATGAATTAATATATCCGTGTCAAATCCTGTCTACCTGATCGCACAGTCAAGTCCCAATTCTGATACAATCAATGGCCCAGCTCACCACATTCAAGACATTTGTGCGTAGGTTTAGGACCACCTACCTTCTGAACCTTTAGGGCCTTGCCCTTGCCTTTCTGCACCCCTTTCTTGGATTCTGCTCGTAGGTCTTTTTCTTTTTGCTCTTGGACCTCCGAGGCCCAGAAGAAATCACAAGAGCAGCCTCCCTCGTCTTAGTCTTCATGTTAGACTGTGCCGTCACCAGTTTGTTCATTAGTCCAGCTAATGTGCATGAAATTTCATTACAGTTGAAATTCATTACAAATTGTGTGAAGGAGTCAGGTAGAGATTGAAGGATGAGATCAATTTGGAGGGATAAATCCATGTGAAAGTTGAGCACCTCGAGCCTCTCAATCATGGAGATCATTTTGAGGACGTGGTCTCCCACTTTCTCTTCTTCTTTCATCCTATCACTGAATAACTGCTTTGATATCTCATATCTAGCAGTCATACTGTGCTCTCCATAAAGCTCGGTCAAGTGTGCGAGAATCTTCCTAGTAGAAGTCATTTTCTCATGCGCTCTATACGGCTCATTAGTCATTGAGCCCATCATAAAGCCACGGACCAGCACATCATTCTTGACCCATTTTTCATGGATGTCAATTTCTTCCTAATTACCCCTAGCCCGGACTGGAGTCGGTGAAATGTACGCCTCTAAGGTGTATCCCAGAGACTCCATGCTGAGTACAATTATCAGATTCCGCAATCAGTCAACGAAGTTGGAGCCAGTTAGGAGATTCTTTTCAAGTAGTATTGCAAGTGGATTATTTGCAATTTTAGAGAGATATTGTTTTGTTTCTCTGCATTGATTTAGACAAGATTGAATTGGTGACTTGTTTTAGTATGACCTAGTATCGAACTTAAGGGCTTGTGTAATTCTTGTCTCGGCTCCCACTAATTTTATCGGAATTACACACTCCCATGTTATAACCCGGAAGTCATGGTTAGATCGACTTCTTAGTGGTGATCGAGTTCTTTACAAATTTTAACAGACGCGACCTATCAGATTTCTTGCCTATTAGTTTATCTAAAGTGGTGTCCAACACCAACCCGTCCAACAGATGATTCGATCTTCTTTTACCCCTAGTCTTCATGCCCTAAACCTATCAGGTTTCTTGGAAATCCGGACTATCAAAGTTGTTGACCATCAACGTCTATCAGTCTGACTATTGAATCTCGCCCGGAAACCTATCAGGTTTCTAGGGGCGAAATTTATCACCAACCGAAGGCATCTAATGCACTCAAGAATTTATCAACCTTTACCAAATATACTACCCCGATAACTCGGAAGCATAGCACACCGGCTCAGGTATCAATTTTCTACAAGTTTGATGGAGGGTAGGAAACCTCGTAACCTTTTCAAACTTATTCTGTTTGAAGTCGGGAGAATTTTGCGATTAATGTTACACTTTACACATTAATTCATTTATAAGCGCGTTTGTGTTTGTCAATCATTCAAAATGAAAAATAGTAAATAGCAACCTAGTTACTACTAACATGCAGTTCATGGACCGTTCCTAGAACAAAAACATTGTAATCTAATTACATGTCTTCGGTCTTGAATCTTTGTCTTCTCGAGCGGATCTTCCTCCGGTCTTTGTCATTACATATAAATTTTACATTTGAAAAATTGCATCCTATACAAATTTTTCTAGTAAAATAAATAGGCTCAAAAACGGTCTTTACAACCCAATCGAATAAAACCGAACGATTCAAACCAGGTCCATGAACCACATCCCCATTCAAAAGCATTCATATAAATACTAAATAAATAGATTGCAAATTACACACACACACACGTATATATATATATATATATATATATCCAATCAATATATATAATCAACTATTAAATAGAATTGGTCCAATCAATTCTCACAATCGGTAATATGAAAACGTTCAAAGTAATTCGGTCAATCACATGTAGTCCATTTAATTAATTTTTCCTTATAAAATGATATACCATATATCATTTTAATCATATTAAATCCAATTTAAGAGATATAATTAATTTTCAGGAATACATGAAGAAAACGAGCCTGAAACAAGATGGAAGGGGGCTGGACCGCGGTCCGAACAGCATGGACCGTGGCCCGAACTGCCTGGAATGCTCGGCACGGCCAGCACCAGGCCCGGATCGCGATCCCAAAAGATGGACCACACGACAGCCCCCCCAACACTGTGTCGGGTGCCGTCCAATGGCAATACGGGCCTCGATTTCTGATTGGATATCCAATATCCATATTTTTCAACATTCATATCTTCAATATAAATCATATTTCCAAGAAATCAAAGATTTATATTAAGACATAAATTTACGAAAAATATAACTACAACGAACGAATAAACATATACCATGATTATGACAATAAATGATTCCAAATCATACACCATTCTATCAAGCATTCCAAATGCTAAAATAATTTGTATATACGGTATCAATGACCTTGCTAGGATACCACTGTTGCGATTCCGGATACAAAATCGAGTGTGCAGCAGAATAATGAAACTCAATATAAAGAATCCCTAACGGGAACGATCAAGTAACGTATATATGAAAAATAAATTGCCGAAGATAAATGATTAAAGTCTCATACCTTTGAAGCCTTTGATAATATCTTCGCAATATGATGATGATCACGAACTCGAGTACGAGCACCAACTCCCCTCGTCCCAAACACCGAAAGTACGATGTCACTACGTCACCACATGACGGAACTTGACCGGAAAAATCTATAGCAATCCGTTCTTGGAAGAACATGGATAGGAATTACTATAGGAATTTTCTCTCTTATTTTTCTTGATTTTATTTCGCCTCTAAGATGAAGAACAAGTGAAGAAAAATTTTCTCCTCCTCTCTCAATTCTCTCTCGGCCGTCAGCAATATGGTGAGTTAGTGTGTGTTGATGTTGTTGTGATAATGTAATGAGTAGAAAGGAATCCCACCATATATTGTCATGTTGGCATTATTAGTTGACATACCATGGTGGGATCACTCATCACAAAACAGCAAAAGAGGAAACCACCCAGAGAGGGGGGGGGGGGGCATGTGAAGGTGGGAGGAAACGGGCCGAGTCACTTGACTCGTGTACTGGACGTTCGTCAAACGACTCCGTTAAATACACTCCGTTTAATCTTCAATGTATTTATACTAAATTAATTAATCTCATTAATTAATTATATCAAATACCGATATATTCTCTAAGAAATATATTTACGATATAAATTAATTACCGAGTAACGTAATTTCAATTCATAAGACCGCTATTTGATTTATCCAATAAATCATAATTAGATATCCAATATCTAATATTAATAGAGAGATGTAAATAAATATTTATCCGTCAACGATCCTGATGCGCGACTCTCACTACCAATATCGGGGGTTTAGCCGACGACTTTAAGTCGTCGGCTAAAGGTAAATGTCATCGACTAATCCCCTCAATCGTCGGCTAAAAAACCGTCGGCCGATATTCATCGGCCACAGTAAAGATTAGAAGCTCTGGCAGATGGATGTGAAGAATGCATTCTTAGATGGTGAGCTGGATCAAGAATATATATGGACCAACCTCAGGGTTTTGAGAGCTAGGCTTACCCAGGTTATGTGTGCAAGTTAAAGAAGGCAGTTTATGGATTAAATCAAGCACCACGAGCATGGTACGGAAATGTAACGCCCCGACTTTCTAGGGGTAATTATAGGAGAAAATAAGTAAAAAAAGGTAAATTATGACGAAAAATAAATTCTTTTAAGAATATTAAAATTCTCGCCTACAAAGTCGAGTCGCTACACTGACTAAAATAAATACCTTTTAATTAAGGCAACAAGACGTCATAGATAGGAGATAATAATTGCGGCGGAAGAACAAATTATAAATTTTTAATTTCTAATCAAGAGTTTCCCCAAATAAATTTCAAAACATGAGACATGAAGAAAAACAAAACATCGTTTAATAAAATTTCATCATATGCCCTCTCGGCTCACTCCTTCGTCCATCCAGCTCGGTTTAACCTGCGGGATCGATATAGCTGGGGGTAATGTAACACCCCTAAAACCGACCGAGAATATTACAGCGTCGCGGGCCCCATACTGGAACCCACAAGGCTAAAATCATTTTCGCAAACGTTTAAAAACGCCAAAAGGCCAATGACGGTAATGTTTTAAATATTCAAATATTTTTAAAAACGTTGTTCCCATTTACCGTCAGAAAATATCATTTGAAAGCACAAGGCAAATACGCCAAAAGGGCATTTATAGAGTAAACACGAGTTGGAAAAAAACTGAAGCCATTATAAAATTTCACACGCAGCGAATAGAGACATAATTAAATACATTTGCAGCGGAATTATAAAAACCAGAAAAAACACTTGAATCCCAACAACCACGCCATAGCTAGCATCACCGGAAAGCTCATCCCTTCACGACTGCTACTAGCTCGAACCCCGAGTACCTCAAAGATAAAGCCCACGACGGGGTCAGCCATAATACTCAACAATAATAACGATCACATCATAAAAACAATACATATCAATGTAATTACAAGGTGAGAATAATTCCAATGTAGTCTTACCGACATAACCTTACCAACCCATCATAATCCATATCAAATCAATCCTTACCATAATCACATCTCGCGTTCTTAAGTGACGGATAAATTAAAGAGTAACCACTTGAGCTGTATCCGAAACGATACCAAGATTCTCAAACATAAACATATCTCCAATATGGAATAATCTGGCCAAGTCCGATTTTGTCCGCGGGATCGCACAATCGGATTCCAATTCTGATAAAACCGATATCACACGGTACATCTATAAACCAACCATCCCGAGACAATGGCAAGTCCCGGATATCAATGCAAAACACGAATGCTCACACAATCAATAATGATAAACAACCAATGCATCAAAACAGAATACCAATGACATGATAACTCCACACAAGATCGACAAAGGATCAACCACGAATGAGAATACCATGATCTGGTAACTCCAACAAGATCAATGAAAGATCAACCACCGGGAATGCCAACAATACGGTAACTCCAACGAGATCAATAAAGAATCGACAACCAGAAATACCAACGGTACGATAAACTCCAATAAGATCAATAAAGGGTCAACAACCGAGAATACTGACGACACGGTAAACTCTAACAAGATCAATAAGGACCAACAACCGGGAATACCAACGATACGGTAAACTCCAACAAGAGCAATAAGGAATCGACAACCGAGAATACCGATGACACGATAAACTCCAATAGGGATAATAAGGGATCAACAACCGAGAATACCGACGACATGGTAAACTCCAATAATATCAATCAAGGACTAATAACTGAGAATACCAACGGTGAGACAACTCCCAAACAGAATCAATAACGATCAATAACGAACGAGATTACCAATGACGGGGTGAACTCCAAACGAGATTAATAAAGAATCGATATCAAATGTGTTGACCATCGATATGGTAACTCCGAATGAGATTAGTAAAGGTTCAACGACGACAGATACACGAGAGAATAAAATCGTCGACCATATACGGATCATATATACGGAATTACAAAGACAACCCGAATTCCGAATAGATACGATTATACATGGACTGTGAACAACCAATCAATAAGACTCAAGATGGATGTCATGATACGCCCGATTCGGACAGGTGTCCGTGTACAAGCCACCCTTGGGTATTGATCAATATACGTCTAGTCTCGTACCTAATCAGTCTCACGAAGTACGTCTCATGTGCACGGTTCAATATGAGGTCGATACCAATATATGCTACACGTGCCCATCCCGAAAATTCTACACATGAACGATCAGAACGTATCTGACTCCAGATATGCCACGATACAACATGACAACAAATCTCGAAGAAACGCATATCCAACAAGGATCAGAAGATTTTCCAAGAGGGCAACAATAACTCAATCATGAAAGACCGAAACGACCACAATGTCGTATTTCATCAGACAACAGTTCACAGCATGCTCAACAATACATATAATAATAGAACATAAACTCCCAAGGCAGCAGTCAAGGGTCACGGAAGCATCTACTCAGGAATACTCCGGACAATATCACATAAACTCCCAAGGTAGCAGCCAAGGGTCACGGAAGCATCTACTCAGGAATACTCCGGACATAGGTGCCATTTAGGTCTTATCCCCTAACACATCGGCCCAACAGATTACATCTCAAAGAAATAGCACATCACAAAACGTAACAAACAATGGTGCACATTCACCACATGAAATATCAACACACACATGCAATAATGCAACATGATGATTATCATAATCTAACAATATTAATTTACCTCAAGCTGGAGACGATAACCTTTCCATGACCAACCGCCCTGAACGAATACACGGTTTATCCGAAAAATCCAAAATGAAGTACAGTCCATAACTAATACCAAACCACCACCTCGAGTTCAATATCGACATGATAACTAACCTTGATATCCAACTTCTCGTACTACAGACCAAATATGATTCACGTCTCCATTTCCACTAGACATCTTTAAAATCCTATACATTATGATTTATCTTAGTTCAAGCATAATATACATACCATCATCCCGAGAGTTCATATTCCATAATACCATTGCCATATGAATCGTAAATTAAATGAACGTGAAACCATTTATTAAACATTATGAACTGAGCAAGCATAACTTGCCTTGATAATAATTCGACGAAGCCGCTATCAATCCCGCCGTCTTCATCTACAAGCTCCTCAGCCCCGACCAAGACGATTCATGCATTCTCCAACCTCAACCGCATCGCAACGGTTAACATCAACGATCACTAAATGCAACCTAATGTAATAATCAATTAAGGATACGTTCAATAACGATCAACAATCGAAATGACCAACTAATCAAACTAGATGGTTCAACGATATCTCGATCATACGAAACCAAACCGTGTCAACTCTTAACAATACGAATACAAGCCGAAATTCGATATTCAATAGTCCTAACAATGTCTTCAACATATAGTTCATATAACCGCAAGAATCGTAACAATAAAACCATAATCATATTCATACAAATCATTCTTCAACGATAACATCAAAATCCTAATTCAAGGAGAGGATTACCCAACATACCTCTTAGAAGATGAAATACACAAGTAATCACTCGTTTTGAATAACACGGCACGAAGAAATCGACGAAATGAAAGGGTATCGATTCAACCTCCTTCAAAAGTTCGTTCCTAAATTACAACGATATCAATTCAATCACAATTCTACGAAAATGTATAGAATTTCCCAAGTTCTACTCATTGGAGCATTTTACCGGCCACAGCCTTACGTACATTATCGGCCAGTCATTGCCCCCAGCGAGTCACTGCCGACCGTGATCGGCCATCCCTGCGAGTCACTGCCGACCGTGCTCGGCCACTGCAGGTCCTCTCGGTCACGACTCGGCCAGCCGCCCCGTAACGTACGTAACACTTAATCCGTTGCATACGTAACATGTACGTTGACTTGCTACAGTATTATACTCGTATTACGTACGTAATACACCCTTTATAACGTACGTAAATACATTCGTTGACTCACCCGTCCACATCCTCCGCCGAAAGCTTCCGACACAGGTCCACCTGTCTGATTCCTCTTGTTACGTACGTAATGCCTTGTGCATAACATACGTAAAGCGTATAATTTAGTGTACGTAAGTCCTTAACGCTAACGTACGTAATGGCCTTCTATACTTGGTCAAAATCCAATTGTTCTGGTACGACGTCTCGACATACATAATACAACCATATGGCATACTGAATACATATACTCAATCCCAAAAATATTCTCATACGGTACATTTGATGCACAATACCTTCAACTGCATTTGTCGGCCAAGTACGATAATTATGCAAATACTCATACAATATATCCGACATCAAAAAACACATGAAGCATGTAATATCCTAGAATTAGATATATCTCGATAGATATATTGACATGACTGTCACAGTTCCCAGAATTATTTATCCATACTGTATCGGTCCCACTCTGTACAGTACAACTCAGATATAATAATGCAAAAAATTCATAGTGAAATTCTAGGATATTACATATCTACCCACTTAAATAAGTTCCGTCCTCGAAACTCAACACCTGTCAAAATCAATATCTCAATCCCGGAATATCTTAAAATCGTTACACCATGCTCAAATAATCATCATCAAAACCAAATAACTAAAAGAACATACTTACAGGTCCGTGAAGTCGATGATCTCCCGTGATACTAGCACACGACTCCCATACAACGTCTAAATACAATAACAACACACCGGCATCGCAAATATAGCAATTTGAAAATATTTCAAAAATTTTGAAATCCCCAAAATCGGTTTGACTCAAAAGTCAGAAAATCATTTTCAAAAGTCACGCTACTACCGCATTGGTAGAGCCACATAACACACGCCCGGGTTTTACGAAACCCAAGCTCTGATACCATCCTCTGTAACACCCCCAAAACCGACCGGGAATAATGCAGCGCCGTGGGCCCCATATTGGAACCCACAAGGCTAAAATCATTTTCGCAAACGTTTAAAAATGCCAAAAGGCCAACGACGGTAATGTTTTAAATACTCAAATATTTTTAATAATGTTGTTCCCATCTACCGTCAGAAAATATCATTTGAAAGCACAAGGCAAAGACGCCAAAAGGGCATTTAGAGAGTAAACACGAGTTCGAAAAATACTGAAGCCATTATAAAATTTCACACGCAGCGAATAGAGTCATAATTAAATACATTTGCAGCGGAATTATAAAAACCAGAAAGAACATTCGAATCCCAACAACCACGCCAAAGCCAGTATCGCCGAAAAGCTCATCCCTTCACGACCGCTACTAGCTCGAACCCCGAGTACCTAAAAGATAAAGCCCACGACGGGGTCAGCCATAATACTCAACAATGATAACGATCACATCACAAAAACAATACATATCAATGTAATTACAAGGTAAGAATAATTCCAATGTAGTCTTACCGTCATAACCTTACTAACCCATCACAGTCCATATCAAATCAATCCTTACCATAATCACATCTTGCGTTCTTAAGTGACGAATAAATTCAAGAGTAGCCACTTGAGCTGTATCCGAAACGATACCAAGATTCTCAAACATAAACATATCTCCAATATGGAATAATCTGGCCAAGTCCGATTCTGTCTGCGGGATCACACAATCGGATTCCAATTCTAATAAAACCGATATCACACGATACATCTGTAAACCAACCATCCCGAGACAATGGCAAGTCCCGGATATCAATGCAAAACATGAATGCTCACACAATCAATAATGATAAACAACCAATGCATCAAAACGGAATACCAATGACATGATAACTCCACATAAGATCGACAAAGGATCAACCACGAATGAGAATACCATGATGTGGTAACTCCAACAATATCAATGAAAGATCAACCACCGGGAATGCCAACTATACGGTAACTCCAACGAGATCAATAAAGAATCGACAACCAGAAATACCAACGGTGCAAAAAACTCCAATAAGATCAATAAAGGGTCAACAACCGAGAATACTGACGACACAGTAAACTCTTACAAGATAAATAAGGACCAACAACCGGGAATACCAACGATACGGTAAACTCCAACAAGAGCAATAAGGAATCGACAACTGAGAATACCGACGATGGGGTAAACTCCAATAGGGATAATAAGGGATCAACAACCGAGAATACCGACGACATGGTAAACTACAATAACATCAATCGAGGAGTAATAACCGAGAACACCAAAGGTGAGACAACTCCCAAACAGAATCAATAAGGATCAATAACGAACGAGATTACCAATGATAGGGTGAACTCCAAACGAGATTAATAAAGAATCAATATCAAATGAGTTGACCATCGATATGGTAACTCCGAACAAGATTAGTAAAGGTTCAACGGCGACAGATACACGAGAGAATAAAATCGTCGACCATATACGGATCATATATACGGAATTACAAAGACAACCCGAATTCCGAACAGATATGATTATACATGGACTATGAACAACCAAGCAATAAGACTCAAGATGGACGGCACGATACGCCCGATCCAGATAGGTGTCCGTGTACAAGCCAGCCACGGGTATTGATCAATACACGTCTGGTCTCGTACCTAATCAGCCTCACGAAGTATGTCTCGTGAGCACGGTTCAATATGAGGTCGAAACCAACATATGCTACATGTGCCCGTCCCGAAAATCCAACACATGAACGATCAGAACGTATCTGACTCCAGATATCCCACGATACAACATGACAACAAATCTCGAAGAAATGCATATCCAACAAGGATCATAAGATTTTCCAAGAGGGCAACAATAACTCAATCATGAAAGACCGACATGACCACAATGTCGTATTCCGTCAGACAACAGTTCGTAGCATGCTCAACAATGCATATAATAATAGCACATAAACTCCCAAGGCAGCAGCCAAGGGTCTCGGAAGCATCTACTTAGGAATACTCCGGACAATATCACATAAACTCCCAAGGCAGCAGCCAAGGGTCACAGAAGCATCTACTCAGGAATACTCCGGACATAGGTGCCATTTAGGTCTTATCCCCTAACACATCGGCCCAACAGATTACATCTCAAAGAAATAGCACATCACAAAACATAACAAACAATGGTGCACATTCACCGCAAGAAATATCAACACACATATGCAATAATGCAACATGATGATTATCATAATCTAACAATATTAATTTACCTCAAGCTGGAGACGCTAACCTTTCTACGACCAACCGCCCGGAACGAATACACGGTTTATCCGAAAAATCCAAAATGAAATACAATCTATAACTAATACCAAACCACCACCTCGAGTTCAATATCGACATAATAATTAACCTTGATATCCAACTTCTCGTTCTACAGACCAAATATGATTCACGTCTCCGTTTCCACTAGACATCTTTAAAATCATATACATTATGATTTATCTTAGTTCAAGCATAATATACATACCATCATCTCGACAATTCATATTCCATAATACCATTGCTATATGAATCGTAAATGAAATGACAGCGAAACCATTTATTAAACATTATGAGCTGAGCAAGCATAACTTGCCTTGATACCAATTCGACGAAGCCGCTATCAATCACGCCGTCTTCATCCACAAGCTCCTCAGCCCCGACCAAAGACGATTCATTTATTCTCCAACCTTAGCCGCATCGCAACGGTTAACATCAACGATCACTAAACGCAACCTAATGCAATAATCAATTAATGATACATTCAATAACAATCAACAACCGAAATGACCAACTAATCAAACTCGATGGTTCAAAGATATCTCGATCATACGAAACCAAACCGTGTCAACTCTTAAGAATACGAATACAAGCCGAAATTCGTTATTCAATAGTTCTAACAATGTCTTCAACATATACTTCATATAACCGCAAGAATCGTAACAACAAAACCATAATCATCTTCATACGAATCATTCTTCAACGATAACATTAAAATCCTAATTCAAGGAGAGGATTACCCAACATACCTCTTAGAAGATGAAATACACAAGTAATCACTCGTTTTGAATAACATGGCGCGAAGAAATCGACGAAAGGAAAGGGTACCGATTCAACCTCCTTCAAAAGTTCATTCCTAAATTACAACGATATCAATTCAATCACAATTCTACGAAAACGTATAGAATTTCCCAAGTTCTACTCATTGGAGCATTTTATCGAACACCTTGAGGGCATAGTCCAATTTAATCATTTAACGAAGGAATACGCGAATTTGTTCCACAAAACTTCAAGGATAATGTATAATTACGAGAATACAACCAAGTTCTATCAACAATCTGAATTGAAACGAAGGAAATTGGCCAAAACATCAAGAAACCTCAAAAACTTCCAAAACCAAGTTTTTATGTGTTCTTACCTTCGATCCGGGCGAAAGATGATGTTATCCACGAATTAAATCCTCCAAAACATGTTGCTCTATGATGATTCCATACAAATCCATCCATTTTTGATGAAGAAATGCGAAGAAATGAAGAAGAAAGGTGAAAATGAGCAGATGACTCGGTCCAAGCCTTAAATAGGCGGGACCTATCGATACCTTACGGCCGTAACCAGTCGTGGCTTACGTACATAACCGATCGTGGCCTACCCTCCTATCCATTTTGGCCGACAGCCTTACGGCCGTAACCGACACCCGCTTACGTATGTAATAGGCCCTTACGGCCGTAACCGGCCACAGCCTTACGTACGTTATCAGTCAGTCCTTGCCCCAGCGACTCACTGCCGACCGTGATCGGCCATCCCTGCGAGTCACTGCCGACCATGCTCGGCCACTGCAGGTCCTCTTGGCCACGACTCGGCCAGCCGCCCCGTAACGTACGTAACACTTAATGCGTTGCGTACGTAACACGTACGTTGACTTGCTACAGTATTATACTCGTTTTACGTACGTAATACACCCTGTATAGCGTACGTAAATACATCCGTTGACTCACCCATCCACATCCTCCGCCGAAAGCTGCCGACACAGGCCCACTTGTCCGATTCCTCTTGTTACGTATGTAATGCCTTGTGCATAACGTATGTAAAGCGTATTATTTAGCGTACGTAAGTCCTTAACGCTAACGTACGTAATGGCCTTATATACTTGGTCAAAATCCAACTGTTCCTGTCCAACGTCTCGACATACATAATACAACCATACGGCATACTGAATACATATACTCAATCCCAAAAATATTCTCATACGGTACATTTGATGCACAATACTTTCAACTGCATTTGTCGGCCAAGTACGATAATTATGCAAATACTCATACAATATATCCGACATCGAAAAACACACCAATCATGTAATATCCTAGAATTAGATATAATCTCGATAGATATATTGACATGACTGTCACAGTTCCCAAAATTATTTATCCATACTGTATCGGTCCCACTCTGTACAGTACAACTCAGATAAAATAATGCGAAAAATTCATAGTGAAATTCTAGGATATTACATATCTACCCACTTAAATAAGTTTCATCCTCGAAACTCAACACCTGTCAAAATCAATATCTCAATCCCGGAATATCTTAAAATCGTGACACCATGCTCAAATAATCATCATCAAAACCAAATAACTAAAAGAACATATTTACAGGTCCGTGAAGTCGATGATCTCCCGTGATACTAGCACACAACTCCCATACAAAGTCTCAACACAATAACAACACACCGACATCGCAAATATAGCAATTTGAAAATATTTCAAAAATTTTGAAATCCCCAAATTCGGTTTGACTCAAAAGTCAGAAAATCATTTTCAAAAGTCACGCTACTACCGCACCGGTAGAGCCACATAACACACGCCCGGGTTTTACGAAACCCAAGCTCTGATACCATCCTCTGTAACACCCCCAAAACCGACCGGGAATAATACAGCGTCGTGGGCCCCATATTGGAACCCACAAGGCTAAAATCATTTTCGCAAATGTTTAAAAATGCCAAAAGGCCAATGACGGTAATGTTTTAAATACTCAAATATTTTTAAAAACGTTGTTCCCATTTACCGTCAGAAAATATCATTTGAAAGCACAAGGCAAAGACACCAAAAGGGCATTTAGAGAGTAAACACGAGTTGGAAAAATACTGAAGCCATTATAAAATTTCACACGCAGCGAATAGAGACATAATTAAATACATTTGCAGCGGAATTATAAAAACCAGAAAGAACACTCGAATCCCAACAACCACGCCATAACCAGTATCACCGGAAAGCTCATCCCTTCACGACCACTACTAGCTCGAACCCCGAGTACCTAAAAGATAAAGCCCATGATGGGGTCAGCCATAATACTCAACAATGATAACGATCACATCACAAAAACAATTCATATCAATGTAATTACAAGGTAAGAATAATTCCAATGTAGTCTTACCGATCTAACCTTACCAACCCATTACAATCCATATCAAATCAATCCTTACCATAATCACATCTCACGTTCTTAAGTGACGGATAAATTCAAGAGTAACCACTTGAGCTGTATCCGAAATGATACCAAGATTCTCAAACATAAACATATCTCCAATATGGAATAATCTGGCCAAGTCCGATTTGTAACACCCCAATTCACAAATGGGACATTACACGCCGTAGAACCCTCGTGAGGTCTACCAGGCTAACACATGACACAAACCCACAATGCAAATCCAAACAATGCACTCAAAAGTAAATAAGGCCGTGGCCTCGGCCAAAACAATTTTAACGGAGTACATGAACATAAAATAAATACCAATCCGTTGCCCACGCAGGGGACTTAAACCAAGTTTAAAAGTAGACAGTTTAATTCCAGTACTCGACAAATGCAATGACAAAACATAAAATTACAGACTCGAGCCACATCATCAAGCCAGCCCATCCTTTACGTGCGTGTCCCGTGCCTGCTCCTCAGCTCTCCCGGTACCTGAAATGCATACGACGCATTTCCCCCATTTAAGGGGTTAGCATTCGAATAGCTAGTGCAAGTACACAATTACACAACATTATATACAAAAATACGGTTTTAGCACAATCATCTCAATCAGAAATCATTTGCCATATATATATATATTCCGGAATACTACATTGGCAATCAAATCAGTTCCAATCATCACGATATCACAAAATCACAACTGGTATCCCGTGGCCGTACCCCTTAGTATCGACCCCCAGACATCCCGTCGAACACTCCGGGTGGGATACCACTTCCGCGGCCGTACCCCTTAGTATCGACCCCCAGACATCCCGTCGGACACTCCGGGTGGAAGTTCAATCACACACGCACACAAGTTCCCTTCCGCGGCCGTACCCCTTAGTATCGACCCCCAGACATCCCGTCGGACACTCCGGGTGGAAGGAACACAACTCACGCACCCGAAAATCACAATTCATCATTCATTTTGAAAACCACAACATACATAACGAAATGTAATACATGTACTTGACTTGAATGAAACGAAACGAAGGTAAGTACTTAGTAATAGGTTTCGGTCCGAACAATCTTCCCAAATCCGTTCCTAACACAATAACGGTATACACAAGTCTCAATAATGCGGAAAGGTAAGAATTAATCCTAATTCTACCCCTCGGAACGATTTGTCGGAAAATACGAAGTCCACGATGGCTATAATCTAACAATGAAGAAATTACTAGGTTAAATCCATTAAACTATCTCGAAACAAGGGATTTACGACTACACAATCGTAATCTAACAAGTCGTCGAAGCCAAAACGGATTAAAAGGAAGAATTTTGCCAAAAATCCCGAAATCCCCAAAAAAACTAGGGTTCATCGATGTATACCTCGATTCGGACGGGTGGAGGATGATTATGATGATGATAAACCTTGCTTGGGATGCAAAAAAATCGATCTTTAGAAGGTTCCTATGGATTGCACCGGATGAATCGTTTGAAATCGCCCAAAGGAAACTCACGTCGCGAGAAAGAAAGAAAAGGAGTGAAATAATTCGACCGGTAATAAGTCGAATTAAAAGACTGACGGCGAGTTACGTACGTTAACGCCTATTGTTAACGACGTTATGAAGGTTACGTCGTAACCCCTCTCAGTTAACGTCGTAACGAACAATGCGGACATTTTCTCGAAACCATAACATACGTTACCAATGGGGTATAACGACGTTATGATACCTATATAACGTCGTAAAGGAGCATGCATAACGTCGTTATGCATGCGGCATTCAGATCGCTAAACACTTAGCTCAAAGCAAATGATACAACGACGAAACGCAACACAAGGATAGAATCAAGAGTATAAACATGGGGTATCCAAAACAACGAAGCTGAGTTTTGAAAGAAAATATAATCCCGATCACTAGAGAGTCTCAAATGAAGCAAATGAAGCGAAATTCCCCAAACTTATGAAAATTTCAAAAACGGCCCAAGAGCCCGAAAAATCACGATGCAACGTCGGATTAACAAACCGAAAATTTCAACACGACCAAATCAACCATACAAACTTACACAAATCAAGAAACAACGGAAACGAACAAGTTTTCCGAGAATCGAACGTGCATACGACAAGATATAAATTAAGATGAAATTATGCAAAAACATCCTCGAAACCCATCCAGACGGAAAAACTCCAAAAACAAAATAGATTCAGAATTCCAAAACAGTGCTAAGCGAGTTGTCCGAAACGAACATACACCAAAAATAGAAATTACCAAAAATAGAAAACACGGATATTACATTATCTCCCCCTAAAAATAAGTTTCATCCCGAAACTTACAACGCGAACAACTCGGGGTATCTCGACCGCATACTCTCTTCCGTCTCCCATGTGGCTTCCTCGGATCCATGTCTCGACCATTGAACTTTAACCAGAGGAATGGTTTTATGACGAAGTTGCTTCACCCGACGCTCTAAAATCTGAATCGGCCTCTCCTCAATGGTAATGTCGGGCCCCAATTCGATCTCTCCAAAATCAAGAATATGGCTAGGGTCCGATACGTACTTCCTAAGCTGGGAAATATGAAATACGTTATGAACGTGACTCAAGGACGGCGGCAAACCCAACCGATAGGCAAGCTCTCCCACTCTCTCTAAAATTTCAAACGGCCCAATATATCTCGGACTAAGTTTACCCTTCCGGCCAAGCGGTAAACTCCCGTGTCGGCGACACCTTAAGCAAGACATGATCTCCCACCTCAAACTCCAACGGCCGGCGACGCGTGTCGGCATAAGACTTTGCCGACTGGGCCGTCAACAATCTATCACGAATCGAGTAATCTTCTCCCTCGTCTCAACTACCATATCGGGCTCGGTACCAATCGGCTCGGACGCATCGTCCCAACACAACGGCGATCTGCACCTCCTCCCATACAATGCCTCAAATGGTGCCATTTTGATCGAGGCGTGCCAACTATTGTTGTACGTAAACTCGATCAATGGCAAGTGCGACTCCCAATCATCCTTCCAATCTAGGGCACGGGCTCTCAACATATCCTCCAACGTCTGGATCGTCCGCTCCGACCGCCGTCGATCCCGAGGGTGGTAAGACGTCCGAGTCTCAACTCGGTCCCCAAAGCCGGATGAACACCTGCCAAAAATGTGATACAAACCGGCCATCACGATCCGAAACAATACTCTTAGGAGTCCCATGTAATCTCACGATCTCTGCAATAAACACTCGTGCCAGTCTCTCTGGACCCCAAGTGTCCTTAATACCCAGGAAATGAGCTGATTTGGTCAGTCGATCGACAATAACCCAAATCATATTCATTCCAGTCCGAGTCCTAGGCATACTGGTAATGAAATCCATAGAAATATCCTCCCATTTCCACTCCGGGATGGGAAGTGGTCGCAAAAACCCCGCGGGTCGCTGATGCTCGATCTTAACCTGCTGACAGGTCAAACATCTCGACACGAACTCGCTAACGTCTGTCTTCAAATTACTCCACCAGTAGTTACTCCTCACGTCCTTGTACATTTTACTCGTACCAGGATGTATGGAGTAAGGCGTGGTATGAGCTTCGGTCAAGATCTTATTTCTCAGTTCAATAACATTCGGTACACATAATCTGCCGCGAAATCTCAGAACGCCATCATCCTGAATCACAAATCCAGGGGCTTTTCCCTTCCTCACATCCTCCCTCAACTGGACCAAACACGGATCATCATACTGTTTCGCCTTAATATCATCAGTCAAGGACGAAGTGATCTCTAACGCACAAAGCTGGCCCTGAACTCTCTGAACCCAAACCTCAATATTCTGACAGATGAAATCTCGCTGGATCCTACTCTGTGGTGTAAGTACTTCTAACATCTGTAAAGCCATCGGTTTTCGGCTCAACGCATCAGCCACTACGTTGGCCTTACCCGGATGGTAAAGTATCTCGAGGTCGTAATCTTTAATTAACTCTAACCACCTACGCTGCCTCATATTCAACTCTTTCTGGCTGAAGATGTACTTCAGACTCTTGTGGTCCGTAAAAATCTTACACGACGACCCATAGAGATAATGCCTCCATATCTTTAAGGCGAAAACGACCGCAGCTAACTCCAAATCGTGCGTGGGATAATTTACCTCATAAGGTTTCAATTGGCGGGACGCATAAGCAATCACTCTGTCTCTCTGCATCAAAACACATCCAAGCCCAAGGCCCGAAGCATCACTATACACTACGAAATCCTCGTTCCCCTGAGGCAATGCTAAAACGGGTGCGGTAGTCAAACGTCTCTTTAACTCGTCAAAGCGTCCCTGCTGTGCGGTCAGCTCGAACTTCTGAGTTTTCTGGAGCAACTGAGTGAGTGGTCTAGCGATCTTAGAAAATCCCTCAACGAATCTACGGTAATAACCGGCAAGACCCAGAAAACTCCTCACCTCCTTCACATTCTTAGGCGGCTCCCAAGCCATCACTGCCTCTATCTTCTGCGGATCTACCCGAACTCCCTCCGCTGAAATCACATGCCCGAGGAACGTCACTTCCTCGAGCCAAAACTCACACTTATAGAACTTCGCGTACAACTGCTCGGCCCTCAAAGTGTCTAATACAATCCGAAGATGTAAGGCGTGCTCCTCCCGACTCCGTGAATAGATAAGAATATCGTCGATAAAAACGACTACGAATTTGTCCAGGTACTCAATAAAAACTTTGTTCATTAACCGCATGAACAACTGCTGGGGCATTAGTTAGCCCGAAAGGCATAACCACAAACTCGTAATGGCCATATCTCGTCCGAAAGGCGCTTTCGGAATATCGACGTCCCGAATCCTCAACCGGTAGTAGCCCGATCGCAAATCAATCTTCGAAAAGACTGCCGCCCGAAGCCGATCAAACAAGTCGTCAATCCGGGGCAAAGGGTATTTATTTTTGATGGTCAACTTGTTTAATTCTCGATAATCGATACATAAACGAAGCGATCCATCCTTCTTCTTAACAAAAGTACAAAGCACCCCAAGGCGATGCGCTCGGTCGAATATACCCTTTATCTAACAATTCTCCCAATCGATTCTTCAACTCTAGCATCTCCGACGGTGCCATACGATATGGTGCTCGAGAAATAGGGGCCGCATTCGGCTCAAGATCGATAGGAAACTCCACCTCTCGATGTGGTGGTAATCCCGGCAAGTCGTCAGGAAATACATCGAGATACTCGCTAACAACCTGGAATCGACGATATGTCAACCTCACCATCTTCCGCTGCAGAGCGAAACACGATGGCGACACAACCCCGGTTCGAAGTTTCATCGCCTTCAAAGCGCTAATCACACTCCCGATCTACCGCTTACGGTACGAGTATGCTCGGTGCCGTCCTCGGCAACTATCGAGATGGTACGAGTCCGATAGTTCATGATAGCACCGTGACGATCCAACCAATCGTCTCCGAGGATTAAATCCTCACCCTTAAGGTCTATAACAATGAGAGTCGAGGCCAATCCGGCTCCCGATCCTCACCGGGCAATCCCTAACTTCCGGTCCCCAACCATACGATCCCCACCGGGTGTACCCACTACAAATGGCTCACACTCAAATAAGCGGTCAAAACCAATACGACTCACACAATCCGAAGCAATAAATGAATGGGTAGCACCCGAATCAAAAGCACCGACCTTTGGATGAGTAAGGATCCGAGTAGTACACGACGCCACTGGAACATCTGTCTCCTCTGACGCCTCATCCGTCTGATCGGGGGTGAATCAACCCGAACTCGAGGCCGCACGGCGATCCGGTGACCCGTCCCCTACCACGACTCGAACTCTGCGGAACATAAGTAGCCGGAGGCCGTGATCCTCCGATCGGTAGTGGTAGTCGAACTCTAATGACCTCGGTGGCCCTCTCACAATGAGTCGCCCGATGCCAGTCGCCCACAAGTGAAGCAAGTAATCGGAGGAAAAGGGCAATCCTTCATCAAATGCTCATCTGTTGCAGTTAAAACAAACCCCGCCACGAAGCAACGGATCGAATCGAGCAGTTACCCCGAGATCCCCACTGATGAAATGGCCTCTTCCCGGTGTAGGGGCGGTGTGCTCTCGAAAATCGGCCACTCTTGCCGGCTGAGAAGTTGCCAACTGTTTTCTGTTTCTTTGCCTCGGCACCTAACTCTGATTCTGGTGCGGCCATCTCGATCGCTAGAGTGCGATCCTGATACTCCTTCAAAGTGGCACACATGAGCGGTGCCATACTCTGCCTGATATGCGGTTTCATACGCCTATTAAAGTAACGGATTTTATCAGCTTCCGTCCTCACCTGATCTCTCACGAAACCCAACTGCTGATTGTAAGTAATGATGGCCTGAGAAATAGGCACATCCTGAGGTGTAGCGGTGAAGAACTCCACAATTCTGCGCTCTTTAACTGGCGGTGGACAATATTCTGCTTCCATAGCAGCCCTGAACTCATCCCAAGTGGCCCGACGGTCTCTGGGCGCAACGGCCTCCCACCATTCCGCAGCTTCCTTATCCAGGAGGTATTGGGCAATATGTACCCTCCTGTCTTCAGGACAAGCTACGGCATCAAAGGTCCTGGACAACTGAAAGAGCCAATTCTCCCAACCGAGGGAGTCAGAAGATCCGGAGAAACGAGGAGGGTGCATCTTAGTCACCGTCTGAAGCCACTTACTAGCTTCCTCTTCAGGTGTCGGGGGTGGATTCTGGCGTCCACCCTGAGCTATCTGAGTAAGCTGGGCTACTAACTGCTGAAGTACGGCAGTAGCCCCGGCGTCGGCATTATTACCCGACGGCACCGAGTGAGAGGCTGAGTCTGCAGAGGACTGAGAAAGTGAGCCCTCTTCATTATCAGCACCCCGACCACGGCCTCGGCCGCGCCCCCTAGCTGGTCTACCACGACCTCTCAACATACTGAAGAAAATACGAAAAGATCAAGATCAGAAAGATTCACAATTCACAAAGTTGGTAGCACAAGTCACAATTCCGAACTACGCAAGAAAACGAATTACAGAAATATAAGAGTTCGAGGAGACTTACAGCCACGGGTCGCACGAAAAGACGGTAGCGTGATGATATTAGGCTCAACGACTGACTCTAACGACATAACTGACAGACCCAAAATTCACCGACAGCCTAGGTATTCAAAACCTAAGCTCTGATACCATAAATGTAACACCCCAATTCACAAATGGGACATTACACGCCGTAGAACCCTCGTGAGGTCTACCAGGCTAACACATGACACAAACCCACAATGCAAATCCAAACAATGCACTCAAAAGTAAATAAGGCCGTGGCCTCGGCCAAAACAATTTTAACGGAGTACATGAACATAAAATAAATACCAATCCGTTGCCCACGCAGGGACTTAAACCAAGTTTAAAAGTAGACAGCTTTAATTCCAAGACTGACAAATGCAATGACAAAACATAAAATTGCTGCACTGAGCCACACCATCAAGCCACCATCCTTTACGTGCGTGTCCCGTGCCCGCTCCTCGCCTCTCCAGACTGAAATGCATAAGACGCATTTCCCCCATTTAAGGGGTTAGCATTCGAATAGCTAGTGCAAGTACACAATTACACAACATTATATACAAAAATACGGTTTTTAGCACAATCATCTCAATCAGAAATCATTTGCCATATATATATATATATTCCGGAATACTACATTGGCAATCAAATCAGTTCCAATCATCACGATATCACAAAATCACAACTGGTATCCCGTGGCTGTACCCCTTAGTATCGACCCCCAGACATCCCGTCGAACACTCCGGGTGGGATACCACTTCTGCGGCCGTACCCCTTAGTATCGACCCCCAGACATCCCGTCGGACACTCCGGGTGGAAGTTCAATCACACACGCACCCAAGTTCCCTTCCGCGGCCGTACCCCTTAGTATCGACCCCCAGACATCCCGTCGGACACTCCGGGTGGAAGGAACACAACTCACGCACCCGAAAATCACAATTCATCATTCATTTTGAAAACCACAACATATATAACGAAATGTAATACATGTACTTGCCTTGAATGAAACGAAACGAAGGAAACGACGAAGGAATAGGTTTCGGTCCGAACAATCTTCCCAAATCCGTTCCTAACACAATAACGGTATACACAAGTCTCAATAATGCGGAAAGGTAAGAATTAATCCTAATTCTACCCCTCGGAACGATTTGTCGGAAAATACGAAGTCCACGATGGCTATAATCTAACAATGAAGAAATTACTAGGTTAAATCCATTAAACTATACTGGAAACAAGGGATTTACGACTACACAATCGTAATCTAACAAGTCGTCAAGCCAAAACGGATTAAAAGGAAGAATTTTGCCAAAAATCCCGAAATCCCCAAAAACTAGGGTTCATCGATGTATACCTCGATTCGGACGGATGGAGGATGATTATGATGATGATAAACCTTGCTTGGGATGCAAAATCGATCTTTAGAAGGTTCCTATGGATTGCACCGGATGAATCGCTTGAAATCGCCAAAGGAAACTCACGTCGCGAGAAAGAAAGAAAAGGAGTGAAATAAGTCGACCGGAAATAAGTCAGAATTAAAAGACTGACGGCGAAGTTACGACGTTAACGCCTATTGTTAACGTACGTTATGAAGGTTACGACGTAACCCTCCCAGTTAACGACGTAACGAACAATCTGGACATTTTCTGCGAAACCATAACGACGTTACCATTAATGGGGTATAACGACGTTATGATACCTATATAACGTACGTAAAGGAGCATGCATAACGACGTTATGCATGCAAAGATTCAGATCGCTAAACACTTAGCTCAAAGACAATGATATACAACGACGAAACGCAACACAAGGATAGAATCAAGAGTATAAACATGGGGTATCCAAAACAACGAAGCTGAGTTTTGAAAGAAAATATAATCCCGATCACTAGAGAGTCTCAAATGAAGCAAATGAAGCGAAATTCCCCAAACTTATGAAAATTTCAAAAACGGCCCAAGAGCCCGAAAAATCACGATGCAACGTCGGATTAACAAACCGAAAATTTCAACACGACCAAATCAACCATACAAACTTACACAAATCAAGAAACAACGGAAACGAACAAGTTTTACGAGAATCGAACGTGCATACGACAAGATATAAATTAAGATGAAATTATGCAAAAACATCCTCGAAACCCATCTAGACGGAAAAACTCCAAAAACAAAATAGATTCAGAATTCCAAAACAGTGCTAAGCGAGTTGTCCGAAACGAACATACACCAAAAATAGAAATTACCAAAAATAGAAAACACGGATATTACACGATTCTGTCTGCGGGATCGCACAATCGGATTCCAATTCTGATATAACCGATATCACATGGTACATCTGCCAACCAACCGTCCCGAGACAATGGCAAGTCCCGGATATCAATGCAAAACATGAATGTTCACACAGTCAATAATGATAAACAATCAATGCATCAAAATGGAATACCAATGACATGATAACTCCACACAAGATCGACAAAGGATCAATCACGAATGAGAATACCATGATGTGGTAACTCCAACAAGATCAATGAAAGATTAACCACTCGGAATGCCAACAATACGGTAACTCCAACGAGATCAATAAAGATTCGACAACCAGAAATACCAACGGTACGATAAACTCCAATAAGATCAATAAAGGGTCAACAACCGAGAATACTGATGACACAGTAAACTCTAACAAGATCAATAAGGAGCAACAACCGGGAATACCAACGATACGGTAAACTCCAACAAGAGCAATAAGGAATCGACAACCGAGAATACCGACGACACGGTAAACTCCAATAGGGATAATAAGGGATCAACCACCGAGAATACCGATAACACGGTAAACTCCAATAACATCAATCAAGGACTAATAACTGAGAATACCAACGGTGAGACAACTCCCAAACAGAATCAATAAGGATCAATAACAAACGAGATTACCAATGACAGGGTGAACTCCAAACGAGATTAAAAAAGAATCGATATCAAATGAGTTGACCATCGATATGGTAACTCCGAACGAGATTAGTAAAGGTTCAACGGCGACAGATACACGAGAGAATAAAATCGTCGACCATATACGGATCATATATACGGAATTACAAAGACAACCCGAATTCCAAACAGATTCGATTATACATAGACTGTGAACAACCAATCAATAAGACTCAAAATGGACGTCACGATACTCCCGATCCGGACAGGTGTCCGTGACAAGCCAGCCATGGGTATTGATCAATACACATCTGGTCTCGTACCTAATCAACCTCACGAAGTACGTCTCGTGTGCACGGCTCAATATGAGGTCGAAACCAACATATGCTACACGTGCCCGTCCCGAAAATCCTACACATGAACGATCAGAACGTATCTGACTCCAGGTATGCCACGATACAACATGACAACAAATCTCGAAGAAACGCATATCCAACAAGGATCAGAAGATTTTCCAAGAGGGCAACAATAACTCAATCATGAAAGACCGACACGACCACAATGTCGTATTGCATCAGACAACAGTTTACAACATGCTCAACAATGCATATAATAATAGCACATAAACTCCCAAGGTAGCAGCCAAGGGTCACGGAAGCATCTACTCAGGAATACTCCAGACAATATCACATAAACTCCCAAGGCAGCAGCCAAGGGTCACGGAAGCACCTACTCAGGAATACTCCAGACATAGGTGCCATTTAGGTCTTATCCCATAACACATCGGCCCAAAATATTACATCTCAAAGAAAGAGCACATCACAAAACGTAACAAACAACGGTGCACATTCACCGCAAGAAATATCGACACACACATGTAATAATGCAACATGATGATTATCATAATCTAATAATATTAATTTACCTCAAGGTGGAGACGCTAACCTTTCCACGACCAACCGCCCTGAACGAATACATGGTTTATCCGAAAAATCCAAAATGAAGTACAGTCCATAACTAATACCAACCCACCACCTCGAGTTCAATATCGACATGATAACTAACCTTGATATCCAACTTCTCGTACTACAGACCAAATATGATTCATGTCTCGGTTTCCACTAGACATCTTTAAAATCATATACATTATGATTTATCTTAGTTCAAGCATAATATACATACCATCATCCCGACAATTCATATTCCATAATACCATTGCTATATGAATCGTAAATGAAATGAAAGTGAAACCATTTATTAAACATTATGAACTGAGCAAGCATAACTTGCCTTGATACCAATTCGATGAAGCCGTTATCAATCCCGCCGTCTTCATCTACAAGCTCCTCAGCTCGACCAAGACGATTCATGCATTCTCCAACCTCAACAGCATCGCAACGGTTAACATCAACGATCACTAAACGCAACCTAATGCAATAATCAATTAATGATATGTTCAATAACAATCAACAACCGAAATGACCAACTAATCAAACTCGACGGTTCAACGATATCTCGATCATACGAAACCAAACCGTGCCAACTCTTAACAATACGAATACAAGCCAAAATTCGATATTCAATAGTTCTAACAATGTCTTCAACATATAGTTCATATAACTGCAAGAATCGTAACAACAAAACCATAATCATCTTCATACGAATCATTCTTCAACGATAACATCAAAATCCTAATTCAAGGAGAGGATTACCCAACATACCTCTTAGAAGATGAAATACACAAGTAATCACTCGTTTTGAATAACACGGCGCGAAGAAATCGACGAAAGGAAAGGGTACCGATTCAACCTCCTTCAAAAGTTCGTTCCTAAAATACAACGATATCAATTCAATCACAATTCTACGAAAACGTATAAAATTTCCCATGTTCTACTCATTGGAGAATTTAATCGAACAGAGGGCATAGTCCAATTTAATCGTTTAACGAAGGAATATTCGAATTTGTTCCACAAAACTTCAAGGATAATGTAAAATTACGAGAATACAACCAAGTTCTATCAACAATCTGAATTGAAACGAAGGAAATCGGCCAAAACATCAAGAAACCTCAAAAACTTCCAAAACCAAGTGTTTAGGTGTTCTTACCTTCGATCTGGGCAAAAGATGATGTTATCCATGAATTAAATCCTCCAAAACATGTTGCTATATGATGATTCCATACAAATCCATCCATTTTTGATGAAGAAATGTGAAGAAACGAAGAAGAAAGGTGAAAATGAGCAGATGACTCGGTCCAGGCCATAAATAGGCGGGACCTGTCGGTACCTTACGGCCGTAACCGTCCGTGGCTTACGTACATAACCGTCCGTGGCCTACCCTTCTGTCCATTTTGGCCAACAGCCTTACGGCCGTAACCGGCACTTGCTTACGTACGTAATAGGACCTTACGGCCGTAACCGGCCACAACCTTATGTACGTTATCGGCCAGTCCTTGCCCCCAGCGAGTCATTGCCGACCGTGATCGGCCATTCCTGCGAGTCACTGCCGACCGTGCTCGACTACTGCAGGTCCTCTCTGTAACACCCCCAAGATATTTGGAGTATGTCACAGCGCCGTGAATCCCGTCTAGGAACTCACAAGGCTAAAATATACGACATCCACAACAAAAACATCAAACTCTCCAGACATTTATCCCCAATTTCCAAAACAAAATCCCAAAATCAAAACACAAAGACGACAAGTTCGACGTGATCAACCACAAAAGAAATAACTCCTACAGTACTCGAGTACCATCTATTAGTTTGGGAAAAATATAAAGTTTTACATCCAGACTCAAAGAAAATTAAGACATCTAGACATTCCACAGTATCACGCCTGCCCGCCATCGTCGTACTGCCCCGGTGCTCGTCCAGCCCCATTCTTTAAACCTGAAATACATGAAACGTATTTCCCCCAAATCGGGTTAGCCATGGAATAGCTAGTGCAAGTAACACAAACGAATTCTAACATCTTACAATATCAAAGCATATGCATCGACAATTTCAAAACGCATAAGATAATGATTTCCGAAAATGCAAAATCTACAATGTATCACAAAACACAATCCTCCTGATTAACCATGGACCCGACCATGCACGAATCCCTCTGAGGCCTCGATAGACCTTCCTGGAGTGGTTAACCCAAAAGTTCGTGAACCCAACCATGTGCGGATTCCCCCGAGGCCCCGTCGGACTGTCCCGGAGTGAACATAACTCTCTCAACGCTCATATACACTACTTTGCACATTCAAGATATTAAGTTCGTAAGAGTTACTTGCCTTTGAGACGGATTGTTTCGAGAAGGTAAAAAGGCCACCGACGAAGGAATTCGGAGACTTTGGACCTAAATAAGTCGTACAATAACTATCAACAATAGTACGATCGGAAAAATCAAATGGAAATACGCCCGAAAACCCCGCCTACGACACGATTATACCAACATCTTATTCAACGAGGGCGGATCGCAACTCCAATCCTCTCTATTCTCAATGATTCAAGTATAACCCATAATCTCGTAGGAAAAACATGCATTGGTGGTAGGAAAATTATACTCAACTCATTTAATCCCAAATTACGATTAAAATTGAAGGATTACAAAGAAACCCCCAACTTCCCAGAAATCTAGGGTTCTAGCGATTTACCTCGGATAGAAGACAAAGAGGATGATTTGGTGATGCCAAACTACTCCACAATTCCAAGGAAGATGATTACTAGACAATGGAAGACTTAAAAATCACACAAGGGTCGCCCAAAAATCGCAAAGTCGCGCAGGAGGAGAAGAAGAAAGAAAAGTGGACGAATTCGGTCTGTTCCTGGGTTTTTATACCTAGGCTGGCTTACGTATGTAATCCATAAGGATTAACGTACGTAAGTCCCATAACGTACGTAATGATTTATCCCATTACGTATGTAACGAAAAATGCAAAACTCCCTGACCAAAACTACCTTAATGTACGTAAAAGCCTTTACGTACGTAAGCGTTCTAATGGTTACGTACGTAATACAGTCCCAGGGCAGATTCTGAACAGTTTGAAAATAAAGAATGCGCTGGAAACACGAGGCGATGAAATTACGAAACAAGAGTAACTTGCGAAAGATTCGAGGCAACGAACTTAAGCACTAAAAGGAATCACGATCACAATCACCCGATGGTTAGGAAAACAACCATAAAGGTAAATTGCCCCAAACTTTTAAGAAATTACAAAACGACCAAAAATGGCCGAAAACTATGATACGGAAACGAACAACTGTGCCGAAACTTACGACACGTCTAACGACATTAAACGGACTCACACCGAATCTGAAACCACAGTTTCGCACCGCAATCGCACAGAATGAGTCAACGAACGGAGAATACCAAGACTAAATACAAAATCGAGTAGAACAATCTCGAAACAAGCTCGGATGACAAAACGTAAAGAATTAAACATTCTCCAAATATTGAAACGGTTACAAGCGAGTTGCTAAAAATGGAAAATGCTCCAAAATGGAAATTATCAAAATAAGAAAAGTACGGTTATTACATTCTCGCCCTGTAGAAATAAGTTTCGTCCCGAAAATTAAGAGGTAAAAAGTTCCGGATATTTAGCACGCATGCTGTCTTCGGTCTCCCAAGTCACCTCCTCGATTCCATGCCTCGGCCACTGAATCTTAACCAACGGAATAATCTTATTTCAGAGTTGCTTGACACGATGCTCAAGGATCTTCACCGGCCTTTCTTCAAATGTGACATCCTCCGCTACTTCGATATCCCCATAATTGATGATGTGGCTCGGGTCCGGGACGTATTTTCTCAATTGAGAAACGTAGAACACACTGTGAACGTGACTAAGGGCTGTGGGTAATGCCAACCAGTAAGCCAGCTCACCGACTCTGTCTAGAATATCAAACGGCCCAATGTACCTCGGGCTGAGCTTCCCCTTATTCCCAAAACGGTAAACCCCTCTTGTCGGCGATACTTTGAGTAACATATGATCCACTACTTCAAACTCCAAAGGTCGACGGCGAACATCAGCATACGATTTTTGTCGACTCTGAGCAGTTAACAGTCTATCTCGAATGATCGAGATCTTCTCTCTAGTTTCCATTAACATGTCCGGTTCTGTTCCCACCAGTTCCGAGGTCTCATCCCAACAAAGTGGAGACCTACACCGTCTAACATATAATGCTTCGTAAGGCACCATTTTGATCGGTGTGTGCCAACTATTATTGTAAGTAAATTCGATCAGCGGCAGATGCAACTCCCACTCACTACCCCAATCTAAAGCATAAGCCCGCAGCATATCCTCCAACGTCTGAATTGTCCGTTCCGTCTGACCGTCTGACTGCGGATGGAATGATGTACTCAATCTCAACTCGGTGCCCAAAGCCTGATGGACCGACTGCCAAAAATGCGAGATGAAATGACCATCCCGATCAGATACGATAGTCTTAGGCATACCTGTTAGGTGTATTTTTATGCGTTTTTATATCATTATTTTATATCCATCTTGAGCCTAAATCAGCCTAAATGAGCTTTTAATGCATTATTTTTATATGTTTTGCAGAAAATCGGAGTCCGGAAGCCAAAACGATGAAAAACGGGCGAAAACAGCAGTTTTTGGTCACGAGCCGCGGCACACACTAAGTGAACCGCGGCACACAAAGACAACCAGAGAATGATGTGCATACTGTACTGTGTGCCGCGGCACACATTAAGTGAGCCGCGGCACAGAAAGCGCAAAAAGAAGAAACGCGCACTGGGAAGAAGCACAAAAAGCCGCGGCACTGTGGGTTCTAAAAATGGGCTGAATTTGATAAATAGGCTGCTTGGGCTTTTGTTTGTGATTGGGCCGAGAGGAGCTTTAGGTGAAAGAGGGATTTTACTTCCTTGAAAAGGAAAAAAACGGCTGGAGGGAATTAAAAAGAGAGAAAAAAAATCTATAAAAGGAGAAGAAGCGAGGGGATTAGAGGGAGGACCACGGGACAGCAGGTTTCGGCGGGTGAAGAATAAAGTAGAACAGAAGGTGTAGATTTCTGGGCAACGACAAGACCACGGATCTCTACGGTTTTTCTGCATCTTAGTTTTTAGATTTATTTGAGTAGGATTTTGATTGTAGCCAATTTCATGACGGTTTGATTATTTATTATTATTTCGATTTACTCGTTATTCTATTGAATTGGATTCTTCTTACTGTTCTTAATGCTTTTTAATTGTCTGGCCAACAGTTAATTTGTCTTGAATGTCTTTATAGATTCGGGAGATGAAATTTAGGCATAGTTCTTGTTAGACGAATCATAATTTTCGTGAGATAGGGATATACTCATGCGAATTGTGAAGCCTGTTTGTGTGGGAATTCTTGAACTGTTTTAGCTATTAATTATCTGATTCGAATAGGAATATATCGAGTTAGTAATTCGTAGTATTTTCTATCGACCTTGGGAAAGGCTTTAGAATAATTTAGGAATTCCTGGCTTACAATCAATTGAATAACAGTGAATTGAATCGAATAAATATCATTCCCGATTGTTTGAGGTGAAAATCAATATCCTACCCCTTATTATTATTATTATTATTAGTATTATTATTTATTTTCTGCAATTAGCTTAGATATAAACTCTATTTAATTGTTCTTCAAATAAAATTGTGAGTTGACTAAATTTTGGTACTTAGTGAAATCAGTCCTCGAGGGAACGATACTTTACTTATCACTTTATTACTTGTTGACACCGTGCACTTGCGGCATATTGTGAGGGATTTTCCCATAACAAGTTTTTGGCGCCGTTGCCGGGGACTGATTTTTCGCTAATATCAATACCAAGCGACTCTAATTTTAATTTGAAGTTTTTTTTTTCATTGTTTAGTCTCTTTATTTTTATTTTCTTCATTATGTTTTCCTATGAGTATCGTGACCCTTGGCATTTCATAAATTTCGATGCTCTTAATAATTTACCAAATAGGGTCAGTGAGCCCCCTCCCCCAAAAGAAAAGACCATTCTTGAAATTTATGTAGACGTTCTTAAAAATCCTGATAGTAGCATTTTTGAGCTATCATGTGCACATCGTGGTCTTGAGAATCACTACGGTTATTTTCCAGCTCATTTATTTAGTAGTGAAGTTGAGGGGGAGGTTGAGAAGAATGACATGTTGAGTTTTAGGGTCAGTCAGCCCCCTCCCCCAAAAGAAAAGACCATGCTTGAAATTTATGTAGACGTTCTTAAAAATCCTGATAGTACCCTTTTTGAGCTATCATGTGCACATCGTGGTCTTGAGAATCACTACGGTTATTTTCCAGCTCATTTATTTAGTAGTGAAGTTGAGGGGGAGGTTGAGAAGAATGACATGTTGAGTTTTAGGGTCAGTCAGCCCCCTCCCCCAAAAGAAAAGACCATGCTTGAAATTTATGTAGACGTTCTTAAAAATCCTGATAGTACCCTTTTTGAGATACAATGCGCACATCGTGGTCTTGAGAATCACTACGGTTATTTTCCAGCTCATTTATTTAGTAGTGAAGTTGAGGGGGAGGTTGAGAAGAACGACATGTTGAGTTTTAGGGTCGATCCCCCAGCACCCAATGATTTCATAAAGTGTGATGAGCCTAGAGAAGAAGTTATCATTGATGATGTTTCCAAAGAAATTCCATTAAATTGTCATCAAACTTCGACTAATAAGGTGAATACTTTTGTGCCAAAAATTTTATTAACGGTGCCACGCATAATTTTTCCTAAATCCATAATGGGAGAGATTGACCCCATTACTCATGATTTTGTTGAGGCTGATTCTTCGAGTTCTAATGAGGTTGTGCATGATAATTCTTTATTATTTGCCCATTCGAACTCTGCTTATTTTTTCATGCCTTATCATTATTATATTCTTCCATCATTTTCTGGTTGTCCGCATAATTATTCTTATTCATCATTTTTGGCAACCGGGCATGAGCCAAAGCCTCCCCTATGGAATAAGAGGCTTATAGATTGCAAGAAGGGGGCATTTGGCAATCTCCCTAGAAAGAAGCCACGTTAGAATTTTTTCGCCACGTCGTGCTCAAGACGTAAACTAGAGCGCTTGATGGGAGGCAACCCATCATTTTTACTTGCTTTCTAGTTAGTTGTTTTTATTTAATTTTTCGTTATTAATTTTTTTCTTTGTTTTTGTTATTTCATTTGGATTCGTGTATTCTTGTTGGCCCTTATTTCTCTGATATTTCTTTATGACCCCTATGAGTTGTTATTCTTTATATTCTAGTCTTTCTTGATTTAATGTCTATTGTTATCTCGTGACTAGAGACTAAGTTTGGGGGTCCCTCGTGATGTTGGGCGTTATTTGAAGTATGGATTGATCGACGTTTCCACTCAGACATGTGCTGGTGTTCAAGAAGACATTTGGAATAAGTTTCACTTTTCCTTATCTCTTTTATTTTCACATGAGTTTTAATTATTGATAATGTTATGTGTAGTGAACTTTATTTTGCATGCTGTTGATGGTTTTTGCAAGCTTGAATTTTTCGTGAATTTTTCGTGCCTCCATGTGTAAAACTGATGTTACGATACTGATTTCTCTTGGAAGAAACGGTTGAGTTTTAGTCGAGTTGCAATCAGCGATATCTGTTTCTGTTGAGTATTCAATTAGGTCCGAAATTTTATCATTTTTGTAGAAATTTTAGCAGATAAGAAAAGAGACATACGTGTTTTCAAATCACCGTTTATACGTTTGGTTAAACTTTTTGCGTAGCTCGTCGTCCAGTACCATGAGTCTTGTTGGCATTTAAATTGAGTTTAGAGACGGACAGTTTTTCCCAAGAAAAAGTCGAGATATTAATTGTTCTATGATGGGAAGTTTAGTAACCGGGGGTATTCACGTGACCCGTTGTTTACTCTCGCGTAAAACGACGACCCTGAATAGATTAATAATTTAGAAATATCGCATTACCGATGATGGGAAGCCTAGTAACCGGGGGTATTCACGTGACCCGTTGTCTACTTTCGCGTAAAACGGCAACCTTGACAAGCGGGACTTGCTATTCGAGTTTTTTCTCCGCTGTAGAGGGGGACTTAGTAACTAGAAGCATCCATGTGCCCCATGAGTGTCTTTTACGTCAAACGGTTCCCCGATACATGAGAATGGAAATCCACCCTAGGATCATCCCGATGAAATATCCCGAGAACCGAAACCTAGTGGTTAACTCGAATCATATTATTGATCATTCATAAGGGAATGCTGTCCTAGGAGTAATTTTAATAATGAAACTCTTGAATTTTGCCTCTAGACTGTGGGATTGGGCGAATTGGCTTGTTTAATCTAACCCTTCATATTGACGGTCGGTTAAATTCACGCTTGTTAATCTTTGAGCTTGATTTTCTCCATGAACGATTGATTAGGACTGAAATTGGTTACTTAGTGGAATCAGTGTCCGGGACGTGACTCACTATTATGATACTTGTATTATTCTTTGAGATTTTCAGGGTAGTATTGATTAAGTTGAGCACTATGGATTTGCATGATTATTCATGATACATTTTGTTTAAATTATAATTTTTTGCTTGAGGACAAGCAAAGGCTCAAGTTTGGGGGTATTAGTGTAGCCGTATTATCTCTGCTATGAATACTCGAGCTAACCTCTCCGGTCCCCATGTATCCTTGATACCAAGAAAATGCGTCGATTTCGTCAATCGGTCAACAACTACCCAAATCATATTCATCCCGGTCTTCGTCCTCGGCATCCCGGTGATGAAATCCATGGAAATGTCTTCCCACTTCCACTCGGGAATAGGAAGCGGCTTCAACAGTCCGGCTGGCCTCTGATGCTCAATCTTGACTTGTTGGCACGTCAAACACCGTGCTACAAACTCCGAAACATCCCTTTTCATATTACTCCACCAGAAATTCTTTTTAAGGTCTTTATACATCTTACTCGCTCCGGGATGGATAGAGTAAGGGGTAGCATGAGCTTCTCGAAGTATTTTCTGTCTCAAGTCTAAATCATTCGGAACGTAGAGTCTCCCTTGAAACCTCAAACTACCGTTCTCATGAACCAAAAAGCCGAGGGCTTTCCCTCTTTCTATATCTGCCTTCAGATGACTGATCATCGGGTCATTACTCTGCCCCCCTTTGATGTCATCAACCGAAGACGAAGTAATCTCGAGGGTACGTAACTGGCCCTTCACTCGTTGAATCCATACTTTGATTCCTTGTTCAATAAGTTCCCGTCGAATCTTCACTTGTGGCGTGAGAATCTCAAGCATCTGGACTGATACTGGTTTCTGACTCAGTGCGTCTGCCACAACATTGGCTTTTCCTAGGTGATAAAGGATCTCCAAATCGTAGTCCTTTATTAGTTCTAACCAGCGACGCTATCTCATGTTCAGTTCTTTCTGGCTGAAGATGTACTTCAAGCTCTTATGATCGGTATAAATCTGGCACGGAGAACCTTATAGATAGTGGCGCCAGATCTTTAGTGCAAACACCACTGCAGCCAACTCCAGATCGTGAGTAGGATAATTCATCTCGTACGGTTTCAACTGTCGCGACGCAAACGCTATAGTCCTATTGTGCTGCATTAGAACACACCCGAGTCCCTGCCCTGAAGCATCACTGTAAACCGAAAACCCACCATTCCCTTGAGGCAAGGCTAACACCGGTGCTGTAGTCAAATGCCTTTTCAGTTCCTCAAAACTCCGTTGCCTCTCGTCATTCTATTCGAACTTCTCGGACTTCAGGAGTAACTGAGTAAGCGGTCGATCAAGTTTAGAAAACCCCTCGACGAACCGTCTATAATACCCAGCAAGTCCCAAAAAGCTACAAACCTCCTTCACGTTCTTAGGCGGTGCCCAATCTAACACTGCTTCGATTTTCTAGGGATCTACACGAACCCCTTCAGCTGAAACCACATGTCCTAGAAACATAACCTCCTTCAGCCAAAACTCACACTTCGAGAACTTCGCATACAGACGCTGAGCTCTCTGAATCTCCAACACTAGTCGCAAATGTTGAGCGTGTGCCTCGTCATCACGAGAATAAACTAAGATATCGTCAATAAAAACGACTACGCATTTATCGAGATGCTCGATGAATATCTTATTCATTAGCTGCATAAATACTGCTGGTGCGTTTGTCAGCCCGAACGGCACAACCACAAACTCGTAGTGCCCATACCGCGTGCGAAAAGCGGTCTTAGGAATGTCGGACTCCCTCACCCGAAGATGATAGTATCCAGATCTCAAATCAATTTTTGAAAACACAGTATCTCCCTGTAACTGGTCGAACAAATCATCGATACGAGACAAAGGATATTTATTTTTAATGGTCACTTTGTTCAGTTCCCGATAATCGATACATAAACGCAGTGAACCATCTTTCTTCCTCACAAACAGGACCGGCGCACCCCAAGGTGAGGCACTAGGTCTGATATATCCTTTCTCTAACAGTTTCCCCAACTGACTCTTCAGTTCCTGCATTTCTGAAGGTGCCATACGGTACAGTGCCTTAGAGATCGGGGCTGCACTCGGTTCTAAATCAACCGTGAACTCGATCTCCCGCTCCGGTGGTAGTCCTGGCAAATCATCCGGAAAAACATCTGGAAACTCGTTTACCACTCGAATTGAAGAAAATTCGCCCTTCTCGTTCTCTACTCTCATAGCGTAACACCAATATCCTATGCATCCATCCCTAATGAGTTTCGCCGCCTTCATAGCACTGATTAATAATTTCTGACCCTTCCACCGGTGTCCCACGAATGAGTGCTCGGTGCCATCCTCGGCCAACATCGATATACTTTTCGTGCGATAATTCATTACTGCGCCATGTCTATCAAGCCAGTTGTCCCCGAGGATCAAATCCTCATCAACGATATCAACGACTATTAATTTCGAAAACCACACTTTATTCGCGATCATTACTGGGCAAAATCTAACCTCTCTATTCCCCACAATTCTATCCCCACTAGGCAATTTAACCACAAACGGTTCGCAAACAGTCAAACATACAATGTTCACTCGATGCACACAATCCAAAGAGATGAATGAATGCGAAGCATCAGAATCGAAAAGCACTTTAACTGGATGAGAGAGGACATGAACGGTACCTGTAGCCACAGTAGCCTCTGGATCATCCGATCTCCTCATCTCATAAACACGTGGCTGAACTGAACCAGCGCTGGAGGCTCCCCCTCTAACGGGCTGACCCCGTCCTCGACCCCGACCGAAGCCCTGAGACGGCTGACCGGATGGCGACTTCTGATTGACACTTGGTTCTCCAGGTGTAGCAGCGGATGTCGGAGCTCCAAGAGTCTTCTCTCCCTCAGTACAATATGCAGCTCTATGGCCCGACTGGCCGCAACTATAGCACTTTATGTGAGGCAGATCACAATCACGACTGATATGACCCTGCTGGCCACAATTAAAACATGTCACAATTCGGTTAGATACACGAGAGAATAAAATTGCCAACCATATATGGATCATATATACGGAATTACAAAGACAACCCGAATTCCGAACAGATACGATTATACATGGACTGTGAACAACCAATCAATGAGACTCAAGATGGACATCACGATACGCCCGATCCGACAGGTGTCCGTGTACAAGCCCGTGTATTGATTAATACACGTCTGGTCTCGTACCTAATCATCCTCACGAAGTACGTCTCGTGTGCACGGTTCAATATGAGGTCGAAACCAACATATGCTACACGTGCTCGTCCCGAAAATCCTACACATGAACGATCAGAACGTATCTGACTCCAAATATGTCACGATACAACATGACAACAAATCTCGAAGAAACGCATATCCAACAAGGATCAGAAGATTTTCCAAGAGGGCAACAATAACTCAATCATGAAAGACTGACACGACCACAATGTCGTATTCCGTCAGACAACAGTTCACAGCATGCTCAACAATGCATATAATAATAGCACATAAACTCCCAAGGCAGCAGCCAAGGGTCACGGAAGCATCTACTCAGGAATACTCTGGACAATATCACATAAACTCCCAAGGCATCAGCCAAGGGTCACGGAAGCATCTACTCAGGAATACTCCGGACATAGGTGCCATTTAGGTCTTATCCCCTAACACATCAGCCCAATAGATTACATCTCAAAGAAAGAGCACATCACAAAATGTAACAAATAATGGTGCACATTCACCGCATGAAATATCAACACACACATGCAATAATGCAACATGATGATTATCATAATCTAACAATATTAATTTAGCTCAAGCTGGAGAGGCTAACCTTTCCACGACCAACCGCCCTGAACGAATACACGGTTTATCCGAAAAATCCAAAATGAAGTACAGTCCATAACTAATACCAAACCACCACCTCGAGTTCAATATCGACATGATAACTAACCTTGATATCCAACTTCTCGTACTACAGACCAAATATGATTCACGTGTCCGTTTCCACTAGACATCTTTAAAATCATATACATTATGATTTATCTTAGTTCAAGCATAATATACATATCATCATCCCGACAATTCATATTCCATAATACCATTGCTATATGAATCGTAAATGAAATGCAAGCAAAACCATTTATTAAACATTATGAACTGAGCAAGCATAACATGCCTTGATACCAATTCGACGAAGCCGCTATCAAACCCGTCGTATTCATCTACAAGCTCCTCAGCCCCGACCAAGACGATTCATGCATTCTCCAACCGCAACTGCATCGCAACGGTTAACATCAACGATCACTAAATGCAACCTAATGCAATAATCAATTAACGATACGTTCAATAACAATCAACAACCGAAGTATGTTTCTTGCACTTTGATACATCATATTCAAGTAAGTTTCATCTATTGTCATTAAGTTCTAGTAATTAAAAGTTTCTATATATATTATATATATCAATTATTTCTATTATAATTTTAGTTTGTATAAACCAATGAGTAGCTAATCTTTCTTCCTAGGGGAAGGGCGATTTCTATTAGGCTATATATTGAGTATTTGATTGATTTACACTATTTTGATTAGAAAGGACTAATTGGTTTAAATAGAGATTGATCATATCCTATTTCTACTAATGAAACCTCCTTGATTGATTGTTGAGTGAATTGGAAACATATCTTTTCAATCTATCAAGTGTTAATCTTGTTATCAACATCTTAAGATTGCGAAAGTGGTTAAGACACCTTTGAATACGAAAGTTATGAGGTGAAAAGTTGATTACTCGATGAACAATCGTTTATCCTAAAAATAGTCAAGTTAAAGAAATGAAAGGACTAATTGGTTTAAATAGAGATTGATCATATCCTATTTCTACTAGTGAAACCTCCTTGATTGATTGTTAAGTGTATTGGAAACACATCTTTTCAATATATCAAGTGTTAATCTTGTTATCAACATCTTAAAATAGCGAAAGTGATTAAGACATCTTTGAATACGAAAGTTATGAGGTGAAAAGTTGATTACTCGATAAACATTCGTTTTTCTTTTATATCCGTGTAAATCAATTCATATACTTAATTAAAAACCTAATTTAATGAACCCGTAATCCCCTAGATTTTATAAATTCCAAACTCATTTTAATTCTATTAATTTTCACTAGTCAAAAATAGTCTACTTTAAAAATAGTCTAGTATAAATAGTCTTAATATAAATAGTCTAGTTATAAATAGTCTTAACAAAAATAGTCTAGTTAAAAATAGTCTTAATATAAATAGTCTAGTATAAAAATAGTCTCATTAAAAATAGCAGTATTAAAAATAGTCTAGTTATAAATAGTCTTAATATAAATAATCTAGTATAAAAATAGTCTTATTAAAAATAGTAATATTAAAAATAGTCTTACTAAAAATAGTCTTATATAAATTAGTCGCATTAAAAATAGTCTAGTTAAAATAGTCTTATTAAAAATAGTCTTATTAAAATAGTCTTATTATAAATAGTTTAAATTAAAAATAGTGCATTTTAATTTAGTTAATTTAAAAACCAAAAAAATATATTTTAGAATATTTTAGTATTTATTTCTTGCAATCTATACAAAATATTATACGAAGCCCTGTTGAACAATCCTCGAGAGAAAAGACCTTGGTAGAACTTACCACAACTACTTCTACCTCGTATATATTTACGAGCGACTCAAAAACTCCTACTTTTAGGATAAGCTTTTGACCGATCAAATTTTGGCGCCGTTGTCGTGGATTGTTTTAGGCCAAATATAATTTTTTGTATACTTTTGTGTAATATCCGGAATTTCTACTACTGTTGTTTGATATTATTTTATCCGAGTTATATTGTACAGCATGGAATCTGTACAGTAGGGATAAAATAAATAAAGGGCTGAGATGTCAGTATCGATATAATTGTCGTATCTGGTCGACAGTTGCATTTGAGGATATCGTGTATCAGGTTATCGTACTTTCGATATAGAGTATATCGTATAAGAATATTATTGGATTCAGTGTTTGTGTTCAGTGTGTCTCATGTTCGTTTTTGGTACGTCAAGATGTTGGACAGAATTTGCGGAAAATGGCCAAGTGTTTATTAGCGCACGCTACTGGGTACAGGTAGCGCACGCTACGAAGTATTGATAGCGTACGCTAAGAGGTTCGGTTACGTACGCTAAGGAGGACCCCTAACGTACGTAACGACTTGCTGGGTTAGTTAGAAGGTGGCCGGCTGTGTAGGCCTGTTGATTTTTATATTCAGTTAGTGCACGCTAACGTATGTTGGTTAGCGCACGCTAACATCAGATCGCCAATAATGGAATCTTACCTTTCGGCGGGTGGACCCGGCCACTTGCGACGCGTGTCCAGATAAGGTCAGCGGGTGTTTGTCATGTAGGACTAGCGCACGCTAAACCGTATGGTTAGCGCACGCTAATTCCAGATCGGTCAAAGGAATCCCGATCATCGCGGATGCTTTCGGCATGTGGGGGCACGAGTGGTAGGTGTGTACTGTAGCAAGTCAACTTCGGATAGCGCACGCTAAGGTCAATGACTTGCGTACGCTAAGCAGGATGTTTTACATACGTTAATGCATGGGCATTACGTACGTAAGCTAGTTTGCGAAGCGAGGCAGTAGCCTCTGAGCTTCGATAGCGCACGCTAACAAAGTCAGTTAGCGCACGCTAAGGCGGTAGCGCACGCTAAACATGAGATGTTAGCGCACGCTAATAATGAATATTATAAAAGGGGACAGAAGGGTGCTGAGAAGCATTTCGTCATTTTTCTTCTTTCAGTCGAGAGAGAGAGAGAGAGTTGGGATATATTTGAGGTTCCCTAACACTGTATAATGATAATCTTTAACAACATTAGATTAAGAGCTTGGATTCAAGCCTTGTCCTTCAAGTTGTTCATGATTCTTTGGATGGAGTTCTAGTGTTCTTCTTTTGATTCATCTAAACCAGGTAATCTTCGTATTCCTTCGTTGGTGGTTCGTTTTTCTTGGATGATTTCATGCAAGGAGCATGTTGGATAATTATATGATGATGTTATATGAGATTCAATGGAATTTTGATAAGAGTTTCGGATGTTAGTTAAGATTCTTCATACCATAAGGATGTTGATTCATTTAACCCGATCTAAGAAGGATTTCTGAATCTTGGTAATTATATTGGTCGATTTAGATGAGATGAATCATGATACTAGGTTGAATTCCAGATTTAGCATGATACGATCCTTGTTATCAAGTCGGTTTGATTGTTGATGTTGTTATTGATATATGGACATTGACATGATCATTGTGATAATTATGGGGTCGTATATCTTCAAGAGATATGGAGATTTATGTCTCCCTTCATTCGGATTCGTAGTCGCAAGATGTGAGTCGATGTTTGGAATGCATGCCACTGTACAGCATTAGCGCACGCTAAGCTTACTGGCTAGCGCACGCTAACGGGACAACTTAGCGCACGCTACGTTGTGCGTTTAACGTGCGCTAAGTAGGCAGACGAGGCAAGATTTTTGTGTTTTGATTATGAAATCGTGATGGTTTGACTTGGTTGGTTCTGACTGTGTTTATTCGAGGTTGTGTTGAACCGTTGAGTTCGATTGGTTAGTTTTGTCGGTTGTTGATTGTTATCGGATATGTGTTATTTGATTTCTTCGATAGGTTGAGATTATTGACCGGTGATTATAACCGGATATTGCGGTCGTGTTCGAGTATGTCCATTGTATTGCTTTTGATCGGGGCTGAGGAGCTCGTAGACAAAGGCAATGTGTTCGGCAGCAGCTTCGTGGTATCGGTATCGAGGCAAGTTATGACTTGCTCAGTTATAATATTTAATGAATGGTTTCAGTTTCATTTCGTTTATAATGCATATAGCGATGATTATTATTGTGAACTATGGGTATTCGGATCGCATATCGTTCTTTCGATTCTGGGAGGTAAATCATAATGTATATGCTTTATCTCAGTTATTGGTATGTTCGAGTATCGAGGTTACATTATGGTAAAGACGAGGATATGAGTATCTATAGTTCATTGTACGTTTGGATCGCCGAGCATTGAGGATAATCGTCGGTGATGATTGGACATCGATTTTGCTCCCGAAGGACTCGGGGCAAGTATTCCATATTGATTATGGTTTAGTATTATTTATTTTGGTCTCTTACATTTTCTTTCATGTTGTTGAACATGGAGTCGTCCTAGTAAATTGTCATGTTGTCGTGCATGTTATGTTGTTCATGTTGATGAACGTGTTGATTTGCATATGTGTATGCATATTGTGTTGTTCATGTTGTGTAAATAATCCGATGGGATTATGAGGATCTATGCTGAGGGCGCTGGATCGAATGTCCACCATGCGTTGGTTCGACGGGATCATCATGGGATCTATGCTGAGGGCGCTGGATCGCCGGATGTGTTTTCCACCATGCGTTGGTCCGACGGGATCATCATGGGGATCTATGCTGAGGGCGCTGGATCGTTGGATTACCCAGTATTGTGTTATTGTTGTGCATATGTATATTGTTGGTTATCCACCTCGTGTTGATCTTGTAGGATCATCTTGGGATCTATGCTGAGGGCGCTGGATCATGGGATTTCCATCGAGTATACATAGTTGTTATTGTTTTTGAGCATATTGACGTTGTCATATGAGTATGCATTTGTAGGTCTTGTGTTAGGACCTTGTCCGTATTGTATTGTTCTGATCTCGGATTAGACTGATATGATTATCGTGGCACATCATATCTCGAGGTATGTTCCATATTTTCTTTGGTCTTGTCTTTGGTGGACAATCGGTTATCGTCTTGGGATTTGATGATATTATTCGATGGATCGTATTGGTCAGAAATGGTAGATTTCCGTATCGTGAGTTGGTTATAATAGTTTGAGGATCTTGAGTATTGTTTGAGGTACAATACAGATATTATGTTCGAGTTTATTGGTTAATCGAGTACAGGATGTGAAATGTGATAATGGTTATTCTGATGAGAATTACTTGAGTAAGCAAAGTTATGGCGGTAAGATTACGTTGGTCGTATTCTTATGTTGTATTCTCATTGGTATGTTATTATTAATGTGATGTGACGGTTATCATTGTTGGATATTATGGCTGACCCCGTCGTGGGATTTCTTTTTAGGTTCTCGGAGTATCGAGCTTGTAGCGGTCGTGAAGAGATGAGCTTCCCGGAGGATACTGGCTAGGACATGTTGTGTGCATTGAGTTTCTTGATTGGTTCTTGTATTCCGCTGCTAGAGTATCTTTATGGTTGGTCTTTTTCCGCTGCGTGAGTATTTTGAAATGCTCTTTTCGTATCTAGTAAGTGAGGTTACTTTGGAAATCGTTTTCTAAACTTTTGAGTGTCGGCTGTTTGGCCTTGCGATTTCAAATGAGTTTTTACGACGGTTTTTGATAAATGGATTTTATAAGTCTTTGTGAATTTTTAAAGATAGTACCGTCGTTGGCCTCTTGGGAATTTGTAAATGTTTGCGAAAATTTCTTTTAGCCTTGTGGGTTCCATCTCGGGGCCACACGGCTGTAATATTTCCGGTTAAATGCGGGGTGTTACAGAATATGGTATCGGAGCTTAGGTTGAGAAAACCTAGGCATTTGGGTCGAGTTGGGTCATGTTTTTGTTGCGTCATTCGAGTTGTCGATTGACAAATATTAGAGCCGTGAGTCTTTGTTGTTCACTCAGGCTTGTGCGTTATCGGATTTGCAGATGTCGCATCGGGCTTGTTATAACTCTTCCAAATGGTGTTAACGAGATTCTCTGGAATGAGATGTATTGTGTTCTTGAGTCGAACTGATTTGGCAAAACGTGTGTTTTGAAAATATCCGTGTCGAGTATTTTCTAGAGTCGATACATGTGCCAGTATCACGGGGAATCGTCGGCTTCACGATCTGTAAGTATTTGGATTTTTGAATTTCATTGAGATTTATTGCCATTCTAAGTTGATATGTTTTGAGATTCAGCAGATATCATGTGTTACAGTATGAGATGTCAGAGTGGGACAGGATTGATGATCTTGAGAAACTATGATTTTGGAAATCAGTATGTTGGTTAGATTTTGGAACGGAATTGTGCATTTGGGGAGAAATATTGTGCATGGTTGAGAAGAACATGTAGCATGTTAATTCATTTTGAGATATATGAACTGATTTTGATCATTTGAAAATGATACCTTTCAAAATGAATGTTTTACGGATGTTTTACGGAAAATGATTTTTGGACCGAGACCCAATCGATTTTGAAATAGTTTTGTAACTCAGGACTTTGTCCGAAAAGAGTTTTCTACTTTTTAAACTTCTTGTAATGCGGAACAAGATACGGGCTGAGACCCTAAATGTTTCAAAAGAAAGCTTTTCTGTTTTCTAAAACTCCCGAGATTTGTAAAACTCTTTATCAATCGTTTATTTATTTTGTTCCTACCTTTTGAGGTTTTGGTTTACTTGTTCAAATAGAACTTCTCGCGAAGTCTTTCGTTGTGTTTGATTTGTTGATTTATTTCAATATTTTGTCATATCATATTTGAGGCGATCCAGGATGGATTAAGGATTGACGTTGCGAGTAGTATGTGGAAAGGAGTTTTTATCAGAGTCTATATATTTGAGATTTTGGAACTCTATCGTGTGGTTTTCCGATGGAATATCAGTGGATATTGGTGACGAGCCGAAGTGGTATACAGGAGTATGGATATGCAAAAGCATTTACATAAATTCCATTTTATTTAATCGTGTCTATTCGAAAAGAATTTTTATCGAGAACTTGGCACCAGCGAGCCGATTTAATTTTTAAAATTGATTTCGTGGTCTTACGAAAATTTATGTTTTGAGTTTTCAAACTCTTGAAAGAACTTTCGAAAATTGTCTTCGTGACAAGAATATATGATTTCAAATTGGTTTTGAAAATGTGATTGATGTACATACGCATTTAGTGCATCGGGCATATCATATCGATGGTACAAGGAAAAGAGATTCGAAGTTTAGTATGGTAGATTGGTTATGCAAGGATGATCAGTCGATTGATCAGATAAGAGAAATATACTGCGTGTTGTAGATTCATGTGCAGGATGTAATTTTGGAACTTTGGACTTTGTAAAACCGGGACATATGTGCTATGTGAGTCCATTGGTGCGGTAGTAGCGCAATCTTACCATAGTGATCTTTGAATGATTTCTTTGTAAGTGTAAATTTGGGGATGGTGACCCCATGCTGGTTGTTTTGGATATTGAGTGGTCGTTCCCACTCCTTGTATGAATTGATATGTTCGTCGATTTGCGATTCGTTATTCGTATGCCGAGGGAAATGTTCGCCAGTTGGGTATGTTTATTGAGATCTCATACGTGATTGATTTGTCGTTTTGAGAATGTTATTCTTTTGTATATCCATTTACGTGGTTCTGTGTTGATCGTGTTGGAGTTTACCGTGTGAAGGTATTCTCGATTTTCGTCGATCGTTCGTTGGTAATATTGGAGTTTATCACGTTGATGATATTCTCGATTGTGTTTTGACCTCTGGTTGGTCATATTGGAATTTATCATGTCGATGATAAATTCGGTTGATTGTTGATCATTGTTGGTGATCATCTGAGCGTTCGGATTTTGTTTTCGTGTCGTTGTTTTGGGCAGTTGTTTTGCAGATGTATTGTGTATTATTCGTCTTATCGGAATTTGGACTTGATTATGTAATCAGGCGGACAGGATTTGATTCGGGCAGATTGTTTCATCCGAAGATGATATATTTTGTTGAGACTCAGGAAATTGTGATCGTAAGCGTATTGAGACTGTACAGTGAGATCGCTTGCTAGTATCTCAGGAGATCGTCGACCTGCGTATTTGTAAGTATGCTCGTTTGGATAATTGATCGTTGTCGTGATGGTTTTGGGATATTTTGGGTTGAAAGGTATGTTTGTTTGTTGTATGACGGATTGCAAGTTTCGAGGACGAAACTTATTTTAAGTGGTGTAGAATGTAATATCCGGAATTTCTACTATTGTTGTTTGATATTATTTTATCCGAGTTATATTGTACAGCGTGGAATCTGTACAGTAAGGATAAAATAAATAAAGGACTGAGATGTCAGTATCGGTATAATTGTCGTATCTGGTCGACAGTTGCATTTGAGGATATCGTGTATCAGGTTATCGTACTTTCGATATAGAGTATATCGTATAAGAATATTATTGGATTCAGTGTTTGTGTTCAGTGTGTCTCATGTTCGTTTTTGGTACGTCAAGATATTGGACAGAATTTGCGGAAAATGGCTAAGTGTTTATTAGCGCACGCTACTGGGTACAGGTAGCGCACGCTACGAAGTATTGATAGCGTACGCTAAGAGGTTCGGTTACGTACGCTAAGGAGGACCCCTAATGTACGTAACGACTTGCTGGGTTAGTTCCGAAAGGTGGCCGACAGGTAGGCCCAGGTTGATTTTTATATTTAGTTAGCGCATGCTAACGTATGTTGGTTAGCGCACGCTAACATCAGATCGCCAATAATGGAATCTTAGCTTTCGGCGGGTGGACCCGGCCACTTGCGACGCGTGTCCAGATAAGGTCAGCGGGTGTTTGTCATGTAGGACTAGCGCACGCTAAACCGTATGGTTAGCGCACGCTAATTCCAGATCGGTCAAAGGAATCCTGATAATCGCGGATGCTTTCGGCATGTGGGGGCACGAGTGGTAGGTGTGTACTGTAGCAAGTCAACTTCGGATAGCGCACGCTAAGGTCAATGACTTGCGTACGCTAAGCAGGATGTTTTACGTACGTTAATGCATGGGCATTACGTACGTAAGCTAGTTTACGAAGCGAGGCAGTAGCCTGCAGGCCCGATAGCGCACGCTAACAAATTGATTAGCGCACGCTAAGCGGTAGCGCATGCTAAACATGAGATGTTAGCGCACGCTAATAATGAATATTATAAAAGGGGACGAGAAGGGTCTTTGAGAAGCATTTCGTCATTTTCTTCTTTCGATCGAGAGAGAGAGAGTTGGGATATATTTGAGGTTCCCTAACACTGTATAATGATAATCTTTAACAACATTAGATTGAGAGCTTGGATTCAAGCCTTGTCCTTCAAGTTGTTCATGATTCTTTGGATGGAGTTCTAGTGTTCTTCTTTTGATTCATCTAAACCAGGTAATCTTCGTATTCCTTCGTTTGTGGTTCGTTTTTCTTTGATGATTTCATGCAAGGAGCATGTTGGATAATCATATGATGATGTTATATGAGATTCAATGGAATTTTGATAAGAGTTTCGGATGTTAGTTAAGATTCTTCATACCATAAGGATGTTGATTCATTTAACCCGATCTAAGAAGGATTTCTGAATCTTGGTAATTATATGGGTCGATTTAGATGAGATAAATCATGATACTAGGTTGAATTCCAGATTTAGCATGATACGATCCTTGTTATCAAGTCGGTTTGATTGTTGATGTTGTTATTGATATATGGACATTGACATGATCATTGTGATAATTATGGGGTCGTATATCTTCAAGAGATATGGAGATTTATGTCTCCCTTCATTCGGATTCGTAGTCGCAAGATGTGAGTCGATGTTTGGAATGCATGCCACTGTACAACATTAGCGCACGCTAAGCTTACTAGCTAGCGCACGCTAACGGGACAACTTAGCGCACGCTACGTTATGCGTTTAACGTGCGCTAAGTAGGCAGACAGTGCAGTATTTTTGTGTTTTGATTATGAAATCGTGATGGTTTGACTTGGTTGGTTCTGACTGTGTTTATTCGAGGTTGTGTTGAACCGTTGAGTTCGATTGGTTAGTTTTGTCGGTTGTTGATTGTTATCGGATATGTGTTATTTGATTTCTTCGATAGGTTGAGATTATTGACCAGTGATTATAACCGGATATTGCGGTCGTGTTCGAGTATGTCCATTGTATTGCTTTTGATCGGGGCTGAGGAGCTCGTAGACAAAGGCAATGTGTTCGGCATCAGCTTCGTGGTATCGGTATCGAGGCAAGTTATTACTTGCTCAGTTATAATATTTAATGAATGGTTTCAGTTTCATTTCGTTTATAATGCATATAGCGATGATTATTATTGTGAACTATGGGTATTCGGATCGCATATCGTTCTTTCGATTCTGGGAGGTAAATCATAATGTATATGCTTTATCTCAGTTATTGGTATGTTCGAGTATCGAGGTTACATTATGGTAAAGACGAGGATATGAGTATCTATAGTTCATTGTACGTTTGGATCGCCGAGCATTGAGGATAATCGTCGGTGATGATTGGACATCGATGTTGCTCCCGAAGGACTCGGGGCAAGTATTCCATATTGATTATGGTTTAGTATTATTTATTTTGGTCTCTTACATTTTCTTTCATGTTGTTGAACATGGAGTCGTCCTAGTAAATTGTCATGTTGTCGTGCATGTTATGTTGTTCATGTTGATGAACGTGTTGATTTGCATATGTGTATGCATATTGTGTTGTTCATGTTGTGTAAATAATCCGATGGGATTATGAGGATCTATGCTGAGGGCGCTGGATCGAATGTCCACCATGCGTTGGTTCGACGGGATCATCATGGGATCTATGCTGAGGGCGCTGGATCGCTGGACAGGTTTTCCACCATGCGTTGGTCCGACGGGATCATCATGGGGATCTATGCTGAGGGCGCTGGATCGTTGGATTACCTAGTATTGTGTTATTGTTGTGCATATGTATATTGTTGGTTATCCACCTCGTGTTGATCTTGTAGGATCATCTTGGGATCTATGCTGAGGGCGCTGGATCATGGGATTTCCATTGAGTATACATAGTTGTTATTGTTTTTGAGCATATTGACGTTGTCATATGAGTATGCATTTGTAGGTCTTGTGTTAGGACCTTGTCCGTATTGCATTGTTCTGATCTCGGATTAGACTGATATGATTATCGTGGCACATCATATCTCGAGGTATGTTCCATATTTTCTTTGGTCTTGTCTTTGGTGGACAATCGGTTATCGTCTTGGGATTTGATGATATTATTCGATGGATCGTATTGGTCAGAAATGGTAGATTTCCATATCGTGAGTTGGTTATGATAGTTTGAGGATCTTGAGTATTGTTTGAGGTACAATCTGGATATTATGTTCGAGTTTATTGGTTAATCGAGTACGGGATGTGAAATGTGATAATGGTTATTCGATGAGAATTACTTGAGTAAGCAAAGTTATGGCGGTAAGATTACGGGTCGTATTCTTATGTTGTATTCTCATTGGTATGTTATTATTAATGTGATGTGACGGTTATCATTGTTGGATATTATGGTGACCCGTCGTGGGATTTCTTTTAGGTTCTCGGAGTATCGAGCTTGTAGCGGTCGTGAAGAGATGAGCTTCGGAGGATCTTGGCTAGGACATGTTGTGTGCATTGAGTTTCTTGATTGGTTTTTGTATTCATTGCTAGAGTATCTTTATGGTTGGTCTTTTTCATTTGCGTGAGTATTTTGAAATGCTCTTTTGGTATCTAGTAACTGAGGTTACTTTGGAAATCGTTTTCTAAACTTTTGAGTGTCGGCTGTTTGGCCTTGCGATTTCAAATGAGTTTTTACGACGGTTTTTGATAAATGAATTTTATAAGTCTTTGTGAATTTTTAAAGATAGTACCGTCGTTGGCCTCTTGGGCATTTGTAAATGTTTGCGAAAATTTCTTTTAGCCTTGTGGGTTCCATCTCGGGGCCCACGGCGCTGTAATATTTCCGGTTAAATCTGGGGGTGTTACATTTTGTTTATATCTTGTTATTTTATCTTTCTTTACTTCTGCATCTTTTATTCTTCTGTCCGGTCAAGTGGCGGATAACGGTACTCCGTGACTATCAAAGTCGGATTTTTCAGTTTTCTACAACAACTAATATTTGTTAATATTTTCTCTTTTTATTTTATTTTTTATCATGGAAGAAACTTTGAGTAGTATTGAAAAGAGAATTCCCTTTCTTAGCAAAAAAATCATTTTAAAAATTTACAAGACAAGATTTGAAAGGATGAAGTTGCTTATGAATAAAAGCATACCTTTTGACATTAGATTCATTATTGAAGCCAAAGTGAGAATAGCAGGTGAATTAACAGAAACACCTACTAGATTTTTACCAGGGCTTGAAAAAAGTTCATATGCAAAGAAACGACGAGCAAAGATAATAGCCGTTTGCTATAAATGTGCTAGATGGAACTGTAATTCAAAATGTCATTCTTTAGGAATTTCATCTACAAACAGAGAAGATAAAATTCAGTTCATTAAGGATGGTCTGAATAAAGAGAATTTAGATAACATCGAAATTTCTCTTGACACGCATCCTAGTGGACTCATACATTACGGAATTCGATGTTTGTGGAATAAATTCAAACCAGAATATGAATAACGTCTTGGAAATCTGATGTTAAAAGACCTCGTTTGCCAATTTGTAATAAAATTGGATGGGAAGCTTCTCCCCGACTCATAGAAGGAATTTAAGCCGTTTCTGAACGTAAAATCAGAGGAAGATGTGAGCCACAATCACAACTACTGTACATACATGTGAGAATCTTTTATTTTTGTCGTATGGTGAGATTTTCTGAATAAAAAAGTGATACGCAATAAATGCATTCATTATTCTATTGAGGAGTTGAAGCGCAATTAACGCAATCACAGATTTGTTAAATATTTTTACCTCATTTTTCTTCTATAAATAAACATTGTGCTTGTTTCTTTTATTCATCCCTCAAACTTGTACTTTTCTCTTTTTCTCTCAAATAAATTTCTTTTCAAAAATGGAATCATCATCTTCCACAAAAAGATATAACTCAGTCTAGATTTTTGGTGGAGCTAGTTATGGAACAGAGGCATGCTTTACTGAAGCAGCCCACAAATTGGGTCGTACCCTAGGAGAAAAATGCATTCATGTAGTTTACGGAGGAGGAAGTCTAGGATTAATGGGACGCGCTGCTTCTCTTGCCTATATGGAAGGAGTAAAAGTGTTGGGAATAATTCCAAAACCTCTGGCTGAAAGTAAAATCACTTGGGCAACTATTGGAGATGAGTTTAGAGCTGTAAATATGCAAGATTGCATAACTCACATGATGAATAATTCTGACGCCTTTATCACCCTTCCCGGTGGTTTTGGTACTCTTGAGGAACTTTTCCATGTGGTTACCAAAGCCCAGCTAAATGTTCATATAGAACCAATAGGTCTACTTAATGTCAATTGGTTCTTTGATGGTTTACTATCTTTCATCGACTACTCTGCTAAAAAAGGTTTTATTTCCAAGCGTGCTAAACGAATTATAGTCGTTGCAACAACACCAGAAGAACTAATAAAAAAACTCATTGAATTTGTTCCTCAACCAGATCCAGCTCTAGCTAATATTGTCTGGATGGAAGATCTCACCGTGAGAAAATGAAAGGTGGATTCATTCCTCTCCCTTTGATATCCCATATCAGACCTCTTGTTATTTTTACTTTCTGTCGTGTGTAAAAATCGTATTAAATGATGGCAGCTTAAGTAGTTTCTTTTTGATCTCTTGACGTGCATCTAATCGCGATTTATGTATTGTTATTTTTATTGCCGTAATTTTTTTGTTTTTAATAAAAGCATTGATGGCAGCGTAAGACGACTCTTCGAACTTTCCTGAAGCGCATCTTAAAAATTGTGTTATACTTCCGGGTATACATTATTATTTTTTTCTTTTTTTGTTGTTTGCCTCGTATATGTTTTCATGTACATCCAAGAAGGCGTTAGCTCAAGCATCAATTTTCATAACAGGGAGTATTCTTTTTTTTTCCTCTTGCTTTTTATTATTATTTTTTTTAAAACCGAGGACAGTTTCTTTTTCAAATTTGGGGGTGGTGTGTTTTGATTCTTTTGGTCTGTTTGGTATTTGGTGGGTTTAGCTTTGATTATTGTGGCGTGTTTTGATTATTTTTGTTATTTGGCTTTGATTTTTTTAATGTGTATATATATATTGTTTATTTGTGAGATTTCTAGATATGGCCATAACACCAATAAGTTAACTATATACAAGTTTCAAAATTCGTTTTAATCGGTAAAAAAAGTGTATATTCCAGAATTTTTGAGCCTTAATCTATCTTTCCAAGCCTTGTAATTATCATTTAAAATCGAGTCATTCGTTACTTTGAGAATAGAAGAATCAGTCGGTTGATGAAAAATAGAACTGAAATTTACTTAATTTGAGGAGTTTTTGATTTTTCATGCTTATCTAATAAACGATTTTTCTGCAAAAATTCTATTTCACCTAAAAAAAAGAGATGAAAAATGTGTTGGTGAAAATAACTACACGTTAGCAAATAACGGTGTGAAAGCTATCACCTAAAAAAAGAGATGGAGAATGTGTTGGTGAAAAGAGCTACACGTTAGCAAATAACGGTGTGAAAGCTATCACCTAAAAAAAATGGAAAATGTGTTGGTGAAAAGAGCTACACGTTAGCAAATAACGGTGTGAAAGCTATCACTTACTAGTTCGAGTTATTAAGTCTATAAAAGGGATGTAGATTATGAACAGATTTGACTTAATTAGTGGCTGATTTTCAATACACTCAATTTCGTGAACAATCACAATATTTGATGACGCCGATGAAATTCTTCTTCATATTGAGTCGAAAAATAAACGAGTGATCGAGAGCAACCTTTAAAGGGAGTCGTGTGTGTCATGAGTGGGAAAGAAATAATCAATCTTTTGAAGGGTAACCTTGCATTTTGGAATTACAAAAAATAAAACCGTGTTTTAACTTCAAAATTATTTGTAGATTTATTTTGTATCTTGATTCATTTCTATCTACTGTATAAAGCTGATTGTTGTGTAGATGGCATTTTGATCTCTTTTTCTCTTTATATATATAAGTATTGTTCTTAATTTGTCTATTTTAATTTGTGTCTTATATTTTTTTCCATTATTTTATTTTGAGTATGAATAATAAAGAGTCTTGCTCGGGACTAGAAAGAATTCAAGTGTGGGGTATTTGATTAGTGCATAATTGATCGAAAATTCATATACAAAATATCGCCTTTTCTGGCATAATCATACTGATTTTGATAGAATTTAATTATTTTGAAGAAATATCAAAACATGAGCTAATAATGTTTATTTTGCAGGTTACTGACATAAAATATCAAAAAGGTCGAAAAACCAAACCGAAATCAAAATCAGAAATTTCCAAGAAAAAAATGTGACAAACACGGCGGAACACACGGCACAAATAGGGCCGTTTCTCTCAACCGTTTACAACACGGCGCATATTTTCCGCTGGGTCCTTGCGCATGTTCCAGACAAGGCCGAGTCATCCTAATACGGCTATATAATACGGCGCAAAATGGGTCATTTTTCAGCACCGTTTTTACGCAGATGCCATGCTAAAATAGTCCACTTTTGACCATCTTGTGAACTCAACCACAAGATATTTTTTTGGTCAAAAATCTGAAAAATCAAAGACATGGGTGAAGTGTGAACAAAGAATTAATCAAGATACTATAATAGATATTTTGAATTAAATAATCAATTGTATTCTTGAAAATCACCTATAAAAGGACACCTTCACCCATGAAGAAATCAACCTCCTCTTCTTGCCAAGAAACACCCCTTTCTTTTAGCAATATATTTTCCTTACAACTCTTTACTTTAGTTTGTATTTCATTTTTGGTTTGAAGTTTTTTTTTTTAGTTTGTAATTGAAAAGTGCTTGATCAATAAGCAGTTGGTATTTTACTTAGTGTTGTACTTTCAATTTTTGTAAGTTTGTAACCTTTGAACAAGTTTGAAGTTATATATTTAAGTATGTTTCTTGCACTTTGATACATCATATTCAAGTAAGTTTCATCTATTGTCATTAAGTTCTAGTAATTAAAAGTTTCTTTATATATTATGTATATCAATTATTTCTATTATAATTTTAGTTTGTATAAACCAATGAGTAGCTAATCTTTCTTCCTAGGGGAAGGTGGATTTCTATTAGGTTATATATTGAGTATTTGATTGATTTACACTATTTTGATTAGAAAGGACTAATTGGTTTAAATAGATATTGATCATATCCTATTTCTACTAATGAAACCTCCTTGATTGATTGTTGAGTGAATTGGAAACATATCTGTTCAATCTATCAAGTGTTAATCTTGTTATCAACATCTTAAGATTGCGAAAGTGGTTAAGACACCTTTGAATACGAAAGTTATGAGTCGAAAAGTTGATTACTCGATGAATAATCGTTTATCCTAAAAATAGTCAAGTTCAAGAAATGAAAGGACTAATTGGTTTAAATAGAGATTGATCATATCCTATTTCTACTAGTGAAACCTCCTTGATTGATTGTTAAGTGTATTGGAAACATATTTTTTCAATCTATCATGTGTTAATCTTGTTATCAACATCTTAAAATAGCGAAAGTGATTAAGACATCTTTGAATACGAAAGTTATGCGGTGAAAAATTGATTACTCGACAAACATTCGTTTTTCTTTTATATCCGTGTAAATCAATTCCTATACTTAATTAAAAACCTAATTTAATAAACTCGTAATCCCCTAGATTTTATAAATTCCCAACTCATTTTAATTCTATTCATTTTCACTAGTCAAAAATAGACTACTTTAAAAATAGTCTAGTATAAATAGTCTTAATATAAATAGTCTAGTTATAAAGAGTCTTAATAAAAATAGTCTAGTTAAAAATAGTCTTAATATAAATAGTCTAGTATAAAAATAGTCTCATTAAAAATAGCAGTATTAAATATAGTCTAGTTATAAATAGTCTTAATATAAATAGTCTAGTATAAAAATAGTCTTATTAAAAATAGTAGTATTAAAAATAGTCTTACTAAAAATAGTCTTATATAAAATAGTCTCATTAAAAATAGTCTAGTTAAAATAGTCTTATGAAAAATAGTCTTATTAAAATAGTCTTATAAAAAATAGTTTAAATTAAAAATAGTGCATTTTAATTTAGTTAATTTAAAAACCAAAAAAATAGATTTTAGAATATTTTAGTATTTATTTCTTGCAATCTATACAAAATATTATACGAAGCCCTGTTGAACAATCCTCGAGAGAAAAGACCTTGGTAGAACTTACCACAACTACTTTTATCTCGTATATATTTGCGAGCGACTCAAAAACTCATATTTTTAGGATAAGTTTTTGTCGATCAATACATAGCAGCAACAACAGCATCACAAGAGTGTACCTGGCTAGTACAGCTTATAAAGGATCTTCATCAGCCAATTGACTACTCGGGACAATTATATTGCGATAATTAGTCAGCTATTCACTTGACTGAGAACCCAGTCTTTCATGCAAGAACGAAGCGTATAGAGGTACAATACCATTTTGTACGATAAAAAGTATTGGTGGAAGAAATAAAGATGGAGTATATCAAGACACAAGATCAAACAGCTTATATATTTATAATAGGTCTCAGCACGGTAAAGTTTGAAGAATTTCAAAGACAGCTTGGTATGGCTTCAAAATCAATAATATGACGAAATAGCTAATGAGGGGTGTTGCTACCCAAAATATTATCCGGAGATAGATATTGCTGGAATGGATGGGATAGCAAACAAATGCAAGAGCACTTCCGAGAGAAAGATAAATAAAATAAGGTTTGCCGGGGTTGTTAGTCCCGGGCTTGAATGCTCTCGCGAGATATTATTAATACCAATATTCGGGGATACAAGTACTAATGTAAGAATACAATTACAATGAGTGTAAAGATTCTTGTTATCTTAGCTAGTGAGCGTGTAGATTGCCGGAAGAACCAGATTTGATGCTCTGTGAGTTCTTGTAACAAAGGAGATGAACAGTCGCGGCGGTGAGAGATCGACCGTCTCTCACGGCGAGTATTTAGGCTGGATGCTTGGGCTCTGGGCTTATGAATCCCTTGGAATCATCTAGTGGAGACTTGCTACTTACGCCGATCGTCTTACGGACGAGAGATTTAGAGAGAGAAGTCACGAGATGGATTAGGTGAGATAGCCGGGAGCTTGATGATACGTATGTTCTTCGGTATTTCCGTGAATGTATCGGAATGTGAGAGAATGAGTTACGGCGTAAGTCGAGAATGAATTGGGCAGATTAGTGGAATGAATTTGAACCGAAGGTTGAGTGAATTCGAACCGTAAGTTGTGCGAAGTCGGAACCGTAGGTTACGTGAATTATCAACTCGAACCTTTTCCGGTAGGAGGAGGTTCTCTATTTATAGGGCTTGAATCGCCGGGCGATCGCCTTTTGCATTATAATAATCGGGCGATCGTCTTTTAGCACATGGGCTGTCCCTTCAAAGTCTGCAGGAGTTCTTTGGCGATCAACTATGCGGTCGATGGGAGCTTACACGCGGCTCGAGTTGCGGCACGGGTGGTCCTACCGACAACTTTCGGCGCGCATCTTTGGTAGGTGAGGTAGGTGGCGGAGGCGTGGTCAAAGGTCTTGTCTGTCGGCAAAGATCTTATCTGTGGCGAAGATCTTGTCGGCGCCTTTGGTGGATCTGCACGTGGGTGCTTTTCGAGATCCAGTCCTTGATGACTTTGACGGCGATCGTCTCTGCTCGGGCGTAGGTCGATTGCCCTTAGCCGGTCACTAGAGTAGATCGCGGTGCCCGAAGGGCGATCGCCTTGGGAGTCGATCGCTAGGTACCTGATGATGGTCTGATATCTTCGACTTGGCGAGCTAGCCATAGTTTGACTGGAGTTGACTTGGTCGCTCGGCCTTATAGTCGATCGCCTGTCGGGATGAAATTATCGTGACACAACAATTGCCCCCCAGCTCGCTCATACGTTGGAAACGTGGGGTGAGGTGGCTCTTGGCGATCGCTGAACTTTTGACGAGCGACTTCGTGTTTAAGCGAATCGCGATCGTCTTTGGTGATATACTGCAGGTTCGGACGACTGTTGGCGTTAGGCTGTGAGGAAAAAACAACGGGCGTTGAAAAGTCTTCGCGCACGTGTCGGGCTTCTATTGGAGGACGCCAACGGTCATTAAAGACTCCTCGGCTGACGCGTCCTTGAAAAGACGCGTACGCGGGTCTCGAGGGGGTCAATTAATGCCGTCGTTTGAGATCCGACCCCCGAGGTTTTCCCTTATTGCAAACGGGTCCCTGCCTTCTCCTATAAAAGGGGGGCGCGGGGCTGCAGTCTCACTCACGCGTACTTATTGGAGAAAGAAGGTCCTGCTGCCGAATTTTCTGAAGGTCTTAGCGCCGATCGTCGATCGATTTCACTTTAGGGTAAGAAAAATCCTTTTCTTCTTTTGTATTTCTGAAAATGGCCGGAACCTCATCATCATTTGGAGCGGGAACCAGTTCTGCCGCCGGGACATCGGCTGCCCGGGGAGAAACTTCTTCCGTCTTCCACCTGGAGACGGCGGCTGAAGCTATTCGAGCCGGAATCGACCCGGCTGAAGTCGAGGCTTTGTTCAATGAGGCCGATGTTGCTAAGGAGTCGGCTGCTGAAGAGAGACGATCGCAGATCGAGAGAGATCTGGCGATCAGGGCTTACTGGGAGCAACACAGCGTTTTCGGTCGGGCATATAGGGCCTTTGCTGAAATAATGGAGAGGTTAGCCGGTCCTACTCCGAGATTCGATTTCCGGGGATACTCGGTCGCTTATCCCTATGTGCTTCCCAAGCGGTCGCAATATCGTGCCGCGCAGCGATCGTTGTGGTCGCTCGGCCAAATACGGAGCTCGACGACCAGGAGAGATCTGGCCGTCTGGAGGACAAGATTCCATGTTCCTTCAGATGTGGACATGTTCGCGCCGGCGGAGAATGAGCAGGCCGACCCGGCCTCCGATGGGTATGGTCGCAGTGAGTGAGGCCGTTATGGAGGCCGGGCTACGCTTCCCTCTGTCCTTTGCGGTCTCGCATCTGTTGGCCGCTTGGAATGTGGCGCCCCTTCAGCTGACGCCGAACGCCTGGCTCCAAATTATTTGCACCCTCACCCTTTTCGGCGGTCACCGCCTGTACCGCCTCCCATCGCCGTTGGAGATGAATCATTTGTTTAAACTGACGGCTCATAGAGGGTTGGTCGGCGGTTACCATATTCAAGGCCGATCTGGCCGGGTGATTCATGGAGTCCCGAATAAGATACAGGGCGATCACACGAAGTGGTTCTGGGTCGCCGGCAAGTGGAGAGCTTCGGCGAGCGACAATCCCACGGGCGAGCTGGAGATCCCCACTGAATTTCGGGAGAGGAATCCCGGTAAGGATTTAGACTCTCCCTTCGTTTGGATGCGTTTTGGACTGATCTAATTTGATTTCTGTTTTGCAGGTTTTCACATTCCGGCGATCGAGGAGCTGCCTTTCGACTTTCTCGTTGTTTGGGAGCGAATTAGGAGCTTGTCGGACGAGGACCTAGACGCCACTCGGATCAACAAGGAGAGTCGCTGGTTGTCGGCTCGACTATTCCGTTTCCCGAGACATCTCTCGGTGCTAGGTATGCCTTATATGCGACCTTCACTTTCTAGGCGATCGCCTTATTTGAGGACCGTATCTGATTGTTGGTCAATTGTCTTTAACTGCAGAGGTTCGCTTTCCTCGCTTTTTGGAGCCTCCGGCGGAGATCGCTATGTCGAACCCAGGAGTCCTAGGCCGTCTTCGCCATAAGAGGTCGACTCGGGCCCCTCCCGTTGCATTGCCTATAGCTCCGGAGGCGGAGCCTCGCGTGGAGCCGGAGCCTCGCGTGGAGCCGGTCGTGGTTGAGGAGGAAATTCCGGAGGAGGGGCTTCGGGCGAATCGCAAGAGGCCGAGGCCGGAAGAAACTTCGATTCCTGCCCCGGGCGATGAAGTGCCGATCGTCGCGCCTCCGATCACCATTGTTGACCCGGAGACTGAGCCGCCCTCTGCGGCTTTTATGCGGGAGATGGCGATCGCGGATGCAGAGACCCCTCGAGGGAAACCGTTTTTCGGTCGGGATCCCGAGAAGGCTGAGAGGTAGATAGCATTTTTGTGTTGAAAATTGCTTCTGCATAGGAGTTGTATTAACTTTAGTTGTTTTGATGCAGGATCCGTCGCGCAGATCCGTCTTGTCCGCCGATGGTCGTGGACTTCCTAGCGAGCCGATCTCCTCGCCATTCCTGCGACATTCCTCCATACGTTAGCAAGGCTGCTTCCGCTCTGCCGAAGGCATGGACGACTGATCTGGATGCGATCGCTCGGCAGCGATCGTCGAGCTCGATGCACGCTGTTCTCGCCCTTTCTCTTCAGACGGCGACCATGGCCGTCCAGGCTGCTCAGGAGTTTGAGGGGCGGCCCTCCACTATTCGCCTGCAGGAGGATCTCGAGGCGGCTCGGAAAGAGAACGCCGAGTTTGCTGACAAGATCGCGGCGATGGAGAAGGACGCTCTGGAGGCGGCCAAGCGGGCGAGCCATGAGCTTGAGCTGGAGAAGAAGGAGACTGAGAAATATCGAATGGCGGTCGACCGATTTCGGGACCAGATGCAGAGTGCCGTCCAGGCGCGGAATGTTGCTGAAGAGGAGGCCGATCGCCAGAAGGTGACGATCGCTCGGGCCGACAGTAGTGGCGGAGGCGAAAGAGAAGGTTGCTGCGAGGGAGGCCGAGCTCCAGGGATCGCAACAGGCGATGGCCGAGCTGAGAGGAGAGGTTGAGGCGACCAAGGCCGATCCCTTCCAAAACTTGGAGTACATCAGCGAGTTCGCCTATTATTTGGCGTTCGCCGACTCGATCCGAGCGGCTAAGAAGGGAGGTTTGGAGGTCGGCCCTCTTGCTGATAAGTTCAAGGCGTATGCGTTGGAGCATCCTCTCCATTCAGCTTTCTCCCTGCCGATCCTGGATCTTGCAGACATCGGCGTGGATTTGAGCTGGTATCCGTCTCCAGCCAATCTTGCTCATCCCGACGCTCCGGAAGATGAGGGGACCGCGCCGAATGCTGATGGAGAAGGCCAGGCAGGGGCCTGAGGCGCTTCATTTTTGACGTTTTAGCTTGCTTACTTGTAGTTTTGTAGCTTTCTTTTGTAGAACATAGGCCTTCGGGCGACCATGTACTTTTGATCTTCTCAAGCAATGAACTGAATGTTTGATTATCTTCGATTACTTGAATGAATGGTTATTTTTGAGTCTTTGTTTGACTTTGTACACATGTGTGAGGAGAGATCGTTGCGAGGGTAGTTCCAAATGAATTGATAAACTCATAAAGACAACTTTCTACAACAAATTCGATCGCTGCACTACATCTGAAAAATGACGATCTCCGTATGTGGTTCAATATCGACGATCGTCGTGTAGGTAGTCCGCACTCTTATTGCCCCTTGTTTTTATTCACTTAGTGGAAGTAAGGGGATGAAAATAATTCCTTGAGTGAGCGGTCTTCAACTTTGTCGAATCCTCGGGGACGGTCGTCCATCTTGTCTCTGTATATTGTCTCTGTATTGTCTCTGTTGGATGTTGCCAAGAGTTGGATGTTAGCCAAGTGTTGTATATTGTCTCTGTATTGTATGCTCAAATCGCGATATTGCAGAAGAGTTTCCGTCCCTGGACAAGTGCTGGGAGCCTTGCTTATATAGGGGCTGCCGGGTCCTGTCCTTAGGCGGGCGATCGCCTTTCGGCCATTATAAAAATGTGCCGATCGCCCGCCGGCCAATATAATAATGTGAAGATGCTGGCTGTCGGGCTAAAGTCCAAGGAAGAGGCTGCCACAGCTGGGCGGTCCAATAAGGAGCCAACACGCGTTCGGAGTCAGTCAACATGTGGCCCTACTGACAAGCTTTCGGCAGCTTGTCGGCTGGTGGAGAGATTCTGTCAGGCTGTGGTCAATGGCCCGGGATTCGCGGATCTTGTCTCGGATCCTGCACGTGGTGTCAGTCTTGAGGCTCGGTCTTCGCCGACTGGATGGCCATCGGTGCTGATCGACACGAGGCGGTCGTCTCTAGCTGATCATCCGAGGTCGCTATCGGCCAGGTGTTGAGGGTCGGCAAAGGTCGGTCACCAGGGGTCGATCGGCAGGTGCCGAGAGAGGATCGCCCGCTAGTAGATCGCCAGGAGTCGGTCGCCGAGTACCGAGAGGCGATCGTCTTTGATGTCGATCGCTCGGCACCGGGACTGGTCCTGGGACCTTCGGTCGGTCGATGCAGCTCGTCCACTGGGTTAAAACTCGGTCGCCTGGTCGCTGCTTGGCAGATCTGATTTGGCCGCCCGGCAGTGACTCGGTCGCCCGACCTCCGAGGCGATCGCCAGTCGGAAGGTGTTAATTCTTGACACAACAATTGCCCCCCAGCTTGCTCCTATGTTGAAGACATGGGGCGAGGTGGTTCTTGCTGGTGATCGTGTTCGGATGAGGACGGGCGATCTGAGCTGACTTAGGATTCGGACTTGGGCTATCATGGTCGATTGGCTAGCTATCTTTCGGTCTTGTACCTGCAAAAACAACATTGGCCGATCCCCCATGGAAACTTTGGTGGTTTCGCTTTGTTTGAGGAATCGTGCACAGTCGTGGAGATCGATGGACCGACTCCATGACCGTGTCTTGGTGCGCGAAGACAATGAGTGTCTCGTGACTCACTTTATTATGAGGGTCCTCTGTTAGGCTGCGCCTCGCCTCGTATTTAAACGAAGCGCGTGCGGTCTCGGTGTAGAGGAGTCCTTGCGCGGGGCAGCGTCGGATGAATCAACTCCACACCCCCGGCTTGTTAGCTCTGCTTCCACCTCGGCCAGCCATGGAGATGGCCGACCTCGACGGTGTACGTTGAGACGGGGTTGTGGCATGTGTACACTGATTAATGTTGGAGAGCCCTCAGACTACGCCGTCCTCGTATTTAAACGAAGGGCGAGCGATCTCGGCCGAAAGGGACCTTGCATGGCCGGCGGCGGTTCCATCGTTGCGGACCATGGCTTTATGATGCGCGGTGGGCGATCTTATGCCTTAGTCCGTCATGTTATATCTTTGATGTAGATGGCGATCGTGTCCACCGGGTTCTTGATGATGTAGCGATCTGGCGGAAGGCGCGATCGTCGCTCGCGGCCGATCGCTTTATTCGTAGGTCGAGCGCGATCGGGCGGCGGCTAGTCCTCATTTAAAATGGGTAGGCGGGGATCGAGTCCTCGGCTCTGTGGTAGTAGCGATCGGTGGGAGGCGGAGGTCGTCGTACGGGCGCCGATCGCTCTACTCAGTGAGAAGAAGCCTTTGCACAGACAGAAATCTGCGGCTCTAGCCGGAAGAGGCTGCGTAGGTCGTCGGCGGGGTCTTCGTGAGATGCTGAACATAGGCGAAGCCACGAAAACCTCCTAGGACCGCGTAGAGGCGGTCTCATCGCTACGGGCTCGCCGTTGAGGATGATCACGTCTACCCGGTCGATGTAGTCCGAGTCGGACTCTTCTTCTCCTGCTGATTTGCATCATGCGATGGCGACCTTACGGCCGGGCGACCACAGTGGCGAAGTGTTCCGTGAAGACGTGCGCGGCTCGTTAAAGGAGCCAATGGACCGAGGTGGCGGTGAGGTGTACCACCGGTGGGCGAGGTCGTCCGGTGTCGGAGGAACATTCGGCACTGTCGCGTCCGATGCCCCACACCGGTCATGTAGATGTTGAACTTGTGCAGGTGTGTTTGGGGTCCGATCGCCCTGGTACGGGTGTACGAGGAGGAACGATCTTGTCTTGCCGCGGCGAGCTCGATGTCGATCGCGAGCGGCTCGCTTGGCGCGGCGATCGTCTTCACGTCGCCTGCCCCGGATTGCAGGAGCGCCTTCACGTCGTCGATCTGACGTTGCATTGCGGCAATCGCCGCGGCTCGGCTGCTTGCGGATCGGCTTTGGGAGCGGGGGCCGAGGCGATCGTGTACCGACCTCCGGACTCCACTGCTGCCGACCTCGGGAATTTGGCGAGCGGGAGCCAGGCGGCTGGATCGCCTTGTGGGAGCCGGGTAGGCCGAGCTCCTGGTGACGGACACAAACTCCGTCGTCTCGTAGCTGGGGCCGGACTGCCCCGGCCGCCAGGTCGGGTCACTGCCCAGGCGATCGAAGACAGGCGTGCCCCGGCTGCCGAGCGCCTCTTCATGCGGACGGGAGCCTCCTGGCGATCGCTCGGCCAGTAACGCCTTGAGCTTCCGCTTGGACTTCCGGCGGGAGACCGAGGGGGTGATAGCAGGAGGCGCGTCGAGAGCACTCCGTCGTTCCTGAAGGGCGGCTATGGCCTCTTTGATCTGTTCATTGGTGCGGAACTGATCGAGCGAGAGGCTCGGGCCGCTGTTCGGACGAGATCGCGCCTCTCGACCGCGGCCGCCTTCCACCATCAGTGCGGCTCGGGCCCAGGGACGAAACAGGGGGTCTGGCCGGCTGGTCAGCGGCTTTCTTCGACGCGGAGGCGGAAGACATGTTTTCTGAAGGATTTCTTTGAAGTGCAGTAAGTGTCACTTCAAGTATCTGCCCCGAGAACAGTGAGTGTTCTTCGGGACGGTAGGTATAAAAATTCGAGGGTTGGATGGCCCTTCCTCTAGCGCCAATTGTTGTTGCCCAAAATATTTATCCGAAGATTAATACTGCTGGAAGACGGACAACAAACAACAATTGCGGGAGCACTTCCGAGAGTAGATAAATAATACAAGATTTGCCGGGTTTGTTAGGCCCGGGCTTGAATGCTCTCGCGAGATGTTATTAATACGAATATTCGTGGATACAAGTATTAATGAGAGAAATCTAAATACAATGAGTGTAAAAAGACTCTGTTAATCCGGCTCTTGAGCAAAGCTTGGTGTTCTTCGTCCCCGCCGATAATTTGCTGGATGAGATAGGCCGGTAGAAGTAAGACCGAAAGATAGCTGTTGCCAAGAGTTGGATGTTAGCCAAGTGCTGTATATTGTCTCTGTATTGTATGCTCAAATCGCGATATTGCAGAAGAGTTTCCGTCCATGGACAAGTGCTGGGAGCCTTGCTTATATAGGGGCTGCCGGGTCCTGTCCTTAGGCGGGCGATCGCCTTTCGGCCATTATAAAAATGTGCCGATCGCCCGCCGGCCAATATAATAATGTGCCGATCTCCTGGGCTGTCGGGCTAAAGTCCAAGGAAGATCTTGTTGTCGGGCTAAAGTCGAGAAGAGGCGCCACGGTGGCGGTCGATAAAGGAGCCAACACGCGTCCGGAGTCAGTCAACATGTGGCCCTACTGACAAGCTTTCGGCGGCTTGTCGGCTGGTGGAGAGATTCTGTCAGGCTGTGGTTAATGGCCCGGGATTCGCGGATCTTGTCTCGGATCCTGCACGTGGTGTCAGTCTTGAGGCTCGGTCTTCACCGACTGGATGGCCATCGGTGCTGATCGACACGAGGCGGTCGTCTCTAGCTGATCATCCGAGGTCGCTATCGGCCAGGTGTTGAGGGTCGGCAAAGGTCGGTCACCAGGGGTCGATCGGCAGGTGCCGAGAGAGGATCGCCCGCTAGTAGATCGCCAGGAGTCGGTCGCCGAGTACCGAGAGGCGATCGTCTTTGATGTCGATCGCTCGGCACCGGGACTGGTCCTCGGACCTTCGGTCGGTCGATGCAGCTCGTCCACTGGGTTAAAACTCGGTCGCCTGGTCGCTGCTTGGCAGATCTGATTTGGCCGCCCGGCAGTGACTCGGTCGCCCGACCTCCGAGGCGATCGCCAGTCGGAAGGTGTTAATTCTTGACACAACAAGGGGGAGTGTTAAAAAAAGGTACTTCTAGAATCGTTCCTTGTGATTAACAAATTTAGAATTTTCTCTACATTTAAAGATGAGGTAGGAAAAATCTAGAGATCGAATGAACACTCTAGAAAGTTATGGAAGTCTTAAAGATAGGTAGAGAATTATGGAAAATTATAGAACTTCACTCTCATCCATAGGATCAAAATAATTTCCACGATCTATTAAAGAGTGGGATGAGTATAAATACCGACCTCAGGGGCTCATTTGTAAGTAAGCAAGAAAGAAAACAAGAGAGAAGTTAGAAAGTGGTGTGTATAAATAAAGAGTTGTGTTTAGAAAAATATTTAGTGAAACATAAAATCGAGGCATGTTTGAGAAACCTAATCTGAGAAAGAGCAAACTATTTATTTTGAATTAAGTAAATTCAACCGATAAAATAATTTGATTTAACTTACTGAATGTAGATCACAGCCAAAAAATTCCGACTACTTTCATGTGATGCCATGTATCAAAAAGAAATGGACTTTCATTCCTTAAAGATCGACGAAAGTTGGATTATTCAAAGAATGCAAGTATGATTTCAATTCAAAGTCTCAAACAGCGGTTGTTGCAGGTTGCTGGACAAATAATAGCGGCTTGAAGATGATTTCTCTCCCCCTCTCAAAAGCCTCGATATGAAATAAGTGAAGAAGACGGATGAATAAATAAGAAAAGCGGCTCAAGGCTATTTTCGAAATAATATGTACCGTTATAATCATTTAATATTTGTAATATTAATATATATATATATATATATATATATATTTAGGATCAAATGAGAATGGTTCTTATCCTGCGAATTGCGAATATGCATGAGTTTCGTACAAATTATACATGAAATATATGCATTTCGTGCATCAAAATTGCAATGCATTAAAATATGCATTATATGCATCAAAATATCGATGCATTGAAATATTGCATTATATGCATCAAATTTTTGTGAGAATAAATCTAGGTCATCCATTTATCAAGATCTATAGATGAAATTCATTCTTATTTCTTAACTTAAATTGCATTCTCACTTGAACCCACCCCTATATATATGTGTATGAAAACATACCTTTTCGACAAGTTTTTCCACCCAAATTTTCACCCCTATTATATTTTCCTAAATGTCCCCTATTCTCCCTTATTAACACAACCACATCTTAATAATGATATTATTATCGTTTTCTTTTTGTTTTTGTTTTTTTTTGTTTTTCTTAGAAGCCTTATCATTTTACCTCACGATCTTCGTCATTCCTTCATGATATCCTGCCTATTTTTTCCTACTCGAAGTTCCTCAAAAATGGTATCTTTTTCCTTCCCCATAATTTTTTTTATCTCAACATGATTACGTCTCTGTTGAACAAATTAATTTTGATGATGCATTCTATCAAAACATTCAAAAGTAAAACATCAAGACTCGGTCAGACAACTGTAACACCCCAATCTGAATGCGGGTGTTTACATGCCGTAGGACCCACCATGGGCCTATCAGGCTGACATCACACATAACACGACCAATAAAATGTTCAGTACCAAAACATGAGTTGGGTCGTGGCCTCGGCCAAAACGAGTAGGTTTAATGCAATTCAACAAAATACATAATCATCACACAACGTATTACAACGACTTCAATGCAACTTTAAATATGAAAAACAAAAATAGACACTTCCAAATAGTGGCTCGAGCTCTATAACATCCTGTCTGCCCGTCAGTTCCGTGTGCACCCCGTGTAGGCTCCTGAATCAAGAGATCACCTGAAATGCATAAAATATTCCATCCCAAACGAGGGGTTAGCAACGAATTGCTAGTGCAAGTACAATATTACAATACTTTAATACACAGGCATTTCCGGATCTTTCAAAAGCCAAAAACATTTCATTACTCACGATATTCCGAAATATCCAATATCAATCATCAGTAAAAACATTGCTCAAAGGTAATTCTCATGACAAGACCACCCAGCCAAGTCCCTGTGTGCCCCATCAAGAAATCCCCAGGTAAGAATATTCTAACGTCGAAGGTAACCCTCGCGCAAGGCCACCCGACCAAGTCCATGTGTACCCCGTCGAGCAATCCCCAGGTGAGAGTACCCCGAGAACATCCTCACAACACACAAACATCACAATATCATCACCGAAATGCAGGCCATAAAGTAGTGCAATAATGTACTTGCCTTTATATCTAACGCGCAAAGGGATGACGAATGAAAAAGGGCCTTGGTCCGAACTTTATCCAAATTGCATTCCTAACAAAATATCGAGACTCAAACAACTATAAATTCACTAGAAAACTGTAACACCCCGAGATATTCAGAATAATTACAGCGCCGTAAACCCTTTAGGTAAGGATTTACAAGGCTAATTTTAAAAGGAGTGTAAACATAAACCAAACGTACAACTGAAGTTCATATACAGATTTGATTCAACCGATCAAATGAGTTAACTTATACAACCATATCGAAAAGACATTTTTAAAATAGACGTACTCGAGTACTAAATAGACTAAGAAGACAAATCACAATAACAATAACATCAACCACATCACTGAGCCATTTCATCGTCACCGTCAGATCGTGGTTGCTTCCCAGCTCCTCGGCTACCTGAACATCAAAACAATGTCCACCCCCGAAGGGGTTAGCAAAAACAATGCTAGTACAAGTATCGTAATACATAAATCATCAATGCATCATAAAACATGCAAAACGGACTTCCGTCATCTGAATCCCACGATGCGAATCCTCACGATTCCATCAACACAGTACAGGGTAATCCAGCGATCCAGCGCCCTTGGTATAGATCCCCATGATGATCCCGTTGGACCAACGCATGGTGGAAAACCCGTCCAGCGATCCAGCGCCCTCAGCATAGATCCCCATGATGATCCCGTCGGACCAACGCATGGTGGACATTCGATCCAGCGCCCTCAGCATAGATCCTCATGATCCCCTCAGATCATTTATACCATAAATCAATCAACTATGCATACATATATGCATTTCAATATGTTCATCAATACGAACAAATAACAACGAATACCACGAGAAATTTCAGAAATACATCTCATATTCAACAATATGAACAAAACCACAAGCATGATCAAAGTTTCAATATAAATCGAACTCGACATATGATACTTGCCTCGAAAATGGCAAGAACGAAACACTTCAATGATCTCAACACACTCGAAGGCCGCCTCCTTCGATCAACGTAACAAGCTCGAACCTTAAAGAAAAGAATGATATACAAATCATCTCAAATCGAACGATGGCCTAACAATTCGGTCTACGGCCCAAAAGCTCAAAATAAACAATCTGCCTGGACTTCTTAGCGTGCGCTACGTACTCCACGTAACGTGCGCTAAGCCTGCCTGTTAGAGTACGCTATCGAATAAGCCTAGCGTGCGCTAGCCATGGACTGACAATTTGAATCGGCTGATAACATAACGTACGTTACGTACGTATCGTACGTTAACTTAACCCCGATAGCGCACGTTAACTTACATATGTTAGCGTGCGCTAATCTTGCATGGCAGAATACTGCTAACAGAAAACTGGGTTGAATGGTGATGAACTCATGAATTCTATGGTGATAATACAAGTCATCCTCGAGCATATCATGCTAATAAGGTTTGTGGAAGTTCTATGATTATGAGATACAAATATACGGATAATCATCTCAACATCATAATTCATCTTAGATCTTCAAGAAATATTCTAAGTTCCGTTCGTCCTACGTTCCAAAACGCATGATTCCAATGTGTAAAACGTAACAACTGGGTAATATCCGATTACTGATCATAAATCGATTTGAACATGCTTAGTAGTCCTTATAATAAGATGGTTCAAAGGTTCATACGATATATAGTGCCGATACGTCAAAAGTATCCTTCTAACATGTGATGACCGATTATAAACGAAATAACTGGCTATCAAAACATGATCAAACGTCCTTAAGAACATTACTAACATCGGTTAAGAATCACCTACCTCAAAGTAGTGAAGAACACGGAGGAAATCGAAGCAATCCAACACTGAAGGCTTGAACACCAATCTCCAACGATATACGATCTTCAATCACGAGCTAGGATGTTGATATGAAGTGTTTAGGATGAAGGAAGTTATGTTCTAAGTGTAAGAATTCGGGTATGGGAGAAAAAGGGACTGAAATCACGAATAGGATGCTGTCCTATTTATAAGAAATGGCTATTAGCGCGCGCTAGTCCCTGCTCGTAGCGTGCGCTAACGGCTCACTGACTTAACTGTATTCAGCACTTAGCGTGCCCTACGCATATACCTGTAGCGTGCGCTAAGGCGTTGACTTGGCTTTTCCCGAAAGCCGTCCAGGTTCATCCCGACACGATCCGACATGGGTCCCCCGGCCAGATCTCACCTACCGCACATCTCAATCAAATTGACCACTCATAGCGTGCGCTAATAATCCTTTGTAGCGTGCGCTATAAATCCATGTTAGCATACGCTACACGTAGCCTATAGCGTGCGCTACATGCGCAGAATTACAATCTTTAAATACATACACGAAATCATACGCTTGACAACATCGGATTATGAAATACGGAGAATAATACTCAGATCACGTACAACGATTACAATATCACAAGTTCCAAATACATATCCGAAATCTCGGGTATTACATCCTTCCTCCCTAAAAAGAAGTTTCGTCCCGAAACTTAAGATGAAAACAACTCCGGATATTTAGTCTTCATACTGTCTTCTGTTTTCCAAGTGGCCTCTTCGACTCCGTGTCGTGACCATTGTACTTTAACCAAGTGTATTGGTTTATTCCTCAATTGTTTGATCCGACTCTCAAGTATCTTGATTGGTCTCTCTTCGAAGGTGCCATCATTAGCTATTTCGATCTCGTCGAAATCAATGACGTGATCGGGTGCAGTACATACTTCCACAATTGGGATACGTGAAACACATTGTGAACGTGACTCAGCGATGGCGGTAAGGCCAACCTGTATGCTAAATCTCCAACTCTCTCGAGGATCTCGAATGGTCCGATATATCTAGGACTAAGCTTGCCTCTCTTCCCAAAACGGAAAATCCCTCGAGTAGGAGACACCTTCAATAGCACATGGTCCCCAGCGTCGAACTCTAGAGGACGACGACGTACGTCTGCGTAAGACTATTGTCGACTCTGGGCAGTCAGCAGTCTTTCTCGAATCAAAGCTATCTTCTCTTGAGTCTGAATTATCAATTCCGGTTCCGTCCCGATCAAATCCGAAGAATCATCCCAACACAGGGGTGATCGGCATCTTCTCCCGTACAAAGCTTCAAATGGTGCCATCTTAATAGAAGCATGCCAACTGTTATTATAGGTGAACTCGATCAAGGGTAAGTGAACTTCCCAATCAGTTGACCAATCTAATGCACAAGCTCTAAGCATGTCATCTATTGTCTGTATAGTCCTTTTGGACTGACCGTCCGTTTGGGGATGATAAGCCGTGCTAAAGTTGAGCTCAATTCCCAAAGCCCTGTGAACTGCTTTCCAGAAGTGCGACACGAAGCGACCATCTCGATCCGAAATAATGGTCTTCGGCGTCCCATGCAATCTGACTATCTCCGCAATAAATACTCGCGCCAATCTTTCGGGTCCCCATGTATCTTTAATTCCTAGGAAATGAGCCGACTTGGTTAGTTGATCAACTATAACCCAAATCATGTTCATTCCCGTTCTAGTCCTTGGCATACTGGTGATGAAATCCATCGAGATATCCTCCCACTTCCATTCGGGGATCGGAAGCGGCTTTAACATTCCGACGGGTCGCTGATGTTCAATCTTAACCTGCTGACAAGTCAAGCACTTCGAAACGTACTCTGCTACGTCCTTCTTCATATTCCCCCACCAGAAATTTTGTCTTAAATCCTTATACATCTTACTGCTGCCCGGGTGAATAGAATAGGGCGCGCTGTGAGCTTCCTTCAGAATAGTCCGTCTCAAATCATCATCATAGGGAACGCAAAGTCGACTCTGAAATCTCATAACTCCATCGTCTTGTATCACGAATCCTGGGGCTTTTCCTTTCTTTGCTTCATCACATAACCGAAGGATCAGAGAATCGTCCAACTGCTTAGACTTGATTTCCTCGACTAGTGATGAAGTCAGTTCCATCACATATAGTTGCCCTTGAATTCCTGGTGCCCATACTTCAATCCCCTCGCGGATCAGTTCCTGTTGAATACTGGTTTGGGATGTAAGTGCTTCCAACACTCGAAGAGAAACAGGTTTACGGCTCAAGGCATCGGCTACTACGTTTGCTTTCCCCGGATGATAGGGAATCTCCAAGTCGTAATCCTTGATCAATTCCAGCCACCTTCTCTGCCTCATGTTTAATTCTTTCTGACTGAAAATGTACTTGAGGCTATTATGGTCTGTAAAGATCTGACAATGAGTGCCGTACAAATAATGTCTCCAAATTTTCAATGCAACGACCACAGCTGCTAACTCCAGATCATGAGTCGGGTAGTTAACCTCGTATGGTTTCAATTGCCGAGAAGAATAAGCAAGCACCTTATCCTTTTGCATCAATACACAACCCAGACCCTGATTCTAAGCGTCGCTGTATACCATGAATCCATCAGTTCCATCTGGCAAAGCTAAAATAGGTGCTGTCGTCAGTCTCTTCTTAAGTTCATCAAAACCAGCCTGGCATTTCTCATCCCACTTAAACTTTTGAGTTTTCTGTAACAGCTGAGCGAGCGGACGAGAGATCTTGGAAAATCCCTCTACAAAGCGGCGATAATATCCAGCAAGTCCTAAGAAACTCCGGACTTCTTTCACGTTACTAGGAACTTCCCATTCCAAGATTGCTTCGACTTTCTTCGGGTCCACCTGAACTCCGTCAGCTGATATCACATGCCCAAGGAAAGTTACTTCCTTAAGCCAGAATTCGCATTTTGAAAGCTTTGCATACAGCTGTTCCTTCCTCAAAGTGCTCAAAACCACATGCAAATGTTCGGCATGCTCCGCTGCGTCCTTCGAATATATCAAGATGTCATCAATGAAGACGACCACGAATTTATCCAAGTATTCCAAGAATACCCGATTCATCAATTGCATGAACACTGAAGGAGCATTGGTAAGTCCAAACGGCATCAATACGAATTCATAATGCCCGTACCGGGACCTGAAAGCAGACTTCGGTATATCCGATTCCTTAATCCTCAACTGGTGGTATCCTGATCGCAAGTCAATCTTCGAGAATACTCTTGCCCCTTGTAGTTGATCAAACAAGTCGTCGATCCGAGGTATAGGGTACTTATTCTTGATCGTCATCTTATTGAGCTCCCTGTAATCAATACACAGTCGGAGGGATCCGTCTTTCTTCCGGACAAAGAGAACGGGCGCTCCCCAAGTAGAAACACTAGGTTGGATATAGCCCTTCTGTAATAATTCCTCCAGTTGCTTCTTGAGTTCATACATCTCGGTTGGCGCCATGTGGTATGGTGCCCTGGAAATAGGAGCTGCTCCAGGCTCTAATTCGATAGTGAACTCCACTTCTCTCTGCGGAGGTAACCCAGGTAGTTCGTCCGGAAATACATCTGAGAACTCATTCACAACCGAAATAGACGAGAGCTCTACTTCTTCCTCTTTCCTCATGGCGTAGCACCAAAGTCCATGACATCCCTGCTTCAGTAATTTCACGGCCTTCATTGCTTTGATCAATTTTCCCGAGCTTCCTGGTCTCCATCCTCGGAATAAATGTTCAGATCCGTCATCAGCAATGATAGAAATGACTCTCTCTCGGTAATTCAGAATAGCTCCATAACGGTTGAGCCAATCATCTCCGAGAATTAAATCGTCACCGTAGATGTCAACCACAATAAGGTTCGATAGCCAATCTCTCCCTCCTATAGTTACTGGAAAATCCATAGCTTCTAGGGTTACCACAATTTTCTCTCCGCTCGGTAATCCCACAACATAAGGTTCACAATCATACAAGCACGAGATTTTCAAACGATTTACACAGTTCAAAGATATAAAAGAATGCGTAGCTCCCGAATCGAACAAGACACTAACTGGTTGCAAAAAGATCTGAATCGTACCTGATGCAACAGCTGTGTTATGATCATCCTTCTTCATCTCGTAAATATGCGGAGGAACGGACCCAGCGTTGGATGCCTCTCTTTTCCCCACGTTCTGCTGCGGGAAACCGCTCTGCTGCGTCTGGTTTACACTAGTGTCCTTCGGAACCGGTACAGGAGTGCGAGTACCAAAAGATCGGGTCGCATTCCTACAAAATGTTGCGCGATGTCCTTCCTGTCCACACTCGAAACAGGTCACAGCAGGTGCGAAACAATCACGTCGAACATGTCCCGCTTTGCCACAGTTATAACACTTCTTCCCTGCGTCTGAAACAGTTGGGGCTGCCCGGAACTTCTTTCCACCTCGAGAAGGATGCGGAGGTCTCCTGGATGAATGAAAAGAGGACTGACCCCTGCGAGGCCCGCTACTCTTATTCTCCGTGAAGTTGCCAGACACCTTCTGTTTCTTTGCTTCCGTCGATTTCTCTACTGCTGCCTCCTTCATATCATAGGCCAACGCCTTGTCCTAATACTGTCGCAAGGTGGTACATTCAAATACGGACATATATTGCTGAATTTCCGGCTTCATTCGCATGTCAAAATGAAAAATCCTTTCCGCCTCGGTCCTGACCAAGTGGCGCACATAAGTCAGCTCGTGATTAAAGGTCTTAATCACGTCCGTCACAGATGCTTCTGAATTTTGTGGTGAGAAAAACTCCCGAACTCGGGCTTCTCTAACTGGGCGAGGACAATACTGCGCCTCCATCATCAATTTGAATTCCGTCCAGTCAACATTGTGCTCCTCCGGTCGAATGGCCTCCCACGATCGAAAGCCTCCCGGTCGAGAAGATCTTGGGCGACCGGAACCTTCCTATCGTTGGGACAGTTAATCCCTGCAAAAATCTTTTCTAATTCCTTCAGCCAGTGATCCCAAGAAAGCGTCTCAGCAGAACCGTCGAATTTCGGAGGATGCAATTTGATCACCTCCGTAAGCCATCTATCTCCTCGATTATCCACGTTATACTAATGTCCCATCGCCGTCTGCATGCGATCCACAACTTGAGCAAACTGGTTTATCTGGGCAACCACCTGCTGAAGCACTCCCAGCACATTAGGATCTGCATTATTATTTGCCGATCCCTGCTGTCCCCCGGAATGGGAATCCGTTCGACTAGCGGTTATCTCTGGGGTAGATATCGACTCTTCTTGTCTCGCATTTCCACGTCCGCGTCCACGACCGCGTCCGCGTCCACGACCGCGTCCGCGTCCACGACCTCCTCTCAACATACTGTAAACATAAATACTCAATATCCAGGGCAAACTTTCTAAAAGTACATCCATCAATGTTCACAAAACATGAATAAAATAAAACGGTAGTATTTGAGATTTAGGAACTTACAACCACGGTCCACACGACGATGCTGGCTCAGCAGTGATGTTACGAACGACCAATAATCAAACAACGTAAACTGACCCAACTAACCCGACTGCCAAGATATCCATGAATCTTAGCTCTGATACCATATTCTGTAACACCCCGAGATATTCAGAATAATTACAGCGCCGTAAACCCTTTAGGTAAGGATTTACAAGGCTAATTTTAAAAGGAGTGTAAACATAAACCAAACGTACAACTGAAGTTCAAATACAGATTTGATTCAACCGATCAAATGAGTTAACTTATACAACCATATCGAAAAGACATTTTTAAAATAGACGTACTCGAGTACTAAATAGACTAAGAAGACAAATCACAATAACAATAACATCAACCACATCAATGAGCCATTTCATCGTCCTGTCGGTACTGTGGTTGCTTCCCCGCTCCTCGGCTACCTGAACATCAAAAGAATGTCCACCCCCGAAGGGGTTAGCAAAAACAATGCTAGTACAAGTATCGTAATACATAAATCATCAATGCATCATAAAACATGCAAAACGGACTTCCGTCATCAGAATCCCACGATGCGAATCCTCACGATTCCATCAACACAGTACAGGGTAATCCAGCGATCCAGCGCTCTTGGTATAGATCCCCATGATGATCCCGTCGGACCAACGCATGGTGGAAAACCCGTCCAGCGATCTAGCGCCCTCAGCATAGATCCCCATGATGATCCCGTCGGACCAACGCATGGTGGACATTCGATCCAGCGCCCTCAGCATAGATCCTCATGATCCCCCCAGATCATTTATACCATAAATCAATCAACTATGCATACATATATGCATTTCAATATGTTCATCAATACGAACAAATAAAAACGAATACCACGAGAAATTTCAGAAATACATCTCATATTCAAAAATATGAACAAAACCACAAGCATGATCAAAGTTTCAATATAAATCGAACTCGACATATGATACTTGCCTCGAAAATGGCAAGAACGAAACACTTCAATGATCTCAACACACTCGAAGGCCGCCTCCTTCGATCAACGTAACAAGCTCGAACCTTAAAGAAAAGAATGATATACAAATCATCTCAAATCGAACGATGGCCTAACAATTCGGTCTACGGCCCAAAAGCTCAAAATAAACAATCTGCCTGGACTGCTTAGCATGCGCTACGTACTCTACGTAACGTGCGCTAAGCCTACGCTATCGAATAAGCCTAGCGTGCGCTAGCCACGGACTGACAGTTTGAATCGGCTGATAACATAACGTACGTTACGTACGAATCGTGCGTTAACTTAACCCCGATAGCGCACCTTAACTTACATATGTTAGCGTGCGCTAATCTTGCATGGCAGAATACTGCTAACAGAAAACTGGGTTGAATGGTGATGAACTCATGAATTCTATGGTGATAATACAAGTCATCCTCGAGCATATCATGCTAATAAGGTTTGTGGAAGTTCTATGATTATGAGATACAAATATACGGATAATCATCTCAACATCATAATTCATCTTAGATCTTCAAGAAATATTCTAAGTTCCGTTCGTCCTACGTTCCAAAACGCATGATTCCAATGTGTAAAACGTAACAACTGGGTAATATCCGATTACTGATCATAAATCGATTTGAACATGCTTAGGAGTCCTTATAATAAGATGGTTCAAAGGTTCATACGATATATAGTGCCGATACGTCAAAAGTATCCTTCTAACATGTGATGACCGATTATAAACGAAATAACTGGCTATCAAAACATGATCAAACGTCCTTAAGAACATTACTAACATCGGTTAAGAATCACCTACCTCAAAGTAGTGAAGAACACGGAGGAAATCGAAGCAATCCAACACTGAAGGCTTGAACACCAATCTCCAACGATATACGATCTTCAATCACGAGCTAGGATGTTGATATGAAGTGTTTAGGATGAAGGAAGTTATGTTCTAAGTGTAAGAATTCGGGTATGGGAGAAAAAGGGACTGAAATCACGAATAGGATGCTGTCCTATTTATAAGAAATGGCCATTAGCGCGCTAGTCCACCTTTCGTAGCGTGCGCTAACGGCTCACTGACTTAACTGTATTCAGCACTTAGCGTGCGCTACGCATATACCTGTAGCGTGCGCTAAGGCGTTGACTTGGCTTTTCCCGAAAGCCGTCCAGGTTCATCCCGACACGATCCGACATGGGTCCCCCGGCCAGATCTCACCTACCGCACATCTCAATCAAATTGACCACTCATAGCGTGCGCTAATAATCCTTTGTAGCGTGCGCTATAAGTCCATGTTAGCGTACGCTACACGTAGCCTATAGCGTGCGCTACATGCGCAGAATTACAATCTTTAAATCACATACACGAAATCATACGCTTGACAACATCGGATTATGAAATACGGAGAATAATACTCAGATCACGTACAACGATTACAATATCACAAGTTCCAAATACATATCCGAAATCTCGGGTATTACAAAAACCAAGAATCATCCTTATTTCTAACCTTAGGAACAATACGTCGAAGACTACGGAGGCATGATAGGTTATACATGATCAACGGATGAAAATTCGGAATTAGTACACCAATCTTGGAAGAAAAGCATGGAATCATAATCGTACAACTATAATCTAACCTCAATCGGGGCTAAATCGGTTAGAGAAACGAAATCCAACAAAAATCCCCAAAATATCCCGAAATTAGGGTTCAAGTCGAGTTACCTCGATCCGGATAGTGAAAGACGTTAGAACGATGATTACTTCTTGCTAGGAACTCAAATCTACGGATGGATGATGGGATATTACCTTGTTTCACCCTCACTCTCGTACAGGATCACCAATCATCGGGAAGAAGAAGGACAAAGGAGAAAATGGCGAAACGGGTTGGGATCCGCCTATATATATAAGTCTACAATGTTACGTACATAAGACAACAAGCATTACGTACATAACAACCCCACACACTCACTGCCTCGATTTACAGGTTGCATTATGTACGTTGCATATAAAGCATAATGTACGTAAAACATGGGTTACCGTACGCTATAGTTCGAATGTTAACGTACGTAATAATTATCCGAAGTTCACTGCCCGGATATACAAATATCATTACGTACGTTAAGAAGTAAAGTTCAACGTACGTAATAGACCTTAACGTATGTTATATTCATCAAATAACGTATGCAACGACTACTCCAGAAACTCCTGACCCAAAACACAGATATTCTTACGTACGTTACGTGTTAAGCATAACATACGTTATACACACCCCAATAGTATGATCTAGAAAAAGGCGACACAACGAGATATACAATTATCCAATCAATATGGTACATTCAGAGACAAACATCAATAAATAGTTCGGGCATTACGATAATAGAACGGGCACAAAGAACGACATGAAACATGAAAAATTGAATCGAGTACTAATAATTTACAATAGTTGGAACAAACGATAGGGATAAACAGAGACAAAAAAATATGGATATTACATTCTCTCCCTCTAACAATTCCGAATACATAGATCTCATATTGTCCTCGGTCTCCCATTTAGCTTCTTCCGTTCCATGTCTTGACCATTGTACCTTCACCAAAGGAATAGTTTTGCGTCTAAGCTGTTTCACCCGATGCTCCAAGATTTGAATCGATTTCTCCTCAAAGGTGATGTCGGGACCTAATTCGATTTCCCCAGAATCAATAATATGGCTAGGATCCGACGCATATTTCCCCAATTGTTAGATATAGAACACATTATGCACGTGACTTAACAGTGGCGGGAGACCTAAACGATAAGCGAGCTCATTAATTCGCTCTAAAATCTCAAATAGCCCAATATACCTCGGACTAAGTTTACCCTTCTTCCCGAAGAGATAAACTCCTCGATTTGGGGATACTTTTAACATCACATGATCGCCGACTTCGAACTCCAACGGACGACGTCGATTGTCGGCGTACGACTTTTGTCGGCTTTTGCAGCTATGAGTCTCTCACGGATTAAAATAATCTTCTCTCTGGTCTCCACTGACATATCCGGCTCCGTTTCGATCAATTCGGATGAATCATCCTAACACAGTGGTGATTTACATCTACATCCATATAAAGCCTCAAACATTGCCATCTTAATCGATGCATGTCAACTATTGTTATACGCAAATTCAATTAGCGGCAAGTGCGATTCCCAATCATCTTTCCAATTTAAGGCACATGCTCGCAACATATCCTCAAGGGTCTGAATTGTCAATTTAGATTGCCCATCAGTCTGAGGATGGTACGATGTACTAAGCCTCAGCTCCATCCCCAGAGCTCGGTGAACGGACTGCCAGAAGTGTGATACAAATCTACCATCTCAATCAGGAATAATACTTTTTGGAATTCCATGCAACCTAACGAATTCTGCAATAAATACATGGGCTAACTTCTCGGGCCCCCAATTATCTTTAATTCCCATGAAATGGGCTGATTTGGTTAGTCGATCAACAATAACCCAAATCATGTTCATTCATGTACGTGTCCTCGTCATATTTGTGACAAAATCCATCGTAATATCTTCCCATTTCCATTCAAGAATAGGAAGTGATTTCAACAACTCTGCTGGTCGTTGATGTTCAATCTTGAATTTCAGGCATGTTAAACATTTCGACACAAACTCCTTAACTTCATTCTTCATCTTGCCCACCAATAATTGCTCTTCACATCCTTGTACATTTTGCTTGTACCTGTGCGGAGAGAATATGGTGTAGTGTGAGCTTCTCTCAGTATGGCCTGTCTAAGTTCTGTGTCTGACGGTATGAAAAGTCTGCCGCGAAATCTCAAAACTCCATCACCCTGAATCACAAATTCGTGAGCTCTTCCTCTAACTACATCCTCTCTTTGCTGGACTAGTAACGGATCCTCTAATTGTTTTGCTTCAATGTCATCAACCAAGAATGAAGTGATTTCCAAAGTGCATAATTGGCCATGAACTCTTTGAATCCAAATCTATGTATCTTGCTTGATGATCTCTCGACGGATCTCCAATTGAGATGTAAGTACCTCCAGCATTTGAAGTGATATCGGCTTTCTGCTTAGCGCGTCTGCCACCACATTATCCTTCCCTGGATGATATAATATCTCAAGATCATAATCTTTGATCAACTCTACCCATCAGCGTTGGGCTAAATATATACTTTAAACTTTTATGATATGTGTAAAGTTTACATGTAGAACCATAGAGGTAATGTCTCCAAATCTTTAGAGCAAAAACGACTACTGCTAACTCCAAATCATGAGTTGGGTAATTCATCTCATACGGTTTCAATTTTCGGGATGCATAAAATATCACCCTTCCTCTCTACGTTAAAACACAGCACAAATCAAGCCCTGAAGCCTCACTTTAAACTTCAAAATCATTGGTACCTTGAGACAATGCTAATACTGGTGCCGAAGTTAACCATCTCTTCAATTCATCAAAGCTATTCTGCCTCTCGATATTCCATTCTAACTTCTGGGATTTCTGGAGTAATAGAGTAAGTGGCCGAGTGATCTTCAAAAATCCCTCGATAAACCTACGGTAATACCCATCAAGTCTCCAGAAACTCCATGTCTCTTTCACATTCTTGGGCGGCTCCCACTCAAGAATTGCTGCTATCTTCTGGGGATACACTCGAACTCCATCAGCCGAAATTATATGCCCAAGAAATGTTACTTCTTTAAGCCAAAACTCACGCTTAGACGATTTTGTGTAAAGCTGCTCCGTTCTCAAAGTGATCAATACAATGTGGAGATGTTCAGCATGGTCTCCCTCGTTCCATGAGTAGATAAGAACGTCATCAATGAAGACCACCACGAACTTATCAAGATAATTAATAAAGACTTTGTTCATTAGTTACATGAATACGGCCGGAGCATTGGTCAACCCAAACGGCATAACCACAAACTCATATTGGCCATATCGAGTACAAAAAGTGGTCTTCGGAATGTAGGAATCCCGAATCCTCAGCTGATAATACCCCAAGTGCAAATCAATCTTAGAGAAAATAGTATTGAAGCTGATCGAACAAGTCATCTATACGAGGCAACATATACTTGTTCTTGATGGTCAGCTTATTCAATTCACGATAATTACACAGACAAAATGATCTATCTTTCTTCTTAACAAAAAGAACTGGTGCGACCCAAGGTGAAGCACTCGGACGAATATATCTTTTATAAAGGAGTTCACCCAACTGTTTCATCAGTTCCAACATCTCGGCAGGTGCCGTACGATATGGAACACGAGATACAGGAGCTGCACTCGGCTCAAGGTCAATGGGAAATTCTATATCCTAAATGGAGGTAATCCAAGAAGATCATCTAGAAACACATCAGGATACTCATTCACAACTGGAATCGATGATATCAATTCCACCGTCATTAGTACTCATGGCATAGCACCAATAACCAATACAGTCTTGTTTCAACAATTTCATTGCTTTGACGACCGAAATCATCCTGCCTGAACTACCCAGTTTACGGCCTACAAAAGTATGCTCAACACCATCTTCGGCTACTATTGAAATATTTCGCGTTCGATAGTTTATAACAGCACCATCACGACTCAACCAATCATCTCCGAGAATCACATCCTCTCCCTTCAGATCTACTACAATGAGGTTTGAAAGCCAACCCCGACTCCCAATAGACATGGGACAATCCTTAATCTCTCGATTTCCAATTAAACGCTCTCCGCTAGAAGTACCTACTAAAAACGGTTCACACTCAATTAAACAATCAAGGCCCAAATATTTCACACAATCAAGAGCATAAACGAATGAGTAGATCATGAATCAAATAAAATTGATACAGGTTGAGAAAATATCTGCATAGTACCTGCAGCTACTAGAGCCTCTGCATCATCTGCACGTCTCATTTGGTACACTCGAGGATGTACAGAACCCATACTCGATGCATCTTGACGATCCGATCGACCTCAACCTCTACCTCGTCCTGAAGTCTGTTGTGGCTGACTAGATATAGCCCTCGGGTGCACACTTGGAGCTGGTGCTGAACTCTGAGGTTTGGCGAACCTGGTGGCAGCCTCACAATAAGTAGCCCGGTGACCGGTCTGTCCACAAGTAAAACAAGTCACAGGAGGAAGTGGACACTCTTGGAATAGATGACCATTGATACAAAACGACCATTACTAATAATGATACGACTCGAAATAACTTAGACGTGTTGACATGCATATGTAGTATGCACCATGCATACTAATCGGTCCAAATTCACACATGTGCAGCCGATTTTTCAAATATTTGTCATCCCACACTAACAGTTGATTCGGCCGATTCCCCACCTACATCATGAAGATTTTTATTTGTTATATTCCTTTTTCAAAGTCTTCTTGTTGAATCTTGTCCACATCCTCTCCACCTTTACATCACAAGTTCGGCCGCCGCCCCTTTTAAATTTTCAATGTCTTCACATTTTGTCCTCACACCTTCCCTCACATGTTGAAAGGGACTTCTCCTCCACCATCACCCAACAAGGCCCCCCCTTTGTCTTTATCAAAATCTTCACATGTGAAGACCCCACTCCTTTTAAAATTTAAAGTCTCACACCTTCCCTCACATGAAAGATACTTCCACCCCACATCACAACTTTCGGCCTCCCACCCCCACATGATACGTGTGACTTTGTTTTTTCTTTTTCTTTTCTTAGTTAATTTAGTAGTTTAAGATTGTAACCTTTTTTTAGATTGTGTACTACTATATAAGAGGTCATTTTACGCCTTGTAAAAAGGAATCTTGGAATGAAAAATTAATACATTTGTATTACTCGTTGGACGAGTTTCTATGAAACCTTGATTATTATTTGCTGCTTTTTTTGAGTTTTAATCGGATTGATTCTCAATAGGTCTTGGGAAGAAATCACTTAATCGAATTATAGGTCTAATTCGATAAAAATCTTATACTTATTTTTGTTTGGCCGAATTGCCCTACTTTCGGACGATTTTTACGTTGTATCCTTTACATCAAATAATTCTTCACATACAAAAATAAACAAAATACACTTCTATTGCGTCGCATGCAAATTATGTTTATATCCGAACATTGATTTCACATCATAAGTGGTATCGGAGCTACGTTTTGGTGTCTTGATCTTTTGACATTATGGAATTCACCAACACCGATTTCTTGGTGAAGCTACGTGAAGCATTGCGTATCTTACCGGAGCCACGTCTATAACCAAGACGAGGAGGAGAAGGCGGACATTCATCACACCATGCAGACGAATTCAAAGTGAACAAACTTTCGGAGTTCGTTGGAGGTACCGATCCAGAAGAATGCGTTGATTGGCTCCACGCCTGTAAGGAGATTTTCAACCGCCAATCAATTCCAGTTGACCGTCGTGTCTCATTGGCGACGAAACGACTTCGTAGTCTCGCTGCCGTCTGGTGGCAAAAACTGAAATAGTCCCGTTCACAGCAACGTAAGCCTAAAATCAGAGACTGGCAAAAATTCAAAAAACATTTCAATTGAAGGTTCAAATCCATATCTTTTCACCACTCGTTGTTCCGGTATTCTTCCGATGACTCCTCTTCTGCGCAAAAGAAGCATACTCATCTCGCTACGGAAGATGGTTACTTTGCTGAAAGACCGACCTCATATTTTGATGATTTGGAACTATTTAATTATTTTGGCTGCATTGAACAACCAAGACTTCATTCAGTTGATGCGGCAGTGGGACATCCCAACAAAGATTATGGGCCAAATTATTTTGTGAGGAGCCTGATAGTGTCATGGAAATTGGGTCGGATTATGAAGGACCACCATTATTGACGCAGAACCAGTTGACGAAAAGGAGTCCGTAATTGATCATGTGTTTCCCATTCTTGATGGTGAACCCGACGTGAAAGTTTCAGTGTTTCCCATTCTTGATGGTGAACCCAACATGAAATTATCAGTGCTTCCCATTTTTGATGTTGGGAACGACGATGATGTCCAGTCACATGATGAGTCATGTCGTGATATCGGTATTACCTCGCAGAATAATTATTATTATTTTATTAATAATGATAGTTATTTTGTTGGTGATTCTATGAGACACCCAACTACCTACCACCTCAAGATTTTAAACCATATACGCACTGCATATATTTTCGAGGTTAAGTATTTAAAGGCATTAATTAATTCATCGGGAGACGACGGGATTTCGGAATTGGGGACAATTCCTTTTAAAGGGCAGAATGATACGAAAACGACTATTACTATTAATGATACGACTCGAAATAATTTACACATGTCGACATGCATACGTAGTATGCACCATACATACTAATTGGTCCAAATTCACACATGTGCGGCCGATTTGTCAAAGATTTGTCATCCCACACCAACAATTGATTCGGCCGATTCCCCCTACATCATGAAGATTTTTATTTGTTATGCTCCTTTTTCAAAGTCTTCTTGTTGAATCTTGTCCCCATCCTCTCCACCTTTACATCACAAGTTCGGTCGCCCCCCTTTTTTAATTTTCAATATCTTCACATTTTGTCCTCAGACATTCCCTCACATGTTGAAAGGGACTTCTCCTCCACCATCACCCAACAAGGTTCCCCCCTCCCTTTGTTTTTGTCAAAGTTTTCACATGTGAAGACCCCACTCCTTTTAAAATTCAAAGTCTCACACATGTAATATTCGGAATTTCTACTACTGTGGTTTAATATTATTTTATACGAGTTATGTTGTACAGCGTGGAATCTGTATAGTATGGATAAAATAAATTAAGGACCGAAAGATCTGTATTGATATAATTGTCGTAATTAGTCGACATATGCATTGAGGATATAGTGCGTCGTGTATACGTATCCAATATGTCTAGACGGACAGGAACAGTTGAATTTGGCTAAGTATAGAGCCATTAACGTACATTAAGATTTTGAGATAACGTACGATAAGTTGCTAGTGTTACGTACGTTATGGCCAAGGCATTACGTACGTAACCTGGGGAATCAGAAAGGACGAGCTGTGGTCGGCAGGTGGGACCCCGTGTGTAATACCCGGTTGTAACTCAGTAATTATCATTCAGTAATTGATACTCAGTAATCTCATTCATCATTGATCATTTGTCACTCATATTCAGTCATGGTATTTATCATTCAGAGTAATTGTATCGTGTATCAATCGTCATTCATCACTAATCTGATTGGAGTTTCGTGCCGTGTTTATCATCATTGTCATTTTCGTTGCAAGTCGCTTGAGGAGTAGCGCACGCTACATACTCCTTTAGCGTACGCTAATTGGGTATAGGTAGCGACGCTACCGCCGCCTTTAGCGCACGCTAAGGCTACCTTGGCCGCGATCCGAAGGTACCGATCGTAGGTGAGAATATTTGTAGCGCACGCCACGAGTGGTAAGTAGCGCGCGCTATCGGGTTGTAGTAGCGCACGCTATATGTGTGAGTAGCGCGCTAGGGACGGATCGAGTTGAGTCCGGTGGCTCTTGGATCGCACCGGTTAATTCATAGCGTACGCTATGCATTGTTGTTAAGCGACGCAACCGATATATTAGCGCACGCTAAACAATGGTTGTAGCGCACGCTATCGGGGTCAGATCAGAGGTCAGACAGTTTTCTGGACTCCAGTACTGGGCGTCAAATATTTCGCTAGCGCACGCTAACAATGGATATTAGCGCACGCTAGTAGTATGGCCGTAGCGCACGCTACAAATAGGTACGTAGCGCGCTACCGTGTTCGGACAGTGGTCTTGGACTACCCAAATTACACGTTAGCGCACGCTATGCACAAGGGCTAGCGCACGCTAACCTGGACTGAGTATAAATTGGGCAGTTTAGTCAGAGTTCGTCATTTTTCATCTCATTTCATTCCTTCGGTAGTTTTGGGCGATTTCGAGCGATTCGGAGAGGATTCTTCGAGGTGTAATCATCAATCATCATCTTCAAGCTCATCTTTCGGATTGATCATCATTTCATCATCTTCATCACATCGAATCAAAGGTATTAATCTCTTGGATCTAGAATTTCGGATTTTGGGGTTTTCCTTCCGATTTCTTCGTGTAAGCTTGGATTATCATTGGAATATGTTAGTTATGGATTATCTAACTTGTATAAACATATTCCTACGGATTTAATGGTTATTTTCGGAATTATTTCAAGAACCCTTGGGGTTGACTTCGGTTAATTGGGGATTTTCCGATTGATGTTGTTGTAATCATGAGTTATTGATTCCTAATGGATTATTGATATCCTTGAAAGTGTTTTGATGGTTTGAAATACTCATCTTGGAGTTGGTTTCGATTCATTCGAGCTCGGATATCGTTGTGTCGACGTTTGAGTCGATTATGATCGTTTTTGATTTGCGTAATGATCGGTTGTTGGTAATTGTTGTTATTCAAGGTTGTTCGAGCGACCGGTATATCGATTAGGACGTTGTTCGTGGAAGGACTTTGTCATCGGTATTGAGTAAGTTAATTCTTACTCGGTTAAAAGGATACTCATTCCTTTTGTTGTTGATTGCTCATAATCATAATTCATTCATCATAATATTAATCATTTTGAGACTTGTGGTTGTCGAATAATCATTTCATTCACGAGGAACGACGGTTCCAAATCATTTCATTGGGTTATCAATCACGTCACTATTACTTTCATATCGGTGAGTCATCTTGGTTTTGTTTAATTATTATTCATTGGTATTCATCACGGTCATTCTCGTTCATATGACCTTACGGGTTCATATTGCGTGGCGGGTGTGGGCGTGTGGAATTTTTAGTCGGGCACACGATGGTTATTGTATTGGGTTCACCGATACATTAGACCGCACACGGAAAGCGTTACACCGTGAGACTAATTAGGTACACGGACGGGTGTTGTACACTTACACAGAACATTACGGGCGTACTATGATACTCCTCTTCGGCGTAATTCATAATTAAGAATATTTCATAACTTGATTAATTCATGATTGTGTAATTTCAACTCTTGAGGATTGTTGTTACGTATGGCGGCCGTTAGATTTTGTTTTCAGGTCACGGCAAGGCAAAGGCACGGGAAGAGCATGTTGACGGCGACGAGTCCCAGTGATACTAGTAGGGGGCCCCAGTCATCCCGTTTGTTTCAGTCATTTCAGTTATTCTGTCATTTGTATTTTCCGCTGCAAATTCCGTTTGAGATATTCTAGTTATTCAGGGTGGTGTGTTTTATCTTCATATAAAATATACTAGTATTCGCTATTGTCCTGGTGTGTTGTATTAAACTCCTCATCGGAGTACTTGGTAATATAATGTGGTTCGGTACTACAATTATATTATTTAATTCATCATTTTCATTGCCTGGTGGGTCCCAGTCAGGGATTCACGGCACTGTAATATCCGCCTAGTTTGGGGTGTTACAGAGTTGGTATCGGAGAGTGGTTTTGAATACTACCCTCCAAGTCATGTCTCATTTGAAATCATCGTCATCGGACTAGTATCATTGGACTTTCGCGTCACGTGTGACTGCAAATGCCGAGCCAATCGGACCAAGAATCGTAAGATTTCTAATGCCATGGTATAATTTACGGCATTAATCATTCATTCATAATTCATCGATTAACAATCCTCAATCATCATTGTCATTTGGACCGGGACGGTCAGGTTAACTCATCAATCAGTCAATTCATTTCATTATTCAGTTGTTGATCAGGAAGATTAAATCATTAATCTTGTTAACTCATTCAAGATAATCATTTCGGTAACTTCATCAGATAATCATGTCACGTAAATTAATCATTCATGTAATCGCTGTATTTGAGCGCGTATGCTCATTTTCATCATTTCATAATATAATCATAATGTGATACTTATGCGAGATATATAACCATCATATGACTTTCCACTTCAGTATGGAAAGGGCTGGCAGAGGACGTGGAGGACGAGGCCGTGGAGCGGGCCGAATCCCGAGAACTCGTGCGAATACCCGTGCAAATGCCGGGAATAATGCTAACTCATCGAGCGGCGACGCTGCCACTCACTCACCTGGACGCGATCATTCATCGTCAGGGAGTCGCAGGACACGGCTCGGTCCGAGGTGTTCGGGTCGACCCACTCGCATTTATGCAAGGCATGATGGCCCAAATGACCCAGATGGCTCGGTTGATGGAGACGATGCATAACTCCGTCAATCGAATCGCAGGCTCCTCCGCCGCCACCTCGGAGGCAAGAGAGGAATGTGAGTAATATCATCGGCGATATCTCTCGCGGAGGCCACCTACTTTTGAGGGCTCGAGCGGCAGATATCATTCATTGGCTCGAGCATTTCGAGAAGTTGTTTGCTATGGTAGAGTGTCAGGGACACAAAGTTTGTTGCGGCTTACTACCCGGGTAAGAGCGCACATTCTTGGTGGTTGTCGTTGAAGCCCACCGAAGGATCTTGTACTTGGGATCGATTCAAGACTCTCATGATGGAGAGGTATTATCCGGCCCCACTCAGAGAGGCCAAGTGTCGAATTACTCACCCCGACCCCCTCAACAGACGAGGATGTTCTCGCCATTGCCGAGAAATTTCGAGAACTTCTCCCTTTCGCCTCATCCATCATTCATTCGAGGCGGATAAGATCAAGTATTTCAGCAAGAGGTGAAACCCCGCATGAGACTTGATTACTTAATCATAATTGCACCACGTTGGCGAATTCATTGAGAAAGCTCTCACCTACGAGCTTCGCTAAAGAGATTGCTAAGCGGCAACCTTCTGCTAGCAAGAAATCGAAGAATCGAAATCGATCAAGGCGGTCGGACAACCTTCAAGAAACCCCGTGCGGGCTCTGCTTTTCGAGCGACCTTCGGTGTCGTCTAAACCCGCGGAATCTCAATCTCGAGCGGCGGTTCGGCCATCACTGTTTTAGCGTGGGGAACTTGGTCACCTCGGTACCAAGTGTCCGAGACAGACTATCACATGTCATAATTGTGGAATTCTTGGGCATAAGGCCCGTTTTTGCCGTAGGGACTCCAAACCTACTCGGACGTCATCTCGGGCACCTAAGCGATCGCCCGTTCAGAATCGAGCCACTCAATCGGCGTCGTTTAAAGCAGCGGAGCGACTAAAGGTGGAGCTTTTAGCCAGACGGAGCGTCGGTCTGGGACTAGCAAGCCCGGATTTATGAGATGAAGAAGACCGATGATCCAGAGGCCCGAATGATCTCACGTACACTCGATATCCTATCTCAACCTGTGTGTACCCTTTTTGATACTGGTGCATCGCATTCATTCATTTCCGAGTCATGTTTGAGTAGACTACGTGGGTAGTGCTACTAGTTGTGAGCCTTATGTCATTGGCCTACACGATGGTAGACGAATTATCGGTAATCGTGAGATTCGTAATTGTCCGATCAGTTTCATGGTCGTGTATGGCGGCCGGACCTAATCGTGGTAGATTTGCCGAGGGACGACATCATCTTGGGTATTGATTGGATGGATCGTCATGATGCCATCATTAGTGTCCGTAGGCGCATGGTCACTATCATTTTAGACGATGGGGTTGAATGTGTGTTTCAGGGAGGTAATCCCATTACTGCAGTAAGGTCATTAATTCGATGAAAGGCCGTAAGGTTACTCAATCAGGGATGTGTCGGTTATTGGTGCTATATGGCCAAAACCGAGAAATCATCAGTAATGTTGACGGATATTCCGGTAGTGAGGGAATATGCCGATGTTTTTCCAGACGAGTTACCTGGTTTGCCTCCACAGAGGGATGTGGAATTCACGATCGAGTTGGAGCACAGTACGTCCCGATATCGAAGGCACTGCACGGATGGCCCCGACCGAAATGCAGGAATTAAAGAACCAACTTGAGGAATTGTTCGAGAAAGGTTATATCCGACCGAGTGCGTCCCCGTGGGGAGCACCAGTGTTGTTTGTCAAGAAGAAGGATGGTTCATTCCGTTTATGTATTGATTATCGGGAGTTGAACAGGGTGACGATCAAGAATAAGTATCCCTTACCCCGTATTGACGATCTCTTAGATCAACTTGAGGAGCTTGATATTTTCCAAGATCGACTTAAGATCTGGATATCATCAGTTGCGGATTCGAGAGTCCGATATCGCGAGAACAGCGTTTCGCACGCGCTATGGTCATTATGAGTTTGTGGTTATGCCGTTCGGATTGACTAATGCACCTGCGGTATTCATGGAGTTAATGAATCGGGTCTTCATTGACTTTTTGGATCGGTTTGTTGTTGTCTTCATCGATGACATTTTGATTTATTCTCGTGACCGGGAGGAACACGAGTTTCACCTTCATCTAGTGCTCGACGTGTTGAGACGAGAGCAACTTTATGGGAAATTTTCTAAATGTGAGTTCTGGATGTCCGAAGTGACTTTTCTCGGACATGTAATTTCATCAGACGGAGTTCGTGTCGATCCTCAGAAGACGGAGGCTATTCGAGATTGGCTACCTCCGAAGAACGTTAAGGAAATCCGAAGTTTCCTCGGATTAGCGGGTTATTATCGGCGATTTATAGAGGGATTTTCTCGAATCGCTCAACCCTTAACGAACCTTTGCGGAAGGATAAGAAATACACGTGGTCCGACGCGTGTCAACGGAGTTTTGAGGAACTCAAGAGCCGGTTAATGTCGGCACTGTACTTTCCTTGCCGCGGGGACGGAAGGATTTGTGGTCTATAGTGATGCGTCGGACAGGGTCTCGGATGTGTACTCATGCGAGCGGGAAGGTTATTGCCTATGCTTCACGGCAATTGAGACCTTACGAGATTAATTATCCGACCCACGACACGGAGCTAGCGGCCGTGGTGTTCGCTTTGAAAATTTGGCGTCATTATCTTTATGGCGTTACATCGGATATTCACCGATCATAAGAGCTTAAAGTATATATTTACTCGAAGGAGTTAAATATGCGCGAGACGGTTGGAATTAATCAAAGATTATGATATCGAGATCCTTTACCACCTGCAAGGCGAATGTTGTCGCCGACGCCTTGAGTCGTAAGTCCGTTCACGGCAGATGCTTGCCCGTTTACTTGATTCGAAGGAGCTTGGTAGGAATTCCTTAGACCCGAGATCGAGGTCTGGCTTCAGCGAGTTCAGGGGCAGCTTTGTATGTTAGAGATTTCATCGTCACTCGATGAGGAAATCCGAGAGAATCAGGGTTTGGATCCATCATTGTCGCGCATCCGAGAGGATGTGGCGCGGGGGAAAGACCCTGGATTTGTGGTCCACGAGGATGGACTTTTGCGTTTTAAGAATCGGTTGTGCGTACCGGCGAATGACGAGTTGAAAAACTCGATTTTGAGAGAAGCTCATGCTACCCCTTATTCTGTTCATCCAGGGTCTAGCAAGCTGTACAAGGACTTGAAACAAAATTACTGGTGGAGTAATATGAAGCGTGAAGTCGCCGAATTTGTTTCGAGATGCTTAACCTGTCAACAAGTTAAGATTGAACATCAGCGACCGGCGGGTATGCTGAAACCACTTCCTATTCCCGAATGGAAGTGGGAAGACATTTCTATGGATTTCATCACGAGTTTGCCGACGAGTCGTCGTGGCATGAACACGATCTGGGTGATCGTGGACCGCTTAACCAAATCAGCTCATTTCCTTGAGATCAAGGAAACGTGGGGTCCCGAGAGACTTGCTCTACTGTTCATCAAAGAGATAGTCAGACTCCACGGTACTCCTAAAAGTATCGTTTCCGATCGTGACGGACGGTTTGTGTCGCACTTTTGGAAATCAGTTCATCGCGCTATGGGAACCCAGCTTAATCTCGATCCGCTTTTCACCCTCGGTCAAGCGGACAATCGAGAGGACGATTCGGACCTTAGAGGACATGTTGAGGGCATGCGTCCTCGATTGGAAAGACGATTGGGAAGCCCAACTACCATTGATCGAGTTCACGTATAATAATAGTTGGCATGCTTGATCAAGATGGCACCTTACGAGGCCTTGTATGGTCGTCGTTGTCGATCTCCGTTGTGTTGGGACGACTTATCGAATCATTGGGCACCGAGCCCGATATGCTTATAGCCGCCCGTGAGAAGGTAGCTTTGATCGAGTCGTTTGTTGACATTTCGAGTCGAGAAATCATATGCGAGATAACAGTCGTCGACCATTAGAGTTCGAGGCGGGTGACCACGTGTTGGTCAAGGTATCCCAGTCGTGGTATCTTCCGTTTTGGGAAGAGAGGGAAGTTGAGTCCGAGATTCATTGGACCGTTTGAGATTTTGGATCGAGTAGGCGAGTTAGCTTATCGATTGGCTTTACCTCCGTTAAGCCGAATTCATAATGTGTTTCATGTCTCTCATTGCGGAAGTATGTTGCCGACCGAGTCACATACTTGATTTAAATCGAGATCGCCGACGATCATTCATATGAGGAGCGTTCTATACGAGTTTTAGAGCGGCGAATCAAGCAGGTTGAGGAATAAGACGATTCCTTTGGTTAAAATTCGGTGGTCTAGACACGGAGTCGAAGAGGCTACTTGGGAAACCGAGGATAGTATGCGAGAGAGTTATCCCGAGTTGTTTGACCCTTAGTTTCGGGACGAAACTCTTTTAAGGGGGTGTATGTAATACCGGTTGTAACTCGATAATTATCATTGATGAATTGATACTCGGTAATCTCATTCATCATTGATCATTTGTCACTCATATTCGGTCATGGTATTTATCATTGAGTAATTGTATCGTGTATCAATCGTCATTCATCACTAATCGATTGGAGTTTCGTGCCGTGTTTATCATCATTGTCATTTTCGTTGCAAGTGTGCTTGAGGAGTAAGCGCACGCTACATACTCCTTTTAGCGTACGCTAATTGGGTATAGGTAGCGCACGCTACCGCCACTTTAGCGCACGCTAAGGCTACCTTGGCCGATCGAAGGTGCTGGTGCGGTGAGAATATTTGTAGCGCACGCTACGAGTGGTAAGTAGCGGCGCTATCGGGTTGTAGTAGCGCACGCTATATGTGTGGAGTAGCGCGCTTAGGACGGATCGAGGTTGAGTCCGTGGGCTACCGGATCGCACCGGGTTAATTCATAGCGTACGCTATGCATTGTTGTTAGCGTCGCAACCGATATATTAGCGCACGCTAAACAATAGTTGTAGCGCACGCTATCGGGAGTCGATCGGAGTCGACAGTTTTACGGACTCGATCTTGGCGTCAAATATTTCGCTAGCGCACGCTAACAATGGATATTAGCGCACGCTAGTAGTAGTATGGCCGTAGCGCACGCTACAAATAGGTACGTAGCGCGCTACCGTGTTCGGACGATGGTGCTTGGACTACCCAAATTACTCGTTAGCGCACGCTATGCACAAGGGCTAGCGCACGCTAACACGGACCGAGTATAAATTGGACAGTTTAGTCGAGTTCGTCATTTTCATCTCATTTCATTCCTTCGGTAGTTTTGGGCGATTTCGAGCGATTCGGAGAGGATTCTTCGAGGTGTAATCATCAATCATCATCTTCAAGCTCATCTTTCGGATTGATCATCATTTCATCATCTTCATCACATCGAATCAAAGGTATTAATCTCTTGGATCTAGAATTTCGGATTTTGGGGTTTTCCTTCCGATTTCTTCGTAAGCTTGGATTATCATTGGAATATGTTAGTTATGGATTATCTAACTTGTATAAACATATTCCTACAGATTTAATGGTTATTTTCGAATTATTTCAAGAACCCTTGGGGTTGACTTGATTAATTGGGGATTTTCCGATTGATGTTGTTGTAATCATGAGTTATGGATTCCTAATGGATTATTGATATCCTTGAAAGTGTTTTGATGGTTTGAAATACTCATCTTGGAGTTGGTTTCGATTCATTCGAGCTCGGATATCGTTGTGTCGGCGTTTGAGTCGATTATGATCGTTTTTGATTTGCGTAATGATCGGTTGTTGGTAATTGTTGTTATTCAAGGTTGTTCGGCGACCGGTATATCGATTAGGGCGTTGTTCGTGGAAGGACTTTGTCATCGGTATTGAGTAAGTTAATTCTTACTCGGTTAAAAGGATACTCATTCCTTTTGTTGTTGATTGCTCATAATCATAATTCATTCATCATAATATTAATCATTTTGAGACTTGTGGTTGTCGAATAATCATTTCATTCACGAGGAGCAGCGGTTCCAAATCATTTCATTGGGTTATCAATCACATCACTATTACTTTCATATCGGTGAGTCATCTTGGTTTTGTTTAATTATTATTCATTGGTATTCATCACGGTCATTCTCGTTCATATGACCTTCAGGGTTCATATTGCGTGGCGGGTGTGGTGTGTGGAATTTTTAGTCGGGCACACGATGGTTATTGTATTGGGTTCACCGATACATTAGGCCGTGCACACGGGAAAGCGTTACACCGTGAGACTAATTAGGTACGGACGGGTGTTGTACACTTACACGAACATTACGGGCGTACTATGATACTCCTCTTGGCGTAATTCATAATTAAGAATATTTCATAACTTGGTTAATTCATGATTGTGTAATTTCAACTCTTGAGGATTGTTGTTACGTATGGCCCGTTGGGGATTTTGTTTAGTCACGGCAAGGCAAAGGCACGGGAAGAGCATGTTGGCGGCGAGTCGATGATACTAGTAGGGGCCCCGGTCATCCGTTTGTTTGATCATTTGATTATTGTCATTTGTATTTTCCGCTGCAAATTCCGTTTGAGATATTCTAGTTATTCAGGGTGGTGTGTTTTATCTTCATATAAAATATACTAGTATTCGCTATTGTCCTGGTGTGTTGTATTAAACTCCTCATCGGAGTACTTGGTAATATAATGTGGTTCGGTACTACAATTATATTATTTAATTCATCATTTTCATTGCCTGGTGGGTCCCAGTCAGGGATTCACGGCACTGTAATATCCGCCTAGTTTGGGGTGTTACACCGTGTCGGCAGCTTTCGGCGCAGATGTGGACAGGCGAGTCAACCCTGACCATTACGTATGCTAAGGATGGATCATTACGTACGTTAACGAGCATGTTACTATAGCTTGTCAACGTACGTATTACGTATGTTATGGAGCTAGGATTACGTACGTAAGGCATCGATCGAAATGAGTCAGTTAACTCTGGACTGTTATTGCGTATGCTACCAAAGTCAGATAGCGTACGTAAATGGTTGTTACGTACGCTAACATGGGCATGTTACGTATATAACGAACTGGAATGTTTTATAAGTAAATGCACGTCTTTCATTTCTCTTCATTATTTCACTTCGTTCTTCATCTCCAAACACTAGGAGAGGGAGTTTTAGCTCTCCTAAGTCGATTGTGAGCTTGGAAACATGAGATTGAAGCTTGGATACGAGGCTATTGATGATTCTTCAAGTATTTGCTTGTGTATTTCATCTTCTAAGAGGTATGTTGGATAATCCTCTCTTTCAATCCGGATTTTGATGTTGTTGCTGATGAATGATTCGTATGAAGATGATTATGATGTTTTTGTTACGATTCTTGAGGCTATATGAACTATATGTTGAAGGATATTATGGTTTATGTCTTGATTTTGTTGGTTATGATTATAGAATCATAGTGTTCTTGGTGTTCTTGGTAGAATTGTTTTGATTCTTGATGTGAGGAGGATCATATATTGGAGAATATGATAATTTACACCTTGAATTATGAATGAGTATTGTTTATATGTTAGAGGATATCGAATTACATTAATATCCCTTCATCCCACATCATTCTCAAGTCATCAATCAACGGACTTAAATAAACATCTATGTCATTTCCTGGTTGTTTTGGTCCTGATATCATTATTGACAACATAACGTACTTCCGTTTCATACATAACCAATGAGGTAGATTTTATATCACAAGTAAAACAGGCCAAGAGCTATGTTTGGTGCTTAAGTTACCGAACGGATTCATTCCATCTGTGGAAAGTCCAAGCCTAAGGTTTCTTGCGTCACTCCCAAAATCTGGAAATAAATGATCTATTTTCTTCCATTGTGCAGCATCAGCTGGATGACGAATTAGCCCGTCGCATTTTCTCTCATTTGCGTGCCATGTGAGATTCTTTGCATCATTTCTATTAGCAAACAATCGCTTGAACCTTGGAACAATCGGAAGATACCATAACACCTTCGCGGGAGGTCCTTGTTATGTGTTCTCTCCATCATTCTTCACTTTGTACAGTGATACCCCACACCTAGGACACTTATGCAATTCTTCAAACTCTTTTCTGTACAGTATGCAATCATTGGGACAAGCGTGTATTTTTTGTACTCCATACCCATCGGACATAAAACCTTCTTCGCCTCATAGGTACGCTTAGGCAATGTATTGCCTTTTGGTAGCATCTCATTCATCAACTGGAGCAATTCAGTGAAACTTTTGTCACTCCACCCATTTATTGCCTTCAAATTAACCAGCTTCAACACGACAGATAGTCGTGTGAAATTTTCACACCCCAGATACAATGGAGTCTCTGAATCACTTTTCAACGCATCATAAACATGAGCTTTTTGAAATGATTCTTATCCGACATAACGAATCATTTCTTCAAATTGATCACCATCTATATCTACATGAGTGTTTCCAGTTGGAACATCTACTATTTCGCCATGCCATATCCACACCGTATAGTTGGTGTTTATACCCTCACAAACAAGATTTTCACGAATTGTGTCAGCCTCATGTCGTCTCCCATTCATACGCTTCACACAAGGGCAAAAGTATCGTTCATCGGGTTCCGAGCGATGTTGTCGAGCAAATTTAGGAAATTGCTCAATTCCATTGTCATACTCCTCACTCGCACGACTTGCATTCATCCAACTTCGATCCATTTCTTCTTTTATGTTACACATACTATGAAATTCAATTTTCTATTGTTTTGTATAAGGGGAAGAATTTCATTACTATATGATTACTAACTTTCTGAAAAAAATTTTGACAGAGAGAATGACAAAGGTATGGTTGTCCTATAACTGTTGTTTAAAATAGAAACATGAACGACGATTGTCAAAATAGAATTAACTGTATACTACGTCAACTTATGGCTTTGTCAAGATTGCTAACTCTATCTGCATGAACTGTTGGGAGAAGATCCTTAAGACGAAAGTTAACATCTATCCCAAAGGAAGAAGATCCTTAAGAAGTTAACCAAATCTATCCCAAAATAATTCGTGTTTCACAAAATAGTATTGTCAAAAGCAACACACATAATTAAACACACACACTCAACTAAATCGATTAAATTATACGAAAAACAAGAAGAAAATAACACGTAAAACTACATTACACACTCACATACACATAGTGCACACGCACATACATATTTTGTCCGTTATGTGCATTTGAATACTACGTTTGTGATTATTGTGGTTTTATTGAGGTTTTAACATTGTTCTCCAAAACAATCCAGGTATAATTAAAAGTCCACACACAAACAATACACACAACACACACTGTCACACACAATACACACACACTGCCACACACACACAACAAAATACAACCTCACACATAATACACATACACACACTGCACGCACACACTGCCACACCTATACATGCACATACACACACAACACACACTTATTAAACAACACACAACAATCCTTAAAAGACTAGATAAAATTACCAAATAGAAACAGAGAAGAGAGTTCGGAATAATTACCAAATAATCCGCGGTCGATTGCAAAATGTCGGGGAGGTTGTGGGGGTCGCGAGGTCGCCGGAGGTCGCAAGTCGACTGTGAAAAGTCGGGGAGTCAGAAGCGTAGTAGAAAAGAAAGGAAAAAAGAAGAAAAGAAGAAAGAAAGAAAGAAGACCGGGTAGTAATTAAATAGAATTTTAACAGCGGTTATAGACAACCGCTGTTAACAGAGGAAAAACAATGGCTACGCAACCGCCGTTAATTTTTCGAATTTAACAGCGGTTATTAAGCAACCACCGTTAATTTTCTGAATTTAACAACGGTTTTTAAGAAACCATCGTTAAGTGTCCGAATTTATCAGCGGTTTCTGTATTAACCGCTGTTAATTTTTCATAATATTTACGAACCGTGCCACCGCACAAATTTAACAGCAGTTTTGGCATAACCGCTGTTAATTGTCCGCTGTTAAATGGGTATTTTGTAGTAGTGAACAACGAGGGCGGACCACAACTAAACCCTCTCGATTACGAAAGTACCACGAAATATACCATGAATCCGTAGGAAAATCAAGAATACCAACAAGACTAATCATATTCATCATGAATTAATCAACAACATGGAATGAATCGAACAATATAATCGAAAACCCCTAATCTACCCAAAAGTAGGGTTCTTAGAAGATTTACCTTGATTCGGACGGAGGAAGACGATTATGATGATGATAAACTACACTAGGAACACAATACTTGATTCCCCAATAATTTCCATGGGCAAAACTTGAAGAATCGCTCAAAACCTCACTTGGAACACAGCTCTCGGTCGGAGGAGAAGAAATGAAGAAAATGCCGAAGTGAAGGTCAACCCCGGTTTATAAAACCTGGGCCTTCATTACGTACGTTAACATGACGATGTTAACGTACGTTACACTCATTACGTACGTAACACTTGAGTGTTAGCGTACGTAATGGCTTGGCAGGACAACCTGTCCAAAAATTCTGGGTTCGATAGAGTACGCTACGTCGGATAGTTAGAGTACGCTACAATGGGATTTACGTACATAACACAAGGAGTTAACGTACGTAATGGTTCGGACAGAACAATCTGTCCAATTTGCTGAAGGCCATAACGTACGTTAGCGGTGAGCCATAACGTACGTTATGAAGGTGCCGATAGCGCACGAAAGAAAGCATGTATAATGCACGTTATGCATGCAGCAGTTCAACACTGCTGAACGAAGTTGGCTGCCCCGGGCGGTCCGAAAATCACGATACGACGTCAGATCAATAAACCGAAACTCACAACACAAACAACTCAACCATAAGAACTCGTGCAACCAAAGAAATTATAAAATCGAACGGGTTCTACGAGAATCAAACGTCCATGCAACAATACATGACATAAGAAGGAATAATATCAAAACATCTCTGAAACTCGTCCAAATGGAGAAACTCCAAAAATAAAATAGATTCAAAATGTCGAAATGGTTACAGGCGAGTTGCTAAAAATGAAAAATACGCCAAAAATGAGAATACTGGGAAAAGAAAAATGCGGATATTACACTCAACGGATAGGAAATGTCCTCGACAGTCCCAATTCAATACCTCGATTATCTCAGAATGACCAATCAATAACAACGACTCAACGGATGGGAAATGTCCTCGACAATCCCAATTCAATACCTCGATTGTCTCAGAACGATCAATCGATAACAACGACTCAACGGATGGAAAATGTCCTCGACAGTCCCAATTCAATACCTCGATTGTCTCAGAACGACCAATCGATAACAACGACTCAATGGATGGAAAATGTCCTCGACAGTCCCAATTCAATACCTCGATTGTTTCAGAATGACCAATCGATAACAACGACTCAATGATAATAGATGCCTCGACGCCTTTAATCGGCCACCGAAGATAGAGATGACAATCGAATACGTCAATGCCTTCAATAGGCCAATACAAAATATTAATAGAAATACATCGATATCAATAACAACGATCACAACCATATCTCAAGGGAACATCAGTCAACAATAACAATCGATACATCGATACCGCGAACCGGCTATCAACAACGACATTAACAGCAAGCATCTTAATGCCTTAAACCGGCTATTAACAAACAACAATAATATTTGGCATAATTGTCGAAGGGTATGGTATCAAACAATCCCCGATATCAATGAAAATCATGAGAGACTACGTCTGAAAATGATACAACACATTCATACACATATATGAAAATATTAATCTCATTGACTAGTACAAGTGTAAAACTTTCCTCAAACCGAAGGCAATGAAATACTCCTACGAACGATGAACGCCGTCCTCCGACAATCACAAGCACTCGAACAAACTTGAATGAAATACAATTCATTCAATAGCGCAATATCAATAGAAAACAACACCAAAGAAAACCTCGATTCAAACACGAATCGATCAAGCCACATAAATCAATATCATAGTCCTCAACTATGAATTCTAACATCCTCCAATCACTCTAATGATCAATTAACATGATCATAATATTCTTAACACTTGTGAAGAACAATTCAACAAGGATTAACAAGAACAGCACCAAATTAATCATCTCAAAATGATAATATCACCAATATCATCATCAATACCTCAAGAACATCATCAACACGACAAACATGATGTCTCTATCAATATCAATCACTAGTTCTTCAAGAATTCGGATTAACCAACAAGATTAAATCAACCACTTCAAGATTATGATAATCATTACATAATTCATCATACTTCTATACTAAAATGGTTAGAATCTCCTAAGAACACAGACAACAGAAATAATCATGTCAAAGCTATGTTAATCATATAATAATCATGTTCTTAATATAAGTTATAAAAACTCATCAAGAATCATGCTATCCTCCAACAATCACTAACTACACGAGGTGAATAAGAACAACAACAACATCATACTCGAAAAATCACTTGAAGAACAAGAGATTAAGAGAACTCACCCAAGAAGAACAAGATGAACTCTCCAAACACCAACGGGGTATGAAAAACTTCCAAACTCAAGTCTCAATCCAAGATAGGATGATCAAAATCACATTGGAAGAGTCTAAGTATCAAGAACAAGTCCAGAGGGATGATTCTAGGGAGGGAAAATCGGTTTTGGTTCGTGAAGAAATGAAATACGAAACCAAGATTTATAATCTGACAACCTCATAACGTACGCTACCACCCAAATTTAACGTACGTAAGGTCCTATTACGTACGTTACGACATCGACCTAACATACGTAAACCTTGTCCAAAGCTCTCTGCCTCATTCTACGAAAGGTGTTACGTACGTAATCATGAACCACTAACGTACGTTAACTAGCCATAGCCCTAACGTACGTAGATCCCCCTCCATAGCTTACGTAAGCCCCCGTTGACTGCAATAGTGAGATCCAATCAAAGACACCTGGCCCTACCTATAATATCCGGATTTATGATTGTGTATTTCATCTGTATTTGAACCCTGTATTATTCGGAATTGTGATCTCGATAATTGGAGTATGATATTTCTCACATTTGTATCCTTGTACATAAATATAACAACATACAAAATTTCTCATGCAAACTCGTGATAGCGCACGCTAAGAATGTAGCTTAACGTGCATTATCGGCTACAACTAGCGCACGCTACGAAAGAAGAATTGCGTGCGCTAGGCAGTCAATTATTGAGCTTAGCGGCTAGCACATGCGCCAGCTGGATGTGGATCCGGATAAGATTCCCGCAGGTGAACCTAGACAGATTTGGAGTCAATGCTAGTTAGCGTGCGCTAAGGATCGGGAGATAGCGTGCGCTAATTAACATATGTGCAAAAATGTTATAAATGGGACAGCAACCCATTTTACTTGGTTTACATTTCCTTCGATTATCCTTCGTTCTTGAGAGACCAGAGAGCATTATATCCTTCTTAAACACTTAGACCACCTCTACTTGATTCATTAAAGATTGGATACCACTTGTGATTGATCATTGAAGTGGAGTAACACCTTGGATTGGCATACAACCAACCGGAGTCGGATTCTACCTTTTTGGCTCAGTGATTTCTTCATCTTAAGGTATGTTAATTCTATCTCCAGCCTTAGATTCGTGTTCTGAAGAATAAGATGATCATGCTATCAAGATATTAAATTCCATTGATGAATCATTCAAACAAGCATCATGTTTAGAAGTGGGAATGATTATGCTTATAATATCATCATTGAAACATCGTAGATGGAATTGTTAGTTCACCTTTAAGATGAAGTTTGAATGTGTAAATGACAATGGAATCTAGTGCATCAACGTGAGATCACGAACTTCACATGAGAATGATAATCAAGTTAGATATAAGAGTTGTGATGATATTCATTTCCTTGAATTCAAAGATGTTCGAATCCGTAAGATCATTCATAAGTTTATGAACATGACATGTAGACGGATAACGTACGTTAATCAGTGAGGAGTTTGTAATTTCATCACCGTTAGAACGGTCTGCTGCCCAGTAGTGAAACTGCAATGCACACTTAGCGTACGGTAAGCTATGCATATTAACGTACGCTATCGGTCATGTTTAGCGTACGCTACATTTGGTACGTAATGTACGTTAGGTCAACAGGCGAGTCAGTCGGATGACCAGAGAGGACTATCAATACATAGTTAGCGTACACTAGGCTTCATTGTTTACGTGCGCTAACGAGCAGGCTTAACGCACGCTACATAGAATACGTAGCGTACGCTAAGAAGTTCAGGCAGATTACGTTTTATGAACTTTCGGCCGTAAATTGGATTGTTAGACATTCGTACGACGTGAGATAAATTCTATATTATTTCTTTTGTTAAGGTTCGAGCTTGCTACGTGATTGATCGAAGGGGCGACCTTCGAGTGTTTCGTTTTTTGTGGAAGTAGTATTCTTGTCTTCGAATCGAGGCAAGTACCTTAATTGTTTTATATATTAATGTTATACATATTGTCGTGCATATATGTCGTTGTTGTATGTCCACCTCGTGTTGGTCTGACGGGATCATCAGGGGATCTATGCTAGCGTGCGCTGGATCATCGGACGGGTTTTTCCACCTCGGGTTGGTTTGACGGAATCATCGGGGGGTCTAGGCAGTGAACGCTGGATCATTGGAATTACCATGTGTATGTTGTGATATCATGTTGTGATTATCATGTGTGTATGTTATTATTGAGTTTCTCGCAGGAGAAGACTCGTTGGTTCTTTTGTCATTTATGTTATTATTATTCTTCGTGTGATGTTGAATAATATGTTGTGGTACTTGTACTAGCAATCGTTGTGCTAACCCCTTCGGGGGCGAACATTTGTTTATGTTCAGGATCCAGGAGAGCAGGGAAACAACCACTGGAGTTGCATGACGACGAGGGTGCAGAGTGATGTTCCAGTCGGGTGTATTTGTCTGTTGTTTGTATCCTTTTAATAAGTACTCAAGTACGTAGTTGTTTATGATGATTTGTATTTAGTGATGTATTAATACTTTTCCGTTGAACATTCGTACTTTCAGTATTGGTCAGAACTGTTGTATCTTATTTCCGTTATTTTCATACGTTGGTATCTGTTATTGTCTTTTCATTTCTTCAGCCTTGTAATTCCTTATGTAAAGGATTTACGGCACTGTAATATTCCTGAAAATATCGGGGGTGTTACAGAATATGGTATCGGAGCTAAGATTATGGATATCTTGGCCATTGGGTTAAAATAGGGGTCATATACATCTTTTGAGGTAACCGGCCATGAATAACATCACTGTACTGCCTACGTCTTCGTGCGAACGGTGGTTGTAAGTTCCTAAACTCTATCTCATCCTTTACATGTTGTATCTCTTTATAATTGAGCATTAGAACGATATTGTTTCCTGTATATTGAGTATTTATGCTTACAGTATGTTGAGAGGTGGACGTGGACGTGGTCGCGGTCGCGGATGCGGACGAAGGAATGCCGAAAGAGAAGCTTCGCCTTCTAATCAGGCCAGCCACAGCTCAGGCGAGCCGCAAAGATCTATTAATACTGAACCGGAACCTGCTGTGCCCGAAATCCTTCGTCAGGTGGTGAACTAGATGACTCAGTTCGCCCAGGTCGTGGACCGAATGCAGGTGGCGGTGGCATTACAGCAGGGAGAGACAGCAAGGGATCCCAGACATGGGAAATCGAGGTGACCGGTGGCTGCAAGAGGTGGCGAAGATGCAACCATCCAAATTCGACGGCTTTTCTGAGACACCCACATGGGACCATTGGTTGAAGGAATTGGAGAAAATCTTTGCCGGAATTAATTGCCCAGACGACTGGAGAGCCTCTATTGCTCAGTACATTCTGATAGGGGAAGCATCCGAGTGGTGGGAAGCCATCCGGCCTGCAGATCATGATGCTGACTGGACAGAATTTAAATTGATGATGGAAGCTCAGTACTGCCCTCGTCCTGTGAGGGAAGCCAAAGTTCGGGAGTTTTTCTCCACTTAGCTGTCAGACGAACCTGTATCCCAGACAATTAAGATGTTTAACCAGCAGCTAGCATTTGTTCGACATCTGGTCAGAACAGATGCAGAAATGATGATCCACTTTGATATGAGAATGAAACCAGAAATCCAGAGGTACATTTCCGGTTTTGAATGTACCACTCTCCGTCAATACCAGGATAAAGCATTGGCGTACGAAATCAAGGAAGCAGCAATGGGGAAGTTTACGGAATCCAAGAAGCAGAAAGCCTCTGGTATTTTTACAGAGCACAAGAGCAGCGGGCCCCGCAAGACCCAGTCATCTTTTCATTCTTTCAAGAAACCTCCGCACCCATCTAGGAGCGGAAAGAACTTCGGAGCAGCATCAACCATGACAGATGTCACTAGAAAATGCTTTAACTGTGCCCAGACAGGGCACTATCGATGGAATTGCCCCCTACCTGTCGTGAATCGTTTTGATTGTGGATGGGAGGGACATCGTGCGGTGTTCTGTGAAGAGGCTGCAAAGTATTTTAGAGCCCGTACACCGCAGCCAGTTCAGAAGGAAGCTAGTATCCAACAGACGCAACAAAGTGTACAGATGCCTCAGAATTTTGGCCGCGGACGAGGCAGAGGACAATGGGACCGAAAGGGTACATCGAGTGCCGGATCTGTTCCCCCACGTCTGTACGAGATGAGGAGAATAAATGATCAGGATGTTGCTGTTGTATCAGGTATTGTTCAGATCCTTTCCTAGCCAGTTAGCGTTTTATTCGATACAGGAGCTACGCATTCATTTATATCCTTATCTTGTGTAAATCGTTTGAATATTTTTGGTTTTCATAATTGTGAACCTTATGTTGTTGGTTTACCGAGTGGAGAGAGGATTGTTGGAAAGTTAGAAACTAGAGATTTCCCTGTATCATTTGGAGGCAGAGAATGGCTCTCAAATCTGATTGTGATAGAAATGCAAGGAGACGACTTGATACTCGGAGACGATTGGCTTAATCGATATGGAGCTATTGTAAACTACCGAAGGAGGAATATCTCGCTGATCGCTGACGATGGTTCCGAAATACTGTTTGAAGGATGGAAACCAGGAAGCTCAGGAAGGTTGATCAAAGCGATGAAAGCTGTCAAATTGTTGAAACAGTATCAGATCGATAATCGGTGCTATGCAATGAAGAAAGAAGACGAAATTGTGGAACTTTCATCCATTCCTGTTGTGAACGAGTTTCCGGATGTATTTCCTGACGAGTTACCTAGACTACCTCCATGACGGGATGTAGAATTCACTATCGAGATGGAACCCGGAGCTACACCAATTTCTAAGGCGCTGTATCGTATGGCACCTACTGAGATGTATGAACTGAAAAAGCAGCTGGAGGAGTTACTGGACAAAGGCTATATCCAGTCAAGCGTTTCGCCCTGGGGAGCACCAGTTCTTTTTGTCCGGAAGAAGGATGGATCACTTCGACTGTGTGTTGACTATCGAGAGCTGAACAAAATGACGATTAAGAACAAGTATCCGTTGCCACGGATTGATGATTTGTTTGACCAGTTGCAAGGAGCAACAGTATTTTGAAAAATCGATCTGAGATCAGGATACCATCAGCTGAGGATTAAGGAATCTGATGTTCCGAAGTCAGCATTCAGAACTCGTTACGGACATTATGAGTTTGTAGTGATGCCGTTTGGTCTCACTAACGCAACTGCTGTATTCATGCAATTGATGAACCGAGTGTTCATCGAATATTTAGATAAATTTGTGGTTGTGTTCATTGATAACATTCTAGTTTATTCCAAGAGCACGGAAGAACATGCGCAGCATTTGCGGATTGTATTAGAACTTTTGAGAAGCGAGCAATTGTACGCCAAACTTTCTAAGTGTGAATTATGTCTAAAGGAAGTAATGTTCCTCGGCCATGTGGTATCAGCTGAAGGAGTCCGAGTAAGTCCTCATAAGATCGAAGCGGTTATGGATTGGAAGCCTCCAAAGAACGTGAAAGAATTCCGGAGTTTCGTAGGACTTGCTGGGTATTATCGTCGGTTCGTGGAAGGGTTTTCCAAAATTTCCCGCCCACTTACTCGACTACGGCAGAAAACACAAAAGTTTGAGTGGAACGAGTTGTGCCAGAATAGCTTTGATGAATTGAAGAAGAGATTGACGACAACATCGATTTTAACACTTCCACAGAGAACTGGAGGATTCATAGTTTACAGTGATGCTTCGAACCAAGGACTCGGATGTGTATTGATGCAGAATGATAAGGTGATCGCTTATGCGATTTGGAGCTAGCAGCAGTAGTTTTTGCTTTGAAAATCTAGAGGCATTGCCTGTTCGGGACTCACTTTCAGATCTTTACGGATCACAAGAGTCTCAAATACATCTTCAGTCAGAAAGAGTTGAACATGCGGCAAAGGAGATGGCTGGAACTCATTAAGGATTATGACTTGGAGATTCTTTATCATCCAGGCAAAGCAAATGTAGTGGCCGATGCACTTAGCCGCAAGCCTGTTTCTATCCAGATGCTAGAGACTCTGACCTCCCAGCTCAGCATTCAACGAGAGATGATTCGAGAAGGAATTGAAGTATGGTTACAAAGAGTCCAAGGACAACTGTGCGTGATGGAAATAACTTCATCGTTAACCGAGGAAATCAAATCTAAGCAGGCAGATGATCCCCTGATGATTCGGTTACGTGATGAAGTGATCAAGGGGAAGGCCCCCGAATTCATAATTCATGATGATGGAGTTTTGAGATTTCAGAACTGACTCTGTGTTCCCGATGTCGATGTTCTGAAACAGACGATTATGAAGGAAGCTCACAGCTCGCCCTATTATATCCACCCGGGCACCAGTAAGATGTATGAGGACTTGAAGCAGAACTTTTGGTGGGGCAACATGAAGAAAGATGTAGCGGACTATGTTTTGAAATGCTTGACTTGTCAGCAGGTTAAGATCGAGCATCAACGACCTGCTGGAATGTTGAAGCCGCTCCCGATTCCTGAATGGAAGTGGGAGGACATATCGATGGACTTTATCACTAGTATGCCGAGAACCAAGACAGAAATGAATATGAATTGGGTGATAGTTGATCGTTTAACCAAATCAGCTCATTTTCTAGGCATTAAGGACACGTGGGGACCAGAGAGGTTGGCACGGGTATTTATTTCAGAGATAGTCCGACTGCATGGTACGCCGAAGACCATTATTTCTGATCGAGACAGCCGTTTTGTATCTCATTTTTGGAAAGCAGTTCATAAGGCCTTGGGGACCGAATTGAACTTCAGTACAACTTATCACCTACAGACAGACGGACAATCTGAGAGGACCATTCAAATGGTGGAAGACATGCTGAGGGCATGTGCCTTAGATTGGTCAAATGATTGGGAAGTTCATCTACCGTTGATTGAATTTACCTACAACAATAGTTGGCATGCTTCCATTAAGATGGCACCGTTTGAGGCATTATACGGGAGAAGATGCAGATCGCCCCTATGTTGGGATGATTCATCAGACTTGATCGGGACAGAACTAGAATTGATCGTACAGACACGAGAGAAGATAGCCTTGATTCGTGAAAGGCTGTTGAACGCCAAGAGTCGACAGAAATCTTATGCTGACGTACGCCGTCGCCCATTGGAATTCAGTATTGGAGACCACATACTTTTAAAGGTTTCTCCTACTCGGGGAATCTACCGTTTTGGAAGGAAAGGAAAGCTGAGTCTGAGATATATCGGACCATTCGAGATCATTGAGAGAGTTGGATATTTGGCATAGAGATTGGCATTACCGCCGTCATTGAGCTATGTTCATAACGTGTTTCACGTATCACAGTTACGGAGATATATACCGGATCCTAGTCATGTCATTGATTTCGGCGAAATCGAAGTCGCTCAGGATGGAACATTTGAAGAAAGACCGTTCAAGATACTCGAGAGTCGAGTTAAGCAATTGAGGAACAAACCAATCCTTTTGGTCAAAGTTCAGTGGTCACGCCACGAGGTGGAAGAAGCCACTTGGGAAACACAAGATAGCATGAAGTCCAGATATCCAAAGTTATTTTCGTCTTGAGTTTCGGGACGAAACTCCTTTTTAGTAGGAGAATATGTAATATCCGGATTTATTATTGTGTATTTCATCTGTATTTGAACCCTGTATTATTCGGAATTGTGATCTCGATAATTGGAGTATGATATTTCCCACATTTGTAACCTTGTACATAAGTATAACAACATGCAAAATTTCTCATGCAAATTCGTGATAGCGCACGCTAAGAATGTAGCTTAACGTGCATTATCGGCTACAACTAGCACACGCTACGAATGAAGAATTACGTGCGCTAAGTAGTCAATTATTGAGCTTAGCGGCTAGCACATGTGCTAGCCGGACGTGGGTCCAGATAAGATTCCCGCGGGCGAACCTGGACAGATTTGGAGTCAACGCTAGTTAGCGTGCGCTAAGGATAGGGAGATAGCGTGCTCTAATTAACGTATGTGCAGAAATGTTATAAATGGGACAGCAACCCATTTTACTTGGTTTACATTTCCTTCGATTATCCTTCGTTCTTGAGAGACCAGAGAGCATTATATCCTCCTTAAACACTTAGACCACCTCTACTTGATTCATTAAAGATTGGATATCACTTGTGATTGATCATTGAAGTGGAGTAGCACCTTGGATTGGCATACAACCAACCGGAGTCGGATTCTACCTTTTTGGCTCAGTGATTTCTTCATCTTAAGGTATGTTAATTCTATCTCCAGCCTTAGATTCGTGTTCTGAAGAATAAGATGATCATGCTATCAAGATATTGAATTCCATTGATGAATTATTCAAACAAGCATCATGTTTAGAAGTGGGAATGATTATGCTTATAATATCGTCATTGAAACATCGTAGTTGGAATTGTTAGTTCACCTTTAAGATGAAGTCTAAATGTGTAAATGACAATGGAATCTAGTGCATCAACCTGAGATCACGAACTTCACATGAGAATGATAATCAAGTTGGATATAAGAGTTGTGATGATATTCATTTCCTTGAATTCAAAGATGTTTGAATCCGTAAGATCATTCATAAGTTTATGAACATGACATGTAGACGGATAACGTACGTTAATCACTGAGGAGTTCGTAATTTCATCACCGTTAGAATGGTCTGCTGCCCAGTAGTGAAACTGCCATGCACACTTAGCGTACGCTAAGCTATACATATTAACGTACGCTATCGGGCATGTTTAGCGTACGGTACGTTTGGTACATAACGTACGTTAGGTCAACAGGCGAGTTAGTCGGCTGACCAGAGAGGACTGTCGATACATAGTTAGCGTACGCTAGGCTTCGTTGTTTACGTGCGCTAACGAGCAGGCTTAACGCACGCTACGTAGAATACGTAGCGTACGCTAAGCAGTTCAGGCAGATTACGTTTTATGAACTTTCGGCCGTAAATTGGATTGTTAGACATTCATACGACGTGAGATAAATTCTATATTATTTCTTTTGTTAAGGTTCGAGCTTGCTACGTGATTCATCGAAGGGGCGACCTTCGAGTGTTTCGTTTTTCGTGGAAGTAGTATTCTTGTCTTCGAATCGAGGCAAGTACCTTAATTGTTTTATATATTGATGTTATACATATTGTCGTGCATATATGTCGTTGTTGTATGTCCACCTCGTGTTGGTCGGACGGGATCATCGGGGGATCTATGCTAGCGTGCGCTGGATCATCGGACGGGTTTTTCCACCTCGGGTTGGTTTGATGGAATCATCAGGTGGTCTAGGCAGTGAACACTGGATCATTGGAATTACCATGTGTATGTTGTGATATCATGTTGTGATTATTATGTGTGTATGTTATTATTGAGTTTCTCGCAGGAGAAGACTCGTTGGTTCTTTTGTCATTTATGTTATTATTATTCTTCATGTGATGTTGAATAATATGTTGTGGTACTTGTACTAGCAATCGTTGTGCTAACCCCTTCGAGGGTGAACATTTGTTTATGTTCAGGATCCAGGAGAGCAGGGAAACAACCACTGGAGTTGCATGACGGCTGTAACACCCCCAAATCCTATTGGGTTATTACAGTGCCGTGGACCCCACGCCAGGAGATCCACCAGGCGGACATGACTAAAATACATTAAATTAAACAACAAGGGAAAATCATAGTCCCTACCATGATATCCGACACAATATTCCGATAAGGAATTTCAACGACAACGATGGGCCTACATGGCCAAGGGTAAAAATACAACATTCACGAGCATCTGCTCGGGTAATACATAATGACAATGACTGACAACTGAAGAACACTCCAACCGACTGACCAACATGAACAACTCGGACTAGTATCGCTCGAATGCCTCGTCGCCATCATCATGCCCCTATGTCTCAACTCTCTCCTCGCAAGCACCTAAAACATGAAAAACATGTTCCGCCCCCACGGGGTCAGTCATCCAGATAATGAACATCAAATACAGGTATAACATGATATGCATCCAAAGGCAGAATGAAACGGTACAATAATGATAATAATACGAGATGCTCACAAACCAAGGTAAGAACCGAGCATTCGTGAAATACTATGCCCACGGCATACTAGTAATACCTGTTCGACAGGTCAGAACATAAATGCCCAACGGCGAATCGTAATCACAGAATACCACAATGAATTAAACAACATGAACCAAACCAGAACTGAATTTAATATGAATCATAATGCCCAAAGGCTCCAATGAAAATACCAAGACATTACAAAAGGCCTGAAAGTCATTCAGCGGAAGTTAACAAATATCATAAACACTTGAAACCGAATGTTCAAGCTATAGTTAATGAGGGCTAATAAGGTCATAACCACGACCGTGACCTACTGAGTTGTAGGTGTTGGGAAGCCAACCGCGAAGGTTCAAACCCCAAACTTACCCATAAGGTCATAAACGCGACCGTGACCTACTAAGTTGTAGGTGTTGGGAAGCCAACCGCGAAGGTTCAAGCCCCAAGCTTACCCATAAGATCATAAACACGACCGTGACCTACTAAGTTGTAGGTGTTGGGAAGCCAACCGCGAAGGTTCAAGCCCCAAGCTTACCCATAAGATCATAAACACGACCGTGACCTACTAAGTTGTAGGTGTTGGGAAGCCAACCGCGAAGGTTCAAGCCCCAAGCTTACCCATAATAAGCACTAGCCGAGACTAGCCTCCAAAAATATAATAAATCACAAATGACAACGATTCGTAGATTACCTAATTCGTGAGAATGATAGTGTGCTACCTTGAGTCGGCCAACACGATAACAATGATACCTCGGCACCTTTAATCGGTTACCGACGACGAAGATGAGAAATGAATACGCTAATGCCTTTAATCGGCCAATACAGTTTTAATGACAACCCCAACAGGAATAACAATGATTTCAACGATGTTTTAGATTGACATCTATATGAACAACAATCGATACATCGATACCGCGAACCGGCTATCGAAAATGACATTAATGATGAGTAATACAATGCCTTGAATCGGCTGTTAACGAACAACAATGACATTCGGCAAAATTGCCGGAAGGTATCGTATCGAACGATCTCTTGATATCAATGAATTCATGAAGAGACTAAGTCTCGGAATGATACAACACATCTATACACATACATGATGACATTAGCTCATTGACTAGTACAAGTATAAAACTTGCCTCAACCGAAGGCGATGAATTCCTTCCACGAACAACGAACAGCGTCCTCCGATAAACACAAGTACTCGAACCACCTTGAATGAAATACAATTCGTTCAATAACACAATATCAATCGAAATCAACATAACGACCGAAAGAAACTCTTTGAGGCATTTAATCGAACACTAAATGTTCAAAGTTCCTCAAGAGCCTAAAAATCATCAATCGGATTGAATGAATCGAAAATATGGATATACAATCCATAGAACACGATTAATAATGTTTACTAACATCAACCGATTCATCAAAATCGGACTAGAATCAAAAATCAAGAACAAATCTCAAAAATCCAATCTAGGAGATTTCAAGAAATTACCTCGATCCGACGAAGAACAATGATTTGATGATGATATAATCGATAAGGATCCTCAAAACGCTTAGAAATCGAGTGGAATCGACCAAAACTCCACTTCCCGATTTTTCCGTCGCCACCGCACCGGTGCGTAAAAGTGATGAAATGAAGGTCCGCCCGTCCTCGCCTATATATGGCCGACAGGTTACGGCCAGAATCGGCAGCCTTACGGCCGTAACTCGACACCCACGGCCGTACTCGGCAGCCTTACGGCCAGAACCGCATTCGCTGCAAAATACGCCAAAGACCTGGACACTTACTACGTAACTCGCCACCTTACGGCCAGAATCGCCTTCACAAAATCCGCCCGGCGCAGACGGCCGTACCGATCACGCTTACGGCCGAACTCGGCACCTTACGGCCAGAATCGCACCTTACGGCCGTAACTCGGCCAAAGCAGCTCTGCTCCGCCGTGACTCGGCCGTGGCCACTCCGACGGCCGGACGACCGAAACCCGAACTGAGTAGAAAATCGAAGATACGGTTACGAAGTACTCGCAAAGACGAATCCAAGCACTAAGAGAACACACGATTCCGACCATCCGAAGTGTCGAATTCGACAACGAAATAATTACCCCGGACTTTGGGAAATTACAAAAATGGCCCAAAGCGTCGAAAATCACGATACGTGATGAAACACGGACCAAAGCTCGCAACATGAATAATAACATTAAATGGACTTGCGAGAAACTCAAACGACAGCTTCGGACGAGATTCGCAAGAATCGAGCTCAAGTGCGAAAAGTCGCTAAAAAGCACGGAACTCAACAAAACGACACAAACGAACTCGGATGACAAAAAGTGCAGAATTAATTATTCTCGAAATGACGAAACGGTCATGAGCGAGTCACAAACGGACTTCCGAAAAAAAGAAAATTACCGAAAAATCGAAATTGCGGATATTACATACTACCCCCCTTAAAAGAAGTTTCATCCCGAAACTTAAAACAAGTAGGGAGAAGCAATATCCCGCCATGAAAAATCAACGAGATACACACGAACAAGAATGATCACAATGAATGATAATGAATCGAAATCTAACAAGGATCAAAAATGACTCACCGGGGTGAAATGATAACGTAATGAGTGATAGCTCAAATGAAATGATTGGAAACATAGTTTCCCGTGAAGTGAATGATTAGTTTGATAATTATAAGTCTCAACGTGATTGATATATGATGAATGAATTATATGAATGAATGAACGACAATGAAATGAATGATTATCCTCCTACCGAGCAAGAATTAACTTGCTCAAAACTGGTGATGAATGTCCTTACCTCGGGCTCTCGAAGCCTGATAGGGCCCCTTGAATGAAGTACGGGCTGGAGTAACAAAATCCCTCGAGGCTTGTGAACCCTTTCGAGATCTACCGGCACCAGAACTCCTGCAGTATTTCTGAAGGTGTCCATGTCTCCCACACAGGAAGCAGATAACGGCCTGCATCGAGCACCGTGCTGCGATGTCCTATTACATCACGATTAAAGCAAACAACGGTCGAACTCGTGGCCTTGGAAGAGGACGCTCCTCCGCATTTAAGACGACTAGCAAATGACCCCTTGATGTCGGGGTCCGATGTCCCTCTGAACGAGCCGGCATTCTAGTCCTCTCACCCGAAGAAACCGAAGGATGCTTCTTAGTAAGCTCCTTGATCAAAAGCTCTGCTCCAAGAGCCTTCCCGATGAACTCACTAAGTGAATTACAATTGTGATTGAACAACTGCATCCTCAACTGCGGATTTAGCCTCTTGCTAAAATACTTAATTTTATCCGCCTCAGTACGGATAATTGACGAAGCAAACTGAAGTAGTCCCTGAAACTTCTCAGCAATGACAATAACACCCTCGTCCTCGACGGATTCGGGGTTCAAAACTTCTGACAACTTGGCTTCACGAAGTGGAGCCGGGTAATACCTCTCTAACATGAGAGTCTTGAACTCGCTCCAAATACAATCACGATCGATGGGTTTCACAGAAAGCCACCACGAATAAGCGCCCTTACTCAAGTAATAAGCCGCTTCTGCCACTTTACTCTCTTAGGACACTTGAACCATGTCGAAGAGTTTATCAAAATGCTCGAGCCAATGAACAATATCAGCTGGTTCCGACGAACCCTCAAAAGTAGGCGGCATCTGACGAGAGATATCGCCAACAATCTGATTCACTCCTCCAGTCTGTCCATGAAATGGCATCTGGCATCCCTGTTGCGGTGGTGCACGAACTATCGAGGTCTGCATGGTCTCCTCTATCCGCGTCATCCGAGTCATCCGGGCCATCATGCCTGCATAAATATGAATGGATCAACCCGAACACCTTCCGAGTGAGATGCCTCTCGCACGACTCCTGACAGTGAATGATTATCTCACGATGAATGAGTAGCCTCGCTATTTGATGAATTAATGATATCCTCGCGTTCGTGTGGGCATGCACACGAGATCCTCAAGCTTCGCCCGCACCGCGCCTCTTCCTGCGTCTTCGGCGACTCTATCCATACTGAAGTAGGAAAGTCACATGATGATTATAGATTCCGCATGAATATCGCATTATGATTACATTACAGAGTGACAATAATGAGCATACACGCCCTCGCACAATGAATGCATTAATGATTTAATGAAATAATCGTCGAAATTACGTCAGAGTATGATAAGATCGTATGAGACATCAAATGAGGTAACATGATTGCCTGATGAAATTCCTGAAATGATTACCTTGAACAAGTTAACAAGGTTGAAAATTCGATCCTCAAGATCAACAACTGAACCTTGAGATGGGCTGAACGATTAAAGAATTAATGAACAATGAGATTGGTGAGTGACGAGTGAATTAGCTAAACGATGAGATTAATTGAGTGATGAATGAATTAGCTGAACGATGAGGTTAATTGAGTGATGAACGAAGCAACTGAGCCATGATATTGACTGAATGATGAATGAATTAACTGAGTGATGAATGAGTTAACTAAGTGATGAATTAACTGACTAATGATATTGGCTGAGTGATGAATGAATTATCTGAGTGATGAATTAATTAACTGAATAATGAGATTGACTGAGTAATGAATGAATTGACGGAACAATGAGATTGACTGAGTGATTAATGAATTAATATGAACAATGAGATTGACTAAGTGATGAAGGAATTAACTGAGTGATGAATGAATTAATCGAGTGATGAATGAATTAACCGAGTGTTGAATGATATTGACTGAGTGATGAAGGAATTAACTGACTGATGAATGAATTATCTGAGTGATGATATTGACTGAGTGAGGAATGAATTAACTGAGTGATAGATGAATTATCTGAGTGATGATATTGACTGAGTGATGAATGAATTAATCGAGTGATGAATGAATTTATCGAGTGTTGAATGAATTTACCGAGTGATTAATTATATTGGTGAGTGATGAAGGAATTTCTTGGTGATGAATGAATTATCGAGTGATGATATTGGTGAGTGAGGAATGAATTAACGAGTGATAGATGAATTATCCGAGTGATGATATTGGTGAGTGAGGAATGAATTAAGCGAGTGATAGATGAATTATCGAGTGATGATATTGGTGAGTGACGAATGAATTAAGCGACTATTATACGAGTGATGATATTGGTGAGTGATGAATGAATTAAGCGAGTGATGAATGAATTATCGGGTGATGTTATTGGAGTGATGAATGAATTAAGCGAGTGATGAGATCAAAATGATGATTGAAAATTATTAACTGATAAATGAGTTGATCCTTAATGCTTACACAAGTCACACGTGCTCCAAAACAATTAATCATGAATCAATTATAGCACTAATATCACATATAGGTTTCAGCAAAGCATGAACGATTAATGACATGATGGATGTAAGAACATAAAGAGAATCGAGTCCTTACACAGGTCATACGAAGCTTCGAGGTCTCGCGATACTAGTCTTCACTGACGACGACTCGATGAATGAATGACTCGTGCAGTCGCACTAATATTACGACTCACAAAACCTGACTGACTAGATTGTCATAACCTGACAATCCCACTACTACCGCGTCGGTAGGACCACATAACTCACATCTCAGGGTATTCCACAACCCAAAGTATCTGATACCATTTCTGTAACACCCCCAAATCCTATTGGGTTATTACAGTGCCGTGGACCCCACGCCAGGAGATCCACCAGGCGGACATGACTAAAATACATTAAATTAAACAACAAGGGAAAATCATAGTCCCTACCATGATATCCGACACAATATTCCGATAAGGAATTTCAACGACAACGATGGGCCTACATGGCCAAGGGTAAAAATACAACATTCACGAGCATCTGCTCGGGTAATACATAATGACAATGATGACAATGAAGAACACTCCAACCGTGACCAACATGAACAACTCGGACTAGTATCGCTCGAATGCCTCGTCGCCATCATCATGCCCCTATGTCTCAACTCTCTCCTCGCAAGCACCTAAAACATGAAAAACATGTTCCGCCCCACGGGTCGGTCATCCAGATAATGAACATCAAATACGGGTATAACATGATATGCATCCAAAGGCGTAATGAAACGGTACAATAATGATAATAATACGAGATGCTCACAAACCAAGGTAAGAACCGAGCATTCGTGAAATACTATGCCCACGGCATACTAGTAATAATTGCTCGGCTGTGTCGAACATAAATGCCCAACGGCGAATCGTAATCACGAGAATACCACAATGAATTAAACAACATGAACCAAACCGAACTGAATTTAATATGAATCATAATGCCCAAAGGCTCCAATGAAAATACCAAGACATTACAAAAGGCGAGAAAGTCATTCAATGGAAGTTAACAAATATCATAAACACTTGAAACCGAATGACCGAAGCTATAGTTAATGAGGGCTAATAAGGTCATAACCACGACCGTGACCTCTTCGAGTTGTAGGTGTTGGGAAGCCAACCGCGAAGGTTCAAACCCCAAACTTACCCATAAGGTCATAAACGCGACCGTGACCTACTAAGTTGTAGGTGTTGGGAAGCCAACCGCGAAGGTTCAAGCCCCAAGCTTACCCATAAGATCATAAACACGACCGTGACCTACTAAGTTGTAGGTGTTGGGAAGCCAACCGCGAAGGTTCAAGCCCCAAGCTTACCCATAAGATCATAAACACGACCGTGACCTACTAAGTTGTAGGTGTTGGGAAGCCAACCGCGAAGGTTCAAGCCCCAAGCTTACCCATAATAAGCACTAGCCGAGACTAGCCTCCAAAAATATAATAAATCACAAATGACAACGATTCGTAGATTACCTAATTCGTGAGAATGATAGTGTGCTACCTTGAGTCGGCCAACACGATAACAATGATACCTCGGCACCTTTAATCGGTTACCGACGACGAAGATGAGAAATGAATACGCTAATGCCTTTAATCGGCCAATACAGTTTTAATGACAACCCCAACAGGAATAACAATGATTTCAACGATGTTTTAGATTGACATCTATATGAACAACAATCGATACATCGATACCGCGAACCGGCTATCGAAAATGACATTAATGATGAGTAATACAATGCCTTGAATCGGTACATTAACGAACAACAATGACATTCGCAAAATTGCCAAGGTATCGTATCGAGCGATCTCTTGATATCAATGAATTCATGAAGAGACTAAGTCTCGAATGATACAACACATCTATACACATACATGATGACATTAGCTCATTGACTAGTACAAGTATAAAACTTGCCTCAACCGAAGGCGATGAATTCCTTCCACGAACAACGAACAGCGTCCTCCGATAAACACAAGTACTCGAACCACCTTGAATGAAATACAATTCGTTCAATAACACAATATCAATCGAAATCAACATAACGACCGAAAGAAACTCTTTGAGGCATTTAATCGAACACTAAATGTTCAAAGTTCCTCAAGAGCCTAAAAATCATCAATCGGATTGAATGAATCGAAAATATGGATATACAATCCATAGAACACGATTAATAATGTTTACTAACATCAACCGATTCATCAAAATCGGACTAGAATCAAAAATCAAGAACAAATCTCGAAAAATCCAATCCTAGGAGATTTCAAGAAATTACCTCGATCCGACGAAGAACAATGATTTGATGATGATATAATCGATAAGGATCCTCAAAAACGCTTAGAAATCGAGTGGAATCGACCAAAACTCCACTTCCGATTTTTCCTGCGCCACCGCACTCGGTGCGTAAAAGTGATGAAATGAAGGTCCGCCCGTCCCTCGCCCTATGGCCTGGCGGCAGGTTACTGGCCAGAATCGGCAGCCTTACGGCCGTAACTCGACACCTTACGGCCGTACTCGGCAGCCTTACGGCCGTAATCGCATTCGTCAAAAATCGCCAAAGACCAAATGACACTTACGGCCAGAACTCGCCACCTTACGGGCCGTAATCGCCTTCGTCAAAATCCGCCGGCCACAAATGCGGATACCCGATCACGCTTACGGCCGTAACTCGGCACCTTACGGCCGTAATCGCACCTTACGGCCGTAACTCGGCGAGCAGAGCCTCGCCCGGCCGTGACTCGCAGTGGCCACTCCGACGGCCTGACGACCGAAACCCGAACCTGAGTAGAAAATCGAAGATACGGTTACGAAGTACTCGCAAAGACGAATCCAAGCACTAAGAGAACACACGATTCCGACCATCCGAAGTGTCGGAATTCGACAACGGAAATAATTACCCCAGACTTTGGGAAATTACAAAAATGGCCCAAAACGTCCGAAAATCACGATACGTGATCGAAACACCGAAACAAAGCTCGCAACATGAATAATAACATTAAATGGACTTGCGAGAAACTCGAAACGACAGTTTCGGACGAGATTCGCAAGAATCGAGCTCAAGTGCGGAAAAGTCGCTAAAAAGCACGGAACTCAACAAAACGACACCGAAACGAACTCGGATGACAAAAAGTGCAGAATTAATTATTCTCGAAATGACGAAACGGTCATGAGCGAGTCGTCAAAACGGACTTCCGCCGAAAAAAAGAAAATTACCGAAAAATCGAAATTGCGGATATTACAACGGCGAGGGTGCAGAGTGATATTTCGGCCGGGTTTATTTGTCTGTTGTTTGTATCGTTTTAATAAGTACTCGAGTACGTAGTCATTTATGATGATTTGGATTTAGTGATGTATTAATACCTTTCCGTTGAACATTCATACTTTCAGTATTGGTCAGAATTGTTGTATCTTATTTCCATTGTTTTCATACGTTGGTATCTGTTATTGTCTTTTCATTTCTTCAGCCTTGTAATTCCTTATGTAAAGGATTTACGGCGCTGTAATATTCCTGAAAATATCGGGGGTGTTACACTACCAGCCGAAAGTCGACCACAAGAAAGGTTCCCCCTATCTGTACCCCTTTACGTACATACCATGACAACCATAACGTACGTAAGCTTAGAAGCTTAATGTACGTTAAGATATACTCGTAGCGTACGTAAGTAGCACAATGACAACACAAGGAAGTTCCAACAAGTTCAATCCGAATGAATGAACATGATCCAAGCACCTTAACAATCACGAATGATATAATACAACAACACTTGTACAATTTCGAATGAATACATACAACTCAACAGTGAAACAAAAAAAAATTACCCTCGAATATTACAGCATGATCGGAGTAAATTATGATTTTCGAACCAATCAAGTAAGGTCAAAATTTGTCTAAGGCAAAAACAACTGCAAGCAATTCTTTTTCAGTTGTAGAGTAATTTAGGGCATCATTTAGAGTTCTGCTTGCATAATATATTACAGTTGGCAATTTATTTTCTCTTTGACCCAATACTACACCGATGGCATAGTCGGATGCATCACACATAATTTCAAAAGGAAGATTCCAGTTTGGAGATTTGATGATAGGTGCAGAGCTCAAGATAGATTTGAGTGTCTTAAAAGATTTTAGACAATGATCATCAAATACGAAAGGCGTGTCTTTTGAAAGTAAAATACATAATGGCTTTGAGATTTTGCTAAAATCTTTGACGAATCGACGGTAAAAAAACAGCATGACCTAAGAATGACAGGATGTGGGGGTGGAAGACTGGATATTAAGTTAACTTTAGATTTGTCCACCTCAATTCCTTTTTTAGAAATCATGTGTTCTAAGACAATTCCTTTTTTAACCTTAAAATGACATTTTTTTCCAGTTTAGTACAAGATTTTTCTCCTTACACCTAACCAACACTAGGGTTAAGTGGTGTATATATTAATCAAAGCTAGACCCGAATATGGAAAAATTATCCATAAATATTTCTAAAAACCGCTCAACCGTGTCAGAGAAAATGCTCATCATACACCGCTGAAAAGTAGCAGGTGCATTGCACAAATCAAATGGCATTCATCGGTAAGCAAAAGTGCCGAAAGGACAGGTAAAAGTGGTTTTTACTTGATCTTCAGGAGCAATAAGAATTTGGTTATAGCCGGAATATCCATCAAGAAAACAATAATAAGCATGACCGGCTAATCTTTCTAACATTTGATCAATAAAAGGAAGTGGAAAGTAATCTTTTCTTGTAACAGAGTTCAATTTTCTATAATTAATACAGACTCTCCATCCAGTTTGAATTCTGGTTGGAACAAGTTCATTTTCTTCATTCGTGATTACAGTTATGCCAGATTTCTTTGGAACTATATGAACAGGACTGGCCCAAGAGCTATCAAAAATAGTGTAGATGATCTCTACATCGAAGAGTTTGATTATTTCAGCTCTTACAATTTTTTTCAAATTAGGATTTAGTCTTCTTTGAAATTCTCAGGATGTTTTTGCATTTTCTTTAAGATGAATTCTATGCATGCATATAGAAGGACTAATACATTTAATATCGGAGATGGTCCAGCCTATTGTTTCATTATGCTCTTTAAGAACATTGATTAACTTATCTTCTCGTTCATCTAAATCAGATCTATGATGACAGTCATGGTTTCTGATGGTCCCAAAAATGCATATTTTAGAGACTCGAGTAATGGATTGAGCTCTATCTTTAAATCTTCAATGGGTACTTCTTTATTCATTTAACTCTCAAGTGGTTCAATTTTAGCTTTCCATTTATCATTATCTAATAACTAGATGTTCTCCCGTGCGATGCACGGCGTAAAATATTACATATTTTATTATATTAGTAATATATGATTGAATTTCAATAATATTGTAAAATTTTTATAAACTATACATGAGTCAATACACATACAGACATATACATACACTATTATTTGATTTGTTTTTATTTATTAATTCTTATCATGTGATCTAAGAGCACATGATAGAAAAACCATAATTTAATTAAGCATAGGCATTTATTTTCCTTTAGGACAATATGAGTCTTATATCTAATTTTATAAATAATAAATTAAATTATATTTATTATTATCAATTTTCATTAAAAGTATTCAACCCATATTCTTACTAATATAATTTTTTATATGATTTGGCATTAATGTAATTATTTTATTATTTTACAATCAGAACAAAATAATTCTGAAAAATCAAATAATTGTTAAAGTACAATTATGAAAATAAATTAAAAATATATATTTTCTTCAATATTCTAATATTTTTATATGAAAATATTTTGATCATCTAATATATCTTTACTATATTTAAATTACTATATATATATATATATATACTATATGGATGTCAAATTAAAGAGCACGAAGTAAGAATTAATTTGATTTTTTTATCAAAAATAAAATTGATAAGAAAAAGTTATAATTGTTTAAACTATTGAGTTAAAAATAAAAAGAAATGAGAGAAAATTTTTAATTGGTAGACATTATATATGGAATACCCTCTAACTTCCCTCCCAAACTAAATCTATTTTTTTTTTAAAGATTTTTAAAAAGAAAAATAATATGAAGATGACACGTGTCTCTTTAATTTTTTTTTCGACTCTCTTTTAATATTAAGTATGGATGATGTAGACTCTAGTAAAGAATTACTTCATTAATTGAATTGTCGATGTCAAAATCTGAGCCAAAATGAGCAAGACAGCTTTCAAAAAGATCATCATCATCTATTTTTGAAAAGAAATAAGGATATCATCATGATCATCATGCTGTTGTGAAATGTTAAACATATTTAGTTCAACAGTCATATTTCCAAAAGAATATTTTTTGATATCATTTCTACAGTTAATTAATGCATTTGAAATAGCTAAAAATATCCTTCCTAAAATGATAGGGATTTGATCTTTGGTATTCTCAACAGGTTCAGTGTCTAGGACTATAAAATCAACATGAAAGTATAATTTATCTATTTGAATTTGAACATCCTCTACGATTCCTCGAGGTATTTTTATAGATCTATCAGCTGGTTGGAGTATCACATATGTTGATCTTAGCTCTCCTAATCCAAGTTGTGTATGAACAGAATATGGTAATAAATTCACACTGGCTCCTAAATCAAGAAAGGCTCGTTTAATGATGTGATCTCCAATGACACGAGATATTGTAGGACAAACAGGATCTTTGTACTTAATAGGAGTTTTATTTTGGATTATTGAGCTAACATGTTCAGCTAAAATATGCCTTTCTTGGAATATTTGTTCTTCTTTTTACAGTGCAAGATCTTTCAAGAACTTAATAAGCAAGCACTTGTTTAATAGCATCAAGGAATGGAATATTTATTCAAACTTGTTTAAATATTTCCAATATATCTTTGTATTGCGCACTTTTATCTTTTGGAATAAGTCTTGTAGGAAATGGAGCTTTTGGAACATAAGGCTTTTGTTTTTCCTTAGAATCTTTTGATTTTGAAACTTGTGGTTCATTTGATTTTTCTTTCGGATCATAGTCAGGCTTTTGTATTTATTTTCCTCTTCTAAGGGTAGTTATGGACTGAACTTCTGCATTAGAGGAGTTTACTTCATATTGTCCTTTAGGATTAGGGATAGATTGACTTGGAAATTTGCTCTTTTCTCTTTCAGCTAAAGTTGTTGCAAATTGACCAATTTGTGTTTCAAGCTTCGAAATAGTCTGTGAGTTTGATTGTATAGCCTGCTGAGTTGATTGGAATATTTGTTGAGTAGATTGCATGAATTGTTGCAACGTATCTTCCGAAGATGGTTTCTTTGGCACTGTAGAAGGATACTGGTAAGTATTTTGAGGATATTGATTAGGACGAACATTTTGTTGATTTGACATGTTCATTTGATTTCCTCCTTGATTCATTGGAGGCATGTTCTACTTCCAGGAAAAATTTGGATGATTCCTCCAATTTGGATTTTAAGTTGGAGCAAATGGATCATCCAAAGATTTTCCATATGAGTGTAAAGCATTGACTTCTTCATTAAAAATTTCTTGATTTTGTGGACCAGAGGGACAAGATTGAGTTGACTGAAACGATTCCGCACATGAAATGCAAAATTTATTTTTTGAGTTTGACGAGGTGGTGGATTCCTTCAAGACTAACGCATCCACTTTTCATACTAAATCATCTATAGTAGATTTTATTTCAAAATCTTGTTTAACCTCGTAAATTCCACCTTTTTTGGGGTAGTATGCATCGATTTAGCTCTAGAGTCTAGTGAATTCCATTGTTGTGAATTAATTGATATATTTTCTAGTGCATTCCAAGATTCGTCTCAATAAGGTGAAAAAAATTTCCACCATGCATTGATTGGATTAATTGGCGATTGTTTGGAGTTAAACCGTCATAAAAATATTTTACCAAACGCCATATTTCAAAACCATGATGGGGGCACTTAAGGATTAAATCATTAAATCTTTCCCAACACTCATAAATTTCGTCTTTTTCTTTTTTGGAAAAATTCTAATATTTCTCTTCTAAGACTATCGGTTTTGGACATTGAAAAAAATTTGACGAGAAATTTATTCACTAGTTGGTCCCAACTAGTAATTGTTCTTGCTTGAAGAGAATTTAGCCAGAATTTTGCTTTATCTTTGAGAGAAAATGAAAATAGTCTAAGTTTGACAGACTCATCAGAGAAATTTTGGAATCGGAAAGTAGAACAAATGTCAAGAAATTCCTTGACATGCATATACGGATCTCCTCTTTCCAAACCGTGAAAAGATGGAAGAAGTTGAATTATTGTGGTTTAAGTTCTAAATGAGTTGCATTAATTGTAGGCAACACTATGCAAGAAGGAGAATTAGCAGTTACTGGAGAAAAATATTCTATTAAAGTTTTCTCTTTTGCAACTTGATTATTCCGATTTTCGATTTCATTCATTTTTTGTATCAGTTTGTTTGTTGAACTCTAATTTTAGTTAAGGACAATCTTCTTCTTGTTAATCGACCTTTATTATTTCGTTGCCAAACTTTCATTCAGCAATATTTCAAATTTTTTTAACTTTGCATACAAACCAAATTATGATAGTCGATCGAACTTCCAGATCGTTGGAGGCCTCACAACGGTCGCACTTAAAATCCAATTTTCTTTGGCATGTACAATAGAGGCCTTTTTGCCAAACTTCAATCGGTTTTCAAAATCAGTTTGTACAAGATTGATATTTAGCTTTTCTCTATTCAAATCGAACAAAGTAGTGAGTGGAAAATATCAATCTTTTGTTGAATCTTTTAAAGGATTTTATTATTTTAATTATTTTTTGAGTTTTTTATTTCTTATTATTATTATTGATAATAATTATGATGATTACTTTGATTAGTACTAATATTGTAGGATGTAACAGATTGCAAAGGAATAAACTTACTAATTGATCTACGGAAACAGTATCTATTGATAAACTAAATTGTACGATGAGAAATATTGCAATTAAACTAAATGTCTAAGAATACTGTTAATAGAAAATAACAACTAAAAATACAATCTAAATTTACCACAACAAGATTTTATTTAAACTAAAGACAAGATATAAATTATTTTAAAATTTTACAAAAAAAATTCTGATTTTTTTTTCGTTTTTTATATTTTATATTTTTTTAAGTTTTTATATTTTTTACTTATTATAATTTTATTATGTTTTTAGACTAATAATATTGAGGTATATATATATATATTTCACGGGGAAAAAATTTTAGAGTTACTTTTATTTTATTTATGCAAACAATAAAAATATTTTTTTATTACCAATTTTTGTTATGTTTTTTTTTCAAGTTTTTAAATATTTTTTTAGTATTTTCCCTTTTTATTAAAAGTTCGAAATTTTAGTTTTTATAATAAGTTTCTCTTTTTAGTAAAAAAAACAAAGTTCAGAAATATAGATAACAATTTTTATTATTTATATTCCAGATTATTTAAATTATTAATTCTTAATCTGTTTTTTTTAGATTTTTAGATTTTTTTTATGAAAAGTAAATTTTTTAGGAAAATAAAACTAGCAGGTTTTACTTTTCTAAAAATTAAAAAAAATAATTCAGATTTTTATTTATTATGGAAAATAATATTCCAATTTTAGTTTTTAAATAAAAACCAGTTTATAAATATATTCCAGATTTTGTTTTTTAATTTTTTTATTTTTTTTCTAATTTAAACTAAAAATTTTGATTTTTTAATAGTAATATTCCAGAATTACAAAAATTTTACCTTAAGGTCCGAAATTTTTTTAATTTTCAAGATTTTTTTAAAATAAAAAGAAATAAGTTCCGATTTTTTTAAACTTTTTCAGATTTTTTAGTTTTTTAAATATTTTTGGACTTTTTATTTTTTTATAATTTTATTACTATTTTTTCGAAAATGAACAGTAGTTTTTTATTATTATTACTTTTAATTTTATATTTATTATTAAAAGTTTTTATTATTTTTCAGAATTTTTTTATGAACATAAAAAGAAAATAAATTCAACTATTAAGTAATATTTAAACTTACACAATATAAAACAAAAATTAAAAAGACAGATAATAATAAAGAAAAGCAGTAAAATAAATAACTTGTAGAAGAATTTAACTAACCTGGTGACGACAGTCTTCTTGTACTTCATTTGCACCTCCCCGGCAACGGCGTCAAAAACTTGTTGTTAATTCTTTAGTCTAATACACGTAAGCGCACGATTCGTTCGATGTAGAAATGCGGTGCAAGGTCGATTCCACACGGACTATTCAACTCTAAACTAGTCCCAAATAATTTGATAGTTGGAACGATTGAAATAATTGCAATAAATAATAATAATTTTTAATTGTTTTTAGATTAATAGATTTTTAAATAATTTACAAGGATTTAGAATCCACCAATGTCTATTTATTATTTATTTTATATATTAATTTCAAAAAATTTAGGGAATAGATTCTGAAATCAATCTCATTATTTCCCTATAGATTCAACAATAAGTAAAAAATTATAATTCAAATATATATTCCTTCGCTTCAAAAGTGTAATTTCTAAGCATTATATTATCCAATTTAATGAAAACAAATAATCAATGAAATTAACTAATAACAATAATCACAAAACAATGGGGAATTTATAACTATCAAAAATCCGTGATATAATTGATGAAATAATATTCCCCTATTGAAGCGAAAATCATAATCGTTAAAAATATTTAGTTGGAATTATTATATAAATAATTATAATAATATAGACATGGTTCCATCACAACCTCAGTAAAAGAAAATTACTCACTCATAATAAAAACACAAATAAATAAATATTTCATAACATTATTACTCCAATATAATTTTACTACACAATATTTTTATTTCTCTCTCTTACAATAACACCTCTTTATTTTCTCTCCTCCCCACACACTACACCTTACTTTCCTATTTATAATACTTCAAAATTAAAAAAATAATAATTTTTAAAAAATTTAAATCCCACTACTCAATCATGCACGACTGCCAAGGGGAGCTGGTGTCATGGATGATGTCAGTGGTGTAACACCCCGAGATATTCGGAATAATTACAGCGCCGTAAACCCTTTTGGTAAGGATTTACAAGGCTAAATAAAAGAAATGTAAATATAATTCAACCTTACAACTGAAATTCAAAATACAGAACTGGTTCAACTGATCCAAAGAGTTAACTTATACAACCATATCGAAAATGACATTATTAAAACACACGTACTCGAGTACTAAAGTGAACCAAAAAGACAAATCACCATAACAATAAACATCAACCACATCACTGAGCCATTTCATCGTCCTGTCGGTACTGTGGTTGCTTCCCCGCTCCTCGGATACCTGAACATCAAAACAATGTCCACCCCCAAAGGGGTTAGCAAAACAATGCTAGTACAAGTATCATAATACATAAATCATCAGTGCATCATAAAACATGCAAAACGGACTTCCGTCATCGGAACCCAACGATGTGAATCCTCACGATTTCCATCAACACATTACAGGGTAATCCAGCGATCCAGCGCCCTTGGTATAGATCCCCATGATGATCCCGTCGGACCAACACATGGTGGAAAACCCGTCCAGCGATCCAGCGCCCTCAGCATAGATCCCCATGATGATCCCGTCGGACCAACGCATGGTGGACATTCGATCCAGCGCCCTCAGCATAGATCCTCATGATCCCCTCGGATCATTTATACCATAGACCAATCAATTATGCATACATATATGCATTTCAATATGTTCATCAATACGAACAATTAACAACGAATACCACGAGAAATTAAAGAAATACATCTCATATTCGACAACATGAAAAAAACCATAAGCATGATCAAACCCACTGGGTTATTACAGTGCCGTGGACCCCACAACAGGAAATCCACCAGGCGAACACGACTAAAATACATTAAACTGACAAACAAGGGAAAATCACAGTCCATACTATGATATCCGACACCATATTCCGATGTGGAATTTCAATGACAACGATGGGCCTACATGGACAAGAATAAAAATACAACATCCACGAGCCTTGCCCGGATAACACAAAATGACAACTGACAAACTGAAGAATACTCCAAACTGACTGTCCATCATGAACACCGAAACAACTCGGACTAGTATCGCTCAAATGCCTCGTCTCCATCGTCATGCCCTTGTGTCTCAACTCTCTCCTCGCAAATACCTGAAACATGAGAACATGTTCCGCCCACACGGGCTCAGTCATCCAGATAATAAATATCAAATACATGTACAACATTATATGCATCCAAAAACAAAATAAATAGTACAACAATGACAATGCGAGATGCTCGCAAACCAAGGTAAGAACCGAGCATTCGTGAAACACTATGCCCACGACATACGATCAATACCTGCTCAACAGGTTAGAACACAAGTGCCCAATGGTGAATCATCAATATAGAACACAACAACGAATTACCCGAAGGTAAACCATGCCAAAGCTGAAATAGATACAAACCACAATGCCCGGAGGCTCCAACGGAAATACCAATACAACATACATGGCCTAAAAGCCCTCAGATGAAGCTGCAAAATATCACAATAGCCTGAAAGCCACTCAGCAGAAGCTGCAAATCATCACAATGGCCTGAAGCCAAATCGCTCGAAGCTGTATCAGATGAGGGGCCGAAGCCACACAGCATGAAGCTGTATCACAATGAGGGGCCGAAGCCACACAGCACGAAGATGTATCACAATGAGATCATCTGATACGAAATCGACTATTCCAAGCGAGGAAGACGAAGTAAGGATCGACGTAAAACATACACCTACGTACTTAGGCGAGAAAACGGATATGAGACTTGGAGTAACGTTGGTGACTGGACTCGGGATAACTTAATTCATTATTATTTGGAAGAGATTTCAGCCGCCCCCTTTGTCCACTTGGAATCACGACATCCCCCACCAAATAATGGAGAGCAATATTTTATACACTTTGAGAGATTTGAAAGAAGACTTCAGCCGTCCTTTTGTCCCCTTGAAATCATGACTACTCCCACCAAATCATGGAGAATAATATTTTATATACTTCAGTACCTTTGCTTTACATTTTTTATTAGATTATAATCTTTCTATCTTTGACTATATAGTTTTCTCATGGTTATTTAAGAACCATGTTTGGTCCTTGTAAGGCAGATCATGAAATCATCAAAATACATTGTGTATTGTTTTAAAAGAGTTGGACGAGTTTCCTACTAAAATTTGGTTATTATTCGACGTGTTTTCGAATTTTAATCTGATCGATTCTCAATAGGTCTTGAGAAGAAATCATCTTATCGAATTATAGGTCTAATTCGATAAACACGTGTTTCCTATCATATTTCGGTGAAATTTCCCCATTTTCGGACAATTCTTACATTTCGTTCCATACTTCGAATTATTGATCGTGTTGTCTATTCGCAAAAGACATTCCTCTTGCTTTTGATACAGGGTTGTATATGATCAGGAGTTCGCATCAATTGTTGTTCGATTGTCCGAAGTTTGCTTCCTGTTTCCGTTGCATCCGACCAAAACTTGCTGTTTCGATTGTTGCTGTTTGGAGTTGGCTATTCCGGTTCATTTCCACTCGATCAATTCCTGTCTTGTGCGCGTGCTGTTGTCCATTATTGTTGCTGTATCGAACTGTTGTTATCAGTTCCTGTCTTGAGCGCGTGCCACTGTCCATTATTGTTGCTGTATCGGGTTGTTATTGTCAGTTTCTGACTGTGCTGTTCGATTCCTTCCGACTCAGTGCTATTCGCTTCCGCTCGTAAAATAGCCTTCCGCTGTTCCGATACAGGATTCATATCATAAGTGGCATCGGATCCCCAGTTCTTGATCTTTGGCGTTATGGATCTCAACGATACTGATTTCTTGGCAAAACTTCGCAACGCATTGCGTGACATACCAGAACAACGCGACCACCGTTGGCAACCTAGGCGTGGTGATTATGAACGTACCTCACGCCATGTTGAAGAATTTAAAGTTAACGAACTTCCGGAGTTCGTTGGCGGGACAGACCCTGAAATTTACTTAGAATGGGAACGTAAAATTGATCGCATGTTCGAGTTTAAAGACCTCGATGATGAGAAACGTTGCAAGTATGCAATTCTCAAGTTGGGAAAAGGCACTTCACTTTGGTTCGAAAGAGTGAAAACACAAAGAGCTCGTGCGGGGAAAGAAAATATCCATTCGTGGGATTCATTAAAAAGAAAACTTCGTAAAAGCTATGTACCAACATCACATCGGTTGTCCTTATACCTGAAGATTGATGACCTCATGAAAAAAAAGTTAAGTGTCAGTGAATACATTGAGGAGTTCGAAAATTTGACCTTAATGGGAGAAATAGAGGAGAATGAGGAGCAGAAGATGTCGCATTTCTAACGTGGCTTGAACCGAAGCATAGCTAACTCAATGGAATTATACCCATACGAAGACTTCAATACATTGTGTGGACTATGTGTGAAGTTGGAAGCTCAAAACAAGATGAAGTTTTATAAACCCGAGTTTCCATCCAAATTCGGGAATCCAAGTATCGGTTCCAGTTCAGCTACTAAAATAACCGTACCGACTCCTACCACTACTACGGTTCCTAAAGCCTCCTACGTGCCGAAGGAGACAAGCTTGTCTAAAGTACGATGTTTTAAATGTCAAGGGTTCGGTCATTATCAAAATGCTTGTCCAAACAAATGGGTAGTGATGCTAAGAGAAGCTCTCGCAGTCCGAGACGAGTTGTTAGTCGAGGATAAAAAAGAAAAGCTAGAGGAAGTGTTTAACATGGAGGACGAAGAAGAAGGAGAATGTGAAGCTTATGATGCTCCAGATTATGATACGGCTTTGGTCCTTCATACTTTACAAGCCAAAACCATTTCGGATGATTCGGAACAACGAGATCAAATATTTCATACGAAGTGTCAAGTCGGGAACAAATGGTATAGTTTGATCATCGATGGTGGAAGTTGCACCAACGTAGCTTCGAGTGAGATGGTAACTAAACTTAGGCTGACCACTATGACTCATCCGAAACCATTCGCTTTAAATTGGCTCGATGACGGGAGTAAAGTAAAGGTGTCAAAATAAGTGAGGATCGAATTGACCATGGGTTCGTATGACGATAACATGTTGTGTGACGTACTTCCGATGGATGCATGCTATGTACTTTTGGGGCATCCATGGATGTTTGATAAGGATGTTTTACATCGAGGAAGAAGCAATGAATATGAGTTACGGGATAAAGGCAAAAAAATTGTGCTTAAACCGATGTCACCTCAAGCTATTCGTGCTATGAGCTCTGATCGAATTGAAAAACCGAAACTTACCATATTTGCTAGCGAGCGGGAGATGGAACACGCTATTGATGATGGTGAGTGCGTGTACTTGTTAATATTGGAGGAGACACGAAACGATAACATGGTTGTGTGAAATGAGGGAAAGATAGACGCTTTATTACATGAATTTGCGGATGTTTTTCCCAAAGAGTTGCCGTCGGTTTTCCACCTATTCGTGGGATTGAACATCAAATCAATCTCATACCGGGTGCATCGCTCCCTAATAAGGCTTCCTATAGATGTAATCCCGAAGAAACGAAGGAACTACAAAAACAAATCTAGGAGTTAATGAACCGCGGGTATGTTCGAGAAAGTCTAAGTCCTTGTGCGGTCCCGGTTTTGCTTGTTCCTAAGAAGGACGGATCGTGGCGAATGTGTATTGATAGTAGGGCCGTGAATAACATAACAATCAATTATCGATTTCTGATTCCGAGGCTTGATGATATGTTGGATGAACTACACGGTTCAGTGGTCTTTTCAAAAGTGGATTTATGAAGTGGATACCATCAGATTCATATGCGGGAACGTGATGAATGGAAGACGACTTTCAAAATGAAAAATGGATTGTACGAGTGGACCGTTATGCCGTTCGGTCTTACAAATGCGTAGAGTACTTTCATGCGCTTGATGAATGTGGTACATAAGCCATTTTTGGGAAAATTTGTAGTTGTGTACTTGGATGACATTTTGATTTATAGCCGATCGTTGCAAGAACATTTCGGGCACTTAAGACAGGTTTTCGAGACCCTAAGGGACCGAAAGCTTTATGGGAAGAAAGAGAAGTGCTCATTCTTAGTCGAAAGTATAGTCTTTCTTGGCTATATTTTTTCGAAGGACGGAGTGTCGGTTGATCAAACCAAGATCGAAGCAATTAAGTCATGGCCTATTCCTACTACCGTGACGGAGGTTAGGTCGTTCCATGGATCTGCTTCATTCTATCGGAGATTTATTCGATATTTTAGCACCATTACAAGTCCGATAACGGAATGTTTGAAGAAAGTATGTTTAAATGGAGCAGGGATGCCCAAGAGTCGTTCAAAAAATTGAAAACAAAGTTGTGTGAAGCACCAATCTTGGCATTATCCGATTTTTCACAACCATTCGAAGTAGAGTGTAATGCTAGCGGAGTTGGCATTGGAGCAATTCTTCTTCAAGGAAAGCGTCCTATTGCATATTTTTCAGAAAAGTTAAACATTGCTCGTCTCAATTATTGTACGTACGACAAAGAGTTCTATGCTATTGTGAGGGCTCTAGATCATTGGAGTCACTATCTTCGGCCGAAGCATTTCATCCTACATTCGGACTATGAATCATTGAAGTATATTAACGAACAACACAAGTTAAGTCCGAGGCATGCTAAGTGGGTGGATTTCTTACAATCATTTCACTTTTCACAAAGTATAAGGACGGTAAAAGCAATTTTGTTGCGGATGCGTTATCTAGACGGTATGCTCTACTGTCTACTCTTGAGGTTCATTTACTTGGGTTCGAGATGTTGAAGGAGTATTATATTGATGATGCCGATATCGGAGAGATTTTTACCCGATGTAAATCTGATCCGTTCGAGGAATTTATAATACAAGATGGGAATCGACTTTGCTTGCCCAAACATACGGTTCAGGAGCTATTGATTCGTGAAGCTCATGGAGGAGGCTTGGCTGGCCACTTTGGCACGACTAAAACCATGAAGATACTTAGGGAACATTTCTATTGGCCAAAATGATATGAATTACGTATGAAAATGGACATAAACTCGTATGTAATGCAGCAGAAATATTGTTGATCCTCATAACACTTGAATATGTGTAACACTCATAAGAAATAACCGAAAGTAGGGCAATTCGGCTTATGTAAACAAGAACAATATGAATGATTTATCAAACTAGACCTATAGTTTGATAAGGTAATCTTTCCTCAAGACTTATTGAGAATCGATTAGATTAAAACTCGAAAATGCGTCGAATTATAATCAAGTTTTGATGAAAATCATTCACCAAGGATAGAAATACAAAGTGTATTCTTGCACAACAACATTCAATGTCTTATTACAATGCTTACACAAGACTATATATAGGAGACTTCAAGTCTTCCCATAATAAAATAAAACAATTCAAAGATTTATAAAATCTTTGAATAATCAAAACAAATCAACAATAAAATACAAAAGGAACAACAATCATAATTTTACGGGAAACACAATCTCTAAAATGAGTAAAATACAAAGAAAAGACAAACACATAAAAAGAAACAAAAAAAAGTAGCAAACTGCCGGCAGGACACGGGACGTGTCGCTTGACACAGCCGCGGCGCGACAAGGACACTCAGCACGGGCGAGGCGCGACAAGGACGTCGATAGTGACTCGACCGTGTCCGCTTGACACGGTCGCGGCTTGACAGGGACGTCCGACAGTGACTCGTCCGACAGTGACTCGGTACGGGCGTGGTGCGACAAGGACGTTTGGCATTGACTAGACCGTGTCCTGGAACACGGTCGGGCGTCTGGGCAGTCGGTTCTGGCTTATCCGGAAGAGTTCGACTCGGCCGTGCCAGACGACACGGTCGAGTCCTGTGGGCAGTCGGTTTGGCTTATCTGGTACATCTTGGCACGGGCCGTGTCGGACGACACGGCAGAGTTCAGCAGGCAGTGGATTTCGACTTTCCGGCACAGCATGACACGGGCCGTGTCATATGACACGGGCCATGTCATATGACACGGCCGAGACTGAGAGTCCACGTCTTATGTCCGTTTTCTCGCCTAAATACGTAGTGGTCCGTGCATGGCGTGTTGTAAGGTCATTTACGTCGATCCATACTTCGTCTTCTGCATTCGTATTAATTGATTATGTATTATCTCCTCCTCTTTTAAAAGGAATTGTCCTCAATTCCGAAATTCCGTCATTATCGATGTAAGGCGAAAGGTCCCCAACATTAAAGGTTGCATGAATCCCATAATCTCCCGGAAGTTCTAATTTGTATGCGTTGTCGTTCACCTTTGCGATTACTTTAAACGGTCCCTCCGCTCGTGGCATTAATTTGTTCTTACGTTTACTTGGAAATCGTTCTTTCCTCAAATGCAACCAAACTAAATCACCAACTTCGAACAATCTCGGCCTTCTTTGTTTGTTCGACTTTCTTTTGTAAGCCTTGTTTATTTCCTTGATTCGATTACGTACTTGCTCGTGTAATTTCGTCATCGATTTCAGTTTTGATTCCGCATCCTTGTGCACTAACTCATCACTAGGCAATGGAATTAGATCTAACGGCATATACGGGTTTAGTCCGTAAACTACTTCGAACGGAGAGTGTGCCGTGGCATGAGTAGGAGAACGATTATAAGCAAACTCCGCATGTGCAAGTTTCAAATCCCAATCCTTTTGTGTCTTGCTCACAAGACCACGTAGTAAAGTGCCCAACGTTCGATTGGTTACCTCGGTTTGACCGTCCGTTTGTGGATGATGTGACGTGCTAAATAGTAGTTTGGTTCCTACCTTTCTCCACAAGGTGTTCCAAAAATAACTAAGAAATTTTGAGTCCCGATCCGAAACAATCGTTTTTGGAACCCCATGCAATCGTACGATTTCTCAGAAATACAAATCAGCGACGTTACTCGCATCGTCCGTCTTGTGGCAAAGCCACAAAGTGAGCCATCTTCGAAAATCGGTCTACAACAACCATAATAGTATCTCTCCCTCGTTGAGTACGAGGCAAAGCAACACTGAAATCCATAGAGACATCTTCCCACGGCCTTTCTGGAATCGGCAAAGGCATGTATACTCCCGGTTTGAACGAACTCCTAGCAATATGGCATGTTACACACTTATTAATTATGTCGTGTACATCCACTTGCATCTTCGGCCAATGAAAATGCTCTTTAAGTACCTCCAAAGTTTTAGCCGAACCAAAATGACCGGCCAAGTCTCCACCGTTAGCTTCCCGAACTAACAATTCCCGAATCGGGTGTTTGGGTAAACAAAGGCGATTTCCTTTGAAAATGAATCCTTCTTGCAACGTAAACTCTCCAAATGGGCCAGATTTACACCGAATGAAAACCTCACCAAAATCCATATCCCCATCATAACACTCCTTTAATGCTTCGAACCCAAGCAACCGAATGTCAAGAGTAGAGAGCAAGGCATACCGTCTAGACAAAGCATCCGCCACAACGTTGCTCTTGCCATCTTTATACTTCGATGAAAAATGGAATGATTGCAAGAATTCCACCCATTTAGCATGTCTCGGACTCAACTTTTGTTGACCGTTAATATATTTTAAAGACTCATGATCCGAATGTAGGATGAAATGTTTCGGCCGAAGGTAATGGCTCCAATGATCAAGAGCTCTCACAATGGCATAGAACTCCTTGTCATAAGTACAATAGTTGAGTCGAGCCCCACCCAATTTCTCCGAGAAGTATGCAATTGTTCGCCTCCCTTGGACGAGGACCGCCCCAATACCCACTCCACTTGCGTCACATTCTACCTCGAAAGGTTGTGAAAAGTCGGGTAAAGCCAAGATAGGTGCTTCACACATTTTCGCCTTCAATTTTTCAAATGCCCCTTGGGCAGCCCCGTTCCACACAAACGGTCCCTTTTTTAAACATTCCGTTATCGGACTAGAAATGGTACTAAAGTCTCGTATGAACCTCCGATAAAAAAAAGCAAGCTCGTGAAAGGATCGGACTTCCGTGTTGGTTTTGGGGGTAGGCCAAGATTTAATCGCCTCGATCTTGGTTTGATCAACCAACACTCCTTCTTTAGAAACGATGTAACCAAGAAAGGCTACACTCTCGACTAGAAACGAACACTTCCCCTTTTTCCCATAAAGTTTTTGATCCCTAAGGATCTCGAAGACTTTCCTCAAGTGTCGGGTATGCTCTTGCAATGATCGACTATAAATCAAGATGTCGTCCAAGTATACGATGACAAACTTTCCCAAAAACGGCTTAAGTACCTCATTCATTAATCGCATGAAAGTACTTGGCACATTTTGAAGGACAAAAGGCATGACGAGCCATTCATATAATCCATGTTTTGTCTTGAAAGCCGTCTTCCATTCGTCTCCTTCCCGCATGCGAATTTGATGATAGCCGCTTCTCAAATCAACCTTCGAAAAAATCACTGAACCATGCAACTCGTCCAACATATCATCAAGTCTCGGAATTGGGAACCGATATTTGATGGTTATATTGTTCACGACTCTACTATCTATACACATTCGCCATGACCCATCCTTCTTTGGAACAAGTAAAACTGGAACCGCACAAGGGCTCAAACTTTCTCGAACGTACCCGCTATTCATTAGCTCCTTCATTTGTTTTTGAAACTCCTTTGTCTCCTCGGGGTTACATCGATAGGCGGACTTGTTAGGGAGTGATGCACCCGGTACAAGGTTGACTTGGTGTTCAATCCCACGTAAGGGTGGTAAACCCGGCGGTAAGTCTTCCGGGAAGACATCCACAAATTCTCGTAGCAAGGTATCGATATCTCTCTTGCCTTGCACAATCATGTCAACATATCGTGTTTCTTTAATCATCAATATATACACACGCTCGCCATCGTCAATAGCGTGTCTCACCTCTTTCTCACTAGCAAACATAGTAAGCTTCGGTTTCTCTATTTGATTAGAACTCATCGATCGAATGGCTTGGGGTGCCATCGGTTTACGCACAATCTTTTTGCCTTTATCCCGTAATTCATATTCGTTACTCCTTCCTCGATGTAAAACGTCTCTATCAAATAGCCACGGTCGTCCCAAAAGTATGTGGCATGCATCCATCGGGAGTACATCACATAGTACGTTGTCACCATACGAGCCCATAGTTAATTCGACCCGTACTTGTTTCGAAACTTTCACCTTATTCCCATCATCGAGCCAATGCGCGTATGGTTTCGGATGAATAGTAGTGATGAGTCCGAGCTTCGCCACCATCTCACTTGAAGCAACATTCGTACAACTTCCTCCATCGATTATCAAACTACACCACTTGTCTTTAATTTGACACTTGGTGTGGAATATTTGATCTCATTGTTCCGTGTCCCTCGAAACTGTCTTGACTTGTAAAGTGCGAAGGACTAGACTCGTGTCATAGTCCGGAGCATTGTAAGCCTCGCACTCCTTTTCTTCTTCTTCGGTGTCTACGTCAAACACGTCACCGAGTCTTTCTTCTTCGTCCTCGGCCAATAATTCTTCCCGGACCTCAAGAGCCTCTCTTAGTGTCACCACCCATTTGTTCGGACATGCATTTTGGTAATGGTTGAACCCTTGACACTTGAAACATCGTACCTTCGCCAAACTTGTTTCCTTGGGTACGTAGGGAGCCTTAGGTGCCGTGACAGGGACATGACTTGGCGTGGTGCTTTTAGTACCCGAACTTGAACCGGCACTTGGATTCCCGAATTTGGAAGGAAATTCGGGCCTTGAAAACTTCAATTTATTTTGGGCTTCTATCTTCACACATAATCCACATAAAGTGTCGAAATCTTCATATGGGAATAACTCCACCGTGTTGGCTATGTTTTTGTTTAAGCCACGTAAAAAACGTGATATCTTTTGCTCTTTGTTTTCTTCTAGCTCTCCCATCAAGGCCAAACTTTCGAACTCTTCAATATATTCACCGACAGTTAGTTTGCCTTGCATGAAATCGGCAATCTTCCGGTATAAGGTTAACCGATGTGATGTTGGCACATACCTCTTACGAAGTTTTCTTTTTAAATAATCCCACGAACGTATTTTTGCTTTTCCTTCCCGAGCTCTTCGCGTCTTCACTCCTTCGAACCAAAGAGAATCACCCTTCCCTAACTTGAGAATTACATATTTGCAACGTTTCTCATCGTTAAGGTCTTTGAATTCGAACATGCGTTCAATCTTCCATTCCCACTCCAAATAAGCTTCGGGATCGGTACCTCCAACGAACTCCGGAAGTTCGTTTACTTTAAACTCATCCGCATGGTGTATTTGATGTGCGTCATCCCCACGTCTTGCTTGCATACGTGGTTCCGGTAGACCGCTTAGTACGTCCCAGAGTTTCATCAAGAAATCGGGATCGGAGAAATCCATAACAAGATTCAAGAGATAGTTTTGAACAAGAAATCTTCAATAAAAATTGCCAAGGAAATACCCTTGGGCTCCGATGCCACTAATGATATGAATTATGTATGAAAATGGACGTAAACTCGTATGTAATGCAGCGGAAATATTGTTGATCCTCACAACACTCGAATATGTGTAACACTCGTAAGAAATAACCGAAAGTAGGGCAATTTGGCTTACGTAAACAAGAACAATATGAATGATTTATCAAACTAGACCTATAGTTTGATAAGGTAATCTTTCCTCAAGACCTATTGAGAATCGATTAGATTAAAACTCGAAAATGCGTCGAATTATAATCAAGTTTTGATGAAAAGCATTCACCAAGGATAGAAATACAAAGTGTATTCTTGCACAACAACATTCAATGTCTTATTACAATGCTTACACAAGACTATATATAGGAGACTTCAAGTCTTCCCATAATAAAAGAAAACAATTCAAAGATTTATAAAATCTTCGAATAATCAAAACAAATCAACAATAAAATACAAAAGGAACAACAATCATAATTTTAGGGGAAACACAATCCCTAAAATGAGTAAAATACAAAGAAAAGACAAACACACAAAAAGAAACAAAAAAAAGTAGCAAACTGCCGGCAGGACATGGGCCGTGTCGCTTGACACGGCCGCGGCGCGACAAGGACACTCGGCACGGGCGCGGCGTGACAAGGACGTCGGCAGTGACTCGACCGTGTCCGCTTGACACGGTCGCGGCTTGACAGGGACGTCCGACAGTGACTCTTCCGACAGTGACTCGGCATGGGCGCGGCGCGACAAGGACGTTCGGCATTGACTCGACCGTGTCCTGGAACACGGTTGGGCGTCTGGGCAATCGGTTTTGGCTTATCCGGAAGAGTTCAACTTGGCCGTGCCAGACGACACGGTCGAGTCCTGTGGGCAGTCGGTTTGGCTTATCCGGTACATCTCGGCACGGGCCGTGTCGGACGACACGGCCGAGTTCGGCAGGCAGTCGATTTCGACTTTTTGGCATAGCATGACATGGGCCGTGTCATATGACACGGCCGAGACCGAGACTCCACGTCTTATGTCCATTTTCTCGCCTAAATACGTAGTGGTCCGTGCATGGCGTGTTGTAAGGTCATTTACGTCGATCCTTACTTTGTCTTCTGTATTCGTATTAATTGATTCCGTATCACAAAAATGCAAGGAGACGTAAATGATATCATGAGTAAATGTGTGACATGTCATATGGCGAAGAGCTCGTTTAAGCCGGGCATGTATATGCCTCTACCATTTCCGAATAGTCCATGGGAGGATGTTTCAATGGATTTCATTATTGCGTTGCCTCGTACTCAACGGGGTAAGGATGCTATTATGGTGGTCATAGATCGTTTCTCAAAAATGGCTCATTTTGTGGCGTGCCACAAGACCGACGATGCAAGCAATGTGGCCGACTTATATTTCCGAGAGGTGGTACGTTTACATAGAATCCCGAAGACTATTGTTTCGGATCGAGATTCAAAATTCCTTAGCTACTTTTGGAACACATTATGGAGAAAAGTGGGGACCAAACTCTTGTTTAGCACTTCGCATCATCCTCAAACAGACGGACAAATAGAGGTGACTAATCGAACGTTGGGAATGTTGTTGCGTGGTCTTGTAAGCAAGACACAAAAGGATTGGGATTTAAAACTTGCAGATGCGGAATTTGCGTACAATCGATCCCCCACTCATGCCACAGCTCACTCACCCTTTGAAATCATTTATGGTTTGAATCCGTACATGCCATTGGACTTGATTCCCTTGCTGATACAAATTCGCTCGGAAAGATGAATATGTATCGGTCGGAGTGTGTATAAGAATATCGTAGCGGAAGTCTTTTATGAGTAGGGTATTTCGGATGTAGTTTTTTTGGATGTAATATCGGATAAAGTGATAATATCAATCAAGAAGACTTGAACGATCAAGAACAAAGGTTTATCGAATTAGACCTATAATTCGATAAGATGATTTCTTCTCAAGACCTATTGAGAATCGATCGGATTAATACTCGAAAATGCGTCGAATAAAAATCAAGGTTCGATGAATCATTCACCAAGGATGAAAACACAAAGTGTAATCTTTTACTTCAACATTCCATTCCTTACAAGATTAACAAAGCCTACTTATAGAAGAACCCAAGCCTCCCTACCATAATTAAAGAAAACAATCAAAACAAATCAAAATAAAATACAAAGGGGAACACAAGATCATAATTTAGGGGAAACACAATCCCTAAAATGAGGAAAAAGGGAAAAGAAAAGACAAACAACACAAAAGTGTATAAAAAATGAAGGCTGCCGGCTGGACACGGGTCGTGTCTCTTGACACGGCCGCGGTGCGAGCATCATGGCCGACAGGACTCGATCGTGTCCTGGAACACGGCCGGGTTGTCTGGGCAGGTGTTCCGGCATTTCTAGGCGAGTAGGACTCAACCGTGTTGCCTAGCACGGTCGGGTTGGACGGCAGGCGTTCCGGCATTTCTGGGCGAGTAGGACTCGACCGTGTCGCCTGACACGGTCAGGTTCGGCCGACAGTGACTTTGCTTGTCCAGGACAGTGCGGCACGGGCCGTGTCGGATGACACAGCCGGGTTCGGCGGGCAGGCCTTCGGCATTTTCCGGCACAGCATGACACGGGCCGTGTCATATGACACGTTCGAGACCTGGCACCTTGGTCATTCTCGTTTTGTGTCCATTTTCTCGCCTAAAAATGTAGTCGCACATGTATGGCGCGTTGTAAGGCCGTTTACGTCGATCCTTGCTTCGTCTTCTTCATTTGTAATACTCGTTTTCGCATCAGTTTCCGAGCGATGAGTTATTCACAAAGAAGCGGAATCGAAACTTAAGTCCATGATGAAGCTACATGAGCAAGTGCGTAATCGGATCAAGGAGGTTAATGATGCCTACAAACGGAAGTCTAACAAACAAAGAAAATCGAGACAATTTGAAGTTGGCGACTTGGTTTGGGTACATTTGAGAAAAGAACGATTTCCGGCTAAACGCAAGAATAAACTTATGCCGCGAGCCGAGGGACCTTTCAAGGTAGTTGCTAGAATAAATGATAACGCATATAAGATAGAACTTCCGGGTGATTATGGAGTGCATGCTACTTTTAACATAGGTGATATATCTCCATATCTCGATGACGATGGGATTGCGAAATTGAGGACAGTTCCTTTTAAAAAGGGAGGGAATGATACGAAATCGACTATTCCAAGTGAGGAAGACGAAGTAAGGATCAATGTAAAACATACACCTTTGAGTAATGGATACGAGCCTTGGAGTAACGTTGGTGACCGGACTCAGGATAACTTAATTCATTATTATTTGGAAGAGATTTCAGCCGCCCCCTTTGTCCCTTTGGAATCGCGATATCCCCCACCAAATAATGGAGAGTAATATTTTATACACTTTGGGAGATTTGGAAGAAGAGCTCAGCCGTCCCTTTGTCCCCTTGAAATCGTGACAGCTCCCACCAAATCATGGAGAATAATATTTTATACACTTCAGTACCTTTTCTTTACATTTTTTATTAGATTGTAATCTTTCTATCTTTGACTAGCTAGTTTTCTCATGGATATTTAAGAACCATGTTTGGTGCTTGTAAGGCAGATCATGAAATCATCATAATACATTGTGTATTGTTTTAAAAGAGTTGGACGAGTTTCCTACTAAAATTTGGTTATTATTCAACGCGTTTTTGAATTTTAATCTGATCGATTCTCAATAGGTCTTGAGAAGAAATCATCTTATTGAATTATAGGTCTAATTCGATAAGGACCTATTTCCGGTCCTGTTTCGGTGAAATTGGCCCATTTTCGGACAATTCTTACATTTCATTCCATACTTAGAATTATTGATCGTGTTCCCTGTTCGCAAAAGACATTCCTCTTGCTTTCGATACAGGATTATATCTGATCGGGAGTTCGCATCAATTGCTATTCGATTGTCTGAAGTTTGCTTCCTGTTTCCGTTGCATCCGACCAAAACTTGCTATTTCGATTGCTGCTGTTTGGAGTTGGCTGTTCCGGTTCATTTCCACTCGGTCAATTCTTGTCTTGTGCGCGTGCTGTGTTGCTGTATTGAACTGTTTCTATCAGTTCCTGTCTTGAGCGCGTGCCGCCATCCATTATTGTTGTTGTATCGGCCGTTACTACGGGCCTCGATTGTGCCGTCGATTCCTTCCGACTTCGATCGTTTCGCTCGTCAGAAATGCCTTCCGCTCTTTCGATACAAGATTCGTATCATCATCCAATGACCGTGACCTACTGAACTGTAGGTGTTGGGAAACCAACCTCGAAGGTTCAAGCCCCAACTTACCCATAATGAGATAACCTAGTAACCGTGACCTACTGAACTGTAGGTGTTGGGAAGCCAACCGCGAAGGTTCAAGCCCCAAACTTACCCATAATGAGATCATCAATGTGACCGTGACCTACTGAACTGTAGGTGTTGGGAAACCAACCGCGAAGGTTCAAGCACCAAACTTACCCATAATGTGATCATCAACATGACCGTGACCTACTGAACTGTAGGTGTTGGGAAACCAACCGCGAATGTTCAAGCCCCAAACTTACCCATGATGAGATTATCAACATGACCATGACCTACTCAACTATAGGTGTTGGGAAACCAACCACTTACCCATAATGAGATCACCTAGTGACTGTGACCTACTGAACTGTAGGTGTTGGGAAACCAACCGCGAAGGTTCAATCCCCAAACTTACCCATAATGAGATCATCAACATGACCGTGACCTACTGAACTGTAGGTGTTGGGAATCCAACCGCGAAGGCTCAAGCCCCAAACTTACCCATAATGAGATCATCATCATGACCATGACCTACTGAACTGTAGGTGTTGGGAAACCAACCGCGAAGGTTCAAGCCCCAAACTTACCCATAATGAGATCATCAACATGACCATGACCTACTGAACTATAGGTGTTAGGAAACCAACCGCGAAGGTTCAAGCCCCAAACTTACCCATCGAGCACTACCCGATGCTAGCCTTCAAAACACAATTAATCACAAACGGCAACGATCACAAAATTACCGAATTCACAATAATGATAGTGTGCTACCTTGAGTCGGCCAACACGACAATAATAACTCACGGATGGACACCCTCCTCGGCGGTCCCAATTCAAATACCTCGATTGCTTTGGAATGGCCAATCGATAACAACGACTCAGTGGATGGGAACTATCATCAACAGTCCCAATTCAATACCTCGATTGTCTTGGAACGACAAATCAATAACAACAACTCAGTAGATGGGAACTATCCTCGACAGTCCCAATTCAATACCTCGATTGTCTTAGAATGACCAATCGATAACAACGACTCAGCGGATGGGAACTATCCTCGACAGTCCCAATTCAATACCTCGATTGTCTTAGAACGACCAATCGATAGCAATGACTCAGCGGATGGGAACTATCCTCGACAGTCCCAATTCAATACCTCGATTCTCTTATAATGACCAATCGATAACAACGACTCAACGGATGCCTCAGTGCCTTTAATTGGCTACCGACGATGAAAATGATAATCAAATACGTCAATGCCTTCAATCGGCCAATATAACATCAATAGAAAAACACAAATATCAATAACAACGATCACAACTATATCTAAATGGAACATTAGTCAACAATAACAATCGATACATCAATACCGCGAACCGGCTATCGACAACAATATTAACAACAAGTATCTCAATGCCTTGAACTGACCATTCACGAACAACAATAACATTTGGCATAATTGTCGAAGGGTATCGTCTCAAATAATCCCCTGATATGAACGAAAATCATGAAGAGACTACATCTTGAAATGATACAACACATTCATACACATACAAGATAACATTTATCTCATTGACCAGTACAAGTATAAAACTTGCTTCAAACTGAAGGCGATGAAATCCTCCAACGAACGACGAACGGCATCATCTGGCAATCGCAATCACTCGAACAACCTTGAATGAAATACAATTCATTCAATAACACAATATCAATAGAAAACAACACAATAACCTCGATTCAATCGCAGATCGATTAAATCACACAACGAAATATCATAGTCCTCGACTATGAATCCTAACATCCTCCAATCACTCTAATCACCTCAATGATTAATATGATCAAAATGTTCTTAACACTTGTGAAAAGATTTCAACAAGAATCATTAAGAACAACATCATATTAATCATCTCAAAATGATAATATCATCATCATCACCTCAAGAACATCATCAACACTACAAACATGATGTCTCTACCAATCACAATCACCAATTCCTCAAGAATTTTGGACTAATCAATAAGATTAACTTAACCATTTTAAGATTATGATAATTATCTTCATAACTCATCATAATCCTACACTAAAATGATTATAATCTCTCAAGAACACAACCAACATCAATAATCATGTCAAAGCTATGTTAATCATCTAAAAATCTTAACATAACTCTTCCTAAACATGATTATAATCCCCAAGTATTATTAAACATCAAGAATATAATAAACCTCAAGTCATGTACATCATATTCTTCATCAGAAGTTCATAAACACTAAACAATCAAACCATCCTCCAATAATCACTAGCTACTCGAGGTAATCAACAACAACATCATCATAATCTCGAGTTAAACACAAGATCAACCAACATACCTCTTGAAAGTGAAGAACAACCTCAAACCCTTCAAGAAACACCCTAATCTTCAAGCTCCCAAGCTCTAATCCAAGTTAGGAAGCTCCAAAACAAGTTGGAAGGAATTGGAAATCACTAAGGGATGCATAGGGATGATTTCCAGAGAGAGAAATCGAAAATGGGTCGTGAAGAAATAAAAGACGAAATGATACGAATTCGCCAGGAAAAGTGAATAAGTATCGGACGGAGTATATGTAAGTGTATGATAGCGGAAGGCCTTTTACGAGTAGGGTGTTTTTGGATGTATTTTATGGGAATAATATTCGATATAACAATAAAAAAATTGAACAAGAAGACTTGAACGATCAAGAATAAGGGTTTATCGAATTAGACCTATAATTCCATAAGTGATTTCTTCTCAAGACCTATTGAGAATCGATCGGATTAATACTCGAAAATGCGTCGAATAAAAATCAAGTTTCGATGAAAAGCATTCACCAAGAAAAACACAAAGTGTATTCTTTCAACATTCAAATTCATAATCTGGTTACAAGGCTAATGATAGACTAATTATAGGAGATGTAGTCTAAGTCTACTAAGGAATCAAACAAATAAAGAAAATAATTTAAAGATTACAAAATCTTTGAATAATCAAAACAAATCAAATAAAAAAAAAAGAAACATAAATCACAAAACATGTGAACACAATCCCTAAAAGAGTAAAGAAAGGAAAAGAGAAGACAAAAATACACAAATGTGTATAAAATAAGGGGGCTACCGGCAGGGACTCGACCGTGTCCCGAGACAGCCGCGGCACGGTCGATAGGCATCGGCAGGACTCGACCGTGTCGCCTGGAACACGGTCGGGTGTCTGGACAATCAGTTCCGGCAGTTGTGGGCGAGTAGGACTCGACCGTGTCGCCTGGCACGGTCGGGTTCGGCCGACAGGCGTTCTGGCCTTTCTGGGCGAGTAGGACTCGACCGTGTCGCCTGGCACAGTCGGGTTGGACGGGCAGACGTTCCGACAGTTCTGGATGAGTATGACTCGAATGTGTCGGACGACACGGCCGAGTTCGGTCGGTAGTGCTTCGACAGTTTCCGGCAAAGCGTGACACGGGCGTGTCCTGGGACACGGTCGAGCTCGGCAGCTTGGTCCTTTTACGTCTTGTGTTCGTTTTCTCGCGTAAAAATGTCGCCGTACGTGCATGACGCGTTGTAAGGCCATTTACATCGATAGTAGGGGTTTTCAGAGAATCTCCAACAAAATAACTATCATGAGCTATAAAGAAATAATAATCATTTTGTGAGTCAGAACTGTTATCATCCTGGTGGTCGGACTCATCGGACGCCACTTCAAGACATGGAAAAAACGCTTCGTCGTCGATTCTCATGTCAAAATCTTGGTAAGGCTCAAGATATAGATGTTCCGGAATCATAACATCTTCTTGCTCCGTATCAAGAACTGAAAACAACTCATTAGAGTCTGCATCATAAATTGGACGAAAATATTCAAAACAACTTTCATCAAGATATGGATCGTCGTCGGGCACAACATCAAAAATGGGAAGCATTAATGATTTCACGTCGGGTTCACCATCAAAAATGGGAAACACGGGATCAGTTATAGGTTCCTTTTCGTCAAATGGTTCTGCATCAAATACTGGTGGCCCTTCATAATCCGGCCCAATTTCCGTGACACTGTCAGGCTTCTCATAATTAAAATAATTTTGTCCATGCTCATAATAGCAAGATCCAAGTTCTTCAATTATGGAAACACGGCTCAACTCATCTTCTTCGTTGTATTGCGCCGTTGAAACCTCTGTCTCGTCTACTTCATTGAAAATGGTGGAAGGGACATCGTCTTCATCGAAAAAAAGCTTTGCTGGAAATTCTTCGATGGGGAAAAACCTTAGATCAAAGATCGACGGCGGGATGTCGAAGGATTGGTGGTGGGGGGACAACGACTGGTGGTAAGATGTGGATTTGAACCTTCGTTTGAAATATTTTCTGAATTTTTGCTAATCTTTAATTTTAGGCTTACGTTGTTGTGAACGGGACTGTTTCAGTTTTTGCCACCAGAAGGCGGCGCTACCGCGGAGGCGCCTTGTCACCAGCGAAACGCGGCAGTTGATCGGGGCAGCCTTAAAGTCCGAGTGCTCCTCACAAGCATGGAGCCAATCTATGCATGCATCTGGATTACTAGATCCGTGAAACTCCGGTATGCTGCGGAATTTGGCCAGGAAATCAATATCGTTGAACTTCATTATGCTGAAAGACCAAGAACATTAACTGAATTAAGAAATTCAGGTGTGGTCTCTGACGACAAGAGTCAAGAGATATTTCGTTAACACGCAATCATTGAATAAATCGCCCAAGGAGATGACCTTGGGCTCCGATACCACTTATGATACGAATTCGCCCGGAAAAGTAAATAAGTATCGGACGGAGTATATGTAAGTGTATGATAGCGGAAGGCTTTTTACGAGTAGGGTGTTTTTGGATGTATTTTATGGGAATAATATTGGATATAACAATAAAAAAATCGAATAAGAAGACTTGAACGATCAAGAATAAGGGTTTATCGAATTAGACCTATAATTCGATAAGTGATTTCTTCTCAAGACCTATTAAGAATCGATCGAATTAATACTCAAAAACGCATCGAATAAAAATCAAGTTTCGATGAAAAGCATTCACCAAGAAAAACACAAAGTGTATTCTTTCAACATTCAAATTCATAATCTGGTTACAAGTCTAATGATAGACTACTTATAGGAGATGTAGTCTAAGTCTACTAAGGAATCAACCAAATAAAGAAAATAATTCAAAGATTACAAAATCTTTGAATAACCAAAACAAATCAAATAAAATAAAAAAAGAAACATAAATCACAAAACATGGGAACACAATCCCTAAAAGAGTAAAGAAAGGAAAAGAGAAGACAAAAATACATAAAAGTGTATAAAATAAGGGGGCTGCCGGCAGGGACTCGACCGTGTCCCGAGACACGGCCGCAGCGCGGTCGACAGGCATCGGCAGGACTCGACCGCTTCGATACCACTTATGATACGAATTCGCCCGGAAAAGTGAATAAGTATCGGACGGAGTATATGTAAGTGTATGATAGCGGAAGGCTTTTTACGAGTAGGGTGTTTTTGAATGTATTTTATGGGAATAATATTAGATATAACAATAAAAAAATCGAACAAGAAGACTTGAACGATCAAGAATAAGGGTTTATCGAATTAGACCTATAATTCGATAAGTGATTTCTTCTCAAGACCTATTGAGAATCGATCGGATTAATACTCGAAAACGCTTCGAATAAAAATCAAGTTTCGATAAAAAACATTCACCAAGAAAAACACAAAGTGTATTCTTTCAACATTCAAATTCATAATCTGGTTACACGGCTAATGATAGACTACTTATAGGAGATGTAGTCTAAGTCTACTAAGGAATCAAATGAATAAAGAAAATAATTCAAAGATTACAAAATCTTTGAATAATCAAAACAAATCAAATAAAATAAAAAAAAGAAACATAAATCACAAAGCATGTGAACACAATCCCTAAAAGAGTAAAGAAAGGAAAAGAGAAGACAAAAATACGCAAAAGTGTATAAAATAAGGGGGCTGCCGGTAGGGACTTGACCGTGTCCCGAGACACGGCCGCGGCGCGGTCGACAGGCGTCGGCAGGACTCGACCGTGTTGCCTGGAACACGGTTGGGTGTTTGGACAGTCAGTTCCGGCAGTTGTGGGCGAGTAGGACTCGACCGTGTCGCCTGGCATGGTTGGGTTCGGCCGACAGGCGTTCCGGCATTTCTGGGCGAGTAGGACTCGACCGTGTCGCCTGGCAAAGTCGGGTTAGATGGGCAGACATTCCGGCAGTTCTGGATGAGTATGACTCGACCGTGTCGGACGACACGGCCGAGTTCGGTTGGCAGTGCTTCGGAAGTTTCCGGCACAGCGTGACACGGGCGTGTCCTGGAACGCGGTCGAGCTCGGCAGCTTGGTCCTTTTACGTCTGGTGTCCGTTTTCTCGCCTAAAAATGTCACCGTACGTGCATGACGCGTTGTAAGGCCATTTACGTCGATCCTTGCTTCGTTTTCTTCAGTTTGACTAGTCAATTTCGTATCACGAAACATTTCTTTATAATCTGCACAGCTCATTACGGCCGCTATACAACACACTTAACATACATTATATGTGTAACGTACGTTATCACCTCTACGTAGCGTACGTTGTACTGCCAGAACTCACTGCCCCAAAATGAACCATGCATTACGTACATTATAGCATAAGCTGATACGGGATTGATGAGCTCGAATGAAGAAGATGAGGTGATGATCGACGTGAGCGATCATGCAGCCTGCCATGCATCCCAGACTACTTATTTGGGCGAAAACGAATGCGAGTCTTGGCGTGACTTTGTTGCTCGGGAGGGTTTAGTTTATCATTGCATTATTATTTTCATAGTGTGACGTAGTTAAATAAAAGGGTGCGTGTTAGGAAAAACAAACACCCTGTATCGAATCAGCCGGGATACCCGATCCCTGTATCGATTGTTATTTGTTATTGAGAAGGTTTTGACATATATGCCAAATACAGTAAAGGAAAACTGTATCGAGGATTCAAGGATTTATCATGTATCAAGACTCCTCGAATCAAAGATAAGTGAAGCTCGTCGATCTGACAAGAAGACTTGTAATAGATCAAGTATGGAAAACTGTCTCGATGCCCTAAATACAGTCACCTTCCATACAGTTCACAAAAGGACAAAGAAGAACACAAGTCAAGTTCCGTTGAACAAAGAAGTATTTAAATACTCAAGGATAAAGTATTTAAATACATCGTCTTCAGATCTTGAGAATCCCGCGAAATCCGGATCATGTCATATTCCCGTTGAAGGAAATCTTATTCAAACGGACATCTCAACGGATACTTTCTTGAGGCTATATATATATATCCTTGAAGACATTGAAGATCGATTACCAATTACGAATCAAAGTAACTCTCAAAGCTATCAAGTTATCATCCGAGCAAACATATCTCCAAAGCATATCGCAAGTTAAAACGAAAGAGATATACGGTGCTCAAACATCAAGAACAGCTATCATCGATCTTGATATTCAAAGTCACGTTCTTACCGGCTACCTAACCTTTTACCTCCGTAAAAACCGAGCTCGTGTGAACTCAACAAGTTATTCGACTGTGTGGGACGAATAAGGACGAAGCTTTGGAACCGTGTGTGAAGAAGCTAGTCAAGAAGGAAGCTTTAACCAATCTGTGAACGGTTGAAAGTGATATTCTTTGTATCAACTGTGAACGATACAAGGATAGGTTTGTTTATAATTACGTAGTTGTGTACGCAGAATTATATAATAAACTTTACTCTCGTGTGGAGGACCAGTGGACGTAGAGGGGTTTACCTCGAACCACTTAAATTACTGTGTCATTTACCTTCAGCTTTTACTGTTTGAAATTACTGTGATATATTAAGTATACACCTAATACTCTGTTGCTGTATCCACGGCAACTAACTGTATCCAAGACTTCCGCTACGCACTCAGATTTAGATTCCATACAGTTTGTTGTTTAAACGATTTCCCAAACTGTATCCAGTATACTTAAGTGGCCAACAAGTGGTATCAGAGCATTAGTTTCGTATTTTCACATTTTTGGATGCAGGTGTTACGTATTGAACAATGGGAAGGACCAACTTAGAACATTTGATGAAAAATCAGATGAAGGAATATTCGTAGGATACTCCTCCGTCAGCAAAGCTTTCAGAATCTTTAATAAAAGGAGGCTGACGATCGAGGAATCAGTTCATGTAGTGTTCGACGAACCACACCATGACCCTACAGGAGTAGATGATATCACTCAGGACATTCACCATCTATCTATCTTGGATCCACCTACACCGATAGAACCTGTAGTTGATTTAGAAATCAACCCCGCAGCTGTAAGAATCGATGTGGATGAAGCTGACGCTATTCAAGCTGAAGCTGTACCCACAGAAACTTTCGATACAGTACGGGATCCGGAACTAGAACCCGACCGAAGATGGTTGAGAGATCACCCGCAAGAGCTGATCATTGGAAACATTAATGCCGGTGTTTCTACTCGTAGGAGAATACAGAGTACACAAGGAAATGTACTTTGTGCACAAGAAGAATCTAATGCTGAAATCTCACAGTTTCCTGAATGGAAATCTCAATCCGAACTTAGGAGACTCAATATGTGCACTATCGCTGTATTCTTAGCCCAGTCCGAACCTGTTTCGACCATAGACGCTCTTAACAACTCTCATTGGATAACATCTATGGAAGAAGAGCTTAACGGTTTCGAAAGAAACAATGTATGGTATCTTGTACCCAGACCGACACACCAATCGGTTATAGGAACCAAATGGGTATTTCGAAACAAAAAGGATGGAAATGGACTTATCATAAGAAACAAATCCAGACTAGTAGCACAAGGCTATTGTCAGGAAGAAGGAATCGACTATGATGTAACCTTCGCCCCTGTAGCGAGACTAGAAGCCATTCGGATATTTTTAGCCTTTGCCGCCCATAAGAGTTTCATCGTATACCAAATGGACGTCAAGAGTGCTTTCCTGAATGGAGAGCTTTCAGAAGAAGTTTATGTTGAACAACCACCAGGGTTTGCCAACACAGACGGTATCGATCTAGTTTACAGGCTAAGGAAAGCCTTGTACGGACTTAAACAAGCCCCTAGAGCCTGGTACGAAACCCTGTCCCAGTATCTAACCAACAACGGATTTGAGAAAGGTGCTGTCGACAAAACCTTGTTCAAAATACAGGAAGGTGATGACCTTTTAATGGTACAAATCTATGTTGATGATATTATTTTTGGTTCAACTAACCTTGCTCTATGTCAGAGGTTCTCACATCTCATGCAAAGCAAATTTGAAATGAGTATGATGGGGGAACTTAGTTATTTCCTAGGTTTGCAGATAAAGCAGATGCCTACAGGTATATTCATCAACCAGGAGAAATACAGCAAGGAGCTTCTCAACAAATTTGGAATGAACACTTCCAAATCTTCGCCAACCCCCATGAGCACTTCCGTGCAAATTAGTGCTGATGAAGCCGGAAAGCCGTTTGACCAATCACTCTACAGGAAGCTCATTGGTTCGCTCCTGTACCTAACGGCTAGCAGGCCCGATATCCAGTTTGCTGTTGGAGTGTGTGCGAGATACCAAGTTGCACCTAAGGAATCACATTTCAATACAGCTAAACGAATCCTGAAATACGTCAAAGGAACAGTCGATGCAGGACTGTGGTATCTAGGGGTGTATTTCGAACCGAACGTTCGTGAAAATTTTGTGAAAATATTCGGTTAACGTTCAGTTCGTGTCCGGTTCGGTCAAATTCGAACAGTTCGCGAACATGTTCGTTATATACACGAACCGAACACGAGCAAAATAATATATGTTCGTTAGTTCGCGAACAGTTCACAAACAAAGGGTTCTTTATATATTTATTAATAATTTTACAATAATTAATAAATATAATTAATAATCTTACAATAATTAATAATTTTACAATAATTAATAAATATATATACAAAATAAAACCTACCATTCCAAAACCCTTAATTCCTAAATATACCATCTTTTTTTTTTAATTTTTTAATTATTATTGCTTGTACTTTAGTCTTTTTTTTTTTATATTTTAGAAAATAAACGAACAAACGAACGATCAAAACGAACCGAACAATCGAACGCTAACGAACGAACCCGAAATATGTGAAATTTTAACGAACCGAACACGAACAAGTGATTTGCAATTTTATCGAACACGAACACGAACCGAACGAACCAAATCCTTAACGAACGAACGTTCGTTAAAGTCACTTTTCAGTTCGTTCGGTCCGGAATACACCCCTAGTGGTATCCTAAGGAAGGCGGATTCGATTTAGTTGGATACAGCGACTCGGATCTCGGAGGCTGCAAGCTAGATAGGAAGAGTACAAGTGGAACTTGTCACTTTCTCGGACCTAGACTCGTTTCTTGGTTCAGTAAAAAGCAATTGGCTAACTCTCTTTCCACGGCTGAATCAGTACTATGTCTTGGTAGGCTGTGTATCAGATCCTTTAGATGCAAAGAACAAGCTGCCGATTATGGAATCGATGCTAGATACACTCCAATCATATGTGATAGCACGAGTCCAATTGCAAAAACGCACAATCCTGTATTGCACTCGAGCACAAAAAATAACAACATGAAGCATCATTTCATCAGGAATCATGTCGAGAACAAGGATGTTCGCTGGAAAAAGTCCATACAGACATATCCAAATTGGCCGACTTTTTCACCTATCCTCTCGACACAGCAAGATTCAAATTGCTAAGAACAGAATTAGGAATACAGCAGCCTGAATCCCTGTAATTACATTTTCTGCTTTTACTCAACAATTGAGGGGGAATGCTGTAAGACCCGTGAATACAGTATCCAACATTAATTATATGTACACTCAGAATCATCAGTACAGTACTGTAGCGAACGAAGGCATATGAATTTTACAGCTGATGTGTGCAATAATTAAGGGGGAATACTGTAGGACCCATGAATACAGCATTAATCCAAATATTGCTGTATGGAATTTAAAACCTATTAGTACCTTTTTAAGGGGGAACGCTGTATCGACGCGGAGAACAGCACATACTATGGGATTTCGATTCAGTATATAATATAATATTATTTCCTTTTTAAAATAATTTTTGTCCACGTGCCCTGTTTTACGTCAAACGTCATGTTCATTAAATGCCTTACACGACATCTGGACAACTGAATCTCAAAAGCCGCGATGTTTTTAAATTGTTTATTATTTTTAAACCGCCGTTTTAGGCATTTAGGGTAATCAACCTATGTCAGAAGTGGGACCCGCTGTATTTTAAAACCTTTTAATGGATTAGCGTACCAGTTACACTAAATCCATCCTGACCGTCGATTTCAAAACCGGTTCCCATCCCTTAAAATCTGACCATTCGTACTCTGCAAAACCCTATTTCGCCGCCCAAGTATAAAAGGACTGTATCTGCCATTAGAGACTCTTTACGCTTTCTGCAAATTACAAGAGATCTCAAGCACACAGCCTACATATTTTCTGCATATTCACTGAGAATTTCTACTGTTTTCTTCCACCTTCGTTTTAAGAAAACATCCATGGCTACTCAATCTTCATCCCCCGTTCTGAAGAAAACTTCCAGCATCATTGATGGCCGGATCTTCTCTAAACCAGTCATCATCGAGCGTATAATCTCGGAAATCAACGACACTGAACCGATGGAGTATATCATTACTCGTCTTGAACAACAAGGACTCTATCGCTTTGGAAGCAAAATCGCCGACAAATACGACGCTCATCTAGTTGAGGAATTCTACCTCAACGCTGCCGTTCGTTTTCTCTCACTAGCCCAGGGAGGACATGTTGCTGACATCACCGCAACAGTCCAAGGAGTGCAAGTCTGCATCAATCGTGATTTACTTCAGAAAATCTACAGGCTGCCCGCCGACGGCCTGACCATGGACCAGCTTGAGACGTTTGGGTCTCAAGAGCTGATTACCAAGTTTTATGGACTTTTTACCGGGTCCAAAGTGGTTGACATGGTGACAACCACTTGCCACAAGAAAAATCTTCTTCTTCATTTCGTTTATCTCCACGATTTCTGTTCCAGGATCATTGAAAATCGAACCGGTGCGTTCGAGATGTGCACGAATCTTAGGTTCAGAATGATGGTCGCTATCTTGACCTGTGAAAAGGTCAATTGGTGCCAAATCATTTTGAAACGACTTCAGGAAGAGGTGTGCAAACCAGCCACCCAAAAGAAATCATTTGGTTTAATGCTAAACTACATTCTGACAAGGTGCGGAGTCCAGCAATCCGCCGATGCCAAGAAAAACAGCTCACGGATATATTTAGGAGGCGTCAAACCCTCTGCTTATAACCAGAGCACAATGCATGCCAACCAACCGAGAACAAGGCACATGCCTATTTCTGACAACCCCAGAGACGAAACCGTGAAGGTCCCTGACTTGGAATCTTCAAAGAAGAAGCGCAAGCGTTCTCACAGCAAGAAGCACTCTGCTGATGAGAAGTCGAAGAAGAGACTCCGGAGGCTCTCAAAAATCAAAGCCAAACACTCCGAGGATGTCTCGCCCGTGGCGCAACCCACTGATATAGCACCCCAGGGGCCAACCCCTGCGGAAGAGGTGTCTCCTTCTGCATCGACAGCAGATCCCGAGCCTTTGGCAGCTACGACGGATATAGAGACATCTGCCAACATTCAAGACGTTAGCACGTCGGCTGCCCATTCGGAGCCAAAAGCTACTTCTCCTCTACGGGATTCCACACCCGTGCAGGATCCAATTTCCTTCGGGGCACCATCCCCTGCAAGGAGTCCATCTTCCGTACAGGATCCCATACTGCACTGAATCCTCGAAACAGCGTCTCCAGACGTGATTCAAAGTCCCTCCCCAGACTCAATTATAAATCAAACACTTCTTTCAGTACAAATTGAACAGGCGTACGAAAGATTTCTGCAATGGAAAAGCTTTAGGCTAGCTCCGTACGACACTCTGTACAACTGGAGCGAATGGAGCCACGAAGAGCGATTTGTCTCCGAAGTAACTGACTCAACTGAAATTGAGGCACTACTTCGATGGGACAACGCTTCTTGCAAAGATCTCATTGAAAGCCACCTGTTGCACAAATCCGACGCCAGAAGAAAAGGAAAGAAGAAGTCAGAGGACTCTCCCATCAATCCAAAAGACGACGACGACCACGACTCAGACGACGACGACAATGCTCTTCAAGCAGGTCTGAGAATGAGCCGTGAAGAGGCTGAAGCCCAAGCCTTCTCTCCACCCAGAAAAGACGAAGGGCCATCTACCCAAGCTAATCCACCTTCGCCACAAATGAGAACATTCCGCATCAGAGGAATCAGTCCCTCCAGTCGAGGAAAATCAAGATATTTTGGAACAGGCACCCGAGCCTGTTGCGACCGAAGAAGCCATTCCTGCAAGGCAACAGGAGGATTAAGTCCCTCCTGCATCCACATCTGCCGCAGAACCTTCGCCACAGGACGCTTCTGAACCAACTGTCGCCATTCCACAAGAAGCTACTCCCGCCCCTGCAACCTTGGAATCCGAGGACGGTAACGAACCTGAGGATATCCAACCTACTTCACGTCCATCCGTGAACGTAAGGAGGTTAAACTGTGCTGAAGACTTCGCCCAGCCTGACTCTCCTATCTCTGCTGCACGCAAAGAGCGCCTGCGAGCTCTTGGCCTTCGGGATCGTATTTATCCAAGATGCGATTAACGCTCTCTCTTCCGTAGAAAAGGCATCAATCGATGCACACCTCGCAGCTGAAGAAATGACAACTCGTCAACACGAAGTATCTCGAGTTGTTGATGCATTCATTCTTCTCGCTGTATGTTCAAGCAAGCCTTGAAGATTATGGAGGATAAACAAGCGCAATCTGCGAAGGAGGAAGCTTCAAAGACAAGAATTGCTGAAGCCAAGACACTGTGCAATGATAGAGAATACAACAAGTGCGCATGACAAATCCATTCAAGAGATGTCGCACTCTTTCCTCCCTTGTTGAAAGAATAAACAGATCGAGACCAAACAGACGCCGCTCTTGAAATCCCGCAAAGTCTTGATGAAGCCAAAAGGGGGAAGAAGCACGAGAAGTCGCAAGGAGAATAAGACCGCAACAGAAAGGGAATTTGAGGTCGCTCGAGCAAGATTGCCGCCGAATTGAACAAGCTAGCACCTCAACCCCAAAGCTTTAGAATTTCGTGCTCAGCACTGTAATTCCATGACCCAAATGTCCCTTGGCAAAATCTTGTTCAAAGACCTTCTAAATACGTCGCCAACCAACCGCAACCCAACCGCCGAAGAAGTGAAGCACCGGAGGAAGAATGAATCGATGAGATATTTTGTCGACTCATCGTGGAATCCGCCATCTTCAAAAATTATAAAACGTTGGCGGAAGCGCAGATAAATTTTCGAAGATGCTCAAGAAGGTAAGCTCCTCTCCAAGTCGAAATGAAATCAAAACATAGAAGAGGAGATCGGGTCACCCATCCAGAGGATCGATACTTGCCTTTGATCGTTCATATGAAGGAAGAGCGATTTACCAGGAACGAGGCATTGATTCACTTCAAAACTGGTGGCGCGGCACCGAGTATGAGCCAGGAAAGAGACCTTGGAGGCATGCGGATCAAAGATAAAAAGCTGAAATTTATGTATATTATTTTTGTTTTTGTAATTTCTATTCGACACAAACTTTGTACTCAATCTTTTTGAATATCAATAAAATAGTTTGTTTGTCTTGAAAGATTACAACTCGTAATCTACCGTGTTAATGTATGATTACTTAAAATTGTTTGATAGGAATCTCAAGTTAGATAAAACTTGATTGAAAAATTAAGCTGTACGAACTAGTCTACGAACAGTTCATAGTTTCAGTTGTAAACTTAGAATACATTGTAAGATTGTGCCTGCGCGCCAATCATAGGCTTAAGTTGTAATAAATCTCAAACTATATCGAACATGCCTGCGAGCAGTTCATTATTGTAGACTAAGTCACTAAGTCAGACCTATTGACAAGAGACCAAGAAATCTGCCAAGAGTCATCGAAGAAGAATGCTTCATGAGGAAGGTTTTGGCATCATCAAGAAGACTCGAAGAGTTGAAGTAAGTTAGTCTTGGCAAATTGTCAAAAAGGGGGAAATTGTTAGGAAAAACAAACACCTCAGATCGAATCACCGATACCCGATCCTGTATCGATTGTTATTTGTTATTGAGAAGGTTTTGACATATATGCCAAATACAAGAAAGGAAAATCAGACGAGGATTCAAGGATTTATCATGTATCAAGACTCGCTCGAATCGGCATAAGTGAAGCTCACAAGACAAAGAAGAAGACTTGTAATAGATCAAGTATGGAAAACTGTCTCGATGCCCTAAATACAGTCACCTTCCATACAGTTCACAAAAGGACAAAGAAGAACACAAGTCAAGTTCCGTTGAACAAAGAAGTATTTAAATACTCAAGGATAAAGTATTTAAATACTGTCAGTCTTCAGATCTTCAGAATCCCGCGAAATCCGGATCATGTCATATTCCCGTTGAAGGAAATCTTATTCAAACGGACATCTCAACGGATACTTTCTTCAGAGGCTATATATATATCCTTGAAGACATTGAAGATCAGTTACCAATTACGAATCAAAGTAACTCTCAAAGCTATCAAGTTATCATCTGAGCAAACATATCTCCAAAGCATATTGCAAGTTAAAACGAAAGAGATATACAGTGCTCAAACATCAAGAACAAATTTATCATCGTATCTTGATATTCAAAGTCACGTTCTTACCGCTACCTAACCTTTTACCTCTCGTAAAAACCGAGCTCGTGTGAACTCAACAAGTTATTCGACTGTGGGACGAATAAGGACGAAGCTTTGGAACCGTGTGTGAAGAAGCTAGTCAAGAAGGAAGCTTTAACCAACTGTGTGAGCGGTTGAAAGTGATATTCTTTGTATCAACTGTGAACGATACAAGGATAGGTTTGTTTATAATTACGTAGTTGTGTACGCAGAATTATATAATAAACTTTACTCTGTGTGGAGGACCAGTGGACGTAGAGGGGTTTACCTCGAACCACTTAAATTACTGTGTCATTTACCTTCAGCTTTTACTGTTTGAAATTACTGTGATATATTAAGTATACACCTAATACTCTGTTGCTGTATCCACGGCAACTAACTGTATCCAAGACTTCCGCTACGCACGCAGATTTAGATTCCATACAGTTTGTTGTTTAAACGATTTCCCAAACTGTATCCAGTATACTTAAGTGGCCAACAGTGCGACATGTGCAGCCATGTTTTATTTATTTGGTTTTGTTTGTTCATTTTAGTAATTTTCCTTAAACGCTGGCTAAAATTGTTTAGGGGCGTTTTAGGAAATAGCCTTTTTATGTGTTGTTAGGGTTAGAGGGCTATAAATAACCCTCTAGTTCGGCCGATTTATGCATGATATATGAAAGTTTATCTTGCTCTCTTTGAGTTCTAAATTGTTTGACGAGTTTCAAGCAAATTCTTCGTTATTATTCGATGCATTCTCGACTTCTAACGTGATCAATTCTCAATAGGTCTTGGGAAGAGATCGTCTTTGTCGAGTTATAGGTCTAGCTCGACAAATCATTATGATGTTCGAACGATCGGAGCTGTTCTCGTTCGGCCGGAATTTTCTTAGTCGTTCGTGCTGTTGTGTCCATCGGGTTGCTGTTTGTTCCCGTTCGTGAAAATTTTTCTTCCGCTCGCCTGATAGACATTCATATCATTAGTGGCATCATAGACCCGGTTCATGTCTTTTGGCGTTATGGATTTCAACGACGCTGACTTCTTGGTGAAACTTCGCGACGCGTTTCGTAACATACCGGAACAACGCGACCAGCGTTGGCAGCCCAGACGGGGAGACTACGAACGCCCTCCACGACATACCGACGAGTTCAAGGTGAACGAGCTTTCGGAGTTCGTTGGCGGTAACGACCCTGAAGTTTACTTGGAATGAAAACGTAAGATTGATCGCATGTTCTAGTTTAAAGATCTGGACGATGAGAAACATTGTAAGTATGTGGTTATGGTGATTGTGCGGTGATTGTGTGGCGCTGATTCAATCAACCTTGGCCAATGGGCTAGAACTTGTTGGTGGTATTAAGGTTTTGAGATGTAGATTGCGTATGCGGTCCGGGTGAAAGTAGTTATATAGTGTATTTTGGAAAATTAGGAATATTATCGATTCCTATATTCTTTTAAGAATGAGATTTTTAAATATCAATTTTAACCGTTGAGGAAGTATGTTTAAAGTAGGGTTTGAAACTCTTCAAATGGAGAAAAACTACGATGTGATATCGTTACATCAAACGAGTACGTATTCGGTGGAAATCTTTTCTTTTCGATTAAACAAGTAGTAGAAGAAGAAGGATCTTCATTTTATCTAAGTTCTAAGAAATTTTTGGAAACATTTCGGAGTATAGACGTCTTCAAAAATGTTAAAAATATAGATTGTGGGTGCATCATTTAAAGCCTCCTCTTCTAATAAGAGTAAAGTAACTACGGGTTTTGGCAAAACATAGCTCGCCCTCTTATTTTGCTGGTACCACAGTCGTAAGTTGTGGGATCGTGTGTCATGTTTGGACACACGTTTGGTTTCGATTCAGATCATTGCGTGTTTGTTGTCTTAGTGGGTATGGTTCTGATGATGAATTTTGGTTGGTATAGGTATGGCGCGCGCTATTGTGCAGAATTGGAGCACGCTACCTTGGGGATGGCGTACACTAATCTGTCTGGCATATAAACCGGACATCAATCGTGATTTATCATTTCCACTCTTTTTATTTTCTCCGCGGGTGACACCACAGTGTGAATCGAAGGCGACTCGGGATCGTGATCTTGGCCGATTTTGTTCCGTTTAAAGGTGTTTTGGAGTATAACGTTATATAATCTATTGCTCTTCGTCGGATCGAAGCAATTCCGTGATTCTCTTGAGTTAACCATTTTGAATATTTTGTGCTTGATCTCCATTTCAACCCGATTGTGATGAATCAATTGATGTTAAATGTTGTTGTTGGGTATGTCATATGAATGGTATATCCACAACTCCGACTTGTTCAACTCGGTTGACGATTCTAAAGATGCTGAGGAACCATGAACGATTAACGTTCGATCAAATGTCCGTAAACTATCGGTGAACAAAGAAAACGATCAAGGGTGTCTCGTACCCCAGATGATGGCAGGCGATGCTTTCATAATACATCGAATTGTTAATGCTTCCGACAATTTTGGTTTTTGATTCTCTTTATCTTCTTGCCTTTCATGTCTAACTTGGTAGTTCTACGTTTCGAGGACAAAACTCCCTTTGAGGGGTAGAAGAGTATAATAATCGGGATTCTTGTGCTTGTACAATGTAGGGCCCTGGACCCTTATGGTTGACTCTATTGTTGCGCTATAGAACTTCCAAGTTCGGTGGTACTGCGATGATTGGCTTGATGTCTGAGCCTATCACAATTGTGGTTTCCGTCATGTATTGGTTTCAAGATCTCGTTGTATAATCCCATTTTCGTTGAATATTGAACCATATTCCCTTGGCAACTTATGATCCCAACTATATCTAATCGTGTTCTGCATTGCTTTGATTTCAACCTGTGCCGTTAACTAAATCGCATCACTACCGAGAAATTCTCATGATGTTAGTAGTCATTTCGCATTCGTCATAATGCTCAGAGATTTGGTCATTCGACCTTATGAAGTTGCTTGTTATATTATTATTTTATTTTCATTGTTCAAAATTTTGGGGACAAACTTATTTCATTTAAAGTGGATCGTAATACCTGAATTTTTGACTTCTATATGTTTCCACCCTATTGACTCACTCATGTTCGTCGATACCTGCTGAATGTGTTTGTTCTTCGGTCTTGGCCGTTCGAGCGAGTTGTGGCATTTTTTCGGATTAGTCCATCTACGATGTGACTTTTCCCAAGTTTGATGCGGCCCTTGTGAACCCTATGCAAAGTGAATGTCTTTTAATTCCTACAAGCCCACTTAATGTCTTGAGCTGAGGCGTGAACTTCGGAGTTGTTTGATTAGTGTCGTCCCGATTAAGGTGGTTCGATCGTTGTGGTTCGATTGTTGTTGCTCGATCACGCATCGCGATTATCGAACGGCTGATTTCCTTAAGATTCAGGTACTCGTCCTAGTAAGTCATCTTCCCAACCTTTGAGGTTGTTAGAATTATATACTTGTTCAGCGTAAAGATCACATTTGATTATTGTACTATTTGGACGACATGGAGTTTGTGTTCGCCGTTGGCAGCAGATAAAATATGTCATCTAAAATTTGCATTGCCTTTGAGTGTTTTATATCCTAAGTTTTGAGACGAAACTTATTTCAAAAGAAGTGGGATGTAATAACGTTTATTTTCCCGTTACTCCCTTCTCTTTTGATTTTTTTTTATTTCATTCGATTCGGTAGTCTTGATGATCAACATATGAGGGTTATCGCGTCTTAACATCAAGCGGGAGTATCGAGAGTCCATGAGTGCATCTTTTGGCTTGACCAATATTTTGGTCGTATTCGTACTATGGATTAACTAGATCCTTATCAGGTATCCTTGCAAGTCTATCACTAAGATTTTTTTTATTATCATTGTTGTGCAAGAGATAATTAACAATGGGGGACGGCGCCACCATGATAGTGGCTACTAGAAACAACTGTAGCACCGCTAGTGCCGCCGGCTTAAGATCGGTTTGATATGTATATAAGGCCCTGAGGGGTATTCCCATAGTAAACCTAAGGCGCTAACCGAGAAGAAGCAGTTGAATGATCTTGTAAGTATAGATCCTACTAAGCATACCCGTTGCTTAGAGCATATCAATTATCTAGAGGCCGTAGCACAATTTCATCGGGACGCGAGTCAGACTGCGCAGGTGGCAGTTGCACGAGAACGCGAGCATGCTGCGCAATTAGAAGCTCAGTTGGCTGCAGTACTGCGTACTCTTCGAGAGAGGGAGGCACAGTACACCCAGGCGAGAGAGGCCCTCCAGGATTAAGTCCAGCAAGAGAGGGCGATGATACAGGCCAACGCTGAGGAGATCCTTGCTATCCTCCCAGCGTCCCCAATTCCGGTTGCAGAAGTTGAAGAGGATCCCGAGGAAGATCCTGAGGAGGACCCGGAAGAAGAGGTCGAAGACAACTCTGTCGTCGTTAACCCATGAGCTATGCTTAATGGGGCATGTTGTGTACCGGTGTTTTCTTATAAATATGTACTGATGTAATGTTTACGATTTAAGGATAAAATTATCCATGGAGGTGATCTACAACCCGGATGTATTTCATCAATCTTCTCCTTGTTTCAAGTTTCGAGGACGAGACTTCTTTGTAGGGGGGAAGGGTGTGATACCCCGTAGCAAACAAACCGGGTGATTTTATATTTTGTAAAACGTCGCAGAAATTCGGTCATCGTGTCGGAGTTGAAAATTATAGCACCCGTGTTGTTTAGAATAACAAACTTGAATTTTTAATTGCGGAGTGGTACTATATATTGTATATATAATGTTTTGTACGTCACCGCTGTTTCAACATTTATTGGGATGAGATAGAGATAATAATTCGGATAAATATAATGATATATACATATATATAAAGAGATAAGAAGGAAAGAAGGTCGCGAAGATAACAGAGAAACAAGAAGAAAGGAGAAAGAGAGGAGAAAAAAAAAGAACTGAAGAAACAAGAAAAGAAAGAGAGAGAGAAGGAGCAGGAGTTGTCGGGCTCCGCCGCCAAGGAGGTTTCTCCGGTAAAACTTCACAATCTATATATCGATTTGTTCGTGTTGACGAGTAGATCGTGAATATGTATTTAGATTTTCAAACCGATGTCGTATTTGTCCGGACGGGGCAAAAAACGGTATTGCCGTCGACTTGCCCGTACGGACTCTCCGGTTGTCGGAATTTCGCAAACTTCATATCATTGTGAAGCTCTCGTCGCAAGGGGATCGTTTCTATCCCGATTGCGAAGTTTCATAGCTGTTTGGTGGGGCGTGTGCGAGATGCGTGTATGGGTGTGTTACGTGTGTGTTGTGCTGGTGTTGGGCGTGTGTGTGTGTTGTGCTGGTGCTGGGCGTGTGTGTCGTGTGTGTGTGTTCTGTGTGTGTGTATGTGTGTGTGTTTATGTGCACTGGTGTGTGTGTGTTTGGTTGCGGGTGTGTGTACGTTTGTGTGTGCGGGTGTGAGTCGAGAAAGAGGTATGAATACGGGCTTGCCGATTTGGGGTATAAGTGCATTTTTACGTGTAAAAATAGTGTTAGTCGATGTTAAAGAAGCTCCTGGTGAGGTTATGATAGACGGGAGAAGTTTAAACGACTATTTGATAGTCATATAAAGTTTTGGGGTGATAAACATAAATTTTGAAAACCCAGGGCTATGCCATTTGAGAATTTGAAATAAAGTTGGACTTAATTGAAGTTTTCTAAATCTTCAATTTGACCCAATACTCTAATATTTTCTTTAAAAGTGTATAACCTTCTTGGTTTCAATCCAAAATGGGTCAAACGACTGCCAAATGGCTCCTAATTCGAAACACAACATTCTCACACCCCAATAACGCGCAGAGTGTGTCCGTAATTATGTCTCACCTAGATTCGGCTAAATTGGAATGTAAAGTTCTAATAGTTATATAAATCTTAACCCGCTTCGTTTTAGGTTGAAGGTCTGGCTAATCGCTCAGTCTATTTTCCTTGTCAATCGAACCTTTTCCATTAGATGGAATGCCAGGCAAGTACTTTGATTACGTTTGATGTACTTCGTGTGAATGAATATGTGAAAAATGTGTTTTCTGTGAAATGTGGGAATATCAGAAAACTGTGATTTTAGAAAGTGGTGATTTCTGTGGTTTGTGACGTGTGTAATCAGCGGAAGTGTGAAATTGTGAATATTCAGTATCATTGTGCATTGACATGAAATAATATGTCATAAACATGCATTGCGGAGCGGAAAATAATGAACATGTGAAAAATATGGTTGCAAATATTCAATATGGTTTGTGACATGTGTGATCAGCGGAAATGTGAATTTGCGGATATTCAGTGTCATTGAGCATTGACATGAAATAATATGTCATAAACATGCATTGCGGACATTGCGAAGCAAAAAATCCAAGTAAGCGACTTGGGTTGGCCAAAAGAGCCGAGCGGAATGGGCCCGTGTGCGTGAGTCATGGCATGCATGGGAATTGCATTGCATTGCACATAAAATAATGATGATTGTGGTATTGTATTCCAGAATATATGTGATGGCAGTGTGATTTGGATGTTTATTCATTTGTAGTACATATTCATGAATCATTGTACTTGCACCGGCTATTTGTTGACCCCTTCGGGGGTGAATATACTTGTTGTGTATTCAGATGCAGGTCTTAATGGCGAACCAGCGCAAGAAGGACACGAGGATGGCGAGCAACACTGATATCATGCACTATTTGAGTATGTGGTCGTACTGTTGAGAACCGAGTTGTGTTTTGCCTTGTGCTCGCGCGAGTACTGTCGGGCAATGTGGGTTGTTTGTGTTTTAGTCATTTTGATGATGTTATTGTGTCAGTTGGAGTCCCACAGTACAGTGTATTGTTGAGTGCTGAAATGTATATGGTTTGAAGTTGAGTACTGTCAATGCATGTGTGGATTTATATTGGTTTCAGCCTGGTAGGTTCTCCAAAAAGAATCTACGGCACTGTAATATCTCTGTAAATCACGGGGGCATTACAACACGACTCGGGGTATGAACTATCTATCGGGGTCGAAAAACAACATCTCCAGGAATACTCCTCAATGCAAACCACTTCCCCTGAGTAACTGGGCCAACCCCTCGGGTCCCCGCGTCTCCTCTGCCTGAACAAGGCAAAAATCAAGTGATAAGACACTCAACCAAGTGCGAGATCAGTCGAATCATGACTCATCCTCTAGAGACCAGCCAGAAAGTCGCACCAACCGCATGACTTGTAACACCGGAGTACACACCCCGTGGGAGCCGCACATTGTACATGTATACAATCATCGGTGTACACTTCCCCATTCTCGTCGGCATCGGACGCCCATGCAATCACTAACTCACGCCACAAAAGGAAAACAACAACGCACATATATAGTCCTCGGGACCATATCAATTGCACGCCCAAGTCTTCACAACTTGACATCTCGAATCACAACAAGGTTTTACCCATATTATCACCAAAATCCGAGGTACAACACCAAAAGAAAATTGGAAGCAAATAAAAAAAAATCTCAAGTCTCAAGATTCTCAAATACTATCGTTATAAGATAGATCGACAACAAATAGCTCACAACAACAATACCACAATACAGATTAAGTTAAACGTTAATCCGAAAATCAAAGAAAGGAATTCATAAATCAAGGCTACATCTCAAGTGTACCTGATACGAAATTGACTAGTCCTAATGAAGAAGACGAAGTAAGGATCGACGTAAGCAGCCTTACAACACGCCATGCACATACGACTACATATTTAGGCGAGAAAACGGACACAAAACGTGGAATGACCATGGTGCTCGGTCTCGGCCGTGTCATATGACACGGCCCGTGTCGCACTATTCCGGAAAGTGCCGAAGGCACTGCCCACTGACACGCTTTTAGTGTAACTATCGCAAGTGCACGATATCGTATCAAGTAGTAAAGTGGACTTTTTGAGTCCGGTTTATCGATCCCACAAGGAAGTTTGGTTATAATTTGATTTATACACTATTAGTCTATTTTTATAGATACTAATATGAGTGAAACACACAATTAAAAAGTTTGGTTTAATAATTGCAAAGATAATGCAATAATAGTTCTAAACTTATAAGGAAATAAAAATATAGTAATAATAATAGATTTATTAAACGATAAATTGAAATAGTTGGGATTACAAACTTAGTTCGTCATTAGTTATAAAAGATGTATAGGAGATCATAACATGAATTTACTTATTATGTTGTGTAGATTCGATTTTCCTTAAAAAGACGGTTTCTCTTTCGAACTATAAAACGCCCCTTACATATTGAATCAATCCACTATATTTCTATGTTGATTGGCTTCAATACATAGCATTAGGATTTATGAAAATAACTCAAAGAATCATCTAAGGACTAGGGGTATATTTCTATCCCCTAGAACAACTTAGAGTGAAGATCATTTGATCTAATCAAACATATTTTCTTTCGAAACATATGAAGACCATAAATATCGTCATTTATTGGCCAAATAAATAGAGATTGTTAAAACAATGAAAATCACACACAATAATAAGTAATTCACAATAGATCTTTATACAAACATAAATAACATGACTAACCTCGTTTATAATCCCAACTAAAGATTACTTAGCCCATGAAGGGTTTATTGCACATATTACAAGCTTGTGTGGTCATTATTAGTTGAATCAAGAGAAGGAATTGATCATAACTCCCTTAGTAGATAAAGGAGATAGAAACAATAAACTCTCTGAACAACATATGTTATACCACACTTACAAAGATCACTCAAGAACACAAGTGTGTTCTTCACACAAAAAGAAAAGTTTACAAAAAATGGAAAATTATAAGATGAATGATGAATGAAGAAGGATCTAAAGGGTCTATTTATACACCTAAAGTCATCTAATAGCTCCAAAACTCCAGCATTATTACATTAGATCGGATCAATGCAAGCCATCCCCTCAATAATACACAAAAAGTATAAAAAATTAGACAAATCATAGCAATCTGTCAAGAGTTACGGCCGTAACATTCAGGAGTTACGGCCGTAACATGGCTTCATAAATTTGCTCATTTGAAGCTTTGATAGTTACGTTTTCAGCCCAGATTTTCTCAGACTTTGCGTTTTTGCCCCAGATCTTCTTCGGATGATAACTTTTGATATATAACTCTGATTTTGAATCCGGAAAGACTACCGAATCCGTCTCGGAAAACCCTACAACATGAATATATCAAAATTCAATAAAGAGAATATTTATTAAACATGTTGTTTCTTGAGTAATTCAGTTATTTAATCCGATCATCATCCGATAGAAATAAAATTATTAAAACTAATAAATTAAAAGCAAAAAACTAGTAGACTAGCTCAATTATGGGTGAATTTTATCGATACAAACCATGGATAAGTGTACAAAACTGACACTTATCACACCCCCAAACTTGAATTCTTGCTAGTCCCGAGCAAGACTCTTTATTATTCACACTCCAAAAATAAAAATAAAAATAAAACAAAAATAAGAAAATTAATACACACATAAATTAAAATATAAAAAGAGAAAAGGAGATCAAAATGCCATTAATAAACAACAACGAGCTTTATACAGTAGATAGAAATGAATCAAGATTCAAAATAAATCTACTAATGTTTTTGAAGTTAAAACACGGTTTTTATTTTGTAATTCCAAAATCAAGGTTTTCCCCCCAAAAGGCTGATTATTACTTTCCCACTCGTGATACACACGAATCCCTTCAATGGTTGCTCTCGATCACTCGTTTATTTTTCGACTCAATATGAAGAAGAATTTTATTGGCGTCATCAAATATTGTGATTTTCACAAAATTGAGTGTATTGAAATTCAGCTGCTAATTAATTCAAATCTGCTCATAAACTACATCCCTTTTAGTGATAGCTTTCACACCGTTATTTGCTAACATGTAGCTCTTTTCACTAACACAATTTCTATCTCATTATTTTTTTCATAAAAAGGTGATAGCTTTCACACCGTTATTTGCTAACGTGTAGCTCTTTTCACCAATTTTTCTGAGATGGCAGCTACGCACCAACAATGGCTAGTCCTTTATTTTTCGCAAAATTTAAGACTTCCAAAATTAGGCAGCTGTTGCTGCTCAACACTTCTCCTTTTTGTCATTTATTTTTTTAGGTGATAGCTTTCACACCGTTATTTGCTAACGTGTAGCTATTTTCACCAATGACTCCTTTTTTTTTTAGGGAATAGAATTTTTGCAGAAAATCATTTTTTAGTTAAGCATGAAAAATCAAAAACTCCACAAATTAAGTAAATTTCAGTTTTATTTTTCGTCAACCAATTGATTCTTCTTTTCTCAAGGTAACGAATGACTCGATTTTATATGATAATTACAAGGCTTGGAAAGAGAGATTAAGGCTCAAAAATTTTTGGAATATACAATTTTTTACCTGTTAAAACGACTTTAGAAGCTTGTATATAGCTAATTTATTGGTGTTATGGCCAGATCTAAAAATCTCACAAATCAAAATACTATATATATATATATATATATATATATATAAAATTAAGGTAAATAACCGCAAAGTAATCAAAACACACCAAAATAATAAAACAAACCACCCCCAAACTTGAAAATAAAACTGTCCTCAGTTTTTAAAAATAAAATAAAATAAAAAGCAATGCAGAAAAGCAGAATACTCTGTTAAGAAAGTTGATGTTTGAGCTAACGCCTTTTAGAATCTGCAAGAGAATAAATATACGAGGCACACAACAAAATAAAATAAAATATACTCATAAGTATAACACAACTTTTAAGATGCGCATCAAGAAAGTCCGAAGAGTCGCCTTACGCTGCCATCAAAGTTTTTATTAAAAAAAAACACACACAATAAACATTACAGTAATAAAATAACAATACATAAATCGCGAATAGAGATCAAGAAGAAACTCCTTAAGCTGCCATCATTTAGCACGATTATTACACACGACAGAAAGTAAAAATACAAGAGGTCCGACATGGGTTATCAAAGGGAGAGGAATGAATCCACTTTTCGTTTTCTCACGGTAAAATCTTCTACCTGCATAATTTTAGCTAGAGTGGATCTCGGTTGAGGAACAAATTCATTGGGTTTTTTGATTAGTTCTTCTCGGTGTTGTTGCAACGACTATGATTCGCTTTTGCACGCCTAAATAAAGCCCTTTTCAGCAGAGTAGTCGATGAAAGACAAGAAACCATCAAAAACCATTGACATTAAGCACACCTATTGGTTTTGATGAATATTTAGTCGACTCGTAACCACATGAAAAAGTTCCTCAAGGGTGCCAAAACCACCGGAAGGGTGATAAAGGCGCTTAATTATTTATCATGTGAGTTATGCGATCTTGCATATTCACAAATCTAAACTCATCTCCAATAGTTGACCTGGTGATTTTACTTTCAGCCAGAGGTTTTGGGATTATTCCCAACACTCTTACTCCTTCCATATAGGCAGAAGCAGCAGCTCGTCCCATTAATCCTAGACTTCCTCCTCCGTAAACTACATGAATGCATTTTTCTCCTAAGGTACGACTCAGGTTGTGGGCTGCTTCAGTAAAGCATGCCTCTTTTCCAGAACTAGCTCCACCAAAAATGCATACTGTGTTAAATTTTTTTGTTGAAGATGATGACTCCATTTTTGAAAAGAAAAAATTTTTTAGAGAGAAACAGAGAAAAGTCACTACTACAAAACCGATGTTAAAAAAGACGCGGTGGCATAATTGAAAATTTTAAAACAAATTAACATCGGTTCTGCTAAAAACCGATGTTAAATTAACAATTAACATCGGTTTTTAAAAAAACCGATGTTAAATTAATCCATTTCACATCGATTTAGAAAAACCGATGTTGATTGTTAATTTAACATCAGTTTTTAGCAGAACCGATGTTAATTTTTAAATAAAGTTTTAATTTTTTTTAAAAAGGTTCCAGATTTTTTTTTAAAAATTTAATATCGGTTATACTAAAACCGATGTTAAATTACAAATTAACATCGGTTTTTAAAAAACCCGATGTTAAACAATGTTAATTTTTAATTTAACATCGGTTTTTAGAAAAACCGATGTTAATTTGTAATTTAACATCGGTTTTAGTATAACCGATGTTAAATTTTTTAAAAAATCTGGAACTTTTTTTTAAAAAAATTAAAACTTTATTTTTTTAAAAAAAATCCGGAATAGTAATATTAAAAATTGGATGTTTATCTTTATTGTTCAAAAATAAAAGGTAAAAATTGGAAGTTTTTATTTAAAGTTCGAAAATAAAAAATAAATATTAGTTCGAAAATAAAAAATAAAAATCGGATGTGTTTATTTAAAGTTCGAAAATAGAAAATAAAAATTGGATGTTTTATTAAAGTTTTGAAAAAAGTGGAATATTATTTTCCATGAATAAATAAAAACTGAATTATTATATATATTTTTAAAAACCTACTAGTTTTTGTTTTTGTAATTTTTTTACTTTTCATAAAAAACTATTTTATATTTTTACAAAAAATCTAAAAATAAAAAAAGATTAAATATTAATTATAAATCAGATCCATCTTTTTAAATTTATTATTTTTTATTTTCGAGCTTTTGATAAAAATATCCGACTTTTAATATTAATATTCCAGATTTTTTTAAAAAAATTATTTTTCGATTTGTTAATATATATATTAAATTATCTTATATTTATAAAAATTTATAAATTTATATAGTATATAAATATAACACATTGCAAAAAATATATAAGAAGTTCATCTGGTGGAGTGGTAATATCACACTTCCACAAGCAAGAGGTGGTGAGTTCGAAACCAACAACGAAATTTAATGGTATTTGTTGTAGGTTGGTGGGGATTGGTGCGGGGGGCTGGTGCGGGTGGTTGGGCGAGTGTCTGGGTTGGGGTTGGGCTAGTTGGGTTAGTCATGTCCGATAAAATTTTAAAATCGCGATATTTAACATCGGTTGTCCCAGAACCGATGTTAAATATCGGGATATTAAAATTAACATCGGTTGTTATAACAATCGATGTTAAAATCGAAGTTTAACATCGGTTATTAGAAACCGATGTTAATTTTAACATCGCGACATTTAACATCGGTTCCAAAACCGATGTTAAATGTCCAAAAAAACCGATGTTAAATGTCTGTTTTGTAGTAGTGAGTGCAAGTTTGAGGGATGAATGGAAGAAACCAGTAGAAAGTTTATTTATAGAAGAAAAAGAAGGTAAAAATTGTTTAACAAGTTTGTGATTGCGTTTGATTGTGCTTCAACTACTCAATAGAATAATGAAAGCATTTATCGCATATCACATTTTTTATTCAGAAAATCTCACCACACGACAAAAATAAAAGATACTTACGTGTATGTACAGTAGTTGTGATTGTGGCTCACATCTTCCTCTGATTTTACGTTCAGAAACGGCCTAAACGCCTTCTATGAGTCGGGGAGAAGCTTCCCATCCAATTTTCTTACAAATTGACAAACAGGGTCTTTTAACGTCAGATTCCCAAGACGTTGTTCATATTCCGGTTTGAATTTATTCCACAAACATTGAATTCCGTAATATACAAGTCCACTAGGATGTGTGTCAAGAGAAATTTCGATATTATCTAAATTCTCTTTATTCAGACCATCATTAATGAACTGAATTTTATCTTCTCTGTTTGTAGATGGAATTCCTAAAGATCGACATTTTACATTACAGTTCCATCTAGCACATTTATAGCAAACGGCTAGCATCTTTGCTCGTCGTTTCTTGGCATATGAACTTTTTCCAAGCCCTGGTAAAAATCTAGTCGGTGTTTCTGTGAATTCACCTTCTATTCTTACTTTGGCTTCGATAATGAATCTTATGTCAAAAGGTATGCTTTTATTCATAAGCAACCTCATCCTTTCAAGCATTGTCTTGTAAATTTTTAAAATTGCATTTTTGCTTAGAAAGGGAAATCTTTTTTCGATTTTATACAATGTTTCTTCCATGAAAAAAAAATAAATAAAAATAAAATGACAATGAAAATAATTGAAGAAAATATCTACAAATATCAGTTGTTGTGGGAAACTGAAAAATCCGACTTTAATAGTCACGGAGTACCGTTATCCGCCACTTGACCGGACAAACACAATTTAGTACTAAGTTACAATGTCGAGAAATTTATACCTATAAAAATAGTTTACAATGTAAGATTTCAAATATAAATTATACTTCCCCGGCACGGCGCCAAAAACTTGATACGCTTTTAGTGTAACTATCGCAAGTGCACGATATCGTATCAAGTAGTAAAGTGGACTTTTTGAGTCCGGTTTATCGATCCCACAAGGAAGTTTGGTTATAATTTGATTTATACACTATTAGTCTATTTTTATAGATACTAATATGAGTGAAACACACAATTAAAAAGTTTGGTTTAATAATTGCAAAGATAATGCAATAATAGTTCTAAACTTATAAGGAAATAAAAATATAATAATAATAATAGATTTATTAAACGATAAATTGAAATAGATGAGGCGCACGGAGGAGGCAGACATTCCGGTGGAGTCAGGTACCACTCAGATCCTTTCTCATCCAGTTTCAGTGCTTTTTGATTCGGGTGCGACTCATTCCTTTATAGCTTCGGATTGTGTGAGTCGTATTGGTTTTGACTGCTTGTTTGAGTGTGAGCCGTTTGTAGTGGGTACGCCCAGCGGGGATCGTATGGTTGGGGACCGGGAAGTTAGGGATTGCCCAGTGAGGATCGGGAGCCGGGATTGGCACTCGAATCTCATTGTTATAGACCTTAAGGGTGAGGATTTGATCCTCGGGGACGATTGGTTGGATCGTCATGGTGCTATCATGAACTATCGGACTCGTACCATCACGATAGTTGCCGAGGACGGCACCGAGCATACTCTCGTCGACTGTAAGCCGGGTAGATCGGGGTGTGTGATTAGCGCCTTGAAGGCGATGAAACTTTTGAACCAGGGTTGTGTCGGCTACTGGTGTTTCGCTCTGCAGGCGGAAGATGGTGGGGTTGACATATCGTCGATTCCAGTTGTTAGCGAGTATCCAGATGTATTTCCGGATGACTTGCCGGGATTACCACCACATCGAGAGGTGGAGTTTCCTATTGATCTTGAGCCGAATGCGGCCCCTATTTCTCGAGCACCGTACCGTATGGCACCGTCGGAGATGCTAGAGTTGAAGAATCAGTTGGGAGAGTTGTTAGATAAAGGGTATATTCGACCGAGCACATCGCCTTGGGGTGGGCCTGTACTTTTTGTTAAGAAGAAGGATGGATCGCTTCGTTTATGCATCGACTATCGAGAATTAAACAAGCTAACCATCAAAAATAAATACCCTTTGCCCAGGATTGACGATTTGTTTGATCGGCCTTGAGGCGGCAGTCTTTTCAAGATTGATTTGCGATCGGGCTACTACCGATTGAGGATTCGGGCGTCGATATTCAAAGTCGCCTTTCGGACGAGATATGGCCATTACGAGTTTGTGGTTATGCCTTTCGGGCTAACCAATGCCCCAGCAGTGTTCATGCAGTTGATAAACAAAGTTTTTATTGAGTATCTGGACAAATTCGTAGTCGTTTTTATCGACGATATTCTTATCTATTCACGGAGTCGGGAGGAGCACGCCTTACATCTCCGGATTGTATTAGACACTTTGAGGGCTGAGCAGTTGTACGCGAAGTTCTCTAAGTGTGAGTTTTGGCTCGAGGAAGTGACGTTCCTCGGGCATGTGATTTCAGCAGAGGGAGTTCGGGTAGATCCGCAGAAGATAGAGGCAGTGATGTCTTGGGAGCCGCCTAAGAATGTGAAGGAGGTGAGGAGTTTTCTGGGTCTTGCAGGCTATTACCGTAGATTCGTTGAGGGATTTTCTAAGATCGCTAGACCACTCACTCAGTTGCTCCGAAACTTCGAAGTTCGAGTGGGTGCAGACAGCGGGGCGGTTTGACGAGTTAAAGAGACGTTTGACTACCGCACCCGTGTTAGCGTTGCCTCAGGGGAACGAGGATTTCGTAGTGTACAGTGATGCTTCGGGCCTTGGTCTAGGATGTGTTTTGATGCAGAGAGACAGAGTGATTGCGTATGCGTCCCGCCAGTTGAAACCTTATGAGGTGAATTACCCCACGCACGATTTGGAGTTCGCTGCGGTCGTTTTCGCCTTAAAGATCTGGAGACATTATCTCTATGGGTCGTCGTGTAAGATTTTTACAGATCACAAGAGTTTGAAGTATATCTTCAGTCAGAAGGAGTTAAATATGAGACAGCGTAGGTGGTTGGAGCTAATTAAAGATTATGACCTCGAGATACTTTACCATCCGGGTAAGGCTAACATAGTGGCTGATGCGTTGAGCCGTAAGCCGATAACGTTACAGATGTTAGAGGTACTTACACCACAGAGTAGGATCCAGCGAGATCTTATTTGTCAGAATATTGAGGTTTGGGTTCAGAGAGTTCAGGGCCAGTTATGTGCATTAGAGATCACTTCGTCCTTGACTGATGATATCAAGGCGAAACAGTATGATGATCCGTGTTTGGTCCAGTTGAGGGAGGATGTGAGGCAGGGGAAAGCCCCTGGATTTGTGGTTCAGGATGATGGCGTTCTGAGATTTCGCGGCAGACTATGTGTACCGAATGATATTGAGCTGAGACAGAAGATCTTGAGTGAAGCTCATACCACACCTTACTCCATACATCCTGGTACGAATAAAATGTACAAGGATGTGAGGAGCAACTACTGGTGGTGTAATTTGAGGACAGACGTTAGCGAATTTGTGTCGAGGTGTTTGACCTGTCAGCAGGTTAAGATCGAGCATCAACGACCCGCAGGGTTTTTGCGACCACTTCCTATCCCAGAGTGGAAATGGGAGGATATTTCTATGGATTTCATTACTAATATGCCTGGGACTCGGAATGGAATGAACATGATTTGGGTTATTGTCGATCGACTGACTAAATCAGCTCATTTTCTGGGTATTAAGGACACTTGGGGCCCGGAGAGACTGGCACGAGTATTTATTGCAGAGGTCGTGAGATTGCATGGGACTCTTAAGAGTATTGTTTCGGATCGTGATGGCCGGTTCGTGTCACATTTTTGGCAGGCTGTTCATCGAGCTTTGGGGACTGAGTTGAGACTCAGTACATCTTATCACCCTCGATCGACGGGCAATCGAGCGGACGATCCAGACGTTAGAGGATATGTTGAGAGCCAGTGCCCTGGAATGGAAGGATGATTGGGAGTCGCACTTGCCGTTGGTCGAGTTCACGTACAACAATAGTTGGCACGCCTCGATCAAAATGGCGCCATTTGAGGCGTTGTATGGGAGGAGGTGTAGATCGCCGTTGTGTTGGGACGATGCGTCCGAGCTGATTGGTACCGAGCCCGATATGGTAGTTGAGACGAGAGAGAAGATTACTCTGATTCGTGATAGATTGTTAACGGCCCAGAGTCGGCAGAAGTCTTATGCCGACACGCGTCGCCGGCCGTTGGAGTTTGAGGTGGGAGATCATGTTTTTCTTAAGGTGTCGCCGACACGGGGAGTTTACCGCTTCGGCCGGAAGGGTAAACTTAGTCCGAGGTTTATTGGGCCGTTTGAGATTTTAGAGAGAGTGGGAGAGCTTGCCTATCGACTAGGCTTACTGCCGTCCCTGAGCCACGTTCATAACGTATTTCATGTTTCCCAGCTTAGGAGGTACGTATCGGACCCTATCCATATTATCGATTTTGGAGAGATCGAATTGGGACCCGACATTACCATCGAGGAGAGGCCGATTCAGATTTTAGAGCGTCGGGTGAAGCAACTTCGTCGTAAAACCATCCCTCTGGTTAAAGTTCAATGGTCGAGACATGGGTCCGAGGAAGCCACATGGGAAACGGAGGAGAGTATGCAGTCGAGATACCCCGAGTTGTTCGCGTTGTAAGTTTCGGGACGAAACTTATTTTTAGGAGGAGATAATGCAATATCCGTGTTTTCTATTTTCGGTAATTTCTATTTTTGGTGTATGTTCGTTTCAGACAACTCGCTTAGCACTGTTTTGGAATTCTGAATCTATTTTGTTCTTGGAGTTTTTCCGTCTGGTCGAGTTTCGAGGTTGTTTTTGCATAATTTCATTTTGAATTATATCTTGCCGCATGTGCGTTCGATTCTCGTAAAACTTGTTCGTTTTCGTTGTTTCTCGATTCGTATAAGTTTGTATGGTTGAGTTGGTCGTTTTGGAACTTTCGGTTTGTTAATCCGACGTTGTATCGCGATTTTTCGGGCACTTGGGCCGTTTTTGTAATTTTCATAAGTTTGGGGAATTTCGCTTTATTTGCTTCGTTTCAAACTCTCTAGTGATCGAGATTATATTCTCTTTCAACGCTCACTTTGTCATCTTGATTATTACGTGTTCATGATTCTGGATTCTGGTCTTGCTTCGTTTTTCGGCACTTTTGCGCTGTTGGCAGCAGTGTACTGTGCAGAACTGCTGCCTGAGTAGCGCACGCTACTCAGGATTTACTTGCGTGCGCCATCATTGTGTGGTTAGCGTACGCTAACCTGGGGTTCGTAGCGTGTGCTAATGATTTCAGCAGTCTGGGACAGTGGGTTCAGTACTTCGGTACTGGACCAGGCAGCGTACGCTAATTAGCGTTAACGCACGCTAATCCCTAGTATTAGCGCACGCTAACCATGTTAGCTTGCGTACGCTAACGGGAGGACAGTAGGCAGACTGTTCTGCCATGCCCCGCTAGCGCACGCTAATGCTTGTGCGTAGCGTGCGCTAAGTCTGTTAAATATAAATAGGATAGCAGCAGTCAACTTCGTCATTTTTCCTTCATTTCCTATCCTTCTCGGCTTTGAGTGATTCCAGGCAGGGGTTAGGGCCGATTCCGACTGTAGATCATCATTCACTACCACCGTGCATTCCTTGCGTGAATTCTTCAAGTTCCTAATCACTTTCCACCATCCGAATCAAGGTAAATATTCCCAAAACCCTTGTTTTGAGATTTTGGGGGAATTTTGGGGATTTCTTGGGATTTGACTCTTTTAGTCCGAATTATTACTGGGTTATCGCTAGACTTCGATCGTGTACTTGTAATCCTTCATTTTATTGATGATTTGTGGTTTTAAACTCCAAGTTCTCCATTGTTCGTCACTTATAGTCGACGATACCCAAGTTATGTTCGACTAAGGGTTTCAGCGGGTAGAACTAGGATGTATTCCATCATTTGCGTAGTTTTAAGATTGTTGTCCATCGTTATTGTGTTAGGATCGGATTTGTGAAGGTTGTTCGGGCCAAAACCTTTCCGTTCGCCGTTTTCCTTCACGTAGTATTAATTAGGCAAGTACATGTATTACATTCCGTTATGTGCGTATGATTTTGATGCGAATGATGTAAATGGTGTTATTGAACGAATGTGATTGTTTCTCTTCCACCTGGGGATGGCGTGTGGCCTCTGGGGGCCGATACTAATGGGTACGTCCATGGAAATTGACTGGGGAGAGAGTGTTGATGTACTTCAACCAGGGGACGGTTCGACGGGACCTCTGGGGGCCGATACTAATGGGTACGGCCGCGGAAGTGGTTTCTCACCTGGGGACGGTCCGACGGGACCTCTGGGGACCGATACTAATGGGTACGGTCGCGAGTTACCAAGCGTGGATAATTGTGATGTGGAAAACTTGTTGATATACTGTTTTGGTGTTAATGTGATATTCCGGAATATTGATTTTCAAAATGATTTTTCCTAACGATTTATTTGCGTTGAATCGTGTATGTATATAATGTTGTGTAATTATGTACTTGCACTAGCTATTCGAATGCTAACCCCTTAAATGGGGGAAATGCGTCTTATGCATTTCAGGTACTGGTCGAGCTGAGGAGCTGGCACGGGATGCGCATGCAAAGGATGGGTTGGCATGATGATGTGGCTCGAGTCTGTATTTCTCTGTTTTGCCATTGCATCTGTTGAGTACTGGAGTAGACCGTTTATTTTTAAACATGGCTTAAGTCCCCTGCGTGGGCAATAATTTGGTATTTAACTTATGTCTCATGTACTCCGTTAAAATGTTTTGGCCGAGGCCACGGCCTTATTTACTTTTTGGGTGCATCTTTTGGGTTATCATTGTGGTTCATGTGTCGCGAGTTAGCCTGGTAGACCTCACGGGGGTTCTACGGCGTGTAATGTCCCATCTATGAATGGGGATGTTACAATTATGGTATCGGAGCTTAGGTTTTGAATACCTAGGCTGTCGGTGAAATTTGGGTCTGTCAGTTGCGTCATTAGAGTCAGTCGTTGAGCCTAATGTCATCATGCTACCGTCTTTTCGTGCGACCTGTGGCTGTAAGTCTCCTCGAACTCTTATATTTCTGTAATTTGTTTTCTTGCGCTGTTCGGAATCGTGACTTGTGTTACCAACTTTGTGAATTGTGAATCTTTCTGATCTTGTCCTTTTCTTATTTTCCTTCAGTATGTTGAGAGGTCGTGGTAGACCGGCTAGGGGACGCGGCCGAGGCCGTGGTCGTGGTGCTGATAATGAGGAGGGCTCGCTTTCCCAGTCCTCTGCGGATTCAGCCTCTCACTCAGTGCCGTCGGGTAATAATGCCGACGCCGGCTCTGCCAGATTTCAGCAGTTGGTAGCCCAACTTACTCAGATAGCTCAGGGTGGACGCCAGAATCCTCCCCCGACACCGGAAGAGGAGGCTAGTAAGTGGCTTTAGACGGTGACTAAGATGCACCCTCCTCGTTTCTCCGGATCTTCTGACTCCCTCGGTTGGGAGAATTGGCTCTTTCAGTTGTCCAGGACCTTTGATGCCGTAGCTTGTCCTGAAGACAGGAGGGTACATATTGCCCAGTACCTCCTGGATAAGGAAGCTGCGGAATGGTGGGAGGCCGTTGCGCCCAGAGACCGTCGGGCCACTTGGGATGAGTTCAGGGCTGCTATGGAATCAGAATATTGTCCACCGCCAGTCAAGGAGCGCAGAATTGTGGAGTTATTCACCGCTACACCTCAGGATGTGCCTATTTCTCAGGCCATCATTTCTTACAATCAGCAGTTGGGTTTCGTGAGAGATCAAGTGAGAACGGAGGCCATCATTCCAACCAATCGTCCCCGAGGATCAAATCCTCACCCTTAAGGTCTATAACAATGAGATTCGAGGGCCAATCCCGGCTCCCGATCCTCACTGGGCAATCCCTAACTTCCCAGTCCCCAACCATATGATCCCCGCTGGGCGTACCCACTACAAACGGCTCACACTCAAACAAGCAGTCAAAACCAATACGACTCACACAATCCGAAGCTATAAAGGAATGAGTCGCACCCGAATCAAAAAGCACTGAAACTGGATGAGAAAGGATCTGAGTGGTACCTGACGCCACCGGAATGTCTGCCTCCTCCGTGCGCCTCATCTGATATAATCGGGGATGGACTGAGCCCGAACTCGACGCTGCGCGGTGATCCGGCTGACTCCGACCTCTACCACGACTCGAACCCTGTGGAACATGAGTAGCTGGTGAGCTGTGATCCCTTTGATCGGCAGTAGTAGTCGTAAATCTAGCGGCCCTGGTGGCCCTCTCACAATGAGCTGCCCGATGCCCGGTCTGTCCGCAAGTAAAGCAAGCAACTAACGGAAGTGGGCAATCCTTCACAACGTGCTCGGGCTGATTGCAATTAAAACAAACTCTCCCGCTTGTGCAACAAATCGATCGAATTCACTCGAGATCCACCTACTGATGAAACGACCTCTTCCCAGGGTGACTTACGGCCGTAACTCCTTAATGTTACGGCCGTAACGTGGCTTCGTAAATTTGCTCATTTGAAGCTTTGATAGTTACGTTTTCAGCCCAGAATTTCTCAGACTTTGCGTTTTTGCCCCAGATCTTCTTCGGATGAGAACTTTTGATATATAATTCTGATTTTGAATCTGGAAAGACTGCCGAATTTGTCTCGAAAAACCCTACAACATAAATATATCAAAATTCAATAAAGAGAATATTTATTAAACATGTTGTTTCTTGAGTAATTCAGTTATTTAATCCGATCATCATCCGATAGAAATAAAATTATTAAAACTAATAAATTAAAAGCAAAAAACGAGTAGAGTAGCTCAATTATGGGTGAATTTTATCGATACAAACCATGGATAAGTGTACAAAACTGACACTTATCACCCACCGAACCCGGCCGTGTCAGCCGATACGGCCCATGCCGAACTGTCGCGGAAAGTGTCGAAGGCACTACCGACCCAACCTGACTGTGTCCCGGAACACGGTCGAGTCCTGCTCGTCCAGATTCGCCAGAACATGCAGCCGCGACCATGTCGACTCACCAACCATCTTTTTTTTATAGTCTTGTGTGTGTTGTTTGTCTTCTTTTCTTTATTTACCCTTTCTAAAAGATTGTATTCCACCTTCCTTTGATTTGATTTGATTTTGTGTTCCCCTTTATATTTTATCTTGATTTTGTCTTTGTTTTCAAGATCATGTGATCTTATTTTTATTTTCTTTAGTTGATTTAAGGAGACTACAATCCTATAAGTAGTCATAGTGATTCTTGTAATAATTATTGAATGTTGAAGAAAATAATACACTTTGTAATACATCCTTGTTGAATGAATTTCATCAAAACCTTGGTTATTATTCGACACATTTTCGAGTTTTAATCCGATCGATTCTCAATAGGTCTTGAGAAGAAATCATCTTATCGAGTTATAGGTCTAATTCGATAAATCTTTGTTCTTGATCGTTCGAGTCTTCTTGATCGATATTTTTACTATATCCGATATTATCTCCATAATTTTACATTTGAATTACCCTATACACAAAATATACTTCCGCTACAATATACTTCCATACTTAGACCGATACACATTCACATTCCGAGCGAATTCGTATCACTAGTGGCATCGGAGCCCAAGGTTATTTCCTTGGTGATTTTATTGACAATTTCTTGTTAAAACTATCTCGTGACTCTCTTATTATAGATTTCTCCGATCCCGATTTCTTGATGAAACTCCGTGACGCACTAAACAGTTTACCGGAGAAGCGTATGCAAGCAAGGCGCAGAGACGACGCACGTTCACCACACCATGCGGACGAGTTCAAAGTAAACAAACTTCTGGAATTTGTCGGAGGTGCTGATCCCGAAGCTTATTTGGATTTGGAATGGAAGATTTAGCGCATGTTCGAATTCAAAGACATTAACCATGAGAAACGTTGCAAATATGTAATTCTCAAGTTAGGGAAGGGTGCTTCTCTTTGGTACGAAGGAGTGAAAACACGAAGAGCTCGTGCGGGGAAAGAAAAAATCCGTTCGTGGGATTCGTTAAAAATAAAGCTTCGTAAAAGGTATATGCCAACATCATATCGGTTATCCTTATACCGGAAGATTTCCGACTTCATGCAAGGAAAACTATGGCGAATACATTGAAGAGTTCGAAAGCTTGGTCTTAATGGGAGAATTAGAAGAAAATGAAGAACAAAAGATGTCACGGTTCTTACGTGCTTTGAACCGAAGCATAGCTAACTCGGTGGAATTATATCCATACGAAGACTTTGACACTTTGTGTGGATTGTGTTCGAAAACTGAGGTTTAAAACAAGCCGAAGTTTGGAGGTTCAAATACGGAATATGACAAGTCGAGTGGCTGGTCTAAACCCGAATTTTCATCCGAGTTCGGAGCCCCGAGTGACATCTCCAACTCGGTTACCAAAACCATACCAACACCAACCCCTAATCCGGTTCCTAAAGTTCCCAATGTGAACAAGGAGATGAGTTTGTCGAAGGTGCGTTGTTTTAAATGTCAATGGTTTGGCCATTATCAAAACGCATGTCCAAACAAACGTGTTGTGATGTTAAGGGAGGCGATTGCTGTCCGAGATGAGTTTTTGGGCGAGGAAGAAAGAGAAAGGTTGGGTGATGTGTTCGATTTTAATGATGGAGGCAAAGAGGAAGAATAATGTGAAACTTACGATGTTCCATACTATGATACGACCTTAGTTCTTCGCACTTTACAAGCCAAATCCGTTTCGAATGATTCGAAACAACAGAATCAAATATTTCACACCAAGAGTCGAGTCGGGAACAAATGGTGTAGTTTGATCATCGATGGAGGAAGTTGTACCAACGTAGCTTCAAGTGAGATGGTGTCTAACTTGGGCTGACCACTACGACTCATCTGAAGCCATATACTTTACATTGGCTCGATGATGGGAATAAAATAAAGGTGTCAAAACAAGTGAGGATCGGATTAACCATGGGTTCATATGATGACAACGTGTTGTGTGATGTACTATCGATGGATGCATGTCATGTTTTACATCGAGGAAGGAGCAATGAATATGAGTTACGGGATAAGGGCAAAAAAATTGTGCTTAAACCGATGTCACCTCACATTATTCGTTCTATGAGCTCTAATCGGGTTGAATAATCGAAACTTACCATGTTTGCTAGCGAGCCGGAGATGGAACACGCCAATGATGAGTCATGTCGCGATATCGGTATTACCTCGCGGAATAATTATTATTATTTTATTATTAATGATAGTTATTTTGTTGATGATTCTCTGAGACCCCTTACTACCTATCGTCTCAAGATTTTGGGCCATGTACGCACTGCGGATATTTTCGAGATCAAGTACTTAGAGGCTTTAGTTAATTATCTTGATGATGAAGGGATTTCAGAATTGAGGACAATTCCCTTTAAAGGGGGGGGGGGGGGAATGATACGAAATTGGCTAGTCCGAATAAAGAAGACGAAGTAAGGATCCACTAAGCAGCCTTACAACACGCCATGCACGTACGACTACATATTTAGGCGAGAAAACGGACACAAGATGTGGAGTGACCATGGTTCTCGGTCTCGGCCGTGTCATATGACACGGCCCATGTCGCACTGTTCCGGAAAGTGTCGAAGGTACTGCCCGCCGAACCCAGCTGTGTCAGCCGACACGGCCCATGCCGAACTGTACCGAAAAGTACCGAAGGCACTGCCGACCCAACCCGACTGTGTCCCGGAACACGATCGAGTCCTGCTCATCCAGATTCGCCAGAACATGCAGCCGCGACCGTGTCAAGCGACACGGCCCGTGTCGAGTCGTCATCCATCTTTTTTTTATAGTCTTGTGTGTGTTGTTTGTCTTCTTTTCTTTATTTACCCTTTCTAAAAGATTGTATTCCCCTTCCCTTTGATTTGATTTGATTTTGTGTTCCCCTTTATATTTTATCTTGATTTTGTCTTTCTTTTCAAGATCATCTGATCTTATTTTTATTTTCTTTAGTTGATTTAAGGAGACTACAATCCTATAAGTAGTCATGGTGATTCTTGTAATAATTATTGAATGTTGAATAAAATAATACACTTTGTATTACATCCTTGTTGAATGAGTTTCATCAAAACTTTGATTATTATTCGACGCGTTTTCAAGTTTTAAGCCGATCGATTCTCAATAGGTCCTGAGAAGAAATCATCTTGTCGAGTTATAGGTCTTATTCGATAAATCTTTGTTCTTGATCGTTCGAGTCTTCTTGATCGATATTGTTACTATATCCGATATTATCTCCATAATTTTATATTTGAATTACCCTATACATAAAATATACTTCCGCTACGATATACTTCCATACTTAGACCGATACACATTCACATTCCTAGCGAATTCGTATCAATGACCAACCGATAACAACGACTCAGCGGATAGGAACTATCCCCGATAGTCCCAATTCAATACCTCGACTGTCTTAGAACGACCAATCGAGAACAACGACTCGCGGATGGGAACTATCCTCGACAGCCCCAATTCAATACCTCGATTGCCTTAGAACGACCAATCGATAACAACGACTCAGCGGACGGGAACTATCCTCGACAGTCCCAATTCAATACCTCGATTGTCTTAGAACGACCAATCGATAACAACGACTCAACAGATGCCTCAGTACCTTTAATTGGCTACTGATGGCGGAAATGATAATCAAATACGTCAATGCCTTCAATCGGCCAATACAACATCAATAGAAAAACACCGATATCAATAACAACGATCACAACAATATCTCAATGGAACATTAGTCAACAATAACAACCGATACATCGATACCGCGAACCGGCTATCGACAACAATGTTAACAGCAAGTATCTTAATGCCTTGAACTGGCCATTCACGAACAATAGTAACATTTGGCATAATTGCCGAAGGGTATCGTATCAAACAATCCCCTGATATCATGAAGAGACTACGTCTTGAAATGATACAACCCATTCATACACATACAAGATAACATTAATCTCATTGACCAGTACAAGTATAAAACTTGCCTCAAACAAAAGGCGATGAAATCCTCCAACGAACAACGAACGGCGTTCTCCGACAATCACAAGCACTCGAACAACCTTGAATAAAATACAATTCATTCAATAACACAATATCAATAGAAAACAACACAATAACCTCGATTCAATTGCGAATCGATCAAATCACACAACGAAATATCATAATCCTCGACTATGAATCCTATCATCCTCCAATCACCCCAATCTCCTCAATGATTAATATGATCAAAATGTTCCTAACACTTGTGAAAAGAATTCAACAAGAATCATTAAGAACAAAATCATATTAATCATCTCAAAATGATAATATCATCAATATCACCATCATCACCTCAAGAACATCATCAACACTACCAACATGATGTCTCTACCAATCACAATCACCAATTCCTCAAGAATTTCGGATTAATCAACAAGATTAACTTAGCCATTTTAAGATTATGATAATTATCTACATAACTCAGCATAATCCTACACTAAAATGATTATAATCTCTCAAGAAAACAACGAAGAACAATAACCATCTCGAATCTATGTTAATCATCTAAAAATTTTGACATAACTCTTCCTAGACATGATTATAATCTCCAAGTATTTTTAAACATCAAGAACACAATAAACTTCAAGTCATCTACATCATATTCTTCATTATAAGTTCATAAAAACTATGAAGAATCAAACCATCCTCCAACAATCACTAGCTACACGAGGTAATCAACAACAACATCATCATAATCTCGAGTTAAACACAAGATTAGCCAACATACCTCTTGAAAGTGAAGAACAACCTCAAACCCTTCAAGAAAAACTCTAATCTTCAAGCTCCCAAGCTCCAATCCAAGTTAGGAAGCTCCCAAACAAGTTGGAAGGGGTTGGAAATCACTAAGGGATGCAGAGGGATGATATCTGGAGAAAGAAATCGAAAATGGGTCGTGAAGAAATGAAAGACGAAACATATCTTTATAATCTGCACAGTTCATTATGGCCGCTATACAACACACTTAACGTACGTTATATGTAACATCCCGAGATATTCAGGATTATTACAGCGCCATAAATCCTAGATATAAGGATTTACAAGGCTAAGAATTTAAAAACAACATTAAATACCAATCATAGAAATAATTATTACATCACCAGTCTAAAACATACAAATCAATCCACATCTGAATACAAACTTCAAAGACGACAAAACGACAGCGTACTCGAGTTCTTATTTAAAAACAAAACACAACTGACAAACCATTCCGGCCATAACATCACTCCGCACCCTCGTCGTCATGCGGCTCAAGTGGTTGCTTCCCCATCCTCCCGTACCCTGAACATAAGATAAATGTCCACCCCCGAAGGGGTTAGCACAACGATGCTAGTACAAGTACGATAATCATACAACAATCGAATATTCAATAACTCGCGTAGAATAATAACAACATCCTCAATGACAACAATTACAACGAGTCTCTACCACGAGAAGACTCACAATACCTTACGCAACATGATAAACATGACATGTTACAACATACACTTGGTGATTCCGATGATCCAACGTTCACTGCATAGATCCCAAGATGATCCCGTCGGACCAACATGAGGTGGAAAAACCTGTCGAATGATCCAGCGCACGCTAGCATAGATCCCAAGATGATCCCGTCGGACCAACACGAGGTGGACATATAACAACGACACATATGCACGACAACATGTATGACATCAATACATAAAACATAATTAAAGTACTTGCCTTATAATGACGACAAGGTTTAAATACTTCGACAATCACCAAAACACTCGAAGGTCGTCCCTTCGTCTAACCACTTGCAAGCCTCGAACCTTTACACAATAATGAAATATGAAGATTTCAACATGCATATATGTAACTAGCACACGATCATCTAACGTACCTAAACTATGATTGGATAAAACATCCTACATATGGTCGGTTCACGATTAAACGAAATACGAACACTTAGTCGGACTTCCAATATACATCAATCGAATTGAATGCCTGATACAAATTCTCGCTGACGACGCGAATTCACTATCGATACAGCAGGAGGTTGTTTGGATGAGCGGAAGCTATCGGCAAGAAACTGTCAGGAACTGAGAACACCAGTTCGCTACAGCAACAACACGGACTAGCGGCACGCACTCGCGACAGGAAAGGATGACGGCAACTCGATACAGCAGCAAGACAGGAACCTGGCCAAATGTAAAGGACTTGATACAGGCCACCTTCAAACAGCGACACTCGAAACAGCACGGTTCGGTCGGATGCGAATTGAAAACAGGAAACAAGTTCGAAGGATCGAACAACACTTGATGTGAAATACCGAACAAGTATAAAACTGTATCGAAAATAAGAAGAATATCGAAACAGGACAGAAACAGGTGTTTTATCGAATTAGACCTATAATTCGATAAAGTGATTTCTTCTCAAGACCTATTGAGAATCAATCGGATTAAGATTCGAAAACGCGTCGAATAATAATCAAAGTTTTGATGAAAAGCATTCACCAAGGAAAACACAAAGTGTATTCTTATTTTTTTCAACATTCAATAATGTTTCATTACAACTTCATCGCCCTATTTATGAAAAACAAATGACAGAGCCTCGACAAGATAATCTTAACTATTACAAGCTGGTCTTAAAATAATAAAAGATAATAAAAAGGTTCCTCATGTCACTTGCTGACAAAAGTAAAAGCTGGGCCTTGTCTCTAAATTGAAAGTTGACAGCCGCTTTTTCATTCAACATGTTGCCAAGAATCCTGCTGCACGCTGAAATACTTTTTTACCACTTGGGCCCCTCTTCCCAAGTTGTAAGTTACCTAGTGTTTAAGTTACTCCAAGTCCGGTTATTAAGGTAACTCCGTGTCTCGTCTCCGTTTTCGCGCCCAAGTAAGTTGCATGGTTGTTTACGTCGATCATTACCTCGACTTCTTCCCTTGGACTTGTCAACCCCGTATCATCCCCTCCCCCTTTAAGAGGAATTGTCCTCAATTCTGCAATCCCGTCGTCATCAAGATAAGGAGATAGATCACCTATGTTGAAAGTAGCATGCACTCCATAATCGCCCGGAAGTTCTAACTTTTAAGCATTGTCGTTCACCTTTGCAACTATTTTAAATGGCCCCTCGGCTCGTGGCATTAGTTTATTCTTATGCTTACTTGGAAATCGCTCCTTTCTCAAATGTACCCAAACTAAATATCCAACCTCAAATAATCTCGGTCTTCTTTGCTTGCTCGATTTCCTTTTGTTGGCCTCGTTTATCTCTTTGATTCGGTCACACACCTGTTCGTGTAATTTCATCATCAATTTCAGTTTTGACTCCGCATCCTTATGCACCAATTCGTCACTTGGTAATGGAATTAAGTCTAGCGGTATGTAAGGATTTAGGCCGTAAACTACTTCGAATGGAGAATGCGCTGTGGCATGAGTAGGAGAGCGATTATATACCGCATGTGCGAGCTTCAAATCCCAATCCTTTTGTGTTTTGCTCACCAAGCCTCGCAACAGCATTCCCAGTGTTTGATTAGTCACTTCGGTTTATCCGTGATGCGAAGTACTAAACAAAAGCTTGGTTCCCACCTTTCTCCACAATGTGTTCCAGAAGTAACTAAGAAACTTCGAGTCCGGGTCTGAAACAATAGTTTTTGGAACTCCATATAATCGTACCACCTCTCGGAAATACAAGTCAGCAACATTACTCACATCATCGGTTTTGTGACAAGAAACAAAATGAGCCATCTTTGAAAAGCGATCGACCACAACCATAATTGCATCCTTACCTCGTTGGGTCCGAGGCAAAGCAACAATGAAATCCATCGAGACATCTTCCCATGGTTTCTCCGGAATCGGTAAACGTGTGTATTTTTCTGGTTTGAACGAACTCTTCGCAATATGGCATGTCACACATTTACTAATTATATTATTGACATCCCCCTGCATCTTTGGCCAATAAAAATGTTCCTTAAGCACATCTAATGTCTTGACCGAACCAAAGTGGCCAGCCAAACCTCCCCCGTGAGCCTCTCGAACCAGCAATTCTCGAATTGTGTGCCTTGGTAGACAAAGATGACTTTCCTTAAAAAGAAAGCCTTCCTGTATCAAAAATTCTCCCATCGGTCCAGATTTGCAAAGGGCGAAGGTTTCGCCAAAATCCGCATCACTGTCATAATATTCTTTCACTGTATCGAATCCAAGCAATCGAACATTAAGGATAGAGAGTAAGGCATACCACCTGGACAGCGCATCAGCCGCCACATTGCTCTTACCGTCCTTATACTTCGATGAAAAATGAAATGATTGCAAAAATTCTACCCACTTCACATGTCTGGGACTCAACTTCTGCTGCCCATTAATATATTTAAAAGATTCATGGTCCGAATGCATAATAAAGTGTTTCGGCCGAAGGTAATGGCTCCAATGATCAAGAGCTCTCACCATGGCATAGAACTCCTTGTCGTAAGTACAATAGTTGAGTCGAGCCCCACCTAACTTCTCCGAAAAGTACGCAATAGGCCGCCTGCCTTGAACGAGGACCGCCCCAACACCAACTCCACTAACATCACATTCCACCTCGAACGGCTGTGCAAAATCGGGTAACGCAAAGATAGGTGCTTTACATAACCCTACCTTCAACTTTTCAAACGCCCCTTCGGCAGCCCTGCTCCACACAAACGGACCCTTCTTCAAACACTCAGTTATCGGACTTGTTATGGTGCTGAAATATCGAATAAACCTCCGATAAAAAGAGGCAAGACCATGGAATGATCTAACTTCAGTTACGGTTTTAGGAGTAGGCCACGACTTAATAACTTCAATTTTACCCTGATCAACCGACAGTCCTTCCTTCGAAACAACATAGCCTAGAAAAGTTATGCTCTCGACGAGAAACGCACACTTTTCTTTCTTTCCATAAAGCCTTTGAGACCTAAGAGTCTCGAATACTTGCCATAGATGCCCGAGATGCTCTTCCACCGACCGACTATACACCAAAATATCATCCAAATAAACAACCACAAATCTGCCCAAAAATGCCTTAAGTACTTCGTTCATCAAATGCATGAAAGTACTCGGGGCATTCGTAAGTCCAAATGGCATGACGGTCCACTCATACAGCCCATGCTTAGTCCTGAAAGTCGTCTTCCATTCGTCTCCTTCCCGCATACGAATCTGGTGATAGCCACTTCGCAAATCAATTTTAGAAAAGACCACCGATCCATGTAGCTCGTCCAACATATCATCAAGCCTTGGTATCGGGAATGGATACTTGATCGTTATGTTATTTATGGCCCGGCTATCGATACACATCTGCCAAGAACCATCCTTCTTAGGAACAAGTAGGACCGGAACCGCACATGGACTTAAAATTTCTCGAACATACCCGTGGCTCATTAGTTCTTCAATCTGCTTCTGAAGTTCCTTCGTTTCCTCGGGATTACACCTATAGGCAGCTTTATTCGGAAGAGGTGCTCTTGGTATAAGGTTGATTTGATGCTCAATTCCACGGATTGGCGGCAAACCCGACGGTAATTCTTCAGGGAAGACATCCGCGAACTCATGTAATAAGTTGGCCACTGTATCCTCATTCTTCGTTACTATGAAATCATCTCGAGTCTCCTTTATCACCAGCATGTAAACACGCTCACCACTCTCCATGGCGTGTTCAACTTCCCTTTCGCTAGCGAACATGGTGAGGTTCGGTTTTTCCCCTCGTTTGGCACTCATGGAACGGATAGCTTGGGGTGACATCGGCTTCAATATGATCTTCTTTCCCTTATCTCACAACTCGTATTCATTGCTCCTTCCCCGATGCAAAACATCCCTATCAAATAACCAAGGGCGTCCTAAAAGTACGTGACAAGCATCCATTGGAATCACATCACATAATATCTCATCGTGATATGAACCCATTGCCAATCCGACCCAAACTTGCTTCGAAACCCTCACCTTACTTCCGTCATCAAGCCAATGTAAAACATATGGCTTAGGGTGAGTTGTGGTGGTTATTCGAAGCTTCGTCACCATTTCACTCGAAGCTACGTTGGTGCAACTCCCTCCGTCGATAATTAAACTACACCACTTATCTCCAACTTGACATTTCGTATGGAATATTTGGTCCCGTTGTTCTGACTCGCTCGGAACCGACTTGGCTTGCAAAGTGCGAAGAACCAAGGCTGTATCGTAATTCGGAGCATCGTAAGCCTCGCATTCTTCTCCTTCTTCGTCCTCCATGCTGAAATCAAACACATCTCCTAGTCTATCCTTTTCATCCTCAACCAACAATTCGTCTCGGATCGTGACAGCTTCCCTTAGTGTCACCACTCGTTTGTTCGGACAAGCATTTTGATAATGCCCGAACCCTTGACATTTGAAACATCTTACTTTAGTCAGACTCATCTCCTTCGGTACGTAAGGTGTCTTAGGAATCGCAACAGGGACCGGAGTCGATACAGTTGCCTTGGTAGTTGAACTAGACCCGACGCTTGGGTTTCCAAATTTGACTGGAAACTCGGGTTTATACAACTTCATCCTGTTTTGAGCTTCTAACTTCACACATAGCCCACATAATGTATCGAGGTCCTCGTATGGATGTTCCACCGAGTTAGATATGCTTCGGTTCAAGCCACGCAAGAATCGTGACATCTTCTGTTCCTCATTCTCCTCTATTTCTCCCATTAAGGTCAGATTCTCAAACTCCTCAATGTATTCACCGACATTCAATTTTCCTTGCATGAGATCTGCAATCTTTCGGTACAAGGAAAATCGATGTGATGTTGGTATATATCTTTTATGAAGTTTTCTTTTTAATGAGTCCCACGAACGGATCTTTTCTTTCCCTGCACGAGCTCTTCGTGTTTTAATTCCTTCGTACCAAAGTGAAGCTCATTTCCCCAACTTGAGAATTGCATACTTACACCTTTTCTGATCGTCAAGGTCTTTAAATTCGAACATGCGGTCAATCTTACATTCCCATTCCAAGTAAACTTCTAGGTCTGTCCCTCCAACGAACTCCTAAAGCTCGTCCACCTTGAACTCCACGCCTAGGTTTCCAACGCTGGTCGCATTGTTTTGGTACGTCACGCAATGCGTCTCGAAGTTTTGCCAAGAAATCAGCGTCGTTTAGATCCATAATGTCAAAGATCAGGAACTTGGGCTCCGATGCCACTTATGATACGAATTCTCGCTGACGACGCGAATTCGCTATCGATACAGCAGGAGGTTGTTCGGATGAGCGGAAGCTATCGGCAAGAAACTGTCAGGAATTGAGAACACCAGTTCGCTACAGCAGCAACACGGACTAGCGGCACGCACTCGCGACAGGAAAGGATGACGGCAACTCGATACAGCAGCAAGACAGGAACCTGGCCAAATGTAAAGGACATGATACAGGCCACCTTCAAACAACAACCCTCGAAACAGCACGTTTTGGTCGGATGCGAATTGAAAACAGGAAATAAGTTCGAAGGATCGAACAACACTTGATGTAAAATACCGAACAAGTATAAAACTGTATCGAAAACAAGCAGAATATCGAAACAGGATAGAAACCTGTGTTTTATCGAATTAGACCTATAATTCGATAAAGTGATTTCTTCTCAAGACCTATTGAGAATCAATCGGATTAAGATTCGAAAACGCTTCGAATAATAATCAAAGTTTTGATGAAAAGCATTCACCAAGGAAAACACAAAGTGTATTCTTATTTCTTCAACATTCAATAATGTTTCATTACAATGTCAGCGCCCTATTTATAGGCAAAAACAGCCTGACAGGAGCCTGACAAGATAATCTTAACTATTACAAGCTGGTCTTAAAATAATAAAAGATAATAAAAAGGTTCCTCATGTCACTTGCTGACAAAAGTAAAAGTTGGGGCTCGTCTCCAAGTTGAAAGTTGACAGCCGCTTTTTCATTCAACATGTTGCCAAGAATCCTGCTGCACGCTGAAATACTTTTTTACCACTTGGGCCCCTCTTCCCAAGTTGTAAGTTACCTAGTGTTTAAGTTACTCCAAGTCCGGTTATTAAGGTAACTCCGTGTCTCGTCTCTGTTTTCGCGCCCAAGTAAGCTGCATGGTTGTTTACGTCGATCATTACCTTGACTTCTTCCCTTGGACTTGTCAACCCCGTATCAATGCCAATAATGGGTATAACACGACAACGTCTACGAAATTCAAGTATATTCATGTCGTCAAGAATTCAATACTCGAAACAAAGATTATCAACTTATACGTGTCTGTGCAGCTACTCATTGGTTCTTATCGAGAACATGATTGTGATGAACATATCCCAATCATCATACAAAGGAACATATTCACTCGATCCTTGTAAGATTAATTCAAGATTAACTAAAACTCTTATCCTTCTTCAATGATCAAACCTCATACAAGAGTGCTAATGGTTCAACATACCCAAAATCGTCATCTTCTTCTTCTAACAATGAATGATATATGAAGGATACTCGATCAATGATTTTCTTCAAAAGACAAGAATCACATTCTTGGTGGTGAAGACTTCCATAATTATCATAATCATTCATCCATTATGAATATTTCAACTTTAAGTCATTCAATCTCTACTTATTTCAAAATCATCAAGGAGAGGACATGAATATTTATGAAAACTTCATCATAATACTCAATGTAATCATAGGCCAACATATCATTACGAAAAACCTAAGCTTAATCATCATAATCTCCCAAACTTATGATATCTAGTTCAAGCATGATTAATAATTCCTGACAACATCATCAACATGTCCTGAACAATCTTCTTGAAGAATAACAATGAAAAATGATTGATCGAACTCGACACCATAGGCTTGAATACAAATCCAGGATGTCTACGATCTTCAAAACCAGGTAGAGAGGCTAGTATAAGGATTATAATGTGGGGGGAAAGCTCTCTGGACTTGCAGAAATCGGCCAAGGGATGAAAGAAAATGAGGGTGGACTGAAATGGGGTGCTGTCCCATTTATAATATTCTGAGCTTTACATACGCCTCAACGCTTTACGTATGTTATCATTTTAACATACGCTATCGGAGATCCTTAGCGTACATTAATATCCGGCAGTAGCTACTGCCTCATTTCCTGACCTCCTTAACGTTCGTTAACCACTACCTTTTGTTTTATCAAAAAGTTGTCCGGATCATGCGGGAATCTAATCCTATCTGACCCCATCCCAAGCTGGCCCATACGCCAACCAACCTGATCTGTTTGACTTCCTGTTACGTACGCTATGCTTTTTCTATAGCATACTGTGACGGGTCGGGCGAAAGCGACCCGGATGACCCTAACATGAGTCTCTATGTGTCGGAAGGTTCCGGAAGGTTCTAGAATGATCAAGAAAGACCCAGAGATCTCTACATACTTGTAAATTCGTAGATGACTCTAGAAGCATGTAGAAATGTACTTCTTACACACTTTGTAGAATGCTCATGTAAATGCCCATGTAAATGTACTACAAGTATCTAGAGTGTTCTATCTAGAAAGTTCTATCTAGAGAGTTCCACTCCAGAACTCTCCTAGGCTGGTATAAAAAGGGGGAGGAGCCTCATTTGCTCACTCCATCCAGAAATCCTCAAGCATTCAAGTATTGTAAAGCTCTCTTGTACCCAAAGCATTCATCTAATAAAATCCTTTTGTGCCATTGTCCCTTTTCTCGTTACTTTAAGGCTTACTTAGCAACTCGACTCAGCTTAGTTGTTTAAGTGCCGCATGGGTTAGCTCCGCAAAACTCCCATCCCGTGACAAGTGGTATCGGAGCCACGGTTTACACACAACCGACTCATATCACACGAGAACAATGGCCAACACTCAGGATGTCCCTATTGATGCTACTCAAGAGCAGCAACGCGGTCGTGAGGAGCAACGAGGTAACAAGGTCCGAGGCAAGTCCAAGGGACCCTCTGCCGATGCCTTCGAACCTCGGATTGCCACTCTGGAAGCCTCGATGGCTAGCTTGGAGGAGAACCTTGATCAAGTCCATGACAGGTTCGACACTCTGGAGACGGAATATGCCGACATCGCTGGCGTGCTGAAGAAACTTATGATGGACCAGTCGGATATGTTGCGCGGGCAACTTATCGAATTCCAGAAGGAGATTCATGGTCTCCGTGGCTTTGTCCAAGAAGAGCTACGCTCTATTCGCTCGGAAGTGGAAGAAGTCCGATCGGAATGGGCTAAACACAAGCGAGCCGCATCATTTAATTCCGTTGCCCCGTTCGCTTTTGATGCGCGCCGCTTGGATGTACCGAAGCCCGAAACCTACGATGGCACTCGGAATGCCACTGTGGTCGATAACTTCTTATTCGGCCTGGAACGATACTTTGACGCTATGGGCGTAAAAGATGAGGAACAGAAGGTCAGCGGCGCACCAAATTACCTGCGTGGTGCCGCACAACTCTGGTGGCGCCGAAAGTATGGCGATATGGGCAAAGGGATCTGCACCATTGACACTTGGGCAGACTTCCAGAGAGAACTCCGAAAACAATTTGCCCCAAGCAATGCTGAACGAGATGCGAGAGCTCGCCTCCGAAGACTCAAGCAGATAGGTACGATTCGTGACTATATCAATGAATTTACAACTCTCATGCTTGAAGTTGAAATGTCCGATAAAGATGCACTTTTCTATTTCACCGATGGCCTTAACAATTGGGCCAAAACCGAGCTGGATAGACATGGTGTTCAGACCCTTGACGAAGCTATCGCCAAGGCTGAATCACTCACTGACTACTCTGGGCAAGGTAAAGATAAACGTCCCATTCATGGCAAAGGTGGGGGAGAAAGTCGCAATGAAGGATATGGCGGTAATCGCAAGAATTGGGGAACTAACCGACCCCCAAGTGGCAAGATCGGGCAACAAAAATTCCCAGGAAAGAAGGAGCAATCAAAACCCAAAAGCCCTTGCTTTATATGCAATGGCAATCATTGGATACGCGACTGCCCCGAAAAGAAGACCCTAAACGCCCTTGCTGCCCACTTAAAAATCAATGCCGATGATACCTCGGCCACTCCATTAGAAGAACCCCGACACAGCATGGGTTCTCTTCAGTACATGTCCGCTCTTAAGGGACAAGCCCCGACGCCCGTTACTCCGAAGAAAGGGCTCATGTTTGCTCGCAAAACTATTAACGGTCAAACCGTTAGCGCATTACTCGACACTGGAGCATCTCATAACTTCATGTCCGAGGAAGAAGCCAAACGCCTAGGGCTTAAGACAGTCTATCGCGGAGGTGCGATGAAGGCAGTAAACTCACCTGCCAAGCCTATAGCCGGAATTGCTCATGACGTCCCACTCTCTCTTGGGACATGGTCCGGAAAGCTCGACTTCTCTGTCGTCCCCATAGACGACTTCAAGATGGTTCTAGGCATGGAATTCTTCGACAGATTCCAAGCCTTCCCTATGCCGGCCACAAACACACTCGCCATCTACGACGGGGACAAGGCATGCATGGTCCCTATTGAACGAGCCCATGTTGAGAAGAAACTAATCTCGGCCATGCAATTTAAGAAGGGGATGCGGAAGTGCCCCAACTACTTGGTGACAATTCGGTAGCTCAATGACGAAGAAAAATTCAACTCATCGCGGACTGACCACCCGCAAATCTTGGAGAATATTCTTGAATAATACAAGGATGTGATGCCTAAAGAGTTGCCTAAGAAACTTCCACCCAGGCGAGAGGTAGATCATTGTATCGAGTTGGAACCCGGTGCCAAACCCCCAGCTGCTGCTCCCTACCGCATGGCACCGCCCGAACTCGCGGAACTACGAAGGCAAATCAAGGACCTTCTAGAAACAGGATACATACGTCCCTCCAAATCTCCCTACGGTGCACCCGTACTATTCCAGAAAAAGAAGGATGGCACCCTTCGAATGTGCATCGACTACAGGGCACTCAATCGGATCACTATCAAGAACAAATACCCAATACCGTTGATAGCTGATCTCTTCGACCAACTTGGCAAGGCGCGGTACTTCACCAAACTTGACCTGCGCTCGGGGTACTATCAAGTACGAATTGCTGAAGGAGATGAGGCCAAGACCACATGTGTGACTCGCTACGGTGCTTTCGAGTTCCTAGTCATGCCCTTCGGTCTCACGAATGCACCTGCAACCTTTTGCACCCTCATGAACAAGGTACTTCACCCTTTCCTTGACCAATTTGTTGTTGTTTACTTGGATGATATTGTGGTGTACAGCTCGACTCTTGGAGAACATATTCAACACCTTAAACAAGTCTTCCAAGTACTACGCGAGAACGAGCTCTATGTTAAGAAGGAAAAATGTTCATTTGCCCAAGAAGAAGTTGAATTTCTCGGTCACAAGGTTAAAGGAGGCAAAATCATGATGGAAAATGCAAAGGTAAAAGCTATTCGGGATTGGCAACCCCCGACCAAGGTTCCAGAACTTCGGTCATTTCTCGGCTTGGTGAACTACTACCGCCGCTTTATAAGAGGATACTCGGCCAAAGCAGCCCCATTGACCGATCTACTTAAGAAAAACCAAGTATGGCATTGGTCCAGCAAGTGTCAGCAAGCTTTTAAAGAACTCAAACAAGCGGTGTCCGAAGAACCCGTACTGGCCTTGCCGGATCACACGAAAGCTTTTGAGTCACAAACTGACGCTTCTGATTTCGCTATTGGGGGAGTGCTCATGCAATATGGACACCCCATTGCCTTTGAGAGCCGGAAACTCAACGAGACGGAAAGACGGTATACGGTGCAAGAAAAGGAAATGACTGCGGTCATACACTGCCTGCGAACATGGCGACACTACCTGCTCGGCTCACACTTTGTCATTATGACGGATAATGTTGCTACGAGTTATTTTCAGACGCAAAAGAAGTTAAGTCCCAAGAAAGCTCGATGGCAAGACTTCTTGGCGGAATTCGACTACCGACTCGAGTACAAGCCGGGGAAAGCTAATGTAGTCGCGGATGCCCTAAGCAGGAAGGCGTAATCGCCACTATGAGTTCAAGTATGCCAAAGTCCGACCTCATCCAACGGATTAAGGAAGGAGTCCAACAATACGCCCAACTGAAAGATCTTTTGGACAAAATAAGGCAAGGCAAAACAAGGCAATTTTGGGAGGAAGATGGTATCGTACGCACCATCGGCGATCGGATATTTGTGCCTAAGTGGGGAAAACTTCGGAAGGAAATCATAAAGGAGTGCCATGATACTAAGTGGGCTGGTCACCCAGGAATCGAACGCACCACTGCACTCGTGCAGGCCTCATACTATTGGCCGCAAATGAGGGACGAAATTGAAGCCTACGTGAAGACTTGTCTTGTGTGCCAGCAAGACAAGAATCAGCAGAATATGCCGGCAGGATTGTTGGAGCCCTTGCCCATTGCATCAAGGCCCTGGGATAGTGTGTCTATGGACTTCATCACAACTCTCCCGAAATCAGAAGGATTCGGAAGCATCATGGTGGTGGTGGACCGATACAGTAAGTATGCTACTTTCATTGCCACATCACCCGATTGCAATGCTAATGAAGCTGCCCATCTATTCTTCAAACATATCATCAAACTTTGGGGGATTCCTTTAAGCATTGTGAGTGATCGAGACCCTCGATTCACTGGACGATTTTGGAGAGAACTATTCGAGCTATTGGGAACGGACCTCAAGTTCTCGACAAGTTTCCATCCCAAGCAGACAGACAGACCGAACGAATCAATGCTTTCTGGAACTATATCTAAGGCACTATGTAAGCGCCCATCGAAGGATGGCCAAGATTACTTGATGTGGCCCAGTTCTCTTACAATCTGCGAGCGAGGCAACAGTAAGTCCCCTTCGAAATCATTATCGGTTTTCAGCCACTAACCCCAAATGCCGTAGCCTCGACACATGAAGGAAAAGTCATGACTCACCGCATTGCGAGAATGGCATGAGGAATCAGACATTACGCGCGCCTACCTTGACAAGGCCGCCCGGAAGATGAAAAAGTGGGCTGATCCTAAAAGAAGAGACATTAAATTCCAAGAAGGTGATCAGGTCATGGTCAAACTTTCTACCAACCAATTCAAGGCATTGCGCAAAGTACACAAAGGATTGGTGAGGAGGTACGAAGGACCATTTACAATAATCAAACGTGTCGGAAATGTCTCTTATATGTTGCAACTCCCTCCGAAACTTAAAATACATCCGGTCTTCCACGCGAGCCAATTGAAACTCTACCATGCCGATTCGGAAGACCCGCACCGAGGAGAGTCAAATCGTGCACCTACTGCCGTAATCACCTCATTCGACAAGGAGGTGGACTATATTGTGACCGAACGAGTTACTCGGAAGAGAGGCGTGCCTCCCGGCACGGAATACTTGGTAAAATGGAAAAACCTCCCTGATAGCGAAGCAACATGGGAATGAGAAGACGAACTCTGGCAATTTCAAGATCACATCAAGAGGTTCAAACAAGAGAACGCGCCGAGGACGTCGCTGAAATAGGTGGGGGAGGATGTGACGGGTCGGGCGAAAGCGACCCGGATGACCCTAACATGAGTCTCTATGTGTCGGAAGGTTCCGGAAGGTTCTAGAATGATCAAGAAAGACCTAGAGATCTCTACATACTTGTAAATTCGTAGATGACTCTAGAAGCATGTAGAAATGTACTTCTTACACACTTTGTAGAATGCTCATGTAAATGCCCATGTAAATGTACTACAAGTATCTAGAGTGTTCTATCTAGAAAGTTCTATCTAGAGAGTTCCACTCCAGAACTCTCCTAGGCTGGTATAAAAAGGGGGAGGAGCCTCATTTGCTCACTCCATCCAGAAATCCTCAAGCATTCAAGTATTGTAAAGCTCTCTTGTACCCAAAGCATTCATCTAATAAAATCCTTTTGTGCCATTGTCCCTTTTCTCGTTACTTTCAGGCTTACTTAGCAACTCGACTCAGCTTAGTTGTTTAAGTGCCGCACGGGTTAGCTGCGCAAAACTCCCATCCCGTGACAATACGCTATCTTCAGCTCATAACGTACGTTAAGCTTACCTGCTACGTACGTTATGACGTAGCTGCATGCATGAGTTTGCAAACTCTTCCTAATATGATCATGACTATTGGAATACAAATACGGGAAAAATCACACTTCGATTATTGATACCACAAAGTCGAATATTACAAGGTTCAAATACAGATGAAAATACTCAACAATTATCCGGATATTATATACTCTCCCTCTAAAAAGAAGTTTCATCTCGAAACTTAAGACGAAAATAATTTTGGGTAACTTGACTTCATATTATCCTCCATTTCCCAAGTGGCTTCTTCGACTCCATGTCGTGATCATTGAACTTTAACCAAGGTGATTGGTTTATTACTCAATTGTTTGACTCGACTCTTGAGTATCTTGATTGGTTTCTCTTCGAACGTGCCATCCTTAGCGACTTCGTTCTCGCTGAAATCAATTACATGGCTGGATCTATTATGTACTTCCATAACTGAGACACGTGAAACACATTCTGAACATGACTCAACGACGACGGAAAGGTCAACCTGTACGCCAACACCCCAACTCTTTCAAGAATCTTTAATGGTCCGACATATCTCGGACTCAGCTTTCCTTTTCTCCCAAAATAGAAGAAACATTAAAAAGCACGTGGTTCCCAATACCAAACTCTAACGGGCGACAACGCACGTCTGCATAAGATTTCTGCCGACTCTGGGCAGTCAATAGCCTTTCACGAATCAGAGCTACCTTCTCTTGATTCTGTACTATCAACTCCGGTTCTGTCCCGATCAAGTCATACAAATCATCCCGACACAGGGGTGATCTGCATCTTCTCCCGTGTAATGCTTCGAAAGGTGCCATCTTAATGGAAGCATGCCTACTATTGTTGTAACTGAACTCAATCAATGGTAGATGAACTTCCCACTCAGTCGACTAATCTAGGACACAAGCTCTCAGCATGTCTTCTACTGTTTGAATAGTCCTCTCGGACTGTCCATCAGTCTGAGGATGATAAGTTGTGCTAAAGTTCAGCTCGGTTCCCAAGGCTCTATAAACCGCTTTCCGAAAATGTGACACAAAGCGACCATCTCGGTTAGAAATAATGGTCTTCGGTGTACCATGCAATCGGACTATCGCCGCAATAAACCTCGTGCCAACCTAGTAGGTGTATCTCTATTGCTAGGAGGGAGGTAAAATCTTGCTGGACTCACTCTGAGTGGAGTACGGGTATTCGTTGGGCGGCTAGGAGATGGAGAGGTAAGCATGTGGTTAACATGGCATACCGTATCCTTTTAGCGGTGTTGGTCTACTTAATCTGGCAGGAGCGAAATGAGAGGAGATTCGGTCAGAGGCGTCGTGATCCACACACAGTTACTTTTCATGGGATTGGTCTTGTTCGTGACATTATCTCTCAGCGTTGGCCGCCTCATTCCTTATATGCGGTCGCTGTTAGGCGTATTTGGAGGGTTACTTGGTAGTTCTATTATAACTCTTTTATTATTTTTCTATTTCGTGCTATTGGTGCACCTTCTGTAATGGTTGCTGGGTACTAGCCTACCTTGTTGGCCAATCTTATCTATTTAATGCAATTGACTTTTCCCAAAAAAAAAAACCTCGTGCCAACCTTTCTGGTCCCCAAGTTTCTTTAATGCCCAAAAAATGAGCCGACTTGGTTAGGCGATCAACTATCACCCAAATCATGTTCATCCCTGTTCTGGTCTTCGGCATACTGGTGATAAAGTCCATTGATATATCTTCCCACTTCCATTCAGGAATTAGAAGTGGCTTCAACATTCCGGCGGGTCGCTGATGTTCGATCTTAATCTGCTGACAAGTTAAACACTTCGAGACATATTCAACCACATCTTTCTTCATGTTGCCCCACCAAAAATTCTGCTTCAGATCCTTATACATCTTACTGGTGCCCGGGTGAATAGAATAGGGCGTACTGTGAGCTTCCTTCATGATTGTATGCTTCAAAACATCAATATCGGGAACAGAAAGTCGACTCTGGAATCTCAAAACTCCATTGTCATGAATCAAAAATCCTGGGGCCTTACCCTTGCTCACTTCATCATGTAATCGAATCATCAGAGGGTCATCTAATTGTTTAGATTTGATTTCTTCGATTAAAGACGAAGTTAATTCCATCACACAGTTGCCCTTGGACTCCTTGCAACCATACTTCAATTCCTTCACGAATCAACTCTCGTTTAATACTTCAATTCCTTGATTTGAAGCATCACTGTAAACTACGAATCCTTCAGTTCCTTGGGGTAATGCTAATATTGGTGCCGTCGTCAATCTCTTCTTCAATTCATCAAAACTGGCCTGGCACATATCGTTCCATTCAAACTTTTGGGGTTTTGTTCATTAATCGAGTAAGTGGACGGGTAATTTTGGAAAACCATTCCACGAACTGAAGATAATACCCAGCAAGTCCTAAGAAACTTCTGACTTCCTTCACATTCTTAGGAGACTTCCAATCTAAAATTGCCTCGACTTTCTAGGGATCTACCCGGACTTCTTCTGCTGATACCACATGACCGAGGAACATCACTTCCTTTAGCCAAAATTCACACTTAGAAAGTTTGGCATACAATTGCTCGCTTCTCAAGAGGTCCAAAACGATCCGTAAGTGCTGCGCATGCTCTTCCTGGATCTTGGAATAAACCAGAATATCACCAATAAACACAACTACTAATTTGTCCAAATACTCTGTGAACACTTGATTCATTAACTGCATAAACACAGCAGGCGCATTAGTGAGGCCAAACGGCATCACCACAAACTCATAATGTCCGTAGCGAGTTCTGAACGCCGACTTTGGAACATCGGATTCCTTAATTCAACTGATGATATCCCGATCTCAAATCGATTTTGAAAAATACTGTCGTTCCGTGAAACTAATCAAACAAATCATCAATCCGTGGCAGCGGGTACTTGTTCTTGATCGTCATCTTGTTCAGCTCCCGGTAGTCGATACACAATCGAAGCGATCCATCTTTCTTTCGAACAAAAGGAACTGGTGCACCCCAGGGCGAAACACTTGGCTGAATATAACCTTTGTCCAGTAACTCTTCTAGTTGTTTCTTCAATTCATACATCTCAGTAGGTACCATACGATACGGCGCCTTAGAAATCGGTGCAGCTCCTGGTTCTAGTTCGATGGTAAACTCTACATCCCGCCGTGGGGGTAGTCCAGGTAATTCATCGGGGAACACATCCGGGAATTCATTCACAATAGGAATGGATGAAAGCTCTACTTTTCATTTTTCTTTCTTCATTGCGTAACACCAGTATCCAGTACAGCCCTGTTTTAGCAGTTTGACGGCTTTCATTGCTTTGATCATTTTTTCCTGAGCTTTCTGATCTCCATCCCTCGAATAATAATTCGGAACCATCTTCACCTATCATCGAGATATTCCTCTTATGGAATTTTACAATAGCTCCATATCGGTTAAGCCAATCATCTCTGAGAATCGGGTTGCAACACCCCCAATCCACTCAGGGATATTACACGCCATAGACCCTTTCCTCAAGGATCTACCAGGCTGGTAACTAAAATCAAACATCTCAACATCGCCTTTAAGGCTAAAATAACTCAGTAGACCGATTTGGTCTTTCAATTTATACAAACAACTCAATCTCAATACATACCCACGCAGGGGTCAAAATACAACAAACTCACATACAACGGGGAAAATACTGTAGCGGAAATAAAGTACAACTAAACTAATACGACATCATACGGGTCCTCATGTGATTAGTATCAATCATCTTTCATCATCCTTCATGCCAACCCTGTGTTATGCTCCCCAAAACCTGAATGCAATACAGACATCCACCCCCCAATTACTCGGGGATTAGCAAAATTCTATTATTTTGCTAGTGCAAGTACAAAGTGCAAATACGAGTCATACAAATCATATTCCAAGAATAATAATAACCAGGAATCCTCAATGATTCAAACATAACGAAAAATACTTCCCGAGGCAAGAGTTTGAGTAAAACTTTCCAAATTCGAAAGATTACAAATCACGAGAACAGTTTGCAAAATAGTTTAAAATGCCCTCGGGAGTTTTAACAGAAACCATTTAGGATTATCGAATCCTTCTCTTTTCAAAGAAATCGAAAGGGGTCACAGTCCAAAGATTTTCTTTCACAATTAGAAACCAACAACAATTCACAGAGTTCAAAGCCCACGTCACGTGTCCTCAACGGACATAAAGTCAACAGAATATAACCACCCAAGATACGAAATCTCGGTAACACATCCAAGGTACTCGACCTGGCAAAACACATCCAAAATCATATACATAACACGTGATCACATGCCACGTCATCTCACGGTTGGATCAGTCACTTGTTGTATCCTGACCACATGATCACAAGCCATGTGTCACCCTAGGTTTTCTTAAACCACTGTGATCACTTGTCACGTCATCTCATGGTTGGATCATCACTTGTTGTCTCCTGACCACATGATCACAAGCTATGTGTCACCGTAGCTATCCTTGGGCTCTCACGGTTGGATCAATCACTTGTTGCATCCCGACCAAATGATCACAAGCCATGTGTCACCGTAGTTTTTCTTAGGCTCTCACGGTTGGATCAATAATTTGTTGCATCCTGACCCCATGATCACAAGCCATGTGTCACCGTAGACCTCGCCCATGTCCACACATTCACACACATAACATAGTACACTAAGGATATCACAATAATCCACACCGAGACAACAAACACTTAGCATGACACAATTGTCAAATCACTATGCACTGAAATGAAGTAATATATATATATATATATATATATATATATAATCAAAGCACAACATCAACACCAAGCGTATTCAAAAGGTTCACTTAACCATTCACATAAAACACATCGTTCACAAAACCTACATGCATTTTCAAAGAGAGCCTTTAACGAGGCTAAACCAAATCTCGTGAAAGTTCATTCCAAACAACCAAACAAACACACTTAGACGATCATCGATCATCATATCCACAAAACAAGAAATGTATGAACAAGGTACTTGCCTCGAATAATCACAAACGCGGAAAATCGACTGAAGTAGGATGGCACGAACCGGCTATGAACCCGCCGACTCCGCCGAACGCCAACCCGCGACAATAAACTACGAACGACAATAACAACAATGAAAATGAATTCCATAAAACGACCTAAAGTCGCTGAATTCAAGGAACAACGATGAAAGTTCAAGGGTTTCCCCCAAAACGGATAAGAACACTAATCGACCCGACAAAAACATGAAAATGGAATTCCAAACCGAAATATGGATATACAATCTATAGGATATGTTTAACAACATTTAACATCAATTGATTCATCAAAATCGGATGGAAAACGAATTCAAGAACAAAACTTCCAAAAAGGTCAACTCTAGGGAACCAAGAAAAATACCTCGATTCGACGATGAACAATGGATTAGATGATGTTATAATCACCTAGGATACTCCAAAAGACCTCTGGATGGAACAAAATCGGTCCCGATCACGAACATAGTCGCCCATGACTCACACCCGCGGAGAGGAGAGGAAAAGAAGTGGAAATGGTGAAAAACGACTTCTGTCCAGTATATATACTGGACAGCTTAGCATGCGCTAATCTTCACCGATTAACGTGTGCTATCGAAGCATCAAAAGCAAACATTCTGCCAAAACGTACAGTTAGCGTGCGCTAACCACAAAAGTTAGCGTGCGCTAACAAGACCTCCAGACCCAGTCCAGTAGCTTCTGGACTGCCTCGAATTACTAGTTAGCGTGCGCTACCACAACAGTAGCGTGCGCTAACTACAGCATCTTAGCGCGTCTTATCCACCTAGATGTAGCGTGCGCTATCAACTCAGAAAGACAACAACAATACTCTCAAAAATGGGTACGACGACGGATTTCTTCGACCGAATCTTCAAGTTCAAGATACGCATGGAAAGCTCCAGAATATGATCATACTAAGAGCTTAAGCTCTAATCAAACTCACATGCGACCATGAAAAGGGTCGAAACAACAAATACGAAGGCGGATACCCATAACTTTGAGAAATTACAAAATGGCCCAAAATGCCCGAAAATCATGATACATGATCGAATAACTAAACCGAACTTCACAACATGTCTAACAAAGTTAAACGGACGTACGGGAAACTCGAAATAATAGTTTTGAACGCGATTCGCGAGAATCGAACTCAAGTGCGGAAAAGTCGCTAAGGAGCACGGAACTCAACAAAACGACACCGAAACGAACTCGGATGTCAAAAAGTGCAGAATTAATCATTCTCAGAATCACGAAATGGTTGCAAATGATCCGTCAAAATGGACTCCTGTCAAAAAAAAATTTACCAAAAATCGAAATTGCAGGTATTACATACTACCCTCCTTGGAAGAAGTTTCGCCCTGAAACTTAAAAATAAGTAGGGAGAAGCAATATCCCACCAGGAACACCTCAACGAGATACACAAGAACCGCATAACTTACGCCCATCGGCAAAACGTTACAAGAAACGCAAAGAAAATACAGCGTGATATCACGCTCGACGACAACCATCACAATGTCACAAGTAGCGACATAATAAAACCAACCAATGCCAAGTATCACCAAACAGATAGCACAATCAAGTCAATTATTCGAACAATCACAAAACAACAGGTACCTATTACCAGAAAACACACACAGTCGAAAAATAGAAATTAAACGCACAATGATCCGCAATGGTAACCGCGAAGAACTCCGACCACGCCGAAATTCTCGAAAACCACACTAGGCATCTTCGTATCCTTTCAGGGCAGAGACGAAAACTCGATCCCCAAACCTCCCAGCTACGATCTCGCAATGCACGGATCGGGGTCCCAAATGACCGCAATTGAAACAGCTGACTAACGGTGAACGATGACTCTTCGCGGTACGAGATCAGGCAACAACAATCGGACAACAATGATCGAACAACAACGGTCGAACAACAACGATTAAACACAAATGATCGAACAACAACGGTCGAACAACAACGATCGAACAACAACGATCGAACAACAACGATCGAATAACAACGGTCGAACAACAATGATCGAACAATAATGATCGACCACCAACGATCGAACAACAATGATCGAATAACAACGGTCGAACAACAATGATCGAACACCAACGATCGAACAATAATGATCGAACAAAAATGATCGAATAACAATGATCGAATAACAACGACCGAATAACTATGGTCGAACAACGACTCCAAAGTTCACACTTCAATTCAAGACATTAAAAGAACTTGTAGAAACTAAAAGACGTTAATTTCGAACAAGGTTCACGAGAATCGAACCGAACTCGGAAAAGTCCCAACGATAAATAGATTGGTCCGAAACAATATCACAACTCATTCGAACGATAATAACCGAAATATAGAACAAGTTCAAAAAGTATCAACGAACACGAGCGAGTCGATAGAATTGAGAAAGAAAAGAAAAAAAATGCATAAGTCAAAAATAATACGGGTATTACATTCAAACTCTTTTAAAAGAAGTGTCGTCCCCGAGACTCACAACAACGAAAACAAGGTAACAACACAACAAGCAACCAATAGAAACATCTTTCAAGGGCCTCTCAGAGCCGATCCTGATATCTGTGCTGAAGTACGTGCCTCGGAAGACTCGATAACCAACTCGCAAATTTGGATTCTGTGTCCCTCAAGTCCACACTAGTGACACGTTATTGGCAAGGACAATTTACGTACATGTCCCGGCACATTACAGTTGAAGCACCTCGGCATACCAAATATACAACTGCTAGGTACAATGGAGCATACCATCACAAAACAACATACCAGAGATGCCAAATCAGCACAACATATCAACGTAAGGCAACAAATAGCAACACGAAAAAATATCCACTTTGGGTAATTGCACGAATACAAAAACTACCATTGCAACCAACGGAACCTGCAGTCATAAACGAATCACATATAAAGATTACCATCCTAAGGCAAAACACATACACAAAATCACAGCAACGACGACATCCATTCGGTGATTTCAACGGCCCGAACAATAAACAGCACACAATTACAAAACATCATGAAACATTCATATATGCACACAATCATACAAACCCAAGGTTAAACAGCTCGCACAGGTGCAATAACATGCAAATCACCACGAAGGGACAAACATTTAATATCAATCATCACACCTCTCACAGGGGGCTAATACAACGAATGCATGGCGAACGACTCAACGCTCACACCACTATTCAGTCACAACTCAGAGGACCAACACCCTAACGACAATGCTAACATCACACACACATTCCCCGACCGTAACAGGAAATGATAGGTTACAAACGAAAACCACCTTTTTGAAAATAATTTGGAAACACCAGTTGATCTCGAGTATCACACTTCAAAAAAAGTAATACAAACATCGTTATCGAGACTTTGAAAAATCATTTTGCATTAGGTAAAAAAAAATGAGGACATCTTTCTTTTAGTTAAAGACTTTCAGAAATATTCGACCTTCGGGTCTAAACAAATGCGTTTTCTAAATTACTGAGAATATCTCAAAATATTTTGGTCCTCAAAGTGGAATAGTTTTTAAACATACAGTGGCACTAGTAGGCACCTTGAAAATACCGCGAGAAAATAATCCATTTTAAAAGTATGTCTTGAACTTTATTCTATAAGATACTCAAGGTTTTAAAAAAATCCATTAGGCCGGAATGCCCAAAACTCACATGTATCGACATTCGCTTATACATCTCATAGTACACGCATCAATTCATTTAAAAATCCAAAACTAGACATGTCTTTTCCCAGAAAACAAACAGTCAAATATCACAGCTGAAAACCGCTTAGGATTGGGGCGAATCCACTTATCCCATTCGAGGCTCTAAGGACCCTTTCGAACGGGCCATAATCATAAATCAAATCACGCACAGGCATCGCCTAGGACCGGGGTGAAGCCATTGGTCCCATTTGAGGCCTCAGAGGACCCTCCCGAACAGGCTAGCGAACAAGCTCATGATTCGGTCCCATAGAAAAATGTATCCGGCGCTTCCTATGGAGAGGTTCTCATTATTCGGGCCTTGCCAAGGTGGCTTGGGCTAAGGTTTGCTTGGAAGTGGATTGTGGGGGCCCTGGCATCATTCCGTTGAGGCTCCAGAATCAGGCTCTGATGTCCCGTCATATTTGGGCTCTTCTCACGGGCTCTAATCGCTCTGTCTGGGTTAATTGGGTTCGGACCTTTAGGTTGCAGCAGTGTTCTTTCTGGGATCTTAATGTTTCTTCAGCTTCAGCTTGGTATTGGAAGCAGCATCTGAAACTGCGTCCCCTTGTTATGGGAGCATTTCAGTATTCTATTGGAGATGGCTCATCTTTCTTCTTGTGGTCGGACCCCTGGCATTCCATGGGTGTGATTAGGCATTCTATTCCTAGAGCTCCTATGTGGACCGGCATTGATGTGGGTGCTAGGCTTGATTCGGTTATTGTTGAGGGTTATTGGGAGTGGCCGGTGGTTGATAGACCTGAGATTTTGCTGATTACTTCTGCTCTGCCACATACTATTGGGGGTCAGGATCGCATTTCCTGGAGACCGCATAGTTCGGGTATGTATTCATCCTCTTCTGCTCTTCGGTTCCTCAGAGGTTATTCACCCCCTGTTCCTTGGGCCCCGCTCTTGCACGGACCGGGGAAGATTCCGAGGCACTCTTTCATCCTCTGGTTGGCTATTCAGGAGCATTTATGGACTATGGATAAACATTGGCTTCAGCATGTTGATGGGATTTGTGTCCTTTGTGGTATGGCGATAGAGACTCATTCCCATCTATTCTTTCAGTGCCCTTATTCTAGTCGGTGTACTTCTATTGCTAGGAGGGCCGTCCGCTTTAGTTGGCCTCACTCTATGTGGAGCTCGGGGGTGCTGTGGGCAGCTAGGAGGTGTAGAGGTAAGCACGTGGTCAACGTGGCTTACCGTATTTTCCTAGCTGCGTTGGTCTATTTGATTTGGCAGGAGAGGAATGAGCGGAGATTTGGTCAGAGGCGTCGAGATCCTCATACGGTTACTTTCCAGGGGATAGGTCTTGTCCGTGGCATTATCTCTCAGAGATGGCCCACTCGTTCTCTATCTACTGTGGCTGTTCGTCGTATTTGGTGGATAGCTTGGTAGTTCTTCATTTTTTGTAGCTTTTCTAGGCTTTTTAGCTTATGTAGCTCTTTGTATGTAGGCTATGTATTCCTAGATCTTGCTCTTTGTAATGTTGTTTGGTGTACCATTCTATATGGTTGCCGGGGTATTGGCCAGCCTTTTTGGCCACTCTTATTATATTAATGTAATTGACTTTTCCCCAAAAAAAAGCTCGTGAATCCGGAGTAAAGTCACGAATTCCCCCGAGGCCTCGTCGGACCCTCCCAGAATGAGCAAATCACACACATATACATTTCCATTCCATATTAAGAACAAAGGTTTCACAAGATACCTGCAAAACGATCAAATCATTTTGAAAATCATTAGCAGCGGACAAAATCAACAGTTGAAAAAAAAAAAGAAAACATTGGCAACGACACCACTCCTCATATAAATAAAATATGAGAGTTAAATAAACATATATCATAAAACCAAAAATCTACATAAAGTATCACTTAACGAATAATTATACAAGTGGCTTGTGTCACACAAGGCACAACACAAAGAAGGGAGACTTACATCCACAGGTCGCATGAAGATGATGATCGCCCCACGATACTAATCACGACCAACAAACTCAAACGACACATCGCGACACGACTCAGTCAGACAAAATCCGGCGAGACAAAACTCAACAGACACAACTTGACCCGACAACCTAGGTTTCCATAACCTAAGCTCCGATACCATTTATGTAACACCCCTAATCCACTCAGGGTTATTACACTACGTAGACCCTTTCCTCAAGGATCTACCAGGCTGGTAACTAAAATCAAACATCTCAACACCGCCTTTAAGGCTAAAATGACTCAGTAGACCGATTTGGTCTTTCAATTTATACATACAACTCAATCTCAATACATACCCATGCAGGGGTCAAAATACAACACACTCCCGTACAACAGGGAAAATACTGCAGCGGAAATAAAGTACAACTAAACCAATATGACATCATATGGGTCCTCATGTAATTAGTATCGTTAATCTTTCATCATCCTTCATGCTAACTGATATGGGGTCAATTAATACGAATGAAGAAGACGAAGTAAGGATCGACATAAATGACCTTACAACATGCCATGCACGGACGACTACATATTTAGGTGAGAAAACGGACACAAGACGTGGAGTCTCGGTCTCGGCCGTGTCATATGACACGGCCCATGTCATGCTGTGCCGGAAGATCAACACTCACTACCTGCCGAACTCAGCTGTGTCATCCGACACGGCCCGTGCCGAGATGTCCCGGACAAGCAAAACTGACTGTCCGCTGAACTCGACCGTGTCCCGAGACACGGCCGAGTCGAACTCTTCCAGAACTTGACGAAGGACTGCCTGCCCAGCCCAGAACGTCGGAACTGACTGCCCAGACAACCCGGCCGTGTTCCAGGACACGGTCGAGTCCTGAAGACCAAGATTCACGCAACGCGGCCGTGTCAAGCGACATGGCCCGTGTCCTGCCAGCAGCCCACTTTATTTTATAGCCTTTTGTGTGGTTTGTCTTTTCTTTTCCTTTTTTACTCATTTTAGGGATTGTGTTTCCCGTAAATTATGATCTTGTGTTCCCCTTTGTATTTTATTTTGATTTGTTTTGATTATTCAAAGATTTTGTAATCTTTGAATTATTTTCTTTAATTATGGTAGGGAGACTTGGCTTCCTATAAGTAGTCTTGCATAAGTATTGTAATGGACATTGGATGTTGAAGTAAAAGATTACACTTTGTGTTTTCATCCTTGGTGAATGATTTTCATCGAACCTTGATTTTTATTCGACGCGTTTTCGAGTATTAAACCGATCAATTCTCAATAGGTCTTGAGAAGAAATCATCTTATCGAATATAGGTCTAATTCGATATACCTTTGTTCTTGATCGTTCAAGTCTTCTTGATCAATATTATCACTTTATCCGATATTACATCCATAAAACTACATCTGAAATACACTACTCATAAAAGACGTCCGCTACGATATTCTTATACACACTCCGACTGATACATATTCATCTTCCCGAGCGAATTTGTATCATTAGTGGCATCGGAGACCAAGTTTACCTCCTTGGCGATTTTATCAAGGATTTCTTGTTAAAAAAATATCTCTTGGCTCTTGTTATGGATTTTTCCGATCCTGATTTCTAGATGAAACTCCGGGACGCACAAAGCGATCTACCGGAGCAACGTATGCAAGCAAGGTGTGGAGACGACACACGATCAACACACCATGCGGACGAGTTTAAAGTAAACGAACTTCAAGAGTTCGTTGGAGGTACCGATCCCGAAGCCTATTTGGAGTGGGAACGGAAGATTGAACGCATGTTCGAATTCAAAGACCTTAACAATGAGAAACGTTATAAATATGCAATTCTCAAGTTAGGGAAGGGTGTTTCTCTTTGGTTCGAATGAGTGAAGACACGAAGAGCTCGGGCGGGAAAAGCAAAAATCCGTTCGTGGGAATATTTAAAAAGAAAACTTCGTAAGAGGTATGTGCCAACATCGCATCGGTTAACCTTGTACCGGAAGATTGCCGATTTCATGCAAGGACAACTAAGTGTTGGTGAATACATTGAAGAGTTCGAAAGCTTGGTCTTAATGGGAGAACTAGAAGAAAACGAAGAGCAAAAGATGTCACGTTTTTTACGTGGCTTAAACAAAAACATAGCCAACACAGTGGAGTTATACCTATATAAAGATTTCGATACTTTATGTGGATTATGTGTGAAGATAGAGGCCCAAAATAAAGTGAAGTTCTCAAGACCCGAATTTCCTCCCGAATTCGGAAATACAAGTGTCGGTTCAAGTTCGGGTACTAAAAGCACCACACTAAGTCTTGTCCCCATCACGGCGCCTAAGGCTCCATATGTACCAAAGGAAACAAGTTTGGCGAAGGTACGATGTTTCAAGTGTCAAGGGTTTGGTCATTGCCAAAATGCGTGTCCGAACAGACGGGTGGTGACACTAAGAGAGTCTCTTGAGGTCCGGGAAGAATTATTGGTCGAGGACAAAAGAGAAAGGCTCGGTTACGTGTTTGACATGGACGCCGAAGAAGAAGAGGAGTGCGAGGCTTACAATGCTCCAGATTATGACATGAGTCTAGTCCTTCGCACTTTACAAGTCAAGACGGTTTCGAGGGACACGGAACAACGAGACCAAATATTCCACACCAAGTGACAAATCAAAGACAAATGGTGTAGTTTGATAATCGATGGAGGAAGTTGTACTAATGTTGCTTCAAGTGAGATGGTGACGAAGCTCGGACTCATCACTACTACTCATCCAAAACCATACGGGTTACATTGGCTCGATGATGGAAGTAAAGTGAAAGTTTCAAAACAAGTACGGGTCGGTTTAACTATGGGCTCGTATGGTGACAACATACTATGTGATGTACTCCCGATGGATGCATGCCACATACTCTTGGGACGACCATGGCTATTTGATAGAGATGTTTTACATCGAGGGAGAAGTAACAAATATGAACTACGGGATAAAGGCAATAAGATTGTGCTTAAACCAATGGTGCCTCAAGCCATTCATTCGATGAGTTCTAGTCAAGTGGAAAAACCAAAGCTTACTATGTTTTCTAGTGAGAAAGAGGTGAAACATGCTATTGATGATGGCGAGTGTGTGTATTTGTTGATGATTAAAGAAACACGAGATGTTGACATGATTGTGCAAGGCAAAGGAGATATCGATACCTTGCTACGAGAATTTGCGGATGTCTTCCCGGAAGACTTACCGCCGGGTTTGTCACCCTTACGTTGGATTGAACACCAAGTAGACCTTGTATCGGGTGCATCACTCCCTAACAAGGCCGCCTATCGATGTAACCCCGAGGAGACGAAGGAGTTGCAAAAACAAATCGAGGAGCTAATGAATCGTGGGTACGTTCGAGAAAGTTTGAGCCCTTGTGCGGTTTCGGTTTTACTTGTCCCGAAGAAAGATGGGTCATGGCGGATGTGTATAGATAGTAGAGCCGTGAACAACATAACCATCAAATAGCGATTCCCAATTCCGAGACTTGATGATATGTTGGACGAGTTGCATGGTTCGGTGATTTTTTTGAAAGTTGATTTGAGAAGCGGCTATCATCAAATTCGCATGCGAGAAGGGGACGAATGGAAGACGTATTTTAACACAAAACACGGATTATATGAATGGCTCGTCATGCCCTTTGGACTTACAAATGCACCAAGTACTTTCATGTGATTAATGAATGAGGTACTTAAACCATTTTTGGGAAAGTTTGTCGTCGTATACTTGGACGACATCTTGATTTATAGTCGATCATTGCAAGAACATACCGGGCACTTGAAGAAAGTCTTCGAGATCCTTAGGGATCAAAAACTTTATGGGAAGAAGGATAAGTGCTCATTTCTAGTCAAGAGTGTAGCCTTTCTTGGCTACATCATTTCTAAAGAAGGAGTGTCGGTTGATCAAGCCAAGATCGAGGCGATTAAATCTTGGCCTACTTCGAAAACCATCAAGGAAGTCCGATCCTTTCATGGACTTGCTTCATTTTATCAGAGGTTCATACGAGACTTTAGCACCATTTCTAGTCCGATAACGGAATGCTTGAAAAAAGACCGTTTGTGTGGAACGAGGCCGCACAAGGGGCGTTTGAAAAATTGAAAGCAAAAATGTGTGAGGCACCTATTTTGGCATTACCCGATTTTTCACAACCATTCGAAGTAGAATGTGACGCAAGTGGAGTGGGTATTGGGGCGGTTCTCGTCCAAGGGAAACGGACGATTGCATACTTCTCGGAGAAATTGAGAGGCGCTCGACTCAAATATTGTACTTATGACAAGGAGTTCTATGCCATTGTGAGAGCTCTTGATCATTGGAGTCATTACCTTCGGCCGAAACATTTTATTCTACATTGGGATCATGAATCCTTAAAATATATTAACGGGCAACAAAAGTTGAGCCCCAGACATGCTAAATGGGTGGAATTCTTGCAATATTTCCACTTTTCCTCGAAATATAAGGATGTCAAGAGCAACATTGTGGCGGATCCATTATCTAGACGGTATGCCTTGCTCTCTACTCTTGATATTCGTTTGCTTGGGTTCGAAACATTGAAGGAGTGTTATGATGGTGATGCGGATTTTGGTGAGATTTTCATTCGATGTAAATCTGGTCCATTTGGAGACTTTACGTTGCAAGAAGGATTCCTCTTCAAAGGAAATCGCCTTTGTTTACCCAAACACGTGATTCGGGAATTGTTGGTTCGGGAAGCTCACGGTGGAGGCTTGGCCGGCCATTTTGGTTCGGCTAAAACGTTGGAGGTACTTAAGGAGCATTTTTATTGGTCAAAGATGCAAAGGGATGTACACGACATAATTAATAAGTGTGTAATATGCCATATTGCGAAGAGTTCGTTTAAACTGGGAGTATACATGCCTTTACCGATTCCGGAAAGGCCATGGGAAGACGTCTCAATGGATTTCATTGTTGCTTTGCCTCGTACTCAACGAGGGAGAGATGCGATTATGGTTGTTGTAGACTGATTTTCGAAGATGGCTCACTTAGTGGCTTGCCACAAGACAGACGACACGAGTAACATCGCCGATTTGTATTTTCGAGAGATCGTACGATTGCATGGGGTCCCAAAAACGATTGTTTCGGATCGGGATTCAAAATTCCTTAGTTATTTTTGGAACACCTTGTGGAGAAAGGTGGGAACCAAACTCCTATATAGCACGTCACATCATCCACATACGGGCGGTCAAACCGAGGTAACCAATCGAACTTTGGGCACTTTATTACGTGGTCTTCTGAGCAAGACACAAAAGGATTGGGACTTGAAGCTTGCACATGCGGAGTTTGCTTATAATCATTCTCCTACTCATGCCACGGTGATACGAATTATGTATTCAAATGGACGTAAACTCGCATACAATGCAGCGGAAATATTTTTGATCCTCACAACACTCGAATATATGTAACACTCGTAAGAAAATAACCGAAAGTAGGGCAATTCGGCTTACGTAATCAAGAACAACATGAAAGTGATTTATCAAAATAGACCTATAGTTTGATAAGGTAATCTTTCCTCAAGACCTATTGAGAATCGATTAGATTACAACTCGAAAACGCGTCGAATTATAACCAAGGTTTTGATGAAAATCATTCAACAAGAAGTAATACAAAATGTATTTCATTTTTATGATTCAAGATGCTTTCAAAAGGCTGAAAATGTGGCCTATAAATAGCCATTACAAGATCAAACAAGATCAAACTAAAATCAAACAAATATTAAACTATTCTAACAAGACTTTGACAAAGAAAAAGGAATCAACACCAATCTTGGACACTCCTTGCTTTCTGATACGAAATTAAGTAGTCCAAATAAAGAAAACGAAGCACGGTTCGACGTAAATGGTCTTACAACGCATCATGCACGTACGGAAACATTTTTTGACGAGAAAACGGAGACAATACGTAAAAGGACCAAGTTGCCGAGCTCGACCGTGTCCCAGGACACGTCCGGGTCACACCCTGCTGGAATTGGCTGAACGACTGCCGACCTAACTCGGCCGTGTCGTCCGACACGGTCGAGTCATACTCGTCCAGAACCTGCCGAGAGACTGCCGACCAGCCCGACCATGTCATACGAACACGGTCGAGTCCTACTCTTCCGGAAAACATCGGGAGTCTGCCGACCAGCCCGACCGTGTCATACGAACACGGTCGAGTCGTGCTCGCCCAGAACTGCCGAAAATGACAGTCACACCAACCCGACTGTGTCCTGGAGCACGGTCGAGTCACTGTCGACCAGATGCGTGCTGCGGCCGTGTCAAGCGACGGCCCGTGTCCGGCAGCCAGCCAACTTTTTTTTATTGCTGATTTTTGTGTGTTGTTGTTTTCCCTTCCCTCACATGTTATGACTAGACTTGCATGTTATGTGGGGTGGCTTATAATTATTTTATTGTGTGATTCCCCCTCCCTATCATTTGATTCATTTGTATTTTATTTTGATGTTTTGTTTTTCATTTCAAGATCATGTGATCTTGTTTTTATTCTTTAGTTGTTTACCAGACTACATTGCTATAAGTAGTCTTGTTCATGCTTGCATTATGTATTGAATGTTGTATAAGAAGAATACACTTTGTATTTTCCTTGGTGAATGCTTTTCATCGAAACTTGATTATAATTCGATGCGTTTTCGAGTTTTAATCTAATCGATTCTCAATAGGTCTTGAGGAAAGATTACCTTATCGAACTATAGGTCTAGTTTGATAATCATCTTCACATTGTTCTTAATTATACAACTGAATTGCCCTATTTTCGGTTAATTCTTACGAGTGTTACACATATTCAAGTGTTGTGAGGATCAACAATATTTCCGCTGCATTACATGCGAGTTTACGTCCATTTTCATACATAATTCGTATCATTAGTGGTATCGGGGCCCAAGGTTATTTCCTCGTGGAAATTTTCTTGGCGATTTTCTTGTTAAAGCTATCTATCATGGATTTTTCCGACGTTGATTTCATGGAGAAACTCCGTGAGGCACTACACAACTTACAAGAGCAACGTTTTCAAGCTAGAAGAGGAGAATATGATGCACATTCACCGCGTCATGCAGATGAATTTAAATTAAATGAACTTCCAGAATTTGTCGGAGGTACCGATCCCGAAGTCTACTTGGAGTGGGAGAGAAAGATTGAACGCATTTTCGAGTTCAAAAACCTTAACAACGAGAAACGTTGCAAATATGCGATTCTCAAGTTCGGGAAAGGTGCTTCCCTGTGGTACGAGGGTGTGAAAACACAACGAGCTCGTGCGGGAAAGGAAAACATCCATTCTTGGGATTCGTTAAAGAAGAAACTACGCAAAAGGTATGTCCCGACATCTCATCGGTTAACCTTGTACCGAAAGATTGCCGAATTCACACAAGGGAAACTAAGTGTGGGAGAGTATATTGAAGAATTTGAAGGCTTGGCCTTAATGGGAGAACTCGAAGAAAATGAAGAACAAAGAATGTCACATTTCTTACGTGGCCTAAACCGAAACATTGCAAATACGGTGGAATTATACCCCTACATAGATTTTGACACTTTATGCGGACTATGCGTAAAGATAGAAGCTCAAAACAAAGTGAAATTTGCCAAACCCGAATTTCCATCAAAGTTCGAAGATCAGAGTACCGGTTCGAGTTCAATTACCACAACGATACCGACTCCTATCCCTACTACGGTTTCTAAGACCCCCACCCTACCAAAAGAAACGATTCTAACCAAAGTAAGATGTTTCAAATGTCAAGAGTTCGGTCATTATCAAAATGCTTGTCCGAACAAATGGATGGTGACGCTAAGAGAAGCCATCACGGTCCGAGACGAGTTGCTAGTCGAGGACAAAGGAGAAAGACTACGTGATGTATTTAATTTCAACGTGGAGGAGGACGAGGGAGAAGAATGTGAAACTTACGAGGCTCCAAACTATGACACAACCTTAGTTCTTCGTACTTTACAAGTCAAACCCATTTCAAATGATTCGGAACAAAGGGATCAAATTTTTCACACCAAGTGTCAAGTCGGGGACAAATGGTGTAGTGTGATCATCGATGGAGGAAGTTGTACCAACGTAGTGTCAAGGGAGATGGTGACGAAGCTCGGACTCATCACTACTACTCACCCAAAACCATACGCATTACATTGGCTCGATGAAGGGAGTAAAGTGAAAGTCTCGAAACAAGTACGGGTCAGCTTAACCATGGGTTCGTACGTCGACAACATATTATGCGATGTACTCCCGATGGATGCATGCCATGTATTCTTGGGAAGACCATGGCTATTCGATAGAGATGTTTTACATCGAGGAAGAAGTAACGAGTACGAGTTGCGGGATAAGGACAAGAGGATCGTGTTGAAACCAATGTCACTTCAATCTATGATCCCTAACCAAGGTGAGAAACTGAATCTAACCATGTTTGCTAGTGAGAGGGAAATTGAGCTTGGTACTGAGATTGGCCGGCTAAAGGAAAACGACAGCTTTGGGTCTAATTTTTATAACGACTCGGGTTCTTGTGAAGGACTTATTGTCCTGAATAATTACCGGATTGGGCTTAATGGATTAAGTGTCGATGGACGATTATTTGGGGAGCCTAATAATTTTGAAACGGAGAGTTGGTCAGATTGTGACGGACCGCCAACATTTAATGAGGAACCAGTTGATGAAGAGGACTCCGTAATAAATCATGTGTTTCCCATTCTTGATGGTGAACCCGATGTGAAATTATCCGTGCTTCCCATTTCAGATGTCCATTTAAAGGATGATTCATATCATGATATCGGTATTACCTGGCGGAGTAATTATTATTATTTTATTAATAGTGATAGTGATTTTGTTGGTGATTCTCCAGGAACCCCTACTACCTATCGTCTCAAGATTTTGGGCCATGTACGCACTGCGGATATTTTCGAGATCAAGTACTTAGAGGCTTTAGTTAATTATCATGATGACGAAGGGGTTTCGGAATTGAGGACAATTCCCTTTAAAGAGGGAGGGAATGATACGAAATTGAGTAGTCCAAATAAAGAAAACAAAGCACGGATCGACGTAAATGGTCTTACAACGCGTCATGCATGTACGACGACATTTTTTGACGAGAAAACGGACACAATACGTAAAAGGACCAAGCTGCCGAGCTCGACCGTGTCCCAGGACACAACCGGGTCACACCATGCCGGAATTGGCCGAACGACTGCCGACCGAACTCAGCCGTGTCGTCCGACACGGTCGAGTCATACTCGCCCGTAACTCCGCCGAGAGATCGCCGACACCGGCCCGACCATGTCATACGAACACGATCGAGTCCTACTCTTCCGAAAACGTCGAGTCTGCCGACCCGGCCAAGTGTCATACGAACACGGTCGAGTCGTGCTTCGCCAATCGCTGAATCGATCACACTAACCCGACCGTGTCTGGAGCACGGTCGAGTTCACGCGCCAGATGCGCTCGCGGCCGTGGTTGCGACACGGCCCGTGTCCGACAGCCAGCCAACTTTTTTTTATTGCTGATTTTTGTGTGTTTTGTTGTTTTCCCTTCCCTCACATGTCATGACTAGACTTGCATGTTATGTGGGGTGGCTTATAATTATTTTTTTGTGTGATTCCCCCTCCCTATCATTTGATTCATTTGTATTTTATTTTGATGTTTTGTTTTTCATTTCAAGATCATGTGATCTTGTTTTTATTCCTTAGTTGTTTAGAAGACTACATTGCTATAAGTAGTCTTGTTCATGCTTAAATTATGTATTGAATGTTGTATAAGAAGAATACACTTTGTATTTTCCGTGGTGAATGTTTTTCATCGAAACTTGATTATAATTCGACGCGTTTTCGAGTTTTAATCTAATCGATTCTCAATAGGTCTTGAGGAAAGATTACCTTATCAAACTATAGGTCTAGTTTGATAATCATCTTAAAATTGTTCTTAATTATACAACCGAATTGCCCTACTTTCGATTAATTCTTACGAGTGTTACACATATTCGAGTGTTGTGAGGATTAACAATATTTCCGCTGCATTACATGCGAGTTTACGTCCATTTTCATACGTAATTCGTATCACTTTCGGCCGTGAGGTATGGGTGTGGAGGGGACATAATCTTTCACATGTGATACTCTTTTGTAAGACTTTGGCAAAAGCTTGAAAAATGGAAGCAACTCCTTGGCATTTTCCTCCTTGTTCGGCCGAGTTTGGTGAGGTGTGGAGTGAGCCAAATCTCCTATCTTTGATTTTCTTGTGGTGGACTTTGAAAATGAAAAGAAATCTTGAAACTAGAGGGGACAAAGATCCTCATGGATCTCCAAACACAATCGGCCGAATCTCCCCCTAATGTGGCCGATTAGTATGCATGAACATGCATACGTATGCATGTTTGAAACGTCTAAGTTATCCTGGTTCCGATTATTAAGATTGTTCCCATTTCCGCATTTGTTTTCTCGCCGAAGTACGTAGGTGCATGTGCATGCAACGTGGTATCATTACTTACGTCATTCTTACTTCGTTTACTTCGATTGGATGTGTCAATATCGCATCATCTCCTCCCCCTTTGAAAGGAATTGACCTCAATTCAGTGATTCCCTCGTCGTCAAGGTAAGAAGATAGATCGCCCACGTTAAAAGTGGCGTGTACTCCATAATCGCCCGTAAGTTCTACTTTATATGCATTGTCGTTCACCTTACCCACGATTTTGTAAGGTCCCTCGGCCCTCGGCATAAGTTTGTTCTTTGCGTACCCAAACCAAGTCGCCTACTTCGAATAGTCTCGGTTTTCTGTGATTGTTGGATTTCCATTTGTATGCGTCATTCACCTCTTTGATTCGATCGTGTATTTGTCCGTGTAACTTGATCATCGATTTAAGTTTAGATTCCGCATCTTTGTGTACCAACTCGTCCTTCGGCAATGGAATCAAGTCTAAGGGTATATAAGGATTTAACCCGTAAACGACTTCAAAGGGAGAATGTGCCGTGGCATGTGTAGGGGATCGGTTATAGGCAAATTCCGCATGAGCAAGTTTCATGTCCCAATCCTTTTGTGTTTTATTGACAAGTCCTCGCAACAACGTTCCTAGCATTCGATTTGTGACTTCGGTTTGACCATCTGTTTGAGGATGGTGTGAAGTGCTAAACAAGAGCTTTGTTCCAACATCAAACCTTTTTCCCTACTACGTGCGATTTTCACACACTTAGTATGCAGTTTTGCAGCTCCCGGCCCGGCGGCGCATGCGGGTGCATGAGACATCCACTCCATCATCGGCCGGCGGCCGATTGTTCGCCTCTTCGAGACAATTGTCCCCTCCAAATTTCACTCAATTCCGACCACGTTTGCCTGTGCAAATCTAGGTTGCAAATTCCAACTGGAAACTAGATTTTCGCCGAACTTCGTTTGCATTTTCTGGCCACGTCCATGGCGCAAACTCTTGGCCACCAACCGGAATAGGCTCCTATTGTAATTCCGGTCATTTCCCCTCTGGTCCCGTCGACTGAATCGCAGTTTCCGGCCGGCGATGATTCTTGGTCAACCATTAACCGCAGCCGCATTTTTCCATTTTCCGGCGTGCTCCGGCCTCCTCTCGATAGCGGACCACCTCCATTGGATTCCTCTCGTCGAGCCGCTTCCATTGCTTACAATTTCGACCAGGTTCCGGCCACCTCAGATTCCGACGAGATTTTCCGATGGGTCTTCCTTAGGCGGTTCTTGGGAGCCGCTCTCCAGCAGTTTTGCTCCTTCTGTCATGGCCGATGATGGCCAGTCGCTGCCGGCGAATGGGAACCCACCGAACTTTGTTCACCCTTCGTCGATTCCGACAATGATTTCTACGGAAGTCCTCATGTCATGCTTTCAACATATGATATCTTTTCTTTCCATCATTTCCTATTCGGAGACGCCTTCGGCCACTCCATCATTCCCGACTTCGGCGCCGCTCCAGAATTCGGCCCACCAGCTCGGTTCCCTCAATCAAGACGACCCAGGTTTGGGAAAAACTACGGGTCCCTCTCCTCCATCTTTCAAGGAAGCTCTGACAAGTAATCTCTTTAACTTGAGGAAAGATATTCATTTCTCAGATGATATTTATCGTAACTACTGTGATCCGGTGCGCAAAGGGGACTTCATATCTATTTCTTTGGATGAAAAAATTTACTCTGAAAGAGTTAAATACCTTCAAAATTCCTTAAATGTTCGGTTGTTGCAACAGAAAAACTCTAAGCCTTACTCTCTTGATCAACTGAAGGCTGAGTTGCAAAATGCTTGGTCTATCTCCACGTCCTGGAAATTAATACCTCTGGGAGAAGGATACTTTAATGTTTAATTCAATAATTCAGAAGATAAAAATCGTGTTTTTAGCAAAACCTCTTGGAACTTGGTCTCCGGATAGTTTCGTTTATCCACTTGGGTTCCGGATTTCAACCCTTATAAAATTGCTACTTCTAAAGCACAAGTTTGGATCCGAATCTATGAGTTGCCGATTGAATACTGGCACCCTCAACTTATTTTTACTATTGCTAAGACTCTTGGAAACCCTTTGAAAATTGATGAACGCTCTCTGAATAGGGAGGTAGGTTATTTTGTTCGGGTCCTAATTGAAATTGACTTGAAAGGCCATGTTCACAACAATGTCATGGTTGAATGTTCGGGTCACTGTGTTTTCCCTTCTATTAGCTACGAAAAAATTCCAGAGTTTTGCACTCATTGCTCAATCATTGGTCACTCCAACAATTCCTGTAGAAGCAAAAAATTGGCTCCGAACTCCAACTCTACGGCTCCTAGCGACCGCCAGAATCGCCAATCCAAATATGTTCGGAAACCATCCCCTACCCCTACTATTAGGGTCAATAATTTAAACAACAATAACCGCTTCTGTAACACCCCCAAATCCTATTGGGTTATTACAGTGCCGTGGACCCCACGCCAGGAGATCCACCAGGCGAACATGACTAAAATACATTAAATTAAACAACAAGGGAAAATCATAGTCCCTACCATGATATCCGACACAATATTCCGATAAGGAATTTCAACGACAAAAGTGGCCTACATGGCCAAAATGAAATACACAAAGATCCACGAACATCTGTCGGTAATACAACACGACAACAATTGACAAGACTGGAGTACACTCCAACTGACTGACCAACAATGAACAACTCGGACTAGTATCGCTCGTATGCCTCGTCGCCATCGTCATGCCCCTGTGCCTCAACTCTCTCCTCGCAAGCACCTAAAACATGAAAACATGTTCCGCCCCACGGTCGGTCATCAGGATAATGAACATCAAATACATGTATAACATGATATGCATCCAAAGGCGTAATGAAACGGTATAATGATGATAATAATACGAGATGCTCACAAACCAAGGTAAGAACCGAGCATTCGTGAAATACTATGCCCACGCATACTATTAATAATTCGACGAGTTAGAACATAAGTGCCCAACGGCGAATCATAATCACGTAACACCACAATGAATTACGAGATGAACCAAACCGTAATGGATTAAATATGAATCACAATGCCGGAGGCTCCAATGAAATTAACAAGACAATCACAAGGCCTAAAAATAGCCGAAAATCACAAATATCACAATCACATGAAGCCAAATAAACTGAAGTCGTTATTGATTAGGGCGAAGCCACGGCATGAAAGCCGTATCACAATTAGGGCGAAGCCACGGCATGAAAGCCGTATCACAATTAGGGCGAAGCCACGGCATGAAAGCCGTATCACAATTAGGGCGAAGCCACGCATGAAAGCCGTATCACAATTAGGGCGAAGCCACGGCATGAAAGCCGTATCACAATTAGGGATGGTATCTTTGTCTTGAGTCGGCCAAAGATCATCCTCGGCAGTCCCAACTCAACACCTCGATTGCCTTAGAACGGCTAATCGATGACAATGATGCAATGGATGATTCCATGAATGCTTGAGCGCTTCAATTTCCTTATAATGGCTAATCGATATGAACGATATGATGAATGATTGAATACCTCGATTGCCTTAGAACGGTCAATCGATACAATGATATAGTGAATGATTGAATATTTCGATTTGTCTGCGAACGGCAATTCGATAACAATGATATGAAGGATGCCTCGGTACCTTTAATCGTTAATGGTTTACGAAGGTGAGAAATGAATAAGCCAATGCCTTTAATCGGCGTGTACAGTTTTAATGACAATCCAAAAAGGAATAACAATAAATATTTGGCAAAATTGTCGAAAGGTATCGTATCGAACGATCTCTTAATATCAATGAATTCATGAAGAGACTAAGTCTCGGAATGATACAACACATTTATACACATATATGATGACATTAATCTCATTGACTAGTACAAGTATAAAACTTGCCTCAAACCGAAGGCGAGAAGGTACTTCCACGATCAACGTCCTTAATGAAATTATCGGCCGCTCGAACAACCTTGAACAACATAAATACCAACAATTCTCTTAATACACGAATCAAGCATGATCACAACCAACTCAAAAGTCGATACAACAATACCCGAAACTCATTGGGGCATTAAAACAAACGCGTTGTAAACAATCTCCAATTGTTTACAACCAAAACTCAATTACATCCGAAACCAACTTCCAATGAATGATTCAAACCCACAAAACTCCATGAATACTATCAATAATCCAAAATGAATATCCGAAAACGTGATTATAACGACAATTAATCGAAAACCCCCAATTTCAACTCGATATTCAAAGTGTTCTTGAATAATCCTTCAATAATCCAATGAATCCTTATATAAACTCATAATCATATACATGTCCCTTCATATAACATGATTATAACGTCCAAAACATCATATCTCAACATAGAATCGACATTCAAGGTGTTGAAGAATATTACCTTTGAAGATCCAAGTACTTTAATCCGAAGAACACGCGTTAAATTGATTATCCGGGCTTCACGATCGAAAGGAGATGAAGAAAATCAAACACCCAAATGATTTGTGAAGGAAAAACCTTCCCTCAAGCTTACTCTCTCGGTTGAAGGTGAAGAAAAGGGGAAAAAATGGTGAAATCTTGAAAAAAGCGAATTTAAGGGAGTTGACGCTGGCAGACACGGCCGTGCCGATCGGCACGGCCGTGTCGCACACCGGCCGACAGGTTGGCCGACAGGACTCGACCGTGTCCCGCATGACACGGTCGCGGCGCGAGGGCCTCCCGGCGATGACTCCGTCCGACAAATGACTTCGGCATGACTCGGCCGTGCTGCACGACACGGCCGGGCGTGTCAGCGATCGCTCAGCTTATCCGGAAGGGTTCGACTCGGCCGTGCTCGACGACACGGTCGGGTCCCGAGGCGAACACCGGCACTTTCCGGACGAGTACGGCACGGGCCGTGTCGGACGACACGGCCGAAGTTCGTTCGGCGGTGATCGCCAAAATCCGAAAAATGAGCGGTTGAGCTAAAGCGACCATATCTCTCTCGTCCGGAATACGATTGACTCTCCTTTCGAACCATTGGAAAGCTAACTCGATGCTCTATAATATTGCAAAGATTTAAAATTTTTTGAGTTACCAAAAATTAATGGTGATCTAACAAAGTCGAACTCATATGAGGAAAGTTGAAACAATGAACAATAACGATACACAACTCGAAGTTTTTCCGAACGGTGAACACGGTGAATGAATATGATTGATGAATGATTATAAATGAGTGAAAATCCACTGAGTGACAATCACCGAATGAAATTCTTGAATGATAATGATGAATTACAACCGGGTATTACATACACCCCCTTAAAAGAGTTTCGTCCCGAAACTAAGGGTCAAACAACTCGGGATAATTCTCCCGCATACTATCCTCGGTTTCCCAAGTAGCCTCTTCGACTCCGTGTCTAGACCACCGAATCTTGACCAAAGGAATCGACTTATTCCTCAAGCTGTTTGATTCGCCGCTCCAACACTCGTGACAGACGCTCCTCGCACGAATGATCATCCGTGATCTCGATTTCGTCGAATCAAGTATGTGACTCGGTCGGCAACATACTTCCGCAATCGAGAGACGTGAAACACATTATGAATTCGGCTCAATGCCGAGGCAAAGCCAATCGATAAGCTAACTCGCCTACTCGATCCAAAATTTCAAGCGGTCCAATGAATCTCGACTCAACTTCCCCGTCTTTCGAAATGGAAAATACCTCGACTTGGTACCTCAACGATTAGAGGTATATCCGACGATGAACTCGCCGCTAACTATGATCTCGAAGGTCACGAGAATGAAAGTGACTAAAATGAATGATGAATGATAATTGACTATAAATCCGACCGGGATTAAGAATGGCTCACCAAGGTGAATTAATAACGTCATGAGTGATAGTTCAAGTGAAATTATTGGAACCGTTGTTCCTCGTGAATTAAATGATTAATTTCATGATGACAAGTCTCAACATGATTGATATATGATGAATGACTTAAGTGAAAGAATGAACGACAAAGAAATGAATGATTATCCTATTACCGAACAAGAATTAACTTGCTCAAAACCGGTGATGTATGTCATATTGTATCACGATTAAAGTAAACAATAAATAACTCGCTGCCGAGATGAAGATGCTCTTCCAAAGACGAAGGCGACTAGAAAACGATCCCTTGGACGTCGAGTCCGATGTTCCTCTCGATGACTCTTTCCATACCGAGGCAGGAAAGTCACGTGATAATTACAGATCTCGTATGAAGATCGCATTATGATTATGAGACGGAATGATAACAATGAGCATACACGCTCTAACACAATGAATGAATTAATAATGCGTAAAATGATCGTCCACATGACACCGGAATATGATGAGATCGCATGAAAGATCAAATGAGGTAACATGATTACACGATGAAATTCTGAAATGATTACCTTGAACAAGTTAACAAGGTTGAAAATTCAATCCACAAGATCAACAACCGAACAATGAGATGGATCGGATGATTAATGAATTGGTGAGCAATGAGTGAGTGATGAATGAACTAACTAAGCAATGAGATTGAATAAGTGATTAATGATTAACTGAGTAATGAGATAGACTGAGTGAAGAATGAATTAATTGAGTAATGAGATTGACTGAGTGATGAATGAATTAATTGAGCAATGAGATTGACTGGGTGATGAATGAATTAACTGAATAATGAGATTGAGTGAGTATTGAATGAATTACTTGAGTAATAAGATTGACTGAGTGGTGAATGAATTAATCGAGCGATGAGATTAACTGAGTGATTAATGAATTAACTGAACAATGAGATTAACTGAGTGATGAATGAATTGATCTGAACAATGAGATTAACTGAGTGATGAATGAATTGATCTGAACAATGAGATTGACTAAGTGATGAAGGAATTAACTGAGTGATGAATGAATTAATTGAGTGATGAATGAATTAACTGAGTGATGAATGATATTGACTGAGTGATGAATGAATTAACCGAGTGATGAATGAATTATCTGAGTAATGATATTGGTGAGTGATGAGCGAATTAACCGAGTGATGAATGATATTGATGAGTGATGAGCGAATTAAGCGAGTGATGAATGATATTGGTGAGTGATGAATGAATTAATCGAGTGATGAATGATATTGGTGAGTGATGAATGAATTAATTGAGCGATGAGATTAACAGAGTGATGAATGAATTAACATGATCGACAAGATCAAAATGGTGATTGAGGATTATTAATCGGTGAATGAGTTGATCCTTAGCACTTACACAGGTCACACGTGCTCCAAAACAATTAGTCATGAATCAATCGTAACACTAATATCACATATATGTTTCAACAAACATGAAAAATTAATAACATGATGAATATATGAACACAAAGAGAATCGAGTCCTTACACAGGTCATACGAAGCTTCGAGGTCTCGCGATACTAGTCTTCACTGACGACGACTCGATGAATGAATGACTCGTGCAGTCGCACTAATATTACGACTCACAAAACCTGACTGACTAGATTGTCATAACCTGACAATCCCACTACTACCACGACGGTAGGACCACATAACTCACATCTCAGGGTATTACACAACCCAAAGCTCCGATACCATTTCTGTAACACCCCCAAATCCTATTGGGTTATTACAGTGCCGTGGACCCCACGCCAGAGATCCACCAAAGTAACATGACTAAAATACATTAAATTAAACAACAAGGGAAAATCATAGTCCCTACCATGATATCCGTCACAATATTCCTATAAGGATTTTCAACGACTAAAGTGGCCTACATGGCCAAAATGAAATACACAAAAAGATCCACGAACATCCTGTCGGGTAATACAACACGACAACAATTGACAAGACTCGGAGTACACTCCAACCGATCGACCAACAATGAACAACTCGGACTAGTATCGCTCGTATGCCTCGTCGCCGCCATGCCCCGTGCCTCAACTCTCTCCTCGCAAGCACCTAAAACATGAAAACATGTTCCGCCCCACGAAAGGCCATCCAGATAATGAACATCAAATACATGTATAACATGATATGCATCCAAAGGCAGAATGAAATGGTATAATGATTATAATAAAACGAGATGCTCACAATCCAAGGAAAGAACCGAGCATTCGTGAAATACTATGCCAACTTCATACTATTAATACACGCTCGAAAAGTTAGAACATAAGTGCCCAACGGCGAATCATAATCACAGAACACCACAATGAATTACACGAGATGAACCAAACGAGAACAGGATTAAATATGAATCACAATGCCGGAGGCTCCAATGAAATTAACAAGACAATCACAAGGCCTAAAAATAGCCGAAAGCTGTCAAATATCACAATCACATGAAGCCGAAACATTTAAGTCATTATTGATTAGGGCCGAAGCCACGGCATGAAAGTCGTATCACAAGTAGGGCCGAAGCCACGGCATGAAAGCCGTATCACAATTAGGGCCGAAGCCACGGCATGAAAGCCGTATCACAATTAGGGCCGAAGCCACGGCATGAAAGCCGTATCACAATTAGGGCCGAAGCCACGTCATGAAAGCCGTATCACAATTAGGGCCGAAGCCACGGCATGAAAGCCGTATCACAATTAGGGCCGAAGCCACGGCATGAAAGCCGTATCACAATTAGGGATGGTATGCTGTCTTGAGTCGGCCAGCATCATCCTCGACAGTCCCAACTCAACACCTCGATTGCCTTAGAACGGCTAATCGATGACAATGATGCAGCGGATGATTCCATGAATGCTTGAGCGCTTCAATTTCCTTATAATGGCTAATCGATATGAACGATATGATGAATGATTGAATACCTCGATTGCCTTAGAACGGTCAATCGATACAATGATATAGTGAATGATTGAATATTTCGATTTGTCTGCGAACGGCAATTCGATAACAATGATATGAAGGATGCCTCGGTACCTTTAATCGGTTACCGATTTACGAAGGTGAGAAATGAATAAGCCAATGCCTTTAATCGGCGTGTACAGTTTTAATGACAATCCAAAAAGGAATAACAATAAATATTTGGCAAAATTGCCGAAAGGTATCGTATCGAACGATCTCTTAATATCAATGAATTCATGAAGAGACTAAGTCTCGGAATGATACAACACATTTATACACATATATGATGACATTAATCTCATTGACTAGTACAAGTATAAAACTTGCCTCAAACCGAAGGCGAGAAGGTACTTCCACGATCAACGTCCTTAATGAAATTATCGGCCGCTCGAACAACCTTGAACAACATAAATACCAACAATTCTCTTAATACACGAATCAAGCATGATCACAACCAACTCAAAAGTCGATACAACAATACCCGAAACTCATTAACAAACGCGTTGTAAACAATCTCCAATTGTTTACAACCAAAACTCAATTACATCCGAAACCAACTTCCAATGAATGATTCAAACCCACAAAACCCCATGAATACTATCAATAATCCAAAATGAATATCCGAAAACGTGATTATAACGACAATTAATCGAAAACCCCCAATTTCAACTCGATATTCAAAGTGTTCTTGAATAATCCTTCAATAATCCAATGAATCCTTATATAAACTCATAATCATATACATGTCCCTTCATATAACATGATTATAACGTCCAAAACATCATATCTCAACATAGAATCGACATCCAAGGTGTTGAAGAATATTACCTTTGAAGATCCAAGTACTTTAATCCGAAGAACACGCGCTAAATTGATTATCCGGGCTTCACGATCGAAAGGACATGAAGAAAATCAAACACCCAAATGATTTGTGAAGGAAAAACCTTCCCTCAAGCTTACTCTCTCGGTTGAAGGTGAAGAAAAGGGGAAAAAATGGCTGAAATGCTGAAAAAAACGAATTTAAGGGAGTTGACTGCCTGCCGGACACGGCCCGTGCCGATCGGCACGGGCGTGTCGCATACCGGCCGATTGGTCGACAGGACTCGACCGTGTCCCGCATGACACGGTCGCGCGCCGAGGGCCTCCCGACAATGACCCGTCCGACAAATGACTCGGCATGACTCGATCGTGCTGCACGACACGGTGGGCGTGTCGGCATCGCTCGGCTTATCCGAAGGGTTCGACTGGCCGTGCTCGACGACACGGTCGGGTCCCGAGGCGAACACTCGCACTTTCCGGACGAGTGCGGCACGGGCCGTGTCGGACGACACGGCCGAGTTCGTTCGGCAGTGATCGGCCAAAACTGAAAAATGAGCGGTTGAGCTAAAACGACCATAACTCTCTCGTCCGGACTCCGATTGACTCACCGTTCGAACCATTGGAAAGCTAACTAATATTGCAAAGATTTAGAATTTTTGGAGTTACCAAAAATTAATGGTGATCTAACAAAGTCGAACTCATATGAGGAAAGTTGAAACAATGAACAATAACGATACACAACTCGAAGTTTTTCCGAACGGTGAACACGGTGAATGAATATGATTGATGAATGATTATAAATGAGTGAAAATCCACTGAGTGACAATCACCGAATGAAATTACTGAATGATAATGACTGAATTACAACCGGGTATTACAGCTTCAATGTGCTTGATGTTGAAACAACAGAAGGTGATTCCATTCATGATCACAATCAGCTCGCCTTGACGGTTTTCGAGCCTTCAATAGAGCAAAATGATACCACTGTCCCCACTTCTGAGTTCTCCGTTGAACATACCAACAATAACATGTTGTCCCTTACCACTAACGTCTTCCGGACTGATAATTACGACACGTCAGTGTCTTCCAAGGGCACGATCTTGCCTGACCCTTCTTCATCCTCTCGTCATGAGCAACCGACTGACACGGTTGGGCCCCCTATTGTGTCTGCTGACCATGACAAAGATAAGAGCCATACCATTACTGCTAAGTCAGGAAAATCTATTGTTATTTCTCCTCTTATTTCCTCAGAAAAACCTCACGCTTCGCTAAAACAAGCCAAAAGGGATGTTAAATTCCCAAAGACGATGCAATTACTCACTGCCAACTCCGCGGCAGCAAAAAATCTTAATTTGGCCGCTTCTAAACCTTGGCGAAATTCTTCTGAGGAAGAGGATCAGCAAAATAATCCGCCTGAAGCACGGATAACTGCCGTTTCTAAATGAATATCCTTTCTTGGAATATCAGGGGGATCAGGAAGCGGGTTGCTAGGGACCAGCTTTGTCACTATATCATGGTTTGTAAGCCGGATATTCTTTGTATCATCGAGCCATTCACTTCTTTTGCTCGTTCCGATCTTTCTCTTTGGCATTCGGGTGGTCTTTCACTTCTTGCCGAGAACCAGCGAGGGAATCGGGACCCCGACATTTGGGTGCTCGGCTCCCTCAACATATCTAATTGCCAAGTCATCCATGTCTCTGATCAGGTTATCATCATGGACATCTCTTTTAATGGATAGGACTTTCGGGCGTCCGTTGTACATGGTGCTCGTAACTATATTGGTCGCAGGAATCTTTGGGAGGATATCCTGAGCTTCCTTCACCCTAATCTTTTAGTTTTCGGAGATTTTAATGCCGTCATTGGGGCACATGAGCGTCGCAGTCTTCATGTTCCCAACGCTACCTCTTGTCGGGAGTTCAGTCAATTTATTGATGAGGCCTTGCTTGTCGGCATCCCTTTTACTGGTCATCGGTTTACCTGGAGAGGCAGGGTTCACGATGATTCTCATGTTGAGACCCGCATTGATCGGTTTTTGGCCACCCCCGATTTTATCAATCACTGGGTTTCCACGAAATATCATGTTTTCCCTAGGACCTGCTCTGATCACCACCCGATCTGGCTCACCTCCACTTTGGGTAATACTTCTTCTCCCAGACCTTTCCATTTTCAACGTATGTGGACTACTGATAATTCATTTATTTATGTTATTCGGAACTGTTGGAATCTTAATTGTGGGAACCGGTCTCCTTGGGAATTTGATACAAAATTGACTAGTCCGAATAAAGAAAACAAAGCAAGGATCGACGTAAATGGCCTTACGACGCGTCATGCACATATGACGACAATTTTAGGCGAGAAAACGGACATAAGACGTAAAAGGAATGTCCAACCTGCCGGAAAATGTCCAACCGGCCGGAAAATATCCAACCTGCCGGAAAAAGTCACGCCTGCCGGAAAATGCTGAGCACTGCCGATCGAACTCGGCCGTGTCGTCCGGCACGGTCGAGTCTTGCTCATCCGGAATAGCCAAGGTCGCTGTCGGCCGAACCCGACCGTGACACGGTCTAGTCCTACTCGCCCACAACTACCGGAACTGACTGTCCCGACACCCGACCGTGTGCCAGGCGACACGGTCGAGTCCTGCCAAACGTCCTTGTCGCGCCGCGCGGTCGAGTCACTGTCGGACAAGTCAATGTCGGACAAGTCACTGTCGGACAAGTCACTGTCGGACGAGTCACTATCGGATGTCCTTGTCGCGCTGCGACCGTGTCAAGCGGACACGGTCGAGTCACTGCCGACCAGATGCGCGCCGCGGTCGTGTCCTGCCGGCAGTTTGCTACTTTTTTTTGTTTCTTTTTGTGTGTTTGTCTTTTCTTTGTATTTTACTCATTTTAGGGATTATGTTTCCCCTAAAATTATGATTGGTGTTCCTTTTGTATTTTATTGTTGATTTGTTTTGATTATTCAAAGATTTAATAAATCTTTGAATTATTTTCTTTTTTTTTTGTTTGATTCCTTAGACTTAGACTACATCCCCTATAAGTAGTCTTTGATTATCACTTGTAATAGAGGGTATTACGAATTTGAATGTGAAAGAATATACTTTTGTATTTCTATTCTTGGTAAATGATTTTTACCGAAACTTGATTTTTATTCGACGCGTTTTCGAGTATTAATCCGATTGATTCTCAATAGGTCTTGAGAAGAAATCACCTTATCGAATTATAGGTCTAATTCGATAAACCTTTGTTCTTGTTCGACCGAATCACTTTGATCGATATTATCACCTTTATCCGATATTACTTCCATTTTTCATTTGTTCGAATTTTCATTGTCATATTCGATATTATTCCCACAAAATACATCCAAAAACACCCTAATACAAAAACACCCTAATCGTAAAAAGCCTTCCGCTATCATACACTTACGTATACTCCGACCGATACATATCCACCTTTCCAGGATAATTCGTATCATAAGTGGTATCGGAGCCCAAGGTCATCTCCTTGGGTGCAACGATTTCTTGTGAAGAACTATCTCTTGACTCTTGTTATGGATTTCTCCGATCTCGATTTCTTGATGAAACTCCAGGACGCACTAAGCGGTCTACCGGAACCACATATGCAAGCAAGACGCGGGGATGACGCACGTCAAATACACCATGCGGACGAGTTTAAAGTAATCGAACTTCCGGAGTTCGTTGGTGGTACCGATCCCGAAGCTTATTTGATGTGGGAACGGAAGATTGAGTGCATTTTCGAATTCAAAGACCTTAACGACGAGAAACGTTGCAAATATGCAATTCTCAAGTTAGGGAAGGGTGCTTCTCTTTGGTTCGAAAGAGTGAAGACCCGAAGAGCTCGGGAGGGAAAAGCAAAAATCCATTCGTGGGATTCTTTAAAAAGAAAACTTCGTAAGAGGTATGTGCCAACATCACATCGGTTCACCTTATACCGGAAGATTGCCGATTTCATGCAAGGCAAACTAAGTGTCGGTGAATATATTGAAGAGTTCGAAAGTTTGGTCTTGATGGGAGAATTAGAAGAAAACGAAGAGCAAAAGATGTCACGTTTTTTACGTGGCTTAAATAAAAACATAGCCAACACGGTGGAGTTATACCCATATGAAGATTTCGATACTTTATGTGGACTATGCATAAAGATAGAAGCTCAAACCAAAGTGAAGTTTGCCAAAACCGAATTTACATCAAAGTTCGAGGATCCAAGTACCGGTTCGAGTTCAATTACCACAACGATACCGACTCCTATCCCTACTACGGTTTCTAAAAACCCCGGCATACCGAAGGAAACGAGCCTAACCAAAGTAAAATGTTTTAAATGTCAAGGGTTCGGTCACTATCAAAATACTTGTCCTAACAAACGGGTTGTGGCGCTAAGAGAAGCCATCACGGTCTGAGACGAGTTGCTAGTCGAGGACGAAGGAGAAAGACTAGGTGATGTATTTAATTTCAACATGGAGGAGGACGAGGGAGAAGAATGTGAAACTTACGAGGCTCCAAACTATGACACAACCTTGGTTCTTCGTACTTTACAAGTCAAACCCGTTTCAAATGATTCGGAACAACGAGATCAAATTTTTCACACCAAGTGTCAAGTCGGGGACAAATGGTGTAGTGTGATCATCGATGGAGAAAGTTGTACCAACGCAGCATCAAGGGAGATGGTGACGAAGCTCGGACTCATCACTACTACTCACCCAAAACCATACGCATTACATTGGCTCGATGACGGGAGTAAAGTGAAAGTATCGAAACAAGTACGGGTCGGCTTAACCATGGGTTCATACGTCGACAACATATTATGCGATGTACTCCCGATGGATGCATGCCATGTACTTTTGGGACGACCATGGCTATTCGATAGAGATGTTTTACATCGAGGAAGAAGTAACGAGTACGAGTTGCGGGATAAGGACGAAAGGATCGTGTTGAAACCAATGTCATTTCAATCTATGATCCCTAACGGAGGTAAGAAACCGAATCTAACCATGTTTGCTAGTGAGAGGGAAATTGAGCTTGGTACTGAGATTGGCCGGTTAAAAGAAAACGACAGCTTTGGGCTTAATTTTTATAACGGCTCAATTTATCTTGATGAACTTTTTGTCTTGGATAATTACCGGATTGGGCTTAATGGATTAATTTTCGATGGGCCATTATTTGGGGAGCCCAACTATATTAAAATGAAGAGTAGACCGGATTATGACGGACCACCAATATTTGATGAGGAATCATTTGATGAAGAACGGCCTATTATTACTCCCGTGCGTCCCATTTCAGATGTCCACTCATGTCATGATATCGGTATTACCTCGCGGAGTAATTATTATTATTTTATTAATAATGATAGTTATTTTGTTGGTGATTCTCGAGGGGCCCCCACTACCTATCGTTTCAAGATTTTGGGCCATGTATGCACTGCGGACATTTTCGAGATCAAGTACTTAGACGCTTTATTTAATTATCTTGATGACGAAGGAAGTTCGGAATTGAGGACAATTCCCTTTAAAGGGGGAGGGAATGATACGGAATTGACTAGTCTGAATAAAGAAAACGAAGCAAGGATCGACGTAAATGGCCTTATGACGCGTCATGCACATACGACGACATTTTTAGGCGAGAAAATGGACATAAGGCGTAAAAGGAATGTCCAACCTGTCGGAAAATGTCCAACCTGCCGGAAAATGTCCAACCGGCCGGAAAATACCCAACTTGTCGGAAAAAGTCACGCCTGCCGGAAAATGCTGAGCACTGCCGACCGAACTCGGCCGTGTCATCCGGCACGGTCGAGTCTTGCTTGTCCGGAATAGCCAAGGTCGCTGTTGGCCGAACCCGACCGTGCCAGGCGACACGGCCGAGTCCTACTCGGCCATAACTACTGGAACTGATTGTCCCGACACCCGACCGTGTGCCAGGCGACACGGTCGAGTCCTGCCAAACGTCCTTGTCACGCCGCGCGGTCGAGTCACTGCCGGTCCTTGTCACGCCGCGCGGTCGAGTCACTGTCGGACGAGTCACGGTCGGACGTCCTTGTTGCGCCGCGACCGTGTCAAGCGGACACGGTCGAGTCACTGCCGACCAGATGCGCGCCGCGGCCGTGTCCTGCCGGCAGTTTGCTACTTTTTTTGTTTCTTTTTGTGTGTTTGTCTTTTCTTTGTATTTTACTCATTTTAGGGATTATGTTTCCCCTAAAATTATGATTGTTGTTCCTTTTGTATTTTATTATTGATTTGTTTTGATTATTCAAAGATTTTATAAATCTTTGAATTATTTTCTTTTTTTTTTGTTTGATTCCTTAGACTTAGACTACATCCCCTATAAGTAGTCTTTGATTATCACTTGTAATAGAGGGTATTATGAATTTGAATGTGAAAGAATATACTTTTGTATTTCTATCCTTGGTAAATTATTTTTACCGAAACTTGATTTTTATTCGACGCATTTTCGAGTATTAATCCGATTGCTTCTCAATAGGTCTTGAGAAGAAATGACCTTATCGAATTATAGGTCTAATTCGATAAACCTTTGTTCTTGTTCGATCGAATCACTTTGATCGATATTATCACCTTTATCCGATATTACTTCCATTTTTCATTTGTTCGAATTTTCATTGTCATATTCGATATTACTCCCCCAAAATACATCCAAAAACACCCTAATCGTAAAAAGCCTTCTGCTATCATACACTTACGTATACTCCGACCGATACGTATCCACCTTTCCGGGATAATTCGTATCAGACTTGGTTTTGTACAAGCTTAAAAGACTGCGTCGTACCCTCAAGCATTGGAATTTTTTGTCTTTTGGTGATATTTTCACTAAAAAAGTCACCTTTTGGATCAACTTGGTGAGATTCAGTCTCTCATTGATGCGGATGGGTATACCGACAAGCTCTTCTGTCAGGAGGTCGAAACAACTGCGGCCTTGAACGACATCCTTAATAAAGAGAGTCTTTTTCTTCCAACAAAGGAGTAGGACTAACTGGCTTAAGGATGGTGATCGGAATACTGCCTTTTTCCATAGGACAGTTAAGATGAGGAATAATCGTCTTCAGCTCTCCTCTCTCCATATTGACGGTGATCTTTGTCGTGATCCGCCTACCATCTTGAACCACATTTTGAATTTTTATCAGCACCTTTTTGAAGGCCACCCGATTGCTACTAACTGGCCCACTGGTTTCTCTCTTCCTAAGGTTTCTCATCAGCATAACTCCATCCTTACCGCTATTCCCCATTCCGAGGAAATTCGTTCTACAGTATTCAATATGGAGCCTCACAGTGCCCCTGGGCCTGACGGCTTTACTGGATTATTTTATCAGTTCTCTTGGGAGGTCGTTGGTACCGATATTGTGGTAGCTATTCGGCAATTTTTCATTGAGGGTGATCTTCCGACGGGTCTTAACTCTAGCTTAGTAGCTCTCATTCCTAAAGTCAAAGGGGCCATCTCTATTGAGCAATTCTGGCCTATTGTCTTAAGTAACTTTATCTTCAAGATTATTATTAAAATCCTCACGGCCAGACTTTCTAGTTTTATTCATGAAATCATCATCCCCCATCAGTTTGGCTTTATTCCGGGTCGGCGAATCCACGATTGTATATCTATAGCTTCGGAATGCGTTAATTGTTTGAATCGTCGTGCGTTCAGCGGTAACATGGCTATTAAAATTGACATTCGTAAAGCTTTTGACACTCTCTCCTGGGAGTTCTTATTGGATGTTCTTCACAGTTTTGGTTTTCACGACCAATTTGTTGCTTGGGTTTCCACCATTCTTCACTCAGCGAAGCTTTCCATTCTTATAAATGGCGCTCCTACGGGTTACTTTGCGTGCAGTCAAGGGGTTCGGCAAGGTGATCCCATGTCCCCTCTTTTATTTTGTATTGTTGAGGAGATGCTCGGTCTCATGCTCTCCAATGCGGTTCGGACTACTCTCTTTAAGCCTATTTTGCGGGTCATAAGATTGTCTATCCATCTCACATTTTATATGCAGATGATGCTATCGTGTTTGGTCGTGCCTCTACGGATAATGCCAATGCCTTATCGAAGATTCTTCATGATTACTCAGCTATCTCGGGCCAGGCTATGAACCATACTAAATCTAAGGTTTATTTTGGTTCACATGTTCCTATACACACCAAACGGGCCATACTGCGCACCCTTGGCATGCGCGAGGGATCACTCCCTTTCAATTACCTCGGGGTTTCGTTATTCTGCGGCATACCCCATCTCATCCATATTGCCCCGATTGTTGACAAAATTATTAGTAAATTTTCTGCTTGGAAAGGATCTTCTCTCTCGATGGCTGGTCGTATTTGCTTAGTTAACTCTATCATCATGAGCTCCTCCATTCACTCAAAGATGATATATAGTTGGCCAATCAAATTGATAGACAAATTAGATTCGGCGGCTAGAAATTTTATTTGGTCGGGGGACATTAGCCACAAGAACACATGTACTGTGGCCTGGAGCAGATTTTGTTCCCCTTTAGAGGAGGGAGGGCTTGGGGTGAGGCATCTTTGTACGATGAATGAATCCTTTTTGTTCCGTTTGGCCTGGGTTATTCTGCAGGAGGATTCCCTCTGTGGTCAGTTCCTTCGTCAGAGGTTTCTCAGAAGTAATTTGGATACTCGCAAGATTGTTTCTTCCTCTATATTTAGGGGGGTTCGTAATCATATTCCCCATCTTCTTAACACTTCCAGCTGGGTTATTGGAAATAGTCAGAATATTAATTTTTGGTGGGACAACTGGCTGGGTTATATCATTGGTGATCGGTTGGGTATTCCTCAGCATCTCAGAAGTACCTTCTCTGACACCATCAGTGATTTTTACTATGACGGGACCTGGCATCTTACCCTCAATTTCATGGAGAGGTTTCGTGATGTTGCTTTAGATTTCGTCTATACCCCCTATGACTTTGAAGGAAAAGACGAGCGGGTTTGGGCTAAATCAGTGCACGGCAATGTTACCTCTCAAATCGCTTATTGGCACCTTCGCCACAACTTTCCTTAGGTGAGCTGGGGGAAATGGATTTGGCATAAATTAATCCCGCTCGTCGTTCTCTCACGGTCTGGAAGGCTATTCACAACAGGCTTCCTGTTTTTGATCTTCTTCGTTTCAGGGGTTTCATTGGTCCTTCGGTTTGCCTTTTCTGTCTCTCTGCCCCTGAATCGATTGACCACATTTTCACTGAGTGGATGGTTATCCGGAAGTTCTGGGACTATATTGAGCGGGGCTTCTTAATCTCTTTAGAATTGAATGCTGGGTTCGGGCACTTCATCATTCAAGCTATGGATATCAGATTTAGTCAGCAGATCTCTACTCTCTGGAGATTCACTATTATTACTGCCGTCTGGGCTATCTGGCATATTCGCTTTGATGTTTTAAATAACGAAGCTAAATTTTCTATCATATCTCTTCGTTCTATAGTTTGGTCTCTTCTCAGAGAATGTAATAACTATGACATGGGCACCATGGATAACTCTATTTCTGATCTGGTTCGTATTCGGGCTCTGGGTGTGGCTGGCCGCGCGAGAACCCCACTTTACCCTATTTATGTGAAATGGTATCCCCCCCCCCCCCAATTGGCTGGATGAAAGTTAACACTGATGGGATGGCTAGAGGTTGCCCAGGCTTGGGTGCTATTGGCCTTGTTTATCGGAATCGTCTGGGCTGGGTTTTTGGCACCCTCTCTGTGGTAATTGGTTGCTGTTTTGCCTTCTAAGCTGACTTGGTCGCGGCTATTCATGCTATCGAGATTGCTTTTTATCATGGTTGGGATTATTTGTGGCTGGAGTCTGACTCTACTTATGTTGTGAGCATTCTCTTAGATCGTAGTTCTGCTGTTCTCTGGATCTACCGCAGTCGTTTGAGGCGGATTTGGCGCATTATTGATAGCATGCACTTCAGGGTCTCTCATATCTATAAAGAAGGGAATGCTGTGGCAGACTGGCTTTCTAAAAGATTGGTTTCTTACGAGTGGTCTAGCGAAGCGCCAGAGTCTCTTTGAGATCTTCTGTCGAGGGATATGTCTCCTATATATTTTAGCCGACATTAGTTTTCTCGCAGCATAACGCTCGGGTACTCTTTTTCCCTATCGTAGGTTTTTCCCATTGGGTTTTTCTACGATAGGGTTTTAACGAGGCTTGCGGCTGCAACCCCATACATCTGGTATGGGGGTTTAAGTCCTTTTATTCCGTTTCCATAGATAGCTTTTGCATTTGTGTTTTTATCTCTGTTTCTCTTGACTACCCGCCTGTGGGATTAGCTTGAGATTTTATTTTGTTGTCTAGCTCGGTTGCCTGGTTGTGGTATCCGTTGGCCCTCTCTCTGTAACTCTTTTTTGTTTCTTTTTTTTTTATAATAATATTGACCTTGATGAGTCAAAAAAAAAACAAGAGCTTTGTTCCCACTTTCCTCCATAATGTATTCCAAAAATAGCTAAGAAATTTTGAACCCCGATCCGAAACAATAGTCTTCGAAACTCCATGTAAACAAACCACCTCTCGGAAGTATAAATCGTCCATGCTACTTGCGTCGTCGGTTTTGTGGCAAGCCACGAAATGAGCCATCTTCGAGAAACGATCAACGACCACCGTAATAGCATCTTTACCTCGTTGAGTACGTGGTAAAGCGATGATAAAATCCATTGATACATCTTGCCACGGTCTTTCAGGAATCGGTAGAGGCATATACGATCCCGGTTTGAATGAACTCTTTGCAATGTGACATGTTACACATTTACTTAAAACATTGTAAACGTCTTTTAGCATTTGTGGCCAAAAGAAATGTTCTTTAAGTACCTCCAATGTCTTAGCCATGCCAAAGTGACCTGCTAAGCCTCCTCCGTGAGCTTCCCGAACCAACAATTCCCGAACCGCATCTTTTGGAACACATAGTATTTTTCCTTTAAATAGGAAATCATCTTGTATCATGAACTCCCCGAACGGACCAGATTTGCAACGAGTAAAAACTTCTCCAAAATCCGTATCATTTTCATAATACTCCTTCAACATTTCGAAACCAAGTAACCAAACCTCCAAAGTAGAAAGTAAAGTATACCTTCTAGATAACGCATCCGCAACGACATTGCTTTTACCGTCTTTGTACTTGGATGAAAAGTGAAACGATTGTAGGAATTCCACACACTTGGCATGCCTCGGACTCATTTTGTGTTGTCCGTTAATGTATTTCAATGATTCGTGGTCTGAGTGTAGAATAAAATGTTTCGGCCGAAGGTAATGACTCCAATGATCAAGGGCCCTTATGATAGCATAAAATTCTTTATCGTAAGTGCAATAATTCAACCGAGCACAATTCAATTTCTCCGAAAAGTAAGCGATAGGTCGTTTACCTTGAATAAGAACCGCACCAATTCCAACTCCACTAGCATCACATTCTACTTCGAATGGTTGAGTAAAATCGGGTAGTGTTAGGATCGGTGCTTCGCATAATTTGGCTTTTAACTTTTCGAACGCTCCTTGGGCAGCCCCGTTCCATACAAATGGTCCCTTTTTTAAACACTCCATTATCAGACTTGAAATGGTGCTAAAGTCTCGAATAAACCTCCGATAAAAAGAAGCAAGTCCGTGAAATGACCTCACTTCCGTCACGGTCGTAGGGGTCGGCCAAGACTTAATTGCTTTGATTTTTGCTTGATCAACCACCACTCCGTCCTTCGAAACGACATAGCCAAGAAAGACTATACTCTCTACTAAGAATGAACACTTCTCTTTTTTTCCATATAGTTTTCGGTCCCTCAAAGTTTCGAAGACTTGCCTTAAGTGCCCGAAATGTTCTTGTAATGATCGACTATAGATCAGGATGTCATCCAAATATACAACCACGAATTTCCCCAGAAATGGTTTAAGCACTTCGTTCATCAACCTCATGAAGGTACTTGGTGCATTTTAAGACCGAACGGCATAACGGTCCATTCATATAATCTATTTTTCATTTTGAAGGTCGTCTTCCACTCGTCACCTTCTCGCATTCGAATTTGATGATATCCGCTTCGTAAATCAACCTTTGAAAAGACAACCGAACCATGTAGTTCGTCTAACATATCATCAAGTCTCGGGATAGGGAACCGATACTTGACGGTGATATTGTTCACGGACCGACTATCCACAAACATTCGCCAAGAACCATCTTTCTTAGGGACAAGTAAGACCGGAACCGCACACGGACTCAAACTCTCCCGGACATACCCGCGGTCCAAAAGTTCTTCGACTTGTCTTTGTAACTCCTTCATCTCCTCGGGATTACATCTATAGGCGGCTTTATTAGGAAGTGGTGCTCCCGGTATAAGATCGATTTGGTGTTCAATACCACAAATAGGTGGTAAACCCGGCGGTAATTCTTCGGGAAAGACATCCTCAAATTCGTGTAATAATATATATATATCTCTCCTCCATTTTGTACTCCCATGTTCTCGTCCCGTGTCTCTTTAAACATCACCAAATATACTCGCTCCCCGTCATTAAGGACATGTTCCATTTCCCTCTCGCTAGCAAGCATAGTGAGTTTCAGTTTCTCCACTCGACTAGAACACATCGAACAGATAGCTTGCGGGGACATCGGTTTGAGTACAATCTTCTTTCCTTTGTCTCGTAATTCAAATTCATTACTCCGACCTCGATGTAAAACATCTCGGTCGAACATCCATGGTCGTCCCAAAAGTACATGGCATGCGTCCATCGGGAGTACGTCGCATAACACATCGTCTCTGTACTTGTCTCGACACCTTTACTTTACTTCCATCATCGAGCCAATGTAAAGCATACGGTCCCAGGTGAGCCATAGTAGTTAGACCGAGTTTTGTAACCATCTCATTGGAAGCTACATTCGTGCAACTTCCTCCGTCGATTATCAAACTACACCATTTTTCTCCGACTCGGCATTTGGAATGAAAGATTTGGTCTCTTTGCTCCGTATCACTTGGAATGATTTTGGTATGTAGAGCTCAAAGTACTAAAGCAGTATCATATTCCGGAGCGTCATAAGTCTCGCATTCCTCGTTCTCTTCCTCGGCCTCCATGTTAAATACGTCACCAAGGCCTTCCTTCTCGTCCTCGACTAAAAGTTCGTCTCGGACCGCAAGAGCTTCTCTTAATGTGACCACCCGTTTATTTGGACATGCATTTTGATAGTGACCAAAGCCTTGACATTTAAAGCATCGTACTTTAGTCAAACTCATTTCTTTGGACACGTGGGGAACCTTCGGGGCTGGGGTAGGGACTTGAAAAGGCGCGGTAAGTTTCGTAGTCTAACTTGAGCCGGCACTTGCATTTCCGAATTTGTATGGGAATTCGGGTTTGGCAAACTTCACCTTGTTTTGAGCTTCTATCTTTATGCATAGTCCGCATAAAGTGTTAAAATCTCCATAGGGGTATAATTCCACCGTATTTGTAATGTTTCGGTTTAGGGCACGTAAGAAACGTGACATTCTTTGTTCTTCATTTTCTTTGAGTTCTCCCATTAAGGACAAGCCTTCGAATTCTTCAATGTATTCTCCCACACTTAGTTTCCCTTGCACGAATTCGGCAATCTTACGTAGTTTTTTCTTCAAAGATTCCCAAGAACGGATCTTTTCCTTTCCCGCACGAGCTCGTTGTGTTTTCACACCCTTGAACCATAGGGAAGCGCCCTTCCCTAACTTGAGAATCGCATATTTGCAACGTTTCTCATTGTTAAGGTTCTTGAACTCGAACATACGTTCAATCTTCCTCTCCCACTCCAAGTAGACTACGGGATCGGTACCTCCGACAAATTCCGGAAGTTCATTTACTTTAAATTCAACTGCATGACGCGGTGAATGTGCGTCATATTCTCTTCTTCTAGCTTGAAAACGTGGTTCTTGTAAGTTGTGTAGTGCCTCACGGAGTTTCTCCATGAAATCAACGTCGGAAAAATCCATGATAAGATAGCTTTAACAAGAAAATCGCCAAGAAAATTTCGACAAGGAAATAACCTTGCTCTCCGATGCCACTAATGATACGAATTACGTATCAAATGGACGTAAACTCGCATACAATGCAGCGGAAATATTTTTGATACTCACAACACTCGAATATATGTAACGCTCGTAAGAAAATAACCGAAAGTAAGGCAATTTGGCTTACGTAATCAAGAACAATATGAAAGTGATTTATCAAACTAGACTTGTAGTTTGATAAGGTAATCTTTCCTCAAGATATATTGAGAATAGATTAGATTACAACTCAATAACGCGTCGAATTATAACCAAGGTTTTGATGAAAATCATTCAACAAGAAGTAATACAAAATGTATTTCGTTTTTATGATTCAAGATGCTTTCAAAAGGCTGAAAATGTGGCCTATAAATAGCCATTACAAGATCAAACTAAAATCAAACAAAGATTAAACTATTCTAACAAGACTTTGACAAAGAAAAAGGAATCAACACCAATCTTGGACACTCCTTGCTTTCGGCCATGAGGTATGGGTGTGGAGGGGACAAAATCTTTCACATATGATACTCTTTTGTAAGACTTTGACAAAGGCTTGAAAAATGGAAGCAACTCCTTGGCATTTTTCTCCTTGTTTGGCCGAGTTTGGTGAGGTGTGGAGTGAGCCAAATCTCCTATCTTTGATTTTCTTGTGGTGGACTTTGAAAATGAAAAGAAATCTTGAAACTAGAGGGGACAAAGATCCTCATGGATCTCCAAACACAATCGGCCGAATCTCCCCCTAATGTGGCCGATTAGTATGCATGAACATGCATACGTATGCATGTTTGATACGTCTATGTTATCCCGGTTCCGATTATTAAGATTGTTCCCATTTCCGCATGTTTTTTCTCACCGAAGTATGTAGGTGCATGTGCATGCAACGTGGTATCGTGACTTACGTCAATTCTTACTTCGTTTACTTCGATTGGATGTGTCAATATCGCATTACACGGCACACTCTCCGTTTGAAGTAGTTTACGCACTAAATCCGTACATGCCGTTAGATATAATTCCATTGCTAAGTGACGAGTTGGTGCACAAGGATCCGAGTCAAAACTGAAATCGATGATGAAATTACACGAGCAAGTACGTAATCGAATCAAGGAAATAAACGAGGCTTACAAAAGAAAGTCGAACAAGCAAAGAAGGCCGAGATTATTCGAAGTTGGTGATTTGGTTTGGTTGCATTTGAGGAAAGAGCGATTTCCAAGTAAACGTAAGGACAAATTAATGCCGCGAGCCGCGGGACCATTTAAAGTAATCGTAAAAGTGAACGACAACACATACAAATTGGAACTTCCGGGAGATTATGGGGTTCATGCAACCTTTAATGTTGGGGACCTTTCGCCTTACATCGATGATGACGGAATTTCGGAATTGAGGACAATTCCCTTTAAAGGGGGAGGATATGATACGGGGTCAGTTAATACGAATGAAGAAGACGAAGTAAGGATCGACGTAAATGACCTTACAACACGCCATGCACGGACGACTACATATTTAGGCGAGAAAACGAACACAAGACGTGGAGTCTCGGTCTCGGCCATGTCATATGACACGGACCGTGTCATGCTGTGCCGAAAGATCAACACTTACTGCCTACCGAACTCGGCCGTGTCATTCGACACGGCCCGTGCCGAGATATCCCAGACAAGTAAAACTGACTGTCCGCTGAACTCGACCGTGTCCCGAGACACGGCCGAGTCGAAATCTTCCGGAACTTGCCGAAGGACTGCCTGCCCAGCCCGACCGTGTCCCAAGACACGATCGAGTCCTACTCGCCCAGAACGTCGGAACTGACTGCCCAGACAACCCGGCCGTGTTCCAGGACACAGTCGAGTCCTGCTGACCAAGATTCGCGCGCCGCGGCCCAGTCAAGCGACACGGCCCGTGCCCTGCCGGCAACCCACTTTATTTTATAGGCTTTTGTGTGGTTTGTCTTTTCTTTTCCTCTTTTACTCATTTTAGGGATTGTGTTTCCCCTAAATTATGATCTTGCGTTCCCCTTTGAATTTTATTTTGATTTGTTTTGATTATTCAAAGATTTGTAATCTTTGAATTATTTTCTTTAATTATGGTAGGGAGACTTGGCTTCCTATAAATAGTCTTGCATAAGTATTGTAATGGACATTGAATGTTGAAGTAAAAGATTACACTTTGTGTTTTCATCCTTGGTGAATGATTTTCATCGAACCTTGATTTTTATTCGACGCGTTTTCGAGTATTAATCCGATCGATTCTCAATAGGTCTTGAGAAGAAATCATCTTATCGAATTATAGGTCTAATTCGATAAACCTTTGTTCTTGATCGTTCAAGTCTTCTTGATCAATATTATCACTTTATCCAATATTACATCCATAAAACTACATCCGAAATACATTACTCATAAAAGACTTGCGCTACGATATTCTTATACACACTCCGACCGATACATTTCCGAGCGAATTCGTATCACCAACCCTGTGTTATGCTCCCCAAAACCGGAATGCAGTACAGACATCCACGCCTCGATTACTCGGGGGTTAGCAAAATTCCACTATTTTGCTAGTGCAAGTACAAACTGCAAATACGAGTCATACAAATCATATTCCAAGAATAATAATAATCAGGAATCCTCAAATATTCAAACATAACGAAAAATACTTCCCGAGGCAAGAGTTTGAGTAAAACTTTCCAAATTTGAAAGATCACAAATCACGAGAACAGTTTGCAAAATGGTTTAAAATGCCCTCGGGAGTTTTAACAGAAACCATTTAGGATTATCGAATCCTTCTCTTTTCAAAGAAACCGAAAGGGTCACAACCCAAAGATTTGCTTTCTCAATTAGAAACCAACAACAATTCATAGGGTTCAAAGCCCACATCACGTGTCCTCAACGGACATAAAGTCAACAGGATATAACCACCCAAGATACGAAATCTCGGTAACACATCCAAGGTACTCGACCAGGAAAAACACATCCAAAATCATATACATAACACCGTGATAACATGCCATGTAATCTCACGGTTGGATCAATCACTTGTTGTCTCCTAACCACATGATCACAAGCCATGTGTCATCGTAGGTTTTCTTATACCACCGTGATCACTTGCCACGTCATCAACAGTTGGATCAATCACTTGTTGTATCCTGACCACATGATCGCAAGCCATGTGTCACCGTAGGTATCCTTAGGCTCTCACGGTTGGATCAATCACTTGTTGCATCCCGACCATATGATCACAAGCCATGTATCACTGTAGTTTTTCTTAGGCTCTCGCGGTTGGATCAATAACTTGTTGCATCCTGACCCCATGATCACAAGTCATGTGTCATCGTAGACCTCGCCCATGTCCACACATTCACACACATAACATAGTACACCAAGGATATCACAATAATCTACACCGAGACAACAAACACTTAGCATGACATAATTGTCAAATCACTATGCACCAAAATGAAGTAATACATGTATATATATAATCAAAGCACAACATCAACAGCAAGCGTATTTATAAGGTTCACTTAACCATTCACACAAAACACATCGTTCACAAAACCCACACGCATTTTGAAAGAGAGCCTTTAACGAGGCTAAATCGAATCTTTTGAAAGTTCATTCCAAACAACCAAACAAACACACTTAAACGATCATCGATCATCATTTCCACAAAACAAGAAATGTATGAACAAGGTACTTGCCTTGAATAATCATAAACGCAGAGAATCGACTCAAGTAGGATGGCACGAACTGACTATGAACCCGGCGACTCTGTCGAACGCCAACCCGCAACAATAAACTACGAACGACAATAACAACAATGAAAATGAATTCCATAGCATGACCTAAAGTATCTGAATTCAAGGAACAAACGACAAAAGTTCAAGGGTTTCCCCCAAAACGGCCGAGAACACTAATTGACCCGACAAAAACATGAAAATGGAATTCCAAACCAAAATATGGATATACAATCCATAGGATATGTTTAACAACATCATTTAACAGCATTCGATTCATCAAAATCGGATGGAAAACGAAATCAAGAACAAAACTCCCAAAAAGGTCAACTCTAGGGAACCAAGAAAAATATCTCGATTCGACGAAGAACAATGGATTAGATGATGTTATAATCACCTAAGATACTCCAAAAAACCTCTGGATGGAACAAAATCGGTCCCGATCACGAACCCTAGTCGCCCACAACTCACACCCGCAGAGAGGAGAGGAAAAGAAGTGGAAATGGTGAAAAACGAATGTTGTCCAGTATATATACTGGACAGCTTAGCGTGCGCTAATCTTCACTGATTAGCATGCGCTAAAGCATTAAAAACAAATGTTCTGCTAAAACATATATTTAGCATGCGCTAACCAAAAAAGTTAGCGTGCGTTAACCACAAAAGTTAGCATGCGCTAACGAGACCTCCAGTAGCTTCTGGACTGCATCGAACTACCAGTTAGCGTGCGCTACCACAACCGTAGCATGCGCTAACTACAGCACCTTAGCGCGTGCTATCCACCTGGATGTAGTGTGCGCTATCGACTCAGAAAGACAACAACAGTACTCTCAAAAATGGGTACGACGACGGATTTCTCCGACCCAATCTTCAAGTTCAAGATACGCACAGAAAGCTCCAGAATATGATCATACTAAGAGCTTAATCTCTAATCAAACTCACACGCGACCATGAAAAGGGTCGAAACAAACAAATACGAAGGCAGATACCCACAACTTTATGAAATTTCAAAATGGCCTAAAACGCCCGAAAATCATGATACGTGATCGAATAACCAAACCGAAATTCACAACACGTCTAACAAAGTTAAACGGACTTACGGGAAACTCGAAATAATAGATTTGACCGAGATTCGCGAGAATCGAACTCAAGTGCGTAAAAGTCGCTAAGAAGCACGGAACTCAACAAAACGATACCGGAACGAACTCGGATGTCAAAAAGTACAGAATTAATCATTCTCAGAATAACGAAACGGTCACAGGCGAGTCGTCAAATGGACTCCTGCCAAAAAAGGAAATTTACCGAAAATCGAAATTGCGGATATTACATAGTTCGTCTCCTGGTATCTCCATTACAATCAGATTTGAGGGCCATTCTTTGCCTTCAATTGATACAAGAAAATCTCTAGTTTCTAAGATCCCCACAATTCTTTCCCCACTCGGTAAACCCACAACATAAGGCTCACATTCATGAAAACAAGAAATGTTCAAGCGATTAACACAAGACAATGATATAAATGAATGTGTAGCTCATGCATCGAACAAAACACTAACTGGTTGAGAAAGGATCTGAACGGTACCTGATGCGACAGTTGCATTCTGATCGTTTGCCCTTCTCATCTCATAAAGGCATGGAGGAGCGGACCCTGCACTCGATGCTTCTTTTCAGTCATATTGTCCTCTGCCTCTACCTCGGCTGAAATTATAGGGCTACTGAACACTCTGCGTCTGAGGGACGCTCGCCTCTTTCTGGACTGTCTGTGAATTACGAGCTCCAAAAGATTTTGCAGCCTCTTCACAGAACACCGCACGATGTCCTTCTCGTCCACAATCATAGCATGTCACGGCGGGTAGTGAGCTATCACGTTGATAGTGTCCTCACCGACCACAGTTAAAACACTTCCTGACTGCATCTGTCATGTATGATACTGCTCTATAGTTCTTCCCACCCTTGGATGGATGCGGAGGCCTCTTGAATTAATGAACGGATGACTGGGCTTTGCGTGGCCCACTACTCTTGTGCTCTGTGAAACTACCAGAGACTTTCTGCTTCTTGGACTTGGAGAACTTTTCCGTAGCTGCTTCTTTTATTTCATATGCCAGAGATTTGTCTTGATACTGGCGGAGAGTGGTGCATTCGAAACCTGACATGTACCTCTGTATCTCCGGCTATTCTCATATCAAAGTGAATCATCATTTCTGCATCTGTTATAATTAGGTGTCGAACAACGCCAGTTGTTGATTAAATGTCTTAATCGCCTGAGCTACCGACACATCCAAAGGTTGTGCAGAGAAAAATTCTCAAAGATTAGCTTCTCTCACAAGACGAGGGCAGTACTGAGCTTCCATCATAAGTTTGAACTCTCCCCAATCGGCATCATGATCAACAAGTAGGATGGCTTCCCACCACTCAGACGCTTCTCCTGTTAGAAAAATACTGGGCAATGGGGGCTCTCCGGTCATCTGGGCAGTTAATCCCGGAAAATACTATCTCCAGTTCTCTCAACCAGTGATCCCATGTCGGTGTCTCATAAAAACCATCGAATTTCGGTAGGTGCATCTTCACCACCTCCTGAAGCCATCTGTCTCCTCGATTTCCCAAGTCTGGGATGCCTTGCTGTCTTCCCCCAGCTGCAATCCTACCGCCACTTGCATTATATCTACTACTTGAGAAAATTGAGCCATCTGGTTGACCACTTGGCGTAGTATGTCGGGAATGGCATGATTGGCATTTGTCTCCACTGTCTATTCTCATTAATTATTAACGGACTCTTGTTGTTCGCCAGAATTGGAGTTAGCCTGATTTGACAGTGAATCAGGAACAGAAGGTGAAGCTTCTCTCTCAACATTCCTGCGTCCGTGACCACGACCGCGACAACGTCCACATCCTCCTCTCATCATACTATAAGCATAAATACTCAATATATAGGGAACAACATCATACTAACATTCAAAAAGTGTAACATGTAAAGGACAAGTTAGAGTTTAGGAAATTTACAACCACTGCCCACATGAAGACGTAGGCAGTACAGTGATGTTATTCGCGGTCGGTTAACTCAAAATGACACATCTGAACCCTAATATAACCAAACGGCCAAGATATCCATAATCTTAGCCCTGATGCCATATTCTGTAACACCCCGAGATATCCAGGATTATTACAGCGCCGTAAACCCTCGATATGAGGATTTACAAGGTTAAGAATTTAAAAACAACATTAAATACCAATCATAGAAATAATTATTATATCACCAGTCTAAAACATACAAATCAATCCACATCCGAATACAAATTTCAAAGACGACAAAACGACAGCGTACTCGAGTACTTATTTAAAAACAAAACACAACTGACAAACCATTCCGACCATAACATCACTCCGCACCCTCGTCGTCATGCGGCTCAAGTGGTTGCTTCCCCGTCCTCCTGTACCCTAAACATAAGATAAATGTCCACCCCCAAAGGGTTAGCACAACGTTGCTAGTACAAGTATGATAATTCTACAACAAGATAATATTCAATAACTCGCGTAGAATAATAACAACATCCTTAATGATAACAATAACAACGAGTCTCTACTATGAGAAGACTCACAATACCATACACAACATGATAAACATGACATGATACAACATACACATGGTAATTCTGATGATCCAGCATTCACTGCATAGATCCCAAGATGATCCCGTCGGACCAACACGAGGTGGAAAAACCTGTCCAATGATCCAGCGCACGCTAGCATAGATCCCAAGATGATCCCGTCGGACCAACACGATGTTGACATATAACAACGACACATATGCATGACAACATGTATAACATCAATACATAAAACGTAATTAAAGTACTTGCCTTATAATGACGACAAGGTTTAAATACTTCGACAATCACCAAAACAATCGAAGGTCGTCCCTTCGTCTAACCACTTGCAAGCCTCGAACCTTTACACAATAATGAAATACAAATAGTTCAACATGCGTATATGTAACTAGCACACGATCATCTAACGTACCTAAACTATGATCGGATTAAACATCCTACATACGGTCGGTTCATGGTTCAACGAAAGATGAACACTTAGTCGGACTTCCAATATATGAATTGAATTGAATGCCAATAATGGGGATAACACGACAATGTCTACGAAATTCAAGTATATTCATGTCGTCAAGAATTCAATACTCGAAACGAAGATTATCAACTTATACGTGTACGGTGCAGCTACTCATTTGTTCTTATCGGGAACATTATTGTGATGAACATATCCCAAACATCATACAAAGGAACATATTCACTCAGTCCTTATAAGTTTAATTCAAGTTTAACTAAAACTCATATCCTTCTTCAATGATAAAACCTCCTACAAGAGTGCTAAGGTTCAACATACCCAAAATCATCATCTTCTTCTTCTAACAATGAATGATATATGAAGGATACTCAATCAATGATTTTCTTCAAAAGACAAGAATCACATTCTTGGTGGTGAAGGCTTCCATAATTATCATAATCATTCATCCATTATGAATATTTCAACTTTAAGTCATCCAATCTCTACTTATTTCGAAATCATCAAGGAGACAACATGAATATTTCTAAAAACTTCATCCTAATACTCAATGTAATCATAAGCCAACATATCATTACGAAAAACCTAAGCTTAATCATCATAATCTCCCAAACTTATGATATCTAGTTCAAGCATGATTAATAATTCCTTATAACATCATCAACATGTCCAGAACAATCTTCTTGAAACGAGATATGAGCTGAGATTATCCTAACATACCTTACACGAAGAATAACAATGAAAAATGATTGGTAGAACTCGACACCGTAGGCTTGAATACAAATCCGGGATGTCTACGATCTTCAAAACTAGGTAGAGAGGCTAGTATAAGGATTATAATGTGGGGGGAAAGCTCTCTGGACTTGCAGAAATCGGCCAAGGGATGAAAGAAAATGAGGGTGAAATGAAATGGGGTGTTGTCCCATTTATAATGTTCTGAGCTTTACGTATGTTAGCCTCAACGCTTTACATACGTTATCATTTTAACGTACGCTTTCTGAGATCCTTAGCGTATGTTAACGTCCAGCAGTAGCTACTGCCTCATTTCTTGACCTGCTTAACGTAGTTAACCACTACCTTTTATGTACGTAATAAGCTTTGTGTAATGTACGCTATCTTAATCCTTTAGCGTACGTTATGCCTCGTTGACTTGCTTTATTGAAAAGCTATCCAGATCACGCAAAAATATAATCCTATCCGACCCCATCCCAAGTTGGCCCCTACGCCGACCAACCTGATCTGTTTGACTGCATGTTACGTACGCTATGCTTCGTCCATAGCGTACGCTATCTTCAGCTCATAACGTACGTTAAGCTTACCTGCTAGCGTACGTTATGACGTATCTGCATGCATGAGTTTGCAAACTCTTCCTAATATGATCATGACTGTTGGAATACGAATACGGAAAAAATCACACTTTGATTATTGATACCACTATTATTACTGTCGTCTAGGCTATCTGGCTCGCTGTGATGTTTTATATAATGATGCTAAATTTTCTATCAAATCTCTTCGTTCTACAGTTTGGTCTCTTCTTAGAGAATGTAATAACTATGACATGGGCACCATGGATAACTCTATTTCTGATCTGGTTCGTCTTCGGGCTTTGGGTGTGGCTGGCCGCACGAGACCTCCGCTTTACCCTATTTATGTGAAATGGTATCCCTCCCCCCAATTGGCTGGATGAAAGTTAACACTGATGTGATGGCTAAAGGCTGCCTAGGCTTGGGTGCTATTGGCCTTTTTTATCGGAATCGTCTGGGCCGGGTTTTTGGCACTCTCTCTGCGGCAATTGGTTGCTATTTTGCCTTCCAAGCTGAGTTGGTTACGGCTATTCATGCTATCGAGATTGCTTTTTATCATGGTTGGGATTATTTGTGGCTGGAGTCTGACTCTACTTATGTTGTTAGCATTCTCTCGGATTGTAGTTCGGCTGTTCCATGGATCTACCGCATTCGTTTGAGGTGGATTTGGCGTATTACTAATGGCATGTACTTCAGGGTCTCTCATATCTATAGAGAAGGGAATGCTGTGGTAGACTGGCTTTCTAAAAGATTGGTTTCTTACGAGTGGTCTAGCGAAGCGCCAGAGTCTCTCCGAGATCTTCTGTTGAGGGATATGTCTCCTATGTATTTTAGCCGACATTAGTTTTCTCGCAGCATAATGCTCGGGTACTCTTTTTTCCTATCATAGGTTTTCCCATTGGGATTTTCTACGATAGGGTTTTAACGAGGCCTGCGGATGCAACCCCATACATCTGGTATGGAGGTTTAGGTCCTTTTATTCTGTTTTCTTAGATTGCTTCTGCATTTTTGTTTTTCTCCCTGTTTCTCTTGACTACCCGCCTGTGGGATTAGCTTGAAATTTTATTTTGTTGTCTAACCCGGTTGTCTGGTTGTGGTATCCGTTGGCCCTCTCTCTATAACTCTTTTCTGTTTCTCGTTTTTATAATAATATTGACCTTGATGAGTAAAAAAAATACAGATGAAAATACTCAACAATTATCTGGATATTACATTATATGTCTAATGTACGTTATCACCTCTACGTAGCATACGTTATGTACTGCCAGAACTCACTCAAAACGAACCATGCATTACGTACGTTAGAGCATAAGCATTAACATACGTAATGCTTGTTGACTTGGCTGCCTCTAAAGGCCAAAAATCCGGATCACGCAAGGCCCTACACGCCGAAAATCAGATGCAATCTGATACCCTGTGTTACGTACGTAACCAATCATGGATTAATGTACGTAACGCTCCTTCTGCAGCGTACGTAATGCTATACATGTAGCGTACGCTATGGCTAATATACTTAGCCAAAAACCAAACTCACCATGCAACATCCAATCCGTAAGAACAATACCGTCGAGAAGTATATATATTTCCATTCTGAAATATCCCAATACAATTTATATTATATCAGTCAAATACAACAACACTTGTAAATTTCAAATAAATACGTACAACACAAAAGTAAAATGAGAAAAAAAATTACCCCCGGATATTACAATGTCTGTTTCTCACATACCTTGGTATGCAGACATTGTCAATTACCTTGTCACTGGTAACATGCCATCTCATTAGAATAATCAAGATAAAACAAAAATTTTAAACGAAGTAAAAAAATTCTTTTGGGATGATCCGTATTTTTTCAAATATTGTCCTGATCAAATCATTGGGAGATGTGTGCCTGAACATGAACAACAAAATATCATTGCCTTTTGTCATGATCATGCATGTGGAGGTCATTTTAGTACAAAGAAAACAATTGCTAAAATTCTGCAATGTGGTTTTTATTGGCCAACACTTTGCAAAGATACATATTCATATTGCAGCACATGTGATAGATGTCAAAGAGTAGGTCGAATTTCTGAAAGAAATATGATGCCTTTAAACCCAATTTTAATTATTGAAATATTTGATGTTTGGGTCATAGATTTTATGGGACCTTTTTCAATTTCTTTTGGCAATCTTTACATCCTTGTGGCCGTTGATTATGTTTCAAAATGGGTAGAAGCAATTGATTGCAAAACAAATAACCACAAAGTTGTAAAATTTTTGAAAGAAAATATTTTTTTCCAGATTTGGAACACCACGAGCAATTATAAGTGATGGAAATAATTTTGTAACCAATTTTTGAATCATTTATTTAAAAAATATGGTGTTACACATAAAGTTGATACTCCTTAGCACCCTCAAACAAGTGGACAAGTTGAAATTTCAAACAGAGAAATCAAACATATTCTTGAAAAGCCTGTTAACTCTACAAGGAAAGATTGGTCTTTGCGATTGAATGATGCATTATGGGCTTACCGTACTGTTTTTAAAACTCTCATCTGAATGTCTCCATTTAGGCTTGTCTTTGGAAAACCATGTCATTTGCCTGTTGAATTAGAACATAGAGCATACTGGGCCATAAAACGATTAAATTTTTCATTAGACTTAGCTGGAATTCATAGAAAACTTTAACTAAATGATATGGAAGAAACCAAAAATGATGCTTACGATTGTGCGAGGAAATATAAGGACAAAATAAAATTTTTTTCATGATAAACACATGTAGAGAAAAACTTTTTCTCCTGGTCAAAATGTCCTCTTTTTAACTCTTGTTTGTTATTATTTCCAGGCAAGTTGCATTCACGATGGTCTGGTCCATTTATTATTCGTACGGTCTATCCTCACGGAGCTGTAGAAATTGAAAATCAAAAAAATGGTAATATTTTTAAAGTGAATGGTCAACGGTTAAAACCATATTTGGAATTAAAATCTTTTGAGGTAGAAGAGGTTCTTCTTAAGGACCCCGATATTGTGGAGTAATATCCCATTGTGTTTGTTCGGTCAAGTGGCAGATAATGGTACTCCGTGGCTATTAAAGTCGGATCTTTCAGTTTTCCACAACAACCGATTTTGTAGATATTTTTTTTTAAATTATGGAACAAACTTTGAAAACAATTGAAAAAAGATTTCCCTTTCTTCGCAAAAAAGTCTTTTTGAAAGTTTACAAAACCAGACTTGAAAGGATGAGGTTGCTTATGAATAACAGCATACCTTTTGATATTCGATTAATTATTGAAGCCAAAGTGAAAATAGCCGGTGAATTCACGGAAACACCAACTAGATTTTTACCAGTGCTTGGAAAAAGTTCATATGCCAAGAAACGACGAGCAAAGAAAATGGCCGTTTGCTGCAAATGTGTTAGGTGGAACTGTGATTCAAGATGTCGATCTTTAGGAATTCCTTCCACAAACAGAGAAGATAAAATTCAATTCATCAAGGATGGTATGAATTAGGAGAATTTAGATGATATCGAATTTTCTCTTGACACGCATCCTAGTGGACTCGTACATTACGGATTCGATGTTTGGAATAAGTTCAAACCAGAATATGAACAACGTCTTGGGAATGTGATGTTAAAAGACCCTGTTTGCCAATTTGTAAGAAAATTAGATGGGAAGCTTCTTCCCGACTCATAGAAGGTGTTTAAGCCATTTCTGAACGTAAAATCAGAGGAAGATGTGAGCCACAGTCACAACTACTGTACATACACGTGAGTATCTTTATTTTTTGTCGTTTTTTAGATTTTCTGAATAAAAAAAGTGATACGCAATAAATGCGTTAATTATTCTATTGAGTAGTTGAAGCAAAATTAACGCGGTCACAGATTTGATAATTTTTTTTACTTTGTTTTGCATCTATAAATAAACATTGCATTTGTTTCTTTTCTGCATCCCTCAAACTTGTATTCTTTTCCTTTTCTCTCTAAATAATTTTCTTTTCCAAAAATGGAATCATCATCTTCCACAAAAATATTTAACTCCATCTGCATTTTTGGTGGAGCTAGTCATGGGAAAGAGGCTTGCTTTACTGAAGCAGCCCACAACTTGGGTTGTACCTTAGGAGAAAAATGCATTCATGTAATTTACGGAGGAGAAAGTCTAGGATTAATGGGACGTGCTGCTGCTTCTGCCTATATGGAAGGAGTAAAAGTGTTGCTAATCATTCCAAAACCTTTGACTGAAAGTAAAATTACCGGAGCAACCATTGGAGATGAGTTCAGAGCTGTGAATATGCAAGACTGCATAACTCATATGACAAATAATGTTAATGCCTTTATCACCCTTCCAGGTGGTTTTGGCACTCTTGAGGAACTTTTTCATGCTAGTTCTGAGCCCATTAAATGTTAAGAAACCAATAGGTCTGCTAAATGTCAATGGTTTCTTCAATGGTTTACATTCATTGACTACTCTTCTGAAAAAAGTTTTATTTTTGAACGTGCTAAACGAATCATAATCGTTGCAACAACACCAGAAGAACTGATTAAAAAACTGATTGCATTTTTTTTTTTTTGGGAAAAATCAATTGCATTAAATAAAAAAGATTGGCCAACAAGGCAGGCCAGTACCCAGCAACCAATACAGAAGGTGCACCAACAACACGAAACAGGAAAATAATAAAGAGTTACAATAGAACTACCAAACAACCTTCCAAATACGTTTAACAGCGACCGCAGATACGGAATGAGGCGGCCAACGCTGAGAGATAACGTCACGAACAAGACCAATCCCCTAAAAAATAATGTGTCAACGAAAGAATCAGCCATAAAATTTGGGCAATTTTCTTTTCCCCTTTCCTCGGCTGATTCTCATCTCAAGTCCTTAACCTTGTGATTTTTTCCAGAAATTTTGCTTTTACGATTGTGGTTCGGATTTTCATAATCTCCCTAACAATATTTTTAGGTGGATTTAAGTTTGAGATTTGTCCTGCGCGAGTTGAGTTTGACGAAGTCTGGGTTGTGATTTGAGGTTTGACGGTTCGATATCTTCCCGCGGTCGTGTTTCGTCTCCAATCTGTGGGTCGGCACTGTCGCGAGGTCTCTTCCTGCGATTCTGTTGCGTTATCCATTGTGCTGCTGATTTTAGGTTCCAATTTTCATCTTGTGGCTGTTCTTGGGAGTTGCTGAGAGTTGACTTCGGTTCTGCAAGAGTTGAGTCGTCCGAGGTCATCTGTTCTGGTCTTTTTTTCTCGTCCCGATCTGTTCTGGGCGGAGCTTCTCCAGGTTCTTGTTGTTGTGATTTGCTGCAGGGTTTCAATATGTCGTCGTCCACTTCCTGTGGGTTAATGTCGACGGTTTCTTCGCCGGTCGCGGTGGGCGAGCTGGTTTCACAGCCTTTCGATGTTAACGGTTTTGTTGATTTGGGGGCGAAGGTGCTTAGTAAATCCGAGCTGGAGGTTCTTAAGCATAAAATCGACGGTATATATCCACCTCCGGCTGCCAGCGTCGACAGAATGCCCCTGGGTCTCCCGACTGGAGCTCTCCGAAAGCCCAGTCCTTGTTGATCAGTCAGCTTTGGGTATGGCTTCGTCCCCGGTTTCCGACCCGATGGCTGTTTCGTTTTCGCTCTTGAGGAAGGCTGTCCCCGATGGTATTTTTGGCAGGAGTTTTGCTTGTCCTGCTCCTTCTTCTTTGGGCAGCTTAAGAATTAATGTTCCCAATCCTGTTTGTACTGGTGTTAGTTTTTGTGCTAAAAATGCTACTGATATTGAGTTTGTTACTTCTGCTATTGATGTGCCTATTAATATTCCTACTGTTATGCTTGATAAAGGGAAATGTATTGATGTGCCTATTATTAATGCTGGAGCTTTGGTGGGTGATGAGAATGTTATTAGTGTATCTGAATTACCTAAATCTTTGAACTTTGGTTCGGTTCCTGTTCTTATTCCGAATGAATTGCCTCTACCTTCTGTTGTGTTAGGAAAAAGTTTTGTTAAAAAAAGGGGACTTCGGTATGTGAAACATGAAATTCAAAATGGCGAGCTTATTGTGAAACCAGATGTTAGTGCTAAGAGGTGGCAATACACCTTAGTTGGTTATTTTTTGGGGAAAGCCCCTTCCCTCAACTTGATCAAGAATTATTTTTTGTTTGCGTGGAAGAGTCTCAAGGAGGTGTTCTCCTCTGAAGGGGGATTTTATTTCTTTAAGTTTGACAGTGAGCAAGCTTTGACTGAGGCGCTAGAGGGAGGGCCTTGGCTGATTCAGGGCCAGTCCATTCTCCTTACCCGGTGGAAGCTTGGTATGTCTCTTCTGAAGGTTCAGCCTAAACATGTCCTTGTTTGGGTGAAACTTCGTAATGTCCCCCTCGAGTATTGGACTGACGAGGGGCTCAGTATTACTGTTAGTGCCATAGGGGAGCCACTTTTTGCTGACGTGTTCACCAGAAACTGTCTGAAAGTGGATTATGCCCGAGTTTGGGTCTTCCGTCTGATGGTGATTGTCCTTGTGTTAGGAGGATCCAGGTTGAGTATGAATGGTTACCTCATCGGTGTGGTGTTTGTAGAGTATTCGGGCATCGTGATCAGGTTTGCCCGAGCATTTTTAAGCCCTTGGTTCTGAAGCAGGTCAAGTAGGCTCGTATTTATGTGGCTAAGCCTGCTCCCTCAGGTGCTTCGGGACCGGGGTCTTCGTTGGGACCGGTTCCGGTTGGGGGGGTAGCTCAGGCTGAGGTAGGCCCCGCTGCCAGTTCCGGGTGCCCAGGAGTGGAGTTAGCTGGGGGCAATCGAGGTCGTTCTGCTGGACCGGGTCTGTTGAGTAGCGTTTCTACTTTCTCCTTGGTTACTACCAGCTCTCCTATTGTGTCTCCTAGGAGGGCTGGTGCTGGTGGGTGTGAGCCGACTCACAACAGGTTTGCGGCTCGTTCTGGTTTAGCCGATGATATTAAGGCTGAGATTCCTGAGTTTGTCAGCGCGTCGCTCTGTTCTAGTTTTTCTCCTTTGGGCCCTAATATTGACGCAGCCTAGATTGATGGTGTTAAATGATCCCTATTGCTGTGTGGAATGTTCGTGGACGTAACCGGACTGAACATCAGATCTCGGTCCGGGAGGTAATTAGTTCGTTTAATCTTTGTTGTATTGCTCTACTCGAGACGCGAGTCTCGGTTGGTAACTATGGGCGTATTTCTTCATTTATTTCTGGCTCTTGGAAGTGGTTCTCTGATTACGGTAGTGGGCCTGGGAAGAGGATCTGGATTGGGTGGGATCCTGGTTATGTTACTGTGGATATTATTGCTATTGAGTCGAAGTTTATTCATTGTCGTATTACTCTGTTGCTCGACTCGACCTGTCTTCTGGTTACCTTTGCTTATGGTTCTAATGATCTTATTGAGGCTGTTGTGGCAGTACCCCACTGATTTCTCAGTTTTACATGCTGCTGAACCTTGGGTCATTATGGGTGATTTTAATGCTGTTTTGGACACTAGTGTGATTTTGGGTGGGGAAGCCCCTCATTATGATGATGAGCCGCCCCTGGTGGAGTTCAGAGAGCTTTGCAGATGTGCGGCTTTTGAGACCCTTCCGATGGTAGGCTCTTGGTTCTCCTGGCATAACAAGAGCCCATGTCCTAGATCTTTATAGAAACGTCTTGATAGGGTCTTGGGTAACCTGCAGTGGTTTATTGATCACACTGATCGTTCTTACTCTTGTGATCTGCCGCGTACCTCTGATCATAGCCCCTTATTCTGGGTCTTGATAGTGCGCCTCGCTGCAGGGGTAAAATGTTCAGATTTGATAATTTCCTGGCTGACTCTGAGGACTTCCTCCCGGCGGTTTGGGACACTTGGCGTCACCATATTGTGGGGGGGGCGTTTTATGCAATTTGTCATAAGTTGGACGCCCTTAAGCCCGTTTTTCGAGCTATGAGGAAGAGGAAAGGGGACTTGGCATTGAATGTTGCTGCTGCCACTTATTCCTCTCTTCTTCTCAGAGTATTCTCAGGGTGATGCGAATTCGCTCGGAAAGATAAATATGTATCGGTCGGAGTGTGTATAAGGATATCGTAGCGGAAGTCTTTTATGAGTAGTGTATTTCGGATGTAGTTTTATGGGTGTAATATCGGATAAAGTGATAATATCGATCAAGAAGACTTGAACGATCAAGAACGAAGGTTTATCGAATTAGACCTATAATTCGATAAGATGATTTCTTCTCAAGACCTATTGAGAATCGATCGGATTAATACTTGAAAACGCATCGAATAAAATCAAGGTTCGATGAAAATCATTCACCAAGGATGAAAACACAAAGTGTAATCTTTTACTTCAACATTCAATAATCTTACAATGCTTATACCAGACTACTTATAGAAAAACTAAGTCTTCCTATCAATTAAACAAGACAATTCAAAGATTACAAAATCTTTGAATAATCAAAACAAATCAAAATAAAATACAAAAGGTTAACACAAATCACATAATAGGGGAACACAATCCCTAAAATAAGTAAAGAAAGAAAAGAAAGACAAACAATACACAAAAGTGCATAAAATAAAGGGGCTCCCCGCAGGACACGGGCCGTGTCGCTTGACACGGCCGCGGCGCGCACAACTTTGGTCGGCAGGACTCGACCGTGCTCCAGGACACGGTCGGGTTGGGGTAGCAGTCAGTTCCGACGTTCTGGGCGAGTAGGACTCGATCGTGTCTCGGGACACGGTCGGGTTGGGCAGACAGTCCTTCGGCACTTTCCGGAAGAGTAGGACTCGACCGTGTCGCCTGGCACGGTCGAGTTCGGCCGACAGTGACTTTCGTTCTTCCGGCACAGTGTGGCACGGGCCGTGTCGGATGACACGGCCGGGTTCGGCAGGCAGTGAGTTTCGATCTTCCGGCACATTATGACACGGGCCGTGTCATATGACACAGCCGAGACCAAGACTCCACATCTTGTATCTGTTTTCTCGCCTAAATAAGTAATCGTCCGTGCAAGGCGTGTTGTAAGGTCTTTTACGTCGATCCTTACTTCGTCTTCTTCATTCGTAATAATTGATGCGTATCATCTCCTCCCCCTTTAAAGGGAATTGTCCTCAATTCCGAAATTCCGTCATCATCGAGGTAAGGAGAAAGGTACCCAACATTAAAGGTTGCATGAACCCCATAATCTCCTAGAAGATCCAATTTGTATGCGTTGTCGTTCACCTTTGCGATTACTTTAAATGGTCCCTCCGCTCGCGGCATTAATTTGTTCTTACGTTTACTTGGAAATCGCTCCTTCCTCAAATGCAACCAAACCAAATCAGCAACTTCAAATAAACTCGGCCTTCTTTGCTTGTTCGACTTTCTTTTGTAAGCCTCATTTATTTCCTTGATTCGATTACGTACTTGCTCGTGTAATTTCATCATCGATTTCAGTTTTGACTCCGCTTCCTTGTGCACCAACTCATCACTTGGCAATGGAATTAGATTTAACGACATGTACGGATTTAGTCCATAAACTACTTCAAACGGAGAGTGTGCCGTGGCATGAGTAGGAGAACGGTTATAAGCAAACTCCGCATGTGCAAGCTTCAAATCCCAATCCTTTTGTGTCTTGCCCACAAGACCACGTAATAAAGTGCCTAAGGTTCGATTGGTTACCTTGGTTTGGCCGTCCGTTTGTGGATGATGTGACGTACTAAATAAGAGTTTGGTTCCCACCTTCCTCCACAAGGTGTTCCAAAATAGCTAAGAAATTTTGAGTCCCGATCCGAAACAATCGTCTTTGGGACCCCATGCAATCGTACGATCTCTCGAAAATATAAATCGGCGATGTTACTCGCGTCGTCTGTCTTGTGGCAAGCCACAAAGTGAGCAATCTTTGAAAATCGGTCTACAACCACCATAATAGCATCTCTTCCTCGTTGAATACGAGGTAAAGCAACAATGAAATCCATCGAGACATCTTCCCACGGCCTTTCCGGAATCGGCAAAGGCAAGTATACTCCCGGTTTGAACAAACTTTTTGCAATATGGTATGTTACACACTTATTAATTATGTCGTGTACATCTCCTTGCATCTTCGGCCAATAAAAATGCTCTTTAAGTACCTCCAACGTTTTAGCCGAACCAAAATGGCCGGCCAAGCCTCCACCGTGAGCTTCTCGAACCAATAATTCCCGAATCGCGTGTTTGGGTAAACAAATACGATTTCCGTTGAAAAGGAAATCCTCTTGTAATGTAAACTCTCCAAATGGACCAGATTTGCAATGAATAAAAATCTCGCCAAAATCCGTATCACCATCATTGCATTCCTTCAATGTTTCGAACCCAATCAAACGAATATCAAGAGTAGAGAGCAAGGCATACCGTCTAGACAATGCATCCGCCACAATGTTGCTCTTGCCATCCTTGTACTTAGATGAAAAGTGGAACGATTGCAAGAATTCCACCCATTTAGCATGTCTCTGACTCAATTTTTGTTGACCGTTAATATATTTTAAGGACTCATAATCCGAATGTAGGATGAAATGTTTAGGCCGAAGGTAATGGATCCAATGATCAAGAGCTCTCACAATGGCATAGAACTCCTTGTCATAAGTACTATAGTTGAGTCGAGCCCCACCCGATTTCTCCGAGAAGTATGCAATTGGTCGTCTCCCTTGGATGAGGACCGCCCCTATACCCACTCCACTTGCGTCACATTCTACCTCGAATGGTTGTGAAAAGTCGAGTAACGCCAAGATAGGTGCCTCACACATTTTCGCCTTCAATTTTTCAAACGCCCCTTGGGCAGCCCCATTCCACACAAACGGTCCTTTTTTCAAGCATTCCATTATCGGACTAGAAATGGTACTAAAGTCTCGTATGAACCACCGATAAAATGAAGCAAGTCCGTGAAAGGATTGGATTTCCGTGATGGTTTTGGGAGTAGGCCAAGATTTAATCGCCTCGATCTTGGCTTGATCAACCGACACTCCTTCTTTAGAAACGATGTAGCCAAGAAAGGCTACACCCTCGACTAGAAACGAACACTTCTCCTTCTTCCCATAAAGTTTTTGATCCCTAAGGATCTCGAAGACTTTCCTCAAGTGCCCGGTATGTTCTTGCAATGATCGACTATAAATCAAGATGTCGTCCAAGTATACGACGACAAACTTTCCCAAAAACGGCTTAAGTACCTCATTCATTAATCGCATGAAAGTACTTGGTGCATTTGTAAGGCCAAAGGGCATGACGAGCCATTCATATAACCCATGTTTTGTTTTAAAAGCCGTCTTCCATTCGTCCCCTTCTCGCATGCGAATTTGATGATAGCCGCTTCTCAAATCAACTTTCGAAAAAATCACCGAACCATGCAACTCGTCCAACATATCATCAAGTCTCGAAATTGGGAATCGATATTTGATGGTTATGTTGTTCACGACTCTACTATCTATACACATCCGCCATGACCCATCTTTCTTTGGAACAAGTAAAACCGGAACCGCACAAGGGCTCAAACTTTCTGGAACGTACCCGCGATTCATTAGCTCCTCGATTTGTTTTTGTAACTCCTTTGTCTCCTCGGGGTTACATCGATAGGCGGCCTTGTTAGGGAGTGATGCACCCGGTACAAGATCGACTTGGTGTTCAATCCCACGTAAGGGTGGCAAACCCGGCGGCAAGTCTTCCGGGAAGACATTGACAAATTCTCGTAGCAAGGTATCGATATCTCCCTTGCCTTGCACAATCATGTCAATATCTCGTGTATCTTTAATCATCAATAAATACACACGCTCGCCATCTTCAATAGCGTGTTTCACCTCTTTCTCACTAGCAAACATAGTAAGCTTCAGTTTTTTCATTTGGTTAGAACTCATCGAACGAATGGCTTGGGGTGCCAACGGTTTAAGCACAATCTTCTTGCCTTTATCCCGTAATTTATATTCGTTACTTCTCCCTCGATGTAAAACATCTCTAGCAAATATCCATGGTCATCCCAAGAGTATGTGGCATGCATCCATCGGGAGTACATCACATAGTACGTTGTCACCATACGAGCCCATAGTTAAACCGACCCATACTTGTTTCGAAACTTTTACTTTACTCCCATCATCGAGCCAATGCAACGCTTATGGTTTTGGATGAGTAGTAGTGATGAGTCCAAGCTTCGTCACCATCTCACTTGAAGCAACATTAGTACAACTTCCTCCATCGATTATCAAACTACACCATTTGTCTTTGATTTGACACTTGGTGTGGAATATTTGATCTCGTTGTTCCGTGTCCCTCGAAACCGTTTTGACTTGTAAAGTGCAAAGGACTAAACTCGTGTCATAATCCGGAGCATTGTAAGCCTCACACTCCTCTTCTTCTTCGGCGTCCACGTCAAACATGTCACCGAGTCTTTCTCCTCGTCCTCGGCCAATAATTCTTCCCGGACCTCAAGAGCCTCTCTTAGTGTCACCACCTGTTTGTTCGGACATGCATTTTGGTAATGACCGAACCCTTGACACTTGAAACATCGTACGTTTGCAAAACTTGTTTCCTTGGGTACGTAGGGAGCCTTAGGTACCGTGATAGGGACAGGACTTGGCGTGGTGCTTTTAGTACCCGAACTCGAACCGAAACTTAGATTCCCGAATTTGGAACGAAATTCGGGTCTTGAAAACTTCAATTTATTTTGGGCATCTATCTTCACACATAATCCACATAAAGTATCAAAATTTTCATATGGGTATAACTCCACCGTGTTGGCTATGTTTTTATTTAAGCCACATAAAAAACGTGACATGTTTTGCTCTTCGTTTTCTTCTAGCTCTTCCACCAAGACCAAGCTTTCGAACTCTTCAATATATTCACCGACACTTAGTTTGCCTTGCATGAAGTCGGCAATCTCCCGGTATAAGGTTAACCGGTGTGATGTTGGCACATACCTCTTACGAAGTTTTCTTTTTAAAGAATCCCACGAATGGATTTTTGCCTTTCCCGCCCGAGCCCTTCGTGTCTTCACTCCTTCAAACCAAAGAGAAGCACCCTTCCCTAAATTGAGAATTGCATATTTGCAACGTTTCTCGTCGTTAAGGTCTTTAAATTCGAACATGCGCTCAATCATCCATTCCCACTCCAAATAAGCTTCGGGATCGGTACCTCCAATGAACTCCGGAAGTTCGTTTACTTTAAACTCGTCCGCATGGTGCATTTGACGTGCGTCGTCCCCGCGTCTTGCTTGCATACGTGGCTCCGGTAGACCGCTTAGTGCGTCACGGAGTTTCATCAAGAAATCGGGATCGGGGAAATCCATAACAAGATTCAAGAGATAGTTTTGAACAAGAAATCGTCAATAAAATCGCCAACGAAATAGCCTTGGGATCCGATACCACTAATGATGCGAATTCGCTCGGAAAGATAAATATGTACCGCTCGGAGTGTGTATAAGGATATCATAGCGGAAGTCTTTTATGAGTAGTGTATTTGGGATGTAGTTTTATGGGTGTAATATTAGATAAAGTGATAATATCGATCAAGAAGACTTAAACGATCAAGAACAAAGGTTTATCGAATTAGACCTATAATTCGATAAGATGATTTCTTCTCAAGAACTATTGAGAATCGATCGGATTAATACTCGAAAATACGTCGAATAAAAATCAAGGTTCGATGAAAATCATTCATCAAGGATGAAAACACAAAGTGTAATCTTTTACTTCAACATTCAATAATCTTACAATGCTTATACAAGACTACTTATAGAAAAACTAAGTCTTCCTATCAATTAAACAAGACAATTCAAAGATTACAAAATCTTTGAATAATCAAAACAAATCAAAATAAAATACAAAAGGTTAACACAAATCACATAATAGGGGAACACAATCCCTAAAATAAGTAAAGAAAGAAAAGAAAGACAAACAATACACAAAAGTGCATAAAATAAAGGGGCTCCCCGCAGGACACGGGCCGTGTCGCTTGACACGGCCGCGGCGCGCACAACTTTGGTCGGCAGGACTCGTCCGTGCTCCAGGACACGGTCGGGTTGGGGTAGCAGTCAGTTCCGACGTTCTGGGCGAGTAGGACTCGATCGAGTCTCGGGACGCGGTCGGGTTGGGCAGACAGTCCTTCGGCACTTTCCGGAAGAGTAGGACTCGACCGTGTCGCCTGGCACGGTCGATTTCGGCCGACAGTGACTTTCGTTCTTCCGGCACAGTGTGGCACGGGCCGTGTCGGATGACACGGCCGGGTTCGGCAGGCAGTGAGTTTCGATCATCCGGCACATTATGACACGGGCCATGTCATATGACACGGCCGATGATACGAATTCTCGCTGGCGATGCGAATTCGGTATCGATACATCAGGAAACTGTTTTGACGAGCGGAAGCTATCGACAAGGAACTGTCAGAAACTGAGAACACCCGTTCGCTACAGCAATAACACGTGCTAGCGGTATGCACTCGCGACAGGAAAGGATGATGGCAACTCGATACAGTAATAAGACAGGAACTTGGCCAAATGTAAATGACTGGCTGCAGACCACCTCCAAACAGCAACACTCGAAACAGCACGTTTCGGTCGGATGCGAATTGAAAACAGGAAACAAGTTCAAAGGATCGAACTATACTTGATGTGAAATATCGAACAAGTATAAAACCGTATCGAAAACAAGCAGGATATCGAAACAGAACAGGAACAGGTGTTTTATCGAATTAGACCTATAATTCGATAAACTGATTTCTTTTCAAGACCTATTGAGAATCAATCGGATTAAGATTCGAAAACGCGTCGAATAATAATCAAAGTTTTGATGAAAAGCATTCACCAAGAAAAACACAAAGTGTAATCTTATTTCTTCAACATTCAATAATATTCATTACAACTCTATCGCCCTATTTATAGGCAAAAACAGACTGACAGGAGCCTGTTAAGATAATCTTAACTATTACAAGCTGGACTTAAAATAATGACAGATAATAAAAAGGATTCCTCATGTCACTTGTTGACAAAAGTAAAAACCGGGCCTTGTCTCCAAGTTGAAAGTTGACACCGCCTTTTCAAACAACATGTTGCCAAGAATCCTGCTGCTTTTGTAATAAAGAAAATGCTGAAAATTCTTTTATTGTTTTGCTACCACTTGGACCTCTTCCCCCCCTTAAGATGCAAGTTGCATTTTGTTTAAGGTATTCCAATTCCGACTATCAAGGTAACTCCGCGTCTCATATCTGTTTTCTCGCCCAAGTACGTTGGAGTATGGTCGAGGTGTTTTACATCAATTCTTACTTCGTCTTCTTCGCTTGGAGTAGTTGGTTTCGTATCATTCCCTCCTTCTTCAAAAGAAATTGTCCTCAATTCCGCAATTCCATCGTCGTCGAGATAAGGAGATAGATCACCTATGTTGAAAGTAGCATGCACTCCATAATCACCCGGAAGTTCTAACTTGTAAGCATTGTCGTTCACCTTCGCAACTATTTTAAATGGTCCCTCAGCTCGTGGCATTAACTTATTCTTACGTTTACTCGGGAATCGTTCCTTCCTCAAATGTACCCAAACTAAATCTCCAACCTCGAATAGTCTCGGCCTTCTTTGCTTGTTCGACTTTCTTTTGTATGTCTCGTTTATCTTCTTGATTCGATCCCGCACCTCGTTCGTGTAATTTCATCATTGATTTCAGTTTTGACTCCGCGTCCTTATGCACCAACTCGTCATTCGGTAATGGTATTAGGTCTAACGGTATGTAAGGATTTAGGCCATAAACTACTTTGAATGGCGATCGCGCTGTGGCATGAGTTGGAGAGCGATTATATGCGAACTCCACGTGTGCGAGCTTCAAATCCCAATCCTTCTGTGTGTTGCTCACCAAGCCTCGCAACAGCGTTCCCAGTGTTCGATTAGTTACTTCGGTTTGTCCGTCTGTTTGAGGATGATGCAAAGTACTAAACAAAAGCTTGGTTCCCACCTTTCTCCACAACGTGTTCCAAAAGTAACTCAGAAATTTCGAGTCCCGGTCCGAAACAATAGTTTTTGGAACTCCATGTAATCGTACCTGTTTCTACCCAAAATATTATCCGGAGATAGATATTGCTGGAATGGATGGGATAGCAAACAAATGCGAGAACACTTTCGTGAGAAAGATAAATAACACAAGATTTGCCGGGGTTGTTAGTCCCGGGCTTGAATGCTCTCGCGAGATATTATTAATACTAATATTCGAGGATACAAGTACTAATGTAAGAATACAATTACAATGAGTGTAAAGATTCCTGTTATCTTAGCTAGTGAGCGTGTAGATTGCCGGAAGAACCAGATTTGATGCTCTCTGAGTTCTTGTAACAAAAGAGATGAACAGTCGCGGCGGTGAGAGATCGACAGTCTCTCACGGCGAGTATTAGCTGGATGCTTGAGCTCCTGGGCTTATGAATCTCCTGGAATCTGTCTTGTGGAGACTTCTTGCCTCTGCCGATCGTCTTCTGGATGAGAGATTCGGAGAGAGAAATCCTGAGATGGATTCCGGCGAGAAAGTAGGGAGCTTGATGGTATGTATGTTCTTCTGTATTTCCGTGGCTGAATTCGGATGTAGGTGAATGAGTCGGGAACCTTTTTCCAGTAGGAGGAGGTTCTCTATTTATAGGACTTGGATATGCCGGGCGATCGCCTTTGCTGTATTATAATAATCGGGCGATCGTCTTTATGTCACATGGGCTTGTCTCCTTAAAGTCTGCAGGAGTTGCTGGGCGCCGCGCGGTCCAATGAGAAGCTCGCACGCGTCGAAGCCGCTGCCACGGCGGTCCCACCGACACCTTTCGGCGGGCTCGGCTTGGGTGGAAAGATGCTGACAGGCTGTGGTCAACGACCCATGTGCTGCGGTGCCTTATCTGGATCTGCACGTGGGTGCTGTTCTGAGATCCAGTCTTCGATGACTTTGACGGGCGATCATCTCTGCTCGGGGCGTAGGTCGACCGTCCTTAGTCGGACACTAGAGTCGATCGCCAGATGCCAAAGGGCGATCCCCTCGGGAGTCGATCGCTAGGTACCTGATGGTGGTCTGGTGTCTTCGATTAGGCGAGCTAGCCATAGTTTGACTGGGGTTGACTCGGTCGCTCGGCCTTATAGCCGATCGCCTGTCGGGATGAATAAATCTTGGCACAACAATTGCCCCCCAGCTCGCTCCTACGTTGGAAACGTGGGGTGAGGTGGTTCTCTTGGCGATCGCTGAAATTTTGACGAGCGACTCTGCGTTTAACTGAGCTGGCGATCGTCTTGAGCTGATAGATTCTGTGTTTGGACGTCCTGGTTGGCCGCTAAACTGCGCGGGAAATGGCAATGGGCGTGGAAAAGTCTCCGCGCACGTGTCGGGCTTCTGTTGGAGGATATCAACGGTCATTAATGACCCCTCGACTGACGCGTCCTTGAAAAGACGCGTACGCGGGTCTCAAGGGAGTCAATAAATGCGACGTTTGAGATCCGACCCCTGAGATTTTCCCTTATTGCAAACGAGTCCCTGCCATCTCCTATAAAAGGGCGCAGTGTTGCAGTCTTCATTCTCACGCGCACTTACTGGAGAAAGAAGGACTTGTCAAGATTTTTCAAGATCTTAGTGCCGATCGTCGATCAATTTCATCTTTGGGTAAGAAAATCCTTTTCTCCTTTCTTTCTTTGAGAATGGCCGAACGTCATCATCGCATGGAGTGGGTACTGGCCTGGCCAGGGACATCGATCGTCCGGGAGGACCTTCTTCCGACTTCCACTGAGACGGCCGAGGCTATTCGGGCCGGAATCGACCTCACAAATCGAGGCTTTATTTAATGAAGCCGACATCGCTAAGGAGGCGGCCTGAAGACAGATTTGCCGCAGATAGAGAGAGATCTCGCGATTAGGGCTTCATCGGGAGCAAAGATAGCGCTTTCGGCCGGGCCTATAAGGCTTTCGCTGAGACTATGGAGAAGTTGGCCGGTCCGTCTCCGAGGTTCGATTTCCGGGGATACTCGGTCGCCTACCCTTATCAGCTTCCCAAACGGTCGCAGTACCGGGCTGCGCAGCGATCTTTGTGGTCACTTGGCCAAATCCGGAGTTCGGCGACCAGGAAAGATCTGGCCGTCTGGAGGACGAGGTTCCATGTTCCTTCAGATGTGGATATATTTGCGCCGGCGGAGAATGAGCGAGCCGATCAGCCTCCGGTGGCTATGGTCGCCGTGAATGAGGCGATTATGGAGGCCGGGCTGCGCTTCCCTCTATCTTTTGCTGTCTCCCACCTGCTGGCCGCTTGGAACGTGGCGCCACTTCAGCTGACGCCGAACGCTTGGCTCCAGATTATCTGCACTCTCACTCTTTTCGGCGGTCACCGCCTGTACCGCCTCCCATCGCCGTCGGAGATGAACCATTTGTTCAAGTTGATGGCTCAGAAGGGGTCGGTCGGCGGTTACCATATTCAGGGCCGATCTGGTCGGGTAATTCTCGGAGTCCCGAATAAGGCGCGGGGCGATCCGACGAAGTGGTTCTGGGTCGCCGGCGCGTGGAGGGCTTCTGCGAGCGACAATCCTTCGGGCGAGCTGGAGATCCCTACTGAGTTTCGGGAGAGGAATCCCGGTAAGGGTTTAGACTCTCCCTTCGTTCGGATGCATTTTGAACTGATCTAATTTGATTTCGGTTTTGCAGGTTTCCACATTCCGACGGTCGAGGAGCTGCCCTTTGATTTCCTGGTTGTTTGGGAGCGGATACGGAGCTTGTCGAACGACGATCTTGAGGCTAGCCGGATCAATAAGGAGAGCCGTTGGTTGTCGGCTCGGCTATTCCGCTTCCCGAGACATCTCTCGGTACCAGGTATGAGTTTCTGCGACCTTCACTTTCTAGGCGATCGCCTTACTTGATGAAAATATCTAACTGTTGATCGATCGTCTTAACCGTAGAGGTTTGCTTTCCTCGTTTTCTGGAGCCCCCGTCGGAGATCGCTATGTCGAATCCTAGAGTTCTGGGCCGTCTCCGCCACAAGAAGTCGTCTCGGGCCCCACCTGTTGCGCTGCCAATTGTTCCGGAGGTGGAGCCTCACGTGGAGCCGATCGTGGCTGAGGAGGGAGCTCCGGAGGAGGGGCTTCGAACGAATCGCAAAAGGCCGAGGCCAGAAGAAACTCCGGTTCCTGCCCCCGCCAATGAGGTGCAGATCGCCGCACCTCCGATCACCGTTATCCCTCTGGAGAATGAGCGGCCCTCTGCGGCTTTTATGCGATAGATGGCGATCTCCGACGCTGAGACTCCTCGAGGGAAACCGTATTTCGGTCGTGACCCCGAGAGGGCTGAGAGGTAGATTGCATTTTTGGGTTGAAACTTGCAATTGCGTAGGAGTTGTGTTAACTTTGTTGTATTGATGTAGGATCCGTCGCACAGATCCGTCTTGCCCGCCGATGGTGTTGGATTTCTTAGCCAGCCGATCTCCTCGCCAGTCCTGTGACATCCCGCAATACGTCAGCAAGGCCGCTTCTGCTCTACCGAAGGCCTGGACGACCGATCTGGATGCGATCGCTCGTCAGCGATCGGGGAGTACGATGCAGGTTGTTCTCGCCCTTTCTCTCCAGACGGCGACCATGGTTGTCCAGGCTGCGCAGGAGTTTGAGGGGCGACCTTCCACTATTCGCCTGCAGGTGGATCTCGAGGCGGCTCGGAAAGAGAACGCCGAGTTTGCCGATAAGATCGTGGCGATGGAGAAGGACTCTTTGGAGGCAGCCAAGCGGGCGAGCCACGAGCTTGAGCTGGCGAAGAAGGAAACCGAGTTATCTCGTTTGGCGGTTGACCGATTTCGGGACAAGATGCTGAATGCCGTCCGGGCGCAGAAGGTTGCTGAGGATGAGGCCGCTCGTCAGAAGGAGACGATCTCTCGGTTGACTAGCGAGCTAGCGGAGTCGAGGGAGAAGGTTTCTGCGAGGGAGGCCGAGCTCCAAGGGTCGCAACAGGCGATGGCGGAGCTGAAAAGAGAGGTAGAGGCGACCAAGGCTGATCCCTTTCAAAACTTGGAGTTTGTCAGCGAGTTCGCCTATTATATGGCGTTCGCCGACTCGATCCGAGCAGCTAAGAAAGGAGGTTTGGAGGTCGGGCCCCTTGCTGAGAACTTCAAGGCGTATGCGTTGGAGCATCCTCTCCATCCTGCTTTCTCCTTACCGATTTTGGATCTCTCGGAGCTTGGCGTGGATCTGAGCTGGTATCCGACTCCGGCGAACATCGTTCATCCTGACGATCCGGAGGACGGTGAGATCGCTCCGAAAACTGGGGAAGGACCACAGGTCGAGCCGACGGCTGAAGGCGAAGGCCAGGCGGAGGCCTGAGACTCTTCGCTCTTGCTTGCTTGCTTTAGCTTTTTGTCTTGTAGTTTTGTAGTTTTCTCTTTGTAGCATTTTGGTCTTCGGGCGACCATGTATTTTGATCCTTCAAGCAATGAAATGAATGTTTGATTTTCTGACTTATCACTTGAATGATTGTTATTTTTTAGTCTTTGTTTGACTTTGTACAAATGTGTGAGGAGAGATCGTTGCGAGGGTAGTTCCAAATGAATTGATAAACTCATAAAGATAACTTTTACAACAAATTCGATCACTGCACAACATCTGAAAAATGACGATCTTCGTATGTGGTTGAATAGGGACGATCGTCGTATAGGTAGTCCGCACTCTTCCCCCTTGTTTTTATTCACTTAGTGGAAGTAAGGGGATGAAAATAATTCGTTGAGTGAGCGGTCTTCAACTTTGTCGAATCCTCGAGGACGGTCGTCCGTCTTGAGGAACCGTGCACGATCGCGGAGTTCGATGGACCGACTCCCTGATCATGTCTTGATGCGCGAAGACATTGAGTGTCTCGTGACTCACTTTATTATGAGGGTCCTCTGTTAGGCTGCGCCTCGCCTCGTATTTAAAGGAAGGGCGTGCGATCTCGGTCTAGAGGAGTCCTTGCGCGGGGTAGCGTTGGATGATTCAACTCCACGCCTGCGGCTTGTTTAGCTCTGCTTCCACCTCGGGTCGCCATGACGATGGAGACCCTCGACGGTGTACGTTGAGACGGGGGTAGTGACGCATCGCATTTTCCGGGTTCACCACGTTAAATGATGAACCTTTGAGGGCGAGCGATCGTGTCCACTGATTAATTTTGGAGGGCCCTCAGACTACGCCGACCTCGTATTTAAACGAAGGGCGGGCGATCTTGGCCCAAAGGGACCTTGCATGGCCTAGGCAGTCGGTTCCATCGACCACCAGGACCATGGCTGCACTCTTCCACCTTGGACCGTCATGTAGATGCCGACCTTCGACGGTGTACTTTGTGCGGGGGAGGCGATTTCGTGCCTTAGTCGATCATGTTAGATGGTGAACTGTAGATGGCGAGCGAGTCCTCCAGTTTCTTAAATAAGGAGGGAGATCGGGGAGACTTCCGAGGTCCCCTTCTCTTGATTGAAGCATGTGGAGACGGTCGCCGAGGTTGATCCAGGGGTCGGCTCGTATGAGCTTTCCAACCTGTTCTGTGTTCGACTCGGACGATCGTGTATAGATATTGGTAGGGGCTTCGGCTAGGCCAATAAGCTGTCCAACTTGCCCTCCTCGAACAATCTCCAGAGCTGTTTGAGGAGGTCGCGGCATTGGTTGGTGCTGTGGCCGGGACTCTTATGGTAGGCACAATATTGATTGTTGTCCAGGCGACCGTGGTCCCTTATCGCCTTTGGCTTTTTGAGCTTTTCGTGCCCCTTGATGGCATAGAAAATATGTGCCGGAGTTCGGTTGAACGTATGGAGGAGATGGGCTTCCATGTCCTCGAAGGCCTTGAGATCTCCGGGTGGCTTGGCGATCGCCTTCTTTACTTTGGCGATTGCTATCTTCTGGACACGAGGTGGCGTTTCCTCACCTAGGTGGAGGGTGAGTAGCCTTTGCCTGGCCAGAAAGTTGGCAGCCTTAGCGCGGAAGATCGCGTAGGTTGGGGAAATATCCTTGGTGAGATGTCTAAACATGGGAGAATGACCGTAGAATCCCCCCATGACCGAAAAGAGAGCGAGCTCGTCACTGACGGGTTCGCCGGTGAGGATGATTTCGTCTACTCGGTCGATGTAATCTGCATCGGTTTCGTCTTTCCCCTGCCTGATTTTCATCACGCGGTGGGGGCCTTCTGGTCTGGCGACCTTGGTGGCGAAGTATGACGTGAAGTCATTCGCCAGTTTCTTAAAGTAGGTGATTGATCGTGGTGGTAGTGAGGCGTACCACCTATGGGCCAGCTCGCCCAATGTTAACGGGAAGATCCGGCACTTGGTTGCATCAGATGCCCCACACCCAGTCATGTAGATTTGAAATTTACTCAGGTGGGTTTCGGGGTCCGATCTCTCTTCATACAGAGGTGTTTTGGGAGGAGCGATCGTTGGTTGCACGGGGGCAAGCTCGATGTGGACCGCGAGTGGCTCGGTCGGCCCGGTGATCTTTCTGCTGGCGCTTGCCCCAGTGTCCAAGAGTGTTTTCATCTCGTCGAGCTGGCATTGTATAGCGGCCATCGCCGTGGCTTGGCTGCTCGCGGCTCGGCGCTCGGAGCGGGTGCCGAGGCGATTGAGTACTGATCGCTTGGCGATCGGGACGGGAGTCAGATGGCTGACCTGCGTTCGACTGTGAGGTGGGTAGGACGAACTCCTGGTGACAGATTCGGATTCCGTCTTTTCGTGGTTGGAAACAGAATGCCCCGGTCGCCAGGATGGGTCGCGCCCCAAGCGATTGAATACGGATCCGTCCGGTCGTGCGAGAGCCTTTTCTCACGAATTAGGGCTTTCTGACGATCGCTCGCTCAGTAGCCCGTTGAATTTCCGTTTTCCCATGCGACGGACGATCGAGGGAGTTATCGCGGGCGATGCGCATGCTCTCCGTCGCTCCTCTACGATGGACATAGCCTCCTCGATCTGTTCCTCGGTTTGGAACTGATCGAGTGAGAGGTTGGGGCCATCTCTCGGGTGCGGGATCGAGAGTCTCGCGTTGCTGCGGCTTCCCCCTGTCGTCGGCTGGGGTTTGGATTGAGCCGGGATATGCTGTCCGGCAGTTCGGAGAGTGGCTCTCTTCGATGTACCGGAGGATGTCATGATTCTGAAGGTTTTCTTTGAAGCGCAGTGAGTGTCAATTCAAGTATATGCCCCGAGAACAGTGAGTGTTCTTCGGGAGGGTAGGAATAAAAATTTGAGGGTTAGATCGCCCCTCCTTCTAGCGCCAATTGTTGCTACCCAAAATATTATCCGGAGATAGATATTGCTGGAATGGATGGGATAGCAAACAAATGCGAGAACACTTCCGTGAGAAAGATAAATAACACAATATTTGCTGGGGTTGTTAGTCCCGGGCTTGAATGCTCTCGCGAGATATTATTAATACTAATATTCGAGGATACAAGTACTAATGTAAGAATACAATTACAATGAGTGTAAAGATTCTTGTTATCTTAGCTAGTGAGCGTGTAGATTGCCGGAAGAATCAGATTTGATGCTCTGTGAGTTCTTGTAACAAAAGAGATGAACAGTCGCGGCGGTGAGAGATCGACAGTCTCTCAGGGTGAGTATTAGCTGGATGCTTGAGCTCCTGGGCTTATCAATCTCCTGGAATCTGTCTTGTGGAGACTTCTTGCCTCTGCCGATCGTCTTCTGGATGAGAGATTCAGAGAGAGAAATCCTGAGATGGATTCCGGCGAGAAAGCATGGAGCTTGATGGTATGTATGTTCTTCTGTATTTCCGTGGCTGAATTCGGAATGTAGGTGAATGAGTCGGGAACCTTTTTCCAGTAGGAGGAGGTTCTCTATTTATAGGACTTGGATATGCCGGGCGATCGCCTTTGCTGTATTATAATAATCGGGCGATCGTCTTTATGTCACATGGGCTTGTCTCCTTAAAGTCTGCAGGAGTTGCTGGCCGTCAGTCGCGCGGTCCAATGAGAAGCCTGCACGCGTCTCAGTCGCTGTCACGGGCGGTCCCACTGACACCTTTCGGCGGGCCTGTCGGTTGGTGGAAAGATGCTGACAGGCTGTGGTCAACGACCCATGTGCTGCGGTGCCTTATCTAGATCTGCACGTGGGTGCTGTTCTGAGATCCAGTATTCGATGACTTTGACGGGCGATCATCTCTGCTCGGGGCGTAGGTCGACCGTCCTTAGCCGGACACTAGAGTCGATCGCCAGATGCCAAAGGGCGATCGCCTCGGGAGTCGATCGCTAGGTACCTGATGGTGGTCTGGTGTCTTCGATTAGGCGAGCTAGCCATAGTTTTACTGGGGTTGACTCGGTCGCTCGGCCTTATAGTCGATCGCCTGTCGGGATGAATAAATCTTGACACAACAGTACCACCTCTCGGAAATACAAGTCAGCAACATTACTCGCATCATCGATTTTGTGACAAGAAACAAAATGAGCCATCTTTGAAAAACGATCGACCACAACCATAATTGCATCCTTACCTCGTTGGGTTCGAGGCAAAGCAACAATGAAATCCATAGAGACATCTTCCCATGGCCTCTCCGGAATCGGTAAAGGTGTGTATGTTCCTGGTTTGAACGAACTCTTCGCAATATGGCATGTCACACACTTACTAATTATATTATTGACATCCCCCTGCATCTTTGGCCAATAAAAATGTTCTTTGAGCACATCTAATGTCTTGGCCGAACCAAAGTGGCCAGCCAAACCTCCCGCATGAGCCTCTCGAACCAGCAATTCTCGAATCGTGTGCCTGGGTAGACAAAGATGATTTTCCTTAAAAAGAAAGCCTTCCTGTATCGAAAATTCTCCCATCGGTCCAGATTTGCAAAGGACGAAGGTTTCGCCAAAATCCGCATTACTGTCATAACATTCTTTCACTGTATCGAATCCAAGCAATCGAACATTAAGGGTAGAAATTAAAGCATATCTCCTAGACAGTGCATCAGCCACCACATTGCTCTTACCGTCCTTATACTTCGATGAAAAGTGAAACGATTGCAAGAATTCCACCCACTTAGCATGTCTCGGACTCAACTTCTATTGTCCATTAATATATTTTAAAGATTCATGGTCCGAATGCAGAATAAAATGTTTCGTCCGAATGTAATGGCTCCAATGATCAAGAGCTCTCACTATGGCACAGAACTCCTTGTCGTAAGTACAATAGTTGAGTCGAGCCCCACCTAACTTCTCTGAAAAGTATGCAATAGGCCGCCTACCTTGAATGAGGACCGCCCCAATACCAACTCCACTAGTATCACACTCCACTTCGAACGGCTGTGCAAAATCGGGTAACGCCACGATAGGTGCTTCACATAACTTTGCCTTCAACCTTTCAAACGCCCCTTGGGCAGTCCTGCTCCACACAAACGGACCCTTCTTCAAAACTCAGTTATCGGACTCGTTATGGTGCTGAAATCTCGAATAAACCTCCGATAAAAAGAGGCAAGACCGTGGAATGATCTAACTTCAGTTACGGTTTTAGGAGTAGGCCACGACTTAATAGCTTCAATTTTATACTGATCAACTGACACTCCTTCCTTCAAAACAACATAGCCAAGAAAAGTTATGCTATCGACGAGAAACGCACACTTTTCTTTCTTTCCATAGAGCCTTTGAGACCTAAGAGTCTCGAATACTTGCCGTAGATGTCCGAGATGCTCTTCCACCGACCGACTATAAACTAAAATATCATCCAAATAAACAACCACAAATATGCCCAAAATTGTCTTAAGTACTTCGTTCATCAAACGCATGAAAGTACTCGGGGCATTCGTAAGTCCAAATGGCATGACGGTCCACTCATACAGCCCATGCTTAGTTTTGAAAGCCGTCTTCCATTCATCTCCCTCCCGCATACGAATCTGGTGATAGCCACTTCACAAATCAATTTTAGAAAAGACCACCGAGACATGTAGCTCGTCTAACATATCATCAAGCCTTGGTATCGGGAATCAATACTTGATCGTTATGTTATTTACGGCCTGGCTATCAATACACATCCGCCAAGAACCATCCTTCTTAGGAACAAGTAGGACCGGAACCGCACATGGACTTAAACTTTCTCGAACATACCCGTGGCTCATTAGTTCTTCAATCTACTTCTGAAGTTCCTTCGTTTCTTCGGGATTACACCTATAGGCAGCTTTATTCGGAAGAGGTGCTCCTGGTATAAGATCGATTTGATGCTCAATTCCACGAATTGGTGGCAAACCCGACGACAACTCTTCAGGGAAGACGTCCGCGAACTCATGTAATAAGTCATCCACTGTATCCTCGTCTTTCGCTGCCACGAAATCATCTCGAGTCTCCTTTATCACCATGATGTAAACACGCTCACCACTCTCCATAGCGTGTTCAACTTCCCTTTCGCTAGCGAACATGATGAGGTTCGGTTTTTCTCCTCGTTTGGCACTCATGCAACAGATAGCTTGGGGTGACATCGGCTTCAATACGATCTTCTTTCCCTTATCTCGCAACTCGTATTCGTTGCTCCTTCCCCTATGCAAAACATCCCTATCAAATAACCAAGGGCATCCCAAAAGTATGTGACAAGCATCCGTTGGAATCACATCACATAATATCTCATCGTGATATGAACCCATTGCCAATCCGACCCGAACTTGCTTCGAAACCCTCACCTTACTTCCGTCATCAAGCCAATGTAAAGCATATGGCTTAGGGTGAGTTGTGGTGGTTAGTCCAAGCTTCGTCACCATTTCACTCGAAGCTACGTTGGTGCAACTCCCTCCGTTGATAATCAAACTACACCACTTATCTCCAACTTGACACTTTGTGTGGAATATTTGGTCCCGTTGTTCGGACTCGCTCGGAACCGATTTGGCTTGCAAAGTGCGAAGAACCAAGGCTGTATCGTAATTCGGAGCATCGTAAGCCTCACATTCCTCTCCTTCTTCGTCCTCCATGTTGAAATCAAATACGTCCCCCAGACTTTCTTTTTCGTCCTCAACCAACAATTCGTCTCGGATTGTAACAGCTTCCCTTAGTGTCACCACTCGTTTGTTAGGACAAGCATTTTGGTAATGCCCGAACCCTTGACATTTGAAACATCTTACTGTATCCAAACTCGTCTCCGTTGGTACGTAGGGTGTCTTAGGAATCGCAACAGGGACCGGAGTCGGTACAGTTGCCTTGGTAGTTGAACTAGACCCGACGCTTGGGTTTCCAAATTTGACTGGAAACTCGGGTTTATACAACTTCATCCTGTTTTTAGCTTCTAACTTCACACATAGCCCACATAATGTATCGAAGTCCTCGTATAGATATAGTTCCATCGAGTTAGCTATGCTTCGGTTCAAGCCACGCAAGAATCGCGACATCTTCTGTTCCTCATTCTCCTCTATTTCTCCCATTAAGGTTAGATTCTCAAACTCCTCAATGTATTCACTGACATTCAACTTTCCTTGCATGAGATCTGCAATCTTCCTGTACAAGGACAACCGGTGTGATGTCGGTACATATCTTTTACGAAGTTTTCTTTTTAGTGAATCCCACGAACGGATCTTTTCTTTCCCCGCACGAGCTCTTCGTGTTTTATTTCCTTCGTACCAAAGTGAAGCTCCTTTCCCCAACTTGAGAATTTCATACTTACACCTTTTCTCATCGTCAAGGTCTTTAAACTCGAACATACGATCAATTTTTCGTTCCCATTCCAGGTAAACTTCAGGGTCTGTCCCTCCAACGAACTCTGGAAGCTCGTTCACCTTGAACTCTTCGACATGGCGTGAGGGTCGTTCATAGTCATCACGCCTAGGTTGCCAACGCTGGTCGCGTTGTTCTGGTACGTCACGCAATGCGTCGCGAAGTTTTGCCAAGAAATCAGCATCATTGAGATCCATAATGCCAAAGATCAAGAACTTGGGCTCCGATACCACTTATGATATGAATTCTCGCTGGCGATGCGAATCCGGTATCGATACAGTAGGAAACTATTTTGACGAGCGGAAGCTATCGACAAGGAACTGTCAGGAACTGAGAACACCCATTCGCTACAGCAATAACACGGGCTAGCGGTATGCACTCGCGACAGGAAAGGATGATGGCAACTCGATACAGCAACAAGACAAGAACTTGGCCAAATGTAAAAGACTGGCTGCAGACCACCTCCAAACAACGACACTTGAAACAACACGTTTCGGTCGGATGCGAATTGAAAACAGGAAAGAAGTTCAAAGGATCGAACTATACTTGATGTGAAATATCGAACAAGTATAAAACTGTATCGAAAACAAGTAGGATATCGAAACAGAACAGGAACAGGTGTTTTATCGAATTAGACCTATAATTCGATAAACTGATTTCTTCTCAAGACCTATTGAGAATCAATCGGATTAAGATTCGAAAATACGTCGAATAATAATCAAGTTTTGATGAAAAGCATTCACCAAGAAAAACACAAAGTGTAATCTTATTTCTTCAACATTCAATAATATTCATTACAACTCCATCGCCCTATTTATAGGCAAAAACAGCCTGACAGGAGCCTGATAAGATAATCTTAACTATTACAAGCTGGACTTAAAATAATGACAGATAATAAAAAGGATTCCTCATGTCACTTGTTGACAAAAGTAAAAATTGGGCCTTGTCTCCAAGTTGAAAGCTGACAGCCGCCTTTTCATACAACATGTTGCCAAGAATCCTGCTGCTTTTGTAATAAAGAAAATGCTGAAAATTCTTTTATTGTTTTGCTACCACTTGGACCTCTTCCCCCCCTCAAGATGCAAGTTGCCTTTTGTTTAAGTTATTCCAATTCCGACTATCAAGGTAACTCCGCGTCTCGTATCTGTTTTCTCGCCCAAGTAGTTAGAGTATGGTCGAGGTGTTTTACATCAATTCTTACTTCGTCTTCTTCGCTTGGAGTAATTGGTTTCGTATCAGCCGAGACCGAGACTCCACGTCTTGTGTCCGTTTTATCGCCTAAATATGTAATCGTCCGTGCAAGGCGTGTTGTAAGGTCTTTTACGTTGATCCTTACTTCATCTTCTTCATTCGTAATAATTGATCCCGTATCACAGGGACCATCCCATGGACGACTCGGTTTTAATGTTGGAGAGATGTTGTCGGTGGGTTTTCTCTGTTGCCGTGGCCCAGGAACAGTCTTCGCTCAGGCAGCGGGCCAAGTTGGCTTGGCTTAAGGATGGGGACCAGTGTACTGCCTTCTTCTTCCGGCGAATTGCTTCTAGGCGAGTCAGATCTCGTATCTATAGGCTTAATACGGAGGATGGTACTGAGTTGACTGACCCTGCTCTTATTAAGAATGAGGTTGTTGGGTTCTATGAGAGACTGTTGGGTTACTCTAATTGGATAATGCCTTTATCTTTCAGTCAGGTTAGTCCTTTTATTTCGGCTTCTCTTTCGCCTGATGTTGCGGTTCACATGGTTAGACCTGTTACTGCTGAAGAGGTTCAGTCTGTGTTCTTCGAGTTTGATAAGGACAAGGCCTGGGCCCTGATGGTTTTAATGCTGCTTTTTATCGTAGGGCTTGGCCGATTGTGGGGGGTGAGATTTCGTTTGCTATTATGCATTTCTTTGCTACGGGTAAGTTTGTCAGGCAGATCAATTCTACGATCATTTCTCTTGTTCCGAAAGTAGCCTTACCCAGGAGCATGTCGGATTTTAGATCGATCTCTTGCTGCAACTTATTTTATAAGGCTATTTCGAAAATTATTGTTCACCATATGCGTGATAGCTTGGATGCCTTGATTGGCCCGGCTCAGACTGCTTTCATTCCTGGGAGAAGGATTAGTGATAATATCCTTCTTGCTCAGGAACTTCTTCATGGTTATGGGCAGAGGGGGATGCCTAGACGGTGTGTGTTTAAAGTTGACCTTATGAAAGCTTATGACACTGTTGAGTGGGATTTTGTGCTGATTGCTATGCAGTGTATGGGTTTCCATCAGTCGTTCATCACCTGGATTAGGGACTGCATCACCACTACTGCCTTTTCGGTATCCTTGAATGGTGATGGTGAGGGGATTTTTAGAGGTCGTAGAGGGCTTCGGCAGGGAGACCCCATATCTTCTTATCTCTTTGTTATTGTTATGGAGGTGCTTCATGGTATTATTGCTCATGAGATTGCTCAGACCCCGGGGTTCAGGTACCACTGGAAGTGTGAGGCTACCCGTACTTTTATGCTCGCCTTTGCAGATGATCTCCTTCTTTTCTGTAATACAAATGAGGTCTCTATTGGTGTTCTTAAGAGGAGTATTGATATCTTTGATTCTCTTTCGGGGTTGCGCGCTAACCCTGGGAAGAGTAATATTTTTCTCTCGGCGAGTGCTATGGAGTAGGGGGCACAGGTTGAGCAGTTATTAGGGTTTCAGGTGGGCCAGCTCCATGTGAGGTATTTGGGAGTCCCTCTGTCTTCATCGAAGCTCACGGTGGCTCAGTGCTCTCCTTTGATTGACAGGATTGATAGTCGGCTGAGTGACTGGGTTTGTAGATCTCTGTCCATGGCCGGTAGTTGCCAGCTTATTCGGTCTGTGTTATCTGCACTTCACATTTATTGGGCCTGTATTTTTATCCTATCTAAGGGCGTGCTTGACCTCATTGAGAAGTGTTTAAGGCGTTTTCTCTGGAAAGGTTATCGTGACTTTGGGCATGCTAAAGTGGCTAGGGCTAAGGTTTGCTTGCCTGTAGAGTGTGGTGGCCTTGGTATTACTCCGTTGAGGGTTCAGAACCAGGCCCTTATGACCCGCCATATTTGGGCCCTCCTGATTGGGTCTTCTTGTTCTGTTTGGGTTAGCTGGGTTCGTTCGTATAGAGTTCAGCAGTATTCATTTTGAGATATTCCTATCTCTGCTGCGTCTTCTTGGTATTGGAAACAGCTTCTGAAGTTGCGTCCTCTAGTCATGGGAGCGTTTCAGTATTCTATTGGTGATGGCTCTTCCTTCGGTTTATGGTCGGATCCTTGGCACCCTATGGGTTAAATTAGGCATTCTATGCCTAGAGCGCCTCTTTGGACCGGCATTGATGTGCATGCCCATCTTAGCTCTGTTATTTCTGGTGGTCTGTGGGTTTGGCCGGTGGTTTATCGTTCCGAGTTTCAGCAGGTTGTTTCTGCCCTCCCTCCTATTAATGGAGTTCCGCATCTCCTGGAGTCCGCATAGCTCAGGTTCTTATTCTTCCTCTTCCGCTCGACGGTTCCTTAATGTGTATTCTCCTTATGTTCCGTGGTCCCCTTGATGCGAATTTCTCTGGAGAGGTGGATACGTATCGTTCGGAGTGTGCGTATGAATGTCATAGTGGAAGTCTTTTTACGAGTAGGGTGTTTTTGGATGTATTTTGTGGGAGTGATACGAATTAACGTATGATATGTACGTAAATTCGCCGGAAAATGCAGCGGTTATATTTGTTACCTCACAACCCTCGTATTTGTGTAACACTCGTAAGATTCAACCGAATGTAGGGCAATTCGGCTTGCGTAAACACGAATAAAATGAAAGTAAATTATCAAACTAGACCTATAGTTTGATAAGGCAATCTCTCCTCAAGACCTATTGAGAATTGATTAAATTACAACTCGAAGACGCGTCGAATTATAATCGAAGTGTGCTGAAAATCATTCAACAAGAATACATGTAATGTATTTCGTTTTTTCTTGCTTCAAAGTTTTTTACAAAAGGTTGAGGATGAGGCTATTATATAGCCATTATAACTCCTAACAAAGCTAAACAAGATCACACAAAATCTAGCTAAAATATAAGCAACTATTAAACTAACTATAAAGACTTTTGACAAAGAAAAGAAAACAACATGTGCTTGGCTTCTTCCATTTGATTTCGGCCGTGGGGTAGCATGAAGGAAGGAGATCACTATCTATCTCATGTGATAAGGCTTTAACAAAGACTTGAACAAGAAAGCAACATCTTGGTGTCTTTCTCCACATGTGGTTCGGCTGATTTGTTATTCAAGGGGTGTAGGGAAATCAAATCTCATGTGTTGATATGGTGGATTTTGAAAATGGACACAAAGTTGAAAGTAGTGGGGACAAAAGATCCTTCAAGGATGCATGTCACAATCGGCCGAAATCTTCCCCAAATGGCCGATTTTGTATGCATGAACATGCATACGTATGCATGTTTTGATACGTCTAAGTTATCCCGGTTCCAATTATTAAGATGGTTCCCATTTCCGCTTTTGTTTTCTCGCCGAAGTACGTAGGTGCATGTGCATGCAACGTGGTATCGTCACCTACGTCAATTCTTACTTCGTTTGGAGATGTCGTAATCGTATTATCTCCTCCCCCTTTGAAAGGAATTGACCTCAATTCAGTGATTCCCTCGTCGTCAAGGTAAGGAGATAGATCGCCCACGTTAAAAGTGGCGTGTACTCCATAATCGCCCGGAAGTTCTACTTTATACGCATTGTCGTTCACCTTTCCCACAATTTTGTAAGGTCCCTCTGCCCTCGGCATAAGTTTGTTCTTGCGTTTGCTAGGAAATCTCTCTTTTCTTAAGTGCACCCAAACCATGTCGCCTACTTCGAATAGTCTCGGTTTTCTGTGATTGTTGGATTTCCGTTTGTATGCGTCATTCACCTCTTTGATTCGATCATGTATTTGTCCGTGCAACTTGATCATCGATTTAAGTTTAGATTCCGCGTCTTTGTGTATCAACTCGTCCTTCGACAATGGAATCAAGTCTAAGGGTATATAAGGATTTAATGATACGGAATTAACTAGTCCGAATAAAGAAAACGAAACAAGGATCGACGTAAATGGCCTTACAACGCGTCATGCACGTACGGCAACATTTTTAGGCGAGAAAACGGACACAAGCCGGAAAATGACACAACCTGCCGGAAAATGTCATCGCCTGTCGGAAAATGTCGAGCCTGCCGGAAAATATCGCACCTGCCGGAAAATGCCGAGCACTGCCGGCCGAACTCGGCCGTGTCGTCCGGACGGCCCATGCCGAGATGTCCCAGAATTGTGAAACTGACTGTCGGCCGAACCCGACCGTGTCGTCCGACATGGTCGAGTCACACTCTTCCGGATAAGGAGATCTCGATGTCCGACCAACCCGACCGTGCCAGACGACACGGTCGAGTCCTGCCAAACGTCCTTGTCACGCCGCACGGTCGAGTCACTGCCGGTCCTTGTCGCGCCGCGCCCGTGCCGAGTCCTGCCAAACGTCCTTGTCACGCCACATGGTCGAGTCACTGCCGGTCCTTGTCGCGCCGCGCCCGTGCCGAGTCACTGTCAGACGCCTGTCAACCGCGCCGCGGCCATGTCACGGGATACGGTCGAGTCCCTGCCGACAACCAACATATTTTATACACTTTTGTGTATTTTTGACTTCTCTTTTCCTTTTTACTTATTTTAGGGATTATGTTTCCCCCATTTTGTGATTTATGTTTCTTGTATGTATTTTATTTGATTTGTTTTGATTATTCAAAGATTTTATAAATCTTTGAATTATTTTTTTTTGTTTGATTCCTTAGACTAAGACTTCACCTCCTATAAGTAGGAGTTGATTATCATTTGTAATAGAGATTATTATGAATGTTGAAGTATAAGAATACACTTTGTGTTTTCTATTCTTGGTGAATGATTTTTACCGAAACATGATTTTTATTCGACGCGTTTTCGAGTATTAATCCGATTGATTCTCAATAGGTCTTGGGAAGAAATCACCTTATCGAATTATAGGTCTAATTCGATAAACCTTTGTTCTTGTTCGATCGAATCACTTTGATCGATATTATCACGTTTTCCGATATTACTTCCATTTTTCATTTGTTCCAATTTTCATTGTTTTATCCGATATTACATCCAAGAATACATCCAGAAACACCCTAATCGTAAAAAGACTTCCGCTACGATATTCTTACGCACACTCCGAACGATACGTATCCACCTCTCCGGGATAATTCGCATCATAAGTGGTATCGGAGCCCAAGGTCATCTCCTTGGGCGATTTATTCAACGATTTCTTGTGAAGAACTATCTCTTGATTCTTGTTATGGATTTTTCCGATCTCGATTTCTCGATCAAACTCGGTGACGCACTAAACGGCTTACCAGAGCAACATATGCAAGCAAGACGCAGAGACGACACCAACGATATTGATTTCTTGGCTAAATTTCGCAGCATACCGGAGTTCCACGGATCTAGTAATCCAGATGCGTGCATGGATTGGGTCCATGCTTGTGAGGAGCATGCGGACTTCAAGACTGCCCCAATCAACCGCCGCGTTTCACTGGTGACAAAGCGCCTCCGCGGTAGCGCCGCCTTCTGGTGGCAAAAATTGAAACAGTCCCATTCACAACAACGTAAGCCTAAAATTACAGATTGGCAAAAATTCAGAAAATATTTCAAGCGAAGGTTCAAAGCCACATCTTATCACCAGTCGTTGTTTCTCCACCACCAATCCTTCGACGCCCCGCCGCCAACCTTTGATCAAAGATTTTTTTTTCATCGAAGAATTTCCAGCGAAGTTTTTTTTGACGAAGACGATGTCCCTACCACCATTTTTAATGAAGACAAGACAGAGTTTTCAACGAAGCAATTCAACGAAGAAGATGAGTTGAGCCGTGTCTCCTTAGTCGACGAACCTGGATCTTGCTACTTTGAGCATGGGCCAGTTGGTTGTGTTGGCCAAATTGACCAAAACGGACCAAATTATTTTAATGATGAGGAGCCTTTTAGTGTCATGGAAATTGGGTCGGATTATGAAGGGCCACCGGTCTTTGATGCAGAACCAGTTGACGAAGAGGAGTCCGTAATTGATTCCGCGTTTCCCATTTTTGATGGTGAACCCGATGTGGAATTATCAGTGTTTCCAATTCTGGAGGATGAAACCGATGTGAAATTAACCGTGCGTCCCATTTCAGATGTCCACTCATGTCATGATATCGGTATTACCGGGCGGAGTAATTATTATTATTTTATTAATAATGATAGTTATTTTGTTGGTGATTCTCGAGGGCCCCCCACTACCTATCGTCTCAAGATTTTGGACCATGTACACACTGCGGACATTTTCGAGATCAAATACGTAGAGACTTTAATTAATTATCTTGATGACGAAGGAAGTTCGGAATTGAGGACAATTCCCTTTAAAGGGGGAGGGGATGATACGGAATTGACTAGTCTGAATAAAGAAAACGAAGCAAGGATCGACGTAAATGGCCTTACAACGCGTCATGCACGTACGACAACATTTTTAGGCGAGTAAACGGACATAAGCCGGAAAATGACACAACCTGCCGAAAAATGTCGTCGCCTGCCGGAAAATATCGCACCTGCCGGAAAATGCCGAGCACTGCCGGCCGAACTCGGCCGTGTCGTCCGGCACGACCCGTCTTGAGATGTCCTGCATTGTGGCTGATCGGCCGAACCCGACCGTGTCGTCCGACACGGTCGAGTCACACTTTTCCAGATAAGGAGATCTCGCTGTCCGACCAACCCGACCGTGCCAGACGATACGGTCGAGTCCTGCCAAATGTCCTTGTCACGCCGCACGGTCGAGTCACTGCCGGTCCTTGTCGCGCCGCGCCCGTGCCGAGTCCTGCCAAACGTCCTTCTCACGCCACACGGTCGAGTCACTGCCGGTCCTTGTCGCGCCGTGCCCGTGCCGAGTCACTGTCAGACGCCTGTCGACCGCGTTGTGGCCGTGTCACGGGACACGGTCGAGTCCCTGCCGGCAGCCAACATATTTTATACACTTTTATGCATTTTTGACTTCTCATTTCCTTTTTACTTATTTTAGGGATTATGTTTCCCCCATTTTGTGATTTATGTTTCTTATATGTATTTTATTTGATTTGTTTTGATTATTCAAAGATTTTATAAATCTTTGAATTTTTTTTTTTTGTTTGATTCCTTAGACTAAGACTTCACCTCCTATAAGTAGGAGTTGATTATCATTTGTAATAGAGATTATTATGAATGTTGAAGTATAAGAATACACTTTGTGTTTTCTATTCTTGGTGAATGATTTTTACCGAAACTTGATTTTTATTCGACGCGTTTTCGAGTATTAATCAGATTGATTCTCAATAGGTCTTGGGAAGAAATCACCTTATCGAATTATAGGTCTAATTCGATAAACCTTTGTTCTTGTTCGATCGAATCACTTTGATCGATATTATCACTTTTTCCGATATTACTTCCATTTTTAATTTGTTCGAATTTTCATTGTTTTATCCGATATTACATCCAAGAATACATCCAAAAACACCCTAAAAGTAAAAAGACTTCCGCTACGATATTCTTACGCACACTCCAAACGATACGTATCCACCTCTCCGGGATAATTCGTATCATTTAACCCGTAAACGACTTCAAAAGGAGAATGTGCCGTAGCATGTGTATGGGATCGGTTATAGGCAAATTCCGCATGAGCAAGTTTCACGTCCCAATCCTTTTGCATTTTATAAACAAGTCCTCGCAACAACGTTCCTAATGTTCGATTTGTGACCTCGGTTTGACCATCGGTTTGCGGATGGTGCGAAGTGCTAAATAAGAGCTTCGTTCCCACTTTCCTCCATAAAGTATTCCAAAAATAGATAAGGAATTTCGAATCCCGATCCGACAAAATAGTCTTCGGAACTCCATGTAAACGAACCACCTCTCGGAAGTATAAGTCGGCCACGTTGCTTGCGTCGTCGATTTTGTGGCAAGCCACGAAATGAGCCATCTTTAAGAACCGATCAACAACCACCATAATAGCATCTTTACCTCATTGAGTACGGGGTAAAGCGACGATAAAATCCATGGATACATCTTCCCACGGTCTTTCTGGAACCGGTAGAGGCATATATGATCCCGATTTGAACGAACTTTTCGAGATGTAACATGTTACGCATTTACTTAAAACATTGTAAACGTCTTTTTGCATTTTAGGCCAAAAGAAATGTTCTTTTAGTACTTCCAATGTTTTAGCCGTGCCAAAATGTCCTGCTAAACCTCCTCCGTGAGCTTCCCGGACCAATAATTTCGAACACTTTGTTTTGGAACACAAAGCCTATTTCCTTTAAATAGGAAATCATCTTGTAACATGAACTCCCCGAACGGACCAGATTTTCAATGAGTAAAAATTTCTCCAAAATCCTCATCATTTTCATAACATTCCTTCAACATTTCGAAACCAAGTAACCGAACCTCCAGAGTAGAAAGTAAGGCATACCTCCTAGATAACGCATCCGCAACGACATTGCTTTTACCGTCTTTGTACTTGGATGAAAAGTGAAATGATTGTAGGAATTCCACCCACTTGCCATGCCTCAGACTCAGTTTATGTTGCCCGTTAATGTACTTCAATGATTCGTGATCCGAGTGTTGAATAAAATTCTTCGTCCGTAAGTAATGACTCCAATGATCAAGGGCCCGTACGATAGCATAGAATTCTTTATCGTAAGTACAATAATTCAACCGAGCTCTGTTCAACTTCTCCGAAAAGTAAGCGATAGGTCGTTTACCTTGAATAAGAACCCCTCCAATTCCAACTCCGCTAGCGTCACACTCAACTTCGAACGGTTGAGAAAAATCGGGTAGTGTTAGAATCGGTGCTTCGCATAATTTGGCCTTTAACTTCTCGAAGGCTCCTTGGGCAGCCCCGTTCCATACAAATGGTCCTTTTTTTAAACACTCCGTTATCGGACTTGAAATGGTGCTGAAGTCTCGAATAAACCTCCGGTAAAAAGAAGCAAGTCCGTGAAATGATCTCACTTCCGTCACGGTCGTAGGGGTCGGCCAAGATTTAATTGCTTCGATTTTTGTTTGATCAACCGCCACTCCGTCCTTCGAAACGACATAGCTGTTGTTGCCCGAAATATTTATCCAAAATGAAATACTGCTGGAATGGACGGACAACAAACAGGGTTGCGGGAGCACTTCCGAGAGGGTGTTAATAACATAATATTTGCCGGGTTTGTTAGGCCCGAGCTTGAATGCGCTCGCGAGATGTTATTAATACAAATATCCGTGTATACAAGTATTAATGTGACAATCTAAGTACAATGAGTGTAAAAAGATCCTATTAATCCAACTCTTGAGCGAAGCCTTGGTGTTCTTGCTCTCGGCCGATCGTCTGCTGTGTGAGAGAGGCTGAGAGAGAAGAATGAACCGAGAGATAGCTGTTGCAAAGAGTAGGAGAAAGCCAAGCTGTGTATATTGCTTCTGTATTGTGTGCTGAAATCGCGGGAGACAGAGAGTGCTGAAGAATTTCGGTCCCTGGACCTAGAGCAGGCAGCCTTCTATTTATAGGGGCTTAGGAGCCTTGATTCCTGGCGGGCGATCGCCTTCCAGCCAATAAAATATTGGGGCGATCGTCTTAAAGTCACATGGGCAGTCTGCCTAAAGTCCAAGGCTGCTGCTGGCAGCCAGCTGTGCGGTCCAATGAGGAGCCAGCACACGTCCGGAGTCACTGTCACACGCGGTCCTACTGACACCTTTCGGCGCGCTTGTCGGCTGGTGGGAAGATGCTGACAGGCTGTGGTCAACGATCCGTGAAATGCGGATCTTGTCTCGGCGCTGCACGTGGGTTCTATCCTGAGGCTTCGGCTTTTGCTGACTGGATGACCATCGGCTTTGAGCGGCATGAGGCGGTCGTCAAAGGTCGGTCACCAGGGGTTGGCATCGGTCGATCACAAAGAGTCGATCGGCAAGTGTAGAGAGATGATCATCTGCTAGTCGGCCAGCGAGAGCCGATCGCCAAGTACTGAGAGATGATCGTCTGGTCGTCGGCCACCAGGATTTGGTCGCCAAGTACCGAGAGACGATCGTCTTAGATGTCGATCGCTCGGCACCGGGACTTGTTCTGGGACCTTCGGTCGGCCGATCTATCTTGTCTACGGGGCTAAGACTAGGTCGCCCGATCTCTGGTCGGCAGTTCTGCCTTGGCTGCTCGGCAACGGGTAGGTCGCCCGATCTCCGAGGAGATCGCCGGTCGAAGAGTATAATTCTCGACACAACAATAGCCAAGAAAGACTATACTTTCGACTAGGAATGAACACTTCTCATTTTTTCCATACAATTTTCGGTCCCTCAAGGTTTCGAAGATTAGCCTTAAGTGCCCGAAATGTTCTTGTAGTGATTGACTATAGATTAGAATGTCATCCAGATATACAACCACGAACTTCCCCAGAAATGGCTTAAGTACCTCGTTCATCAATCTCATGAAGGTACTAGGCGCATTTGTAAGACCGAAAGGCATAACAGTCCATTAATATAATCCATTTTTCGTTTTGAAGGCCGTCTTCCACTCATCACCTTCTCGCATTCGGATTTGATGATATCCGCTTCGTAAATCAACTTTGGAAAAGATCACCGAACCATGTAGTTCATCTAACATATCATCAAGTCTCGGGATAGGGAACCGATACTTGACGGTGATATTGTTCACGGCCCGACTATCCACACACATCCGCCAAGAACCATCTTTCTTAGGGATAAGTAAGAACGGAACCGCACACGGACTCAAACTCTCCCGGACATACCCGCGGTCCAAAAGCTCCTCAACTTGTCTTTGTAATTCCTTCGTCTCCTCGGGATTACATCTATACGCGGCTTTATTAGGAAGTGGTGCTCCTGGTATAAGATCGATTTGGTGTTCGATACCGCGAATAGGTGGTAAACCTGACAGTAATTCTTCGGGAAAAACATCCTCAAATTCGCGTAACAATACATCTAGCTCTCCTCCGTTTTGTACTCCTATGTTCTCGTCCCGTGTCTCTTTAAACATCACCAAATATACTTGCTCCCCGTCATTAATGGCATGTTCCATTTCTCTTTCACTAGCAAGCATGGTAAGTTTCGATTTCTCCACTCGACTAGAACTCATCGAACAGATAGCTTGCGGGGACATCGGTTTGAGTACAATCTTCTTTCCTTTGTCTTGTAATTCATATTCATTACTCCGACCTCGATATAAAACATCTCGGTCGAACATCCATGGTCATCCCCAAAGTACGTGGCATGCGTCCATCGAGAGTACGTCACATAACACATCGTCTCCGTATGATCCCATAGTTAAGTTGACCCGTACTTGTCTCGACACCTTCACTTTGCTTCCATCATCGAGCCAATGTAAAGCATACGGTCTCGGGTGAGCCGTAGTAGTTCGCCCGAGCTTGGTGACCATCTCGTTTGATGCTACATTCGTGCAACTCCCTCCGTCTATTATCAAGCTACACCACTTTTCTTCGACTTTGCATTTGGAATGAAAGATTTGGTCTCTTTGCTCCGTATCACTTGGAACAATTTTGGTATGTAGTGCTCGAAGCACTAAAGTAGTATCATATTCCGGAGCGTCATAAGTCTCGCAATCCTCATTCTCTTCCTCGGCCTCCATGTTAAATACGTCACCAAGGTCTTCCTTCTTGTCCTCGACTAAAAGTTCGTCTCGGACCGCAAGAGCTTCTCTTAAAGTGACCACCCGTTTATTTGGACATGCATTTTGATAGTGACCAAAGCCTTAACATTTAAAACATCGTACTTTAGCCACGCTCATTTCCTTGGAAACGTGAGGAACCTTCGGGGCTGGGGTAGGGACTTGAAAAGGTACGGTAGTTTTCGTAGTAGAACTTGAGCCGGCACTTGCATTTCCGAATTTGTATGGGAATTCGGGTTTGGTATACTTCAACTTGTTTTGAGCTTCTATTTTTATGCGTAGTCCGCATAAAGTGTCAAAATCTCCGTATGGGTATAATTTCACCGTATTTGCAATGTTTCGATTTAGACCACGTAAGAAACGTGACATTCTTTTTTCTTCATTTTCTTCAAGTTCTCCCATTAAGGCCAAACCTTCAAACTCTTCGATGTATTCTTCCACACTTAGTTTCCCTTGTACGAACTCCGCAATTTTTCGGTACAAGGTTAACCGATGTGATGTCGGGACATACCTTTTACGTAGTTTTTTCTTCAAAGAATCCCAAGAACGGATTTTCTCTTTTCCCGCACGAGCTCGTTGTGTTTTCATACCCTCGAACCATAAGGAAGCGCCCTTCCCTAACTTGAGAATCGCATATTTGCAACGTTTCTCATCGTTAAGGTGCTTGAAGTCGAACATACGTTCAGTCTTCCTCTCCCACTCCAAGTAAACTTCGGGATTAGTACCTCCGACAAATTCCGGAAGTTCATTAACTTTAAATTCATCCACATGATGCGGTGAATGTGCATCATATCCTCCTCTTCTTGCTTGAAAACGTGGTTCTTGCATGTTGTGTAATGCCTCACGTAGTTTCTCCATGAAATCGTCGGAAAAATCCATGATAAGATAGTTTTGACAAGAAAATCGTCAAGAGAAATTCGCCAAGGAAGTAATCTTGGTCTCTGATACCACTAATGATACGAATTAACGTATGATATGTACGTAAATTCGCCGGAAAATGCAGCGGTTATATTTGTTACCTCACAACCCTCGTATTTGTGTAACACTCGTAAGATTCAACCGAAAGTAGGGCAATTCGGCTTGCGTAAACACGAATAAAATGAAAGTAAATTATCAAACTAGACCTATAGTTTGATAAGGCAATCTCTCCTCAAGACCTATTGAGAATTTATTAAATTACAACTCGAAGACGCGTCGAATTATAATCGAAGTGTGCTGAAAATCATTCAACAAGAATACATGTAATGTATTTCGTTTTTTCTTGCTTCAAAGTTTTTTACAAAAGGTTGAGGATGAGGCTATTATATAGCCATTATAAATCCTAACAAAGCCAAACAAGATCACACAAAATCTAGCTAAAATACAAGCAACTATTAAACTAACTATAAAGACTTTTGACAAAGAAAAGAAAACAACATGTGCTTGGCTTCTTCCATTTGATTTAGGCAGTGGGGTAGCATGAAGGAAGGAGATCACCATCTATCTCATGTGATAAGGCTTTGACAAAGACTTGAACAAGAAAGCAACATCTTGGTGTCTTCCTCCACATGTGGTTCGGCCGATTTGTTATTCAAGGGGTGGAGGGAAATCAAATCTCATGTGTTGATATGGTGGATTTTGAAAATGGACACAAAGTTGAAAGTAGTGAGGACAAAAGATCCTTCAAGGATGCATGTCACAATCGGCCGAAATCTTCCCCAAATGGCCGATTTTATATGCATGAACATGCATACGTATGCATGTTTTGATACGTCTAAGTTATCCCGGTTCCGATTATTAAGATGGTTCCCATTTCCGCTTTTGTTTTCTCGCCGAAGTACGTAGGTGCATGTGCATGCAACGTGGTATCGTCACCTACGTCAATTCTTACTTCGTTTGGAGATGTCGTAATCGTATCAGGGAGTAATATCGAATATGACAACGAAAATTCGAACAAATGGAAAAATGGAAGTAATATCGGAATAAGTGATAATATCGATCAAGAAGACTTGAACGATCAAGAACAAGGCTTTATCGAATTAGACCTATAATTCGATAAGGTGATTTCTTCCCAAGACCTATTGAGAATCAATCGGATTAATACTCGAAAATGCGTCGAATAAAAATCAAGTTTCGGCACAAAGTGTATTCTTTCACATTCAAATTCATAATACTATGCAATTACAAGACTTATCAAAGCCTATTTATAGCAAAAAAACTAACTCTATCTATAATAATAAAAAACAATTCAAAGATTATAAAATCTTTGAATAATCAAAACAAATCAACATAAAATACAAAAAGGGAACACAAATCAAATAAAAGGGAGACACAATCCCTCAAATAAGTAAAGAAAGAAAAAGAGGATAAAAATACACAAAAGTGTATAAAATATGAAGTGTCGGCGAGGACTCGACCGTGTCCGTGACACGTCCATGCGCGATCGGCGAAGCGCCGGCGGGCTTCGGCACAGGCGCGGCGCTGACAAGGACATCGGCAGTGACTCGACCGTGTCCGCTTGACACGGTCGCGGCGCGACAGGGACGTCCGACAGTGACTCGTCCGACAGTGATTCGGCGCGATAGGGACGTTTGGCGTGGACTCGATCGAGTCCTGGAACACGGTCGGGCGTCTGGGCAGTGGATTTTGGCTTATCCGGAAGAGTTTGACTCGGCCGTGTCTCTGGACACGGTCGAGTCTGTCCGGCAGTCAGTTTCACAATTCTGGGACATCTCGGCACGGGCCGTGCCGGATGACACGACCGAGTTCGGGCGGCAGTGCTCGGCATTTTCCGGCAGGTGCGATATTTTCCGGCAGGCTCGACATTTTCCGGCAGGCGACGACATTTTCCGGCAGGTTGTGTCATTTTCCGGCTTGTGTCCGTTTTCTCACCTAAAAATGTTGCCGTACGTGCATGACGCGTTGTAAGGCCATTTACGTCGATCCTTGCTTCGTTTTCTTTATTTGGACTAGTCAATTCCGTATCATCCCCTCCCCCTTTAAAGGGAATTGTCCTTAATTCCGAACTTCCTTCGTCATCAAGATAATTAATTAAAGCCTCTAAGTACTTGATCTCGAAAATGTCCGCAGTGCGTACATGGCCCAAAATCTTGAGACGATAGGTAGTGGGGGGCCCTCGAGAATCACCAACCAAATAACTATCATTATTAATAAAATAATAATAATTACTCCATCAGGTAATACCGATATCATGACATGAGTGGACATCTGAAATGGGAAGCACGGATAATTTCACATCGGGTTCATCATCCAGAATTGGAAACACTGATAATTTCACATCGGGTTCACCATCAGAAATGGGAAATGCGGAATCAATTATGGGTTCCTCTTCGTCAACTAGTTTGGTATCAAATACTGGTGGCCCTTCATAATCCGGCCCAATTTTCATGACACTAACCGGCTCCTCATCATTAAAATAATTTGACCCGTTTTGATCAATTTGGCCAACACAACTAATTGGATCATGCTCATAATAGTAATATCCAAGTTCGTCAATTAGGGAAATACGGCTCAACTCATCTTCTTCGTTGTATGGCGCCGTTGAAACCTCTGTCTCGACTACTTCATTAAAAATGACAGTAGGGACATCATCTTCATCAAGAAAGGACTCTGCTGGGAATTCCTTGATGGAGAAAAACCTTTGATCGAATGTCGGCGGCGGGGCGTCGAAGGACTGGTGGTGGCCTGATTTGAACCTTCGATTGAAATGTTTTATGAATTTTTGCCAATCTCTGATTTTTGGCTTACGTTGTTGTGAACGGGACTGTTTCAGTTTTTGCCACCAGACGGCGGCGCTACCGCGGAGGCGCCTTGCCACCAACGAAACATGGCGGTTGATCGGGGAAGCCTTGAAGTCCGAGTGCTCCTCACAAGCACGGAGCCAATCTATGCACGCATCTGGATTACTATCTCCGTGAAATTCCGGTATGCTGCGGAATTTGGCCAAGAAATCAATATCGTTGGCATCGTCTATGCGTATTTCTTGCATACATTGCTCCGATAAGCCGTTTAGTGCATCACGGAGTTTCATCAAGAAATCGAGATCGGAGAAATCCATAACAAGAATCAAGAGATAGTTCTTCACAAGAAATTGTTGAAGAAATCGCCCAAGGAGATGACCCTGGGCTCCGATACCACTTATGATGCGAATTTCTCCAGAGAGGTGGATACGTATCGTTCAGAGTGTGCGTATGAATTTCGTAGCGGAAGACTTTTTACGAGTAGGGTGTTTTTGGATGTATTTTGTGGGAGTAATATCGAATATGACAACGAAAATTCGAACAAATGGAAAAATGGAAGTAATATCGGAAAAAGTGATAATATCGATCAAGAATACTTGAACGATCAAGAACAAGGTTTTATCGAATTAGACCTATAATTCGATAAGGTTATTTCTTCCCAAGACCTATTGAGAATCAATCGGATTAATACTCGAAAACGCGTCGAATAAAAATCAAGTTTCGGTAAAAGTCATTTACCAATGATAGAAACACAAAGTGTATTCTTTCACATTCAAATTCATAATACTATGCAATTACATGACTTATCAAAGCCTATTTATAGAAAAAAAACTAACTCTACCTATAACAATAAAAAAACAATTCAAAGATTATAAAATCTTTGAATAATCAAAACAAATCGACATAAAATACAAAAAGGGAACACAAATCAAATAAAAGGGAGACACAATCCCTCAAATAAGTAAAGAAAGAAAAAGAGGAAAAAAATACACAAAAGTGTATAAAATATGGGGGCTGTCGGCAGGGACTCGACCGTGTCCCGTGACACGGCCGCGGCGCGGTCGACAGGCGCCGGCAGGGACTCGGCACGGGCGCGGCGCTGACAAGGACATCGGCAGTGACTCGACCGTGTCCGCTTGACACGATCGCGGCGCGACAGGGACGTCCGACAGTGACTCGGCGCGATAGGGACGTTTGGCGTGGACTCGATCGTGTTCTGGAACACGGTCGGGCGTCTGGGCAGTGGATTTTGGCTTATCCGGAAGAGTTCGACTCGGCCGTGTCTCTGGACACGGTCGAGTCTGGCCGGCAGTCAGTTTCACAATTCTGGGACATCTCGGCACGGGCCGTGCCGGACGACACGGCTGAGTTCGGCCGGCAGTGCTCGACATTTTCCGGCAGGTGCGATATTTTCCGGTAGGCTCGACATTTTCCGGCAGGTTGTGTCATTTTCCAGCTTGTGTCCGTTTTCTGACCTAAAAATGTTGTCGTACGTGCATGACGCGTTGTAAGGCCATTTACGTCGATCCTTGCTTCGTTTTCTTTATTTGGACTAGTCAATTCCGTTTCATCCCCTCCCCCTTTAAAGGGAATTGTCCTCAATTCCGAACTTCCTTCGTCATCAAGATAATTAATTAAAGCCTCTAAGTACTTGATCTCGAAAATGTCCGCAGTGCGTACATGGCCCAAAATCTTTAGACGATAGGTAGTGGGGGCCCCTCGAGAATCACCAACACAATAACTATCATTATTAATAAAATAATAATAATTACTCCGTCACGTAATACCGATATCATGACATGAGTGGACATCTGAAATGGGAAGCACGGATAATTTCACATCGGGTTCATCATCCAGAATTGGAAACACTGATAATTTAACATCGGGTTCACCATCAAAAATGGGAAACGCGGAATCAATTATGGGTTCCTCTTCGTCAACTGGTTCGGTATCAAATACTGGTGGCCTTTCATAATCCGGCCCAATTTTCATGACACTAACCGGCTCCTCATCATTAAAATAATTTGACCTGTTTTGATCAATTTGGCCAACACAACTAATTGGATCATGCTCATAATAGTAATATTCAAGTTCGTCAATTAGGGAAATACGGCTCAACTCATCTTCTTCGTTGTATGGCACCGTTGAAACCTCTGTCTCGTCTACTTCATTAAAAATGCCAGTAGGGACATCATCTTCATCGAGAAAGGACTCTGCTGGGAATTCTTTGATGTGGAAACACCTTTGATCGAATGTCGGCGGCGGGGCGTCGAAGGACTGGTGGTGGCATGATTTGAACCTTCGATTGAAATGTTTTATGAATTTTTGCCAATCTCTGATTTTTGGCTTACGTTGTTGTGAACGGGACTGTTTCAGTTTTTGCCACCAGACGGCGGCGCTACCGCGGAGGCGCCTTGCCACCAACGAAACGCGGCGGTTGATCGGGACAGCCTTGAAGTCTGAGTGCTCCTCACAAGCACGGAGCCAATCTATGCACGCATCTGGATTACTATCTCCGTGAAATTCCGGTATGCTGCAGAATTTGGCCAAGAAATCAATATCGTTGGCATCGTCTATGCTTCTTTCTTGCATACATTGCTCCGGTAAGCCGTTTAGTGCGTCACGGAGTTTCATCAAGAAATCGAGATTGGAGAAATCCATAACAAGAATCAAGAGATAGTTCTTCACAAGAAATCGTTGAAGAAATCGCCCAAGGAGATGACCCTGGGCTCCGATACCACTTATGATGCGAATTTCTCCAGAGAGGTGGATACGTATCGTTCGGAGTGTGCGTATGAATGTCGTAGCGGAAGTCTTTTTACGAGTAGGGTGTTTTTGGATGTATTTTGTGGGATTAATATCGAATATGACAACGAAAATTCGAACAAATGGAAAAATGGAAGTAATATCGGAAAAAGTGATAATATCGATCAAGAAGACTTGAACGATCAAGAACAAGGGTTTATCGAATTAGATCTATAATTCGATAAGGTGATTTCTTCCCAAGACCTATTGAGAATCAATCGAATTAATACTCGAAAACACGTCGAATAAAAATCAAGTTTCGGTAAAAGTCATTTACCAATGATAGAAACATAAAGTGTATTCTTTCACATTCAAATTCATAATACTATGCAATTACAAGACTTATCAAAGCCTATTTATAGAAAAAAAACTAACTCTACCTATAATAATAAGAAAAAACAATTCAAAGATTATAAAATCTTTGAATAATCAAAACAAATCAACATAAAATACAAAAAGGGAACACAAATCAAATAAAAGGGAGACACAATCCCTCAAATAAGTAACGAAAGAAAAAGAGAACAAAAATACACAAAAGTGTATAAAATATGGGGGCTGTCGGCAGCGACTCGACCGTGTCCCGTGACACGGCCGCGGCGCGGTCGACAGGCGCCGACAGGGACTCGGCACGGGCGCGGCGCTGACAAGGACGTCGGCAGTGACTCGACCGTGTCCGCTTGACACGGTCACGGCGCGACAGGGACGTCCGACAGTGACTCGTCCGACAGTGACTCGGTGCGATAGGGACGTTCGGCGTGGACTCGATCATGTCCTGGAACACGGTCGGGCGTCTGGACAGTGGATTTTGGCTTATCCGGAAGAGTTCGACTCGGCCGTGTCTCTGGACACGGTCGAGTCTGGCCGACAGTCAGTTTCACAATTCTGGGACATCTCGGCACGGGCCGTGCCAGACGACACGGCCGAGTTCGGACGGCAATGCTCGGCATTTTCCGGTAGGTGCGATATTTTCCGGCAGGCTCGACATTTTTCGGCAGGCGACGACATTTTCCGGCAGGTTGTGTCATTTTCCGGCTTGTGTCCATTTTCTCGCCTAAAAATGTTGCCGTACGTGCATGACACGTTGTAAGGCCATTTACGTCGATCCTTGCTTCGTTTTCTTTATTTGGACTAGTCAATTCCGTATCATCCCCTCCCCCTTTAAAGGGAATTGTGCTCAATTCCGAACTTCCTTCCATCAAGATAATTAATTAAAGCCTCTAAGTACTTGATCTCGAAAATGTCCGCAGTGCATACATGGCCCAAAATATTGAGACGATAGGTAGTGGGGGGCCCTCGAGAATCACCAACAAAATAACTATCATTATTAATAAAATAATAATAATTATTCCGTCAGGTAATACCGATATCGTGACATGAGTGGACATCTGAAATGGGAAGCACGGATAATTTCACATCGGGTTCATCATCCAGAATTGGAAACACTGATAATTTCACATCGGGTTCACCATCAAAAATGGGGAACGCGGAATCAATTATGGGTTCCTCTTCGTCAACTGGTTCGGTATCAAATACTGGTGACCCTTCATATTCGGCACAGTTTTCATGACACTAACCGGCTCCTCATCATTAAAATAATTTGAGCCATTTTGATCAATTTGGCCAACACAACTAATTGGATCATGCTCATAATAGTAATATCCATGTTCGTCAATTAGGGAAATACGGCTCAACTCATCTTCTCCGTTGTATGGCGCCGTTGAAACCTCTGTCTCGTGTACTTCATTAAAAATGACAGTAGGGACATCATCTTCATCGAGAAAGGACTCTGTTGGGAATTCCTTGATGGTGAAAAACCTTTGATCGAATGTCGGCGGCGGGGCGTCGAAGGACTGGTGGTGGCATGATTTGAACCTTCGATTGAAATGTTTTATGAATTTTTGCCAATCTCTAATTTTTGGCTTACGTTGTTCTGAACGGGACTGTTTTGGTTTTTGCCACCAGACGGCGGCGCTACCGTGGAGGCGCCTTGCCACCAACGAAACGCGGCGGTTGATCGGGGCAGCCTTGAAGTCCGAGTGCTCCTCACAAGCACGGAGCCAATCTATGCACGTATCTGGATTACTATCTCCGTGAAATTCCGGTATGCTGTGGAATTTGGCCAAGAAATCAATATCGTTGGCATCGTCTATGCGTCTTTCTTGCATACGTTGCTCCGGTAAGACGTTTAGTGCATCACGGAGTTTCATCAAGAAATCGAGATCGGAGAAATCCATAACAAGAATCAAGAGATAGTTCTTCACAAGAAATCGTTGAAGAAATCGCCCAAGGAGATGACCCTGGGCTCCGATACCACTTATGATGCGAATTTCTCCGGAGAGGTGGATACATATCGTACGGAGTGTGCGTATGAATGTCGTCGCGGAAGTCTTTTTATGACTAGGGTGTTTTTGGATGTATTTTGTGGGAGTAATATCGAATATGACAACGAAAATTCGAACAAATGGAAAAATGGAAGTAATATCGGAAAAAGTGATAATATCAATCAAGAAGACTTGAACGATCAAGAACAAGGGTTTTTCGAATTAGACCTATAATTCGATAAGGTGATTTCTTCCCAAGACCTATTGAGAATCAATCGGATTAATACTCGAAAACGCGTCGAATAAAAATCATGTTTCGGTAAAAGTCATTTACCAATGATAGAAACACAAAGTGTATTCTTTCACATTCAAATTCATAATACTATGCAATTACAAGACTTATCAAAGCCTATTTATAGAAAAAAAACTAACTCTACCTATAACAATAAAAAAAAACAATTCAAAGATTATAAAATCTTTGAATAATCAAAACAAATCAACATAAAATACAAAAAGGGAACACAAATCAAATAAAAGGGAGACACAATCCCTCAAATAAGTAAAGAAAGAAAAAGAGGAAAAAATACACAAAAGTGTATAAAATATGAAATTTGTCGGCGAGGACTCGACCGTGTCCGTGACACGGCCGCGCGGTCGACAGCGCCGGCGAGGACTCGGCAGGCGCGGCGGACAAGGGCGTCAGCGGTGACTTGGCCGTGTCCGCTTGACACGGTCGCGGCGCGGCGAGGGCGTCCAAGCGATGACTTCAGCGCGATAGGGACGTTCGGCGTGGACTCGATCGTGTCCTGGAACACGTTCGGGCGTCTGGGCAGTGGATTTTGGCTTATCCGGAAGAGTTCGACTCGGCCGTGTCTCTGGACACGGTCGATTCTGGCCGGCAGTCAGTTTCACAATTCTGGGACATCTCGGCACGGGCCGTGAAAACGACACGGCCGAGTTCGGCCGGCAGTGCTCGGCATTTTCTGGCAGGTGCGATATTTTCCGGCAGGCTCGACATTTTCCGGCAGGCGACGACATTTTCCGGCAGGTTGTGTCATTTTCCGGCTTGTGTCCGTTTTCTCGCCTAAAAATGTTGCCGTACGTGCATGACGCGTTGTAAGGCCATTTACGTCGATCCTTGCTTCGTTTTCTTTATTTGGACTAGTCAATTCCGTATCATATTTGCGTATGAATGTCGTCGCGGAAGTCTTTTTATGACTAGGGTGTTTTTGGATGTATTTTGTGGGAGTAATATCGAATATGACAACGAAAATTCGAACAAATGGAAAAATGGAAGTAATATCGGAAAAAGTGATAATATCAATCAAGAAGACTTGAACGATCAAGAACAAGGGTTTTTCGAATTAGACCTATAATTCGATAAGGTGATTTCTTCCCAAGACCTATTGAGAATCAATCGGATTAATACTCGAAAACGCGTCGAATAAAAATCATGTTTCGGTAAAAGTCATTTACCAATGATAGAAACACAAAGTGTATTCTTTCACATTCAAATTCATAATACTATGCAATTACAAGACTTATCAAAGCCTATTTATAGAAAAAAAACTAACTCTACCTATAACAATAAAAAAACAATTCAAAGATTATAAAATCTTTGAATAATCAAAACAAATCAACATAAAATACAAAAAGGGAACACAAATCAAATAAAAGGGAGACACAATCCCTCAAATAAGTAAAGAAAGAAAAAGAGGAAAAAAATACACAAAAGTGTATAAAATATGGGCTGTCGGCAGGACTCGACGTGTCCGTGACACGGCCGCGATGCGGTCGGCAGCGCCGGCGGGCTTCGGCACGAGCGCGCCGACAAGGGCGTCGCGGTGACTTGACCGTGTCCGCTTGACACGTCGCGCGCGCGAGGGCGTCCGGCTGACTCGGCGCGATAGGGGCGTTCGCGTGGACTCGATCGTGTCACGGAACACGTTCGGCGTCTGGCGATGGATTTTGGCTTATCCGGAAGAGTTCGACTCGGCCGTGTCTCGACACGGCCGATTCGCCGGATCGATTTCACAGTGCAGGACATCTCGGCACGGGCCGTAAAACGACACGGCCGAGTTCGGCAGCGATGCTCGGCATTTTCCGAGTGCGATATTTTCCTGAGCTCGACATTTTCCGGCTGACGACATTTTCCGGCAGGTTGTGTCATTTTCCGGCTTGTGTCCGTTTTCTCGCCTAAAAATGTTGCCGTACGTGCATGACGCGTTGTAAGGCCATTTACGTCGATCCTTGCTTCGGTTTCTTTATTTGGACTAGTCAATTCCGTATCATCCCCTCCCCCTTTAAAGGGAATTGTCCTCAATTCCGAACTTCCTTCGTCATCAAGATAATTAATTAAAGCCTCTAAGTACTTGATCTCGAAAATGTCCATGATGCATACATGGCCCAAAATCTTGAGACGATAGGTAGTGGGGGTCCCTCGAGAATCACCAACAAAATAACTATCATTATTAATAAAATAATAATAATTACTCCGCCAGGTAATACCGATATCATGACATGAGTGGACATCTGAAATGGGAAGCACGGATAATTTCACATCAGGTTCATCATCCAGAATTGGAAACACTGATAATTCCACATCGGGTTCACCATAAAAAATGGGAAACGCGGAATCAATTATGGGTTCCTCTTCGTCAACTGGTTCGGTATCAAATACTGGTGGCCCTTCATAATCCGGCCCAATTTTCATGACACTAACCGGATCCTCATCATTAAAATAATTTGACCCGTTTTGATCAATTTGGCCAACACAACTAATTGGATCATGCTCATAATAGTAATATCCAAGTTCGTCAATTAGGGAAATACGGCTCAACTAATCTTCTTCGTTGTATGGCGCCGTTGAAACCTTTGTCTCGTCTACTTCATTAAAAATGACAGTAGGGACATCATCTTCATTGAGAAAGGACTTTGCTTGGAATTCCTTGATGGGGAAAAACCTTTGATCGAATGTCGGCGGCGGGGCGTCGAAGGACTGGTGGTGGCATGATTTGAACCTTCGATTGAAATGTTTTATGAATTTTTGCCGATCTCTTATTTTTGGCTTACGTTGTTGTGAACGGGACTGTTTGGTTTTTGCCACCAGACGGCGGCGCTACCGTGGAGGCGCCTTGCCACCAACGAAATGCGGCGGTTGATCGGGGCAGCCTTGAAGTCCGAGTGCTCCTCACAAGCACAGAGCCAATCTATGCACGCATCCGGATTACTATCTCCGTGAAATTCCGGTATGCTGTGGAATTTGGCCAGGAAATCAATATCGTTGGCATCATCTATGCGTCTTTCTTGCATACGTTGCTCCGGTAAGCCGTTTAGTGCGTCACGAAGTTTCATCAAGAAATCGAGATCGGAGAAATCCATAACAAGAATCAAGAGATAGTTCTTCACAAGAAATCGTTGAAGAAATCGCCCAAGGAGATGACCCTGGGCTCCGATACCACTTATGATGCGAATTTCTCCGGAGACGTGGATACATATCGTTCGGAGTGTGCGTATGAATGTCGTAGCGGATGTCTTTTTACGACTAGGGTGTTTTTGGATGTATTTTGTGGGAGTAATATCGAATATGACAACGAAAATTCGAACAAATGGAAAAATGGAAGTAATATCGAAAAAAGTGATAATATCAATCAAGAATACTTGAACGATCAAGAACAAGGGTTTATCGAATTAGACCTATAATTCGATATGGTGATTTCTTCCCAAGACCTATTGAGAATCAATCGGATTAATACTCGAAAACGCGTCGAATAAAAATCAAGTTTCGGTAAAAGTCATTTACCAATGATAGAAACACAAAGTGTATTCTTTCACATTCAAATTCATAATACTATGCAATTACAAGACTTACCAAAGCCTATTTATAGAAAAAAAACTAACTCTACCAATAACAATAAAAAAAAAACAATTCAAAGATTATAAAATCTTTGAATAATCAAAACAAATCAACATAAAATACAAAAAGGGAACACAAATCAAATAAAAGGGAGACACAATCCCTCAAATAAGTAAAGAAAGAAAAAGAGGAAAAAAATACACAAAAGTGTAGAAAATATGGGGGCTGTCGGCAGGGACTCGACTGTGTCCCGTGACACGGCCGCGGCGCGATCGACAGGCGCCGGCAGGGACTCGGCACGGGCGCGGCGCTGACAAGGACGTCGGCAGTGACTCGACCGTGTCCGCTTGACACGGTCGTGGCACGACAGGGACGTCCGACAGTGACTCGTCCTACTGACTTCAGCGATAGGGACGTTCGGCGTGGACTCGATCGTGTCACGGAACACGGTCGGGCGTCTGGCGATGGATTTTGGCTTATCCGAAGAGTTCGACTCGGCCGTGTCTCTCGACACGGTCGATTCTCGCCAGCGATCGGCTTTACAATGCAGGACATCTCGGCACGCGGGCCGTGCTTAACGACACGGCCGAGTTCGGCCGTGATGCTCGGCATTTTCCCAGTGCGATATTTTCCGGCAGGCTCGACATTTCCTACAGCGGCGACATTTTCCGGCAGGTTGTGTCATTTTCCGGCTTGTGTCCATTTTCTCGCCTAAAAATGTTTCCGTACGTGCATGACGCGTTGTAAGGCCATTTACGTCGATCCTTTCTTCGTTTTCTTTATTTGGACTAGTCAATTCCGTATCATCCCCTCCCCCTTTAAAGGGAATTGTCCTCAATTCCGAACTTCCTTCGTCATCAAGATAATTAATTAAAGCCTCTAAGTACTTGATCTCGAAAATGTCCGCAGTGCATACATGGCCCAAAATCTTGAGACGATAGGTAGTGGGGGTCCCTCGAGAATCACCAACAAAATAACTATCATTATTAATAAAATAATAATAATTACTCCGCCAGGTAATACCAATATCATGACATGAGTGGACATCTGAAATGGGAAGCACGGATAATTTCACATCAGGTTCATCATCCAGAATTGGAAACACTGATAATTCCACATCGGGTTCACCATCAAAAATGGGAAACGCGGAATCAATTATGGGTTCCTCTTCGTCAACTGGTTTGGTATCAAATACTGGTGGCCCTTCATAATCCGGCCCAATTTTCATGACACTAACCGGCTCCTCATCATTAAAATAATTTGACCCGTTTTGATCAATTTGGCCAACACAACTAATTGGATCATGCTCATAATAGTAATATCTATGTTCGTCAATTAGGGAAATACGGCTCAACTCATCTTCTCCGTTGTATGGCGCCGTTGAAACCTCTGTCTCGTGTACTTCATTAAAAATGACAGTAGGGACATCATCTTCATCGAGAAAGGACTCTGCTGGGAATTCCTTGATGGGGAAAAACCTTTGATCGAATGTCGGCGGCGGGGCGTCGAAGGACTGGGGGTGGCATGATTTGAACCTTCGATTGAAATGTTTTATGAATTTTTGCCAATCTCTAATTTTTGGCTTACGTTGTTGTGAACGGGACTGTTTTGGTTTTTGCCACCAGACGGCGGCGCTACCGTGGAGGCGCCTTGCCACCAACGAAACACGGCGGTTGATCGGGGCAGCCTTGAAGTCCGAGTGCTCCTCACAAGCACGGAGCCAATCTATGCACGCATCTGGATTACTATCTCCGTCAAATTCCGGTATGCTGTGGAATTTTGCCAAGAAATCAATATCGTTGGCATCGTCTATGCGTCTTTCTTGCATACGTTGCTCCGGTAAGCCGTTTAGTGCGTCACGGAGTTTCATCAAGAAATCGAGATCGGAGAAATCCATAACAAGAATCAAGAGATAGTTCTTCACAAGAAATCGTTGAAGAAATCGCCCAAGGAGATGACCCTGGGCTCCGATACCACTTATGATGCGAATTTCTCCGGAGAGGTGGATACGTATCGTACGGAGTGTGCGTATGAATGTCGTCGCGGAAGTCTTTTTACGACTAGGGTGTTTTTGGATGTATTTTGTGGGAGTAATATCGAATATGACAACGAAAATTCGAACAAATGGAAAAATGGAAGTAATATCGGAAAAAGTGATAATATCAATCAAGAAGACTTGAACGATCAAGAACAAGGGTTTATCGAATTAGACCTATAATTCGATAAGGTGATTTCTTCCCAAGACCTATTGAGAATCAATCGGATTAATACTCGAAAACGCGTCGATTAAAAATCAAGTTTCGGTAAAAGTCATTTACCAATGATAGAAACACAAAGTGTATTCTTTCACATTCAAATTCATAATACTATGCAATTACAAGACTTATCAAAGCCTATTTATAGAAAAAAAACTAACTCTACCAATAACAATAAAAAAAAACAATTCAAAGATTATAAAATCTTTGAATAATCAAAACAAATCAACATAAAATACAAAAAGGGAACACAAATCAAATAAAAGGGAGACACAATCCCTCAAATAAGTAAAGAAAGAAAAAGAGGAAAAAAATACACAAAAGTGTAGAAAATATGGGGGCTGTCGGCAGGGACTCGACCGTGTCCCGTGACACGGCCGCGGCGCGGTCGACAGGCGCCGGCAGGCACTCGGCACGGGCGCGGCGCTGACAAGGACGTCGGCAGTGACTCGACCGTGTCCGCTTGACACGGTCGCGGCACGACAGGGACGTCCGACAGTGACTCGTCCTACAGTGACTCGGCGCGATAGGGACGTTCGGCGTGGACTCGATCGTGTCCTGGAACACGGTCGGGCGTCTGGGCAGTGGATTTTGGCTTATCCGGAAGAGTTCGACTCGGCCGTGTCTCTGGACACGGTCGATTCTGTCCGGCAGTCAGTTTTACAATTCTGGGACATCTCGGCACGGGCCGTGCCGAACGACACGGTCGAGTTCGGCCGGCAGTGCTCGGCATTTTCCGGCAGGTGCGATATTTTCCGGCAGGCTCGATATTTTCCGGCAGGCGACGACATTTTCCGGCAGGTTGTGTCATTTTCCGGCTTGTGTCCGTTTTCTCGCCTAAAAATGTTTCCGTACGTGCATGACGCGTTGTAAGGCCATTTACGTCGATCCTTTCTTCGTTTTCTTTATTTGGACTAGTCAATTCCGTATCATCCCCTCCCCCTTTAAAGGGAATTGTCCTCAATTCCGAACTTCCTTCGTCATCAAGATAATTAATTAAAGCCTCTAAGTACTTGATCTCGAAAATGTCCGCAGTGCATACATGGCCCAAAATCTTGAGACGATAGGTAGTGGGGGTCCCTCGAAAATCACCAACAAAATAACTATCATTATTAATAAAATAATAATAATTACTCCGCCAGGTAATACCGATATCATGACATGAGTGGACATCTGAAATGGGAAGCACGGATAATTTCACATCGTTCATCATCCGAGTGGAAACACCGATAATTCCACATCGGGTTCACCATCAAAAATGGGAAACGCGAATCAATTATGGGTTCCTCTTCACATTGGTTTGGTATCAAATACTGGTGGCCCTTCATAATCCGGCCCAATTTTCATGACACTAACCGGCTCCTCATCATTAAAATAATTTGACCCGTTTTGATCAATTTGGCCAACACAACTAATTGGATCATGCTCATAATAGTAATATCCATGTTCGTCAATTAGGGAAATACGGCTCAACTCATCTTCTCCGTTGTATGGCGCCGTTGAAACCTCTGTCTCGTGTACTTCATTAAAAATGACAGTAGGGACATCATCTTCATCGAGAAAGGACTCTGTTGGGAATTCCTTGATGGGAAAAAACCTTTGATCGAATGTCGGCGGCGGGGCGTCGAAGGACTGGTGGTGGCATGATTTGAACCTTCGATTGAAATGTTTTATGAAATTTTGCCGATCTCTGATTTGTGGCTTACGTTGTTGTGAACGAGACTGTTTCAGTTTTTGCCACCAGACGGCGGCGCTACCGCGGAGGAGCCTTGCCACCAACGAAACGCGGCGGTTGATCGGGGCAGCCTTGAAGTCCGAGTGCTCCTCACAAGTACGGAGCCAATCTATGCACGCATCTGGATTACTATCTCCATGAAATTCCGGTATGCTGTGGAATTTGGCCAAGAAATCAATATCGTTGGCATCGTCTATGCGTCTTTCTTGCATACGTTTCTCCGATAAGCCGTTTAGTGCATCACGGAGTTTCATCAAGAAATCGAGATCGGAGAAATCCATAACAAGAATCAAGAGATAGTTCTTCACAAGAAATCGTTGAAGAAATCGCCCAAGGAGATGACCCTGGGCTCCGATACCACTTATGATGCGAATTTCTCTGGAGAGGTGGATACGTATCGTTCGGAGTGTGCGTATGAATGTCGTAGCGGAAGTCTTTTTACGAGTAGGGTATTTTTGGATGTATTTTGTGGGAGTAATATCGAATATGACAACGAAAATTCGAACAAATGGAAAAATGGAAGTAATATCGGAAAAAGTGATAATATCGATCAAGAAGACTTGAACGATCAAGAACAAGGGTTTATAGAATTAGACCTATAATTCGATAAGGTGATTTCTTCCCAAGACCTATTGAGAATCAATCGGATTAATACTCGAAAACGAGTCGAATAAAAATCAACTTTGGGTAAAAGTCATTTACCAATGATAGAAACGCAAAGTGTATTCTTTCACATTCAAATTCATAATACTATGCAATTACAAGACTTATCAAAGCCTATTTATAGAAAAAAAAACTAACTCTACCTATAACAATAAAAAAAATAGTTCAAAGATTATAAAATCTTTGAATAATCAAAACAAATCAACATAAAATACAAAAAGGGAACACAAATCAAATAAAAGGGAGACACAATCCCTCAAATAAGTAAAGAAAGAAAAAGAGGACAAAAATACACAAAAGTGTATAAAATATGGGGGCTGTCGGCACGGACTCGACCGTGTCCCGTGGCACGGCCGCGGCGCGGTCGACAGGCGCCGGCAGGGACTCGGCACGGGCGTGGCGCTGACAAGGACGTCGACAGTGACTCGACCGTGTCCGCTTGACACGGTCGCGGCGCGACAGGGACGTCCGACAGTGACTCGTCCGATAGTGACTCAGCGCGATAGGGACGTTCGGCGTGGACTCGATCGTGTCCTGGAACACGGTCGGGCGTCTAGGCAGTGGATTTTGGCTTATCCGGAAGAGTTTGACTCGGCCGTGTCTCTGGACACGGTCGATTCTGGCCGGCAGTCAGTTTCACAATTCTGGGACATCTCGGCACGGGCCGTGCCGGACGACACGGCCGAGTTCGGCCGGCAGTGCTCGGCATTTTCCGGCAGGCGACGACATTTTCCGGCAGGTTGTGTCATTTTCCGGCTTGTGTCCGTTTTCTCGCCTAAAAATGTTTCCGTACGTGCATGACGCGTTGTAAGGCCATTTACGTCGATCCTTGCTTCGTTTTCTTTATTTGGACTAGTCAATTCCGTATCATCCCCTCCCCCTTTAAAGGGAATTGTCCTCAATTCCGAACTTCCTTCGTCATCAAGATAATTAATTAAAGCCTCTAAGTACTTGATCTCGAAAATGTCCGCAGTGCATACATGGCCCAAAATCTTGAGACGATAGGTAGTGGGGGTCCCTCGAGAATCACCAACAAAATAACTATCATTATTAATAAAATAATAATAATTACTCCACCAGGTAATACCGATATCATGACATGAGTGGACATCTGAAATGGAAAGCACGGATAATTTCACATCGGGTTCATCATCCAGAATTGGAAACACTGATAATTCCACATCGGGTTCACCATCAAAAATGGGAAACGCGGAATCAATTATGGGTTCCTCTTCGTCAACTGGTTTGGTATCAAATACTGGTGGCCCTTCATAACCCTGCCCAATATTCATGACACTAACCGGCTCCTCATCATTAAAATAATTTGACCCGTTTTGATCAATTTGGCCAACACAACTAATTGGATCATGCTCATAATAGTAATATCCAAGTTCGTCAATTAGGGAAATACGGCTCAACTCATCTTCTTCGTTGTATGGCGCCGTTGAAACCTCTGTCTCGTCTACTTCATTAAAAATGACAGTAGGGACATCATCTTCATCGAGAAAGGACTCTGCTGGGAATTCCTTGATGGGTAAAAACCTTTGATCGAATGTCGGCGGCGGGGCGTCGAAGGACTGGTGGTGGCATGATTTGAACCTTCGATTGAAATGTTTTATGAATTTTTGCCAATCTCTAATTTTTGGCTTACGTTGTTGTGAACGGGACTATTTCAGTTTTTGCCACTAGACGGCGGCGCTACCGCGGAGGCGCCTTGCCACCAACAAAATGCGGCGGTTGGTCGGGGCAGCCTTGAAGTCCGAGTGCTCCTCACAAGCACGGAGCCAATCTATGCACGCATCTGGATTACTATCTCCGTGAAATTCCGGTATGCTGCGGAATTTGGCCAAGAAATCAATATCGTTGGCATCTGTCTATGCGTCTTTCTTGCATACATTGCTCCGGTAAGCCGTTTAGTGCGTCACGGAGTTTCATTAAGAAATCGAGATTGGAGAAATCCATAACAAGAATCAAGAGATAGTTCTTCACAAGAAATCATTGAAGAAATCGCCCAAGGAGATGACCCTGGGCTCCGATACCACTTATGATGCGAATTTCTCTGGAGAGATGAATACGTATCGTTCGGAGTGTGCGTATGAATGTCGCTGCGGAGGTCTTTTTAGGAGTAGGGTATTTTTGGATGTATTTTGTGGGAGTAATATCGAATATGACAACGAAAATTTGAACAAATGGAAAAATGGAAGTAATATCGGAAAAAGTGATAATATCGATCAAGAAGACTTGAACGATCAAGATCAAGGGTTTATCGAATTAGACCTATAATTCGATAAGGTGATTTCTTCCCAAGACCTATTGAGAATCAATCGGATTAATACTCGAAATCGCGTCGAATAAAAATCAAGTTTCGGTAAAAGTCATTTACCAATGATAGAAACACAAAGTGTATTCTTTCACATTCAAATTCATAATACTATGCAATTACAAGACTTATCAAAGCCTATTTATAGAAAAAAAACTAACTCTATAAATATGCTTTGATAAGTCTTGTAATTGCATAGTATTATGAATGTTGAAGTATAAGAATACACATTGTGTTTTCTATTCTTGGTGAATGCTTTTCATCGAAACTTGATTTTTATTCGACGCGTTTTCGAGTATTAATCCGATTGATTCTCAATAGGTCTTGGGAAGAAATCACCTTATCGAATTATAGGTCTAATTCGATAAGCCCTTGTTCTTGATCGTTCAAGTCTTCTTGATCGATATTATCACTTTTTCCGATATTACTTCAATTTTTCATTTGTTCGAATTTTCATCGTCATATTCGATATTACTCCCACAAAATACATCCAGAAACACCATACTTGTAAAAAGACTTCCGCTACGATATTCTTACGCACACTCCGAACGATACATATCCACTTCTCCAAGATAATTCGTATCACATCGGAATCCAAGTTCTTGATCTTTGGCATTATGGATCTCAACGACGCTGATTTCTTGGCAAAACTTCGCGACGCATTGCGTGACGTACTAGAACAACGCGACCAGTGTTGGCAACCTAGGCGTGGTGACTATGAACGACCCTCACGCCATGTAGAAGAGTTCAAGGTGAACGAGCTTCCGGAGTTCGTTGGCGGAACAGACCCTGAGGTTTACCTGGAATGGGAACGTAAAATTGATCGTATGTTCGAGTTCAAAGACCTAGACGATGAGAAACGGTGCAAGTATGCAATTCTCAAGTTAGGGAAAGGCGCTTCGCTTTGGTACGAAGGAGTGAAAACGCGAAGAACCCGTCTGGGAAAAGATATGTACCAACATCACATCGGTTGTCCTTGTACAGAAAAATTACAGATCTCATCCAAGGGAAGTTGAGTGTAAGTGAATACATTGAGGAGTTTGAGAATCTAACCTTAATGGGAGAGATAGAGGAGAATGAGGAGGAAAAGATGTCGTGATTCTTACGTGGCTTGAACCGAAGCATAGCTAACTCGGTGGAATTATATCCATACGAGGAGTTCGATACATTATGTGGGTTATGTGTGAAGTTGGAAGCTCAAAACAGGATGAAGATGTATAAACCCGAGTTTCTAGTCAAATTTGGAATCCCAAGTGTCGGTTCTAGTTCAACTACTAAGGCAACTGTACCGACTCCGGTCCCTGTTGCGATTCCTAAGGCCCCATACGTGCCGAAGGAGATGACTTTGGCTAAAGTAAGATGTTTCAAATGTCAAGGGTTCGGACATTATCAAAATGCTTGTCCAAACAAACGAGTGGTAACACTAAGAGAATCTGTCACGATCCGAGACGAGTTGTTGGTCGAGGACGAAAAGGAGAGACTGTGTGATGTATTTGATTTCAGCATGGAGGACGAAGAAAGAGAAGAATGTGAGACTTATGATGCTCCAAACTATGACACAGCTTTAGTTCTGCGTACTCTACAAGCCAAAGCTGTTTCGAATGATTCGGCACAGCGGGATCAAATATTTCACACAAAGTGTCAAATCGGAAATAAATGGTGTAGTTTGATCGTTGATGGGGGGAGTTGCACCAACATAGCTTCCGGCGAGATGGTGACTAAACTCGGGCTGACCACTACGGCTCACCCGAAACCTTACACTTTGCATTGGCTCGATGATGGGAGTAAGATAAGGGTGACTAAACAAGTGAGGATTGGACTAACCATGGGTTCATATGTAGACAACGTATTATGTGATGTACTCCCAATGGATGCATGCCATGTACTTTTGGGAAGGCCATGGATGTTTGATAGGGACGTTTTACACCGAGGAAGAAGAAATGAGTACGAGTTACGGGATAAGGGCAAAAAGATTGTGCTCAAACCAATGTCTCCTCAAGCTATTCACTCAATAAGTTCTAGTCGGAGTGAAAATCCAAAACTGGCCATGTTTGCTAGCGAACGGGATGTGGAACATGGTATTAATGATGGCGAGTGCGTGTACTTATTGATTCTGAAGGAGAAACGGAATGGTAACATGGTTGTGCGGAACGACGAAAGGATGGATGCCTTATTCCACGCATTTGCAGATGTTTTTCCCGAAGAATTACCGTCGGGTTTGCCACCTATTCGTGGGATTGAACATCAGATCGACCTCATACCGGGTGCGTCGCTCCCTAACAAAGCTGCTTATAGATGTAATCCCGAGGAGACGAAAGAATTACAAAACCAAATCGAAGAACTAATGAACCGCGGGTATGTTCGAGAGAGCATAAGTCCTTGTGCGGTTCTGGTATTACTAGTTCCTAAGAAAGACGGATCTTGACGAATGTGTATTGACAGTCGAGCCGTGAATAATATAACCATCAAGTATTGATTTCCGATTCCGAGGCTTGATGACATGTTGGACGAATTACATGGATCCGTAATCTTTTCGAAAGTTTACCTACGAAGTGGTTATCACCAAATCCAGATGCGAGAAGGAGATGAGTGGAAGACAGCCTTCAAAAAAACACGGTCTGTATGAATGGACCGTCATGCCATTCGGCCTTACAAATGCACCGAGTACTTTCATGCGCTTTATGAATGAGGTACTTAAGCCATTTTTAGGGAAATTTGTGGTTGTATACTTAGATGATATTTTGATCTACAGCCGATCGTTACAAGAACATTTCGAACACTTGAGACGAGTCTTTGAAACCCTTAGGGAACAAAGGTTGTATGGAAAAAAGGAGAAGTGCTCATTTTTGGTCGAGAGTATAGTCTTTCTTGGCTATGTTGTTTCAAAGGATAGAGTGTCGGTCGATCAAGCAAAGATCAAAGCAATTAAGTCCTGGACAGTTCCCAATACAGTGATGGAAGTTAGATCGTTCTATGGACTGGCTTCATTTTACCGAAGATTCATTCGAGATTTCAGTACCATTGCAAGCACAATAACCGAATGTTTGAAGAAGGGCACATTCAATTGGAGCCGGGATGCTCAGGAGTCGTTCGTGAATTTGAAGGCAAAGTTGTGCGAAGCACCAATCTTAGCATTACCCAATTTTTCGGAACCGTTCGAGGTAGAATGTGATGCTAGCGGAGTGTGCATTGGAGCGGTTCTCATTCAAGGAAGGCGGCCTATTGCTTACTTTTTAGAAAAGTTAATTGGTGCTCGTCTCAATTACTGTACGTACGACAAGGAGTTTTATGCTATTGTGAGGGCTCTAGATCATTGGAGTCACTATATTCGGCCGAAGTATTTCATCATACATTCGGACCACGAATCATTGAAGTATATTAAGGGGCAACACAAGTTGAGTCCCAGGCATGCGAAGTGGGTAGAATTCTTACAATCATTTCACTTCTCATCAAAGTATAAGTATGGCAAGAGCAATATTGTAGCAAATGCATTGTCTAGGCGTTATGACTTACTCTCCATTCTTGATGTTTGTTTGCTTGGATTCGATACCATAGATTGCCTATTGCAACCACATTTCTAAAAAATTGTTAAAAACCATTGCAATTGAGAAACCAAATCATATAAATTGCAATGCTTTTGGAAAGCATTGCAATTCCATTGGAAAAATCTAAGAAAGTTTAAAACATACATTCTATTGCAATACTTTTTTAAAATCGTTGCAGTATCTATTCATTTGGGGGGGGGGGGAAATATTGGCGGGCTTGTATAATGTGAGCGGGATTTCTTGCCGGGCTTACAAAAAATAACAAAAGAAAAAAGATAAGAAAAAACAAAACCCACAACGGACAGACACAACCCACACGGCCAACCCAGAAAAACCCTAGTTCTCTTCCCCCCCACCCCATCCTTCCTCCCACTCGGCAGAAGGTAGAAAAGGATCCTGGCATACCAAATGATCGGCCGTTCAAGGAACAGGATCTCAAGGCGCTCGAAGCCCGCCGTCAGCGTGTAATTCAGGAGCTCGAGGAGAAGAAAGTGGCTCGCAAGGAAAGGGTATACCTTATTCTTCATTCTATTTTGTTCAAATTTTTGCTAGTTGGTTCGATCTACTCAAGGAGTTTAGTATTTTCACATTGGCAAAAACTCAGACGATGAATTAGGTAAGAGTACTTGTATGTGGCTCGTGACAATGAATTTTCTCCCATGTGACACCTATCAATTTAGTGATCAGGGTTACCGGAGAAATGAGTTTTTGTAAATTTTGAGATCGCCTGTGATACACTTGCTTCATATATTCAGTTTACTTTATTTATATCTCATAGAATTGCTAAAGATTTTGGTGCATTTTCTTGATTGTTAGTTCTACCAAGCCTGTCTGTTGTATTTCGTGAAAGACTTTTTGAAGGTTCCAATTATACAAGGATAAAACAGAATGAAAAGAACTATGAGACATCTCATGTCTTTTATTCTTACCAATTAGCAATCCATTATTCGTTATTCTCACTATTTTGTTTATGGTTCCTGTTCCTCTTTCTTGCATACATAAATCCACACATATGATATTTTTTGAGACTAAATATTTATTGAACAAGCTTCTTTGTGAGATGACAACCGCAATATCTATCAAGATGTTCGCGAGAAGTGAAAATTTTGAAAGATCTTTCGTGCCACAAGCATCTTGTTAGATATTATGATGCTTGTGAGGACGCCAATAATGTGTACATAATAATGGAGTACGTGTTTTCTTATCCCCGTGCTTCTCTCTGTCACTTGTTATAAGCTATGCGTTTTGAATTAGTTAAGAAGTTAGAAAACTATAGTCGTGTTATTAGCTCTCCTTTTCTTTTTCACAGGTTGTGTGAAGGTGGAGAAGCGCTTTGGACAAAATATCACAAAGTAAGTGAGAATGAATTTTCCTCGCATCTAAATGCCAAAAATCCTCCATTATATCAAAGAGGAAAGTGAGCGGAACAAAAATTAGTGATTCTTATTCTAATTTTTATTATTACCGTCAAGAAAACATATAGTGGTTTATTCATTTCGAGGTGGTAGATATGCGCAAGAGGAAGCAAAACTTATTATTGTTCAAATTCTTAGTGTTGCCTCATTTTGTCATCTTCAAGGTGTTGTCCACCGGGACTTAAAACCCGAGGTAATTGAATTGTCTCTTTCTAGTGACATTGGTAAATATATCAAATGACGAAGCTAACATTCTAGTCCTGGATTTGTTGCAACCTCAAGAATTTCTTGTTCTCCTCGAGAAGTGAAGATGCTTCGAAGCTTATTGATTTCGGTCTTTCAGACTTCATCAGACCGTAATTATTTCAAAGTTATTATTTCGATTATCGGCACATCACCCACTCTCTATGAAACCCCAAAGACACATAAGCTCCCACCAGGACTTCTTATCATAGTAAGATACTTGTTTGTTTGAGACTGGGCATGCCCAAGGTAGATCACAGTTTGCTTGTTTCTTAAGTCAGTTCACTTAACCCTTATGACCAAACTATTGCCATTAAAATATACTCCCCCCATTCTGCAACATTGGACTTTTCCACGGAGTTCAATGTATAACTCTTGCCATTAATATTCTTAATTATATAAGGGGCAGCCTCGTGCACAAAGCATCCTCGCACAGCGAGGGTTCGGGGAAGGTCCCCACCACAACGGTGAAATGTAGGCAAATCTTACCCTGCATTTTTGCAAGAGGCTGCTTCTAGGACTCGAACCCTGACCTCAAGGTCACATGTCAACACCTCAACTGGTGCGCCAAGGCTCCCATTCCAATATTTTTAATTATATCTTGAAAGTATACACTGAGACAAATCCAATAACATGTTACATACTAAAATTTGTTTTTACATTAGTAGAACAAAGTACGATCGAAGGTTAGTACGTGAATAGCGTAAAAAAGTAAAGTGCTACAATTAAAAATGAACGGAGGAAGTATATAGCTTAACGATATCTTCTTTAATCACCTCCATTCCACAAAAAGAGTTGTTTCTAAACTTATTTTCATTCCACATAAGGAGTCATGTCTCAAAAGTAATTAAAATGTTGATAATATTCTTCAAATTATTGTTAAAGATTTTGGTGCATTTTCTTGATTGTTAGTTCTACCAAGCCCTGTACAGCTGTATTTCAGAAAGATGCTGAGGCTCACCTCCCAGTTCTTGACACCAAGGAAGGGATCCTTATCTACATGCTTGATATGGATGGAACTCGTGATTGGTGGTTCAAGTACAGGTTTGTTGAACTGAACATCCTACAAGTTTTTTGTTATCTCCTGTGGTATATATTATCTCTGGGAAATATTATTCATTCCCCACTCCTTATAGTCAGAATTTTGTTAAGTTATTACTTTACTAAAACCTGAATTACGTGATCTTAACAGGGGGATTTGTCGACGCCCACCGCTTAGCAACCGGCGATTACATTCTTGTGTACCAGAACATGGAAGATGGACGATATGTAAGCATTGTGAAAGCGGTCTCCGTAATAGTTTGTGTAATGCTTCACAAGAGTCGGATGCAACGGGAAATTTCACAAGGTAAAAGAATATCAATATAGAGTATCACAAGGAGTTGTTTTGATTTTGTCGAGGGCAATTATATCTCTTTGAATCAATTGCATTATTTAATCTACTTTGTGATGAGCTAACTTTTTTTTCTTTCTAATTTCAGATTGGGCGAAGTCCATAATGATTCAGAGAAGGATTTAGATGTGCTACTACTTCTATTGAGGAAGGAGATGAGACGGATGAAGATGAAGATGAAGATGAAGATGAAGATAGATGAAGATGAAGAGGAAGAGGAAGAGGAATAGGAAGAGGAAGAAGAGCCATGACTCATGTTTATATAATTTTTAACTAAGATATTGGTCTATGTATTACTAAGTTAGATTGTGTGTCACTTGAACTTAGTTATTTTACTTCAACTTGGTCATTTTCCTAAACTTAGTCTGAGTGAATTTATTGATGTTGGAACAGCAGTAATATTGCTCGGTTGGATTGATGTTACGATATACCAATTGAAATAAATCTAATGGTCATGCCAGTTTTTTTATTTAGCGTTGCAATAGAAGCTTAAATGTTGCCATATATGTCATATTCATTAATAAAATTAGATTGCATTTGATTCTAAATACGTTGCAATTGGGCATATATATGTTGCCTTAGGGTTGCCTGAGTCCATGTATTGCAACAATTAACACAAAAAAAAACGTTGCAAAAAAATGTTGCCATAGGTAGTCCAATATATTGCAATGGTGTTAAACCTGTTGCTATAGCCGTTAAATCGTTGCCATATACTATATTTGCAACGATAATATGCCGTTGCAATATGGTACCAAATTTGTTGCCATATGGGCCCTATGGCAACCAGAGCAAAGAGCACGCTTGATTTTTGCATAATCGTTGCAATAGGCCATATTGCAATGAATTTAGGGCATATTGCAACGTATTTTACACGCTGCTGTATGCAATCTATGGTGTACTATATAGTAAAGGAGTATTACGACGGTGATGCAGATTTTGGCGAGACCTTTGCCCTTTACTAATCTGGGCCGATGGGAGAATTTTCGATACAGAAAGGATTCCTTTTTAAGGAAAATCGTCTTTGCCTACCCAAGCACGCGATTCGGGAATTGCTGGTTCGAGAGGCTCATGGGGGAGGTTTAGCTGGCCTCTTTGGTTCAGCTAAAACATTAGATGTGCTGAAGGAACATTTTTATTGGCCAAAGATGCAGGGGGATGTTAGTAACATAATTAGTAAGTGTGTGACATGCCATGTTGCGAAGAGTTCGTTCAAACCAGGAATATACACCTTTACCGATTCCGGAGAGTCCATGGGAAGATGTCTCGATGGATTTTATTGTGGCTTTACCCCGTACTCAACGAGGGAGGGATGCGATTATGGTAGTCGTAGATCATTTTTCGAAAATGGCTCATTTTGTAGCGTGCCACAAGACAGATGATGCACGCAATGTGGCCGACTTATATTTTCTAGAGGTGATACGTTTACATGGGATTCCGAAGACTATTGTTTCCGATCGAGACTCCAAATTTCTCAGCTACTTTTGGAACACCCTATGGAGGAAGGTGGGGACAAAACTCTTGTTTAGAACTTCACACCACCCTCAAACCGACGGGCAAACTGAGGTGACTAATCAAACCCTGGGAACACTGTTGCGAGGCTTGGTAAACAAAACACAAAAGGACTGGGATCTAAAACTAGCACATGTGGAGTTTGCTTATAATCGTTCTCCTACTCATGCCACGACGCACTCTCCATTTGAAGTAGTTTATGGACTGAATCCTTACATACCGCTAGACTTAATTCCATTACCGAAGGACGAATTGGTGCATAAGGACGCGGAGTCGAAACTGAAATCAATGATGAAATTACACGAACAGGTGCGTGAACGAATCAAGGAGATAAACGAGACATACAAAAGGAAGTCAAACAAGCAAAGAAAACCAAGATTATTCGAGGCTGGAGATTTAGTTTGGGTGCATTTGAGGAAAGAACGATTCCCGAGTAAGCGTAAGAACAAGTTAATGCCACGAGCGGAGGGACCATTTAAAATAGTTGCGAAGGTGAACGACAACGCTTACAAGATAGAACTTCCAGGTGATTATGGAGTGCATGCTGCTTTCAACATAGGTGATCTATCTCCTTATCTCGACGACAATGGGATTGCAGAATTGAGGACAATTCCTTTTTAAAGAAGCAGGGAATGATACGAAACCGACTACTCCAAGTGAAGAAGACGAAGTAAGGATTGACGTAAAACACCTCGACCATACTCCGACGTACTTAGGCGAGAAAACGGTAACAAGTCATGGAGTTACCTTGATAATCAGGCTTGGAGTAAATCAAACATAGACAACTTGCATCTTGGGGAAGGGGTCCAAGTACTAAACAATAAAAGAATTTCAGCACTTTCTTTATTATAAAGGCAGCAGGATTCTCGGCAGTATGCATGGTAAAAGGCGGCTATCACCTTGGAGACAAAGCCCAGCTTTTACTCTTGTTTGCAAGTGACGGGGGGAACCTTGTATTTTCTTTTCCTTATTTTAAGACCAGCTTGTAATAGTTTATATTATCTTGTCATGCCACTTTTGCCTATAAATAGTGGCGATGGAGTTGTAATGAAGGGGATTTATTTTGAATGATAAAACAACATACCTTGTGTATTGTTTAAGTGTTGGACGAGTTTCCTTCAAAACTTTTATTATTATTCGACCCGTTTTCGAATCTTAATCTGATTGATTCTCAATAGGTCTTGAGGAGAAATCACTTTATCGAATTATAGGTCTAATTCGATAAAACAACTATTTCTGTCTTGTTTCGATATTCCTCTTGTTTTCGATATAGGGTTATACTTGTTCGAGATTTTCGCATCAAGTGTTGTTCGATCGTTCGAACTTGTTTCTTGTTTTCATTAATATCCGACCGAAGTTTGCTGTTTCGAGTGCCGCTGTTTGGAGGTTGCCTGTCTCGAGTCATTTCCATTTGGCCAGTTCCTGTCTTGTTGCTGTATCGAGCTACTGTCATCATTTCCTATCGCGTGGCGCATACCACTAGCCAGTCTTATTGCTGTAGCGAACTGTTGTTATCAGTTCCTGACAGTTCCTTGTCGATAGCTCCGCTCGTCAAAACAGCCTCCCACTATACCGATAGAGAATTCGCATCACAAGTAAGAATTCGTATCATAAGTGGCATCGGAACCCAAGTTCTTGATCTTTGGCATTATGGATCTCAACAACGCTGATTTCTTGGCAAAACTTCGCGACGCATTGCGAGACGTACCAGAACAACGCGACCAGCGTTGGCAACCTAGGCGTGGTGACTATCAACGACCCTCACGCCATGTAGAAGAGTTCAAGGTGAACGAGCTTCTGGAGTTCGTTGGCGGAACAGACCCTGAGGTTTACCTGGAACGGGAATTGAAAATTGATCGTATGTTCGAGTTCAAAGACCTCGACGATGAGAAACGGTGCAAGTATGCAATTCTCAAGTTAGGGAAAGGCGCTTCGCTTTGGTACGAAGGAGTGAAAACGCGAAGAACCCGTGCGGGAAAAGAAAAGATCCGTTCGTGGGATTCGTTAAAAAGAAAGCTTCGTAAAAGATATGTACCAACATCGCATCGGTTGTCCTTGTACAGAAAAATTGCAGATCTCATGCAAGGGAAGTTGAGTGTAAGTGAATACATTGAGGAGTTTGAGAATCTAACCTTAATGGGAGAGATAGAGGAGAATGAGGAGCAGAAGATGTCGCGATTCTTGCATGGCTTGAACAGAAGCATGGCTAACTCAGTGGAATTATATCCATATGAGGAGTTCGATACATTATGTGGGTTAAGTGTGAAGTTGGAAGCTCAAAACAGGATGAAGTTGTATAAACCCGAGTTTCCAGTCAAATTTGGAATCCCAAGTGTCGGTTCTAGTTCAACTACTAAGGCAACTGTACCGACTCCGGTCCCTGTTGCGATTCCTAAGGCCCCCTACGTGCCGAAGGAGACCAGTTTGGCTAAAGTAAGATGTTTCAAATGTCAAGGGTTCAAACATTATCAAAATGCTTGTCCAAACAAACGAGTGGTAACACTAAGAGAAGCTGTCACGATCCGAGATTAGTTGTTGGTCGAGGACGAAAAGGAGAGACTGGGTGATGTATTTGATTTCAGCATGGAGGACAAATAAGGAGAAGATTGTGAGGCTTACGATGCTCCAAACTATGACACGGCTTTAGTTCTGCGTACTCTACAAGCCAAAGCTGTTTCGAATGATTCGGCTCAGCGGGATCAAATATTTCACACAAAGTGTCAAATCGGAAATAAATGGTGTAGTTTGATCGTTGATGGGGGGAGTTGCACCAACATAGCTTCCGGCGAGATATTGACTAAACTCGGGCTGACCATTACGGCTCACCCGAAACCTTACACTTTGCATTGGCTCGATGATGGGAGCAAGATAAGGGTGACTAAACAAGTGAGGATTGGACTAACCATAGGTTCATATGTAGACAACGTATTATGTGATGTACTCCCAGTGGATGCATGCCATGTACTTTTGGGAAGGCCATGGATGTTTGATAGGGATGTTTTACACCGAGGAAGAAGCAATGAGTACGAGTTACAGGATCAGGTCAAAAAGATTGTGCTCAAACCAATGTCTCCTCAATCTATTCACTCAATAAGTTCGAGTCGGAGTGAAAAAAAAAAACTGGCCATGTTTGCTAGCGAACGGTATGTGGAACATGGTATTAATGATGGCGAGTGCGTGTACTTGTTGATTCTGAAGGAGAAACGGAATGGTAACATGGTTGTGCGGAACAACGAAAGGATGGATGCCTTATTGCACGCATTTGCGGATGTTTTTCCCGAAGAATTACCGTCGGGTTTGCCACCTATTCGTGGGATTGAACATCAGATCAACCTCATACCGGGTGCGTCGCTCCCTAACAAAGCTGCTTATAGATGTAATCCCGAGGAGACGAAATAATTACAAAACCAAATCGAAGAACTAATGAACCGCGGGTATGTTCGAGAGAGCCTAAGTCCTTGTGCGGTTCCGGTATTACTCGTTCCTAAGAAAGACGGATCTTGGCAAATGTATTGACAGTCGATCCGTGAATAATATAACCATCAAGTATTGATTTCCGATTCCGAGGCTTGATGACATGTTGGACGAATTACACGGATCCGTAATCTTTTCGAAAGTTGACCTATGAAGTGGTTATCACCAAATCCGGATGCGAGAAGGAGATGAGTGGAAGACGGCCTTCAAAACTAAACACGGTCTGTATGAATGGACAGTCATGCCGTTCGGCCTTACAAATGCGCCGAGTACTTTCATGCGCTTGATGAATGAGGTACTTTAGCCAGTTTTAGGGAAATTTGTGGTTGTATACTTAGATGATATTTTGATCTACAGCCGATCGTTGCAAGAACATTTCGAACACTTGAGACGAGTCTTCGAAACCCTTAGGGAACAAAGGTTGTATGGAAAAAAGGAGAAGTGCTCATTTTTGGTCGAGAGTATAGTCTTTCTTGGCTATGTTGTTTCAAAGGATGGAGTGTCGGTCGATCAAGCCAAGATCGAAGCAATTAAGTCCTGGCCAGTTCCCAATACAGTGATGGAAGTTAGATCGTTCTACGGACTGGCTTCATTTTACCGAAGATTCATTTGAGATTTCAGTACCATTGCAAGCACAATAACCGAATGTTTGAAGAAGGGCACGTTCAATTGGAGCCGGGCTGCTCAGGAGTCGTTCGTGAATTTGAACGCAAAGTTGTGCGAAGCACCAATCTTAGCATTACCTGATTTTTCGGAACCGTTCGAGGTAGAATGTGATGCTAGCGGAGTGGGCATTGGAGCGGTTCTCATTCAAGGAAGGTGGCATATTACTTACTTTTTAGAAAAGTTAAACGGTGCTCGTCTCAATTACTGTACATACGACAAGGAGTTTTATGCTATTGTGAGGGCTCTAGATCATTGGAGTCACTATCTTCGGCCGAAGCATTTCATCATACATTCGGACCACGAATCATTGAAGTATATTAAGGGGCAACAAGTTGAGTCCCAGGCATGCGAAATGGGTAGAATTCTCACAATCATTTCACTTCTCATCAAAGTATAAGGATGGCAAGAGTAATATTGTAGCAGATGCTTTGTCTAGGCGTTATGCCTTACTCTCCATTCTTGATGTTCGTTTGCTTGGATTCGATACAGTAAAGGAGTATTACGACGGTGATGCGGATTTTGGCGAGACCTTCACCCTTTGCTAATCTCGGCCGATGGGAGAATTTTCGATACAGGAAGGATTCCTTTTTAAGGGAAATCGTCTTTGCCTACCCAAACACACGATTCAAGAATTGCTGGTTCGAGAGGCTCACGGGGGAGGTTTAGCTGGCCACTTTGGTTCGGCTAAAACATTAGATGTGCTGAAGGAACATTTTTATTGGCCAAAGATGCAGGGGGATGTTAGTAACATAATTAGTAAGTGTGTGACATGCCATGTTGCGAAGAGTTCGTTCAAACCAGGAATATACACACCTTTACCGATTCCGGAGAGTCCATGGGAAGATGTCTCGATGGATTTTATTGTGGCTTTACCCCGTACTCAACGAGGGAGGGATGCGATTATGGTAGTCGTAGATCATTTTTCGAAAATGGCTCATTTTGTAGCGTACCACAAGACAGATGATGCAAGCAATGTGGCCAACTTATATTTTCTAGAGGTGGTACGTTTACATGGGATTTCGAAGACTATTATTTCCGATCGAGACTCCAAATTTCTCAGCTACTTTTGGAACACCCTATGGAGGAAGGTGGGGACAAAACTCTTGTTTAGCACTTCACACCACCCTCAAACCGACGGGCAAACTGAGGTGACTAATCGAACCCTGGGAACACTGTTGCGAGGCTTGGTAAACAAAACACAAAAGGACTGGGATCTAAAACTAGCACATGTGGAGTTTGCTTATAATCGTTCTCCTACTCATGCCACGGTGCACTCTCCATTTGAAGTAGTTTACGGACTGAATCCTTACATACCGCTAGACTTAATTCCGTTACCGAAGGACGAATTGGTGCATAAGGACGCGGAGTCGAAACTGAAATCAATGATGAAATTACATGAACAGGTGCGTGAACGAATCAAGGAGATAAACGAGACATACAAAAGGAAGTCAAACAAGCAAAGAAAACCAAGATTATTTGAGGCTGGAGATTTAGTGTGGGTGCATTTGAGGAAAGAACGATTCCCGAGTAAGCGTAAGAACAAGTTAATGCCACGAGCGGAGGGACCATTTAAAATAGTTGCGAAGGTGAACGACAACGCTTACAAGATAGAACTTCTAGGTGATTATGGAGTGCATGCTACTTTCAACATAGGTGATCTATCTCCTTATCTCGACGACAATGGGATTGCAGAATTGAGGACAATTCCTTTTAAAGAAGGAGGGAATGATACGAAACCGACTACTCCAAGCGAAGAAGATGAAGTAAGGATTGACGTAAAACACCTCGACCATACTCCGACGTACTTAGGCGAGAAAATGGTTACGAGTCACGGAGTTACCTTGATAATCGGGCTTGGAGTAAATCAAACATAGACAACTTGCATCTTGGGGAAGGGGTCCAAGTATTAAACAATAAAAGAATTTCAGCACTTTCTTTATTATAAAGGCAGCAGGATTCTCGGCAGTATGCGTGGTAAAAGGCGGCTATCACCTTGGAGACAAAGCCCAGCTTTTACTATTGTTTGCAAGTGACGTGGGGAACCTTGTAATTTCTTTTCCTTATTTTAAGACCAGCTTGTAATAGTTTATATTATCTTGTCAGGCCACTTTTGCCTATAAATAGTGGCGATGGAGTTGTAATGAAGGGGATTGATTTTGAATGATAAAACAACATACCTTGTGTATTGTTTAAGTGTTGGACGAGTTTCCTTCAAAACTTGAATTATTATTCGACGCGTTTTCGAATCTTAATCTGATTGATTCTCAATAGGTCTTGAGGAGAAATCACTTTATCGAATTATAGGTCTAATTCGATAAAACAATTGTTTGTGTCCTGTTTCGATATTCCTCTTATTTTCGATATAGGGTTATACTTGTTCGGGATTTTCGCATCAAGTGATGTTCGATCGTTCGAACTTGTTTCTTGTTTTCATTAATATCCGACCGAAGTTTGCTGTTTCGAGTGCCGCTGTTTGGAGGTTGCCTGTCTCGAGTCATTTCCATTTGGCCGCCTCTGTCTTGTTGTCAGACGAGCTCATCATCATTTCCTATCGCGTGGCGCATACCACTAGCCAGTCTTATTGCTACAGCGAACTATTGTTATCAGTTCCTGACAGTTCCTTGTCGATATCTTTCGCTCGTCAAAACAGCCTCCCAGTGTACCGATAGAGAATTCGCATCACAAGTAAGAATTCGTATCATAAGTGGCATCGGAACCCAAGTTCTTGATCTTTGGCATTATGGATCTCAACGACGCTGATTTCTTGAAAAAACTTCGCGACGCATTGCGTGACGTACCAGAACAACGCGACCAGCGTTGGCAACCTAGGCTTGGTGACTATGAATGACCCTCACGCCATGTAGAAGAGTTCAAGGTGAACGAGCTTCCGGAGTTCGTTGGCGGAACAAACCCTGAGGTTTACCTGGAATGGGAACGTAAAATTGATCGTATTTTCGAGTTCAAAGACCTCGACGATGAGAAACGGTGCAAGTATGCAATTCTCAAGTTAGGGAAAGGCGCTTCGCTTTGGTACGAAGGATTGAAAACGTGAAGAACCCATGCGGGAAAAGAAAAGATCCGTTCGTGGGATTCGTTAAAAAGAAAGCTTCGTAAAAGATATGTACCAACATCACATCGGTTGTCCTTGTACAAAAAAATTGCAGATCTCATGCAAGGGAAGTTGAATGTAAGTGAATACATTGAGGAGTTTGAGAATCTAACCTTAATGGGAGAGATAGAGGAGAATGAGGAGCAGAAGATGTCGCGATTCTTGTGTGGCTTGAACCGAAGCATAGCTAACTCGGTGGAATTATATCCATACGAGGACTTCGATACATTATGTGGGTTATGTGTGAAGTTGGAAGCTAAAAACAGGATGAAGTTGTATAAACCTGAGTTTCCAGTCAAATTTGGAATCCCAAGTGTCGGTTCTAGTTCAACTACTAAGGCAACTGTACTGACTCCGGTCCCTGTTGCGATTCCTAAGTACCCCTATGTGCCGAAGGAGACGAGTTTGGCTAAAGTAAGATGTTTCAAATGTCAAGGGTTCGGACATTATCAAAATGCTTGTCCAAACAAACGAGTGGTAATACCTACCATCTCCTCTTGGGATTTAGTTCGTCAAAAAAAAAAAACTCCCAATAACATTCTTCATTACTGTTGTAATCCATTGGTCACGCCTACCATCTCCTTGTTTATGGTTAAGGACCTTAATAATTGGATATCCATGCCGGATGGTCTTGCTCGTAGGGGCATTATTGCCACAAATTCATGTTTTTGTTGTAATGGTGTTGAGAACCTTCCTCATCTCTTTATTGATGGTCCGGTTTCTAAAGAAGTTTGGAAGGTTTTCCATAACCTTGTGGGGGGGGGGGGGGGTCAAAATCCTTGTATCCTCCAACTTTAATCTTATAATTGCTAATTGGTTTGGTAAAACGAAGGGCAAAATTCACATTTTCCACATTATTCCCATTCTCATTCTTTAGTTTCTTTGGTGTTGTAGGAATGACAAGAGGGTTGATAATGTTCCATTCACGCCGCAACGTGTGTGTGAGCGTATTTGGAAATATATTAACAATTTTAAATTTAAAGGCAAAATTAAGAGGCAATTTTATAAGGGAGCGGATAGAATAGCCGATTTCATGGGCATCAAACCGACCTCGGGGCCGCGGTTCTTAATCCAGGCTGTTCGTTGGATTAAGCCACAAGTGGGGTGGTGGAAACTTAATTCGGATGGTGCCGCGAAGGGTAATCCGGGCGGTGCGGCCGCGAGGGAATTGTTTGGGATCACCTCGGAAAACCTCTTATCATGTTTTCAGAATTTCTTGGAGCTCAAACCAATAATTTCGCGGAAATTTTTGCCATTTGGAGAGGGCTCGAGTTTTGCATTCAACACAACCTTACCAAATTTTGGATGGAAGCCGGTTCGAAAATTGCACTTCAATTGATTGAACACTCCACTTCGTCTGATTGGAAATTCCAAAGGCTAATCTTTAAAATTCGAGCTTTTATGGATAAAATTGAGATCCATTTCTCTCATATCTTTACAGAGGGTAACGCCGTAGCCGAGTTCTTAGCTAACCAAGCGTGTGAGCGTCAATATTTTCACTTCCACGATGTCTCCAATCTTAAAGGGAAAATCTTCAGATTTATTAAACTGGATAAAATGGCCTACCCGTATATTATGAGGAAAAAATTTTTGTGTAATTTTTAGTTTTATTATTTAAACATTGCCTGCTGGGCGTTGGGCATGTAGAGGGATTCGTCCATCCTCGTTTTTCGCGGTTTTCGCGGTGGTATAATAGCTGCCTGTTTTTTTTTTTTTTAAAAGTCTTGTTAATAGGATATTAGACCATGTTATATGTATTTGAGTCGGAACTTTATGGAAAAACTCGGGTTTATTGATTAGATTCGAGCCTTTTCTACTGAGAATTGGCTATAGAGATCTAATTAAGCTTTCTACTTGTTGATTAAGTCTTGTTGTAGCAAGGATTGACGATAGTAGATTCGATTAAGCCTTTATTTTCTTGATTAAGACTTGTAAATAGGAGAAAAGACCATGTTATATGCATTCAAGTTAGAACACTATGAAAACTCGAGTTCATTGATTAGATTGGAGCCTTTTGTACTCAGAATTAGCTATAATAGCTCTGGTTAAGCTTTTACTTCTTGATTAAGTTTTGTTGTAGCAAGGGTTTGCTATAATAGCTCCGATTAACGTTTGTTAATAGTAGATAAGACCACATTGAGCCGGAACTCTTTGAAAACTCGGATTTATTGATTAGATTCGAAGTTTTTATACTCAGGATTGGCTATAACATCTCCGATTAAGCTTCCACTTCTTGATTAAGTCTTGTTGTAGCAAGTATTGACTATAATAGAAAAAAAAAAGTATTGACTATAATAGCTTCGGTTAAGCCTTTACTCCTTGATTAAGTCTTGTTAATAGGAGATAAGACCATTACGTGCATTCGGTTCGGAACTCTATGAAAACTCGGGTTTATTGATTAGATTCGAGCATTTTGCATTGAGAATTGGCTAGAATAGCTCCCATTAAGCGTTTACTTCTTGATTAAGTGTTGCTAATGGGATATAAGACCATGTTATATGTATTCGGGTCAGAACTATATAAAAACTCGGGTTTATTGATTAGATTCGAGCCTTTTGTACTTAGAACTGACTATGACAACTCCTGTTTAACTTTTACTTCTTGATTAAGCCTTGTTGTGGCAAGGGTTGACTATAATAGCTCCGATTAAGCCTTTACTTCTTAATTTACTCTTTCTAATAGGAGATACGACCACGTTATATGTATTCGATTCGGAACTCTATGAAAATTTGGGTTTATTAGTTAGATTCGAGCCTTTTGTACTGAGAATTTGCTGTAACAGCTCCGATTAATCCTTTACTTCTTGATTAAGTCTAGTTAATAGGAGATAAGACCATGTTGCATGTATTTGAGTCGAAACTCTATGAAAACTCGGGTTGATTGATTAGATTCGTGCCTTTTATACTGAGAATTGGCTATAACAGCTCCGATTAAGCTTTTACTTTTTGATTAAGTCTTTTAATAGGAGATAAGACCATTTTACATGTATTCGAGTCGGAACTCTACGAAAACTCGAGTTTATTGATTAGATTCAGTCCTCTTATATTTAGTATTGTCTATAATGGCTCTCATTAAGCTTTTACTTCTTGATTAAGCCTTGTTGTAGCAAGGATTGACTATAGTAACTCCGGTTAAGCCTTTACTTCTTGATTAAGTCTTATTAATATTAGATAAGATCAAGTTATATGTATTCGAGTCGAAAATATACAAAAACTCGAGTTTATGGATTAGATTCGAGCTTTTTGTACTGAGAATTGGCATAATAGATCTGGTTAAGCATTTACTACTTGACTAAGTCTTGTTGTAGCAAGGATTTACTATAATAGGTCCAATTAAACCTTTATTTCTTGTATGGGTCTTGTTAATAGGAGACAAGACCACGTTACATCCATTCGCGTCGGAACTCTATGAAAACTCGGGTTTATTGATTAGATCCGAGCATTTTGCATTGAGAATTGGCTATAATAGCTCCCATTAAGCATTTACTTCTTGATTGAGTCTTGTTAATAGGAGATTAGACCATGTTATATGTATTCGAGTCGGAACTTACAAAAACTCGAGTTAATTAATTAGATTCGATCCTCTTGTACTGAGAATGGTCTATAACGGCTCCAATTAAGCTTTTACTTCTTGATTAAGCCTTGTTGTGGCAAGGGTTGACTATAATAGCTTCGATTAAGCTTTTACTTCTTAATTTACTCTTTCTAATAGGAGATACGACCATGTTATATGTATTCGATTCGGAACTCTATGAAAATTCGGGTTTATTTGTTAGATTCGAGCCTTTTGTACTGAGAATTTGCTGTAACAGCTCCGATTAATCCTTTACTTCTTGATTAAGTCTAGTTAATAGGAGATAAGACCATGTTGCATGTATTTGAGTCGAAACTCTATGAAAACTCGGGTTGATTGATTAGATTCGTGCCTTTTATACTAAGAATTGGCTATAACAGCTCCGATTAAGCTTTTACTTCTTGATTAAGTCTTTTAATAGGAGATAAGACCATTTTACATGTATTCGAGTCGGAACTCTATGAAAACTCAAGTTTATTGATTAGATTCAGTCCTCTTGTATTGAGTATTGTCTATAATGACTCTCATTAAGCTTTTACTTCTTGATTAAGCCTTGTTGTAGCAAGGATTGACTATATTAACTCCGGTTAAGCATTTACTTCTTGATTAAGTCTTGTTAATATTAGATAAGACCAAGTTATATGTATTCGAGTCGTAAATCTACAAAAACTCGAGTTTATGGATTAGATTCGAGCTTTTTGTACTGAGAATTGGCATAATAGATCTGGTTAAGCATTTACTACTTGATTAAGTCTTGTTGTAGCAAGGATTTACTATAATAGGTCCAATTAAACCTTTATTTCTTGTATGGGTCTTGTTAATAAGAGACAAGACCACGTTATATCCATTCGAGTCGGAACTCTATGAAAACTCGGGTTTATTGATTAGATCCGAACATTTTGCATTGAGAATTGGCTATAATAGCTCCCATTAAGCATTTACTTCTTGATTGAGTCTTGTTAATAGGAGATAAGACCATGTTATATGTATTCGAGTCGGAACTTCCAAAAACTCCGGTTTACTGAAAAGATTTTGATGCGAAATCTTTATCGGTTACAGTGGAAGGCTGTTTTGACGAGCGGAAGCAAACAACACTTAGCTAAAAAGGAATCGAATAGTATGGTTAGAAACTGACAGGAACTGATAGCAACAGTTCGATACAACAACAATAATGGATAGCGGCATGCGCACGAGACAGGAACTGATAACAATAGTTCGATACAGCAACAAGACAGGAACTGGCCGAGCGGAAATGACTTGGAACAGGCAACTCCAAACAGCGGCACTTGAAAACAGCAGGTTTCGGTCTGATGCCAATGGAAACAGGAAGCAAGCTTCAGACAATCGAACAACAATTGATGTGAACTCCCGATCAAGTACAATCCTGTATCGAAAGCAAAAGGAATGTCGAAACAGTACAGGAAATAGGTGTATATCGAACTAGACCTACAATTCAATAAGGTGATTTCTTCTCAAGCCCTATTGAGAATCGATCGGATTAAAATTCGAAAACGCGTCGAATAACCAAATTTTGGAACAAAACTCGTCCAAGTCTTTTAAACAATACATAATATGTTTTCTTGATGATTCAATAATCTCCTTGATTACAACCCAAACATGACTACTTATAGGTAAGAGTATCCTGACAAGATTACTTAAAATATTATAAAATAAGATCACATGATCTTAAAATAAAGGAAAAGGCAATAAAAGAGGTACTCCACGCCACTTGCAAACAAAAAGGAATAAAGGGTGGGTTTTGTCTCCAAGGTACTATTCTTCTCCACATGCATGCCGTGAATCAGTCATTTCTTTATTATCTTATCTTCACCAACTTGGTCCCAACATGATGCAAGTTGCCACGTTTAAGTTATTCCCAGTCCGATCACCAAGGTTACTCCAGGTCTCGTATTCGTTTTCTCGCCTAAGTATGTCGGAGTATGTTCAAGGTGCTTTACGTCAATCCTCACTTCGTCTTCATCGCTTGGAGTAGTTGGTTTCGTATCATTCCCTCCTTCTTTAAAAGGAATTGTCCTCAATTCCGAAATTCCATTGTCATCGAGATATGGAGATAAATCACCTATGTTAAAAGTAGCATGCACCCCATAATCACCCGGAAGTTCTAACTTGTATGCATTGTCGTTCACTTTCGAAACTACTTTAGACGGTCCCTCAGCTCGTGGCATTAACTTGTTCTTACGCTTACTCGGAAATCGCTCTTTCCTCAAATGCACCCAAACTAAATCCCCAACTTCGAATAATCTCGGTTTTCTTTGTTTGTTCAACTTTATTTTGTAAGTCTCGATTATCTCCTTGATTCGATTACGTACTTGCTCATGTAATTTTATCATTGACTTCAGCTTTGACTCCACATCCTTATGCACCAATTCGTCACTCGGTAATGGAATTAGATCTAACGGCATGTAAGGATTCAGCCCGTAAACTACTTCAAATGGAGAGTGCGCCATGGCATGAGTAGGAGAACGATTATAAGAAAACTCCGCATGTGCAAGCTTCAAATCCCAATCCTTTTCTGTCTTGCTCACAAGACCACGTAATAAAGTGAGAAAAGTTATGCTCTCGACGAGAAACGCACACTTTTCTTTCTTTCCATAAAGCCTTTGATACCTAAGAGTCTCGAATACTTGCCGTAGATGCTCGAGATGCTCCTCCATCGACCGACTATAAACAAAAAAAATCATCCAAATAAACAACCACAAATCTGCCCAAAAATATCTTAAGTACTTCGTTCATCAAATGCATGAAAGTACTCGGGGCATTCGTAAGTCCAAATGGCATGACGGTCCAGTCATACAGCCCATGTGATACGGGGTTGACAAGTCCAAGGGAAGAAGACGAGGTGATGATCGACGTAAGCAACCATGCAACATACTTGGGCGAGAAAATGAGACACGGAGTTACCTTAATAACCGGACTTGGGGTAACTTAAACAATAGGTAACTTGCATCTTGGGGGAAGGGGGCCCAAGTGGTAAAAGAATAAAAGAATTTCAGCATATTTTATTAGAAAGGCAACAGGATTCTCGGCAACATGCTGTGTGAAAAAACGGCTATCTGCTTTCAACTTGGAGACAAGGCCCAGCTTTTACTTTTGTCAGCAAGTGACATGAGGAACCTTTTTATTATCTTTTCTTATTTTAAACCCAGTTTCTAATAATTTAAGATTATCTTGTCAGGCTCTTGTCAGGCAACTTTTGCCTATAAATAGGGCGATGAAGTTGTAATGAAGAAAATTATTGAATGTTAAAGAAATAAGAATACACTTTGTGTTTTATCTTGGTGAATGCTTTTCATCAAAACCTGATTTTTATTCGACGCGTTTTCGAGTATTAATCTGATTGATTCTCAATAGGTCTTGAGAAGAAATCACTTTATCGAGTTATAGGTCTAATTCGATAAAACAACTTTTTCTGTTCTGTTTCGATATTCTTTTTCGATACAGTGTTATACTTGTTCAGTTTATCGTATCAAGAGTTGTTCGATCGTTCGAACTTGTTTCCTATTTTCAATTCACATCCGACCGAAACTTGCTGTTTCGAGTGGCGCGGTTTGGAAATTGCCTGTTCCGAGTCATTTCCATTCGACCAGTTCCTGTCTTATTGCTGTATCGAGTTGCTGTCATCATTTCCCGCCGCGTGCGCTGCATCACCGGTGTTATTCTTTATGAGCGACATTACCGATTCGGCACGTTTCTTGCCGATATCTTCCTCTCATCAAAACAGCTTCCTGCTGTATCGATACCGAATTAGGATCACCATCGAGAATTCGTATCATAAGTGGCATCGGAGCCCAAGTTCTTGATCTTTGGCATTATGGATCTCAACGACGCTGATTTCTTGGCAAAACTTCGTGACGCATTGCGTGATGTACCAGAACAACGCGACCAGCGTTGGCAACCTAGGCGTGGTGACTATGAGCGACCCTCATGCCATGTCGAAGAATTCAAGGTTAATGAGCTTCCAGAGTTCGTTGGCGGGACAGACCCAGAAGTTTACTTGGAATGGGAACGTAAGATTGACTGCATGTTCGAGTTTAAAGACCTTGACTATGAGAAAAGGTGTAAGTATGCAATTCTCAAGTTGGGGAAAGGAGCTTCACTTTGGTACGAAGGAATTAAAACACGAAGAGCTCGTGCGAGGAAAGAAAAGATCCGTTCGTGGGCGTCATTAAAAATAAAACTTCGTAAAAGATATGTACCAACATCACACCGGTTGTCCTTGTACAGGAAGATTGCAGATCTCATGCAAGGAAAGCTGAATGTCACTGAATACATTGAGGAGTTAGAGAATCTGACCTTAATGGGAGAAGTAGAGGAAAACGAGGAGCAGAAGATGTCGCGATTCTTGTGTGGCTTGAACCGAAGCATAGCTAACTTGGTGGAACTATATCCATACGAGGATTTCGATACATTATGTGGGCTATGTGTGAAGTTAGAAGCTCAAAACAGGATGAAGTTGTATAAACCCGAGTTTCCAATCAAATTTAGAAACCCAAGTGGCGGTTCTAGTTCAACTACCAAGGCAACTGTACCGACTCCGGTCCCTGTTGTGATTCCTAAGACCCCCTATATACTGAAGGAGACGATTTTGGCTAAAGTAATATGTTTCAAATGTCAAGGGTTCAGGCATTATCAAAATGCTTGTCCGAACAAACGAGTGGTGACACTAAGGGAAGCTGTCACGATCTAAGACGAATTGTTGGTTGAGGATGAAAGAGAAAGACTAGGTGATGTATTTGATTTCAACACGGAGGATGAAGAAGGAGAAGAATGTGAGGCTTACGATGCTCCGAATTATGATACAGCCTTGGCCCTTCGCACTTTTCAAGCCAAGTCGGTTCCGAGCGAGTCAGAACAACGGGACCAAATATTCCATACGAAGTGTCAAGTTGGAGATAAGTGTAGGTTAATTATCGACGGAGGGAGTTACAGCAACATAGCTTCGAGTGAAATGGTGACGAAGCTTGGACTAACCACCACCGCCCACCCTAAGCCATATGCTTTACATTGGCTTGATGACGAAAGTAAGGTGAGGATTTCGAAGCAAGTTCGGGTCGGATTGGCAATGGGTTCTTATCGTGATGAAATATTATGTGATGTGATTACGATGGATGCTTGTCACGTACTTTTGGGACGTCCTTGGTTATTTGATAGGGATGTTTTGCATCGGGGTAGGAGCAACAAATACGAGTTGCGAGACAAGGGAAAGAAGATCGTGCTGAAACCGATGTCTCCTCAGGCTATCCGTTCCATGAGTGCCAAACGAGGGGAAAAACCGAACCTCACCATGTTCGCTAGCGAGAGGGAAGTTGAACACGTTATGGAGAGTGGTGAGCGTGTTTACATGCTTGTGATAAAGGAGACTTGAGATGATTTCGTGGTAGCAAAGAACGAGGATACAGTGGCCGACTTATTACATGAGTTCGCAGACGTCTTCCCTGAAGAATTGCCATTGGGTTTGCCGCCAATCCGTGGAATTGAGTATCAAATCGTCCTTATACCAGGCACACCTCTTCTGAATAAGGCTGCCTATAGGTGTAATCCCGAGGAAACGAAGGAACTTCAGAAGCAGATTGAAGAACTAATGAGCCACGGGTATGTTCGAGAAAGTTTAAGTCCACGTGCGGTTCCGGTCCTACTTGTTCTTAAGAAGGATGGTTCTTGGCGGATGTGTATCGATACCCGGGCCGTAAATAACATAACAATCAAGTATCAATTCCCGATACCAAGGTTTGATGATATGTTGGACGAGCTACATGGCTCGGTGGTCTTTTCTAAAATTGATTTGCGAAGTGGCTATCACCAGATTCGTATGAGGGAGGGAGATGAATGGAAGACGACTTTCAAAACTAAGCATGGGCTGTATGAGTGGACCGTCATGCCATTTGTACTTACGAATGCCCCGACTACTTTCATGCGTTTGATGAACGAAGTACTTAAAGGCATTTTTGGGCAGATTTGTGGTTGTTTATTTGGATGATATTTTGGTTTATAGTCGGTCGGTGGAGGAGCATCTCGGGCATCTGCGGCAAGTATTCGAGACTCTTAGGTCTCAAAGGCTTTATGGAAAGAAAGAAAAGTGTGCGTTTCTCATCAATAGCATAACTTTTCTTGGCTATGTTGTTTTGAAGGATGGAGTATCGGTTGATCAGGATAAAATTGAAGCTATTAAGTCGTGGCCTACACCCAAAACCATAACTGAAGTTAGATCGTTCCACGGTCTTGCCTCTTTTTATCGAAGGTTTATTCGAGATTTCAGCACCATAACGAGTCCGATAACTGAGTGTTTAAAGAAGGGTACGTTTGTGTGGAGCAGGGCTGCCCAAGGGGCATTTGAAAAATTGAAGGCAAGGTTATGTGAAGCACCTATCTTGGCATTACCCGATTTTGCACAACCGTTCGAGGTGGAGTGTGATGCTAGTGGAGTTGGTATTGGGGCGGTCCTCATTCAAGGCCGGTGACCCATTGTGTACTTTTTGGAGAAGTTGAGTGGAGCTCGACTCAACTATTGCACTTACGACAAGGAGTTCTACGCCATAGTGAGAGCTCTTGATCATTGGAGCCATTACATTCGGCCGAAACATTTTATTCTGCATTCGGACCATGAATCTTTACAGTATATTAATGGGTAGCAGAAGTTGAGTCCCAAACATGCGAAGTGGGTGGAATTCTTGCAATCATTTCACTTTTCATCAAAGTATAAGGACAGTAAGAGCAATGTGGTGGCTGATGCGCTGTCTAGGCGGTATGCCTTACTCTCTACCCTTAATGTTCGATTGCTTGGATTCGTACAGTAAAAGAATATTATGACAGTGATGCGGATTTTGGCGAAACCTTCGCCCTTTGCAAATCTGGACCGATGGGAGAATTTTCGATACAGGAAGGCCTTCTTTTTAAGGAAAATCGTCTTTGTCTACCCAGGCACACGATTCGAGAATTACTGGTTCGAGAGGCTCACGGGGGAGGTTTGGCTGGCCACTTTGGTTCGGACAAGACATTAGATGTGCTTAAAGAATATTTTTATTGGCCAAAGATGCAGGGGGATGTCAATAGTATAATTAGTAAGTGTGTGATATGCCATATTGCGAAGAGTTCGTTCAAACCAGGAATATACACATCTTTACCGATTCCGGAGAGGCCATGGGAAGATGTCTCGATGGATTTCATTGTTGCTTTGCTGAGAACCCAACGAGGTAATGATGCGATTATGGATGTGGTCGATCGTATTTCAAAGATGGCTCATTTTGTTTCGTGTCACAAAACGGATGATGCGAGTAATGTTGCTGACTTGTATTTTCGAGAGGTGGTACGATTGCATGGAGTTCCAAAAACTATTGTTTCGGATCGGGACTCGAAGTTTCTGAGTTACTTTTGGAACACATTGTGGAGAAAGGTGGGAACCAAGCTTTTGTTTAGTACTTCGCATCATCCTCAAACAGACGGACAAACCAAAGTGACTAATCGAACACTGGGAACGCTGTTGCGAGGCTTGGTGAACAAAACATAAAAGGATTGGGATTTGAAGCTCGCACACGCGGAGTTCGCATATAATCGCTCTCCTACTCATGCCACAGCGCATTCTCCATTCGAAGTAGTTTACGGCCTAAATCCTTACATACCGCTAGACTTAATTCCATTACTAAGTGACGAACTGGTGCATAAGGATGCGGAGTCAAAACTGAAATCGATGATGAAATTACACGAATAGGTGCGTGACCGAATCAAAGAGATAAATGAGGCATACAAAAGGAAGTCGAGCAAGCAAAGAAAACCGAGATTATTTGAGGTTGGAGATTTAGTTTGGGTACATTTGAGAAAGGAGCGATTTCCGAGTAGGCGTAAGAATAAGCTAATGCCACGAGCCGAGTGGCCATTTAAAATAGTTGCGAGGGTAAACGACAATGCTTACAAGTTAGAACTTCCGGGAGATTATGACGTGCATGCTACTTTCAACATAGGTGATCTATCTCCTTATATTGATGACGCGGGATTGCAGAATTGAGGATAATTCCTTTTAAAGGGGGAGGGGATGATACGGGGTTGACAAGTCCAAGGGAAGAAGACGAGGTGATGATCGACGTAAGCGACCATGCAACATACTTGGGCGAGAAAATGAGACGCAAAGTTACCATAATAACCGGACTTGGGGTAACTTAAACAATAGGTAACTTGCATCTTGGGGGAAGGGGGCCCAAGTGGTAAAAGAATAAAAGAATTTTAGCATATTTTATTAGAAAGGCAACAGGATTCTCGGCAACATGCTGTGTAAAAAAGCGGCTATCAGCTTTCAACTTGGAGACAAGGCCCAGCTTTTACTTTTGTCAGCAAGTGACATGAGGAACCTTTTTATTATCTTTTCTTATTTTAAACCCATTTTGTAATAATTTAAGATTATCTTGTCAGGCTCTTGTCAGGCTACTTTTGCCTATAAATAGGGCGATGAAGTTGTAGTGAAGAAAATTATTGAATGTTAAAGAAATAAGAATACACTTTGTGTTTTCTCTTGGTGAATGCTTTTCATCAAAACCTGATTTTTATTCGACGCGTTTTCGAGTATTAATCCGATTGATTCTCAGTAGGTCTTGAGAAGAAATCACTTTATCGAGTTATAGGTCTAATTCGATAAAACAACTGTTTCTGTTCTGTTTCGATATTCTTCTTGTTTTCGATACAGTGTTATACTTGTTCAGTTTATCGCATCAAGAGTTGTTCGATCGTTCAAATTTATTTCCTACTTTCAATTCACATCCGACCGAAACTTGTTGTTTCGAGTGGCGCGGTTTGGAAATTGCCTGTTCCGAGTCATTTCCATTCGACCAGTTCCTGTCTTGTTGCTGTATCGAGTTGCTGTCATCATTTCCTGCCGCGTGCGCATACCGTCAGCCGGTGTTATTGCTGTAGCGAACTGTTGTTACCAGTTCCCGACAGTTTCTTGCCGATAGCTTCCGTTCATCAAAACAGCTTCCTGCTGTATCGATACCGAATTCGCATCACCAGCGAGAATTCGCATCACCATGCTTAGTTTTGAAAGCCGTCTTCCATTCATCCCCCCCGCATACGAATCTGGTGATAGCCACTTCGCAAATCAATTTTAGAAAATACCACCGAGCGATGTAGCTCGTCTAACATATCATCAAGCCTTGGTATCGGGAATTGATACTTGATCGTTATGTTATTACGGCCCGGCTATCGATACACATCCGCCAAGACCCATCCTTCTTAGGAAGAAGCAGGACCGGAACCGCACATGGACTTAAACTTTCTCGAACATACCCGCGGCTCATTAGTTCTTCAATCTGCTTCTGAAGTTCCTTTGTTTCCTCGGGATTACACCTATAGGCAGCCTTATTTAGAAGAGGCGCGCATGGTATAAGGTCGATTTGATGCTCAATTCCACGGATTGGCGGCAAACCCGACGACAATTTTTCAGGGAAGATATTCGCGAACTCATGTAATAGGTCGACCACTATATCCTCGTTCTTCGCTACCACGAAATCATTTCGAGTCTCCTTTATCACCAGCATGTAAACACGCTCACCACTCTCCATAGCGTGTTCAACTTCCCTCTCGCTAGCGAACTTGGTCAGGTTCGGTTTTTCCCCTCGTTTGGCACTCATGGAACGGATAGCTTGAGGAGACATCGGTTTCAACACGATCTTCTTTCCCTTATCTCGCAACTCGTATTCGTTTCTCCTACCCTGATGAAAAACATCCTTATCAAATAACCAAGGACGTCCCAAAAGTACGTGACAAGCATCTATCGGAATCACATCACATAATATCTCATCTTGATAGGAACCCATTGCCAATCCGACCCGAACTTTCTTCGAAACCCTCACCTTACTTCCGTCATCACGCCAATGTAAAGCATATGGCTTAGGGTGAGCGGTGGTGGTTAGTCCAAGCTTCGTCACCATTTTACTCGAAGCTACGTTGGTGCAACTCCCTCCGTCTATAATTAAACTACACCACTTATCTCCAACTTGACACTTCGTATGGAATATTTCGTCCCGTTGTTCTGACTCGCTCAGAACCGACTTGGCTTGCAAAGTGCAAAGGACCAAGGCTATATCGTAATTCGGAGCATCGTAAGCCTCACATTCTTCTCCTTCTTCGTCCTCCATGCTGAAATCAAACACATCACCTAGTCTTTCCTTTTTGTCCTCAACCAACAATTCGTCTCGGATCGTGACAGCTTCCCTTAGTGTCGCCACTCGTTTGTTCGGACAAGCATTTTGGTAATGCCCGAACCCTTGACATTTGAAACATCTTACTTTAGCCAAACTCATCTCCTTCGGTACGTAGAGGGCCTTAGGAATCACAACAGGGACAGGAGTCGGTACAGTTGCCTTAGTAGTTGAACTAGAACCGACACTTGGGTTTCCAAATTTGACTGGAAACTCGGATTTATACAACTTCATCCTATTTTGAGCTTCCAACTTCACACATAGCCCGCATAATGTATCGAAGTCCTCATATGGATACAGTTTTACCGAGTTAGCTATGCTTCGGTTCAAGCCACACAAGAATCGCGACATCTTCTGCTCCTCATTCTCCTCTATTTCTCCCATTAAGGTCAGATTCTCAAACTCCTCAATGTATTCACTGACATTCAACTTTCCTTGCATGAGATCTGCAATCTTCCTGTACAAGGACAACCGCTGTGATGTTGGTACATATCTTTTACGAAGTTTTCTTTTTAATGAATCCCACAAACGGATCTTTTCCTTCCCCGCACGAGTTCTTCGTGTTTTAATTCCTTCGTACCAAAGTGAAGCTCCATTCCCCAACTTGAGAATTGCATACTTACACCTTTTCTCATCGTCAAGGTCTTTAAACTCGAACATGCGGTCAATTTTATGTTCCCATTCCAAGTAGACTTCGGGGTCTATTCTGCCAATGAACTCTGGAAGCTCATTAAACTTGAATTCTTCGACATGGCATGAGGGTCGCTCATAGTCACCACACCTAGGTTGCCAACGCTGGTCGCGTTGTTCTGGTACATCACGCAATGCGTCATGAAGTTTTGCCAAGAAATCAGCGTCGTTGAGATCCATAATGCCAAAGATCAAGAACTTGGTCTCCGATGCCACTTATGATGCGAATTCTCACTGATGATGCGAATTCGTTATCGATACAGCAAGAAGCTGTTTTGACGAGCAGAAGCAAATCAGCAAGAAACTGTCAGGAAATGGTGACAGCAGTTCGATACAGCAACAGGGCAGGAACTTGGCCGAATGTAAAAGACCAGGTAACCTCCAAACAGCGAAACTCGAAACAGCACGTTTCGACCGGATGCTAATTGAAAAGCAAGAAGACAAGTTCGAAGGATCGACCAATACTTGATGCGAAATCCCGAACAAGTACAAGCTGTTTCGTATTGTGGATATGAGTTCATAACGGTTTGGGTTATACTATTTGGTTTTGTATGTGATCGAAGTGTCGTTGAACCGTTGAGATCGATTGGTTGGTTATGTTGGTTATTGATTGTTATCGAACTTGTTGTTTATCAAATTACTTCAATAGGTTGAGATTATTGATCGGTGATTATAACCGTATGTTGCGGTCGTGTTCGAGTATGTTAGTGAATTGCATGGGTCAGGGCCAAGGAGCTTGTAGATGAGGCAATGAGATTTGTAGCGGCTTCATCATCGTCGTATCGGTATCGAGGCAAGTTATTACTTGCTCAGTTCTAATGTTTAATGAATGGTTTCAGTTTCATTTGGTTTATAATGCATATAGCAATGATTATTACTGCAAATTCTGGAGATTTGGATTATATGTTGTCTTTACGATTCTGGGAGTTAAATCATAATATATATGCTTTATCTCGGTTATTGGCATATTCAGGTATCAAGGTTACGTTGCGATAAATATGAGGATAAGAATATCTATAGTTCATGGTACGTTTAGATCGCCGAACATTGAGGATAATCGCCGGTGATGATTTGACATCGAGAATTCTCCTGAAGGACTCGGGACAAGTATCTTAGTTTGATTCGGTTTAGTGTTGATGTTGTTGATCATGCAGGTTGTCATTCATGTTGCTGAACATGAAGTTGTCCTAGTTGTGTCATCATAGTTTCATTCGTGTTTTGATTCATATGTTGTTCATCTTGATGAACATATTAAGTTGCATATGTATATGCATAATTGTATTGTTTATGTTGTGTTGATCCTGTGAGATCATGTGATCTATGCCGAGGGTGCTGGATCGGATGTCCACCATACTTTGGTCCGACGGGATCATCGTGGGGATCTATGCTGAGGGCGCTGCATCATTGGACAGGTTTTCCACTATGTTTTGGTCCGACGGGATCATCATGGGGATGTATGCTGAGGGTGCTGGATCGTTGGATTACCCATTGCTGTGTTGATGGAATCATGTGGATTCGCATCATTGTTATTATCATATGTTATTGTGCATATGTATATTATTTGTTATCCATTTCTAGTAGGATCATCCGGGATCTATGCTGAGGGCGCTGGATCATGGGATTTCCATCGAGTATACACTGTTGTTATTGTGTTGAGTATATTGATGTTGTCATATGAGTATGCATTTGTAGGTCTTGTGTTAGGACCGTTCCCGTATGTTGCATTGATCTAACCTCGGGTTAGACTGACATGATTGTCGTGGCATTTCATATCTTGAGGTATGTTCCGTATTTCATTTGGTATTTGTCTTTTGATGGGAAATCGGTTATCGTCTTGGGATTTGATGATGCTATTCAATAGATCGTATTGGTCAGAACTGGTATATTTCCGTATCGTGAGTTGGTGATGATAGTTTGAGAATCTTGAGTATTGTTTGAGGTACAATACAGATATTATGTTCGAATGTATTGGTTAATCGAGTACGAGATGTGAAATGTGATAATGGTTATTCTGTTGAGAATTATTTGAGTAAGTAAAGTTACTACGATAAGATTATAGTGGTCGTATTCTTATTTTGTATTCTCATTGGTATGTAATTATTAATGTGATGTGACGGTTATCATTGTTGGATATTATGGCTGACCCCTTCGTGGGCTTTCTTTTTAGGTTCTTGAGATATCGAGCTTGTAGTGGTCGTCGAGAGATGAGCTTCCCGGAGGATACTGGCTAGGGCATGTAATTGTGTATTGAGTTTCCTGATCAGTTGTTGTATTCGCTGCTAGAGTATTTTAAATTGTTTGTCTTTTCCACCGCGTGAGTATTTTTGGCCTTTTGGTATCTGGTAACTTAGGTTACTTTGGCAACCATTTTCTAAACTATTTTGTCGGTACGTGTAAGGGATAGCTTAACGTATGTTTTCAAAACTGTTGATTTCTGGCATTTTAGGCCTTGTCCTTTCAAACGAGATTTTATGACGGTTTTGATAAACAGATTTTATATAGTCTTCAAATGTTTTAAAGATAGTACCGTCGTTGGCCTCTTGGGCATTTGTAAATGTTTGCGAAAATTTCTTTTAGCCTTGTGGGTTCCATTCTGGTGCCCACGGCGCTGTTATATTCCTAGAAGGATCTGGGGGTGTTACAAAATATGGTATCGGAGCTTCGGTTGAGAAAACCTAGGCAGTCGGGTCGAGTTGGGTCGTGTTTTGTCGCTTCATTCGAGTTATCGATTGACAAATATTAGAGCCGTGAGTTTTTTTTGTTCACTCGGGCTTGTGCGTCACGTGATTTACCAGTGTAGTACTGGGGTTGTTGCAAACTTTTCCTAACAGTGTTAACGTGTTTCTTCGGATAGAGCTGTGTTGTGTTCACGAGTTGAACTGATTTTGCAAAACATATGTTTTGAAAATGTCTGTACCGAGTATTTTCTAGAGTCGAGGCATGTGCCAGTATCACGGGGAATCGTCGGCTTCACGATCTGTATGTATTTGGATTTTTGAATTGCATTAATATTTATTGTCGTTCTAAGTTGATATGCTTTGAGATTCAGCAGAATATTATGCGTTACAGTATGAGATGACAGAGTTGGGACAGGATCGATAATCTTGAGACATTATGATTTTGGAAATCAGTATGTTGGTTAGTTTTGGAACGGAATTGTGTATTCGGGAGAAGGACTGTGGATTGTTGAGGTTGGTCTTTCTCAACGTGGTGTATTACGTAGTCATGTTAGTTCATTTTGTGATATATGAACTGTTTTTGAGCACTTGAAAATGATACTTTTCAAAATGAATGTTTTACGGGTGTTTTACCGTAAATGATTTTTGGGCCGAAACCCAATTGATTTTGAAATAGTTTTATAACTCAGGACTTGGGGTCCAAAAGAGTTTTCTACTTTATGAATTTCTTGTAACGTGGAACGGGGTATGGGTTGAGACCCTAATATTTAAAAAAAAAAGGCCTTTCTGTTTTCTAAAAAAAACTCCTGAGATTTGTAAAACACTTTACCAATCGTTGATGCATTTTATTACTACCTTTCGGGGTTTTAATTTATTGGTTCAAATGAAACTTCTCGAGTAATCTTTCGCTGTGTTGATTTGTTTCAATGTTTTGTCATAGCATAGTTGAGGTAATCCAGGATGGGATAATGGTCGACGTTGCGAGCCATATGTGGATAAAGGAGTTTTTTGTCGGATTCTATGCATTAAGATTTAGGAACTCTATCGTTTCCCGATGGAATGTCAGTGAAATTAGTGACGAACCGAATTGGTATACATGAGTATGGATGTGGTCAATCATTTACATAGTTTTCATTTTAAAACTTCAAAATCGTGTGGATTCCAAGGACACTATTATTAAATACTTGGCATTAGCGAACCAGTTTAATTTTTCGAAAATTGATTTTGTGGTCTTACCAATATTTATGTTTTGAGATTTGAAATTTTTGAAAGAACTTTCGAAAATTTGTCGTCGTGACAAGATTATATGATTTCAAACTGGTTTTGAAAATGTGATTGATGTACATAGGCATTTAGTGCATAATGCATATTGTGGTGAAGTTTTGAGTGGGACTCACAAACTGGATAACACACTAATGGTACTCTGGAAAGAGATCCGAACTCTAGTGTGATAGTTTGGTTATCCAGGGAAAAATCGATTGATTTATCGGATAAGAGAAATATGTTGCGTGTTGTAGATTCATGCACAGGATGTAATTTTGGAACTTTGGATTTCGTGAAATCGGGACATATGTACTATGTGATTCCATTGGTATGGTAGTAGCGCGATTCTACCATAGCAACTTTGAATGATTTCTTTGTAAGTGTAGGTTTGGGGATGGTGACCCCATACTGGTTGTTTTGGATATTGAGTAGTCGTTCCCACTCCATGTATGATTTGGTATGTTCGTCGATTTGCGATTGGTCCGTATGCCGAGGGGTATGTTCACCAATAGGGTATGTTTATTGAGATCCACTGTATGTGATTGGTGTGTCGTTTTGAGAACTTTATCCATTTGTATATCGATTTCCGTGGTTATGTGTTGATCAGGTTGGAGCTTACCGTGTAAAGGTATTCTCGATTTTCGTTGACCGTTCATTGGTAATATTGGAGTTTATCATGATGATGATATTCTCGATTGTGTTTTGACCTCTGGTTGGTCATATTGGAGTTTATCATGTTGATGATATTTTCGATTATGTTTTGACCTCTAGTTGATCATATTGGAGTTTATCATGTTGATGATATTCTCGACTGTGTTTTGACCTTTGGATTGGTCGTATTGAAATTGATCATGTCGATGATATACTCGGTTGATTTGTTGGTTGATCATTGTTAATGATCGTATGAGCGTTCGAATTTTGTGCCGATGTTTTGGGATTTGTGTTGTTGATTTGGGCAGTCGTTTCACAGATGTATCGTGCATCATTGATTTTTAGCAGGATTTGGACTTGATTGTGTAATCAGGCAGACAGGATTTGACACGGATAGATTATGTCATCCTAAGATTATATATTTTTTGTTGAGCTTCATGGATTGTGAATGTAAGCGTATTGAGGCTTTACAGTGAAGTCACTTGCTAGTATCTCATGAGATCGTCGACTTTGCGCATTTGTAAGTGTACTGTTTTGGTTATTCGTTAATGATGATGATTGATCATTGTTGTAATGGTTTCGGAATGTTTTGGTTGAATGGTTTGTTTGTTTCTTTACGGCAAATTGCAAGTTTCGAGGACGAAACTTATTTTAAGTGGTGTAGTATGTAATATCCGGAATTTCTACTACTGTGGTTTAATATTATTTTATCCGAGTTATGTTGTACAACGTGGAATCTGTACAGTATGGATAAAATAAATGAAGGACCGAAAGATCTGTATTGGTATAATTGTCGTACTTAGTCGACAATTGCATTGAGGATATAGTGGATCGTGTATACGTATCCAATATGTCTAGATGGACAGGAACAATTGGATTTGGCTAAGTATAGAGACCTTAACGTACGTTAAGATTTTGAGATAACGTACGCTAAGTTGCTAGTGTTGCGTACGTTATGGCCAAGGCATTACATACATAACCTAGGGAATCAGACAGGACGAGCTGTGGTCGGCAGGTGGGACCCCATGTCGGCAGCTTTCGGTGCGGATGTGGACAGGCGAGTCAACCCGGACCATTACGTACGCTAAGGATGGATGATTACGTACATTAACGATCATGTTACTTGTAACACCCCCAAAATCTCTCGAGGTATTACAGTGCCGTGAACCCCACGTGGGACCCACAAGGCTAGTTAGAAAAATAGGCAATTTAAGAAAATTGCGATAAAACATTAAGTTTAAGGTTTACATAACGTGAGTCGAAGGATTAAAGGAAAAATGTAATTCGAAGTCCAATTATTACACAACAAAGGTTTTCAAAAGAAAACAAATTTATTTCAATTTAAGCAGCGGCTAGAGAATAATTCCAACACCGCTCAAGTCTGACCGGACCCCTCCGGAATGTCCTGCACATGATGAACAATTTTACCTAGTACGACGAATCATACCAGGTAACCAGGGTCAGAGAATGCATACCAAATAACAGCTACTAACAACGATATACGCCATTTTTACAATCACAGTATCTAGTAATCAACATAGAATATTTCATCACTCGACCGACGTTGTCTCTCTCTTTTATCACATAATCCCCAAGGTCGCAACCAAGGGTCACAGAAGTATCCACATGGGAATACCCCGGAACATAGGCGCCCAATTCGGGTCTTACCCCCTAACACATTTCCATACGGGTACCATACAGGTTTTATCCCCAACACATCGGCCCATTTATAACATATTTCAGAGAAAGACAAACGTCGGCATTCATCAAAATGGCACATACGCACAAACGGTATAACATTAATATTAGAAAATTCTCGAGCAAGATTTCACTTGCTTGTGATCTGATAGTAGGTGCTTTGTGATAAACGGAGTCCCAACGCCCGCTCGAGCTTAACCTAGCCACGTAATATCTGGTTAACACCTCGTACAGATCATGATGAATAAAACTAGTCTCCCTTTCCTAATCGGATTCCTAGTGTAGTTTTAATTGTCGATATTAGTATCGTTTCTAAGTTCGTAAGTATTGTGTACCATTATTCCATTCAATCCTACAGTTAACATTAGATATATATCGATTTGCTCAACGCGATTATCCCTCTCATTTTCGGTTGTCGACAATGGATTATAGCATAATCGAATCTCATGCTTTCTAATTCTATTTTATATTCCGAATACTACGATCGACGGATTCTATTACACAACAACTTTGGTGGTTTGATATCCAATAATGATTTTACTATCGAATTGTTTTCCTTAGTTTACTAAGTGTCGAAAATCACAAGGTAAGGGTGGCTACAACAATGGATTATACGGTGACGGATCACTACGAATTCTCCTACAATTGATTCGTCAAATTTTACATTCCTAGTGATGTTTTGAAATAAAATTTCGTATGATAAATATGATTTGCATGAAACAAGACATATGAGAAACGATAACTCCGGTTACTACAATCCCATTAGAAAGGTTGTCTACGAAGGATGGCAAGAATCTACCCAATATCCGTAATCTAATAAATATATATAAGAGAACATCGAAGATATAACTCTAGGGATTGGTGGCTTACCTTATTGGAAGAAGAATAATGAAGAGAGTTGGAAAATCCACAAGAACTACGAGGAGAAACGAGAAGTGACTTGAACAACTTGGATAATCTTCACCGGAGCTCAAGAAACCACTTCCTCAGTGTTAATTCAAGTATATAAGAGGCTAAGAACCGAGTATAAGGCTAGGAATCTCTCTCAAGGGTGTTATCTTGTAGTGTTGGGTCGTGCAAATGAAGAAGGGAGTTGTCATTTTATAAACTTGATTTTGCTAACGTACGTTAATGATACAGGTGTTACGTACGTAAGGCATCTTACGTACGTAACAGTTCAATGACAACGTACGTAAAGACCGCCACTGCCCGAAATGTGCCTAAGTGTTACGTACGTTATATTTGGGACATAACGTACGTTACAAAGAGTTGACTCGTTTGTCCTCTAGCCCCCCGAAAGTAGCTCCGTCCGTGTCAAAGAAAGATTCTGGTCGGGAGACCGACTCACCCGTTACGTACGTAATATAACTACCTTAACGTACGTAACAATCGGAATGTAGCGTACGTTACGCATAAGTTGTAGCGCGTGTTAGACAAAACTCTAACGCGCGTTAGACATAAACTCTAGCGTGCGCTAGACATAAACTCTTTAGCCACATATCACATTCTAGCCATCTCGGGGTGACCATCCCTCCCACTCGTCAACAATTATCGGGGAACAAGACGTTGGCCACCGTCATATTCGCACCGACGATCGTCCCACGGCATCAAGGCGTGTCACCTCCGTTTTATTTACATCGCACAATTATATAGCACTCAATGAAATACATAAATAGAAATGACGTCACATTACAAAAATTCACACAGTACAAAGTAATCAAGCATGAAATACCAGAGGTATTACATATCACCCCCCTTAAAAATAGTTTCATCACGAAACTTAAGAAAATAACTCGGGATGACTCTCTTTCATGCTCGACTCGGTCTACCAAGTTGCTTTTTCCGCGCTGTGGTGCGACCACTGAATCTTCACGAAAGGTATGGCTTTATTTCTTAACATCTCCACACGCCGATCCAAAATGGCGATCGGTACCTCTCTAAAGGTAGCGTCATCGGAAATTTCCACTTCTTCGAAATTGAGCTTGTGACTCGGGTCATAGACATACTTCCTTAACTGGGAGACGTGAAAAACGTTATGCACTCCATCCAGATGCGGCGGTAGAGCTAATCGATATGCGAGCTTCCCCACCCGATCCAATATCTCAAACGGACCTATAAATCTCGGGCTTAACTTGCCCTTTTGGCCGAAGCACCGGATGCCCCGCATAGGTGATACTTTGACCCAAACATGATCCCTGACCGTAAATTCTAACGGTCGCTGTCGGTTTTCGGTATAAGATTTCTGCCGACTCTGTGCGGCTAGCATGTGCTTTCGAATGATAAAGATCTTCTTAATGGATTCCAGGATAGGATCTAACTCGGTAACCACTGTATGGGAGGCATCATCCCGGCATAACGGCAACTTGCATCTTCGCCCATACAGGGCCTCAAACGGTGCCATACCTATACTTGCACGCCAGCTGTTGTTGTATGAGAACTCCACTAATCCCAAATGTCTAGCCCAATCCTTACCCCAATCGAGCACACATGCCCTCAACATATCTTCCATGGTTTTAATTGTACGCTCGGTCTGTCCATCTGTCTGAGGGTGATAAGCCGTGCTAAAGTGTATTTGGGTCCCCATAGCTTTGTGGACGGCTTTACAAAAACGAGACACATATCTGGTGTCCCTATCCAAAATGATGGATGAGGGAACGCCATGTAGTCTTACGATCTCTCTGATGAAAATGACGGCCAGTTGCTCTGTCCCGGTTGTCTCTTGAATAGAAATGAAATGTGCCGATTTTGTCAATCGATCAACAATGACCCAAATTGTATCTTTTCCTCCCACCGCCGTAGGTAACTTAGTGACGAAATCCATTGATATGCTCTCCCACTTCCACTCCGGGATGGGTAGGGGTTGCATAATTCCGGCTGGTCTGCGGTGTACAATCTTTACTTGCTGGCACGTCATACATCGGGCGACGAACCTAGAAACTTCCCATTTCATATTCTTCCACCAAAAACTCTGTCGCAAATCTTTGTACATCTTGCTTGCTCCGGGGTGAATAGAATAGGGAGTGGAGTGCGCCTCCTTCAGTATAGTTTGCTTCAGCCCGTCATTCGGTGGAATACAGATCCTGTTCTTGAACCTCACCAATTCACCCTGAATCTTATAATCGGAAACATCTCCTTACTCGATTCTTGCACCAATCGCATGTAATTCAGGATCTTCCATCTGTGCTATATGTATCTCATCTAGTAAGGACGAAAGTATGTTGATTGAGCATAATTGTCCTTGCCTACATTGTATCCATACTTCGGTGTTGCTTCTCCTGATGTCTTGCTGCAGTTTGGGCTGAACTGTTATGCTGGATACCATTACCTCTTGTGTAGTTTTCCGACTAAGAGCATCGGCTACCACATTGGCTTTTTCGGGATGATAAGAGATTTCCACATCGTAGTCCTTGATTAGCTCCAACCAACGCCTCTGCCTCATGTTTAATTCTCTCTGGGTGAAGTTATATTTCAAACTCTTATGATCCGTGAAAACTTTGCAAGTAACTCCATAAAGATAGTGCCTCCAAATCTTGAGGGCATGCACCACTGCGGCTATCTCCAAGTCATGCGTCGGGTAATTTACTTCGTACGGCTTCAGTTGTCGGGATGCGTACGCAACGACTCTGCCATTCTGCATGAAGACACAACCTAGTCCGTGCTTGGATGCATCCGTGTATATAATGAATCCTTCTGTACCCTGCGGTAACACTAGTACTGGGGCAGTAGTTAGCCTACTCTTGAGCTCGTCGAAGCTCTTCTGGCAGTCTGCAGTCCATACAAATTTGGTGCTCTTTATCAGTAGGTTCGTTAATGGTCGGGCGATACAGGAAAAGGCCTCGACGAATCTTCGATAGTAACCCGCCAGTCCTAGGAAACTCCTAACATCTTTGACGTTCTTCGGCGGTTCCCAACTCGTTATTGTCTCGATCTTTTGTGGGTCGACCTTGACACCTGCTGCCGAGACAACGTGTCCGAGAAAAATTACCTCCGGCATCCAGAATTCGCACTTGGACAGTTTCGCATAAAGTTGGTGTTGCCTTAACACGCTCAGCACTTGCCTCAAATGTTCCTCGTGTTCCTGTCGGCTTCGAGAATATATCAGGATGTCGTCAATAAAAACCACCACGCATTTATCGAGGAAATCAATCAAAACTCTATTCATCAGTTCCATGAAAACGGCTGGGGCATTAGTCAACCCGGATGATACCACGATATACTCGTAATGCCCATACCTCGACCGAAATGCAGTCTTAGGTATATCTTCCTCCCGAATCCTCAATTGGTGATATCCGGACCGTAAATCGATCTTTGATAACACGACTGCCCCTTGTAATTGATCCAAGAGGTCATCAATTCTTGGTAGTGGATAACGATTCTTGATAGTAACCTTATTTAGCTCCCTGTAGTCAATGCACAAGCGTAGAGAGTTGTCTTTCTTCTTAACAAAAAGTACCGGCATGCCCCACGGCGAGGTGCTTGGGCGGATCAACCCTTTCTCCAACAGATCTTCGATCTGTATCTTTAATTCCTTCATCTCGGCCGATGCCATCCTGTAAGGAGCTTTGGAAATAGGTCTCGTCCCCGGCTCGAGTTCAATGGAAAGGTCAACTTCTCGGTGCGGTGGCGCCCTGGTAGTTCATCGGGAAAAACGTCTGGAAACTCATTCACCACCGGAATGCTTGTGATTGTAAGTTGTGAAGTATCCTCTCGAAGAACATAACACCAATAGTACTCACTTCGAGAGCTGCAGGAGGCTTCTGATGCGATAATACTGAGAGACCCTTTCGTACTAAAGTGTTCACGTCCGCTGATGACATGTGTGGTACCACCATGAGCCGAAATGGAAATAGTCAAGTGGTAGGTATCCAAGATCGTTCTGTGCAATGGCATTCAGTCCATACCTAATATGATATCTTCATTCTGGAGCAGAAAGACCATAAGATTAGCGGTCCAACTAAGATTGTTGATGCAGATCCAACAGTCTCGAACCCTTTGATCGCCGCCTAATCTACTACCCTCGGGTAGTTTAACAGTGAAGGGCTCACAAGGTACACAAACAAGATTTAAGCGTTCAACACATTCCACAGATATAAACGAATGGGTGGCTCCGGTATCAAATAGTACATGCATTGGCTGAGAGTTAAAAATAAGAGTACCTGATATAGCTGGCGCAGACTGACCATCCGTAGCCCTCAGCTCAAATACACGGGACGGCACTGACCCCGAAAAGGACGGGGTACCTCCGCCGCGCCCACGGCCTCGTCCGGCACCGTGTAGCGGTGGTTGGTTCTGGTGCGATGGAGATCGGTAGTTGGAAACAGCAGGCGTCCTAGGGGATTGCACAGAGCCTTGTTGACTTGGTTGGGAAGCTAGACTCTGAGTGGGATTGGCCCGCCAGCAGTAACGAGACATGTGTCCACTCTTTCCGCAAGTGAAACATTTGGTAGCTGTCTTCTGACACCGATCCTTAGTATGCCAGGTCACGCCACAATTGAAACAGTCCCTACGGTAAGGCCGATCAGATATACCCTTCTGTTGGTACGAAACCGCCGACTTAAAAGAAGATGCGGGCCCCGAATTCATTTTGTTGTTGCTCCCAGGCTGAACTGATGTCTTCTGCTTCTTCGAGTTATGCCCAATGTCGGTATTAACAACTGTACCGGCATATGCTGTGACTACGTCTTCATATGCCCTCAGGGTCGTGCAGTGAAATCCGGCAGCATAGCATTGTACATCCTCCGACAACCTCTGTGCAAGATGGCATATTCGTTGATCTTCTGATGGAACCATCTGGGAGATGTAACTTAGCTCGGTTCGGTAGGCCCGAATGATCTCTGGTACTGGCATGTTCTGAGGCCCAGCACTAAAAAAGTCTCGTGCGCGAGCGGTTCGGGCTGATCTGGGACAATACTCACTCCGTAGTAGTCGGGCAAATTCGGTCCACCCGATCACTCGGTCCTCTGGCCTGTAAGTCCTCCACCAACGTGCAGCAGTGTCACGGAGTTGATTAATCCCGAGCGGCACCTTCCGGTTTTCTGGGCATCCGATCACTTCGAAGGCAGTCTCCATTTCAGAAATCCAGTCGTCCACATGTTTCTCCCCTGTCCCGTCAAATAATGTTGGCCTAGCCTTCAGCATCTCTCCCAACCATCAATCTCTTCATGTGTTTTCTTCCACATTGATGACCGGTATCCGTTCCGCCTGATTGACCTGAGCAATTCCCATGGCGATAGCCTGGGCAAGGGCCTGAACAAAAGCTGGGTCCATGCCTCCCGGGTTGTTATTCTGGCATTCCGCCTCCTGATTGTTTTGATTAACTGGTGGCGGCTGGCCCCCAGCGGGATGGGTCTCGACAGTTTTCCCGTCTTTATTGTGGTTCGCGGCGGAACCCTGAGCGTCATTCACCACCCTCCTAGCTCCTCGGCGTACCATCACTGACGGTATTAATCTAAAGCCAGTTCCATACACGGTTTACAATTAAATGTAGTACATATATAGAAACACACATATCACTTACTTTGCATTCCCATGAGGAGCTTCGATCACTTGGGGTGTTGGACTTTGAAAAATTAGGAGAAATTTTATTCAAACGAGGAGTTTCGCTCTGATACCATTTTCTGTAACACCCCCAAAATATCTCAAGGTATTACAGTGCCGTGAACCCCACGTGGGACCCACAAGGCTAGTTAGAAAAATAGGCAATTTAAGAAAATCGCGATAAAACATTAAGTTTAAGGTTTACATAACGTGAGTCGAAGGATTAAAGGAAAAATGTAATTCGAAGTCCAATTATTACACAACAAAGTTTTTTCAAAAGAAAACAAATTTATTTCAATTTAAGCAGCGGCTAGAGAATAATTCCAACACCGCTCAAGTCTGACCGGACCCCTCGGAAATGTCCTGCACATGATGAACAATTTTACCTGGTACGCCGAATCATACCAGGTAACCAGGGTCAGAGAATGCATACCAAATAATAGCTACTAACAACGATATACGCCATTTTTACAATCACAGCATCTAGTAATCAACAGAGAATATTTCATCACTCGACCGACGTTGTCTCTCTCTTTTATCACATAATCCCCAAGGTCGCAACCAAGGGTCACGGAAGTATCCACACGGGAATACCCCGGAACATAGGCGCCCAATTCGGGTCTTACCCCCTAACACATTTCCATACGGGTACCATACAGGTTTTATCCCCAACAAATCGGCCCATTTATAACATATTTCAGAGAAAGACAAACGTCGGCATTCATCAAAATGGCACATACGCACAAACGGTATAACATTAATATTAGAAAATTCTCGAGCAAGATTTCACTTGCCTGTGATCCGATAGTAGGTGCTTTGTGATAAACGGAGTCCCCACGCCCGCTCGAGCTTAACCTAGCCACGTAATATCCGGTTAACACCTCGTATGGATCATGATGAATAAAACTAGTCTCCCTTTCCTAATCGGATTCCTAGTGTAGTTTTAATTGTCGTTATTAGTATCGTTTCTAAGTTCGTAAGTATTGTGTACCATTATTCCGTTCAATCCTACAGTTAACATTAGATATATATCGATTTGCTCAACACGATTATCCCTCTCATTTTCGGTTGTCGACAATGGATTATAGCATAATCCAATCTCATGCTTTCTAATTCTATTCTATATTCCGAATACTACGATCGACGGATTCTATTACACAACAACTTTGGTGGTTTGATATCCAATAATGATTTTACTATCGAATTGTTTTCCTTAGTTTACTAAGTGTCAAAAATCACAAGGTAAGGGTGGCTACAACAATGGATTATACGGTAACGGATCACTACGAATTCTCCTACAATTGATTCGTCAAATTTTACATTCCTAGTGATGTTTTGAAATGAAATTTCGTATGATAAATATGATTTGCATGAAACAAGACATATGAGAAACGATAACTTCGGTTACTGCAATCCCATTAGAAAGGTTGTCTACGAAGGATGGCAAAAATCTACCCAATACCCGCAATCTAATAAATATATATAAGAGAACATCGAAGATATAACTCTAGGGATTGGTGGCTTACCTTATTGGAAGAAGAATAATGAAGAGAGTTGGCGAATCTACAAGAACTACGAGGAGAAACGAGAAGTGACTTGAACAACTTGGATAATCTTCACCGGAGCTCAAGAAACCACTTCCTCAGTGTTAATTCAAGTATATAAGAGGCTAAGAACCGAGTATAAGGCTAGGAATCTCTCTCAAGGGTGTTATCTTGTAGTGTTGGGTCGTGCAAATGAAGAAGGGAGTTGTCATTTTATAAACTTGATTTTGCTAACGTATGTTAATGATACAGGTGTTACGTACGTAAGGCATCTTACGTACGTAACAGTTCAATGACAACGTACGTAAAGACCGCCACTGCCCGAAATGTGCCCAAGTGTTACGTACGTTATATTTGGGACATAACGTACGTTACAAAGAGTTAACTCGTTTGTCCTCTAGCCCGCCGAAAGTAGCTCCGTCCGTGTCAAAGAAAGATTCTGGTCGGGAGACCGACTCACCCGTTACGTACGTAATATAACTACCTTAACGTACGTAACAATCGGAATGTAGCCTACGTTAGGCATAATTTGTAGCGCGCGTTAGACAAAACTCTAACGCGCGTTAGACATAAACTCTAGCGTGCGCTAGACATAAACTCTTTAGCCACATATCACATTCTAACCATCTCGGGGTGACCATCCCTTCCACTTGTCAACAATTATCGGGGAACAAGACGTTGGCCACCGTCATAGTTGCACCGACAATCGTCCCACGGCGTCAAGGCGTGTCACCTCCGTTTTATTTACATCGCACAATTATATAGCACTCAATGAAATACATAAATAGAAATGACGTCACATTACAAAAATTCACACAGTACAAAGTAATCAAGCATGAAATACCGGAGGTATTACATTACTGTAGCAAGTCAACGTACGTATTATGTATGTTATGGAGCTAGGATTACATACGTAAGGCATCCAACAAAATGAGTCAGTTAACTCTGGACTGTCGTTGCGTACGCTACCAACGTCAGATAGCGTACGTAAATGGTTGTTACGTACATTAACATGGGCATGTTACGTACGTAACGAAGTGGAATGTTTTAGAAGTAAATGCCCGTCTTTCATTTCTCTTCATTATTTCACTTCGTTCTTCGTCTCCAAACACTGGGAGAGGGAGTTTTAGATCTCCTAAGTCGATTGTGAGCTTGAAAACATGGGATTAAAGCTTGGATACGAGGATATTGATGATTCCTCAAGTATTTGCTTGTGTATTTCATCTTCTAAGGGGTATGTTGGATAATCCTCTCTTTCAATCCGGATTTTGATGTTGTTGCTTATGAATGATTCGTATGAAGATGATTATAATGTTGTTGTTACGATTCTTGAGGCTATATGAACTATATGTTGAAGGATATGATGGTTTATGTCTTGATTATGTTGGTTATGATTATAGAATCATAGTGTTCTTGGTGTTCTTGGTAGAATTGTTTCGTTTCTTGATGTGAGGAGGATCATATATTAGAGAATATGATAATTTACACCTTGAATTATGAAAGAGGATTGTTTAGATGTTAGAGGATATCGAATTATGCTGTTTTGATGGCTATGAACAAGCTTTCGAATCATTTAGTGTTCTTGAGGAACTCCTTGATGAATTTAAAATAGCAAGACGATTGTATGTTGAATTATCGATATTTTTTGATATGAAGATCGAATGTTCGTTGATTTTAGTGGTAGAATTCGTATGTTCTTGATGAAATACGAATCATGATATCAATTTGGAATCCGGAAAGATTGTGATTGATCACCGAATATGATTTCCTTTACACTCGTATCCGTAATCGTATTTTGGTCATGAATTCATAATTGTTTGAGTTGAATTGTTCGGACTTGTGTCTAATCGAGATATTGTGAAATCGTTGGGTTTGTTGATCGGTTATATTGACGTTAATATCAATTAGCGGATTTTGGTTTGTATTGTGGATATGAGTTCGTAACGGTTTGGGTATTACTATTTGGTTATGTATGTGATCGAAGTGTCGTTGAACCGTTGAGATCGATTGGTTGGTTATGTCGGTTATTGATTGTTATCGAACTTGTTGTTTATCAAATTACTTCAATAGGTTGAGATTATTGATCGGTGATTATAACCGTATGTTGCGGTCGTGTTCGAGTATGTTCATGAATTGCATGGGTCAGGGCAAGTTATTACTTGCTCAGTTATAATGTTTAATGAATGGTTTCAGTTTCATTTTGTTTATAATGCATATAGCAATGATTATTGCTGCAAATTCTGGAGATTTGGATTATATGTTGTCTTTCCGATTCTGGGAGTTAAATCATAATGTATATGCTTTATCTCGGTTATTGGCATATTCGGGTATCAAGGTTACGTTGTGATAACGATGAGGATAGGAATATCTATAGTTCATGGTACGTTTGGATCGCCGAGCATTGAGGATAGTCGTCGGTGATGATTTGACATCGAGAATTCTCCTGAAGGACTCGGGACAAGTATCTTAGTTTGATTCGGTTTAGTGTTGATGTTGTTGATCATGCAGGTTGTCATTCATGTTGTTGAACATGAAGTCGTCCTAGTTGTGTCATCATAGTGTCGTTCGTGTTTTGATTCATATGTTGTTCATGTTGATGAACATATTGAGTTGCATATGTATATGCATAATTGTATTGTTTATGTTGTGTTGATCCTGTGAGATCATGTGATCTATGCTGAGGGCGCTGGATTGGATGTCCACCATGCTTTGGTCCGACGGGATCATCGTGGGGATCTATGCTGAGGGCACTGGATCGTTGGACAGGTTTTCTACTATGCTTTGGTCCGACGGGATCATCATGGGGATCTATGCTGAGGGCACTGGATCGTTGGATTACCCATTGTTGTGTTGATGGAATCATGTGGATTCTCATCATTGTTCTTATCATATGTTATTGTGCATATGTATATTATTGGTTATCCATTTCGTGTTGATATAGTAGGATCATCCGGGATCTGTGCTGAGGGCGCTGGATCATGGGATTTCCATCGAGTATACACTGTTGTTATTGTGTTGAGCATATTGACGTTGTCATATGAGTATGCATTTGTAGGTCTTGTGTTAGGACCGTGCCCGTATGTTGCATTGATCTAACCTCGGGTTAGACTGACATGATTGTCGTGGCATTTCATATTTTGTGGTATGTTCTGTATTTCCTTTGGTATTTGTCTTTTGATGGGCAATCGGTTATCGTCTTGGGATTTGATGATGCTATCTTATGGATCGTATTGGTCAGAACTGGTATATTTCCGTATCGTGAGTTGGTGATGATAGTTTGAGAATCTTGAGTATTGTTTGAGGTACAATACAGATATTATGTTCGAATGTATTGGTTAATTGAGTACGAGATGTGAAATGTGATAATGGTTATTCTGTTGAGAATTATTTGAGTAAGTAAAGTTACTACGATAAGATTACATTGGTCGTATTCTTATTTTGTATTCTCATTGGTATGTAATTATTAATGTGATGTGACGGTTATCATTGTTGGATATTATGGCTGACCCCGCCGTAGGCTTTCTTTTTAGGTTCTTGAGATATCGAACTTGTAGCGATCGTGGAGAGATGAGGTTCCCGGAGGATACTGGCTAGGGCATGTAATTGTGTATTGAGTTTACTGATCAGTTGTTGTATTCCGCTGCTAGAGTATTTTAAATTGTTTGTCTTTTCCGCTGCATGATTGTTTTGGCCTTTTGGTATCTGGTAACTTAGGTTACTTTGGCAACTATTTTCTAAACTATTTTGTCGGTACGTGTAAGCGATAGCTTAACGTATGTTTTCAAAACTGTTGAGTTCTGGCATTTCAGGCCTTGTTCTTTCAAACGAGATTTTACGACTGTTTTGATAAACAGATTTTATATAGTCTTCAAATGTTTTAAAGATAGTACCGTCGTTGGCCCCTTGAGCATTTGTAAATGTTTGCCAAAGTTTCTTTTAGCCTTGTGGGTTCCATTCCGGGGACCACGGCACTGTAATATTCCCAGTCGGATATGGGGGTGTTACAACACCTTCCCTCACATGAAAGATACTTCCACCCCACATCACAACTTTCGGCCGCCCACCCCTACATGATATGTGTGACTTTGTTGTTTTTTTTTCTTAGTTAATTTAGAAGTTTAAGATTGTGACCTTTTTTTAGATTGTGTACTACTATAGAAGAGGTCATTTTACGGGTTGTAAAAAGGAATCTTGGAATGAAAAATTAATACGTTTGTATTACTTGTTGGACGAGTTCCTATGAAACCTTGATAATTATTCGACGCGTTTTCGAGTTTTAATCCGATTGATTCTCAATAGGTCTTGGGAAGAAATCACTTTATCGAGTTATAGGTCTAATTCGATAAAAACCTTATACTTATTTTTGTTCGGCCGAATTTCCCTACTTTCGGACGATTTTTACGTTGTATGCTTTACATCAAATAATTATTCACATACAAAAATAAACAAAATACACTTCCATTGCGTCGCATGCGAATTACGTTTATATCCGAACGTTGATTTCGCATCTACCATCTTGAATACAATTAAAACATTGTCCTCTACCATAAGCAGAAGATTGGCCCGATTGGAAATTTGGTGCACTATTGGTTTGTTGAACCGGTTTCTCGGTAGCAGAATGAGAAGCCTGAGGTTTATGAAATCCACTACCCTTGTTTCCTGAAAAGCCACTAGTCGTCTTCGACCTCTTACTCTCAGGACCTGATCCCAACGCAGAAATAGCCATCTCAATGGCCAGAGCACGATCCTGGTATTCCTTTAAAGTAGCACATCGAAAACCTTACATACCCTCTCGAATTCTGGGTTTCATCCTCAAATCAAAATAATGGATCTTATCCGATTCAGTCCTCACCTGCTCGCGGACGTGACTCAGTTGTTGATTATATGTGATGATAGTCTCAGCGATAGGCACATATTGTGGTGTCGCGGTAAAGAAATCTATAACGCGTTTCTACTTAACTGGCCAAGGGCAATACTCTTCCTCTACAAGAGCTTTAACCTCGGCCCAAGTGGCCACACGGTCAGTAGGTCCAACAGCTTCCCACAAATCTGCGGCTTCCTTGTCAAGAAGGTATTGTGCAATGGGAACTCGTCTCTCCTCAGGACATGCAATAGCATCAAAATTTTTGCCTAAAAACAACCAACCTTCCCAGCACAGCGAATTAGATGCACCGGCAAAACAGGGAAATTGCATCTTCATTACTCCTTGGAGCCAATTACTAGCCCCACAATGTCATCTGCTGGTTGATCACGGTGCCCGGCCTGATTTAACTGAACTAGTTGTGGTGCTGCTTGCTGAAATATAGCAGCTATGCCGGCATCCGCATTAGGGCCGGCTGATGGGTTTTAGTTAACAGAGGGATTTGGCTGACCGCCAGAGTTCAAAGGAACGGTGCTCGGCTCCGTACGGGATGCCGAGTCATATGAGGTATTATAAGGTGTAATATATTCATTTGCGGTACCACGTCCAAGGCCTCTGCCGTGTCCACATCCGCCATGACCTCTTAACATGCTGAGAGGTAAAATAATTGAAATTATCAGAACAGTTCATAAATTCAAGAAATTCAAAGTTTTCCCATCATGAAAGCAATAAAACGCAATAAGGGTTCAAAAAGTCTTACTACCACGGGTCGCACGGTTCGACAGCAACACACGATGTTAAGCTCTGTCAGTATACACCACTCGTAGTACATGACAAACCCAATAACCAATGGCCTAGGTGTTCCCTAACCTAGGCTATAATACCATAAATGTAACACCCCAATCTCAATGCGGGTGGTTACACGTCGTAGGACCCACCACGGGCCTACCAGGCTGACATCACACATACTAAACGACAGAACAATACAAAAACACCTTAACACGACCAATCAAATGTTCAATACCAAAACATGAGTTGGGCCGTGGCCTCGGTCAAAACGAGTAGGTTTTAATGCAATTCAACAAAATACATAATCATCACACAACGTATTACAACGACTTAAATGCAACTTTAAATATGAAAACCAACATGGACACTTCCAAATACTGACTTGAGCTCTCTAACATCCTGTCTGCCCATCAGCTCCGTGTGCACCCCATGTAGGCTCCTGAATCAAGAAATCACCTGAAATGCATAAAACATTCCACCGCAAATGAGGGGTTAGCAACGAATTGCTAGTGAAAGTACAATATTACAATACTTTAATAGACAGACATTTCCAGATCTTTCAAAAGCCAAAAAACATTTCATTACTCCGGAATATCCAATATCAATCATTAGTAAAAACATCGCTTGAAGGTAATTCTCGTGACAAGACCACCTGACCAAGTCCCTATGTGCCATGTCGAGCAATCCCCAGACGAGAATACCACCACCTCGAAGGTAACCCTCACGCAAGGCCACCCGGCTAAGTCCCTGTGTGCCTCGTCGAGCAATCCCCAGGTGAGAGTAGCCCGAGAACATCCTCACAACACACAAACATCACAATTTCATCACGGAAATGCATGCCATAAACTAGTGCAATAAGGTACTTGCCTTTATTTCTAACGCACAAAGGGATGACGAACGAAAAAGGGCCTTGGTCCGAACTTTCTCCAAATTCCGTTCCTAACAAAATATCGAGACTCAATCAACTTCAAATTCACTAGAAAACCAAGAATCATCCTTAGCTCTACCCTTAGGAACAATATGTTGAACACTACGGAGGCATGATAGGTTATACATGATCAACGAATGAAAATTCGGAATTAGCCTACCTGTAGAAAAGCATGGAATCATGATCATACAACTATAATCTAACATCTATCGGGGCTAAATTGGTTATAAAAACGAAATCCAACAAAAACCTACAAAATATCCCTAAAGTAGGGTTCAAGCCGAGTTACCTCGGTCCGGATGGTGAAAGACATTAGAACGATGATTACTTCTTGCTACGAACTCAAATGTACGGATGGATGATGGTATATCGCCTTGTTTCACCCTCACTCTCGTACAAGATTGCCAATTCGTCGGGAAGAAGAAGGACAAATGAGAAAATGCGAAACAGACTGGGATCCGCCTATATATATAAGTCGACAACATTACGTACGTAAGGCCACAAGCATTACGTACGTAACAACCCACAAACTCACTGCCTCGATGTACATGTTGCATTACGTACGTTGCATGGAAATCATAACGTGGCAGCATACGCTATAGTTTGAAGGTTAACATACGTAATAATTGTCCAGAGCTCACTGCTCGGATATCCAGATATCATTATGTAAGTTAAGAAGTAAAGTTTAACATACGTGATAGACCTTAACGTACGTTATATCCATCAAATGACGTACGCAACGACTACTCCAGAAACTCCTGACCCAAAACACAGATATCCTTACGTACGTTACGTGTTAAGCATAATGTATGTTATACACACTCCAGCAGCATGATCTAGAGAAAGGCGACACAACGAGATATACAATTATCCAAATAATATGGTACATTGAGAGACGAAATCAATAAATAGTTCGGGCATCACGACAATAGAACGGGCACAAAGAACGACATGAAACATGAAAAATTGAATCAAGTACCAATAATTTACAATAGTTGGAATAAACTGTAATATCCGCATTTTTTTTCCCTTGTATTTTCTTTTTTCGGTGTATTTCTCGGTCGTAGTGACCCTCGTGTACCCTTCAGTGTATCTTTCCCGTCATCTATTGATCTGATTCTTGTTATTGTTGTACGGAACCGCTGTTTCGGGGCTGCCTTGGATCCATTTTATGTTTTGATGCGTCTTGAGATGTTCCGTTTGATGTTTTGTTCATATTCCGGTGTTTTGGACCGTTTATATTTCGTACCTAGCGCATGCTATCTTTTCTGCATAGCGCACGCTAGGGGTCCCTTAGTAGCGCATGCTACGACTGCTTTGTAGCGCGCGCTAGAGAGCAAGCCCTGGGAGTGGTAGTGCTGTTTCCAGCCCTCTGGACTGGCGGATTAGCGTACGCTACGTAGTCTAGCGCACGCTAATGTCGGGGGCTAGAGCACGCTGAGATTTCCGGTAGCGTGCGCTAGCGTGAGTGTCCAGTACTGGATAGTTTGCTACTGGACTCAATCTGATGCCCAGGTAGCGCATGTTATTGGTCGATAGCGCGCGCTACCGATATACTTTAGCGCACGCTATGTTTGGTGGATAGCGCGCGCTAACTGGATCAGGTGTGTACTGGACAGTTGCTTCTGGACTCGGCTGATGTCCAGGTAGCGCACGCTATTGGTCGATAGCGCGCGCTACCGAGAGTTTATTAGCGCACGCTACGTTTCGAGTAGCGCACGCTAACGGCCAGAAATCTGGCTACTGGACTGGGACGCTGACTGTATGGCCTAGAGTTTTATCCCGTTAGCGCACGCTAACCTTGAGGATTAGCACGCGCTAACACTCCCTGGCTATATAAACCAGGGAGTTGACCGAGATGAACATAATTTCTCATTTCTTCCTCCTGTCCGCGGCTAAGGCGATTCCGGGCGATTTTCTTGGCGATTTCTTCCTCCAATCATCTCATCCAACATCTTCCTTGAGTTCTTGGTGTATTATAACAACATCAACACGAATCTTGCATCCTAATCCAAGGTAAATCTCTTAAAACCCTACTTTTGGATAATTTGGGGGTTTTGGGATTTTCTTCCGATTCGTTCCATTTTGTTGGTGGATTCATGATGAATATGATTAATCTCATTGATATCATTAGTTTTCCTATGGATTCATGGTATATTTTCATAGCTTTGCAAAATCGGGAGAGTTTGGTTGTGGTCCGCCCTCGTTGTTAATTTTTATACGAATATACATGAATCGTAGGCGGGTTTTCGGGTGTATTCCATTTCCGTAATCGTTTAGGAGTGGTTGTGATTGTGTTATTCGAATCATTAGGTTCATTTCGTCGATTCCTCGCGGTCGTGCTTGATTCTTCCGTTCCGTTCGTGTCACCGTATATAAATCGAGGCAAGTACCCTTATGAACTTACAATCTTAGCGTATTAGTATTGCATGAGAATTGTGTGTGTGTGTGTGTGTATGCTCACTATGGGTTAGATCCGATGGGGTCTCGGTAGGGGTCCACGGAGGGGTGGATCCGCGAGCTTGCTTTTAACCACTATGGGTTAGATCCGACGGGGTCTCGGTAGGGGTCCACGGAGGGGTGGATCCACGGTTAATTGTGGTGCATTTTTACAAATGTGATTTGATATTGGAATTTCCGTAAATGAGTGTTTTGGAACTATGTTTTCTTGATTGCATGCATTTACTATAAGTGCAAGATGTAAGTTGTTCATTTGGTTACTTGTACTAGCGTAATTGCTAACCCCTCTGGGGACCCCTTTTGGGGAAATTTGTTTTATGAATTTCAGGTCAGGTTCATCGAGACGAGCGGGCGCTGGACCAGTATGCGGATGATGGCCATGCGTGATGATTGTGCACGAGTGGTGTCTTATTGCCTTCTATTTTTTTTTACCTTTTTTTGGTCTTTAAACTAATAGAAGTACTCGAGTACTTAAGAATTTTTACTCGTCTGGATTGTATTGTTGTTTATTATGTTTGTGTCGGATTATGGTGTTATGTTTGACCGGTTGAACCGGGTGGATTATTTTGTTTGGCATATTTATGACGAGGTGTTATTCTGTTGTTTCTGTGAGTCGATGAGTATGATGTTTGTTCAGCCTAGTGGGTCCCATATAAGGATTCACGGCGCTGTAATATACCTCGAATATCTTGGGGGTTTTACAGAAAATGGTATCAGAGCACCAGGTTTATGGATACCTAGGCTTGTCGGTTTATTGGGTCTTGTTGTGTTTTGTTTTGCACATCATCGTCACGCTGCCATGATTCCGGTACTACCATTGTCCGTAAGTTTTCCTTCATCTGTTCCTTATTTCCTTGCATCGTACCTTTGATTCTCGATTTGTGATTATTCTTTTCTTGTACTCACCATCGTAATGGCTTTTGCTACTTATTTAACATCAGTATGGATGCTGGAAGAGGCCATGGTCGTGGATGTGGTCGTGGACGCGGCCGAGGACGTGGGGCAGCCGGTGGGGCGGCCACATCGCAGTCTTCGGGAGCCGGCAGTACCGGCGACCGTCACAATCATGCTTCTTCTCAAGAGCGCGCCGACCTTGGTATTGCGGCCGTTATGCAGCAAATGGTGAACCAAATGGCGGCGATAGCTCAGGCGGTTCAGAACCCGGATCCGGCCCACGCTAATCGGGGCGGAGCGGATCGCTGGCTTCAGGATGTCATCAAGATGCATCCTCCTCAGTTTTCGGGATCTTCGGACCCGATCCGCTGGGAGGGGTGGATCAAGGAGATATCTAAAGTCTTCACTGCTACCAACTGTCCCGAGGACCGTAAGGTCCCTATTGCCCAGTACTTTCTCACTGGGGACGCTGCGGATTGGTGGGAGGCCGTTGGGCCCAAAGACTATGCTGCTTCGTGGGCCGAATTTCAGGAATTGATGGAGACCGAATATTGCCCGTGGCCGGTCGGACAGGCTTGAGTGCATGCTTTCTATGATGCTCAACCACGGGATATTCCCGTATCTCAAGCTATTGCTGATTTTAACAAGGAGTTGGGTTATGTGAAGACCCAAGTTGTCGAGGAGAGTGACAAAATTTTCCATTTTTCCAGACGGATGAAATCGTCGATTCGGGACTATATGTCGGGGCTCTTCTGTACTACCTTGAAGGATTATCAGAGTAGGGCCCTTGCTTATGATATGTCTGTGACGGCGAGTGAGGCGGCCCGCGAGGGCAAGAAGCAGAAGTCTGCCGGGAATTTTTCGGTCCACAAAGGTGGGGGTCAGCAGAAATTCCAGTCTGCCAACTTTTCCGCTGGCGGTGGCCCAGCTCGATCTACTGGGTTTCCCCGCAGGGCTGCCAGTGCCCCTTTTCGGGAAGTGAAGTGTTTTAACTGTGGCCAGCCAGGCCACATCAGTCGTAATTGTCCGAGTCCTTTGCTGACGTGTAATCAGTGTGGCTAGCCGGGCCACAAGGCGGCTTTCTGTGCTGAGAGGGAGAGAATCGTGGGTGCCCGGACTTCCATTCCAGCGCCTAGGGAACCGAGTGTGAATCAAGGATCGTTTGCTTCTCAATCTCTACCGAGTGCTAGTCGAGGGAGAGGACGGGGTCAGCCTGCTAAGGGGGGAGCTTCCAGTGTCGGCTCAGCCCACCCACGTGTCTATGAGATGCGGAGAGCCGATGACCCAGCGGCTGCCGTGGCGACATGCACCGTTCATATTCTTTCTCATCCTGTCAGTGTGCTTTTCGATTATGGTGCTATGCATTCATTCATATATCTGGATTGTGTGCGCCGTTTGAGTCTCGACCGTTTGACGCCTTGTGAGCCCTTCATCGTTAAGCTTCCTAGCGGTGATAGGATCGTTGGTGATCAGGAGGTTCGAGACTGTTCTGTATTTATTTGTGAGAGGGATTGGCCCTCTAATCTTATTGTTGTGGGTATTGAGGGTGAGGACTTAATTCTCGGGGATGATTGGCTCGAGCGGCATGGTGCAATCATGAACTACCGCACGAGGATCATCACCATGCTAGCCGAAGACGGCACCGAGAACTCTTTCGCCGGGCGAAAGAGGGGGAACCAGAAATTCGTTATTAACGCCTTGAAGGCGATGAGACTCCTGCGAAAGGGGTATACTGGCTATTGGTGCTACGCCTTGAAGGCGGAGAGTGGTGGAATTGAGCTTTCGTCGATTCCAATCGTTAGTGAGTTTCTTGATGTATTTCCTGACGAGTTACCGGGATTGCCACCGGATCATGAGGTCGAGTTTGCTATAGAGTTAGAGCCGGGCGCGGCTCCTATTTCGAAGGTGCCCTATTGCATGGCACCTTCAGAGATGTCCGAGTTGAAGAAGCAGTTGAGTGAGCTTCTTGAGTCGGGGTATGTTCGACCGAGCGCCTCGCCTTGGGGCGCACCGGTCCTGTTTGTGCGGAAGAAGGATGGTTCACTACGTTTGTGTATCGACTATCGCGAACTAAACAAGGTGACCATCAAGAACAAGTATCCTTTGCCAAGAATGGATGACTTGTTCGACCAGTTGCAGGGAGCTGCGGTATTATCGAAGATTGATTTGAAATCGGGGTACTATCTGTAACACCCCGAGATAATCGGAATAATTACAGTGCCGTAAACCCTTTAAGTAAGGATTTACAAGGCTGATTAAAAGAAATGTGAATATAAACCAACAATACCACTGAAATTCAAATTACAAAACCAGTTCCAACTGATCCATTACAACCATATCGAAATGATATTAAAAAGACACACGTACTCGAGTACTGGAAATGAACCGAGAAGACAAATCACAAAAAACAACGAACATTTAACATCACTGAGCCACTTCATCGTCATGACGGTACTGTGGCTGCTTCCCCGCTCCTCGGCTACCTGAACATCAAAACAAATGTCCACCCCCGAAGGGGTTAGCAAAACAATGCTAGTACAAGTATCGAACCACATAAATATGCAACGACAATGCATAAAAACATACACAAATATGGAGTTCCGCTACCGGAATCCAACAGTACGAATCCACAAGATTCAATCAACACAACATGGGTATTCCAACGATCCAGCGCCCTCAGCATAGATCCCAAGATGATCCCGTCGGACCAACACGAGGTGGAAAAACCCGTCCAATGATCCAGCGCCCTCAGCCTAGATCTCAAGATGATCCCGTCGGACCAACACGAGGTGGACATCTGATCCAGCGCCCTCAGCATGGATCGCTTGATCCCTTCGGATCATCACAACTTACACATAACACAACTATGCATATACATATGCAAGAAAATCGACATGTTCATCAATATGAACGTACGTTAAATCGATAGCAAATGTCATGACAATTCAATGAAATAATCTCATGTCAACAACACGAATAAACCATATGCATGATCAAGTTCATCAATTATTCACAAACTTTCAAAATACGATACTTGCCTCAACAAATGGCGACAAGAATTTCTACTATCAATGGTCTTCAATCCGATTGGAGAATTCTCACTTGGTCGGCTCACCGGAATGCAAACCTTCATCGAACAATAATGTCGGTAAAACTAATGGTTCCGGATAATCGTTCAAATCATCAAATGAATCATCAAAAGGCATGATGCATCTATCATGGCGATGGACTATTCTGCCCTAACACAATTTGGTTGGACCGATACTACGCTATTCGTTCTTGCAATAGCTCAATGGAATACTTCCTAAGTTCCAACACAATTCCTTTGGTTGATTGTTACATGGAATTCATCCTAGGACGATTCTAATATGTTCTATTATAACAAGATATCCGAACTTCGATGAATCATCATAAGGGCTTGTTCACTAGTTTCAATATCCTCTCCTTCTACGAATAAATCCTTAAGTTCAATCCATTAATTCTTCACCGAAATGTTCGATCATAACATTCTTATGAACTAAGATAATCTTCAAAAACTAGATATATTGGGTTTACACTAATCAATAGTCTAATCACTAGAAGGTTTGTTCAACGATTTCAACAACCGAGAGGAATCGAAAATAATTGAATTTAATCTTCTAAACCATGATGAAAGGCTCCTCAAGGAGATAACTAGTTCGGTCTACTCAAAACAGGTCTAGAACGTTACTAAGATCATGCTAAATTAGTTGGTGAAGGATTACATACCTCAATAAATTGATGAACAATGAAGAACTTGAATAAACTCTACCACCGGAAGCTTGAGCACCAATCTACAAGGCCTAAGCTCCCCAAGAATCGTCTCAGAAGATGATATGAAGGATAAGAGGTGATGAAAGATCTCCAGAACACGAAAAATCGGCCAAAGGAAAGGTGAGAAATGAAATAGGGTCGAGGTCTATAAATAGAATTCTGGGCATTACGTAAGTTATGCAATTAACCTTAAGTACGTAACAAACTTAACGTACATTATACCCCTAGCCTTAGCGTACGTAATCGTCTGACCAGAATTCACTGGCCTGATTTCGCCATTTCCTTACGTACGTAATCACAAGGGTTTTACGTACGTAATATCCATGGCCTTAGCGTACGTAATACATGCACCATAGCGTACATAACACCTATGTCCAGGTTCACGCGGAAATCACACGAATCTTCCCCGGCCCCTTCCTCGGCCCCCACACGCCGACCCTTATCCGATCCCAAGTTGACTTAGCTTACGTACGTTAAGAACATCAGATAACGTACGTAATACTGCAGTCTTACCGTACGTTATGGACGCCTGATAGCGTACGTTAACACATGCAGAACCATGCTGAATGCTGGAGATACCAAAATGTAAGGATACGAAATACGGGAAACCAACCTCCGAATAATAACATCACAAAGTTGATTCTTACAAGATAGATACATAATAATTATCCGGGCATTACATACTACCCCTCTAAAAAGAAGTTTCGGCCCGAAACTTGAATCGCAAACAATTCCGGGTACCTCGACTTCATACTATCTTCCGTCTTCCAAGTTGCTTCTTCGACTCCGTGCCGAGACCATTGAACTTTTACCAAGGAGATCGGTTTATTCCTCAATTGCTTGACTCGACTCTCAAGTATCTTGATTGGCTTCTCTTCGAAGGTGCCGTCATTAGCTATCTCGATCTCATCGAACTCAATGATATGACTGGGATCTGTTACATATTTCCGCAATTGGGATACGTGAAACACATTGTGAACGTGACTCAGCGATGGCGGTAAGGCCAACCTGTATGCTAAATCCCCAACTCTCTCGAGGATCTCAAATGGTCTGATATATCTCGGACTTAGCTTACCTTTCCTCCCAAAACGGAAAATTCCTCATGTAGGAGACACCTTCAATAGTACGTGGTCCCCAATGTCGAACTCTAGTGGGCGACGACGCACGTCTGCATAAGACTTCTGTCGAATCTGGGCAGTCAACAGTCTTTTCCGAATGAAAGCTATCTTCTCTTGAGTCTGAACTATCAATTCCGGTTCCGTCCCGATCAAGTCCGAAGAATCATCCCAGCACAGGGGTGATCGGAATCTTCTTCCATACAAAGCTTCAAATGGTGCCATCTTAATAGAAGCATGCCAACTATTATTGTAGGTGAATTCAATCAATGGCAAGTGAACTTCCCAATCAGTCGACCAATCCAAAGCACAAGCTCTAAGCATGTCTTCTACTGTTTGTATAGTCCTTTCGGACCGACCGTCCGTTTGGGGATGATAAGCCGTGCTAAAGTTTAGCTCAGTCCCCAAAGCCCTGTGAACTGCCTTCCAGAAGTGCGACACGAAGCGACCATCTCGATCTGAAATAATAGTCTTCGGCGTCCCGTGCAATCTGACTATCTCTGCAACAAATACTCGTGCCAATTTCTCAGGTCCCCACGTGTCTTTAATTCCTAGGAAATGAGCTGACTTGGTTAGTCGATCAACTATAACCCAAATCATGTTCATTCCCGTCTTGGTCCTTAGCATATTGGTGATAAAATCTATCGAGATATCCTCCCACTTCCACTCAGGGATCGGAAGCGGCTTCAGCATTCCGGCAGGTCGTTGATGTTCAATCTTAACCTGCTGACAAGTCAAACACTTCGAAATGTAATCTGCTACGTCCTTCTTCATATTTCCCCACCAGAAGTTTTGTTTAAGATCCTTATACATCTTACTGCTGCCCGGATGAATAGAATAGGGTGCGCTGTGAGCTTTCTTCAGAATTGTCTGCCTCAAAACATCATCATCAGGGACGCAAAGTCGACTCTGAAATCTCAGAACTCCATCATCTTGTATCACGAATCCTGGGGCCTTTCCTTTCTTTACTTCGTCACAAAACCGAAGGATCAGAGAATCGTTCAACTGCTTAGATTTGATTTCCTCGACTAGTGACGAAGCCAGTTCCATCGCATATAGTTGCCCTTGGATTCCTGGCGACCATACTTCAATCCCTTCGCGGATCAGTTCTCGTTGAATGCTGGTTTGGGAAGTAAGTGCTTCCAACACTCGAAGAGAAACAGGTTTACGGCTCAATGCATCAGCTACTACGTTTGCTTTACCCGGGTGATAGAGAATTTCCAAGTCGTATTCCTTGATCAATTCTAGCCAACTTATCTGCCTCATATTTAATTCTTTCTGACTGAAAATGTACTTAAGGCTTTTATGATCTGTAAAGATCTGACAACGAGTGCCGTATAAATAATGTCGCCAAATTTTCAAAGCAAAGCCCACAGCTGCTAACTCCAGATCATGAGTCGGGTAATTAACTTCGTACGGTTTCAACTGTCGAGAGGCATAGGCAATCACCCTATCCTTTTGCATCAACACACATCCCAGACCCTGATTTAAAGCATCGCTGTATACCATGAATCCATCAGTTCCATCTGTTAACGCTAGTATAGGCGCTGTTGTCAGTCTCCTCTTAAGATCATCAAAACTAGCCTGACATTTCTCATTCCACGTGAACCTTTGAGTTTTCTCTAATAGCTGAGTGAGCGGACAAGCAATTTTGGAAAATCCCTCTACGAAACGGCAATAATATCCAGCAAGTCCTAAGAAACTCCGAACTTCCTTCACATTATTTGGAGAGTCCCACTCCAAGATTGCCTCGACTTTCTTCGGATCTACTTGAACTCCGTCAGATGATATCACATGCCCAAGGAATGTCACTTCCTTAAGCCAGAACTCACATTTAGAAAGTTTCGCATACAACTGTTCATTCCTCAAGCTGCTCAGAACAATACGCAAATGCTCAGCATGTTCCTCGGGGTCTTTCGAATAGATCAAGATGTCATCAATGAAAGCGACCACGAACTTATCCAAGTATTCTAAGAATACCCGATTCATCAATTGCATAAATACCGCAGGAGCATTGGTAAGTCCGAATGGCATCACTACAAATTCATAATGCCCGTACCGGGATCTGAAAGCAGATTTCGGTATATCCGATTCCTTAATCCTCAGATGATGATATCCTGATCGCAAGTCGATCTTAGAGAATACTCTTGCCCCTTGCAGTTGATCAAACAAGTCGTCGATCCGAGGTATAGGATACTTGTTCTTGATCGTCACCTTGTTTAGCTCTCTATAATCAATACATAATCGGAGGGATCCATCTTTCTTCTGGACAAAGAGAACGGGTGCTCCCCAAGGAGAAATGCTAGGTTGAATGTAACCCTTCTGCAATAATTCCTCCAGTTGCTTCTTTAGTTCATACATCTCGGTTAGCACCATGCGATATGGTGCTCTCGAAATAGGAACGGCTCCAGGCTCTAATTCGATAGTGAACTCCACTTCTCTCTGCGGAGGTAACCCAGGTAGTTCGTCGGGGAATACATCTGAAAATTCATTCACAACTGGAATAGGTGAGAGTTCTACTCCTTCTTCTTTTTTCATGGCATAGAACCAAATCCCATGACATCCCTGCTTCAGTAATTTCACTGCTTTCATCGCTTTGATCAATTTTCCCGAGCTTCCCGGTCTCCACCCTCTGAATAAGTGTTCAGATCCGTCATCAGCAATGATAGAAATGTCTCTCTTTCGGTAATTCAGAATAGCCCCATAACGGTTGAGCCAATCGTCTCCGAGAATTAAATCGTCACCATGGATGTCAACTACAATAAGATTCGATGGCCAATCTCTCCCTCCTATAGACACTGGAAAATCTCTAGTTTCCAAGGTTCCCACAATTCTCTCTCCGCTCGGCAAACCCACAACATACAGTTCACAATCAAATAGACACGAGATTTTCAAACGATTAACACAGTTCAATGATATGAAAGAATGTGTAGCTCCTGAATTGAATAAGACACTAACTGGTTGCAAAAGGATCTGGATCGTACCTGATGCAACAGCAGTGTTCTGATCGTTAGATTTCCTCATCTCGTACAAACACGGAGGAACGGACCCAGCACTGGATGTCTCTCTCTTCCCAACATTCTGCTGCTGAAATCCACTCTGCTGCGTCTGGTTCACACTCATCTCCTTCGGAACTGGCGCTCGAGTGTGAGTACCAAATGATCTAGTCGCAACTCCACAAAAAGCCGCATGGTGCCCTTCTTGCCCACAATCGAAACAAGTCACAGAAGATATGGGGCAATCACGTCGTATATGCCCTGCCCGACCACAATTATAGCACTTTTTTGATGCGTCCGAAACTGCTGATGTTGTCCGGAACTTCTTTCCACCTCTAGAAGGATGTGGAGGTTTTCTAGATGAATAAAAGGAAGACTGGCCCTTGCGGGGCCCACCACTCTTGTTTTCCGAGAAGTTGTCGGTCACTTTCTGCTTCTTTGCCTCCATCGATTTCTCCACCGCCGCCTCTTTCATGTCGTAGGCCAGCGCTTTGTCTTGATACTGTCGCAACGTAGTACACTCGAATCCGGACATGTACTGCTGAATCTCCGGTTTCATCCGCATATCGAAATGAAAAATCTTTTCTGCCTCCGTTCTGACCAAGTGTCGCACACAAGTCAGCTGATGGTTAAAAGTCTTGATTATGTCTGTCACAGATGCTTCCGAACTCTGTGGTGAGAAAAACTCTCAGATTTTTGCCTCTCTTACTAGACGAGGACAATACTGTGCTTCCATCATTATTTGAATTCCGTCCAGTCAGCATTATGATTCTCGGGTCGAATAGCCTCCCACCAGTCAAAAGCCTCCCCAGTCAGAAAATACTGGGCAATAAGAACTTTCCGGTCCTCGGGACAGTTAATCCCCGCAAATATCTTCTCTAACTCCTTCAACCAATGATCCTAAGTGAGTGCCTCAGCAGAACCGTCAAATTTTGGCGGGTGCAATTTGACCACCTCAGTAAGCCACCTGTCTCCCCGGTTATCCTCGTTATGCTGTTGTCCCATTGCCGTCTGCATGCGGTCAACTACCTGAGCGAACTGGTTTATCTGAGCCACCACCCGTTGAAGCACTCCCGGCATGTTAGGATTCACGTCGTCATTCGCTGATCCCTGCTGTCCTCCAGAATGGGAATTGGTTCGTTTAGCCGATACTTCTGGGGTAGTTGCGGAATCCTCCTGTCTCATGTTACCACGTCCGCGTCCACGACCGCGTCCGTATCCACGACCTCCTCTCAACATACTGTAAACACAATTTCTCAATATCCAGGACAAAATTTCCAAAAATAAAGCCCGTCAATACTCACAAAACAGAAATTAAGTAAAACGGTAGTATAAGAGATTAGGAGACTTACAACCACGGTCCACATGACGACATTGGCTGAATAGTGATGTTACGAACGACCCGTAAATCAAATAAAGTAAATAGACCCAACTAAAACCCGACTGCCAAGATATCCATGAATCTTAGCTCCGATACCATATTCTGTAACACCCCGATATAATCGGAATAATTACAGCGCCGTAAACCCTTTAAGTAAGGATTTACAAGGCTGATTAAAAGAAATGTGAATATAAACCAACAATACCACCGAAATTCAAATTACAAAACCAGTTCCAACTGATCCATTACAACCATATCGAAAATGATATTAAAAAGACACGCGTACTCGAGTACTGGAAATGAACCGAGAAGACAAATCACAAAAAACAACAAACATATAACATCACTGAGCCACTTCATCATCATGACGATACTGTGGCTGCTTCCCCGCTCCTCGGCTACCTGAACATCAAAACAAATGTCCACCCCCGAAGGGTTAGCAAAACAATGCTAGTACAAGTATCGAACCACATAAATATGCAACGACAATGCATAAAAACATACACAAATATGGACTTCCGCTACCGGAATCCAACAGTACGAATCCACAAGATTCAATCAACACAACATGGGTATTCCAACGATCCAGCGCCCTCAGCATAGATCCCAAGATGATCCCGTCGGACCAACATGAGGTGGAAAAACCCGTCCAATGATCCAGCAGCCTCAGCCTAGATCCCAAGATGATCCCGTCGGACCAACACGAGGTGGACATCCGATCCAGCACCCTCAGCATAGATCGCTTGATCCCTTCGGATCATCACAACTTACACATAACACAACTATGCATATACATATGCAAGAAAATCGACATGTTCATCAATATGAACGTACGTTAAATCGATAGCAAATGTCATGACAATTCAATGAAATAATCTCATGTCAACAACACGAATAAACCATATGCATGATCAAGTTCATCAATTATTCACAAACTTTCAAAATACGATACTTGCCTCAACAAATGGCGACAAGAATTTCTACTATCAATGGTCTTCAATCTGATTGGAGAATTCTCGCTTGGTCGGCTCACCGGAATGCAAACCTTCATCGAACAATAACGTCGGTAAAACTAACGGTTCCGGATAATCGTTCAAATCATCAAATGAATCATCAAAAGGCATGATGCATCTATCATGGCGATGGACTATTCTGCCCTAACACAATTTGGTTGGACCGATACTACGCTATTCGTTCTTGCAATAGCTCAATGGAATACTTCCTAAGTTCCAACACAATTCCTTCGGTTGATTGTTACATGGAATTCATCCTAGGAGGATTCTAATCATGTTCTATTATAACAAGATATCCGAACTTCGATGAATCATCATAAGGGCTTTTTCACTAGTTTCAATATCCTCTCCTTCTACGAATAAATCCTTAAGTTCAATCCATTAATTCTTACCGAAATGTTCGATCATAACATTCTTATGAACTAAGATAATCTTCGAAAACTAGATATGATTGGGTTTACCATCTCAAGATGCACTAATCAATAGTCTAATCACTAGAAGGTTTGTTCAACGATTTCAACAACTGAGAGGAATCGAAAATAATTGAATTTAATCTTCTAAACCATGATGAAAGGCTCCTCAAGGAGATAACTGGTTCGGTAAACTCAAAACAGGTCCAAAACGTTACTAAGATCATGGTAAATTAGTTGGTGAAGGATTACATACCTCAATAAATTGATGAACAATGAAGAACTTGAATAAACTCTACCACCGGAAGCTTGAGCACCAATCTACAAGGCCTAAGCTCCCCAAGAACAGTCTCAGAAGATGATATGAAGGATAAGAGGTGATGAAAGATCTCCAGAACACGAAAAATCGGCCAAAGGAAAGGTGAGAAATGAAATAGGGTCGAGGTCTATAAATAGAATTCTGGGCATTACGTACGTTATGCAATTAACCTTACGTACGTAACAAACTTAACGTACGTTATACCCCTAGCCTTAGCGTACGTAATCGTCTGACCAGAATTCACTGGCCTGATTTCGCCATTTCCTTACGTACGTAATCACAAGGGTTTTACGTACGTAATATCCATGTCCTTAGCGTATGTAATACATGCACCATAGCGTACGTAACACCTATGTCCAGGTTCACGCGGAAATCACACGAATCTTCCCCGGCCACTTCCTCGGCCCCCACACGCCGACCCTTATCTGATCCCAAGTTGACTTAGCTTACGTACGTTAAGAACATCAGATAACGTACGTAATACTGCAGTCTTTGCGTACGTTATGGACGCCTGATAGCGTACGTTAACACATGCAGAACCATGCATGCAGAATGCTGGAGATACCAAAATGTAAGGATACGAAATACGGGAAACCAACCTCCGAATAATAACATCACAAAGTTGATTCTTACAAGATAGATACACAATAATTATCCAGACATTACACTATCATCTCCGGGTGAGAGAGTCCGATGTGCCGAAAACAGCTTTTCAGACGAGATACGGACATTATGATTTTGTAGTTAGGCCTTTCGGGTTAACTAATGCGCCGACGGTGTTCATCCAGTTGATGAACAAAGTCTTTATCGAGTATTTGGATAAGTGTGTCGTCGTTTTCATTGACGATATTCTTATTTATTCGAGGAACGAGGAAGAGCATGCCCATCATTTGCGAGTAGTATTAGACATCTTGAGGACCGAGCAACTCTATGCGAAGTTCTTGAAATGTGAGTTCTGGCTGAAGGAAGTGATGTTTATAGGTCACGTGATTTCAGCCGAGGGGGTTCGTGTGGATCCACAGAAGATAGAGGCAGTATTGGATTGGGCACCGCCCAAGAATGTGAAGGAGATCCGTAGTTTCTTGGGTTTGGCTGGCTACTGCCGCAGGTTCGTCGACGGTTTCTCGAAACTGGCTCGGCCACTTACACAGTTGCTCCAGAAATCCGAGAAATTCGTCTGGAATGACGAGAGAGAGTCGAGTTTCGAGGAACTGAAGAGGCGTTTGACTTCAGCCCCGGTTTTAGCATTGCCGTGTGGCAACGAGGGTTTTGCTATTTATAGTGATGCTTCGGGTCAGGGTCTTGGGTGCGTATTGATGCAGCACGGCAAGACCATTGCCTATGCGTCGAGACAGTTGAGGCCGTATGAGCTGAACTACCCTACTCATGATTTGGAGTTAGCGGCAGTCGTTTTTGCACTCAAGATTTGGCGTCACTATCTTTTTGGCTCTGCATGTCAGATTTTTACCGATCATAAAAGTCTGAAATACATATTTACTCAGCGGGAGTTGAATATGAGGCAGAGGAGGTGGGTAGAGCTGATTAAAAATTATGACCTCGAAATCCTTTATCATCCGGGCAAGGCGAACGTCGTGGCTGACGCCTTGAGTCGGAAACTGGTTGCGTTGCGGAAGCTTGAGATCCTTACGTCTCAGTCAGAGCTTCGACGGGCTTTGATCGAGTTAGAGGTTGAGGTTTTGTTGCCTAGAACTGTCGGGCAACTTTGTGCTTTAGAGATTTCATCGTCTTTGATCGATGAAATTAAGCTGAAGCAGTTAGAGGGTCCGATGATTACTCAAATCCGAGAGAACATTCTTAAGGGAAAGTCTCCTGGGTTTGTGATTCACGAGGATGGTGTTTTGAGATTCCAGAGTCGGCTTTATGTGCCGAACGACTCAGAGTTGCGAAAGAGTATTTTGCGTGAGGCCCATGCTACACCTTATTCCATTCATCCTGGTTCGAGTAAGATGTACAAGGACCTGAGAAGGAATTTCTGGTGGAATGATATGAAGGAGGAGGTCGCGCAGTTTGTAGTGAGATGTTTGACTTGCCAGCATGTCAAAATCGAGCATCAGCGACTGGCTGGGTTTTTGCAGTCACTTTCCGTTTCGGAATGGAAATGGGAAGATATATCGATGGATTTCGTTACGAGTTTGCCGAGGTCAAGGTCGGGCATGAATATGGTATGGGTGATTGTTGATCGTCTGACCAAGTCGGCACATTTTCTGGGCATCAAGGACACTTGGGGCCCAGAGAAGTTGGCTCGTGTGTTTATCGCGCAGATTGTGAGGCTTCACGATACTCGAAGTCTATTGTTTCGGATCGTGATAGCCGTTTTGTATTGCACTTTTGGCAGGTGGTGCATAAGGTGTTGGGTACCCGTTTGCATTTGAGTACCTCTTTTCATCCCCAGTCAGATGGACAGTCGGAACGCACTATCCAGACATTCGAGGATTTGTTGCGTGCTTGTGCTCTCGATTGGACCAGTGACTGGGAGGAGCATTTGCCATTGATCGAATTCACGTACAACAATAGTTGGCACGCGTCGATTCGGATGGCACCGTATGAGGCACTTTATGGGCAGCGATGTCGATCACCGATTTGTTGGAATGAGGCGTCCGATTTGGTCGGGACCGAGCCGGATGTCGTTTTAGAGACGAGGCGGAAGATAGAATTAATTCGGGAACGGATGTTGACTGCCCAGACTCGACAGAAGTCGTATGCCGACGTCCGTCGTCGACCTTTGGAATTCGAAGTGGGGGACCACGTTTTGCTAAAGGTGTCGCCGACGAAGGGAGTTTTTCGTTTCGGGAAGAAAGGGAAGTTGAGTCCGAGATTTATTGAACCCTTTGTGATTCTCGAGCGAGTCGGTGGGTTGGCATACCGTTTGGCGTTACCTCCGGCCTTGAGTCATGTTCATAGCATTTTTCATGTTTCCCAGCTGAGGAAATATGTCCCGGATCCTAGTCACATCATCGATTATGGTGAGATTGATGTCGCTGAGGATATTACTTTTGAGGAGCATCCTTTGAAGATTTTGGAGCATCGTGAGAAACGACTGAGGCATAAGACCATCCCTTTGGTCAAAGTGCAGTGGTCGAGACACGGTGTCGAGGAGGAAACTTGGGAAACCGAGGATAGCATGCGTGCTAGGTACCCTGAGTTGTTTGTTTCTTAAGTTTCGGGACGAAACTTATTTTTAGAGGGGTAGAATGTAATATCCGCATTTTTCTTTCCCTTGTATTTTCTTTTTTCGGTGTATTTCTCGGTCGTAGTGACCCTCGTGTACCCTTCAGTGTATCTTTCCCGTCATCTATTGATTTGATTCTCGTTATTGTTGTACGGAACCGCTGTTTCGGGGTTGCCATGGATCCATTTTATGTTTTGATGCATATTAAGATGTTCCGTTTGATGTTTCGTTCATATTCCGGTGTTTTGGACCGTTTATATTTCGTACCTAGCGCACGCTATCTTTTCTGCATAGCGCACGCTAGGGGTCCCTTAGTAGCGCACGCTACGACTGCTTCATAGCGCGCGCTAGAGAGCAAGCCCTGGGAGTGGCAGTGCTGTTTCGAGCCCTCTGGACTGGCGGATTAGCGTACGCTACGTAGTCTAGCGCACGCTAATGTCGGGGGCTAGCACACGCTGAGATTTCCGGTAGCGTGCCCTAGCGTGAGTGTCCAGTACTGGACAGTTTGCTACTGGACTCAATCTGATGCCCAGGTAGCGCACGTTATTGGTCGATAGTGTAATACCCGTAATTTTTGTTCCCCGGAAATTTTCTATTTTTGGCGGAAGTCTATTTTGACGACTTTGTTGGGACCGTTTCGTCATCCTGAGAATGATTAATTCTACACTTTTTGTCATCCGAGTTCGTTTCGGTATCGTTCTGTTGAATTCCGTGTTCTTTAGCGACTTTTCCACGTTTGAGTTCGACTTTGTTAAATCACCATAAATTCTTGGAAACTCCAAAAATTCTGAATCTTGGCAATATTATAAAGCATCGAGTTAGCTTTCCAATGGTTCAAACGGTGAGTCAATCGGAGTCAAGACGAGGGAGTTATGGTCGAAATAGCTAAGTCACTCTCATTTTCCAGATTTGGCCAAAACCGCCTGTACCCGGTGCCGCGGCACACCTGGGCTGAGCTGCGGCACACTACCGAGACCTGGGAGCAAATTTTGGGCCTGTGCCGCGGCACACCTATACTGAGCCGCGGCACACATGACAGTTTACCCTATATCTGCGTTTTTTTTGTGCGATTCAACCGATACTTTTTCATTTCTTGACTTCACACGGGAGAAGGCTTGAGAGAGGGAAGTTTCTTCATCTATCACTTGAGTGGGTGACTTCCTTCATCTATTTTCGATTGTGAAGCCCGGATCATCGTTCTATCGCGTGCTCTTCGAATCATAGTGCTTGAATCTTCAAGAGGTAATTTCTTCAACATCTTGGATTTCGATTTTGTATTGGGTAATGATGTTTTGGATGTTAAAATCATGGGGTATGAAGTGATATACGCATGATTATGGACTTGTTGGAGTATTCATCGGATTATTGAAAGATTATTCAAGAACACTTCGAATTTTGTGTTGGAAATTGGGGATTTTGTTTGACTTCATCCTTTTAATCCGTAGTAATTTAGATTAGTGATGGATTGATGATGATTTAGGTGTATTCCATCATTTCCATCGTTATTCCACGGTTGGAGTGTATTGATTCGTCGTTTCGGTTGAGTTATTAGTCGACGCCTTGAAGGTGTCCGACAAAAGGTCTAAGAGGGGGGGTTTTTGTGCGTTGTACGATTATTATTCATCGTACGATTGTTGATTTATCATTGATATGACTTAGGGACGAAATCCTTGTGAAGAACTCAAGTCGGAACCCTTCCGTTCGTTGTCTTCTTCGTGGTTCAAGCTTCCCGGTCGAACCGTGTTCTTCGGGATCTTCGGTAACGATTATTAAGGCAAGTATACATTTATGATTGTACGTTCTCGACTTTGAAAGTATGAAATATTGATGGTATGATTATTTCTAGCCACTCCGGGGCCTATGGTCCTCACGAGGGTTTCGTAGCCTGCAGTGCGATTCCATGGTTGATATGAACGAACCGTTTCTACGGCATTCATATGAAATAATATTGGCATGTAATGAACGAACCGTTTTGACGGCATTCCTACATGTAACGGCGTATGATATGAACGAACCGTTCCTACGGCATTCACATACGTCTTGAGATTTTAGTTATTCCGGAATACTAGTCTTAAATTGATGAATTGACGGATATTGATGAATTGACGGATTACATTTACTTTATTGTCGAGGAGTATTATGTTTCATATTGTTATACTTGCACTAGCTATTCGACGGCTAACCCCTTTATGGGGGAAATACGTTTCATGTATTTCAGGTTCCAGGAGAGCGGACAGGTGGGTACCGGGTCGGCATGAAGATGATGGGCAAGTGTGATACTGTGTTTTGTCTTCGGTTATTTTCTTGGATTCCTCCATTCAGGTTGTTGTACTGGAATGGATTTTTAAATACTCGAGTATTGTATTTCAGTTTCTTGATGTTCCGGCCTGTGTTGCCGAGGTATTCATTGTGCGATGATGTATATGGTTTCATTGGTTATGGTTTTGAATACCATTTGTATCGTCTTTCTTTCTATTGTATGTAGACCTTATCGGTCAAGTGTATAGTTCCGCGTATGTTTAGCCTTGTGGGTCCCACGGCGGGGCTCACGGCTGTAATATACTGAATAACTTGGGGTGTTACGAGAATATGGTATCGGAGCTTAGGTTTATGGATACCTAGGTGTCGGTCTTTTGGGTCGATTGAGTCGGCATTTGCCTGATATCACTACTCTGCCATCATCACGGTCGGCCGGTACTTGTAAGTCCTCTCACTCTTCTCGTATTTTTCTTAATCGTTTCGTTTATAGCTTGGTATTCTTGGGAATTGGTCACTTCGAGAATGTGCGATTCGGATTATACTTACGCACGTGTGTGCCTTTCAGAATGTTGGCTGAAAGTAGGAAGAATCGTGGCCGTGGTCACGGACGTGAACTCTTCCTTGAGATTTTGTTAAGTTGCTAATGGCGATAATGGTGTGTATCGATATTTTGTTGAGACTTTGTTTAGGAGTCGCATGCTAGTATCACGGGAGATCTTCGACTTCGCAGACTTGTAAGTATGTTGTTCGAATTATTCGATAATTCTTGGTGAAATTGAATTCCTGTTGAAATGTTGTTTGTACGAGTGATTGTAAGTTTCGAGGACGAAACTTATTTTTTAAGGGGGGTAGAGTGTAATACCCCGATTTTTCGGATATATTTTTTTTCGTTTATATATTGGATATCGTGGATGGTTAATTATGCTCGAGGACGTTGTGAACGTATGACAATGTTATTGAATTGAGTATATGTATTGATTTTGCCGTATGCTCGTATTTGGTATGTCATGACTTGGGACAGGAATTGTTGAAATTGGCTAAGTATGGAATTATTACGTACGTTAATAAGGTGAGATTACGTACGTAAGATTGGCATGGTTACGTACGTTAAGGCTAAGGTATTACGTACGTAACGAAGGCATCGGACAGAACCGAGTCCTGGTCGGCAGGTGGGACCCTGTTTCGGCAACTTTCGGCGGAGGATGTTGACAGGTGAGTCAACGTACGTGTTACGTACGTTATACAGGACGTGTTACGTACGTTATACAGGACGTGTTACGTACGTAACACAACCATGGTACCGTAGCAAGTCAACTAGTATATTACGTATGTTATATGGTATGGGTTACATACGTAATGGACTGCACGGAATGAGACAGTGAGTTGGTTACGTACGTTATGGATATTGGATTACGTACGTTAAAGTTGTTACGTACGTTAAGAAAGAACACTTACGTACGTAATGAGAGTGCAATTTATATATTGAAGTGTTGCCTTTCATTTCTCTCACGATCCTTTGAGATATTTCTCTCCAAAACTCGTCCCTCTTCACTTTTAAGAGTGTTCTAAACACTTTTAACATGATTGTGAGCTTGGAATCATGGAATTAGAGCTTGGTTATGGAACTATTGTTGATTCTTGAAGTGATTTCTTGTGTTATCCATATTATATGAGGTTTATGTTGAAGGAAGATAATGATATGCTTTGAATATGTTGATTATGATTATGGAATCATAGAGATCTTGATGTTCTTGAGGCCATATGATGACTATGATGATTTAATGATTCTTGGAATGGAGTTCAATTATTCTTTCTTCGTGGTTCGTCCATACAAGGTAATCCTCGTATCCCTTTGATAGTGGCTCATTTTTTCTTTTTGGATTACTACTTGGGAGGGAGTATGTTGGGAATCGTGTCTTTTGATGTTCGTCTTATTTCAATGAAAATGCATAAATTGGGTGTACTTTTATCCAGCGTGAGTATTTTTGAAATGGATTTTGGTATTTTGCCAATCAAATTTTATTTTGTAAAACCGATTCCCTAAACTGAGTTTTTGGCATTTTAACCTTGATCGTTTTGACGGTATTTGGAAAATGATTTTTTTTAGTATTTGAAAAATATTAACGTCATCGGTCTTTTTGGCATTTTTGGAATGACGTGGAAATTGTGCTTAGCCTGGTAAATCCTTGTGAGAAGGGTTTACGGCGTGTAATATTCCCAGGAGGATCTGGGGTGTTACAATTATGGTATCATGTGAGAATGTTATACGAGATTTATTGGAATTGTAATAAGAGATTTCGGATGTTGATATGATCATTGAGATCTTCTTCATATGGTGATAAGGGTTTTGTTGCGATTCTTGAGATTGTATGAATGACATGATGAAGAAAATGGTAACATGGAGATATATACCTCGGATATGTTGTTCTGAACGTGATTTTGGATATTTCATGTTCTTGAAGAACTCTTGAATTATACGAGGTGATGAAAATTTTTTTTAGAAGTGTTGATGTTTTGAAAATGAATATGGAATATTCATATCTAGAGCTAAACTATGTGTTGGAAATAATATTCGTATAGGAATACGAATGTAATTATGAGTTTGATGAGACTATTATTCATCTCTGAATTTGGAAGCCCATACGTATGGAGCAAATATTCAAACCGAATGATTGGATTGTTTGATAACCTTTTTAATATGATTATCTATTGTTTTGAACCAGTCGGATGATTCGAATTGATGACGGTCATAAGTAAATTTTAACGATGGATTTACGAGAAGGGAACCTTGTCAATTCGTATTTAAGAATTGAGTTTGGAACATTTAGACCCTTATTATTGGTCCGAATTGGTTGCTGATATGATCATCATATTTCGACTCGTATTGTGGACAGGATTTGTAAGTGTCGGAGTTGGATTGTTCAGACTGTGATTAGTCGAGATATGGTAAAACGATTGAGTTCGTGGTTTGGTGGTATTGATATTGGTCGTCATCGAACCGGTTGATTATCAATCCTTCGTTTACAATAAGGTATGATGTTTGATCGTGAATTATGACTGTTGTGTTGCGGTTAAGGTTGAAGGGTTCGTAGATTAACTTGGTCGAGACTGAGGGAATTCGTAAGACGAAATCAACTGAATTGGTAACAGTACGTTGTATTGATATCGAGACAAGTTTTATACTCGTACTAATCAATGAGACTAATGTTATCGTGTAGGCGTACGATTGTGTGTATCATTTTGGGACTTGGCCTCTTTATGATTGTATTGATATCAAGGGATTGGTTGACACGACGCCGTCGGAAAATTATGCCAAATGTTACTGTTGTTTGTAAATGGCCGGTTCAAGGCATTACGATACTTGTTGGTAAAGTTGCTATCGATAGCCGGTTCGCGGTATCGATGTATCGATTATTATTGTTCGCGATTAATGTCGTTCTGAGACATCGTTGAATCTTTGTCGTCGAATCGATCATTGCTATGATGTTGCGTTAACCGATTGGGGACGTTTGATATATCCTTTTGTCATCTCCGTTTCGGTGGTCGGTTTAAGACACCGGGACATCTATTCTATCGTATCATTGATTATCGATTGACCGTTCTAGGGTAATCGAGGTATTGAATTGGGATTATCGAAGATAATTCCCATCCGTTGTCAAAGATATTCTCATCCATTGTATCGTTGTTATCGATTGGCCATTCTACGGTAATCGAAGTATTGAATTGGGACTGTCGAGGAGAGTTCCCATCCGTTGAATTATTATTGTCGTGTTGGCCGACTCAAGGCAGCACACTATTATTCTTGTGAACTCGATAATTTTGTGATCGTTGAGGGTTGAGGATTTCCCGAATTGTGGTGTTGTGATTATTGCTGTGTTAATCGGTGCTTAGGGAATTCTGATCCCAGGATGGTTGTTTTGAATATCGTTGGTCGTGTCGATCTTTCATTATTCGTGTGTCATCGTTCACTTGGTGAGTCGTATGATCCATATTGGATGTTTTATCCCTTGAGTTTCGTTGTCATGTTGTATCGTGGCATATCCGGAATCATGTCTACGTGCCGATTGGTTATGTGTAGGATTTTTAGCCGGGCACCCGATGGTCATGCGTGGATATTTCTGCATTGGACCGTGCACACGAGACGTAGTTCTTGAGGCTAATTAGGTACATTGTCACACGTATATTCTGGATTCCGTATACGGGGTGGACATGTGCACGGACACATTTCCGGATCGGGCGTACTGTGATGTCCCTCTTGAGCTTTATTGATTGATCGTTCGTAGTCCATGTTGTATTGGATATGTCCGACGATTTGCGACTGGTTGTTCATACGCCGAGGGGTATGTCCGACAGTCAGGTTTGCTTCTTTGAGATCTGTATTGTGATGATTACAGCTTTGGGCTGTTCGGCTTTCAGGCCATTGTGATGTATCGGTATTTCCGTTGGAGCCTTCGGGCATTGTGAATTCGTATCTTTTTCGGCATTGGTTTGGTTTGCCTTCTGCAATGTATTGTTGTGTTCTATATTGATGATTCGCCGTTTGGGCGTAAGTTTGATTCTTGTGAATCTCGTTGAGTTTTTCCTGGCGAAATATTTCTTCCCCCTACCTGTTTTAAGTTTCGGGACGAAACTTCTTTTAAGGAGGGTAGAATGTAATACCCGTAATTTTTGTTCCCCGGAAATTTTCTATTTTTGGCGGAAGTCTATTTTGACGACTTGATTGGGACCGTTTCGTCATCCTGAGAATGATTAATTCTACACTTTTTGTCATCCGAGTTCGTTTCGCATCGCTCGTTGAATTCCGTGTTCTTTAGCGACTTTTCCACGTTTGAGTTCGACTTTGTTAAATCACCATAAATTCTTGGAAACTCCAAAAATTCTGAATCTTGGCAATATTATAAAGCATCGAGTTATCTTTCCAATGGTTCAAACGGTGAGTCAATCGGAGTCTAGACGAGGGAGTTATGGTCGAAATATCTAAGTCACTCTCATTTTCCAGATTCGGCCAAAACCGCCTGTACCCGGTGCCGCGGCACACCTGGGCTGAGCCGCGGCACACTGCCGAGACCTGGGAGCAAATTTTTGGCCTGTGCCGCGGCACACCTATACTGAGCCGCGACACACATGACAGTTTACCCTATATCTGCGTTTTTTTTGTGCGATTCAACCGATACTTTTTCATTTCTTCACCTTCACACGGGAGAGAAGGCTTGAGAGAGGGAAGTTTCTTCATCTATCACTTGAGTGGGTGACTTCCTTCATCTATTTTCGATTGTGAAGCCCGGATCATCGTTCTATCGCGTGCTCTTCGAATCATAGTGCTTGAATCTTCAAGAGGTAATTTCTTCAACATCTTGGATTTCGATTTTGTATTGGGTAATGATGTTTTGGATGTTAAAATCATGGGGTATGAAGTGATATACGCATGATTATGGACTTGTTGGAGTATTCATCGGATTATTGAATGATTATTCAAGAACACTTGAATTTTGTGTTGAAATTGGGGATTTTGTTTGACTTCATCCTTTTAATCCGTAGTAATTTAGATTAGTGATGGATTGATGATGATTTAGGTGTATTCTATCATTTCCATCGTTATTCCACGGTTGGAGTGTATTGATTCGTCGTTTCGGTTGAGTTATTAGTCGACGCCTTGAAGGTGTCCGACAAAAGGTCTAAGAGGGGGTTTTGTGCGTTGTACGATTATTATTCATCGACGATTGTTGATTTATCATTGATATGACTTAGGGACGAAATCCTTGTGAAGAACTCAAGTCGGAACCCTTCCGCTCGTTGTCTTCTTCGTGGTTCAAGCTTCCTGGTCGAACCGTGTTCTTCGGGATCTTCTAACGATTATTAAGGCAAGTATACATTTATGATTGACGCTCGACTTTGAAAGTATGAAATATTGATGGTATGATTATTTCTAGCCACTCCGGGACGGGCCTATGGTCCTCTGAGGGTTTCGTAGCCTCTGGTGCGATTCCATGGTTGATATGAACGAACCGTTTCTACGGCATTCATATGAAATAATATTGGCATGTAATGAACGAACCGTTTTGACGGCATTCCTACATGTAACGGCGTATGATATGAACGAACCGTTCCTACGGCATTCACAAACGTCTTGAGATTTTAGTTATTCCGGAATACTAGTCTTAAATTGATGAATTGACGGATATTGATGAATTGACGGATTACATTTACTTTATTGTCGAGGAGTATTATGTTTCATATTGTTATACTTGCACTAGCTATTCGACGGCTAACCCCTTTATGGGGGAAATATGTTTCATGTATTTCAGGTTCCAGGAGAGCGGACAGGTGGGTACCGGGTCGGCATGAAGATGATGGGCAAGTGTGATATTGTGTTTTGTCTCCGGTTATTTTCTTGGATTCCTCCATTCAGGTTGTTATACTGGAATGGATTTTTAAATACTCGAGTATTGTATTTCAGTTTCTTGATGTTCCGGCCTGTGTTGCCGAGGTATTGATTTGTGCAGTGATGTATATGGTTTCATTGGTCATGGTTTTTGAATACCATTTGTATCGTCTTTCTTTATATTGTATGTAGACCTTATCGGTCAAGTGTATAGTTCCGCGTATGTTTAGCCTTGTGGGTCCCACGGCGGGGCTCACGGCGCTGTAATATACCCTGAATAACTTGGGGGTGTTACAGATAGCGCGTGCTACCGATACACTTTAGCGCACGCTATGTTTGGTGGATAGCGCGCGCTAACTGGATCAGGTGTGTACTGGACAATTGCTTCTGGACTCGGCTGATGTCCAGGTAGCGCACGCTATTGGTCGATAGCGCGCGCTACCGAGAGTTTATTAGCGCACGCTACGTTTCGAGTAGCGCATGCTAACGGCTAGAAATCTAGCTACTGGACTGGGACGCTGACTGTATGGCCTAGAGTTTTATCCCGTTAGCGCACGCTAACCTTGAGGATTAGCGCGCGCTAACACTCCCCGGCTAGAGTTGACCGAGATGAACACAATTTCTCATTTCTTCCTCCTCTCCGCGGCTAAGGCGATTCCGGGCGATTTTCTTGGCGATTTCTTCCTCCAATCATCTCATCCAACATCTTCCTTGAGTTCTTGGTGTATTACAACAACATCAACACGAATCTTTCATCCTAATCGAAGGTAAATCTCTTAGAACCCTACTTTTGGATAATTTGGGGGTTTTGGGATTTTCTTCCGATTCATTTCGTTTTGTTGGCGGATTCATGATGAATATGATTAATCTTGTTGATATAATTAGTTTTCCTACGGATTCATGGTATATTTTCATAGCTTTTCGAAATCGGGAGGGTTTAGTTGTGGTCCGCCCTCGTTGTTAATTTTTATACGAATATACATGAATCGTAGGCGGGTTTTCGCGTGTATTCCATTTCCGTAATCGTTTAGGAGTGGTTGTGATTATGTTATTCGAATCATTAGGTTCATTTCGTCGATTCCTCGCGGTCGTGCTTGTTTCTTCCGTTCCGTTCGTGTCACCGTCTATAAATCGAGGCAAGTACCCTTATGAACTTACAATCTTAACGTATTAGTATTGCATGAGAATTGTGTGTGTGTGTATGCTCACTATGGGTTAGATCCGACGGGGTCTCGGTAGGGGTCCACGGAGGGGTGGATCCGCGAGCTTGCTTTTAACCACTATGGGTTAGATCCGATGGGGTCTCGGTAGGGGTCCATGGAGGGGTGGATCAACGGTTAATTGTGGTGCATTTTTAAAAATGTGATTTGATATTGGCATTTCCGGAAATGAGTGTTTTGGAACTATGTTTTCTTGATTGCATGCATTTACTATAAGTGCAAGATATAAGTTGTTCATTTGGTTACTTGTACTAGCGTAATTGCTAACCCCTCCGGGGACCCGTTTTGGGGAAATTCGTTTTATAAATTTCAGGTCAGGTTCATCGAGACGAGCGGGCGCTGGACCAGTATGTGGATGATGGCCGTGCGTGATGATTGTGCACGAGTGGTGTCTTATTGCCTTCTATCTTTTTACCTTTTTTTGGTCTTTAAACAAATAGAAGTACTCGAGTACTTAAGAATTTTTACTCGTCTGGATTGTATTGTTGTTTATTATGTTTGTGTCGGATTATGGTGTTATGTTTGACCGGTTGAACCGGGTAGATTATTTTGTTTGGCGTCTTTATGACGAGGTGTTATTCTGTTGTTTCTGTGAGTCGATGAGTATGATGTTTGTTCAGCCTGGTGGGTCCCATATAGGGATTCACGGCGCTGTAATATACCTCGAATATTTTGGGGGTGTTACATAAACGATAGGGATTAACGGAGATGAAACATGTAGATATTAGTGCACGCTATTGAAGGTTATAATGGTTACCACTCTGGAGCATATAACACATGCTAGCTGCCCTACAATGTGTTAACAAATTAGTAGCGCACGCTACTTATATATATAGTGCACGCTACCTGCTTCTTAGTAAGGTCAGTAGGTTCTACCAGTTTTATATAGCGCATGCTACCGGGACATGCAACGTATGCTATACGGGCCAAGACAGTAGACTGCATAATTCAAGGAAATCAAATAACGCACGCTACGACATGGCTAATGCACGCTAATCTACAAAGAAGAATACTTCAGAAGAATGGATAATGTACTCTATGACATGAGGATAGTGCACGCTAAATGAACATTTGTCAAGTTGTTTAACTAATAGTTAGCGCACGCTAACTGATATAACACGCTAAAGTCAAATTCCTACCATTGTTTAGATGACCGTTGTACGACTTTTAGAATGCGGAAATCACGCGTATTGTCAAAGATCTAGAAAACTAGTGTGGACTCATTAGTGCAGGCTAAAGAGTACATTAACGCACGATAAAGTTCAAATTGTTATCGTTGGAAGAATCTGTCAGCACAACTGCCACAATTGACTGAAGTTAGCGCACGCTAAAGGGAGTATTAGCGCATGCTAATATCAACATGCAATAACGGCTAATAAATACCAAACCATTTGGTATGGATAAGACACACAACTTCAGGCAAACATACATACAATTGAGCTCTGATTATTTGCTATCTATTCACTATCTAGTTGTGACAAGAAAGATACGGATGTTGTTCATATATCATATCATATTATGTTTTATACTTCATATCTTCTTTGATTGGTGTGTTTGAGTGTTGTATCACTCCTTCACGATCTTGAGAGAAAAAAATCAAGAGTTTTAATCTGGTGTTATTAGGAACATTGATCCGGAATTGTTAGGATTAAATTCTGACGATCGTAAGTGAGAATTATCTAGTTCCAATAGAATACTAGAGAGAAAATTTTTACCGGGTGTTTGGATGTGCTTGGACCAATCGAAGTCAAGCTGTGTAACGGTTGTGTCCGGACCTATAGAAGACGAGACAAAGTTGAGTGTGGTTTCTCTTAATTTAATAGAAAAAACACAGAGAGGACGTAAGCAATTTGCTGAATCTCTATAAATCTTTGTGTCTCTTACTTTCAGTATTTCTGTTTATCATTACCGAAGAAAATACATATTTTATCAACTCCACTATTCAATCCCCTTCTAGTGGAACTATTCACTCTTCAGTCTCTTTGTTATTCACTCCTTCGAAATCTTCATTTTGATATTGGATTTCGTTTCCAACCCCTTACGCTACCTCTATTTGATTTTGTGATTTTTGCATATTAATCATTATGGTCTGTTGAGCCTCTTCTGATTCTATGAATTGTTTCATATATAGTCATGGTGTCTATATATATTCCCAATTTTCCGGTTGTCTTTTACACATTATAGAATTTTATTTTCAGTGAGTTATTCCTTATTGGTTTGGCTTTAATCTTAAATCCATCATTGTCTCTGATTGTATTAATCTTTTCCTGTTCTTATATCATTGAATAACCCTAGTGTTGTTTATATTGTTCAGTTGTAGCGTATCTGTTGAATTCATCTCCGTGTTCAATACTCTGCAGATTGGTAAGTTAAAATAATTATGTTTGTTTGTTCAAGATGGGATGTTTATATTTTTTTATTTTTTTGTTTGGATATATCATATGTTGGTGTTAAAGCATATGTTTCTTTGTTTATAAATTTCTTTGACAGTATGAAGAACATGTATGAGGGAGATAGTACAAGTGTACGTACTAATGTTGGGAGGACAGAAGAATTCCCTATTATGATTGGGGTGCATTAAGGATCTGCTCTTAGTCCTTTTCTCTTTGCCATAGTCATGGACGAATCGACAAGAGAAATTCAAAATGACGATCCGTGGTGTATGATGTTCGCAGATGATATTGTGTTGATTGATGAAACGAAGGTTGGAGTGCAACAAAAATTGGAACTTTAGAGGGATACTTTGGAAACTCGTGGCTTTAGGCTGAGCAGAAGTAAGATTGAATATATGGAGTGTAGGTTTAGCGAAAACAGTGATAGAGAGGCGGGGATGATCACATTTGATGGAAAAGTTGTTAATGGATCCACTTTCTTGCGGTATCTTGGATCTATTATCCAAAAGGATGGAGAGCTAGATGGCGATGTGGCTCACAGAATAAAGGCTGGGTGGTTGAAGTGGAAGAGTGCCACATGGGTTTTATGTGATCCTAACATGCCTTATAGATTAAAGGGTAAATTTTACCGTACGGCAATTAGGCCTCCGTTGTTATATGGCTCCGAGTGTTGGGCTGTAAAACAGTGTCACGTTCAAAAGATGAATATGGCGGAGATGCGTATGCTACGATGGATGTGTGGTCATACAAAAAAGGATCGGCTCAGAAATAAGGTGATTAGAGAGAAGGTAAGAGTTGCGGCTATAAAAGACAAGATGATGGAGAATCGATTACGATGGTTTGATCATGTGAGAAGAAGGCCTGTTGATGCCCCAGTGAGGAGGCTAGAAAGTTGGAGAACAAGTAATGTTGTGAAAGGTAGAGGAAGACCCAAGAAAACTTGGATAAAGATGATTGAAAATGATATGCGGTTTCTTGTAATTGGAGAAAGTATGGCGATAGAGAGACAAATGTGGCGGGAAAGAATACGGATGGTGGATGGAAGCTGATTCCTTTTTTTTTTATTCCTATTTTATTTTATTCCATGTTATCTGTTAATTTATTTTTCAGGATTTTTCATTTTTTTTTAACATTCATTCTCTTTTTTATTTGCTTTTTTCTCTACTTTTTTATCTATTTTTTTCCCTCTTTTTCTCCTTTTATGTTATTTATGTAACGATCATTGACGGTTTCAAAGTTTGATTCATGTTAGCCGACCCCAAATCATTTTGGGACTAAGGCTTAGATGTTGTTGTTGTAGTTATGAGAACGTAAACTATTTAGTAATCACTGCGATATGCAATTTTTGATAGTTATTCATCATCTTATTGCTTCTGATTCACATGATTTGAGACCGTTATTATATTTCAGCTAATTAATACTCTACCTTTGTATTTGTCTCCTTTATGTTATCAAAATATCACCTTATTTTCTTCTATGAATCAGGTTTGTATATAGCTCCAAGGAAGATCATATTAGGTGATATCATGGGTGTCTTCTAGAAAAGACTAAATGATAGTTCGAGTTAATCGTTTGTGGATTGTTCTATTTAGAGATAATCCTAACCGTACAGGGTTTTTGTTAATGGTCTTGCAGGGAGGTACAACTTGTTGCTTCTTTTTGTACTATGGTGGTCAACATAAAATGGTCCCTCAAATCTTTTTGATATATGTGGGTGGTAATTTTTTTGGAAGAATTATGAGAAGTAGACAATCGTGCTTTCTTCTAGCATGTTCCAATTTTACCTAATAACAGTCTATACACATATTTCCAATATAACGTCATTATATAATGTGAATGATGTTTAACATGAACTTTGATTATTTTATAGCAATATACGTATACAAGCTATAGCTGATAGGGGGTTTGGGAGATCGTTTCAAACAAGTTATATAGAAGAACATAGGTCTACTGCATGATGAATTTCAATGTTCATGAATCAAAATTGGGTTGGAGACCAACGCACATCCTTACAAGTTATGTTTCCTGCAAGAAACGTGTTGGGTCGTGTCCCTGGAGTTCGGTTGGATATGTACAAGTTCAAGACTATTGAACAGATATAACAAACTCCACAAAACGAACCAAATCTAGATTTGATTGGTGCGACAAACTATTTCAACCAAATGCATAATTTAAACTCATATTGCACTTGGAATATACTCAATGTACTCATTCTTTTATCAAAACATTTTCTATTTCGTATATGATACATTTATTTTTATTTAATATCACTTCACTCATTTGTTCAAACCTGTTGGTTTTTGTGTGATATATTTTATTGGTGCTTTCCTGACGACTGAAAAGGCTTGGTTTGGAAAGCCAAAAAAATCTTGACACAAATGCTTGTTGTGTTTTTCATGGATTTAATACATCGTACAAGAGTAAAACACAGTAAAATAATAAAGAAAAGTTCAAAATGAGGATCTCATGCAGTAATTTAATTATTACTTAAAATGGTTCGTCAAATTACCTTATTCCTATGAAAAGATCTTGATTCGAACCAAAAGCTGATGAAAGTAACATTCCCTTTCGGTGATCCACACACGAGTAATTTCACAAGTCGGATTGCTAGATCATTGATAAATAGTGCAACAAACAATCTTTGCCAGAAAGATTGTGTTATTGATCAAGATCAAATAAGAAAAGAACACGATGTGATCGAATCAGGACTCCTACAGTAGAAATAGGGGCAGCCGATTTTGTGAGAGATGGGGCGATTTTCTTCACACAAGCTAGGGTTGTGTAATTTCTTTTTATGACAATTCTTTGTCATAGATTCCTTATTTATAATAAGTGATCTCTATAGTCAAAACTCTAGTATTTGCTTAGTTATCCTTCAATTTATTCAATGATACAACATATATAATAAATATCATGTATTTAATATATAAAACTTATTATTTAATCTACTATTAAATATAATATCAAATATTATATTTACTATATCCAGTTGATCTAATAAAATAATATAATATATAATATCTCATAATATATATTACTTATTATTTAATTTTTTAAAAATATAATATCCAATATTATATCTATTAATTATTCTTCATTGTCTTTAATTATCATATGTGTGATCCAAAAGACTTATATTATGTTCAAAATTATTTAAAATCTTATTAAATAACAAATCATAAGTGGTCTCGGGCAAGACATTATGATTACCCAAATAATATAAGTTTATAGTCTAGTAAATTATTTGATTTGTATAATTAATTTGTCGCGCAATATCATAATTGAACTAAGTCGTGAAAGTTGTCATACTTATTATGTTCAAATACTTTCTCGATCATAAGTAGACTGCTTGAATTAGATAACTCTTCATTTGAGCATCGCCATGTATTTCCTTCTGTCCTACTTATCAAGGGTCCGACAGATATCTCTCTCCCGAAAGAGATGGAAAAATCTCCATATTGATGATTCATTACCCTCTACACGACTCTCACTAATCCCGATCGCTAATCTTGATGATCACCATATCTCAGATGACATTGGATTATGTCAAGACACAGTAGTTATCATGTTGGACTCAGATCACGAGGAACTTGCCTTATATGCTCAGAATTTCAAAAGATATAAGAATCTTATCCAGAAAGGCCGAAACTTCTTTGGTCGAGACTCTAAGATGGAACAAAAGAAAAATACATACGTTCCTATCAAGAAATTCGATAACAATTGTCGAAAGTGCGGTCAACCCAGACATTATGCTAAAGAATATCGATTGACTCTCTCCAAATCTCAAGTTGAAAGGTACAAAAATAGAGGAGTGTTAGTCGCTTCTTGGAGTGATGACGAGGAGGAGCCTGAAGAATCCCCAGACGCAAGTCTTGTTCTTATGGCTCTCGAATCGGAAAATACTATCGAGGTAATACCTAATCGCGATGATGATGATCTCTTATAGATTTCTGAATCACAGGAGTCTAATCACGATGATGAGCTTTTAAGTGCTTTTAAATCATTAAATTTTGAGTATGACGAGATGGTGAAACTTGACAAGTCTTTAAAAAGAATAAAAAAGTCTTTAGAACTTGAAAATTCTAAACTTCAAAATAAAGGCAAAAATGTTGAATTCGATCACCCCTCCTGCCTTAATAATGGAAATAACTTTAAAATTGAGTTGTCTAAAACTCAAAAAAAATTAAAATATATAATGAACAAATTCACACTTGGTAACGAGAAATTGGAAAGACTTTTATCCAGCCAAAAATCTCCTTTGTTAAAACACGGCCTTGGTTATTATTGATGGCTTTCCTCATTTTACATGGGTTAAGTTTCTCACTCACAAGGATGATATTTTTATGGAATTTTCTAAATAGTGTTGTTTAGTTCAAAATGAGTAAAATATTTCTATTATTTCTATTCGAACTGATCATGGAGGAGAATTTGATTGCTCACCTTTTGAAAGTTTGTGTGACAAATATGATATTAATCATAATTTTTCGGCTCCCAGAACTCCTCAACAAAATAGAATTGTTGAAAGAAAAATTTGTTACCTGGAAGAAATGTCTAGAACTATGTTGAATGAATACTCTCTTCCACAATACTTTTGGGCCGAAGCTATTAATACGGCATGTTATACAATAAATCGAGCTCATCTTCGTAGAGCTCAACTTAAAACCCCGTATGAAATTTGAAATAATAAAAAGCCAAATATTTCTTATTTTCATCATTTTGGCTGCAAAGTTTTTGTCCTAAACAACGTAAAGAGAACCTGGGTAAATTCGATTCAAAATTTAATTCAGGTATTTTCTGGGATACTCTTTGAATAGCAAAGCCTTTCATGTTTATAACTTAAGAACTAATAAAGTGGAAGAATCTTTTCATGTTAAATCCGATGATGCCATTTGACTCCCAAGAAAGGTAGATTCTTTTGATGATGCATGTACACTTCTGTAATATCCGGATTAATTATTGAGTATTTCATCTGTAATTGAACCCTGTATTATTCGGATTTGTGATATGGATAATCGAAGTATGATATTTTTCGTATTCATATCCATGTACACGGTAATATCAACATGTAAATTTTCACATGCAGTTACGTGATAATGTACGCTAAGAAGGAAGCTTAACGTACGTTATTCGCCAAAGTTAGCATACGCTACGAATGAAGCGTAGCGTACGTAAGGTAGCCAATAATTGAGCTGGGCAGCTAGTACATGCGCCAGCCGGACGATGGGTCCGGATAAGATTCCCGCAGATGAACCTGGACAGTTTTGAAGTCAACAGGTGTTAACGTACGCTAAGGTATATGTCTAGCGCATGCTAATCGGTGTTGCTTACGTACGTAACCTAATGGTTTAGCGTACGTAATCGAGTACATAAATGAGAACAGTTTGTAATACCCGAGATTTCTGTTATGTAATTGGAACTTGTGATATTGTAATGATTGTACTTTTGTATGAGTACTATTCTCTGTATTTCATTATCCGATGTTGTCGAGCATATAATTTTCGTATATGTGATATAAAGATTGAAATTCTGTGCATGTAGCGCACGCTACAGGCTGAGGGTAGCGTACGCTAACGTGGTTTCATAGCGCACGCTACCGAGTGTAATTAGCGCACGCTATGCGTGGTCAGATTGATTGAGACGTGCGGTAGGTGAGATCTGGCCGGGGGACCCCTGTCGGATCGTGTCGGATGTACCTGGACGGCTTTCGGGAAAAGCCGAGTCAACGCCTTAGCGCACGCCATGTGTCGATGCGTAGCGCACGCTAAGTGCCGAGTACTGCTTTAGATCGTGAGCCGTTAGCGCACGCTACGAATGTGGTCTAGCGCGCGCTAATAGCCATTTATTATAAATAGACAAAGATCCTATTCGTGATTTCAGTTCCTTCTCCTCCCACAACCCGAACTTTGACACATAGAACATAACTACTTTCGTCCTAAACACTCCGTATCAACCTCCTAGTTCGAGATTGAAGATCATACATCATTGGAGATTGGTGTTCAAGCCTTCGGTGTTGGATATTGCTTCATTTCATCCGTGTTCTTCACTACTTCGAGGTAGGTGATTCTTCACCAATGATTAGTATGTTCATAAGGAAGATTTGAATCATGTTTGGATAGCAAGTATTTCGTTCATCACATGTTAGAAGGATACTTTTGACGTATCGGTACTAGATGTCGAATGAACCTTTGAACCATCTTATTATAAGGACTCCTAAGCATGTTTAAATCGATTTATGATCAAGTAATCGGATATTACCCAGTTGATACGTTGTATACGTTGGAATCATGTGTTTTGGAACGTAAGACGATGGAACTTAGATTATTTCTTGAAGATCGTAGAGGAATTATGATATGGAGATAACTATCCGTATATTCGTATCTCATAATCATAAATCTTCCAGAAACCTTATTATCATGATATGCCCGAGGATAACTTGTAATATCACCATAGGATTCATGAGTTCTTCATCATTCAACCCAGTTTTCGGTTTGCAGTATTCTGCCATGCAAGATTAGCGCACGCTAACATGTGTGAGTTAACGTGCGCTATCGAGGTTCGGTTTTCGCACAAAACGTACGTAGCGTACGTTATGGGACAGCCGAGTCAGACTGCCAGTTCATGGCTAGCGCACGCTAGTCTTATACGATAGCGTACGCTAACAGTCCAGCTTAGCGCACGTTACGTAGAGTACGTAGCGCGCGCTAAGCAATCCAGGCAGATTGTTTAGTTTGAGCTTTTCGGCCGTAGGCCGAATTGTTAGGCCATTGTTCGACTCGAGATGATTTGTATTTCGTTCCTTTTGTTAAGGTTCGAGCTTGTTACGTTGATCAGAGGGGGCGGCCTTCGAGTGCGTCGAGAGCATTGAAGTATATCGTTCTTGCCATCTTCGAGGCAAGTATCGTGATATGTTAATATCGGTATTTTTGGAGTATGCGTATGATTATGCACGTTGTTGAACATGATATTTACTTCGTTGATTTGTCATGATATTCGTTTATATGTTCATGTTGATGAACGTAATGATTTGGCATATGTGTATGCATGAGTTGTGTTTGTATACGTGTACGATCTATGCTGAGGGCGCTGGATCGGATGTCCACCTCGTGTTGGTCCTACGGGATCATCTTGGGATCTAGGCTGAGGGCGCTGGATCATTGGACGGGTTATTTCCACCTCGTGCTGGTCCGACGGGATCATCTTGGGATCTATGCTGAGGGCGCTGGATCATTGGAATACCCAGGCTGTGTAATGGAATCGTGTAGATTCGCATTGTCGGATTCCGGTAGCGGAAGTCCGTGTGATGTATCTTGTTGTGTATTGTTGATGCATATTCGAATTGTTTAAACATGATACTTGTACTAGCATCGTTTTGCTAACCCCTTCGGGGGTGGACATTTGTTTTGATGTTCAGGTAGCCAAGGAGCAGGGAAACAGCCACAGTACCGACGTGACGACGAAGGGGTTCAGTGATGTTTATTGTTATTGGAGATTTGTGGTCTTGGTTTGGTTTCTGTACTCGAGTACGCGTGTCCTTTTGATATTAATTCGATATGGTTGTATTAACTACCCGTTGAACCAGTTATACGTTTTCATAAACTTGAATTTTCGCAGTATTGATGTCTTGTATTTACTTTTCTTTTTAATTAGCCTTGTAAATCCTTATTTAAAGGGTTTACGGCGCTGTAATTATTCCGAATATCTCGGGTGTTATAGAATATGGTATCGAGCTAAGATTTATGGATATCTTGGCAATCGAGTTTTAATTGGGTGCATTACGTTATTTGATTTACGGTCGTTGTAACATCACCTGTCACCGAAGTCGTCATGTGGACCGTGGTTGTAAGTCTCTTAATCTCTTATACTACCGTATTACTTAATTCTTGCTTTTGTGAGTATTGACGAACTTTATTTCAAAAATTTTGTTCGTATATTGAGAAATTACGTTTACGGTATGCCGAGAGGAGGTCGTGGACGCGACGCGTCGTGGACGCGACGTGGTAACATGAGACATGAGGATTCCGCAACTACCCCGTAAATATCGGCTAGTCGAACCGATTCCCATTCGAGGGCGCAGGATCGGCGAATGATGACGCAAACCCTAACATGCCAGAGTGCTTCAACGGTGGTGGCGCAAATAAATCGGGCCGCCTGTGTCGTTGATCGCATGCAGGCCGATGGGACAAAGAGCACCACGAGGATAATCGGGGAGACAGATGGCTTGCGGAAGTGGTTAAATTGCACCCGCCAAAATTTGACGGATCTGCTGAGACACTTACTTGGGATCACTGGCTCAAGGAGTTGGAAAAGATATTCGCGGCTCTTAACTATCCCGAGGACCGGAAAGTTCCGATTGCCCAGTATTTTCTGACTGGGGAGGCCTTTGATTGGTGGGAGGCTATTCGACCCGAGAATCATAATGCGGATTGGACGGAATTCAAACAAATGATGGAAGCACAGTATTGTCCTCGTCCAGTTAGAGAGGCGAAGATCCGAGAGTTTTTCTCACCACAGAGTTCGGAGGCATCTGTGACAGATGTAATCAAAACTTTTAATCATCAGCTGACTTGTGTGCGACACTTGGTCAGAACGGAGGCAGAAAAGATTTATCATTTTGATATGCGGATGAAGCCGGAGATTCAGCAGTACATGTCCGGATTCGAGTGTACTACGTTGCGACAGTATCAAGACAAAGCGCTGGCCTACGACATGAAAGAGGCGGCGATGGAGAAATCAGTAGAGGCAAAGAAGGTGACCGGACTTTGCGTAAAACAAGAGTGGTGGGGCCGCAAGGGCCGTCTTCCTTTATTCGGCTAGAAACCTCCACATCCTTCTAGAGGCGGAAAGAAGTTCGGGCAACATCAAGCTTCGGACGCATCAAAGAAATGCTACAATTGTGGTCGAGCTGCATATTCGACGTGATTGCCCCGCATCTTACGTGACTTGTTACGATTGTGGGCAAGAAGGGCACCGTGCGGCCTTCTCGTGGAGCCTTGCTAGATCTTTGGTACCCGCACCCGGCACACTGATCCTAAGGAGATAAGTGTGAACCAGACACAACAGAGTGGATTTCAGCAGCAGAACGCCGGGAAGAGAGAGACATCCAGGCCGGGTCCGTTCCTCCGCGCTGTACGAAATGAGGAGATCTCGACGACGAACACCGCCGCTGTGCACGATTCAGATCCTTTTGCAACCGATTAGTGTCTTGTTCGATTCGGAGCTACGCATTCTTTTATATCTTTGAACCGTGTTAAACGTTTGAACATCTCGTGCTTGTATAATTGTGAACCTTATGTTGTGGGATTACCGAGCGGAGAGAAAATTGTGGGAACACTAGAAGCTAGGGATTTCCCAGTATCTATAGAAGGAAGAGAGTGGCCATCGAATCTTATTGTAGTTGACATCTGCGGTGACGATTTAATTCTGAGATGATTGGCTCAACCGTTATGGAGTCGTGTGAATTACCGAGAGAGAGTCATTTCCATCATTTCGATGACGGATCCGAACACTTATTCCGAGGATGGAGACCGGGAGCTCGGGAAATTGATCAAAGCAATGAAAGCAAGAAATTATCAAACAGGGATGTCATGGACTTTGGTGTTATGCCATGAGGAAAGAGGAAGGAGTAGAGCTCTCGTCTATTCCAGTTGTGAATGAGTTCTCAGATATATTTCCTGACGAGCTACCAGGGTTATCTCCGCAAAGAGAAGTGGAATTCACCATCGAATTAGAGCCTGGAGCAACCCCTATCTCCAGGGCACCATACCGCATGGCGCCAACCGAGATGTATGAACTCAAGAAGCAACTGGAGAAATTGTTACAGAAGGGCTATATTCAACCGAGCGTTTCCCCTTGGGGAGCGCCCGTTCTCTTTGTCCGGAAGAAAGACGGATCCCTCCGACTGTGTATTGATTACAGGGAGCTTAACAAGATGACGATCAAGAATAAGTATCCTATACCTCGGATCGACGACTTGTTTGATCAACTGCAAGGGGCAAGGGTATTCTCGAAGATTGACTTGCGATCAGGATACCATCAGTTGAGGATTAAGGAATCAGATATACCGAAATCTGCTTTCAGATCCCGGTACGGGCATTATGAATTTGTAGTGATGCCATTTGGACTTACCAATGCTCCTGCGGTATTCATGCAATTGATGAATCGGGTATTCTTGGAGTACTTGGATAAATTTGTGGTCGTTTTCATCGATTTACATTTTGATATATTCGAGGGACGCAGAGGATCATGCTAAACACCTACGTGTGGTTTTGAGCATCTTGAGAAAGGAACAGCTATATGCAAAATTTTCTAAATGCGAGTTCTGGCTTAAGGAAGTAACCTTCCTTGGGCATGTGATATCAGCCGATGGAGTTCAGGTGGACCCGAAAAAAGTCGAAGCAATTTTGGAATGGGAAGCTCCTAAGAACGTGAAGGAAGTCCGAAGCTTCTTAGGACTAGCTGGATATTATCGCCGCTTTGTAGAGGGATTTTCCAAAATTGCTCGTCCGCTCACTCAGCTGTTGCAGAAAACTCAAAAGTTCGCGTGGAATGAGAAATGCCAGGTTGGTTTTGACAAACTTAAAAAGAGACTGACGACAGCACCTATATTAGCGCTGCCAGAAGGAACTGACGGATTTATGGTATACAGCGACGCTTCAAATCAGGGTTTGGGTTGCGTGTTGATGCAAAAGGATAAAGTGATTGCTTATGCTTCTCGGCAACTAAAATCGTACGGGTTAATTATCCGACTCATGATCAGGAGCTAGCACTGTGGTCTTTGCCTTGAAAATTTGGCGACATTATCTCAGACGGCACTCATTGTCGATCTTTACAGATCATAAGAGCCTCAAATACATTTTCATGAAAGAATTAAACATGAGGCAGAGAAGGTGGCTGGAATTGATCAAGGATTACGACTTGGAGATTCTCTATCATCCGGGGAAAGCAAATATAGTAGCCGATGCTTTGAGCCGTAAACCTGTTTCTCTTCGAGTGTTGGAAGCTCTTACGCCTGCATCAAAGATTCAACGAGAACCGATCCGCGAAGGGATTGAAGTATGGGCACCAGGAATCCAAGGGCGACTTTATGTGATGGAACCGACTTCATCACTAGTCGAGAAGATCAAGTCCAAGCACTGGACGATTCTCCGATCCTTCGATTATGTGATGAAGTAAAGAAAGGAAAAGCCCCGGATTCGTGATACAAGACGATGGAGTTCGAGATTTGAGTCGACTTTGCGTCCCGACGATGATGACTTGAGACGGACTATTACGAAAGAAGCTCATAGCGCGCCTATTCTATTCACCCGGCAGCAGAAGATGTATAAGGATCTTAAACAAAACTTGGTGGGGAATATGAAGAAGGACGTAGCACGCTTCAAGTGTTTGACTTGCCACAGTCAAGATTGAGCATCGCTGACCTCACGGATGTTAAAGCCGCTCCGATCCCCGAATGGAAGTGGGAGGACATTTCGATGGATTTCATCACCAAGATGCCAAGGACTAGAGCAGAATGAACATGATTTGGGTCGTAGTTGATCGACTAACCAAGTCGGCTCATTTCCTAGGAATCAAAGATACATGGGGACCCGAGAGATTGGCACGAGTATTTGTTGCGAGATAGTCGATTGCATGGGACGCCGAAGACCATTATTTCGGATCGAGATGGTCGTTTCGTGTCGCACTTACGGAAGGCGATCCATAAGGCTTTGGGATCGAGCTCAACTTTAGCACAACTTATCATCCCCAAACAGACGGTCAGTCCGAAAGGACTATTCAAACTGTAGAAGACATGCTTAGAGCTTGTGCGTTGGATTGGTCAACTGATTGGGAAGTTCACTTGCCCTTGATCGAATTCACTTACAATAATAGTTGGCATGCTTCCATTAGAATGGCACCATTTGAAGCTTTGTACGGGAGGAGATGCCGATCACCCCTGTGTTGGGATGATTCTTCGGATTTGATCGGGACGGAACCGGAATTGATTATTCAGACTCAAGAAAAGATAGCTTTGATTCGAGAGAGACTATTGACTGCCCAGAGTCGACAGAAGTCTTATGCCGATGTACGTCGTTGTCCTCTAGAGTTCGACGTTGGGGATCATGTGCTATTGAAGGTATCTCCTACACGAGGGATTTTCCGTTTTGGGAGGATAGGCAAGCTCAGTCCGAGATATATCGGACCATTTGAGATCCTAGAGAGAGTTGGGGATTTAGCGTACAGGTTGGCCTTACCGCTATCGCTGAGTCATGTTCACAATGTGTTTCACGTATCCCAACTGCAGAAGTATGTACCGGACCCCACTCACGTCATTGATTTCGACGAGATCGAGATAGCTAATGATGGCACCTTCGAAGAGAGACCAATCAAGATACTTGAGAGCCGGATCAAACAATTGAGGAATAAGACAATACATTTGGTTAAAGTACAATGGTCACGACATGGAGTCGAAGAGGCCACTTGGGAAACGGAGGACGGTATGAAGGCTAAATATCCGGAGTTGTTTTCATCCTAAGTTTCGGGACGAAACTTCTTTTTAGGGAGGAAGGATGTAATACCCGAGATTTCTGTTATGTAATTGGAACTTGTGATATTGTAATGATTGTACTTTTGTATGAGTACTATTCTCTGTATTTCATTATCCGATGTTGTCGAGCATATAATTTTCGTATATGTGATATAAAGATTGAAATTCGGTGCATGTAGCGCACGCTACAGGCTGAGGGTAGCGTACGCTAACGTGGTTTCATAGCGCACGCTACCGAGTGTAATTAGCGCACGCTATGCGTGGTCAGATTGATTGAGACGTGCGGTAGGTGAGATCTGGCCGTGGTACACCTTTCGGATCGTTTATGATGATACTGGACGGCTTTAGGGAAAAGCCGAGTCAACGCCTTAGCGCACGCTTCTGGTCGATGCGTAGCGCACGCTAAGTGCCGAGTCTGATTTAGGCTGTGAGCCGTTAGCGCACGCTACGAATGTGGTCTAGCGCGCGCTAATAGCCATTTATTATAAATAGGACAGCATCCTATTCGTGATTTCAGTTCCTTCTCCTCCCACAACCCGAACTTTGACACATAGAACATAACTACTTTCGTCCTAAACACTCCGTATCAACCTCCTAGTTCGAGATTGAAGATCATACATCATTGGAGATTGGTGTTCAAGCCTTCGGTGTTGGATTGCTTCATTTCATCCGTGTTCTTCACTACTTCTAGGTAGGTGATTCTTCACCAATGATTAGTATGTTCATAAGGAAGATTTGAATCATGTTTGGATAGCAAGTATTTCGTTCATCACATGTTAGAAGGATACTTTTGACGTATCGGTACTAGATGTCGAATGAACCTTTGAACCATCTTATTATAAGGACTCCTAAGCATGTTTAAATCGATTTATGATCAAGTAATCGGATATTACCCAGTTGATACGTTGTATACGTTGGAATCATGTGTTTTGGAACGTAAGACGATGGAACTTAGATTATTTCTTGAAGATCGTAGAGGAATTATGATATGGAGATAACTATCCGTATATTCGTATCTCATAATCATAAATCTTCCAGAAACCTTATTATCATGATATGCCCGAGGATAACTTGTAATATCACCATAGGATTCATGAGTTCTTCATCATTCAACCCAGTTTTCGGTTTGCAGTATTCTGCCATGCAAGATTAGCGCACGATAACTAGTGTGAGTTAACGTGCGCTATCGAGGTTCGGTTTTCGCACAAAACGTACGTAGCGTACGTTATGGGACAGCCGAGTCAGACTGCCAGTTCGTGGCTAGCGCACGCTAGTCTTATACGATAGCGTACGCTAACAGTCCAGCTTAGCGCACGTTACGTAGAGTACGTAGCGCGCGCTAAGCAATCCAGGCAGATTGTTTAGTTTGAGCTTTTCGGCCGTAGGCCGAATTGTTAGGCCATTGTTCGACTCGAGATGATTTGTATATCGTTCCTTTTGTTAAGGTTCGAGCTTGTTACGTTGATCAGAGGGGGCGGCCTTCGAGTGCGTCGAGAGCATTGAAGTATATCGTTCTTGCCATCTTCGAGGCAAGTATCGTGATATGTTAATATCGGTATTTTTGGAGTATGCGTATGATTATGCACGTTGTTGAACATGATATTTACTTCATTGATTTGTCATGATATTCGTTTATATGTTCATGTTGATGAACGTAATGATTTGGCATATGTGTATACATGAGTTGTGTTTGTATACGTGTACGATCTATGCTGAGGGCGCTGGATCGGATGTCCACCTCGTGTTGGTCCGACGGGATCATCTTGGGATCTAGGCTGAGGGCGCTGGATCATTGGACGGGTTATTTCCACCTCGTGTTGGTCCGACGGGATCATCTTGGGATCTATGCTGAGGGCGCTGGATCATTGGAATACCCAGGCTGTGTAATGGAATCTTGTAGATTCGCATTGTCGGATTCCGATAGCGGAAGTCCGTGTGATGTATCTTGTTGTGTATTGTTGATGCATATTCGAATTGTTTAAACATGATACTTGTACTAGCATCGTTTTGCTAACCCCTTCGGGGGTGGACATTTGTTTTGATGTTCAGGTAGCCAAGGAGCAGGGAAACAGCCACAGTACCGACCTGACGACGAAGGGGTTCAGTGATGTTTATTGTTATTGGAGATTTGTGGTCTTGGTTTGGTTTCTGTACTCGAGTACGCGTGTCCTTTTGATATTAATTCGATATGGTTGTATTAACTACCCGTTGAACCAGTTATACGTTTTCATAAACTTGAATTTTCGCAGTATTGATGTCTTGTATTTACTTTTCTTTTTAATTAGCCTTGTAAATCCTTATTTAAAGGGTTTACGGCGCTGTAATTATTCCGAATATCTCGGGGTGTTACACAGTTAACTATCATTGAACGATAGCGTACGCTAAGAAGACTAGGTACCGTACGCTAAGCGACTAACCTACATTATGCATGAAGGCTAACGTACGTTAAGGTCATAAAATTATAAATGGGACGTCACCCCATCTCATTTCATTTCATTTCTATCACTTGGCCTTCAACATACTTCATTTCCAAAGAGTTCCCAGCCACCTTATACACCTTTAGAACACCTTTAATTAATCATTGAAGATTGGGTATTACTATTACTTGATCATTGAAAGTTGAAGAACATCTTGGATTGGCAAACAAGCAACCGGAGTTGGATTCTACCTATTGCCTCAGCATTTTCTTCATCTTAAGGTATGTTATGCTATCTCCAACCTTGAATTCATATTCTTAAGGATGTTATGATCATGCTACCAAGGATATTAAGTCCCATAGATGATTTATTCAACTAAACATCATGTTTCGGGAGTTGTGATGATTATGCTCAAGTTACCTTTGTTGAGAACATTATATTTGGAACCTTGTTACGATAAACAATAAGAGTAGTGTTATGAGTTGGATAATCCATATTGAATGGTGTTGCCATATTGATCGTAGACTTGGAGTTGATATCACTTTTGCTAAACGGACTTAAGAAAGAATCATCGAAGGTTGTATCCTTTCTTATAAGTTGTATTGGTTAGATCATCTTTAGAATAACGTTGAATGTAATGATGATATTGGAAACAAGCGCATCAACCTTAGATCACCCGAACTTCACATGAGAATTGTAATCGAGATTGAATATAGTGTTCTGATGATATACGTATCCTGGAATTCGTAGATGTTTTAATCCGTAATATCATTCATAATTGTATAAGCATGAAATGTATGAGGATAACATACGCTTCATCGCAAATCGAGACAGTCGTCTGCTCAGTGAGAAACTGTCATATGTGTGTTTAGCGTGCGCTAGGCTCTATAGCTTACATACACTAGCGGGCAGAATTAATGTACGCTACGTTTGGTACGTAATGTACGTTATATCGTCAGACGAGTTAGTTAACTGATCAGAAAGATACTGTCAATGCATGATTAGTGTACGCTAGACTTCATAGTTTACGTACGCTAACGAGCAGGCTTAATGTACACCACATTGGATACGTAACGTACGTTATGCAGACCATGCATGATATGTTTTGTTGAACTTTCAGCCGTATTTTGGATTGTTAGATGTTCGTATGTTAGTTATACGACGTGTGATGAACTCTATATTATTTCTTTTATTTAAAGGTTCGAGTTTTGCAACATGATTAATCGAAGGGGCGACCTTCAAGTGTTTTGATATTCATGGAAGTGTTATTCTTGTCGTCAAATCGAGACAAGTACTTTAATTGTTTTGCGTATTGATGTTATACATATTGTCGTGCATATATGTCATTATTGTATGTCCACCTCGTGTTGATCCGATGGGATCATCGGGGGATCTATGCTAGCGTGCGTTGGATCATCGGACGGGTTTTTGTACCTCGTGTTGGTTTGACGGAATCATCGGGGGATCTAGGCAGTGAACGCTGGATCATCGGAATTACCATGTGTATGTTGTGATATCGTGTTGTGATTATCATTTGTGTATGTTATTTATGAGTTTCTCGTAGGAGGAGACTCATTGGTATTTTGTCATTTATGTTTATTATTCTTCGTAAGATGTTGAATAATATATTGTGGTACCTGTACTAGCATCGTTGTGCTAACCCCTTCGGGGGTGAACATTTGTTTATGTTCAGGATCCTGGAGAGCAGAGAAACAACCACTGGAGCTGCATGACGACGAGGGTGCAGAGTGATGTTCTAGTCATGTTCAATTATTTGTTGCCTGTGTTGTTTTAATAAGTACTCGAGTATGTCGTTGTTTGTGATGTCGGATTTGGTGATGTATTAATAGTCTTCATTTGGATGATTGTATTTTCTGTATTGGCCCAGAACTGTTGTGTTTTATTTAAGTTACTTTCATATGTTGGTATCTGTTATTGTCTTTTCATTTATTCAACCTTGTAAATTATTATGTAAAAGATTTATGGCGCTGTAATATGCTGTAATATTCCTAAATATATCGGGGGTGTTACAGAATATGGTATTGGAGCTAATATTATGGATATCTTGGCCATTGGGTTAAAATAGGGGTCATATATGTCTTTTGAGGTAATCGTCCATGAATAACATCACTGTACTGCCTACGTCTTCGTGCGAACGGTGGTTGTAAGTTCCTAAACTCTATCTCGTCCTTTACATGTTATACCTCTTTATACTTGAACATTATAACGATATTGTTTCATGTACATTGAGTATTTATTCTTACAGTATGTTGAGAGGTGGATGTGGACGTGGTCGCGGTCGCGGACGCGGGCGTAGGAATGCTGAAAGAGAAGCTTCGCCATCTAATCAGGCCAGCCACAGCTCAGGCGAGCCACAAAGATCTATTAACAATGAACCCGAACCTGATATTCCCGAAATCCTTCGTCAGGTGGTTAACCAGATGACTCAGTTTGCCCAGGTCGTGGACCGAATGGAGGTGGCATTAGTATTACAACAAGGAGAAAGACAGCAAGGTATCCCAGACTTGGGAAATCGAGGCGACCGATGGCTGCAAGAGGTGGCGAAGATGCAACCACCCAAATTCGACGTCTTTTCTGAGTCACCGACGTGGGATCATTGGTTAAAAGAACTGGAGAAATTTTTTGTCGGGATTAATTGCCCAGACGACCGGAGAGCCTCTATTGCTCAGTACTTTCTGATAGGGGAAGCGTCCGGTGGGAAGCCATCCGGCCTGTAGATCATGATGCCGAATGGGGAGAATTTAAATTAATGATGGAAGCATAGTACTTCTCTCGTCCAGTGTGGGAAGTCAATGCTCGGGAGTTTTTCCCCGCGCAGCCTTTGGATGTGCCAGTATCTCAGGCGATTAAGACATTTAACCATCAACTGGCATTTGTTCGACATCTGTTCAGAACAGATGTAGAAACAATGATTTATTTTGATATGAGAATGAAACCAAAGATTCAGAGGTACATGTTCGGTTTCGAATGCACCACTCTCCGTCAATATCAGGATAAAGCATTGCGTATGAAATCAAAGAAGCAGCGATGGAAAAGTTTGCAGAATCCAAGAAGCATAAAGTCTCTGGTAGTTTCACAGAGCACAAGAGCAGTGGGCCCCGCAAGGCCCAGTCATCTTTTCATTCTTTCAATAAACCTCCGGACCCAGAGCGTAAAGAATTTCGGAATAGTATCAGCCACGACGGATGTAACAAGGAAGTGTTTTAACTTTGGTCAGATGGGACACTACCCACGAAATTGCCCCCTTCCTGCCGTGACTTGTGGTCGAGAGGGACATCGTGCGGTGTTCTATGAGGAGGCTGATAAGTGTCAGTTTTGTACACTTATCCATGGTTTGTATCGATAAAATTTACCCATAATTGAGCTAGTCTACTCGTTTTTTGCTTTTAATTAATTAGTTTTAATAATTTTATTTTTATCGGATGATGATCGGGTTAAATAACTGATTTACTCAAGAAATAACATGTTTATTAAATATTATCTTTGTTGAATTTTGATACATTCATGTTGTAAGGCTTTCCGAGACGAATTTGGCAGTCTTTCCGGATTCAAAATCAGAGTTATATATCAAAAGTTATCATCCGAAGAAGATTTGGGGGCAAAAACGCAAAGTCTGAGAAATTTTGGGCTGAAAACGTAACTATCAAAGCATCCAGTGAGAAATTTTACGAAGCCAAGTTACGGCCGTAACTATAGAATGTTACGGCCATAAGTCACCCTAGTTACGGCCGTAACTCCTGAATGTTACGGCCGTAACTCTTGACAGATTGTTATGATTTGTCTAAATTTTTATACTTTTTGTGTATTATTGAGGGATTGGCTGGCATTGATCCGATCTATTGTAATAATGCTGGAGTTTTGGAGCTATTAGATGACTTTAGGTGTATAAATAGACCCCTTAGATCCTTCATCATTCATCTTTCATCTTATAATTTTTCATTTTTTGTAAACTTTTCTTTTTGTGTGAAGAACACACTTGTGTTCTTGAGTGATCTTTGTAAGTGTGGTATAGCATATGTTGTTCAGAGAGTTTATTGCTTCTATCTCCTTTATCTACTAAGGGAGTTAGGATCAATTCTTTCTCTTGATTCAACTAATAATGACCACAAAAGCTTGTAATATGTATAATAAACCCTTCATGGGCTAAGTAACCTTTAGTTGGGATAATAAACAAGGTTAGTCATGTTATTTATGTTTGTATAAAGATCTATTGTGAATTACTTATTATTGTGTGTGATTTTCATTGTTTTAACAATCTTTATTTATTTGGCCAATAAATGACGATATTTATGGTCTTCATATGTTTCGAAAGAAAATATGTTTGATTAGATCAAATGATCTTCACTCTAAGTTGTTCTAGGGGATAGAAATATACCTCTAGTACTTAGATGATTCTTTGAGTTATTTTCATAAATCCTAATGCTATGTATTGAAGCCAATCAACATAGAAATATAGTGGATTGATTCAATATGTAAGGGGCATTTTATAGTTCGAAAGAGAAACCGTCTTTTTAAGGAAAATCCAATCTACAGAAGATAATAAGTAAATTCATCTTATGATCTCCTATACATCTTTTATAACTAATGACGAACTAAGTTTGTAATCCCAACTATTTCATTTTATCGTTAATCAATCTATTATTATTGCTATCTTTTTATTTCCTTATAAGTTTAGAACTATTATTGCATTATCTTTGCAATTATTAAACCAAACTCTTTAATTGTGTGTTTCACTTATCTTAGTATCTATAAAAATAGACTAATAGTGTATAATTCAAATTATAACCAAACTTTCTTGTGGGATCGATAAACCGGACTCAAAGAGTCCACTTTACTACTTGATACGATATCGTGCACTTGCGATAGTTACACTAACAACGTTTCAAGTTTTTGGCGCCATTGCCGGGGAAGTATAAGTTATATTTGAAATCTTACATTGTAAACTATTTTTATAAGTACAAATTTCTCGACATTGTAACTTAGTACTCAATTGTGTTTTTCCGGTCAAGTGGCGGATAACGGTACTCCGTGACTATTAAAGTCGGATTTTTCAGTTTTCCACAACAACTGATATTTGTAGATATTCTCTTCAATTCTTTTCATTATCTTTTTATTTATTTTTTTTATAATGGAAGAAACATTGTATAAAATTGAAAAATGATTTCCCTTTCCAAGCAAAAATGCAATTTTAAAAATTTACAAGGCAAGGCTTGAAAGGTTGAGGTTGCTTATGAATAAAAGCATACCTTTTGCCATAAGATTCATAATTGAAGCCAAAGTAAGAATAGAGGGTGAATTCATAGAAACATCGACTAGATTTTTACCAAGGCTAGGAAAAAGTTCATATGCGAAGAAACGACGAGCAAAGATGATAGCCGTTTGTTATAAATGTGCTAGATGGAACTGTAATTTAAAATATCGAACTTTAGGAATTCCATCTACAAACAGAGAAGATAAAATTCAGTTCATTAAGGATGGTCTGAATAAGGAGAATTTAGATGATATCGAAATTTCTCTTGACACGCATCCCAGTGGACTCGTACATTACGGAATTCGATGTTTGTGGAATAAATTCCAACCAGAATATGAACAACGTCTTGGGAATCTAACGTTAAAAGACCCTGTTTGCCAATTTGTAAGAAAATTGGATGGGAAGCTTCTCCCCGACTCATAGAAGGCATTTAGGCCGTTTCTGAACGTAAAATCAGAGGAAGATGTGAGCCACAATCACAACTACTGTACATACGCGTAAGTATCTTTTATTTTTGTCGTGTGGTGAGATTTTCTGAATAAAAAAATGTGATACGCGATAAATGCTTTCATTATTCTATTGAGTAGTTGAAGCACAATCAAACGCAATCACAAACTTGTTAAATAATTTTTACCTTCTTTTTCTTCTATAAATAAACTTTGTGCTTGTTTCTTTCATTCATCCCTCAAACTTGCACTTTTCTCTGTTTCTCTCTTAAAATTTTTTTTTTTTTCTTTTCAAAAATGGAGTCATCATCTTCAACAAAAAAAATTAGCACAGTCTGCATTTTTGGTGGAGCTAGTTATGGAAAAGAGGCATGCTTTACTGAAGCAGCCCACAACTTGGGTCGTACATTAGGAGAAAAATGCATTCATGTAGTTTACGGAGGAGGAAGTCTAAGATTAATGGGACGAGCTGCTGCTTCTGCCTATATGGAAGGAGTAAGAGTGTTGGGAATAATCCCAAAACCTCTAACTGAAAGTAAAATCACCGGGTCAACTATTGGAGATGAGTTTAGATCTGTAAATATGCAAGATCGCATAACTCACATGATAAATAATTCTGGCGCCTTTATCACCCTTCCCGGTGGTTTTGGCACCCTTGAGGAACTTTTTCATGTGGTTACCAGAGCTCAGCTAAATGTTCATCAAAAACCAATAGGTCTGCTTAATGTCAATGGTTTCTTTGATGGTTTACTATCTTTCATCGACTACTCTGCTGAAAAGGGTTTTATTTCCGAGTGTGCTAAACGAATCATAGTCGTTGCAACAACACCAGATGAACTAATCAAAAAACTCAATGAATTTGTTCCTCAACCAGATCCAGCTCTAGCTAAAATTGTCTGGATGGAAGATTTTACTGTGAGAAAACGAAAAGTGGATTCATTCCTCTCCCTTTGATAACCCATGTCGGACCTCTTGTATTTTTACTTTCTGTCGTGTGTAATAATCGTGCTAAATGGTGGCAGCTTAAGGAGTTTCTTCTTGATCTCTTGACGTGCATCTATTCGCGATTTATGTATTGTTATTTTATTACTGTAATTTTTATTGTGTGTTTTTTTATAAAAGCATTGATGGCAGCGTAAGGCGACTCTTCGGACTTTCTTGATGCGCATCTTAAAAATTGTGTTATACTTATGAGTATATTTTATTTTCTTTTGTTGTGTGCCTCGTATATTTATTCTCTTGCAGATTCTAAAATACGTTAGCTCAAACATCGATTTTCTTAACAGGGAGTATTCTGCTTTTCTGCATTGCTTTTTATTTTATTTTTTTTTAAAAACTGAGGATAGTTTTATTTTGAAGTTTGGGGGTGGTTTGTTTAATTATTTTGGTGTGTTGGAATTTTGGTGTGTTTTGATTGATTTGGTTATTTGCCTTAATTTTTTTTTATATATATATATATATATATATATAGTATTTTGATTTTTGATATTTCTAGATCTGGCCATAACACCAATAAATTAGCTATATACAAGTTTCTAAAATCATTTTAACCGGTTAAAAAAATTGTATATTCCAAAATTTTTTGAGCCTTAATCTCTCTTTCCAAGCCTTGTAATTATCATATAAAATCGAGTCATTCGTTACCTTGAGAAGAGAAGAATCAATCGGTTGATGAAAAATAAAACTGAAATTTACTTAATTCGTGGAGTTTTTGATTTTTCATGCTTAAACTAAGAAATGATTTTCTGCAAAAATTATATTCCCTAAAAAAAAAAAAAGGAGTCATTGCTGAAAAGAGCTACACGTTAGCAAATAACGGTGTGAAAGCTATCACCTTAAAAAATAAATGACGAAAAGGAGAAGTGTTGAGCAGCAACAGCTGCCTAATTTTGGGGGTCTTAAATTTTGCGAAAAATAAAGGACTAACCATTGTTGGTGCGTAGCTGCCGTCTCAGAAAAATTGGTGAAAAGAGCTACACGTTAGCAAATAACGGTGTGAAAGCTATCACATTTTAAAAAAAAATGAGATAGAAATTGTGTTAGTGAAAAGAGCTACACGTTAGCAAATAACGGTGTGAAAGCTATCACTAAAAAGGATGTAGTTTATGAGCAGATTTGAATTAATTAGCGGCTGAATTTCAATACACTGAATTTCGTGAATAATCAAAATATTTGATGACGCCAATGAAATTCTTCTTCATATTGAGTCGAAAAAATAAACGAGTGATCGAGAGCAACCATTAAAGGGAGTAGTGTGTATCATGAGTGGGAAAGAAATAATCAACCTTTTGGGGGGAAACCTTACATTTTGGAATTACAATACTAAAACTGTGTTTTAACTTCAAAATCATTTGTAGATTTATTTTGAATCTTGATTCATTTATATCTACTGTATAAACTGGTTGTTGTATATTAATGGCATTTTGATCTCCTTTTCTCTTTTTATATTTTAATTTATGTGTGTATTAATTTTCTTATTTATTTTTATTTTTATTTTTGGAGCATGAATAATAAAGAGTCTTGCTCGAGACTAGCAAGAATTCAAGTTTGGGGGTGTGATAAGTGTCAGTTTTGTACACTTATCCATGGTTTGTATCGATAAAATTCACCCATAATTGAGCTAGTCTACTCGTTTTTTGCTTTTAATTAATTAGTTTTAATAATTTTATTTTTATCGGATGATGATCGGATTAAATAACTGATTTACTCAATAAATCACATGTTTATTAAATATTCTCTTTGTTGAATTTTGATACATTCATGTTGTAGGGCTCTCCGAGACGAATTCGGCAGTCTTTCCGGATTCAAAATCAGAGTTATATATCAAAAGTTATCATCCGAAAAAGATTTGGGGGCAAAAACGCAAAGTCTGAGAAATTCTGGGATGAAAACGTAACTATCAAAGCATCCAATGAGCAATTTTACGAAGCCAAGTTACAGACGTAACTACAGAATGTTACGGCCGTAAGTCACCCTAGTTACGGCCGTAACTCCTGAATGTTACGGCCGTAACTCTTGACAAATTGTTATGATTTGTCTAATTTTTTATACTTTTTGTGTATTATTGAGGGGATGGCTGGCATTGATCCGATCTATTGTAATAATGCTGGAGTTTTGGAGCTATTAGATGACTTTAGGTGTATAAATAGACCCCTTAGATCCTTCATCATTCATCTTTCATCTTATAATTTTCCATTTTTTGTAAACTTTTCTTTTTGTGTGAAGAACACACTTGTGTTCTTGAGTGATCTTTGTAAGTGTTGTATAGCATATGTTGTTCAGAAAGTTTATTGCTTCTATCTCCTTTATCTACTAAGGGAGTTAGGATCAATTCTTTCTCTTGATTCAACTAATAATGACCACAAAAGCTTGTAATATGTATAATAAACCCTTCATGGGCTAAGTAACCTTTAGTTGGGATTATAAACAAGGTTAGTCATGTTATTTATGTTTGTATAAAGATCTATTGTGAATTACTTATTATTGTGTGTGATTTTCATTGTTTTAACAATCTTTATTTATTTGGCCAATAAATGACGATATTTATGGTCTTCATATGTTTCGAAAGAATATATGTTTGATTAGATCAAATGATCTTCACTCTAAGTTGTTCTAGGGGATAGAAATATACCTCTAGTCCTTATATGATTCTTTGAGTTATTTTCATAAATCCTAATGCTATGTATTGAAGCCAATCAACATAGAAATATAGTGGATTGATTCAATATGTAAGGGGCGTTTTATAGTTCGAAAGAGAAACCGTCTTTTTAAGGAAAATCGAATCTACACAACATAATAAATAAATTCATCTTATGATCTCCTATACATCTTTTATAACTAATGACGAACTAAGTTTGTAATCCCAACTATTTCATTTTATCGTTAATCAATCTATTATTATTGCTATCTTTTTATTTCCTTATAAGTTTAGAACTATTATTGCATTATATTTGCAATTATTAAACCAAACTCTTTAATTGTGTGTTTCACTTATCTTAGTATCTATAAAAATAGACTAATAATGTATAATTCAAATTATAACCAAACTTCCTTGTGGGATCGATAAACCGGACTAAAAAAGTCCACTTTACTACTTGATACGATATCGTGCACTTGCGATAGTTACACTAACAACGTGTCAGAGGCTGCAAAATCTTTTAGAGCTCGTACATCACAGCCAGCACAGAAGGAAGCGAGTATTCAGCAGACACAGCAGAGTGTTCAGCTGCCCCAAAAATTTGGTCGCGGATGAGGCAGAGGACAATTCGACCGAAAGGGGACATCGAGTGCCGGATCCATTCCTCCACGCCTATACGAGATGAGGAGGGCAGACGATCAGGATGATGCTGTCGCATCAGGTACTGTTCAGATCCTTTCACAGCCAGTTAGCATTTTATTCGGTACAGGAGCTACGCATTCATTTATATCCTTGTCTTGTGTAAATCGTTTGAACATTTATGGTTTTCATAATTGCGAGCCTTATGTTGTGGGTTTACCGAGTGGAGAGAGGATTGTGGGAAACATAGAAACTAGATACTTCCCTGTATCAATTGGAAGCATAGAGTGGCCCTCAAATCTGATTGTGATAGAAATGCAAGGAGACGACCTGATACTCGGAGATGATTGGCTTAATCGATATGGAGCTATTGTAAACTACCGAAAGAGGAATATCCCAATGATGACGATGGTTCCGAAATACTGTTTGAGGGATGGAGACCAGGAAGCTCAGGAAAGATGATCAAGGTGATGAAAGCTATCAAATTGTTGAAACAGGGATGTACTGGATACTGGTGCTACGAAATGAAGAAAGAAGATGGAAGGGTAGACTTTCAAACATTCCTATTGTGAACGAATTTCTGGATGTGTTTCCTGACGAATTACCTGGACTACCTCCACAACGGGATGTAGAATTCACCATCGAGCTGGAAGTAGGAGCTACCCCAATTTCTAAGGCGCCGTATCGTTTGGCACCTACTGATATGTACGAATTAAAGAAGCAAATGGAATAGTTACTGGACAAAGGCTATATCCAGCCAAGCGTTTTGCCGTAGGGTGCACCAGTTCTTTTTCTCCGAAAGAATGATGGATCGCTTCGATTTTGTATTGACTATCGAGAACTGAACAAGATAACAATCAAGAACAAGAATCCTTTGCCACAAATTGATGATTTATTTGACTAGATGCAAGGATCAACAGTGTTTTATAAGATCGATCTGAGGTCGGGATATCATCAGTTGAGGATTAAGGAATCCGATGTTCCAAAATCAACGTTCAGAACTTGCTACGGACACTATGAGTTTGTAGTGATGCAGTTTGGTCTCACTAATGCACCTGATGTATTCTTGCAATTGATGAACCGACTATTCATAGAGTATTTGTATAAGTTTATAGTCGTATTAATGGACAACATTCTGGTTTATTCCAAGAGCCCGGAAGAGCATGCACAGCATTTGCGGATCGTTTTAGACCTTTTGACAAACGAGCAATTGTATGCTAAGCCTTCTAAGTGTGAATTCTGGCTAAAGGAAGTAATGTTCCCCGGTCATGTGGTATCAGCAGAAGGAGTCCGAGTAGATCCCCATAAAATTGAAGTAGTTATGAATTGGAAGTTTCCTAAGAACGTGAAGGAAGTCCGGAGTTTCTTAGGACTTGCTGGGTATTATCGTCGGTTTGTGGAAGGGTTTTCCAAAATTACCCGCCCACTTACTCGACTACTACAGAAAACCCAAAAGTTTGAGTGGAACGGGATGTGCCAGTCTAGTTTTGATGAATTGAATAAGAGATTGACGACGACACGGATTTTAGCACTCCCACAGGGAACTGGAGGATTCATAGTTTACAGTGACGCTTCGAACCAAGGACTCGGGTGTGTATTGATGCAGAATGAGAAGGTGATCGCCTATGCGTCACGACAGCTGAAGCCTTATGATGTAAATTACCCAACGCGTGATTTGGAGCTGGCAGCAGTAGTTTTTGCTTTAAAAATCTGGAGACATTACTTGTACGGGACTCACTGTCAAATCTTTACAGATCACAAGAATCTCAAATACATCTTCAGTCAGAAGGAGTTAAACATGCGGCAGAGGATATGGCTGGAATTGATTAAGGACTACAACTTGGAGATTCTTTATCATCCAGGCAAAGCAAATATAGTGGCCGATGCACTGAGCCGCAAGCCTATTTCTATTCGAATGCTGGAGACTCTAACCTCCCAGACCAACATTCAACGGGAATTGATTTGTGAAGGAATTGAAGTATGGTTGCAGGGAGTCCATGGACAATTTTGTGTAATGGAGCTAACTTCGTCATTAACCGAAGAAATCAAATCTAAGCAATTAGAGGATCCCCTGATGATTTGGTTATGTGACGAAGTGAGTAAAGGTAAGGCCCGAGGATTCGTAATTCACGAGGATGGAGTTTTGAGAATTCAGAGTCGACTTTGTGTTCCATATGTCGATGTTTTGAAGTAGATAATTATGAAGGAATCTCACAGAACGCCCTATTCTATCTACCCGGGTACCAGTAAAATGTATAAGGATCTGAGCAGAACTTCTGGTGGGACAACATGAAGAAAAATGTAGCAGATTATGTCTAGAAATGTTTGACTTGTCAGCAGGTTAAGATCGAACATCAACAACCTGCTGGAATGCTGAAGCCGCTCCCAATTCCTGATAGGAAATGGGAGGACATATCGATGGATTTTATCACTAATATGCCGAAGACCAGAACAGGTATGAACATGATTTGGGAGATAGTTGACCGTTTAACCAAATCAGCTCATTTTCTAGGCATTAAGGACACTTGGGGACCAGAAAAGTTGGCACGAGTGTTTATTGCAGAAATAGTCCGATTGCATGGTACGCCGAAGACCATTATTTCTGACCGAGATGGTCACTTTGTGTCTCATTTTTGGAAAGCAGTCCATCAAGCCTTGGGAACGAATTGAAATTCAACACAGCTTATCATCCGCAGACAGACGGACAGTCCGAAAGGACTATTCAAATGGTAGAAGACATTGTAAGAGCTTGCGCCCTAGATTGGTCGATTGATTGGGAAGTTCATCTACCGTTGATTGAATTCACCTACAACAATAGTTGGCATGCTTCCATTAAGATGGCACCGTTTGAGGCTTTATACGGGATAAGATGCAGATCGCCCCTATGTTGGGACGATTCATCAGACTTGATTCGCGAAAGACTGTTTACCGCCCATAGTGAACAGAAATCCTACGCAGACGTGCGCCGTCGCCCATTACAGTTCAGTACTGGAGATCACGTACTTTTAAAAGTATCTCCTACTCGGGTAAGCTTTAGTTTCGGGAGAAAGGGAAAGCTGAGTTCGAGATATATCGGACCGTTCGAGATTCTTGAGAGAGTTGGAGAGTTGGCATACAGGTTGGCATTACCGCCATCATTGAGCCATGTTCATAACGTGTTCCATGTATCCCAGTTACGGAAGTATATACCAGATCCTAGTCATGTCATTGATTTCAGCGAGATTGTAGTCGCTCAGGATGGCACGATTGAAGAGAGACCGATCAGGATACTCGAGAGTCGAGTTAAACAATTGAGAAACAAACCGATCGCTTTGGTTAAGATTCAGTGGTCGCGCCACGGAGTGAAAGAAGCCACTTGGGAGACGGAGGACAGCATGAAATCCAGATACCCAGAGTTATTTTCGTCTTGAGTTTCGGGACGAAACTCATTTTTAGAAGGAGAGTATGTAATATCCGGATTAATTATTGAGTATTTCATCTGTAATTGAACCCTGTATTATTCGGATTTGTGATATCGATAATCGAAGTATGATATTTCTCGTATTCGTATCCATGTGCATGATAATATCAATATGTAAATTTTCACATGCAATTACGTGATAACGTACGCTAAGAAGGAAGCTTAACGTATGTTCGCCAAAGTTAGCGTACTCTACGAATGAAGCGTAGCGTACGTAAGGCATCCAATAATTGAGCTGGGTGGCTAGCACATGCGTCAGCCAGACGATGGGTCCCGATAAGATTCCCGTGGATGAACCTGGACAATTTTGAAGTCAACGGGTGTTAACATACGCTAAGGTATGTGTCTAGCGTACGCTAATCGGTGTTGCTTACGTACGTAACCTAATGGTGTAGCGTACGTAATCGAGTATAGAAAGGAGAACAGTTAACTATCATTGAACGATAGTGTACGCTAAGAAGACTGGGTACCGTACGCTAAGCGACTAACGTACGTTATGCATGAAGGCTAATGTACGTTAAGGTTAGAAAATTATAAATGGGACGTCACCCCATCTCATTTCATTTCATTTCTGTCACTTACCCTTCAATATACTTCATTCCAAGAGAGTTCCCAGCCACCTTATACACCTTTATAACACCTTTAATTGATCATTTAAGATTGGATATTACTATTACTTGATCATTGAAAGTTGAAGAACATCTTGGACTGGCACATAAGCAACCGGAGTTGGATTCTATCTATTGTCTCAGCATTTTCTTCATCTTAAGGTATGTTATGCTATCTTTTACATTGAGTTCATATTCTTAAGGATGTTATGATCATGATACCAAGGATATTAAGTCCCATATATGATTTATTCAACCAAACATCATGTTTAGGGAGTTTGGATGATTATGCTTAAGTTACCTTTGTTGAAAACATTATAGTTGGAACCTTGTTACGACAAACAATAAGAGTAGTGTTATGAGTTGGATAATCCATATTGAATGGTGTTGCCATAATGATCGTAGACTTGGAGTTGATATTCACTTTTGCTAAACGGACTTAAGAGAGAATCATCGAAGGTTGTATCCTTTCTTATAAGTTGGATTGGTTAAATCATCTTTAGGATAAAGTTGAATGTAATGATGATATTGGAAACAAGCGCATCGAACTTAGATCACCCTAACTTCACATGAGTATTGTAATCGAGATTGAATATAGTGTTATGATGATATACGTATCCTGGAATTCGTAGATGTTTTAATCCGTAAGATCATTCATAATTGTATGAGCATGATATGTATGAGGATAACATACGTTAATCACTGAGGATTTCGTACGCTTCATCACAAATCGAGACAGTCGTATGCTCAGTGAGAAACTGTCATATGTGTGTTTAGCGTGAGCTAGGCTCTATAGCTTATGTACGCTAACGGGCAGAATTAACGTACACTACGTTTGGTACGTAATGTACATTATATCGTCAGACGAGTTAGTTAAATGATCAGAGAAGATACTGTCAATGCATGATTAGCGTACACTAGACTTCGTAGTTTACGTACGCTAACGAGCAGGATTAACATACGCTATGTTGGATACGTAACGTACGTTACACAGACCAGGCAGGATACATTTTGTTGAACTTTCAACCGTAGTTTGGATTGTTAGATGTTCGTACGTTAGTTATACGACGTGTGATGAACTCTATATTATTTCTTTTGTTTAAAGGTTCTAGTTTTGCAACGTGATTAATCGAAGGGGCGACCTTCGAGTGTTTTGATATTCATTGAAGTGTTATTCTTGTCGCCAAATCGAGGCAAATATTTTAATTGTTTTGCATAATGATGTTATACATATTGTCATGCATATATGTCGTTGTTGTATGTCCATCTCGTGTTGGTCCGATGGGATCATCAGGGGATCTATGCTAGCGTGCGCTGTATCATCTGATGGGTTTTTCCACCTCGTGTTGGTTTGACGGAATCATCGAGGGATCTAGGCAGTGAACGCTGGATCATCGGAATTGCCATGTGTATGTTGTGATATCATGTTGTGATTATCATTTATGTATGTTATTTATGAGTTTCTCATAGGAGGAGACTCGTTGGTATTTTGTCATTTAAGTTATTATTATTCTTCGTGAGATGTTGAATAATATATTGTGGTACTTGTACTAGCATCATTGTGCTAACCCCTTCGGGGGTGAACATTTGTTTATGTTCAGCATCCAGGAGAGCAGGGAAACAACCACTGGAGCTGCATGACGACGAGGGTGAAGAGTGATGTTCCAGTCGGGTTCAATTGTCGGTTGTCTATGTTGTTTTAATAAGTACTCGAGTGCGTCGTCCTTTGTGATGTCGGATTTGGTGATGTATTAATATTCTTCATTTGGATGTTTGTATTTTCTGTATTGGCCCAGAACTATTGTATTTTATTTAAGTTACTTTCATATGTTGGTATCTGTTATTGTCTTTTCATTTATTCAGCCTTGTAAATTCTTATGTAAAGGATTTACGGCACTGTAATATTCCTGAATATATCGGGGGTGTTACAAGTTCCAGATCCTCAAGCCTCAAAAGGAACAGAGAAAAATCATGAGGTTCAAGAAGATGAGTTGATTATGGGATGGAGACATATCAAGGACCATCCAACAGATCTCATAATCGGAAATATTGAAGATGGTGTTCAAACTCGAAGGAGAACTCTAGACTACTTGAATAATTTCGCCTTTGTGTCTGAAGTAGAAGCCAAAAATGTTTTAGAAGCTATAAATGATGAAAATTCGATAATGGCAATGCAAGAAGAACTTGCACAATTTGAGCGAAACAAAGTTTGGAATTTGGTTCCTGCACCGAAAGATAAATCTGTTATCGGGACTAAATGGGTTCATAAAGTCAAGTGTGATAAATACGGCTATCCAATGAAGAATAAATCTCGTCTTGTCGCCCAATGCTATAATCAAGAAGAATGCCTAGATTATGAAGAAAGTTTTGCTCCAGTAGCTCGTCTTGAATCCATTCGCCTACTCTGTGCCTTTGCATCTCATAAAAAATTAAATTCTTTCAAATGGATGTTAAAAGTGCGTTCTTAAATGGCATAATTCAAGAAGAGGTTTATGTGGAGCAACCTCCAAGTTTTGAGGATTACGAACTTCCGGACCACGTATGCAAGCTCAACAAAGCCCTATATGGTTTGAAGCAAGCTCCTCGAGCATGGTATGATCGTTAAAGTGATTTTTTAATTCTCACATGAATACTAACGAGGTAACATAGATAACATACTTTTTGTGAAGACTAAGACGATATTTTTTCGGAGCAACTAATGGTTCTTTATGTCAAGATTTTGCAAAGCTAATGAAGGGAGAGTTCGAGATGATCATAATGGGAGAATTAACATTATTCCTTGGGTTCCAAATTAAATAATACGAGGATGAAATATTTATCAATCAATCTAAATACTCAAAGGATCTCCTCAAAAAATTCAAAATGGAAATACAAGGTTATTTCCACACCAATGTCATCTACTTTAAAGCTCGATAAAAATGAAAATAGAAAACCAGTGGATCAAAAACTTTTTCAAGGTATGATCGGCTCTCTGCTATACTTAACTGCTTCTAAACCCGACATAATCTTTGCTACGTGTCTATGCGCTCGTGTTTAGCTAATCCTAAGGAATCATATCTATCGCTTGTAAACGAATTTTTCGTTACTTGAATGGAACTATTGGACTAGGTTTATGGTATCCATCTTGCCTGGAGTTTAATCTTATTTCTTATAGTGACACCGACTTTGATGGAATGCAAAATTGATAAAAAGATCACAAGTGGAATGTGTCGTTTTATAGGCTCATGCTTGATTTCATGGGGTAGCAACAAACAAACAAGTGTAGCTTTATTATAGACGAAGACGAATATGTTGCTGCCGGTAGTTCTTGTGCATATGTGCTTTGGTTTAAAAATCAACTACGCAATTATGTCATACTTATTGAAAATATTCCTATTTTATGTGATAATACTAGTGCTATCAATCTTAGTAAAAATCCGATTTTGCACAGTAGAACTAAGCATATTGATGTTGGACATCATTTTTTTGAGATCACATTCAGAAGAAAGATATCCGTTTAAGTTTTGTTGGTACAAAAGATCAATTTGATATTTTTGCAAAACCCCTACCCAAGTAATCTTTTAACAATATTCTTTTACAACTCGGTATAGGACACATATAAATTTTTTGAAGATTATTTTTTCTAATATTGTTCTTATGAGAAAAATCGATATATGAATTTCTTGAATAGAACTAGCGCACGCAAGATGTTGTCACAGAGCGCGCTAAATCAGTCTCGAAACTCCATTTTAGTATTCAACCCTAATAGTGTACGCTACACCAAAACCTTGCATACGCTAATTAATATCTCATAAAAACCTAGAGTCACTGGATAGAATACACTGATCTAATTTTTTCACAATAGCGCACGCTGTATGTGTAAATAGCATATGCTAACTTAACATCCAGAATACTTAAAGTCCATTTTGGCCGATCCCCTTTCATAATCACATAAACCCTAACACACGAACTCGATCAGAAAATTCAAAATTTCTCATCACACCTTCAAATTACTCCGATAATTCCTCAGCCTACACATTTCTAAACTCTTTCCAATCACCAATGGCAAGCGATCGAAGGCTCCAGCGAAGAAATCTTAAAAACGCGCCAGAAAATCGAACTTTGATGTGGACCGCTTCATTTCATCCGAGGCTCAAAAGGTATTTTTTCCGAAATCATGCCTCAAAAACATCTTACTGATTGCTATTTCACTACTACAAAAACAACATTTAACTGCGGCACTTTAACAGTGATTCTAAAAAACCCGCTGTTAAAATGAAGTTTTGACATTTTAACATCGGTTCTAAAGAAAACTGCTGTTAGAATTATCATTTAACAGCGGTTCTAATAGAACCGCTGTTAAAATTGTCATAATCAGTCAGTAATTATCACTCAGTAATTTTCATTCATTATTAATCCCTCATCATTCTTACTTATTCAATTGTGTTCACTGTTCGGCGGAATTTTTGTCATACTCGTACTTTTGTCCCCGTAATTCTCGAATTATGTGAATTTTGTACTCAGTGCATCGTTGTGGGCTGAACTGCTTGTTGAGCAGGGCCGCACGAGCAGGCCGCATGAGTATCTGGTCGTGCGCGGTGCTCGTGCGTTGCGGCTGGGCTGGGCAGGAGGCCTATTGGTCGAGTCATTGCCGCACGAGCAGGCCGCACGAGCACCTGGTCGTGCGCAGCGCTCGTGTGTGCGGCTGGCATGGGCAGGAGGCCCAGTGGTCGAGTTAGTGCCGCACGAGCAGGCCACACGAGCAACTGCTCGGGCGTGGTGCTCGTGTGTTGCGACTGTACTGGGCAGGAGGCCAGCATTCGAGCAGGGCCACACGAGCAGGCCACACGAGCAACTGCTCGGGCGTGGTGCTCATGTGTTGCGACTGTATTGGGCAGGAGGCCAGCATTCGAGTAGGGCCGCACGAGCAGGCCGCACGAGTTGCTGCTCGTGCACGGCCCTCGTGCGCTAAGAACAGCAGCCGGCAGTAACTTCACGCACGACCGGATGCACGGACACTTGGTCGTACGGATTGGTCGTGCGTCCTTAGGACTATATAAGGTGGACCGACGGGATTTTCCTCATTTCCACCTTTTTTTCATCCAACTTCTGAGAGAGAAGGTTTGTGAGAGAGATTTTCATTATCAATCACTTGAATACTCGATTTTTCGTCATCTTCATTCGGTTGTGAAGCTTGGATCGTCGATCTAAGGCGATTTCATCGGATCAAAGTACTTGGATCTTCAAAGGTAATATTCATCAAACTTCTTGGATTTCGATTTTGTGTTGAGATATGATGTCTTGGACATTATAATCATGTTGTACGAAGAGAAATACATATGATTATGAGTATGTATGAATATTCATCAGATTATTGGAAGGTTATTCAAGAACACTTTGAATATTGAGTTGGATTTGGGGGTTTTCGATTAATTGTTGTTGAAATCAAGAATTTGGATATTCATATTGGTTTATTGATCGTATTGAAGATGTTTTGTTGGTTTGAAACACTTCTTGGGGATTTGATATTGGTATTATTGAAGTTTGGTTGTAAACAATCGAAGATTGGCCACACGTGTTCGATATAATGCTCCAATGAACTTGGTTTAGTCATATCGACGTTTTGAGTTAGTTATACTCGTGTTTGATTCGTGTGTTGAACCGGATTATTGGTAATTGTGTTATTCAAGGTTGTTCGAGCGACCGACATCTCATTTAGGACGTTGTTCGTGGAAGGACATTCTTCATCGGCGTTGTGTAAGTTAATTCTTACTCCGTTAAAAGGATATTCATTCCTTTCGTTGTTGTTTATTCATAATTATAGTTCATTCATAACGTATTAACCGTATTGAGACTTGTAATTGTCAATTAATCACTTCAGTCGCAAGGAACGACGGTTCCAATCATTTCATTGAGCTATCATTCATTTCACTGTCATTTCATCTCGGTGAGTCATTATTGATTTCGATGTCACTTTTGTTATCTCGTGGCATTCCGGGTCATACTGGCGTGCCGGTTGGTATGTGTAGGATTTTCATGTCGGGCACATATTAAGTCGTGTGTTGGTTGTTGGTCTCACATTGGACTGTGCACACGAGAAGATCACTTCGTGAGACTGATTAGGTACAAGACCACACGTGTATTCGATCGATACTCGATGGTGGCTTGTGCACGGACACATTTCCATCCCGGGCATAGTGTGGTGCCACCCTTTGAGCCGTACCGTTAGTTGATTCATACAGCATGTTTGATTGCGTATGTTTTCAACAAGATTGGGTTATAATCTAACCGATTCATTTTGGATCGAACTTGTGGTTTATACAGTACATATGATTATGTTTATTCAACTCTTGAGGATTGTTGTTCTGTGTAACTGACCCCGTTGGGGGATTTTGTTTTCAGGTCATGGCAAGGCAAAAGCATGGGAATATAACGTTGACGGCGAGGAGTCCCAGTGATACTAGTAGGGAGCCTCGATCCTTCCAGTCATTCATGTTATTGTCATTTATTTTCCGCTGCAGATTTCCATTTGGATACTCCATTTCGTTCAGTGTTGTGTATTTTATCTTCATATAAAATATACATGTATTCGGTATTATCTTGGGTGTGTTATAATGAAACTCCTCATCGGAGTAATTGTTGATATATTGTGGTTCGGTACTACAATTATATCCCTCAATTCATTAATTTTCATCCGCCTGGTAGGTCCCAGTCGGGGGTCCACAGCACTGTAATATCCGCCTAGTTTGGGGTGTTACACATACCCACACAGAGGTCATAATACAATATAGCTGAAGACTGAATACAACTCAACGGTACGACGACATCAGACTAAACTCTTAAATTCTTGATTAGTATCGCGGCCCATCATCTTCCATGCCGATCCTGTGACAGCTCCCACGAACCATGCATACGTGAAATGCATGAAACGCATTTTCCCTATTTAAGGGGTTAGCAATTCGAATTTTCCAGTACAAGTATCATAATCATACGGAACGTAGCATGCAAACAACAACCACGAATAAGATACGACAACCAACCACCAAGTATTCCCGACAGGTTTTGGTAAATAGAAAACAAGCAATGAAGCATTTGAAAAATAAAAATCCTTATGTCAGGAGTTTTAGAATATGGAACCTTTAGGATCTTAAGTCCTAAGTTTTAATTCATTTTAAAATCATTAGGGTCTTAGCCCAATCTCATTTTAAATCACAATACCCAGAAACAATCACGGGTCCACAACCCAAATCACACATACTGTTCGTACTCGCAGTAACGCACTTCAGAAGCCTCGTCGGACCCTACCTGGTACCACACCAATACTTCATACTCGTCAAAACTCTAGAGGTCTCGTAGGACCATACTTGGTACCATACTCATACCATTCATACTCGTCAAGTATGAACTCTAGAGGTCTCGTCGGATTATACCTGGTACTCTGCTCATACCATTGATACTCGTCAAGTAATGAACTTTAGAGGTCCCGTCAAACCATACCTGGTGCCACACTCATACCATTCATACTCGTCAAGTAATGAACTCTATAGGTCCCGTCGAACCATTCCTGGTGCCACACTCAACCCAGCAGTTCACCACACATATCAACAACAACACATTCACAATCAACATACCACATTAAACAATCGACAGTACAATACACCATAACGTCATCACAACCATCATCATAAATAATACACAGTCAACTCAACATATTCAATGATCCCACAACACAATACACATCCAAGTCAATCATCAACCAGCACAATTATCACAACCAACACAATTCCTCAACAATGAACATCCGAGAATAACATAAACTCCACAAAACATTTATTTCAAGTAGTTCATAATAATTCGCACTAAATATGTTCACGAAGGAAAACCAATCATCATATACCCAACACGTAATCTCTATTCACAAGATACAAGTCGTATAAGCAAGATACTTGCCTCGATAATCGACACGCGAATCCTCTGGGGAACACGAATTAATTGAAAAGCCTTGAAAACCTACAACCTCCATGAGAAAACAATGACAACACAATTGCTACGCGTATAACAACCAAATACGATGGAAAACACATCCAACACCCAAAGGAAAACTCATTGAGACATTTAATCGAACATTAAATGCTCAGACTTCTATAGAACATAATAATCATGATTCGGATTATACAAAACCGAAATATAGATATACAATACATAAGCTATGTTCAACATATCATCAAATAATAATGGAACCATCAGAAAATGGACTGAATACGAAATCAAGAACAAATCTCCTAAAAGTTAACTCTATAGAAATAAAAAAGAATACCTCGATCCGACGAAGAATAACGGATTAGATGATGTTATAATCACCTAAGACCATCTAAAACACCTTTGGATGGAGCATAATTGGCCAAGAACCCAAAACCTAGTCACCCTCGTTCGTCCACCGCGAGAAGGGGAAGAAATGAAAGAGAATGCGGAAAAAGAACTGTTGTCCAGTATATATACTGGACAGCTTAGCGCGCGCTAGCCCTCCCCTTAGCGTGCGCTAACGAGCCTGAAAAAACTAAACATTCTGCCTCAATCCATTAACACACGCTAATCAATGCATTAGCGTGCGCAAATGAGGCAGTCCAGTGAAGGACATAACGATTTGTCCCTAACAGTTAGCGCGCGATAGTAGGTGTGATAGCGTGCGCTAATTATACACTAAATGCTGATTGTGTAGTGTTTGCTATTTTGACCATAGCTCCTTCGTTTGGATTCTTATTGACCCACCATTTGAACCATTGGAAAGCTTACTTGATGCTCTACAACACTATAAGGTTTCAGAATTTTTAGACTTTATAAGTGCCAGTGGTGATCTTACAAAGTCGACCCAACTGCACAACAATGATACTCTTCGACAAAACAACGATCATTCAACATGTAACGAAACACTAACGGACAACACCAATAATCTAAATCGAAAACAAATAAATAACAAAACACGAAATATGATTACATAAAAACAGACACCATATATCTGATTTACATCATAAACACAGTAGCACGATACCAACACGTATCAATCAACGAGCAAATAATACTAATCGCTCGACAACAGACAAAAAATATACTGCGTAAAATGACAAATAATTCAAGATAACCGGAAACAAAAATCTAGGATATTACATTCTACCTCACTAAATATAAGTTTCATCCCGAATCTTAAAACTAACCATAATCATGAAAAGAAACCAAAAGCAAGAAAATCAATCAATGATCTTTATGAGTCGATCCCGACACCAGCGCCGAAGCTTTAGTAGCGATTGTCCAGATACCATCTCGCAGTACTGAACTCGATGCCCCTCGCGTCCACAATTATAACAAGCCACTCGCGGTTTTTTACAATTTGCACGCTCGTGACCCAGAACATTACAGTTAAAGCACCTAGGCAAGTTACCAACAGTTAACGTTACCGACCTGGATCTCTTAGATCTACCAACTGATCTAGAAGGCTCCAAAATCCATTGATGTGAGGGTTGAAGTTTAAGAACCTCGATTCCCATACTTACCGATGAATCATCAGAAATATTTTGCTTCTTAGTCATAGTTGTAGGCTCGATCGACAATAAAGCCATCTCAAATACCAAGGCTCGATCTTAATAATCTTTCACAGTGGTATACATGAAAGGAGCCATACACTGTCGGACACGAGGTTCCATGAATGTTTAGTGAAATTAGGTAAGTAATATATGACTTATGGCTGCTATAATATATGACTTCTATATGCTACTTTATGCACTTAACGCACACTAATGGTCGTGTATACCATATGTTATATGAAAATCAGATAGGAGGAATCCATACAAGAGATTTGGGCCCCGGTGATTGTCACCCGTGATTAAAGCAGGTTAATGTCTCTAATATATGCAAACACTACTGTTTTTCATATGCTACCTTTGAGCAATTAGTGTATGTTGTACAAGTGTTGCATACTGTAATATTCGTACTTCCTATTTTTTTAGCAATTTCTCTTTTTGGTGCATGTCTATTCTTAGCGACTCTTTTGTAACCATTTCAATGTTTTGAATCTATTTTGTTCTTGGTGTTTTTCCATTTGGACGAGTTTCGAAGGTGTTTTTACGTAATTCGCTTTGTGTTATGTTTTGTCGCATGTATGTTCGATTCTCGTAAAACTCGTTTGATTTCATTGTTTCTTTGTTTCCATGAGTCCGTATGGTTGAATTATTCATGTTGTGAGTTTCAGTTTCATAATCCGATGTCGTGTCGTGATTTTCGGACGTTTTGGGTTGTTTTATAAATTCCTATAAGTTTAGGTAATTTTACCACCCTTATCATATTTCGGACCTTCCGGTAGTCAGAATCGTACCTTCTTTCAGCACTTAGCTTTGTCGTCGTGAATACTTCGTATTTATGTTTTTGGATTCTATATTTGTTTGCGTTTCGACTTCGTACTTTCATGAGCAGTGAGCTACATTCAGCAGTGTTGAACTGCTGCATGAATAACGTACGTTATTCATGCTTTCTTGCGTACACTATCGATGCATATATAATGTACGTTAAACATTAATGTTACGTACGTTATGGACCTCAACGTTTTGGGCAGAAGGTTTTGCCAAGTTTCTGCCGAGCCCTTACGTACGTTAACATTTGAATGTTACATACATAAGGGGCATAACGTACGTTACCTCACCTCGTTAACATGCGTAACAATGCATTCAAGTATTTAAAACCTGAACAAACTTAATCACGTCATTCTTCTTCTTTTCCTCCCTTCATCCGCGATTGAGTTCCTGTGAGCATTCTAGGAGCGATTCTTATAGAGTAATCCGTGGAGTTCCTTGAGAGATCGATTATTGTGTTCCAAGTGAAGTGCATCATCATCTTAATCCATCTTCTCCACCTAAATCCAAGTTATTTTGGCTTACAACCCTAACTTTGTTAATTTTCGGGGCTTTTCGGGATTTGTCCTTTTAAACTCTTATTGTTCGTTTGTGTTGCAATATTTCCTATCGATTATTGTTATCAGGTGATTACCAATCCCTTTCCACCAATGTTGATCCGTGAGTTGTTGTTTTGGGGAGGTTTTGTGAAAACCCTCGCCCGTGTTGAACGTACATGTATTGTTATGATTGGTAATCGGGGTTGTGGGCATATTCTGGTCGATTATAGACGTCATTTAGGACTGTTTCATGTTAACCTTTCGTCTAGGAATGGACGTTGTCACTCTGGGCCATTCCTATTAGTCGTTTAATTTCCGTATCATCGAAGATGTCTCAAAGGCAAGTACTTTACATTTGTTTGCATATTCTAGTATTTGAATTATGGCTTTCCGTGTATGTTGTGGATGTGAATGCGTATGTTCACCCAGGGATGGTCCGACGGGGCCTTTGGGATACGTAGTGCTGTGTGTATACGTATCATGAACTGGGGTTAATCACCCAGGGATGGTCCGACGGGATCTTTGCGGGGTACGGTGGCCGTGAGTCTCGTACCAGCGATTAACCTTTGAAATGCTTTATTGGAGAACTGTGTTTTATGCATATGCACCATAATACTCCGGAATATAAATGTTTTCTAAAATTATTTTTGGCGCACACTTCATCTGATTAGAATGGTAGTTCAAATGGAGTGCACTTGCACTAGCTGTTGTCACTAACCCCTTAAATGGGGAAGTATTTTTATATTTCAGGTACAGGTCATGGAGACGAATGAGCATGCGGACAGTACGAGGATGATGGGCAAGGTTGATTCTGTTCGATGGTCGTTCGTTGATGTCTTATCTTTTAAATTTATTGATTATGTCATCTATCTTAGTACTCGAGTACTTCCTTCATTTTAATTGAGTTGTTTTACTCTTAGTCCCAGTTTGGGAAGATGTTTGGTTATTCAGTAATGTCGCATGAGAATCGTTTGTTTAATATTGTGTATCTTCATTTCATGTGGGTGCATTTATTTGTAATGTCTGTCGTTGGTCGAGCGTGGTGGAGTTGTATGTTAGCCTGGTGGATTCAAAGTGTTGGGTCCATGGAACTGTAATATACCCTGAACGTCTTGGGGGTGTTACAGAATATGGTATCACAGCCTAAGGTTTTATGGATACCTAGACTGTCGGTTATTTGGGTCTGGTCGAGTGCCGTTTTAGAATAGTATCACTACTACGCCATCATCTCAGTATGCCGCTCGTAAGTTTTTCCTAACTTGATTCGTTGTGTTACCCTGTGTTCTTCCTTTCTTAATATCGTGATGTGTTTTGCGTTTGTTTTGTACTCACTAGTTACTTCTTCAGAATGTCTGCTGGTAGAGGATGCGGTCGCGGACGCGGTAGGGGATGTGGCGCAACCGATGGGGCAGCCATGTCCGATAGCTCTAGGGCTGGTTCGGCAACACCTTCCTTGTCTAACAGTGTCCAGCCTAGTACCGAAGCAGGATCAGTCTGCTAGCTTCGGTAATGCTAATGATAATGCCATGGTAGCGAACATTCTGCAGCAAGTAGCGAATCAGATAACGCTACTAACTCAGGCAGTCCTAGTTAATCAGGCTAATGCTAATCCAGTTCCGCCTACTGGTTCGGGTACAGACAAGTTACTTCAGGACGTGATCGGTATGCGTCCTCCGCAGTTCGATGGTACTGCCGACCATTCTGGTTGGGAGAGTTGGATATTCGAGATAGAGAAAGTGTTCGAGGCGGCAAACTGCTCCGAGGAGAGGAAAGTACCAATTGCTCAGTACTTCCTCGCCAAAGAGGTGGAAACATGGTGGCAAGCAATGAAACCGCGTGACCGGGCAGCTACGTGGGACGAGTTCCTAGAATTGATGGAGGATGAATATTTTCCGTGGCTAGTGAAAGAGGGAAGGATTCAAGCCTTCTTTGAAGCAAAACCCCACGATGTTCCCATCTCACAGGCAATCAAGGACTACAATCAGCAGCTACACTATGTGAGGAATCAGGCCCGAGATGAGCAAGATAAGATCCACCACTTTGACATGCGGATGAAGCCGAGAGTTCTCCACTACATGTCAGGTCTTGGGTGTATAACTTTGAAAGACTATCAGAACAAGGCGCTGGCCTATGAGATATCTTTTTCTGTGACATAGGTGGTAGCACAGGGTAAGAAACAGAAGACTTATGGTTAGTATTCGGGAGGTAAGTCTGGCAGGCATCAGAAGACTCAGTTTGGTTCGCGAGCCTTTTAGAATCAAACCCCGTCATTCGGGTGAGGCCATGGTTCTAAATCTGCCCCGGCTATTCCTGGTCATATGGGGCATCATTCTAAGTATTGTGGATATGCCAGTCGGGCACCAGTTACTTAGGTGTCAGCTCCGGCTGTGGGAGAACCGAGCATGAATCAGGCTCCGACAGCTAATCAGCCTCAGCAGAGTTTAGGCAGATTTCGAGGATGCAGAATGTCCTCTAGAGGGTGCGGACGTGTGTATGATATGAGATGAGCTGGAGATCCCGACGCGACGATGGCTACAGGTACCGTTCACATCCTTGACCATCCTATTTCCGTGCTACTCGATTCTGGTGCTACGCATTCTTTCATCCTTTTGGATTGTGTGCACGTCTGCATGTTGATTGTCTAGTTGAATGTGAACCGTTTGTTGTTAAACTGTGTAGTGGAGATAGTATTATGGCGGAATCATGAGGTTAGAAATTTTCTGGTGAGTATCGCGGGGAGGGATTGGTCTTCTAATCTGATTGTGGTAGACATTAAGGATGAGGATCTGATTCTTGGTGAGGATTAGTTGGATCGACATGGGGTGATCATTGTAATACCCGAGATTCTCGGTTCCGGTTATTTTTGAATTTTTGTCGATTGCGCCGTTCATTTTGTTCTGTTGGCGATTTCTTGAGATTTTCCCCTATGTTGGGTACGACACGAGGTACCGTGTTGTGGTGTTCGTCAGGTGCGACTTATCGTTGCGTAAGTCGAGCTAATAGTATGTCTTGCTTTGTTATGTGTTCGTTTTCGATTTGGATCGTTGGTGTTGTCCGTTAGTGTTTCGTTGCATGTTGAATAATTATTGTTTTGTCGAGGAGTATCATTTTTGTGCATTTGGTCGACTTTGTAAGATCACCACCGGCGCTTATAAAGTCTAAAAATTCTGAAACTTTACAATGTGATAGAGCATCAAATTAGCTTTCCAATGGTTCAAACGGCGAGTCAATCGGAGTCCGGACGAAGGAGTTATGGCCGAAATAGCAAAGACTACACAGTGTGTAATTAGCACACGCTAAATACATATATTAGCGCGCGCTAACGGATCTGGCAGAGGGTTCTGGACTGCATTTTACAGCCGTTAGCGCACGCTACACATACCTTAGCGTCGCTAATCATTGAAGTATATATAAGACTGCATAGGTCAACTTTCGTCATTTCTTCCTCCCCTTTCTTCCTTCCGGTGATCTAGACGATCTTGAGGGCGTATAAGCATGGATTTTGGCCTGATATCATCACCCATCAATATCTTTGAGTTCCTAGTACGGATTTAACAACATCCCAACATCTTTCGCCATTTTAATTTAGGTATTTTCTTCTTAAAACCCTACTTTCGGGATAATTTGGGGTTTATCTTGATTTCATGATTCCAATCCGAAATTGTTGATTCCCTTGTTGTTATCTAGTCTTGTTTATCTTAACCCCGAGTTTGGAGTTTCATTTTCATGTTTTTATCGGGTTGATTTATGTTCTTGAGATATTTTGGGGGTTTTCTTTTGATTTCAATTCTGGGCCGAATATGATGAATTGGTCATGTAATCCTTGTTGTATTGGTTGTAATCTACGGATTAGTAACTCGTTTATCGACTTCATCTCACCCGGAACATGATTTTGGCTTTCTTGGAACGAACCCTTGAACCCTTGTAGTTTCTTAGTGTCAATTGAGATTTCGTTTAGTGTTGTTGATTCGTAGCGGTGTTATTCTCGTGGTGATTGTGTTGTTATTGATTTCTCGTGAAGGTGGTCGGTTTTGGGGGTTGTTTCGGGGCTATTTTGGGGCTGTTTTGGGGCTGTTTCGGCCGGGCTGTTTCGGGACTATTTTGGGGCTGTTTCGGTCGAGCCGCTTTCGTCGGAGTATTCACAAATTGATTTCGAGGCAAGTATCTTGCCCATACATTATGTGTTTTGTGGATATATTAGTTGGTAATTTTCGATACGTGATTTATGAATGTCTCTAATTAACTTTCAAAGGAATTGATATGATTTTCAATACTTCCTTGAAAGATGACTCGTATGATTTCGTTATTAAATATGCTTGTCTAAGTATGTGTGGGGTATCGTTTTGTGTGATTATGACGTTGTAGATTTATAGCTTAACCTTTCCTTGAGATATGTATGGAACATATGCCTATTGATGATCCTGTGTCATTGTGTCGTTCGGCGTGGTTGGATAGGTATTTTCCCTCGTTACTATGTTATTGGTACTAGCTGCATCGTTGAAATTCTAGCATGAATCATATCGTTACTTGGTCGTGAGTATATGTCGGATGAACTGGCCATTCTAGTAAGGTACCTCGACTATATATATATTGTGATTGACCTTCGAGGCTTGTGGTTTGTAACTGTGATTTTGGAACTTGTGTGTATGTTGTTTCTTCCACCCGGAGCGTTCGACGGGACGTCTGGGGGTCGATACTAAGGGGTACGGCCACGGAAGTGGACTTGGGTGCGTGTATGGTTGAACTTCCACCCGGAGTGTCCGACGGGATGTCTGGGGGTCGATACTAAGGGGTACGGCCGCGGAAGTGGTTTCCCACCCGGAGCGTTCGACGGGGCGTCTGGGGGCCGATACTAAGGGGTACGGTCGCGGGTTACCATGTGTAGTTTTCATCTTGAGGATGACGTTGATGTTTTCGTTAATTGTGATATTGTCCGGAGTATCACAATGCTTTGTGCTCGGGGTCGAGAGACATTATATATCGAGTCTTGGTGCTTGGTTAGAATGGCATAGGAATAATGTGTTATGTGTAATGTGTCCTTGTAAGTGAACTGAAGTGGATGATAGGGTCGTGGACCCCGTGTTTTGTGACAGGAATGGTTGGGTCGTGGACCCCGTGTTTTGTTAACGGATTTGCATTTTGGAAAATGAACTTTGGGGCTGTGACCCTAAATGGCTTTCGAGGAATTAAGAACTTTTCAATTTCTAATGTTTTCAAAACTCCCGAGATTTGGAAATGCTTTCAAAGTGGTTACTGGCTTCGTTTCTACTTTCAAGACTTGAACTATTTTTAACTAAAAATATCTCGGGAAGTCTTTCGTTGTATTCTCGGAATGTGTTGTGTATGGCTCGTTTTTGCACTTTATACTTGCACTAGCGAAACAATGGAGTTTTGCTAACTCCCGAGTAATCGGGGGGTGGATATTTGTATTGTGTCCAGGTACATGCAGGTTTTCGGGAGCAAGTCACAGGATTGGTACGAGGGATGATGGAAGACGAACGATACTAATCACACGAAGGCCAGTTTTGGGTTAAGTTAGTCGAAGTCCATTGTATTGTCTTTTCTGCTGTCTTATTGTTCGTTGTTGCAAGTATTTTACCCTTGTGTGGGTATGAGTCTGGATGAGTTTATGTATTTTGATTTGTAAGTCAGTGACGAAAGACCAAATCAGTCTATTGGTTCGTTATTTTGATTTGTCGGTATGTAATGTAATGTGTTGTTTTGATGTCTAGCCTGGTGGATCCTCACGGAGAGGGTCTACGGCGTGTAATATTCCCGGTTCGATCTGGGGGTGTTATATTTATGGTATCAGAGCCTAGGTTGCGGAAACCTAGGCTGTCGGGTGCAGTCGTGTATTGTTGGGTCTTGTCTTATCAGATTGAGTCTGACTGATGTCGTGTCGCGACGCGTCGTCTGGGATATCGGTCGTGATGAGTATCATGGTGCAACCATCATCTTCATGCGATCTTTGGATGTAAGTCTCCCTACTACATGTTGTACCACGAGCTATACGAGCCGGTGTGATACTGTGTTATGTAGTAGTATTTGAAGGTGCATCGTGAGTAAGTAACATATATTTGTCGATTCTCGTTTTGTGCTAGAATGAAGAGTGATATTGCTAAATGTATCCTTGTATGAACTGTTTTTCTTGCAAGAGTAACAACCTTGGAATTTTATGTTTTCGAATGGCTTTCGGGGAGTCGTAATTTTTTTTAAAATGTTCTCCAAGGGAGGAATTTTTTTTTGATTTTTGTATGATGACCTCAAGGTCAAAAATTTTGAGACTTCAACTACCGATATTTCATTTTCATCTCATACTATAAGTTTTCAAAACACGAGTTTTTAACTCAAATAAGGTCTACAAAATATACTCAAGACGTGACTCTTGCTTTTAACTTTTCGGTTTTGAATGACAATTGCCTATTGATGGTTGCTCATGAGGTGTTGTAATTATGTGAATCGATGGCTTTGAGATTCGAATATTGTTGTTGTTTATTTGTGACCTTCGATTCTAGTAATGTCATATATATGTTCACAATCATGTTGCTGAAATAGAACCGTTAGCGCATGCTAAGTGTGAGGCTAGCGCGCGCTAATGCAGCCTGGGTAGCGCACGCTAAATATTTGTTGTAGCGCGCATTAGTCAATCTGGACAGAGGCTATGGAACCGCATTTTTAGCCGTCAGGTCTATGTTTTGCAGTCAATCATCTTCGACGGTATTCTATGTGTGTTGAGCGATGCAACTGTTGTGTGGGAATAAGTGTTAGGACTTTTTGTAGCGCTAGGTGATAATTGATTTTGTTTAAATTATGTCTGCTGTGTGTGTGTTCGAAAACGTCACCCTGAAAATTTCATAAAGTTTCGACGATTCGATTAATCGGCGGCTCTGTGCGTACTTTGAAAATTATTTAGAATTGGCGAGCCGGCCTCGGATTCTCAAATAAAACCTCGACGGTATTTGAAAGAGTTGTTTTAAAGTACATATAGACATTTTGTAAAATATTACCGTAAATGGCCAGTTTTGTGTAGTGTTGAGAGGATTTTCGAAAATGATTTTTGACGTATTGTTGTATTTTCAAATAATCCGAGTACATGATTTCAGAAATCTTTCACATCATAAAATCTTTATTTTCAAAAATCAATACAATTTTTATTTTCAACAATATACTATGGAAGATAAAGAATCTTACTCGATTTAAAACTTCAAACTCGGGTTTAGAAAATTTTTCTATACTGAGCCAGTTATCGTGCGTGATCTTGAATCACTCTATAATGATGATGTTAAAAATATATATATATATATATATATATATATTGTTTTGCAAGTGATGTCAAATGAGACGGTTAAAGTTCGTCGTTTACGGGTTTTGATGAAGCAAACTGAGGTACCAAAAATACTTTCAAGACTTTATTTTGAATAGCGCACAAATCCAAGGATTTCCAAATGAAATCATTTAAAAGGATACCTCGTGGATTTTCTTATTTAGTTGTTATCAATTACCTTATGTGTTATGTCGTGCTGGGTTGGTACTTTAGCATATTATTTTCGCGAAGTTGCGCCATCGTATCGAGTGAGAATCCGCTTAGTATGTCTAGGGACAGAGGATACGGTCGTGACCGCGGTATAGTTAGTCGTGGAGATCAGAAACGGGACCAAGAGGATATGGACGAGAAAGTTGCTACTCCAGCACTTCATTTTTGTTGTTTAGGTTTCAGGGACGAAACCTCTTTTAAAGGTGATATGATGTAATATCCGCAATTTTCGATTTTTGGTAAATTTCTTGTTTTTGGCAGGAGTCCATTTTAACGGATCATCTGTGATCGTTTCGTCCTTCTGTGAATGTTTCATTCTACACTTGTTAACATCCGAGTTCATTTCGGTGTCGTTTTGCTGAGTTCCGTGCTTTTTGGCGACCTTTCCGCATTTGAGATCGATTCTTGCGAATCACGTTCGAAATTGTTGTTCGTATTTCCCCGTAAGTCCGTTTAACCTTGTTAGACGTTTTGTGAAGTTCGGTTTGGTTATACGTTTTCTTATCGTGATGTTTCAGGCGTTTGGGCCATTTTGTAATTTCCCAAAGTTTTGGGGTGGTTGCCTTCGTATCGTCTTTCCCGATCTTCAAGTTATCGGAATCATGTGTCATCTAGAGTTGCTCTGCCTGGATTGTTTCATGGTTTAAGTTTCGGGACGAAACTTCTTTTAAGGAGGGTAGAATGTAATACCCGAGATTCTCGGTTCCGGTTATTTTTGAATTTTTGTCGATTGCGCCGTTCATTTTGTTCTGTTGGCGATTTCTTGAGATTTTCCCCTATGTTGGGTATGGCACGAGGTACCTTGTTGTGGTGTTCGTCAGGTGCGACTTATCGTTGCGTAAGTCGAGCTAATAGTATGTCTTGCTTTGTTATGTGTTCGTTTTCGATTTGGATCGTTGGTGTTGTCCGTTAGTGTTTCATTGCATGTTGAATAATTATTGTTTTGTCGAGGAGTATCATTTTTGTGCATTTGGTCTACTTTGTAAGATCACCACCGGCGCTTATAAAGTCTAAAAATTCTGAAACTTTACAATGTGATAGAGCATCAAATTAGCTTTCCAATGGTTCAAACGGCGAGTCAATCAGAGTCCGTACGAAGGAGTTATGGCCGAAATAGCAAAGACTACACAGTGTGTAATTAGCACACGCTAAATACATATATTAGCGCGCGCTAACGGATCTGGCAGAGGGTTCTGGACTGCATTTTACAGCCGTTAGCGCACGCTACACATACCTTAGCGTGCGCTAACTGTTGACAGTATATATAAGACTGCAGAGGTCAACTTTCGTCATTTCTTCCTCCCCTTTCTTCCTTCAGGTGATCTAGATGATCTTGAGGGCGCATAAGCATGGATTTTGGCCTGATATCATCACCCATCAATATCTTTGAGTTCCTAGTACGGATTTAACAACATCCCAACATCTTTCGCCATTCTAATTGAGGTATTTTCTTCTTAAAACCATACTTTCGGGATAATTTGGGGTTTATCTTGATTTCATGATTCCAATCCGAAATTGTTGATTCCCTTATTTTTATCTAGTCTTGTTTATCTTAACCCCCAGTTTGGAGTTTCGTTTTCATGTTTTTATCGGGTTGATTTATGTTCTTGAGATATTTTGGGGTTTTTCTTTTGATTTCAATTCTGGGCCGATTATGATGAATTGGTCATGTAATCCTTGTTGTATTGGTTGTAATCTACGGATTAGTAACTCGTTTATCGACTTCATCTCACCCGGAACATGATTTTGGCTTTCTTGGAATGAACCCTTGAACCCTTGTAATTTCTTAGTATCGATTGAGATTTCGTTTAGTGTTGTTGATTCGTAGCGGTGTTATTCTCGTCGTGATTGTGTTGTTATTGATTTCTCGTGAAGGTGTTCGGTTTTTGGGGCTGTTTCGGGGCTATTTTGGGGCTGTTTTGGGGCTGTTTTGGGGCTGTTTCGGCCGGGCTGTTTAGACCTGTTTTTATTTCGCCGAGCCGCTTTCGTCGGAGTATTCACAAATTGATTTCGAGGCAAGTATATTGCCCATACATTACGTGTTTTGTGGATATATTAGTTGGTAATTTTCGATACGTGATTTATGAATGTCTATAATTAACTTTCAAAGGAATTGATATGCTTTTCAATACTTCCTTAAAAGATGACTCGTATGATTTCGTTATTAAATATGCTTGTCTAAGTATGTGTGGGGTATCGTTTTGTGTGATTATGACGTTGTAGATTTATAGCTTAACCTTTCCTTGAGATATGTATGGAACATATGCCTATTGATGATCCTGTGTCATTGTGTCGTTCGGCGTGGTTAGATAGGTATTTTCCCTCGTTACTATGTTATTGGTACTAGCTGCATCGTTGAAATTCTAGCATGAATCATATCGTTACTTGGTCGTGAGTATATGTTGGATGAACTGGCCATTCTAGTAAGGTACCTCGACTATATATATACTGTAATTGACCTTCGAGGCTTGTGGTTTGCAACTGTGATTTTGGAACGTGTGTGTTGTTCCTTCCACCCGGAGCGTTCGACGGGACGTCTGGGGGTCGATACTAAGGGGTACGGCCACGGAAGTGGACTTGGGTGCGTGTGTGGTTGAACTTCCACCCGGAGTGTCCAACGGGATGTCTGGGGGTCGATACTAAGGGGTACGGCCGCGGAAGTGGTTTTCCACCCGGAGCGTTCGACGGGCCGTCTGGGGGCCGATACTAAGGGGTACGGTCGCGGGTTACCAGGTGTAGTTTTCATCTTGAGGATGACGTTGATGTTTTCGTTAATTGTGATATTGTCCGGAGTATCACAATACTTTGTGCTCGGGGTCGAGAGACATTATATATCGAGTCTTGGTGCTTGGCTAGAATGGCATAGGAATGTGTCCTTGTAAGTGAACTGAAGTGGATGATCGGGTCGTGGACCCCGTGTTTTGTGACCGGAATGGTTGGGTCGTGGACCCCGTGTTTTGTTAACGGATTTGCATTTTGGAAAATGAACTTTGGGGCTGTGACCCTAAATGGCTTTCGAGGAATTAAGAACTTTTCAATTTCTAATGTTTTCAAAACTCTCGAGATTTGGAAATGATTTCAAAGTGGTTACTGGCTTCGTTTCTACTTTCAAGACTTGAACTATTTTTAACTAAAAATATCTCGGGAAGTCTTTCGTTGTATTCTCGGAATGTGTTGTGTATGGCTCTTTTTTGCACTTTATACTTGCACTAGCGAAACAATGGAGTTTTGCTAACTCCCGAGTAATCGGGGGGTGGATATCTGTATTGTGTCCAGGTACGTGCAGGTTTTCGGGAGCAAGTCACAGGATCGGTACGAGGGATGATGGAAGACGAACGATACTAATCACACGAAGGCCAGTTTTGGGTTAAGTTAGTCGAAGTCCATTGTATTGTCTTTTCTGCTGTCTTATTGTTCGTTGTTGCAAGTATTTTACCCTTGTGTGGGTATGAGTCTGGATGAGTTTATGTATTTTGATTTGTAAGTCAGTGACGAAAGACCAAATCGGTCTATTGGTTCGTTATTTTGATTTGTCAGTATGTAATGTAATGTGTTGTTTTGATGTCTAGCCTGGTGGATCCTCACGGAGAGGGTCTACAGCGTGTAATATTCCCGGTTCGATCTGGGGGTGTTATATTTATGGTATCAGAGCCTAGGTTGCGGAAACCTAGGCTGTCGGGTCCAGTCGTGTATTGTTGGGTCTTGTCTTATCAGATTGAGTCTGACTGATGTCGTGTCGCGACGCGTCGTCTGGGATATCGGTCGTGATTAGTATCATGGTGCAACCATCATCTTCATGCGATCTTTGGATGTAAGTCTCCCTACTACATGTTGTACCACGAGCTATACGAGCCGGTGTGATACTGTGTTATGTAGTAGTATTTGAAGGTGCATCGTGAGTAAGTGATATATATTTGTCGATTCTCGTTTTGTGCTAGAATGAAGAGTGATATTGCTAAATGTATCCTTGTATGAACTGTTTTTCTTGCAAGAGTAACAACCTTGGAATTTTATGTTTTCGAAAGGCTTTCGGGGAGTCGTAATTTTTTTTAAAATGTTCTCCAAGGGAGGAATTTTTTTTTGATTTTTGTATGATGACCTCAAGGTCAAAAATTTTGAGACTTCAACTACCGATATTTCATTTTCATCTCATACTATAAGTTTTCAAAACACGAGTTTTTAACTCAAATAAGGTCTACAAAATATACTCAAGACGTGACTCTTGCTTTTAACTTTTCGGTTTTGAATGACAATTGCCTATTGATGGTTGCTCATGAGGTGTTGTAATTATGTGAATCGATGGCTTTGAGATTCGAATATTTTTGTTGTTTATTTGTGACCTTCGATTCTAGTAATGTCATATATATGTTCACAATCATGTTGCTGAAATAGAACCATTAGCGCATGCTAAGTGTGAGGCTAGCGCGCGCTAATGCAGCCTGGGTAGCGCACGCTAAATATTTGTTGTAGCGCGCATTAGTCAATCTGGACAGAGGCTATGGAACCGCATTTTTAGCCGTCAGGTCTATGTTTTGCAGTCAATCATCTTCGACGGTATTCTATGTGTGTTGAGCGATGCAACTGTTGTGTGGGAATAAGTGTTAGGACTTTTTGTAGCGCTAGGTGATAATTGATTTTGTTTAAATTATGTCTGTTGTGTGTGTGTTCGAAAACGTCACCCTGAAAATTTCATAAAGTTTCGACGATTCGATTAATCGGCGGCTCTGTGCGTACTTTGAAAATTATTTAGAATTGGCGAGCCGGCCTCGGATTCTCAAATAAAACCTCGACGGTATTTGAAAGAGTTGTTTTAAAGTACATGTAGACATTTTGTAAAATATTACCGTCGTCGGTTTTTGTGTAGTGTTGAGAGGATTTTCGAAAATGATTTTTGACGTATTGTTGTATTTTCAAATAATCCGAGTACATGATTTCAGAAATCTTTCACATCATAAAATCTTTATTTTCAAAAATCAATACAATTTTTATTTTCAACAATATACTGTGGAAGATAAAGAATCTTACTCGATTTAAAACTTCAAACTCGGGTTTAGAAAAGTTTTCTATACTGAGCCAGTTATCGTGCGTGATCTTGAATCACTCTATAATGATGATGTTAAAAAATATATATATATATATATATATATTGTTTTGCAAGTGATGTCAAGTGAGACGGTTAAAGTCCGTCGTTTACGGGTTTTGATGAAACAAACTGAGGTACCAAAAATACTTTCAAGACTTTATTTTGAATAGCGCACAAATCCAAGGATTTCCAAATGAAATCATTTAAAAGGATACCTTGTGGATTTTCTTATTTAGTTGTTATCAATTACCTTATGTGTTATGTCGTGGTGGGTTGGTACTTTAGCATATTATTTTCGCGAAATTGCGCCATCGTATCGAGTGAGAATCCGGGACAGAGGATACGGTCGTGACCGCGGTATAGTTAGTCGTGGAGATCAGAAACGGGACCAAGAGGATATGGCCGAGAAAGTTGCTACTCCAGCACTTCATTTTTGTTGTTTAGGTTTCAGGGACGAAACCTCTTTTAAAGGTGATATGATGTAATATCCGCAATTTTCGATTTTTGGTAAATTTCATTTTTTTTGGCAGGAGTCCATTTTAACGGATCGTCTGTGACCGTTTCGTCCTTCTGTGAATGTTTCATTCTACACTTGTTAACATCCGAGTTCATTTCGGTGTCGTTTTGCTGAGTTCCGTGCTTTTTGGCGACCTTTCCCCATTTGAGATCGATTCTTGCGAATCCCGTTCGAAATTGTTGTTCGTATTTCCCCATAAGTCCGTTTAACCTTGTTAGACGTTTTGTGAAGTTCGGTTTGGTTATACGTTTTCTTATCATGATGTTTCAGGCGTTTGGGCCATTTTGTAATTTCCCAAAGTTTTGGGGTGGTTGCCTTCGTATCGTCTTTCCCGATCTTCAAGTTATCGGAATCATGTGTCATCTAGAGTTGCTCTGCCTGGATTGTTTCATGGTTTAAGTTTCGGGACGAAACTTCTTTTAAGGAGGGTAGAATGTAATACCCGAGATTCTCGGTTCCGGTTATTTTTGAATTTTTGTCGATTGCGCCGTTCATTTTGTTCTGTTGGCGATTTCTTGAGATTTTCCCCTATGTTGGGTATGGCACGAGGTACCGTGTTGTGGTGTTCGTCAGGTGCGACTTATCGTTGCGTAAGTCGAGCTAATAGTATGTCTTGCTTTGTTATGTGTTCGTTTTCGATTTGGATCGTTGGTGTTGTCCGTTAGTGTTTCATTGCATGTTGAATAATTATTGTTTTGTCGAGGAGTATCATTTTTGTGCATTTGGTCGACTTTGTAAGATCACCACCGGCGCTTATAAAGTCTAAAAATTCTGAAACTTTACAATGTGATAGAGCATCAAATTAGCTTTCCAATGGTTCAAACGGCGAGTCAATCAGAGTCCGGACGAAGGAGTTATGGCCGAAATAGCAAAGACTACACAGTGTGTAATTAGCACACGCTAAATACATATATTAGCGCGCGCTAACGGATCTGGCAGAGGGTTCTGGACTGCATTTTACAGCCGTTAGCGCACGCTACACATACCTTAGCGAGCGCTAACTGTTGACAGTATATATAAGACTGCAGAGGTCAACTTTCGTCATTTCTTCCTCCCCTTTCTTCCTTCAGGTGATCTAGATGATCTTGAGGGCGTATAAGCATGGATTTTGGCCTGATATCATCACCCATCAATATCTTTGAGTTCCTAGTACGGATTTAACAACATCCCAACATCTTTCGCCATTTTAATTGAGGTATTTTCTTCTTAAAACCCTACTTTCGGGATAATTTGGGGTTTATCTTGATTTCATGATTCCAATCCGAAATTGTTGATTCCCTTGTTTTTATCTAGTCTTGTTTATCTTAACCCCCAGTTTGGAGTTTCGTTTTCTTGTTTTTATCGGGTTGATTTATGTTCTTGAGATATTTTGGGGTTTTTCTTTTGATTTCAATTCTGGGCCGATTATGATGAATTGGTCATGTAATCCTTGTTCTATTGGTTGTAATCTACGGATTAGTAACTCGTTTATCGACTTCATCTCACCCGGAACATGATTTTGGCTTTCTTGGAATGAACCCTTGAACCCTTGTAATTTCTTAGTATCGATTGAGATTTCGTTTAGTGTTGTTGATTCGTAGCGGTGTTATTCTCGTGGTGATTGTGTTGTTATTGATTTCTCGTGAAGGTGTTCGGTTTTTGGGGCTGTTTCAGGGCTATTTTGGGGCTGTTTTGGGGCTGTTTCGGCCGGGCTGTTTCGGGACTGTTTTGGGGCTGTTTCGGCCGAGCCGCTTTCGTCGGAGTATTCACAAATTGATTTCGAGGCAAGTATCTTGCCCATACATTACGTGTTTTGTGGATATATTAGTTGGTAATTTTCGATACGTGATTTATGAATGTCTATAATTAACTTTCAAAGGAATTGATATGCTTTTCAATACTTCCTTAAAAGATGACTCGTATGATTTCGTTATTAAATATGCTTGTCTAAGTATGTGTGGGGTATCGTTTTGTGTGATTATGACGTTGTAGATTTATAGCTTAACCTTTCCTTGAGATATGTATGGAACATATGCCTATTGATGATCCTGTGTCATTGTGTCGTTCGGCGTGGTTGGATAGGTATTTTCCCTCGTTACTATGTTATTGGTACTAGCTACATCGTTGAAATTCTAGCATGAATCATATCGTTACTTGGTCGTGAGTATATGTTGTATGAACTGGCCATTCTAGTAAGGTACCTCGACTATATATATACTGTGATTGACCTTCGAGGCTTGTGGTTTGCAACTGTGATTTTGGAACGTGTGTGTGTTGTTCCTTCCACCCGGAGCGTTCGACGGGACGTCTGGGGGTCGATACTAAGAGGTACGGCCACGGAAGTGGACTTGGGTGCGTGTGTGGTTGAACTTCCACCCGGAGTGTCCAACGGGATGTCTGGGGGTCGATACTAAGGGGTACGGCCGCGGAAGTGGTTTTTCACCCGGAGCGTTCGACGAGGCGTCTGGGGGCCGATACTAAGGGGTACGGTCGCGGGTTACCAGGTGTAGTTTTCATCTTGAGGATGACGTTGATGTTTTCGTTAATTGTGATATTGTCCGGAGTATCACAATACTTTGTGCTCGGGGTCGAGAGACATTATATATCGAGTCTTGGTGCTTGGCTAGAATGGCATAGGAATAATGTGTTATGTGTAATGTGTGCTTGTAAGTGAACTGAAGTGGATGATCGGGTCGTGGACCCCGTGTTTTGTGACCGGAATGGTTGGGTCGTGGCCCCGTGTTTTGTTAACGGATTTGCATTTTGGAAAATGAACTTTGGGGCTGTGACCCTAAATGGCTTTCGAGGAATTAAGAACTTTTCAATTTCTAATGTTTTCAAAACTCCCGAGATTTGGAAATGATTTCAAAGTGGTTACTGGCTTCGTTTCTACTTTCAAGACTTGAACTATTTTTAACTAAAAATATCTCGGGAAGTCTTTCGTTGTATTCTCGGAATGTGTTGTGTATGGCTCGTTTTTGCACTTTATACTTTGCACTAGCGAAACAGTGGAGTTTTGCTAACTCCCGAGTAATCGGGGGGTGGATATCTCTATTGTGTCCAGGTACATGCAGGTTTTCGGGAGCAAGTCACAGGATCGGTACGAGGGATGATGGAAGACGAATGATACTAATCACACGAAGGCCAGTTTTGGGTTAAGTTAGTCGAAGTCCATTGTATTGTCTTTTCCGCTGTCTTATTGTTCGTTGTTGCAAGTATTTTACTCTTGTGTGGGTATGAGTCTGGATGAGTTTATGTATTTTGATTTGTAAGTCAGTGACGAAAGACCAAATCGGTCTATTGGTTCGTTATTTTGATTTGTCGGTATGTAATGTAATGTGTTGTTTTGATGTCTAGCCTGGTGGATCCTCACGGAGAGGGTCTGCGGCGTGTAATATTCCCGGTTCGATCTGGGGGTGTTACAATCATGAATTATAGAGCGAGGACCATTTCGATGTTAGACCCTGATGGTACTGAACACTCCTTTGTGGGACGGAAACGGCGTAGTCAGAAATTCTTGATCAGCGCTATGAAAGCAGTGAAACTCCTTTGACGAGATTGCACTGGTTACTGGTGTTATGCTTTGAAGTCATAAGAAGGGGGAGTTGAGCTCTCGTCTATTCCGATAGTAAATGAGTACCCTGACGTTTTTCCAGACGAGTTGTTTGGTTTACCACCAGACCGTGAGGTTGAGTTCACCATTGATTTAGAGCCAGGTGCGGCTCCAATTTCGAAAATTCTATATCGCATGACGCCTGCTGAGATGATCGAGGTGAAGAAACAGTTGGGAGAGTTTCTAGCTAAGGGTTACATTCGACCGAGCGCTATGCCTTGGGGCACACCATTCTTGTTTGTGAAGAAGAAGGACGGGTCACTGCGTTTATGCATCGACTACTGAGAGTTGAAAAAAATGACCATCAAAAATAAGTATCCACTTCCGAGGATTGACGACTTGTTTGACCAACTGCAGGGAGCGACTGTGATCTCGAAGATTGATTTGAGATCGGGGTATTATCAACTCCGAGATGAGAATACCACCAAGTCCCTGTGTGCCCCGTCGAACAATCCCCAGGTGAGAATACCCCACTCGAGTAACTCTCATGACCCGGTCTAGCCGCTAGGCCACCAAGTCCCTGTGTGACCCCGACGAGTCAATCCCCAAGTGAGAGTACCTCGAGAACAACCTTACAACTCTCATCAGTTCACATTTCCAAACCACAATCCCCGAGGGTCAATCACACTATATATAGTCGAGGTACTTTGCTAGACTGACCAATTTATCCAATACATACTCATGACCCAGAACTAATACCATCAACAAGGAAACACACTATGTCAACAGCACTGAACGGCACAACCAATATCACATAAACTCACATATTCGTCGATAATCACATGTCTGAGTCCAATATTCCGAAGACGGCCTTTTGGACGAGATACGGCCATTACAAGTTTGTGGTTATGCCATTCGGGCTAACCAACACCCCAGCCATGTTCATGCAACTAATGAACAAGGTCTTTATCGAATATCTCGATAAGTGTGTAGTCATCTTTATCGACGATATTCTGTTTTACTCAAGGAGCAAGGAGGAGCATGCACGTCATCTGCATATCGTGTTGGAAATCTTGAGAATTCAGCGCCTTTACGCAAAGTTCTCAAAGTGCGAGTTTTAGTTGCGGGAGGTTATGTTTCTAGGTCACGTGATCTCAGACGAGGGTGTTCGTGTGGACCTACACAAGATAGAGGCAGTGTTGGATTGGGCGCCACCCAAGAACGTGAAGGAGGTCCGTAATTTTCTGGGTTTGGCGGGGTATTATAGAAGGTTTGTCGAGGGGTTCTCTAAAATTGATCGACCGATTACTCAGTTGTTGCAGAAGACAGAGAAGTTTGTATGGACCGATGAGAGGTAGAAGAGTTTTGAAGAGTTGAAGAAGATATTGACTACCGCTCCCGTCTTGGCCTTACCGTGCGGTAATGATGGCTTTTCAGTTTATAGCGATGCCTCAGGCCAATGACTTGGATGTGTACTCATGCAGCACGGGAAGACGATTGCCTATACTTCCCGTCAGTTGAAACCGTATGAGTTGAATTACCCTACTCATGATCTTGAGTTAGCTGCAGTTGTGTTTGTGTTGAAAATTTGGCGTCATTATTTGTATGGATCATCGTGTAAGATTTTCACCGATCACAATATCCTGAAATATATTTTCACCCAGAAGGAATTGAATATGAGACAGAGGAGGTGGCTGGAGCTAATCAAGGGTTACGACCTCGAAATACTCTATCATCCGGGCAAGGCAAATATTGTGGCAGACACCTTGAGTCTGAAATCGGTATCACTTCGGACACTTGAGTTACTCACGGCTCAGCCAAGGCTCCAGCGAGAGTTGATGGGGTTGAGTATTGAGGTTGTGCTACCAGGGAATGCTGGGCAGTTGTGCTCCCTTGAGATCTCTTCGTCTCTGGTCGAAGACATTAAATTGAGATAGTTAGAAGATCCAATGTTTATTCAACTCCATGAGAATATGGTGAAGGGGAAAGCCCCGGGATTTGTGGTTCATGAAGATGGTGTGTTGAGATTCCAAGGTCGGTTGCGTGTTCCGAACGACTTGGAATTGAGATATGTGGGAGGCTCATGCATCACCTTAATCAGTCCGTCAAGGCTCGAGTAAAATGTACAAGGATTTGAGGAAGAATTTCTAGTGGAATGATATCAAGAATGAGGTAGTATAGTTTGTGGATAAGTGTTTGACTTGTCAGCAAGTCAAAATCGAGCATCAGCGGCCAGCCGGGTTGTTGAAACCCCTTCCCATTCGAGAATGGAAGTGGGATGACATCTCTATGGATTTTGTCACAAATTTGCCAAGAACAAAGATGGGAATGAACGTGGTGTGGGTGATCGTGGATCGACTAACTAAGTCGGCACATTTTCTGGGCATCAAAGACACTTGGGGTCCAGAAAAATTAGCACGTATTTTTATTGTGCAAATCGTGAGGCTTCATGGTACACCAAAAATTATTATTTCGGATAGGGATGGTCGGTTTGTATCGCATTTCTGGCAGGCGGTACATAAGGCTTTGGGGACACATTTACATTTGAGCACATCTTTTCATCCTCAGACCGATGGATAGTCCGAGCGTACCATTCAGACGTTCGAGGATATGTTTTACGCATGTGCGCTAGACTGGAGTAGTGATTGGGAGGAGCATCTGGCCTTGATCGAGTTAACTTATAATAATAGCTGGTATTCTTCGATTAAAATGGCACTGTATGAGGCGCTTTATGACCGACGATGTCGATCACCAATATGTTGGAATGAGCCATCCGATTTAGTTGGCACCGAGCCAGATCTTGTGTTGGAGACTAAGAGGAAAGTCAAGTTTATTAGAGAGAGAAAGATGGCGTCTCAAAGTCGATAAAAGTCCTATGTGAATGTTAGACATCGGCTCTTAGAGTTTGAGGTTTGGGATCACGTCTTGTTAAGAGTGTCTCCGTCGAAGGGAGTTTTTCGTTTTGGGGAAAAGAGGAAGCTTAGTCCTAAGTATATTGGACCTTTCGAGATATTAAAGAGAGTTGGCGAGTTGGCTTACCGTTTGGCATTACCCCCGTCGTTGAGCCATGTGCATAGTGTATTTCACATTTCTCAGTTGAGGAAGTATGTTCCAGACCCGACTCACGTTATCGAATTCGGGGATGTGGATATCGAGAAGGATGCACGTTTGAGGAGAGGCCAGTGAGAATTTTGGAACATCGAGATAAATAGTTAAGGCACAAAACTATCCCCTTGGTTAAGGTGCAATGGTCGAGGCATGGAGTGGACGAAGCGACGTGGGAATTGGAGGAGGATATGCGTGTGAGATACTCCGAGTTTTTTGATCCTTAAGATTCAGGACGAAACTTCTTTTTAGAGGGGAAGAATGTAATATCCATACTTTCTATTTTTTAGCAGTTTTTGTTTTTGGTGCATGTCTATTTTTAACAACTCGCTTGTAACCGTTTCGACATTTTGAATCTATTTTGTTGTTGGTGTTTTTCCATTTGGACGAGTTTCGGAGGTGTTTTTACGTAATTCACTTTGTGTTATGTTTTGTCGCATGTATGTTCGATTCTCGTAAAACTCATTCGATTTCATTGTTTCTTTGTTTCCATGAGTCTGCATGGTTGAATTATTCATGTTGTGAGTTTCGGTTTGATAATCAGATGTCGTGTCGTGATTTTTGGACGTTTCGGGCCGTTTTGTAAATTCCTATAAGATTAGGGAATATTACCTCCCTTATCATATTTCATACCTTCCGGTAGTCGGAATCGTACCTTCTTTCAGCACTTAGCTTCGTCGTCGCGAATACTTCATATTTATGTTTTTAGATTCTATCGTTTTTGCATTTCGACTTCGTACTTTCCTGAGCAGTGAGATGCATTCAGCGGTGTTGAACTACTGCATGAATAACGTACGTTATTCATGCTTTCTTGCGTACGCTATCGATGCATATATAACGTACGTTAAACCTTAGTGTTAACATATGTTATGGTCCTCAGCGTTTTGGGCAGAAGGTTTTGCCAAGTTTTTGCCGAACCCTTACGTACGTTAACATTTGAATGTTACGTATGCAAGAGGCATAACGTATGTTAACCTCACCTCGCTAACGTACGTAATGATGCAGTCAGGTATTTAAAACTTGAACAGACTTAATCGCGTCGTTCTTCTTCTTTTCCTCCCTTTGTCTGCGATTGAGTTCCTGTGAGCATTCTTGGAGCGATTCTTGTAGAGTAATCCGTGGAGTTCCTTGAGAGATCGATTATTGTGTTCCAAGTGAAGTGCATCATCATCTTAATCCATATTTTCCAGCTAAATCCAATGTATTTTCGCTTAGAACCTTAACTTTGTCAATTTTTGGGGGTTTTCGAGATTTGCCCTTTTAAACTCGTATTGTTCGTTTGTGTTGCAATATTTCATTCGATTATTGTTATCGGGGGATTCCCAATCCCTTTCTATCAATGTTGATCCGTGAGTTGTTGTTTTGGGGAGGTTTTGTGAAAACCCTCGCCCGTGTTGAACGTACCCGTATTGTTATGGCTGGTAATCGGGGTTGTGGGCGTATTCTGTTCGATTATAGACGTCGTTTAGGACTGATTCGTGTTAACCTTTCGTATAGGAATGGATGTTGTCACCATGGACTATTCCTAGTCATCATTTAATTTTTGTCTCTTCGAAGATGTCTCAAAGGCAAGTGCTTTACATTTGTGTGCATATTCTAGTATTTGAATTATGGGTTCCCGTGTATGTTGTGGATGTGAATGCGTATGTTCACCCAGGGATGGTCCGACGAGGCCTCTAGGGATACGTAGTGCTGTGTGTATGCGTATCATGAACTGGGGTTAATCACCCAAGGATGGTCCGATGGGGCCTCTGCGGGGTACGGTGGCCGTGAGTCTCGTACTAATGATTAACCTTTGAAATGCTTTGTTGGAGAACTGTGTCTTGTGCATATGCACCGTAATATTCCGGAATATAAATGTTTTTTAAAATGATTTTTGGCGCATATTTCATCTGATTAGAATGGTAGTTCAAATGGATTGTACTTGAATTAGCTGTTGTCGCTAACCCATTAAATGGGGGAAATACTTTTGTATTTCAGGTACATGTCATGGAGGCGAACTAGCATGCAGACAGTACGAGGATGATGGGCAATGGTGATTCTGTTCGATGGTCGTTAGTTGATGTCTTATCTTTTAGATTTATTAATTATGTCGTCTATCTCAGTACTCGAGTACTTCCTTCATTTTAATTGAGTTGTTTTACTCTTAGTCCTAGTTTGAGAAGACATTTGGTTATTGATTAATGTCGTATGAGAACCGTTTGTTAATATTTTGTATCTTCATTTCGTGTCGGTGTATTTATTTGTAATGTCTGTCATTGGTCGAGCGTGGTTGAGTCATATGTTAGCCTGGTGGATTCAAAGTGCTGGGTCCATGGCGCTGTAATATGCCCTGAACGTCTTGGGGGTGTTACACATACGCTATTAAACTATAGATTGAGGCAGTAGCCTCGAGTAAGCCATAGCTCACGCAAAATAGAGCACCATAATGTACACTAAATACCGATGTACTTTACAAATGAGGTGTTGGCATACGTTAATAATCATGCAGCCTATAAGATAAGCATCCCCTATACATTTATCACGAACCCTTTATGTAGTTTTCTCTCCAAAATCATCCTTCCTTTGGTTAAAAGTGATTCTAAGTCTCTTTTAGCTTGTATTTTTCCTTAGTATTGGGTTCCCCAAGCTTAATTGAGGGATTCTTGAAGGTTCCTAGCCCATTCTTCGCCATTCTTCGTCATTCTTCATTGTTCTTTGTCAATTGAGGTAAGTTTGTCTATCTTTTGATTCTCCTAGCATTTTTGTTAATGATATAATGTTCATATCAAGATTGTAGAGATGGGATAGTGTCCAGTTACAAAATTCTCTAGACAACTCGAAACGTATAATTGCTTTTGAAGAACTATTGTCATAATCAAACTCGAAGTTGTTATTGATGGTTAACTGTAAAATTTGTCCAAGATTCATTTGATTATGATTAGTTGTTAAGTTTAGTCGAATTTATGATAATTGGAGTATTGTCGAACGTAGTAATTCGTTGTTCGTAATCACCGTAGTTAATCTTATTAAAAACTGGATAAAATTAATGATTCTAGACGTGTTCGGGACTAAGGTCGGAGGATAACAAACTATTCGTGTGATGAATTGAACTTTGCATTTCTAGTAATTTCGAGATTACTGAAGAAATTGTAAATTCCGTAATACTTGACATAATTTAAACCGTAATTAAACTATTGAGCTTAGTAACTCAATACACAAATTAATTTGCCGCCTAGGGGGATGGGGAGGAGAGGAACTCCTACTTGATAGAATCGATCGTTTTGAACGAGTTATTATTAAGTATATAATTTAGGTTGAGAACTATGAATTGATTGGGGTTCATGTACTCGAAGTATATGGGTTAACCCAGAATTTTCGCTCGCCTGAGCTAATACAAGTTTGCTACTTACTTGGACTATGACAATTTATCTTATTGAATTATTTTTGCGATTATGTGTTTGTGATTATCCTTGGAAGTTATGACTGTTCTTGGGATAAATTCCCTATCTAGAGTATGCATAAGTCGCAAAATGAACTAAATGTAATACCCCCAATCCGCTCGAGAATATTACACGCCGTAGAACCCTTTCTCAAGGATCTACCAGGCTGGTAAATACATCGAACAACTCAAAAATGCCTTTAAGGCTAAAATGACTCAGTAGACCGATTTGGTCTTTCAATAAATACATACAATTCAAACACAATACATGCCAACGCATGGGTTGAATACAACACACTTCCGTACAATGGGGAAAGAATACCGCAGCGGAAATAAAATACAACTGAACTAATACAACAATGTACGGGTCCTCATGTGATTAGTATCGATCATATTTCATTATCCTTCGTGCCGACCCTGTGTTATGCTCCCAAACCTGAATGCAAAAACAGACATCCACCCCCCGAATACTCGAGGGTTAGCAAAACTCTACTGTTTTGCTAGTGCAAGAACAAAGTGCAAAATACGAGCAATACAATTCACATTTCCACGAATAACAATAACCAAGAATCCTCAAAGTTCCAAACGTAACGAAAAGTACTCCCCGAGGCAAGAGTTTGGGTGAAACGTTCCAAAACCGAAAGATCACAAATCAAGGGAAACAATTTATAAAACAGTTTAAAAATGCCATCGAGAGTTTTAATAGAAAACAACTTAGGATTATCAAATCCTTCTCTTTTCAAAAATCAACAGGGTCACAACCCAAAGGTTTTGTTTTTGCAAATAGAAAACCGACAACAATTCAGAGGGTTAAAACCCACGTCACGTGTCCTCGACGGACATAAAAATCAATACCAACTCGTGAAGTTTTTACTTGTGAATCTAGGGCTCTCCCATTGGAATCCCTTCGATGCCCGGTCGATCCTACCCAAGGTGAGTAAAATACATTCACCACTCGTGAATCCCGGGCTCTCCCATTGGACTCCCTCCGTGGCCCCGTCGGACCCTCCCGAGGTGAGCGAAGCAATCATGCACAAATAACATATCACACCAAGGATATCCCAACAATTCACCCAGAGGCATCAAACACTTAGCAAAACACCACGTCAACCATAACGCGACGGAAAGAAGCAATATACGTACACACGCATTATCAAGCGCATCATCAACACCAGACATATCCAAAGGATTCACGTAGTCACTTATAACCCACACGATTTACAAAACACAAGCGTTTTGAAAGTGAGTCTTTAACGAGGCTAGCCGAATCTTTTGAAAACTCATTTCAATCAAACAAACAAACATACCAAGACGATCAGCAATCATCATATCCACAAAACAAGAAATGTATGGACAAGTTACTTGCCTCGAATAAGAACAACGCGGAGAATCGACCGAAGTAGGTTGGCACGAACCGACTACGAACCCGCCGACTCCACCGAACGCCAACTCTCGATAATAAACTACGAAGGACAATAACAACAATGAAAATGAATTCCATAACACGACTTAAAACCTTTGAATTCAAGGAACAAACGACGAAAGTTCAAGGGTTTCCCCCAAAACGGCCAAGAACACGAATTGACCCGACAAAACATGAAAATGGGCTTCCCAACCGAAATATGGATATTCAATCCATAGGATATGTTTAAAAACATCATTTTACAACAATCGGTTCATAAAAAACGGATGGAAAACGAAATCAAGAACAAATCCCCCCAAAAAGTTAACTCGAAGGAAATCAAGAAATATACCTTGATTCGACGAATAACAATGGATTAAATGATGTTAAACACAAGAATACTACTAAGATTAATCATACCCATCATGGATTAATCAACAATACGGAACAAATCGGACAAAAACGCAAAACCCCCAAAATTTCTCAAAATAAGGTTCTAGGAAATCTCACCTTGATTCGCTGGATCAAAGTATGATATAGGATGATCAATCAATGATATGAACTCACGAACTTCTTGGATTTGTTGTTTAACAACATGGCTTCGCCTCCTCCGAAACCCCAGCCGCGGACAGAAAAGAAAGGAAATGAAAAACGAGTGAAAATGCGACTGCTCTGTCACATTTATAGAAGTAGGCATTAGCGTGCGCTAAGCCTTCCGGGTAGCGTGCGCTAACGGGCAGCCTCGGCCGAGCACCTTTGGCCGGGGCCCACGCAACCCGACACTACTGACAAAACCTGCCGACCGAGACCTGCCCGCCCGACCCCGATAGCGTGCGCTGCGCGGACGCTAGCGCGCACTAGCCAATCTATCCAGAACCCTCTGGACCAAACTGCTCGGCCAGGTAACGTACGCTAGTCAGCCGGCAGCGTGCGCTACACATGCCGATTAGCGCGCGCCACGACCGATAGTAGCTTGCGCTACCTGCCCATCCTCCCCGAGTCTAGTACTCCAGTAACCCCTCTGCCCAGCCCGATAGCATACGCTAGCCGGTCGGCAGCGTGCGCTACACCTGCCGAGCTAGCGTGCGCAGCCTTCCGGCAGTAGTGTGCGCTACGCCGGTTCCTGCCGCGCCTGCCGGCGGTGCTCAAGACTTCCAGCGGTGCTGCCGCACCTGTCCGGCCAGTGCTCAGCCGTCATGATCCGACGACTCGATTTCCGAAAACGCACGGAACGAACACGACGAAATGCTCGCGGATAACTACATCGACCCGAAATGAAATATCACGTAGCAATTAATCGCACGCGACCAAGAAAAAGGGTCAAGATAACAATTACGAATGCGGACACCCACAACTTTGGGTAAATTACAAAATGGCCCAAAACGCCCGAAAATCACGATACGTGATCGAATAACCAAACCGAAGTTCACAACACGTATAACAAAGTTCAACGGACTTACGGGAAACGCGAAACAGCGGTTTCGAACGAGATTCGCAAGAATCGAATGCAGAAAAGTCGCCAAAAAGCACGGAACTTAACAAAACGGCACCGAAACGAACTCGGATGTCAAAAAGTGCAGAATTAATCATTCTCAAAATGATGAAACGGTCCCAAGCGGGTCGTCAAAATGGACTCTCGCCAAAACAAGAAAATTACCGGAAATCGAATTTGCGGATATTACATACTACCCTCCTTAAAAGAAGTTTCGTCCCGAAACTTAAGACAAGTAGGGAGAAGCAATCTCCCTCCAGGAAAACTCAATGAGATACACAAGAAACGCATAACTGATGCCCAACGGCGAAACGTTACAAGCAACACAAAGGAATATACGACGTGAAAACACGCTCCACGACGACCAACCCAACGTCGCCGTTAGGGATATAATAAAACCAAGAAGTGACAAGCATAATCAAACAGATAATACAGTCAAGTCAATTATCTGAACAATCACAAAACATTAAGCACCTATTAGAAACACGCACAGTCGAGAAAACAATAATTAAACACAAAACGGTCCACAAGGGCAATCACAAACAATTCGGACTACGCCGAAATCCTCAAAAAAACTTCAGCTACCGTCTCGCAATGCACGGCTCGGTGACCCATCTGGCCACACTCGAAACAGCTGACTAACGGTGAATGACAATTCTTCGCGGTACGAGATCAGGCAACAACAGTCGGACTACCCCGATCGAACAAGAACGATCGAACAAAAACGATCGAATAACAACGATCATATAACAATGATCGAACAACAACGACCGAAAAACAATGATCGAATGACAACGGTCGAACAATGACTCCAAGGTCCACACTTCAAGTCAAGACATTAAAGAGCTGGTAGAAACTAAAAGATGTTACTTCCGAACAAGGTTCACAAAAATTGAACCGAACACGGAAAAGTCACAATGATAAACAGATCGATCCGAAACAAGGTCACAACCCGTTCGAATAATGACAACCGGAATACAAAACAAGTTCAAAAAGTATCAACGAACACGAGCAAGTCGATAGAATTTAGAAGGAGAAAGTGCAGAAGTCAAAAATAATACGGATATTACAATCGACCTCTTATAAAAGAAATGTCGTCCCCGCAACTCACAACAACGGAAGCAAGGTGACAACACAACAAGCAACTGATAGAAACATCTTTCAAAGGTCTCTCAAAGCCGATCCTAATAATTGTTCTAAAGCGCAAACTCCGGAAGTCTCGGTAACCAATTCGCAAAACTGAATTATGTGTCCTTTGAGTCCAGACTTGAAATGCGTTACCGACGAGAAAGACAATTGCACGGGCATGCCCCCGGCACATCACGGTTGAAACGCCTCGGCTCGGCGTACCGAATATACAAATGCTAGATACAACGGAATGTAACATCGCTAAACAACATACCGGGGATGCCAACTCAGCATAACATATCAAAACATACAAAAATCACAACAACAACGGCATCGCTTGACGATTACAACAGCCCGAACGATAGCCAGCACACAATCACAAAACATCATGAACAATCACACATTTACACAAACGTACAAACCCCAGCTTTAACAGCTCGCACATGTGCGATGGCACGCAAATCACCACGAAATGACAACGTTAAAGATCAACATCACACCTCTCACTGAGGGCTAATACAACAATTGCGTGGCGAACGACTCAGCGCTCACACCACCAATTCAATCACAACTCGGGGGTTAACACCCCAATCGAAAGTGCAAACATTATACATACATTCTCGGACCGCAAACAGGAATGAAAGGTTTTAAAAACGAAAACCACCTTTGAAAAAGAAAGATTTTGGAAACACTAGCTGATCTTGAGTATCACCTTTCAAAAAGTAGTACAAACACCATTATCGAGACTTTGAAAATCATCTTGCGTTTGAACAAAAATGAGGACACTTTTCTTCTAGTGAAAAACTTTCAAAAATATTTGACCCTCGGGTCTAAGCAAAGCATTTCTAAATAGTTTGAGAATATCTCAAAATATTTTGGTCCTCAACTGGAATAATTTTGAAACATATTGCGGCACTAGAAAGCACCTTGAAAGTACCGCGAGAAAATAATTCATTTTAAAAGTACGTCTCGAAATTTATTTTCTAAGATACTCAAGGTTTTTGAAAATCTATTAGGCTAGAATGCCTAAAAACTCGCACGTATCAACATTCGGTTACACACATCATAATGTATGCATCAACTCGCTTAAAATCAAGGCAACACCTGTCTTTTACCAGATACAACAGTCGAAAGGACATAAATAATAACAACACTCCTCATATAAACGAAATATGAGAGTCACATAAACGCATCACGAAACCAAAAATCTGCATAAAGATTCCGTCACTTAACACATAATCATACCAGTAACTCGCATCAGACGAGGCACAATCACAAAGAAGGGAGACTTACATCCACAGGTCGCACGAAGATGATGATCGCTCCACGATACTAATCACGACCAACAGACTCAGACGACGCGTCGCGACATGACTCAGTCAGACAAAATCTGACGAGACAAAACTCAACAGACACCACTTAACCCGACAGCCTAGGTTTCCTCAACCTTGCTCCGATACCATTTATGTAACACCCCCAATCCGCTCGAGGATATTACGCTAAACTTCCAATCTCATACTGGACTTGGCTTTCAAGGTATGTCTGAATCTCAACTGTATAAGTATAATTTATTACTTTCTAGTAAACAAATGGCAAATCTATAGGCACAAGAATCTTCACCTTTTAATTTGTGGATAATACCGACTGGGATTGTATGATGCAAAATGCTTATAATCTTACTATTAAGAGAGTTCCACGTACAACAATGACTAGAACCATAGTGTACCTTGCTAAATAGCATAAACTTACATTAAGAGAAATTTAAGTCAGGTAAGTAGGAGAACTACGTAGGACTTTCATTCCTCAAGGGGATACGTGTTGGGTTTTTCATGTATCTAATACATATAATGTTAATAAAATGTAGCATAACAATAAATGAAAAACCCAAGATGAGGATCTTCATGTAGTAATGTAATTGATTTAATAAAGGGTTCGTCAAATTAACTCAATCCGAAGAACAGATCTAGACCCGGGCCAGAAGTAGATGAAAGTCACCTTCCTCTTTCGATGATCCACAGACGAACAATTGCAAAATTTGGATTGCTAGATCCTTACGCATAATATTGATTAATAGTGCAAAAAATAATTTTTTACTAAAAAGATTGCACTATTGATCAAGATCAACTAAGGGAAGAATAAATGGGGATGGCCGAACCGGGATTCCTAAACAGAAATGGGCGGCCGAATTAGTTGAGCGGAGGCGATCTATTTTCTTCTATCTTGTTTCTATGACAACTCCTTCTCATAGATCCCTTATTTATTCTAAGTAAATCCTAGAATGTCGGAAGCACTGAGATTTGGTTTCTTGGATGCAATGTTATAGACTTCCAGAGTATTAGACTCATATAGATCAATATTATAAAGGACAGTATGAAACTTTGCAGTACCATCAAGCAAGTCATCATAGAAAAATATGAATAATCATATTCTTAATAAGAAAACTGTAGCCTTCACAATCTAGTGTAGAAACTGAAATTATATTCATATTCATGGCAGGAACATAATAGCAATTGTTCAAAACTAACAAAAGCCTATTGGGTAAAATTTGATCATAAGTTCCAACGACTAGTGCAGCAACTCTTGCTCCACTGCCATCCCTTATATCTACTTCTCCTTTCTTCAGCTCTCTACTACTTCTCAACCCCTGCACAATTGTACAAATATGAGATCTATGTTTAGTATTCATTATGCAAGAGTTAGATGTAGATAAGTTAACTGCTATAATGAATATACATGTGGTAGTCTCACTACCTTTTGTACACTTTCGCTCTTCCAAGTAAACCTTGCAATTTCTCTTCCAGTGTCCTGGTTTTTTGTAATGATGGCAATTTCTATCTTTGGGAGCTTTTGCCTTGAAAATCGACTTAGTTGGGTATTTAGATTTGGCAACTTTAACTTTACCTTTACCCTTGCCTTTATTCTTGAAGGACTTCCCTTTGCTGACCATCAACACATGGTTTGGTTTCTTCTTAGTATTTTATTCATCTGTTTTAAGCATCCCATGCAGCTCATAAATGGATTTCTCAATCTCATTCATATTATAGTTCATAATGAATTTATCGGAACTATCGGGTAATAAGTTTAGGGTCACATATGTGGAGTGCTCCTTAGAAATTGGAAAACAAAGCCTATCAAGGTGATCAATGTATCCTTTCATCTTGAGTACATAAGCGCTGACATAAAAGGCTTGAAAGGTCTCATACCTCTCTGGCCAAGAGTGCTTTCAGAAAGTGTCATTGAGGTGAGCATTAAGCTCATAAGATTTCATTTCTTCAATATTCTTCTGAAGTCATGGACCGATGGCAACCAACTTAAGACAATTGACATCAATAGAATCATCACAATGTTTCTTCCATTTGTTTTTTGTTGCTTTATTAGCATTTTCAGTAGGCTCATTAGGAATTTCTTCCTCAAGAACATACAAATTTTTTTCTTGCTTGAGAACTATTCTCAAGTTTCGGATCCAATCCAGATAGTTGCTGCCGTTTTTTTTGAGCTTGTCCTTCTCAAGGACGTATCGCAGTAAACTGGTGGATATATTGTTTGATGCCATTCTATTATCTACAAAATTTAAATATGTAAAGCACTTAGTCAAATTTCTATTTCTTAAAAATACTCCCACTAAAACAAAGTACCATCATATTACAACATTGTAATTTTAGTGGGCTAAGATATCATTTTGTGCAATTCTAAACTCAGCTTTGGCATGCTGCCTAGAATTGAGAAACTTTAGGTGAATAAATCTTTATTGATTACATCATATGTAACTCTTATATTATACTTGTGGAATTTCGCATCTTATGCCTCAAGGTTAAAAAAATATTTTGAATTCTTAGCCCATTAAATACATAGGTATCACCATTACCTATCCTACCTTACTAAGAAAATTTTTTGTTCTATGTTTAATGTCTATGTTAGCTAACATACATCTAAACATACATCACATCACATACATGCATAAATTTAAAATACATAGCATCACACAACATTAGAAAGCATAAGATAGTGTATAACATGACAATAATCCTAACATAATTTTCATGAGACAAATAAAAATCACAAAGGTCACTTTAAAGGGTATAATTGGTCTTCATTGATCTTCCAACTCCTTGGAACATCATACGCGATCAAGTGGCTTATTGAGTCCATCCATCATCTCCTCTTTGTCTTTATTATATTAATGAAAAACTATACTACACTAGTAAACTAAATTATAAGAGGACAAACGAGAGGCATGATGTAAATTATAATAATAAACTAATAGACGACTCACAGGCCGTAAAAAGCAATTATAATTAAACTACACGCCGGTCGTGAAAGTCAATCCAAAATTAAATTGAAATATCCAATCATATTGGTTAATTTATGGTCATGTCATACACCAAACAAATACTAAAATTAATTATCATATAATTAATTTAAACTGGACGACTATAGCATAAGTAGCAGTTCTCGTCCAAGTTAAACAAACAAGTCACCTAGTCAAGTGGCTAGCGGGATTGTAACACCCCCGAGATATTCAAGGTATATTACAGTGCCGTGGATCCCTACATGGGACCCACCAGGCTAGACACGAATTACCACAGTAAAAACACACATCATTCAGGTGAAAATCAAATAACACGCCCGGTACAACCGGCAGAATAATCAACATCGACAAACATACATAACTTCAACAAATACAAATCCCAATCCGAAGGGAAAAGCCTAAGTACTCGCGAGTACAATATATAAGTTTATAAAGCAGACCACAACCATATCGTAAAGAACAACATAAATAAAAAGACTCAAATGCACATGTCAACGACCCTGGCCGACATCTTCGTACTGTCCCAGCGCCCGCTCGTCCGGCTGAACATAACCTGAAATCTATAACAAGAATTTCCCCAAAACGGGTCCCCAAAGGGGTTAGCAATTACGCTAAGTAATCAAGGCAAACCATTCGCTTGCATATTTCATAGTACAATGCACCAAATCATTTCAAAACCAAAACCAGATATGTCTTTTCCAGAAAAAAACAGTCAATCAATTTGCCTTGGGAACAGGGCTATACCATTGATCCCGCTCGAGGCCTCTAAGGACCATCCCGAGCTGGCCATATCATAAAACAAATCACGCACGTGCATCGCCTTGGGAACATGGCTATACCATTGATCCCGCTCGAGGCTTCTAAGGACCTTCCCAAGCTGGCTAGCGAAACAAACTCGTGAATCCAGGGCTATACTATTGGATTCCCTCGAGGCCCCGTCGGACCCTCCCAAGGTGAGCAAAGCACACACAAACTACATCACCATTTCATGTTAAGCATAAAGGTTTCCAAAAATACTTGCCTTGAAAAATTGACGACGCAACGCACGAAAGAAAATCACCGACGAATGCTAGGAACCAACGAAACCGAACCTAACGATTCGAAGAATACAATCACAACCATTTATAAACGAATACGGAAATGGAATACACCCGAAAACCCGCCTACGATTCATGTGTATTCGTACAAAAACAACAACGAGGGCGGACCGCAACCAACCCTATCGATTATACAAACACTACGAAATACATCATGAATTCGTAGTAATACAAGAATACCAACAAGATTAATCATATTCATCAAGGATTAATCAACAGCATGGAGCGAATCGAACAATAGAATCGAAAAACCCTCAAATCACCCAAAAGTAGGGTTCTAAGAGATTTTACCTTGATTCAAAGATGAACAACGGATGATTAGTGATAGGTGGATGATATGATGCTTGAATAAATTCTTACAATGGAGTTTGGGTAAAATCGAACGAAATGTAGCTTCCAATGTCGTTCCCGTCGCGAAGAGAAAAGAGGAAGATGAGAAATGAAGAAAAAGTCGGCCGCTGCCAGATTATATACTAGCAGGTGTTACGACCGTAACATACCTCACTTACGGCCGTAACATGAGAATATTACAGCCGTAATGTGCCTATCGTTACGGCCGTAACTGGCCCCTGGAACGAAACTGGGCAATTCAACGAAGTCAACATACGACCGTATCAAAACACGATTACAGCCGTATAAATTCTTACGGCCGTAACTCATGCATGTTTATGCCCGTAACTCTACCCTGGACCAAAAGCAAGAAAATGAAGTCTTGTTACGGCTGAATAAAGGGAAGCTTATGGCCGTAACTCTTGAGTCTTATGGCCGTAACATAGCTGGCTTACGGCCGTAACATGGCCTGTGACAGCAAGCCAAAATCTGAAGTAACTACTCGACGAGGAATGGTCGGAACATACCAAGGCATACCAACGACTAACGGATACACTCACGACAGATTCAAGTCATAAACTAAAGAGTTAAAATGAAACGTGATTCCAACTACCCGAGAATTTGGAAATGACAAGGATTGGGAAATTACGAAATGGCCCAAAACATCCGAAAAGTACGATACACGGTCGAAACACCAAACAAAAGCTCACAACACGCATAATAACATGAGATGGATCTTCGGCAATCCCGAAACGCCAGTTCCGAACAACAATTACGTGAATCAAATGAAATAGCAACGAAAATGACATGAAACGCGGATTTGAGTAACACGAGTCCGAAACAAGCTCGGACGACAAAAAGTCTAATATTAAATATTCTTGAAATGTCAATATGGTTACAAGTGAGTTGCTAAAAATGAAAATACACCAAAAATGAAAATACAGGGAAAATAAAAAATGCGGATATTACATTCTACCCCTCTAAAAATAAGTTTCGTCCCGAAACTTGAGAAACAAACAACTCGGGGTACCTAGCACACATGCTATCTTCGGTTTCCAAAGTTGCCTCCTTGACACCATGCCTCGACCACTGCACTTTGACCAATGGAATGATCTTATGCCTCAGTCTCTTCTCACGGTGCTCCAAAATCTTCAAGGGACGCTCCTCAAAAGGAATATCCCCAGCAATGTCAATCTCACCATAATCGATGATGTGACTAGGATCCGGAACATATCTCCTTAGCTGGGAGACATGGAAAATGCTATGGACGTGACTCAAGGCCGGAGGCAATGCTAAACGGTATGCCAACTCACCGACTCGCTCGAGAATCTCAAAAGGCCCAATAAATCTCGGACTTAACTTTTCCTTCTTCCGAAGCGGAAAACTCCCCTCGTCGGCGACACCTTTAGCAAAACGTGGTCTCCCACCTCGAACCCCAAATGTCGACGACGGATGTCAACATATGACTTCTGTCGACTTTGAGCAGTCAACATCCTCTCCCGAATCAATTCCACCTTCCGTCTCGTCTCTAAAGCGATATCCAGTTCGGTCCCGACCAAATCGGATGCCTCATTCCAACAAATAGGCGATCAACAACGGCGCCCATAAAGCGCCTCATACGGTGTCATTCGAATCGACGCGTGCCAACTATTGTTGTACGTGAATTCGATCAACGGCAAGTGTTCCTCCCAATCACTGCTCCAATAGAGAGCACAAGCACGCAACTTATCCTCAAATGTCTGGATAATACGCTCCGACTGCCCATCTGACTGAGGATGAAAAGAAGTACTCAGACGCAAACGAGTACCCAATGCCTTATGCACCGCCTGCCAAAAGTGCGATACAAAACGGCCATCACGATCCAAAACAATAGACTTTGGAGTACCATGAAGCCTCACAATCTTCCCAATAAACACACGAGCTAACCTCTCCGGGCCCCAAGTGTTCTTGATGCCCAGAAAATGTGCCGACTTGGTCAGACGATCAACAATCACCCAAACATATTCATGCCCGACCTCGATCTCGGAAAACTCGTGACGAATTCCATCGAAATATCTTCCTATTTCCATTCCAGAACGGGAAACGACTGCAATAAACCAGCCGGTCACTGATGTTCGATGTTGACCTGCAGACAAGTCAAACATATCGCTACAAACCGTGCGACCTCCTCCTTCATATCATTCCACCAGAAATTCCTTCCCAGGTCCTTGTACATCTTACTCGAACCAGGATGAACGGAGTAAGGTGTAGCATGGGTTCTTCGTTGGTCTAGTTTAGAGTTTATCATGTTGATGATATTCTCGGTTGTGTCTTGATCTAGGATTGGTCGTATTGGAGTTTATCATGTTGATGATATTCTCGGTTGATGTTTTGATTGATCATGGTTATTGATCGTATGAGCATTCGGACTTTGTGTCTATGTTTTGGGATTTTGATGTCATTGGTCTACAGATGTATTGTGAATATTTGGTTCTTATCAAGATTGGTATCTGATTGTGCGATCCGACGGACAGGAATTGGCACGGATGGAGAATTCCACACTTGTGAGTTATGATGATGTTTTGAGAATTCTTGGTATTGATTGAATACAGTACAGCTGGTTGTTGTTGAGTTCATTTCGTCATTTGAGAATGTGAAATGTGTATTATGGTAAGGATTGATTTGATATGGATTGCTACCGGTGAGGTTATGACGGTAAGATTACGTTGGTAGTAATCTTACTATTTTATTACATTGGTATGTAATTATTTATGATTATATGATCGTTATCATTATTGAGTATTGTGGCTGACCCCATCATGGGCTTTATTTTTAGGTACTCGAAGATCGAGCTAGTAGCGGTCGTGAAGGTATGAGCTTCCCGGGTGATACTGGTTATGGCATATATTTTTGGGAACCGAGTATTTTACTGTTCGTTATATTCCGCTGCAAACGTATTTTTAACTATGTCTATGTTCGCTGCTTGTGTATTTTAAAATGGCTTTCCGGTATTTTACCTACTCGTGTATAACTTTAAAATGGCCTTTTGGGTATTTCGTAAATTTGGTTCAATTCGTGAAACCTTTTTCCTTAAACTATCTTATCGGTACGTGTAAGCGATGACTTAACAGACATTTTGAAGCTGTCGAGTTTTAGCATTTTTGCCTTGTACTTTCAAATGAAATTTTATAACGTTATATGAGAACTATATTTTGGAAAACATTTAATTATTCGTAAAATATTACCGTGTTTGCCTCTTTAGCGTGTTTGAAACGATTGTGAAAATGATTTTTAGCCTTGTGGGTTCCGGTGCGGGGCCCACGGCACTGTAATATCCCCGGATGGTTTGGGGGTGTTACATTGAGTAGGTCATGCCAAAGCCGGATGCTCGGATTATGTTAGTAAGGTAGGATAGATAATGGTGATACCCGTGTGTTTTAATGAACTAAGAATTCAAAATAGTTTTGAACCTTAAGGCATAAGATGAGATTATAACATCCTTGGGCATAAGAAGCCAAATCCCATAAGTATAATCTAAGTGTTACATATGATGTAATTTATAAAGGTTTATCCACCTAAAGTAGCTCAATTCTAGGCGTCATGCTAAAACCGAGTTTAGAATTGTGCAAACTGGGGTCTTAGCCCACTAACATTATAAATGTTGTAAAATTGAGGGTATTTTGTTTTAATGGGAGTATTGTTCGAGAAATAGAAATGTGACTAGATGCTTTGCATATTTAAATTTTGTAGATAGTAGAATGGCATCAAACAACACATCCACCATTTCACTGCGATCCGTCCTTAAGAAGGACAAGCTCAAAGAAAACAGCAACAACTATTTGGATTGGATCCAGAGCTTGAGAATAGTTCTCAAGCAAGAAAGAAAGTTGTACGTTCTTGAGGAAGAAATTTCCGATGAGTTTGCTACCAATGCTAATAAAGCAACAAAAGACAAATGGAAAAAATATTGTGACGATTCCATTGATGTCAGCTACCTTATGTTGGCAACCATTTGTCCAGAACTTCAGAAGTATCTGGTAGAAATGGAAGCTTATGAGCTTAATGCTCACCTCAAGGAGACTTTCTCAAAGCACGCTAAGCAAGAGAGGTATGAGACATTTCAAGCCTTGTATGCTTGCAAGATGGTTGAGGGGACATCTCTCAGTGCTCATGTACTCGAGATGAAAAGATACATTGATCATCTTGATAAGCTTGGTTTTCCACTTTCTAAGGTACACTCCAAGGATGTAATCCTAAACTCTTTACTCGATAGTCTCGGTCAGTTTATTATGAACTATAATATTAATGAGATAGAGAACTCCATTACTGAGCTACATGGGATGCTTAAAACGGCTGAGCAAAATATTAAGAAGAAACCAAACGATGTGCTAATGGTCAGCAAAGGGAAGTTCTTCAAGAACAAAGGTAATGGTAAAGGTAAAACAAAAGTTGCCAAAGCTAAGACCCAACTAAGCCAATTTTCAAGACATAAGCTCCCAAAGATGGAAATTGTCATTATTGCAATAAACCAGGATACTTGAAGAGAAATTACAAGGTTTAGTTGGATGAGCTAAACCATACCAAGGGTAGTGAGACTACCACATGTATATTTGTTATAGAAGTTAACTTATCTACTTCTAACTCCTAGGTATTGGATACTGGATGGGGATCTCACATTTGTACAAATGTGAAGGGGTTGAGAAGTAGTAGAGAGCTGGAGAAAGGGGGAAGTGGATCTAAGAGTCTGCACTGGAGCAAGAGTTGCTGCACTAGCTATTGGAACTTATGATCTAGTTTTACCCAATGGGATTTTGTTAGTTTTGAACAATTGCTATCATGTTCCTGCTATGAGTAGGAATATTATTTCGGTTTCTACATTAGATTGTGAATGTTACAGTTTCTTTATTAAGAATAAGATTGTTCATATTTTCTTTGATGACTTGATTTATGGTACGGCAAAGTTATATATTGGCCTTTACAATATTGATCCAGATTAGTCCAATACTTTGAAAGTCTATAACATTGCAATCAAGTAACCTAAGCTCAATGATTCTAATCCGACTTACTTATGGCACTATCGACTTGGCCACATCAACAAGAAACACATTTCTAAACTCCATCACGATGGACTTTTAGACTCCTTTGACTCTGAGTCATATGGGACATGCGAATCTTGTTTATTTGGCAAGATGAAAAAAAATCCTTTCACTAGTTATGGAGAAAGGGCTAGTGATCTATTAAGCCTAGTATATACTGATGTATGCGGACCTCTTCGTGCTCATTCCAGAAGTGGATACCAATACTTCATCACTTTTGCTGATGATTTTAGTCGGTATGATATGTTATTTTATGTAGCATAAACATGAATCTTTTGAAATGTTCAAAATATTCCTGAGTAAAGTACATAACCAAATTGAGAAGACGATTAAAGCCCTTCGATACTTGAGCCAAGAATTTGATGATCATCTTAGGAGTTGTGGAATTGTTTCACAACTTACTCCTCCTGGACCACCTCAACATAACGGCATCTCTGAGAGGAGGAATCGAACTTTATTAGATATGGTTCGATACACGATGAGTAAAACACAGCTTCTATTATCATTTTGGGGCCATGCCTCGTGTTCCATCTAAAGTAGTTTAAAAGACACCATTTGAGAAATAGACTGGTAAGAGACCAAACTTGTCTTTTCTAAAGATCTGGGGTTGCGAAGCGTTCGTAAGACGCCAAGTTTTTGACAAATTGGCAGCCAGATCTCAAAGATGCTTATTTGTGGGATAACTTAACGAAACTAAAGGATACTACTTTTATAAACCCGCCGAGAATAAAGTATTTGTTGCTCGAAATGATGTATTCTTAGAAAGAGAATTTATTTCCAAAAGTGAACAGGGAGAAAACAAATTCTCGAGGAAACTCGAGAACAACAAGAAGATATTTCTTCGTCGATGGAAACTGAACAGGTTCAACAATTAGTTGAGGAGCCAGTTCAAAGTACATAAGTGTTAGGAATATGCCCTCGAATGCCACTCTGAGGATGAGAGAGTGAGAGCATTGTATTGTAATTATGAATATTAAATTAAATAAGACATTAATTATTTCTATATTATTTTACATCACGGGAATTGTGATTTGGTATATAGAATAATAGTCCTTGCATTTGAGAGCAAACATTCCTCTCCTTATGCAGATAAGGAGATAGGCACTGGAAGTGTTTATGGCTCGAATGCTTAACTGGTTCGCAAGTTGACAAAACTTAACTAGGCAGTATGTTTAGATAAGACTTGTATAACGTGTACTTTGACATGTAGAGTACCTCTCTTCACTAAGGGTTAGTAGGAGCATACGTTATGGGTGATTGATTTAATTCATAAATTATTATTTCTTGGAAATAAATTATTATAATTTTGCATGTGATCAAATAATTAATTAATTAATTAATTAATTAATTAATTAAGTATAAATATATTTGAGATAAATGAAGTGTACTTGACGGACTAGACACGAAAACGTACGGTACACGAACTGAGTGGATCGGCTCGTTTTCTCATCTACCATCAATAGGCCGCTCCTCCCTCTTTCCTCTTAGCTTCCATGAAGCTTCTTGTCATGTGGGTGTGTTTTTAATTATGCGATGAGACAAAGTGGATGAGATAAAACTCATCATTATGATCTCATCTTAGTATTATTAATACATGGTCTTTCATTTGATGATAAGAATTAGGAAAACACACAATCATACATTACTCCATCCATGAGTTTTTGGAGAGGAGAGGAGAAAATCAATTTTCATTTTCTTGTTCATCTTTGAGAGAAAGAAAAGAAATAAGAGAAGAGAATAAAAATAATGTATCAATTTGTAGTCGTGTTCTTTGAGAACGAATTGATATATTATTTTTCCGATCAATATACGACGCGTGATAACGTACAGACACTCGGCATCTTCGGTGTTTTGATCATTCATCAAGCTACAACGAATTGTATTCGTGTTCGTGTGGGTGACCGAGAACGATCAAAGCTTTGCCTCGGGAATTTTTCTTCAAGAAGATATTATCAAAGATCTACAAGGGTATGATCTCTTAATTTTCTCTTCGTCATTTTATATTCGTGACGATGCTTGATCGATCTATTTTTGGGGTTTGGTTTTATCCGGTTGGACCGGTTTATTTTTAGCTGTGTATCTCGATTTTAATCATCGAATCTCAACAGTGGTATCAGAGAGGTCTATGTGATCGTATATTCATTATTTGCATTTGGAATGCTTGATTTTTTTTATGATTTAGAATCATAATTGTTTTAATTGTTACTGTTTAATTGTTTATCTAAAAATTATTTTGCATGATTTTATGTTACAATATAAATCTATTTTCTTTTGAAAAACTGATTTACATGTGTAACATAAAAAATAGAAAAATATTATTTTTGGATTCGGGACGAAAAGACGAGCCAAAAAAGTGGCCGGACCTAGCAGCTCCGAGCTGCCGGAGGTCTGTCGGGCCCTGTCCTGTGGTCCAGGACTGTCAGACCACGTTATGGCTTGGGGACCGCAGTCCAGGCCCTTCAAACCGAGGTCCAGGCTCTTCGGATAGGGTTCTGCAGCCCCTCCCTGGCCACGCGGTCCAGGCCCTTCGGACAGGGATGGGCAGCCCCTGCCTGGCCGCGGGCTTGGCCCGGGCCTTGCGTTTTCCGACTCTATTTTTATATTTCGTTCGGTAAATTAATTTATCGCAAATTAAATTAGATTTAATTTGACAAAAATATAATTATGGTAATGTTATTTTTAAGGGAATTAATTTAACTAAATATTTATTTTGTTTGGAAAAAATTAAAATTAGTGGTTGTGTGAATTAATTAGATTAATTCTAATAGTTGGATGAATTTTATATTGATTGGATCATAATCTAGATTAATTATTATTTTCCATTTTTTAATGTAATGGTTGCATTATTTGAATGGTGATGTATTTCATCGACTTAGTTATTGAACCTTTATTCGATGGGGTTGTAATGGCTGTTTTGAGCTGATTTTTTTTATAGTAAATTTGTATAGGATGCAAATTTATAAATGTAATAAATTAGCTATGACGAAGAGCCAAGGACGAACCGCCATGAAGATGAAGATTCAAGACTTGTAATTAGATTACTTATATTTTTATCGAGTCATAAGACTCGGTACTTAGGAACGGTCCACGAACTGCATGTTGTTAGTTTTAGGTTGTGTAAGTTTTCAAATTGTATAACAAACAAACAAACCGACAAACCGTGCTTATAAACGGATTAATGTGCAAAATGTAACACATAATCACGTTAAACTCCCACTTATAAACACTAAGTTATAAAGGTTACGAGGTTTCCTACGCTGCGTCAAACTCATGGAAAATTGAAATCTAAACCAAAATATTATTCTTCCTAGTATGTCGGGGTAACATTTTTGGGGAAGGTCTAAAAATTCCTAGAGTGCATTAGATGCCTTTGGTTGTGACAAATCAAACCCCTATAAACCGTATGGATTTCCAGGTGCGATTCAACTGTCAGACTAATAGGAGTTGACGGTTTAAACTTAGATAGTTCAGCGAGCCAAAGAAACCGAATGGGTTGATGGCAAGTGAACTAGGGGTAAAAGAAGATTGAATAATCCATTAGATGGGTTGGTGTTAGACACCACTTTATAAAGAATGATAGAATAGAAACCGAATGGATTGCCCTTTATTAAACTTTGTAAAGAAATCGAGCACCACTATGAAATCAACCTTGACTTTCGGATTTTACATAGAAGTGTTTAAATACCGATAAAATACTGGGGGTCGAGTTATGAATAAAGAAAGTCCTTAAATTCTTTCCTCGGATCATAATTAAACAAACACTAATGGATCGTAAATTATTCTTTGCAGTTAACAAACATCTCTCAAACTGACAATTAACCCACTCGCAATTCTACTTCAAAAGAACACTCCAACTGGACCCAACTTTGTATACTCTCTTCGGAATCTGAGGATAGTCCTCAGTATGGAGACGCTGGGATACGTCTAGGAGGCGGACATCCCACCGGCTCCTGCAAGGACCAGGGCTAATCAGGGAGAAGTTGATGCCCATGAGAAATGCGTTGAAGATGATGTCAGGGTCCGTGGTTTCATGATGGCCTCTTTGAACAATGAGCTTTAGAGGGACCATGAGAAAATGCCCTCTTCAAGGGCGATTCTGGAACATCTGACTGAACTTTATAGGGAGCACAGTAGAACTGCTCGGTATGAGATATCGAAACAGTTGTTTAATGCCCGAATGAAGGAAGAAGAGAAAGTTGGGGACCACATCCTCAAAATGATATCTATGATCGAGAGATTGGAGGCTCTTGATTTAAGTATGCACGTTTCTCTCCAGACCGACCTCATTCTTCAATCACTTCCTGACTCCTTCACTCAATTTGTCATGAACTTTAACTGCAATGAAATTGCATGTAATTTATCTGGGCTAATGAACAAACTAAGCACGACACAGTTTTAGAGGAAGACTAGGCCGAAGGAGGCTACTCTTGTAATTTCTTAAGGGCCTTGGAGGTCCAAGAACAATAAGAAGAAAGGTAAAAAACAGTTGAAGCCAAAAGGTGGGGTTCAAAAAGATAATGGCAAAGCCCCAATGGTTCAAAAAAGCAAGGGCAAGGAAACGGACGTATGCCTCAACTGCAATGAACTCGGACACCAAAGGAGGTACTGTAAAAAACTTTACCGTAATGCGACTTTAGGTACGAAACTACTAGTTTTGGAAACGAATTGTTCTGTCACTATTTATTCTACTTCTTGGATACTTGATTCTGGTGCGAGTTCTCACATATATACAATGAATCAGGATCTGGAACAACCGATAAAGCTTGGAGTTGGAGAAGTGATGGTGACAGTCAGCAAGGGGCATACTGTCGAGGCTACCGACATCGGATCACTTGTATTGGACTTAGAATCCAGTTTTATAATAACTTGCCCAAGGGGCATAAAAATATTGCATCAATTTCGGTCATGGACCGAATGGAATTTTCCTTCTTTATTAGAGATGGGTCCTGTCGAATTTATTTTAGAAATAAATTGGTTGGTACTACTACATTATTAAATGGTTCATACCGTTTGAATCTAAGGAATAAAACAACTGTGAACAATATAACTAGGAAGCATGGTAGGGATGAAACAAACCAAGCACTTAAGTGACATATTAGACTTGGTCATATTGGTCAGACCAAGGTCCATAAAATGGAGAAAGATGGGCTTACGGGTCCACTGGGATCAAATCCCTATCCAACTTGTGAATCTTGCCTTCAAGGCAAAATGACTAAGTTACTCTTCGCAAGGACTTTTGAAAGAGCTACTGAAAAACATGAATTAATCCATACCGACGTCTGTGGCCCTTTTGAAGTGGCACGAGATGGCTTTCAGTATTTCATTATATTCACTGATGACCATAATAGGTATGGTTTTGTGTACTTAATGAAACATAAGTTTGAAGCTTTTGATAAATTAAAGGAATTTAAAGCCATAGTTGAAAACCAAACAGGTAACCGTGTGAAGACTTTTCGGCAGACTGAGGTGGTGAGTACATGATTACCGAGTTTGATGAGTTCTTAAAAGAACTAGGAATAGTGTCACAATTCACTCCTCCAGCTACTCCACAGTTTAATGGCGTATCAAAAAGAAGAAACCGAACATTGTGGGACATGGTTCGCTCCATGCTTAAATATATTGATCTACCAATTTACCTGCGTGTTCAGGCGCTCCTTACTGCTGCGCATATCTTAAACAGATGTCCTTCCAAATCCATTAAAAAGACTCCACATGATATGTGGAGAGGTAGGGAACCATGTCTTAATCACGTTAGGATTTGGGGATGCCCTGCTTATGTCAAGAAGACTAAAGTGGAGAAATTGGAAGGTAGGTCTGTGAAAGGTGTAATATCTGTATTTTCTATTATTAGTAGTTTCTATTTTTGGGCCCATGTCCATTTTAATGACTCGCTTGTAACCGTTTCGACATTTTGAATCTATTTCGTTCTTGGTATTTTTCCATTTGGATGATTTTCGGAGGTGCTTTTACGCAATATGCTTTATGTTATGATCTTGTCGTATGTACGTTCAATTCTCGTAAAACTAGTTTGATTTCTTTATTTCTTTGTTCCCATGAGTCCATGTGATTAAGTTATTCGTGTTGTGAGTTTCGGTTTAATGATCCAATGTCGTATCGTAATTTTCGAACGTTTGGACCATTTTGTAATTTCCTAAAGTTTGAGGGAAATTTACTTCCGTCATCGAATTCCGAACCTCTGGGTAGTTGGAATGGTGTTTCCTTTTAGCGCTTAGATTCGTTGTCGTGAATACTTTTTAATTTTGTCTTCGGATCCCATCTTTTGTTGCGTTTTGATTTTGTACTTCCTTAGGCAATAGACTGCACTCAGCAGTGCTGAACTGCTGCATAACGTACATTATGCATGTTATATTACGTGCGTTATCTGAGTACTGATAATGTACGTTAACTGTTAGATATAACGTACGTTATTAACTTTAGCAAATTAGGCAGAATGTTCTGCCGAGGTCCTTACGTACGTTAACTGATGGGTCTTATGTACGTAAAACCCTTAACGTACGATAACTATCCATGGTATTACGTAATTCCGCAGTCAGGTATTTAAAACCTGAATCGACCTCAGACGCGTCATTTTTCTTCTTTCCTTCTCCCTTGTCCGTGATTTGAGTTTTCTGGAGTATTTTGAGGCAATTTGTGGAGAGTTATCCGTGGAGTTCCTTGATCGATTGATTTTCGTACTCCAAATTAAGTGTATCATCATCCTAATCTGTAATACCCGGTTGTAATTCAGTCATTATCATTCAGTAATTTCATTCAGTAATTGTCACTATGTAATTTTTCACTTGTTAATAATCATTCATCATCCACATTCATTCATTCGTGTTCACCGTTCGGAATAACTTCGAGTTGTGTATCGATATTGTTCATTATTTCAACCTTGCTTGGGAATCGAGACCAGAGTATTATCTTGATTGTTGTAATTGATTCATTAGTCGATGTTGACGTTGGAGTTCATGTCATTTCAAATCTCCTCATTTTTCAAATTGTGCTTTTGTTGGGCGAACCCTTGTAATCCTTGCTTGGAACCACCGTTTTGGGGTTTCCGCACTTCCATTTCGTGTTATTGTTTCCCAAATATTGACTCATATTGCTTTTATTCTCTTCCCGGGTCATTTTACATCATTTTAGGACCCAAGGGGGTGTGGGCCGCGACACAAGGGAGTGTGCGCCGCGGCACACACATGTTGCAGTTTTGGCCGACCCGCCTGTAGCGGGGGCCGCGGCTCCTGCCGGCAGGGCCGCGGCACACTGCCGAGTCACTGCCGCGGCACACAGTGCAGGCTGCACTATAATTGTGTTTTTTGAGAGGAATAAGCTCACTTTTCATCCTACATCCGAGAGAGAGGGTTTGTGGGAGAAATTTTCATCATCAATCACTTGGATACTCGATTCTTCATCATTTTCATTCGGTTGTGAAACTCGGATCGTCGATCTAACTCGTGTTCATCGAATCTAAGTGTTTGGATCTTCAAAGGTAATATTCCCAAACCTCTTGGATTTCGATTTGTGTTGAGATATGATGTCTTGGACGTTATAATCATGTTGTATGAAGAGATATACATATGATTATGAGTATGTATGAATATTCATCGGATTATTGAAAGGTTATTCAAGAACACTTTGAATATTGAGTTGAATTTGGGGGTTTTCGATTAATTATTGTTGGAATCACGAATTTAGATATTCATATTGGATTATTGATCGTATTGAAGATGTTTTGTTGGTTTGAAACACTTCTTGGGGATTTGATATTGGTATTATTGAGGTTTGGTTGTAAACAATCGAAGTTTGGCGACAACGTGTTCGATATAATGCCCCAATGAACTTGGTTTAGTCGTATCGATGTTTTGAGTTAGTTATACTCATGTTTGATTCGTGTGTTGAACCGGATTATTGGTAATTGTGTTATTCAAGGTTGTTCGAGTGACCGACATCTCATTTAGGACGTTGTTCGTGGAAGGACATTCTTCATCGGCATTGTGTAAGTTAATTCTTACTCAGTTAAAGGGATATTCATTCCTTTCGTTGTTGTTCATTCATAATCATAACTCATTCATATTGTATTAACCGTATTGAGACTTGTAATTGTCAATTAATCACTTCAGTCACAAGGAACGATAGTTCCAATCATTTCATTGGGGTATCATTCATTTCACTGTCATTTCATATCGGTGAGTCATTATTGATTTCGATGTCACTTTTGTTATCTCATGGCATTCCGGGTCATACTGGCATGCCGGTTGGTATGTGTAGGATTTTCATGTCGGGCACATATTAAGTCGTGTGTTGGTTGTTGGCCTCACATTGGACTGTGCACACGAGAAGATCACTTTGTGAGACTGATTAGGTACAACACCACACGTATATTCGATCGATACTCGTTGGTGGCTTGTGCACGGACACATTTCCATCCCGGGCATAGTGTGGCGCCACCCTTTGAGCCTTACCATTAGTTGATTCATACAGCATGTTTGATTGCGTATGTTTTCAAAAGGATTTGGGTTATAATCTGACCAATTCACTTTTGATCGCATGTATTCGACGGTTTGAGATTTTTGATCGAACTTGTGGTTTATGCAGCATATAATGATTGTGTTTATTCAACTCTTGAGGATTATTGTTCTGTGTAACTGACCCCATTGGGGGATCTTGTTTTTCCTTATTTTATTTCCGCTGTAGACTTCCGTTTGAATACTCATTTTATTCAATGTCGTATGTTTTATCTTCATATAAAATATCCATGTATTCTGTATTATCTTGGGTGTGTTGTATGAAACTCCTCATCGGAGTAATTAATGATGTAATTTGGTTCGGTACTACATTTACTCTGTGTATTTCATTCATTTTCACTCGCCTGGTGGGTCCCAGTAGGGGGTCCACGGCACTGTAATATCCGCCTAGTTTGGGGTGTTACATAATCCATCTTCCTCTGTCTGAATTCAAGGTATTTTGGCTTAGAACCCTAACTTTGTCAATTCCGTGGTTTTTTCGGGTTTTGCGTATTTAAACTCAAATTGTTCGTTTATGTTGTAATATTTCTTATCGATTATTGTTATTGAGTGATTCCCAATCTGTTTCCATCGGTGTTTGATCCGTAAGTTGTCGATTCGGGGAAGTTTTTTGAAAACCCTCGTCCGTATTGATCCTACGTGTATTCTCATGGTTGGTAATCGGGGTTGTGGGCGTATTCCGTTCAGTTATTGATGTCGTATAGGACTGATTCGTGTTAATCTCTCGTTTAGGAGTGGGCGTGTTCACTCCGGGTCATTTCTAGTCGTCGTTTATTTTTCGTCTCGTCGAAGATGTCTCAAAGGCAAGTACTTTACATTTGTATGCATATTCTAGTATTTGATTTAGTGTGTACAGTGGATGTGAATGCGTATGTTCACCCAGGGATGGTCTGACGGGGCCTCTGGGGATACGTAGTGTCGTGTGTATGCGTATCGTGAACTGGGGTTAACCACCCAGGGATGGTCCGACAGGGCCTCTGCCGGGTGCGGTGGCCATGAGTCTCGTTTGGAGAAATATGTTTTGTGCTCGTGTACCGTAATATTCCGGAATATAAATGTTTTCTAAAAGATTTTTGGTGCATAATTTATCTGATTAGAATGGTAGTTCAAATGGATTGTACTTGCACTAGCTGTTGTCGCTGGGGAAATACTTTTTGTATTTCAGGTACGGGTCATGGAGGCGGACGGACATGCGGACAGTATAAGGATGATGGGCAAGGGTGATTCTGTTCAATGGTCGTTGTTTGGCATCTTGTCTTTTAATTTTATTAATTATGTCATTTGTTTCGGTACTCGAGTACTTTCTTCTTTTGGACTTGTATTTGTTTATGGACTCGGTTTGGAAAAGATTTTATTTATTACTGTCGGGTTCGGTCTATTTGTTTTAATGTCTTAATATTATGGAATCGTTTGTATGTTGATGATGTTTATCATCAGTCGTGATGTCGAGTTTGTGCATTAGCCTAGTGGATTCCAAATGGTTGGGTCCACGACGCTGTAATATACGCTAAATGTCTTGGGGGTGTTACAAAAGGTCGTTTTGTAAAGGGTCCATGACATTCTACTTATAGGAAATGATATAGGAATGCTCAATTCTATGAAAGCTTGGATTTCTAAAGAGTTCTCAATGAAAGACTTGGGAGAAGATACATTTATCATGGGTATTCACCTCTACCGGGATAGAGCGGAAGGAATGTTAAGCCTTTCCCAAGCCCTCTATATAAAAAAGATCCTGAAGCGATTTAGGATGGAAGATTCTAAAATTGGGTTCTTACCCATGCGACATGGCATAAAACTTTCCTTTGATAGGTGTTCTCTGAGTGAGGAAGACATATAGGAAATGAGTAGGGTGCCCTATGCTTCGGCAGTGGGTAGCCTCATGTACGTTATGATTTGCACTAGACCGGACATTGCCTATGCTTTAAGCGTAGTAAGTCGGTTTCAATCAAATCAAGGGTAGGAATATTGGACTGATGTGAAGAACATTCTTAAGTACCTTAAGGTGACTAAAGACTTGGTTCTTACATAGAGCAGTGGAGAACTTAAAGTGATGGGTTATACGGACTCAGACTTTTCGGGAGATATGGATGCTCAGATGTCCACATCGGGGTATATCTTTACTCTGAATGGTGGGGTAGTATCTTGGGGAAGTGCAAAGCCAAGTGCAATTTCCACATATCAAGCCGAATATTAGGCAGCTAAGGAAGCTGCTAAAAAGGCATTTTGGATTAAGAAGTTCATTGAGGAACTTCAAGTGGTACCTGACTCAGATCGGCCCGTGGCGCTGTTTTGTGATAACGATGGAGCTGTTGCGCAAGCTAGGGAGCCTAGGGCTCATCACAACACCAAACATATTGAGAGAAAGTATCCTTTTTTTGATAAATGGTTCAGAAAGGGAACATTACATTGCATAAAATAGACACATCAAATAACGTTGCTGATCCGCTTACCAAGCCACTATCTCAGAAGGTCTTAGAGAGACATCTGGAGAATATGAGTATTAGATACCATAGTTTGTGGCATTGAGTGCAAGTGGGAGATTGTTAGGAATATGCCCTCGAATGCCACTCAAAGGATAAGAGAGTGAGAGCATTGTATTGTAATTATGAATATTAAATTAAATAAGGCATTAATTATTTCTATATTATTATATATAACGGGCATTGTAATTTGGTATATAAAATAATAGTCCTTGCATTTGAGAGCAAATAATCCACTCCTTATGGATATAAGGAGATAGGTACTGGAAGTGTTTATGGCTCGAATGCTTAACTGGTTCGCAAGTCGATAAGACTTAGCTGTGCAGTAAGTTAAGATAAGACTTGTATAACGTGTACTTTGACATGTAGAGTGCATGTCTTCACTAAGGGTTAGTGGGAGCACACGTTATACGTATGCTAATGGGATTTGTTTACTCAAACCCGACTCACCTTGATTCGGTCACATGGATATCACTCAGGGATTGTCAATGACTGAATCGAAAGGTTTTGATAGGTATATGTGGACCTCAACTTGAGGTTTTAGTAGGAGATGTGCTTGTGGCATTAATTTAGTCATTAGAGTAGTTTGATCCAATCGCTGATTGGTGCAGTCAACCTCGAAATGCAACTTAGTGGGCAAGTAGCAGTCTCTACTGAATACCAAGACAGGATTCTTTCTCCTGTTAGTGAGCCAGTAAATGTCCTATGCGATTAATAGCAAATTAGTCATAAGTCTTTGGCCAAAGTAGTTAGAGCTAGTTATATTTGATATGCAAGAGCTCGGTGATCCAGGTTTGCATTAACAGAATGCATAGAGTCAAGTTACAATAGGGTTTGACTTTACCGTGACCCTAGTACTTGACCGGGACATATGATTGAAGGGTTTATACATGTACAGTATTCACGATATAATGGTTTTGGAATGATACGATTATTCTTTCTTAGTTGGGTACGGTACGTAGCACTAGACTGGCTAAGGGTTACCCGTACTGGGTTCCCCCCATTTCTAACTAAGACGGACCTACGGAGTCACGCACAAGGATAATAGATGTCTAATTTGATATATTTGATAAAATCATGCGGTCTAGTGAATTGAAATTAATTACCGGGTGAATAATTTAATTCATAAATAATTATTTCTTGAAAATATATTATTATAATTTTGTAGTTGATAAAATTAATTAATTGGATTAATTAATAAAGTATAAATACATTTGAGATTAAACAAAATGTACTTAACAGACTAGACACGCGAATGTCTGGTACACAAACCGAGTGGCTCGGCTCGTTTTCTCACCTACCATCAATAGGCTGCCTCTCTTTCCTCTTAGCTTCCATAAAGCTTCTTGTCATGTGGGTGTGTTTTTAATTATGAGATGAAGACACATTGGATGAGTAGGTAAATCTCATCATTATGATCTTATCTTAGTATTACTATACATGGTCTTTAATTTGATGAGGAGACTTAAGAAAACACACAATCACACATATCTCCAGCCGTGAGTTATTGGATAGGAGATGAGATATTCAATTTTCATTTCTTGTTCATCTTTGAGAGAAAGAAAAGGAAGAAGAGAATAGTCGAAAAATACTATATCAATTCGTAGACGTGTTCTTTGAGAACGAATTGATATATTATTCTTCCAATCAATATCGAATGCTTGATAACGTAGAGACACTCTGCATCTTCATTGTTTTGATCATTCATCAAGCTACAACGAATTTGATTCGTGTTTGTGTTGGTGACTGGGAATGATAAAGCTTGGCTCGGGAATTTTTCTTCAAGAAGATATTATCAAAGGTCTACGAGGGTATGATCTCTTAATTTTATCTTCGTCATTTTATTCTTTTCTACGATGCTTGATCGGTCCTTTTTTGGGGTTTGATTTTATCCGGTTAGATCAGTTTATTTTTCGCTGCGTATCTCGATTTTAATCACTGAATCTCAATAGTGGTATTAGAGCGAGGTCTATGCGATCATATATTCGATATTTGCATTTGAAATGCTTGGTTATTTTTATTTATGATTTAGAATCATAATTATTTTAGTTGTTAATGTTTATTATTCATCTAAAAATTATTTTGCATGATTTTATGTTACAATGTACATCTATTTTTCTTTTGAAAAAATGATTAAAATATGTAATATAAAAATCAGAAAAATATTATTTTTGGATTCGGGACGAAAAGACAAGCCGGAAAAGTGTCCGGATCCGGCAGCTCGGAGCTGTCGGGGGTCTACCAGGGCCCTATCCTGCGGTCCAGGCTGTCAGACCGCGGCTTGGCTCGGGGACCACAGTCCATGCCCTTCGAACCGCGGTGCAGGCCCTTCGGACAAGGCTGGGCAGCCCCTGCCGGGCCGCGGGCTTGGCCCAGGCCTTGCGTTTTCCGAATCCATTTTTATATTTCGTTCAGTAAATTAATTTTCTGCAAATTAAATTAGATTTAATTTGACTAAAACATAATTATTGTAATTTTATATTTAAGGGAATTAATTTAATAAAATATTTATTATGTCCGGAACAAATTAGAATTAATGGTTATGTGAATTAATTGGATTAATTCTAATAGTTGGATTAGTTTTATATTGATGCTCAATATTTAGATTTATTATTATTTGCCATTTATTTTAATTTAGTGGTTGCATTATTATTTGAATGGTGATGTAGTTCATGGACTTACTTTATTGAATATTTATTCGATAGTGTTGTAATGGCCGTTTGAGCCGATTTATTTTTTTAGTAATTTTCTATAGGATGGAAATTTATAAATGTAATAAATTAGCTATGACAGCAGAGGATTAACCGCCATGAAGACGGAGATTCAAGACTTGTAATTAGAATACTTGTATTTTTATCGAGACGATGAAGACTCGGTACTTAGGAATGGTCCATGAACTACATGTTGTTAGTTTTAGGTTGTGTATGTTTTCATATTGTATGACAAACAAACACTAATGTTATAAAGGTTAATGGGAAAAGTCTAACATATAATCGCGTTAAACTCTCACTTACAAACACTAAGTTATAAAGGTTACGAGGTTTCCTACCCTCCGTCAAACTCATGAAAAATTGAAATCTAAATAGAAATATTATTCTTCCGAGTATGTCGGGGTAATATTTTTAGGAAAGGTTGAAAAATTCCTAGACTGCATTAGATGCCTTTGGTTTTGACAAATCAAACCCCCCGAAACTGTATTGGTTGCCGGGTGAGATTCAACTGTCAGACTAATAGGAGTTGACAGTTTAAATTTAGATAGTTCAGCAAGTCATAAAAACCGAATGGGTTGAGGGCAAGTGAACTAGGGGTAAAAGAAGATCGAATCATCCATTAGATGGGTTGGTGTTAGACACTAATTTATAAATAATGATAGAATAGAAACCGAATGAGTTGCCCTCTATTAAACTTTGTAAAGAAATCGATCAATACTATGAAGTCAACCGTGACTTCCGGATTTCACATGGGAGTGTGTATATGTCGATAAAATAGTGGGATCCGAGTTATGAATAACGAAAGTCCTTAAATTATTTACTGGGATCATAATTAAACAAACACTAGCGAAACTTAAATTATTCTCTGCAGTTAGCAAACATCTCTCAAAATGACAATTAACCCACTCTACTTGAAAATAACACTCTAACTGGACCCAACTTTGTGTACTGGCTCTGGAATCTGAGGATAGTCCTCAGTATGGAGATGCTGGGATACGTCTTAGAGGCGGACATCCCACCGGCTCCTGCAAGGACCAGGGATAATCAGGAAGAAGTTGATGCCCATGAGAAATGGGTTAAAGATGATATCAGGGTCTGTGGTTTCATGATGGCCTCTATGAACACTGAGCTTCAGAGGGCCCATGAGAAAATGCCCTTCTCAATAGCGATTCTGGCACATCTAACTGAACTTTATGGGGAGCACTGTCGAAATGCTCGGTATGAGATATCGAAATAGTTGTTTAGTGCTCGAATGAAGGAAGTAGAGAAAGTTGGGAACCACATCCTGAAAATGATATCTATGATCGAGAGATTGGAGGCTCTTGATTTTAGTATGCACGTTTCTCTCCAGACCAACCTCATTCTTCAATCACTTCCTGACTCCTTCACTCAATTTGTCATGAACTTTTACTATAATGAGATTGCAAGTAATTTATCTGGGCTAATGAACAAACTAAGCACGGAATAGTCTCATATGAAGACTAGCCGAAGGAGGCTGCTCTTGTAATTTCTTTAGGGCCTTGGAGGTCCAAGAACAATAAGAAGAAAGGCAAGAAACAGTTCAAGCCAAAACCTGGGGTACAAAAAGATAAGGGCAAGGCCATAATGATTCAAAAGAGCAAGGGGGCAAGGAAATGGATGTATGCCTCAACTGTGGTGAGCTAGGCCACTGGAGGAGGTACTGTCCAAAACTTGACCGTAATGCGACTTCAGGTACGGAACTACTATTTTTGGAAATGAATTGTTCTGTAACTGTTTATTATACTTCTTGGATACTTGATTCCGGTGCGAGTTCTCACATATGTACAATAAATCAGAATCTGGAACAAAGTACAAAGCTTGGAGTTGGAGAAGTGATGGTGACAGTCGGGGGTGGGCATAATGTTGAGGCTACTGACATCATAACACTTATGTTGGATTTAGAATCCGGTTTTATAATTAATTTCGATGATGTACTTGTTTTGCCAAATGCATAAGAATATTATATCAATTCCGGTCATGGACCGAAAGGAATTTCACTTCTTTATTGGAGATGGGTCCTGTCGAATTTATTTTAGAAATAAATTGGTTGGTACTGCTACACTATTAAATGGTTTATACCATTTGAATCTAAAGAATAAAACAAATATGAAGACTATAACTAGGAAGCATGGTAGGGATGAAACAAACCAAGCACTTAAGTAGCATCTTAGACTTGGTCATATTGGTCAGACCAATGTTCATAAAATGGAGAAAGATGGGCTTAGGTGTAACACCCCCGATATATTCAGGAATATTACAGCGCCATAAATCCTTTACATAAGAATTTACAAGGCTGAGGAAATGAAATGGCAATAACAAATACTATCAAACAACGGCAGCAGAAATAAAATACAACACGAGTCAGAAAATAGTACTGAAAGACAACGTCAAATGGTGAACATTAATACATGACCAAATCCAACATCACAAATAACAACGTACTCGAATAGTTTATTAAAACAACACAAACATACGACAAATTAATCTGACCGTAACATCACTCTGCAGCCTCGTTGTCATGTAGCTCTAGTGATTGTTTTCCCGCTCTCCTGGATCCTGAACATAAAACAAATGTTCACCCCCGAAGGGATTAGCATAACGATGATAGTACAAGTACGATAATTATACAACAATAATTTATTCAACGATCCCTGAATAATAACATCAATAATATCAACAATAATCACGACAAGTCTCTCCAACGAGAAACAGTAACAATGTACAACATATCATATCAATCTCAACATACTCATGGTATTCCAACGATCCAACGGACATAGTTATAGATTCCCATGATGATCCCGTCGGACCAATCATGTTGCAAAGCTCGGACCTTAAATAAACGAAATAATATAGAGTTCATCTTACGTCATATAACTAATGTACGGACATCTAATATCCTAAACTATGGATAAAAGTTGCCGACACTTCGGATCCTGTCCGATTTTCTTCATAACGGACATTATATACTCATCGTAATGTAAGTTAAGTCTATGCCTTAACGTACGTAAGCTCCTATGCCTAACGTACGCTAATCTAGTATTTGACAAAGTTCTCTGATCAGACGACTGTCTCACCTGATGCTATAATGTATGTAAAGCATGATACTTAACGTACGTTATACATACAAACACAATGAGGTACAATGCTGGTGTCTATGATTTCAAATATATTCATCAAATCAATATAATTCTATACATCTGTAACACCCCCAATATATTCGGGAATATTACAGCGCCGTAAATCCTTTACATAAGGATTTACAAGGCTGAAGAATTTAAACAGGCATTAAAAGATACTAACGAATGGAAATAACGAAATTACGGTACAACAGTTCTGACCCAATACAGAAATAGTACAATTGTTCAACAGAACTCAATAATACATCACCAAATTCAAATCATCACAAATGACTTCGTACTCGAGTACTTATTAAAATAACCAATAAATAACAGACAGTAAACCCGGTCGGAACATCACTCTGCACCCTCGTCGTCATGCACCTCCAATGGTTGTTTTCCCGCTCTCCTAGATCCTGAACATACACAAATGTTCACCCCCGAAGGGGTTAGCACAACGATGCTAGTACAAGTACAATAATCATACAACAGTGATATAATCAACAATTATATCATAACAAGTTTCTCCAACGAGAATATCCACAACACATATCATATCATAACAGTTTCAACATACTGATGGTATTCCAACGATCCAGCGCACACAGCTATAGATTCCCATGATGATCCCGTCGGACCAACACATGGTGGAACTACCTGTCCAACGATCCAGCGCACACAGCTATAGATTCCCATGATGATTCCCGTCGGATCAACGCATGGTGGACATATATTCACAATATATTTACACGATACAATCACATCAGAATTGTCATAATATAAACAATTCTAATTAGAGTACTTGCCTCGGTTTGAAGACAAGAACAATACTTCCACAAAAACGAACACTCGAAAGTCGTCCTCCTCAATCAATCACGCAACAAGATCAAACCTTAACAAAAGAAATGATATAGGATTTATCTCACATCGTACGGATGTTTAACAATTCGATTTACGGCCAAAAGTTCATAAAATGCAATCTGACTGAACTGCTTAGCGCACGCTAAGTACTCTGTGTAGCGTGCGTTAAGTCTGCTCGATAGCGCACGCAAACAACAAAGCCTAGCGTACGCTAACTATGTATGGTCAGTACTTCACTGACCAGCCAACTGACTCGTCTGATGGTCTAGCGTACGTTACGTACCAAACGTAGCGCACGCTAACTAGTGCTCGATAAGCGCCGCGTTAAGCGCATAGCATAGCGTGCGCTATTCGCATGGCGATTCTTCTGGCGAAAAGCTGATTCTTGCAATGATCGAAACAATGAAATCTTTCGTGATAATTCATGTTACTTCCATGAATACCAAGTTCATACCCTTATGAATGATTTTACGGATAAAGACAACTTCGGATTCAAGGATATGCATACCAATATAAAACCATATTCCATTCCGACTTCAAATCTTCATACGACAATTCGAAAAGCTAAACGGTTGATATCAACACCTTATATCCATCAATATTATCATGCTGAAGTTGTCAAACGTTCTATCTATACTAGATAAGTCCTTCCATGATCAAACCTTTAGATTTATCTAACAATAAGGATGTTAACGTCTAGTCCAAGATTACTATGAAATCATCTATTAGATTCGGTTTACCAATGATAGAAGCTTCTCTACACATATTCAGTGTACTAAGATTCGAATCATGATGATTATAATCAAGGTATTTAAGGCTTATTCATCTCACTATTCCAAACATGATATACTTGGATAATTCATCTATGAAAATCCATATCTTGTTAACATGATCATCCAAATCGTTAGAATCCAACTCTAAGTCTGGAGATAGATTGAACATACCTTAAAATGATGAAAATCACTGAACTGTAAGGTAGAATCCAACTCCAGTTGGTTGTATGCCACTCCAAGGTGCTATTCCACTTCCATGAACATTCCCAAGTGATAACCAATGTATAAACACTAACAAGATGTGTTCTAAGTGTATAGAAGTATTACTACAGCTCTCTGAACTCTCAAGGATGAAGAAAGGGCGAAAGAAATGAAAGCCAAAACGGTTGTTGTCCCATTTATAATATTCTGCATTTTAACAAGTTAGCGCATGCTACTAAGCATTACTTAGCGTGCGCTAATAATGGTTGACTTCAGAATTGTCCGGGTGCGTCCGTGGGAATCTTATCCGGACCCATGTCCCGGCTGGCGCATGTGCTAGCTGTCCCGCTCAATAATTGAGTCCTTAGCGCACGTTACTCCTACCTGTATAGCGTGCGCTAATAATGGCCCGATAGCGCGCGTTAAGATACATTCTTAGCGTGCGCTATCACGAGGTTGCATGATCAATTTTGCATGATTCTATACTTGTGTATAATGATATTAATGCACGAAATATCATACTCCAATAATCAAAATCACCATTCCGAATAATATATGGTTTGAATACAGATGAAATACACCGTAATAAATCCGGATATTACATACTCTCCTACTAAAAAGGAGTTTCGTCCCGAAACTCAAGACGAAAATAACTCGGGATATCTAGACTTCATATCAGCTTCCGTTTCCCAGGTGGCTTCTTCCATTCCGTGACGTGACCACTGAACTTTGACCAAAACAATTGGTTTGTTCCTCAGTTGCTTAACTCGACTCTCGAGTATCTTGACTGGTCTTTCTTCAAACGTCCCATCCTGCTCGACTTCGATCTCGTCGAAATTAATGATATGACTGGGATCTGGTATATACCTCCGTAACTGGGATACGTGGAACACGTTATGAACATGGCACAATGACGGCGGTAATGCTAATTTGTATGCCAACTCCCCAACTCTCTCGAGGATCTCAAATGGTCCGATATATCTCGGACTCAGCTTTCCTTTCCTTCCGAAATGAAAGATTCCCCGAGTAGGAGAAACCTTCAAAAGTACGTGATCTCCAAGATCGAACTCCAATGGGCGCGTGCGTCCGCATAGGATTTCGCGACTGCAGGCGGTCACGGCCTTTCACGAATCAAGGCTATCTTCTCTCGAGTGCATTCGATCAACTCGGTTCGGTTCCGATCAAGTCCGATGAATCGTCCCAAAGATAGGGCGATCTGCATCTCCTTCCGTATAATGCCTCAAACGGTGCCATCTTAATGGAAGCATGCCAACTATTGTTGTAGGTAAATTCAATCAACGGTAGATGAACTTCCCAATCGTTTGACCAATCTAAGGCACAGGCCCTTAGCATGTCTTCCACCGTTTGTATAGTTCTCTCAGATTGTCCGTCAGTCTGCGGGTGATAAGCTGTACTGAAGTTCAATTCCGTCCCCAAGGCCTTATGAACTGCTTTCCAAAAGTGAGACACAAAACGACCGTCTCGATCAGAAACAATGGTCTTAGGCGTACCATGCAATCGAACTATCTCCGAAATAAATACTCGTGCCAACCTCTCTGGTCCCCACGTATCCTTAATACCTAGAAAATGAGCTGATTTGGTTAAACGATCAACTATCACCCAAATCATGTTCATTCCTGTCCTGGTTTTCGGCATATTAGTGATAAAGTCTATCGATATGTCCTCCCACTTCCATTCAGGAATCGGGAGCGGCTTCAACATTCCAGCAGGCCATTGATGCTCGATCTTAACCTGCTGACAAGTCAAGCATTTCGAAACATAGTCCGCTACGTCTTTCTTCATGTTGCCCCACCAGAAATTCTGCTTCATGTCCTTATACATTTTACTGGTGCCCGGGTGGATAGAATAGGGCGAACTATGAGCTTCTTTCATAATCGTCTGTTTCAGAACATCAACATCGGGAACGCAGAGTCGGTTCTGAAATCTCAAAACTCCATCGTCATGAATTATGAATCCGGGGGCCTTTCCTTTGATCACTTCATCATGTAACCGAATCATCAGAGGATCATCTGCCTGTCTAGATTTGATTTCTTCGGTTAAAAATGAAATTATCTCCATCACGCACAGTTGTCCTTGGACTCTTTGTAACCACACTTCAATCCCTTCACGAATCATCTCTTGTTGAAGGCTAAGTTGGGATGTCAGCGTCTCCAGCATCTGAATAGAGACAGGCTTGCGGCTAAGTGCATCGGCCACTACATTCGCTTTGCCTGGATGATATAAAATCTCCAGGTCATAGTCCTTAATCAGTTCTAACCATCTTCTTTGCCGCATGTTCAACTCTTTCTGACTAAATATGTACTTGAGACTCTTATGATCCGTAAAGATCTGATAGTGAGTCCCGTACAGATAATGCCTCCAGATCTTCAAGGCAAAAACCACTGCTGCTAGCTCCAAATCATGTGTCGGGTAATTCACTTCATAAGGTTTCAGTTGTCGCGACACATAAGCGATCACCTTATCATTCTGCATCAACACGCACCCAAGTCCTTGGTTCAAAGCATCACTGTAAACTATGAATCCTCAAGTGATAGAATCGGTGTCGTCGTCAATCTCTTCTTCAATTCATCAAAGCTAATCTGACACAATTCATTCCACTCAAACTTTTGAGTTTCCTGCAGGAGTCGAGTAAGTGGGCGGGAGATTTTAGAAAACCCTTCCACGAATCGACGATAATATCCAGCAAGTCCTAAGAAGCTTCGGACTTCTTTCACGTTCTTAGGAGGCTTCCAATCCATAATTGCTTCGATCTTCTGAGGATCTACTCGGACTCCTTTAGCTGACACCACATGGCCGAGGAACATTACTTCTTTTAGCCAGAATTCACACTTAGAGAGTTTGGCATACAATTGCTCGTTTCTCAAAAGTTCCAACACAATCCGCAAATGTTGCGCATGTTCCTCCGGGCTCTTAGAATACACCAGAATGTCATCAATGAACACGACCACAAATTTATCCAAAAATTCAATGAACACACGGTTCATTAATTGCATAAATACAGCAGGTGCGTTAGTGAGACCAAACGGCATCACTACAAACTCATAATGTCCGTAGCGAGTTCTGAATGCTGATTTCGGAACGTCAGATTCCTTAATCCTCAGCTGGTGATATCCTGATCTCAGATCGATTTTAGAAAATACTGTCGCCCCTTGCAACTGGTCAAACAGATCATCAATCCGTGGTAACGGATATTTCTTCTTAATCGTCATTTTGTTCAGCTCTCGATAGTCAATACACAGTCGAAGCGATCCATCCTTCTTTCGGACGAAAAGAACTGGCGCTCCCCAGGGTGAAACGCTTGGCTGAATATAGCCCTTATCCAGTAACTCCTCTAGCTGCTTCTTCAGTTCGTACATCTCAGTAGGTGCCATACGATACGGCGCCTTGGAAATTGGTGTAGCTCCAGGTTCCAGCTCAATGGTAAATTCCACATCCCTTCGTGGAGGTAGTCCCGGTAACTCGTCAGGAAATACATCTGGAAATTCGTTCACAACAGAATGGATGAAAGTTCCACAATTTCGTCTTCTTTCTTCATTGCGTAACACCGTGCGATGCAACTGTTTCAACAATTTGTGACTTTCATCGCCTTGATCAATTTTCCTGAGCTTCCCGGTTTCCATCCTTCGAACAGTACTTCGGAGCCATCATCAGCGATCAGTGAAATATTCCTCCTTCGGTAGTCTACAATTGCTCCATACCGATTAAGCCAATCGTCTCCGAGTATCAGGTCATCTCCTTGCATTTCTATCACGATCAGATTTGAGAGCCACTCTCTGCCCCCAAATGATACAGGGAAATTTCTAGTTTCTAAATTTCCGACAATCCTCTCTCCACTCGGTAAACCAACAACATAAGGTTCACAAGCATGAAAACCGGAAATATTCAAACGATTTACACAAGACAAAGATATAAAAGAATGTGTAGCTCCTGTATCGAACAAAATGCTAACTGGCAAGGATTTGGACGGTACCTGATGCGACAGCAGCATCCTGATCATCTGTCCTCCTCATCTCATACAAACGTGGGGGAATAGATCCGTCACTCGATGTCCCCTTTCGGTCCCATTGTCCTCTGCCTCCCCCGCGGCCAAAATTCTGAGGCATCTGAACACTTTGCTGCGTCTGTTGGACACTGGCTTCCTTCTGAACTGGCTGTGATGAACGGGTTCCATTGTACTTAGTGGCGTCCTTACAAAACGTCGCACGGTGCCTTTCCTGTCCGCACTCAAAACATGTAACCGGAGTGCGCAAACAATCACGCCAAAGGTGGCCTGGGCGACCACAGTTAAAGCACTTCCTAGCTGTATCCGCCGTGGCTGACAATGTTCCGTAATTCTTTCCGCTCTTAGATGAGTGCGGAGGTTTCTTGAAAGAAAAAGAAGACTGGGACTTGCGGGGCCCACTGCTCTTGTGCTCTGTAAAAGTACCAGAGACTTTCTGTTTCTTCGACTCCATAAACTTCTCCATTGCTGCTTCTTTTATTTCGTACGCCAACGCCTTATCCTGGTATTGGCGGAGAGTGGTACATTCAAAACCGGACATGTACCTCTAGATTTCTGGTTTCATCCTCATTTCAAAATGAATCATCATCTCGCATCATTCGACCAAATGTCGAACAAATGCTAGCTCAGTTAAACGTCTTAATCGTGTGGGATACGGGTTCGTCTGATGGTTGAGCGGAGAAAAATTTCCGAATTTTGGCTTCCCTGACAGGACGAGGGCAATACTGAGCTTCCATCATCATTTTAAATTCCGTCCAATCGGCATCATGATCTGCAGGTCGGATAGCTTCCCACCACTCGGATGCTTCCCCTATTAGAAAGTACTGGGCAATAGGAGCTCTCCTGTCGTCCGGGCAATTAATTCCAGCAAAAATTTTCTCCAGTTCCTTCAACCAATGGTCCCAAGTGGGAGTCTCGGAAAAGCCGTCAAATTTGGGTGGTTTCATCTTTGCCACTTCTTGTAACCATCGGTCACCTCGATTTCCCATTTCTGGAATCCTTTGTTGTCCATCTCCCTGCTGAATTCCTGCCGCCACTTGCATTCGGTCCACGACCTGAGCGAACTGAGTCATCTGGTTCACGACTTGACGAAGGATTTCTGGCACACCAGGTTCCGGTTCGTTATTGATGGATTGCTGCGGCTCGCCTGAGCTATGACTAGCCTGATTAGAAGGCGACGCCTCCCTTTCAGCATTCCTTCGTCCGCGTCCGCGACCGCGACCACGTCTACGTCCGCCTCTCAACATACTGTAACCACAAGTACTTAATACACAGGAAACAGCATCGTTCTAATATTCAAGTATAAAGAGACACAACATGTAAAGAACGAGATAGAGTTTAGGAACTTACAACCACCGTTCGCATGAAGACGTAGGCAGTGCAGTGATGTCATTCACGGCCGGTTACCTCAAAAGACGTAAATGACCCCTATTTTAACCCAATGGCCAAGATATCCATAATCTTAGCTCCGATACCATATTCTGTAACACCCCCAATATATTCGGGAATATTATACAGTAGTAAATCCTTTACATAAGGATTTACAAGGTCAAGAATTTAAACAGGCATTAAAAGATACTAACGAATGGAAATAACGAAATTACGGTACATGATTCGACCCAATACGAAATAGTACAATTGTTCAATGTAACTCAATAATACATCACCAAATTCAAATCATCACAAATGACTTCGTACTCGAGTACTTATTAAAATAACCAATAAATAACAGACAGTAAACCCGGTCGGAACATCACTCTGCACCCTCGTCGTCATGCACCTCCAGTGGTTGTTTTCCCGCTCTCCTAGATCCTGAACATACACAAATGTTCACCCCCGAAGGGGTTAGCACAACGATGCTAGTACAAGTACAATAATCATACAACAGTGATATAATCAACAATTATATCATAACAAGTTTCTCCAACGAGAATATCCACAACACATATCATATCATAACAGTTTCAACATACTGATGGTATTCCAACGATCCAGCGCACACAGCTATAGATTCCCATGATGATCCCGTCGGACCAACACATGGTGGAACTACCTGTCCAACGATCCAGTAGACACAGCTATAGATTCCCATGATGATTCCCGTCGGATCAACGCATGGTGGACATATATTCACAATATATTTACACGATACAATCACATCATAATTGTCATAATATAAACAATTCTAATTAGAGTACTTGCCTCGGTTTGAAGACAAGAACAATACTTCCACAAAAACGAACACTCGAAAGTCGTCCTCCTCAATCAATCACGCAACAAGATCAAACCTTAACAAAAGAAATGATATAGGATTTATCTCACGTCGTACGGATGTTTAACAATTCGATTTACGGCCAAAAGTTCATAAAATGCAATCTGACTGAACTGCTTAGCGCATGCTAAGTACTCTGTGTAGCATGCGTTAAGTCTGCTCGATAGCGCACGCAAACAACAAAGCCTAGCGTACGCTAACTATGTATGGTCAGTACTTCACTGACCAGCCAACTGACTCGTCTGATGGTCTAGCGTACGTTACGTACCAAACGTAGCGCACGCTAACTAGTGCTCGATAGCGCACGTTAAACTGCATAGCATAGCGTGCGCTATCTACGCATGGCGCTTCTTCTTGGCGATAAGAATTCTTGCCATGATCGAAACAATGAAATCTTTCGTGATAATTCATGTTACTTCCATGAATACCAAGTTCATACCCTTATGAATGATTTTACGGATAAAGACAACTTCGGATTCAAGGATATGCATACCAATATAAAACCATATTCCATTCCGACTTCAAATCTTCATACGACAATTCGAAAAGCTAAACGGTTGATATCAACACCTTATATCCATCAATATTATCATGCTGAAGTTGTCAAACGTTCTATCTATACTAGATAAGTCCTTCCATGATCAAACCTTTAGATTTATCTAACAATAAGGATGTTAACGTCTAGTCCAAGATTACTATGAAATCATCTATTAGATTCGGTTTACCAATGATAGAAGCTTCTCTACACATATTCAGTGTACTAAGATTCGAATCATGATGATTATAATCAAGGTATTTAAGGCTTATTCATCTCACTATTCCAAACATGATATACTTGGATAATTCATCTATGAAAATCCATATCTTGTTAACATGATCATCCAAATCGTTAGAATACAACTCTAAGTCTGGAGATAGATTGAACATACCTTAAAATGATGAAAATCACTGAACCGTAAGGTAGAATCCAACTCCGGTTGGTTGTATGCCACTCCAAGGTGCTATTCCACTTCCATGAACATTCCCAAGTGATAACCAATGTATAAACACAAACAAGATGTGTTCTAAGTGTATAGAAGTATTACTACAGCTCTCTGAACTCTCAAGGATGAAGAAAGGGCGAAAGAAATGAAAGCCAAAATGGTTGTTGTCCCATTTATAATATTCTGCATTTTAACAAGTTAGCGCACGCTACTAAGCATTACTTAGCGTGCGCTAATAATGGTTGACTTCAGAATTGTCCGGGTGCGTCCGCGGGAATCTTATCCGGACCCATGTCCCGGCTGGCGCATGTGCTAGCTGTCCCGCTCAATAATTGAGTCCTTAGCGCACGTTACTCCTACCTGTACAATAATGGCCCGATAGCGCGCGTTAAGATACATTCTTAGCGTGCGCTATCACGAGGTTGCATGATCAATTTTGCATGATTCTATACTTGTGTATAATGATATTAATGCACGAAATATCATACTCCAATAATCAAAATCACCATTCCGAATAATACATGGTTTGAATACAGATGAAATACACCGTAATAAATCCAGATATTACAACATCAATCTTCATTCATGTTTCGGTCATTCATACAACTCATATCAAAGGTATGATCATACGAATACTAACAAATTCCCGAAGGAAGATGAAACAACCGTGTTCTAGGTTCAATTCAATTATCCTCAACATAATCAATCCATTCTAACCAAGAATATATCGAAGTTTATCAATTCAAACACCTCTCACGACGTATGAAATATTCTTGGTGAAACTCCTAGAATTCATCTTCTTGAACACTTTGATTCTAGGTGATGATATCGACATGGCATTGTATACAACTCGACCAAAACCTACCACAATCTCAGAAACTACGTCCAACATGCCAAGGTTCATTTCACAATTCTCTTAACAACGAAGAACACTCCAAGAATAACCAAACCAATCTTCCTGAAACATGATATTCGATTGCTACGACATCTTTGAAACATAATAATCTCAGTAACATACTCAAGAAACTGAATTCAAGGTTGTGTTTAGTATCAACATACCTTTCACGAAGAATGACGATGAAAACGATCGGTAGAACTCAACTCCGGAAGTGTGAACACCAATCCAAAATGTTAATGCCCTCCAAAATCGATCGAAGTAGATGATATATGAAGTTATAGGCTGGGTAAGCTCTCAAAACGTGAAGGAAACGAGAAGAGCAAAGGGTAGGAAGTGAAATGGGGTAATGTCATATTTATAAAACTCAGATCTTTACGTACGTTAGCCTCACGATATTATGTACGTTATCGTCTTAGCGTACGCTATCTGAGATCCTTAGCGTACGTTAATGTCCAACAGTAGCTACTGTATCATTTTCTGACCTCCTTAACGTACGTTAACCATTACCTTTTACCTACGTAATGAGCTATGTGTAGCGTACGCTATCTCAGTCCTTTAGCGTACTTTAAACCCTATTGACTTGCTTTTTTTCAAAAAGCTGTCCGGATCATGCGGGAATCTTATCCCCGTCCCCCATCCCAAGATGGCCCATGTGCCGACCAACCTTATGTGCCTGACTGTACGTTACGTATGCTATGCTTTGTCCATAGCGTACGCTATCTTCAGTTCATAAAGTACGATAAGCTCATCCGCTAGTGTAGGTTACGACGTAGCTGCATGCATGAATTTGTAAATTTTTCCTAACATGATTATGACTGTTCGGAAAATGAATACGGGAAAAATCATACTTCGATTATAGCTACCACAAAGTCGATTATTACAAGGTTCAAATATGGATGAAAATACTCGACAATTATCCGGATATTACATACTCTCCCTCTAAAAAGGAGTTTCGTCCCGAAACTTTAGACGGCAAAAGTTCTGGGTATCTAGACTTCATACTGTTCTCTGTCTCCCAATTGGCTTCTTCAACTCCGTGTTGCGACCATTGAACTTTAACCAAAGTGATTGGTTTATTCCTCAATTGTTTGACTCGACTCTCGAGTATCTTGATTGGTTCCTCTTCAAACGTGTCATCCTTAGTGACTTCGATCTCGCTGAAATCAATTACATGACTGGGATCCGTGATGTACTTCCGTAACTCAGACACGTGAAACCCATTATGAACATGACTCAGTGACGGTGGTAAGGCCAACCTGTACGCCAACTCTCGAATGGTCCGATATATCTCGGATTCAGCTTTTATTTCCTCCCAAAACGAAAAATTACCTGAGTAGGAGAAACCTTTAAAAGCACGTGGTCCACAATTCCAAATTCCAACGGGCGACGACGCACGTCTGCATAATATTTCTGCCGACTCTGGGCAGTCAATAGCCAATCACAAATCAAGGATACTTTCTCTTGAGTCTGTACTATCAACTCCAGTTCCGTCCCGATCAAGTCTGGTGAATCGTCTCAACACAGGGGTGATTTACATCTCCTCCCGTATAATGCTTCAAAAGGTGCCATCATAGTGGGAGCATGCCAACTATTGTTGTAAGTGAATTCAATCAACGATATATGAACTTCCCACTCAGTCGACTAATCTAGGCCACAAGCTCTCAGCATGTCTTCCACTATTTGAATAGTCCTCTTGGATTGTCCATCAGTATGAAGATGATAAGCTGTGCTAAAGTTCAGTTCGGTTCCCAAGGCTCTATGAACCGCTTTCCAAAAATGTGACACGAAGCGACTGTCTCGGTCTGAAATAATGGTCTTCGGCGTACCATGGAATAGAACTATCTCCGCAATAAACACTCGTGCCAATCTCTCTGGTCCCCAAGTATCCTTGATGCCCAGAAAATGAGCCGACTTGGTTAGGCGATCAACTATCACCCAAATCATGTTCATCCTTGTTCTGGTCTTCGATATTAGTGATAAAGTCCATCGATATATCTTCCCACATCCATTCAGGAATCAGAAGTGGCTTCAACATCCCGGCGGGTCGTTGATGTTTGATCTTAACTTGCTGACAAGTTAAACACTTCAAGACATATTCCGCCACATCTCTCTTCATGTTGCCCCACCAAAAATTCTGCTTCAGATCCTTATAGATATTATTGGTGCCCGGGTGAATATAATAGGGCGTACTGCGAGCTGTCTTCATGATTGTCTGCTTCAAAACATCAACATCTGGAGCACAAAGTCGATTCTGCAATCTCAAGTCTCCATCATCATGAATCACAAATCCTGGGGCCATACCCTTTCCCACTTCGTCACGTAATTGAATCATCATAGGGTTATCTAATTACTTAGATTTGATTTCTTCGATTAACGATGAAGTTAATTCCATCACACACAGTTGCCCTTGGACTCCTTGGAACCATACTTCAATTCCTTTACAAATTCACTCTCATTGAATGCTGGACTGGGAGGTGAGAGTCTCCGGCATTCGAATAGAAATGGGTTTGCGGCTCAGTGCATTGGCCACTACATTCTCTTTGCCTGGGTGATAAAGAATCTCCAAATCATAGTCTTTAATCAATTCTAGCCATCTTCTCTACCGCATGTTTAACTCTTTCTAGATAAAGATGTATTTGAGACTCTTATGATCTGTGATGATCTGACAGTGAGTCCTGTACAAATAATGTCTCCATATTTTCAAGGTGAAAACAATAGCTGCCAACTCTAAATCATGAGTTAGATAATTTACTTCATATGGTTTCAACTGTCGTGAAGCGTAGGCGATCACCTTCTCATTCTGCATCAATACACACCCGCGACCTTGGTTTGAAGCGTCACTGTAAACTATGAATCCTTTAGTTCCTTGTGCTAGTGCTAAAATTGATGACTTCGTCAATCTCTTCTTCAATTCATAAAAACTAGCCTGACACATATCGTTCCATTCAAACTTTTGGGTTTTCTGCAGCAATCGAGTAGGTGGGCGGGTAATTTTGGGAAACCCTTCCACGAACCGACGATAATACCCAGCAAGTCCTAGAAAACTTCTTATTTCTTGTTAGGAATACTTGTTAGATTTTGATGATGTCATCAATATAAATTCAAATGTTTATTACTTGGCAAAAATGTAAGGAAGAACCAAATGAGTATCTTACATAGGCCAAATATGTTAAGTGTAAAACTTGGCAAAATGTAAAGAAGAACCAAATGAGTATCTTCTATAGGCCAAAAAAATTAATTAGGCTAAAAAACGGCTAAGTACTAAAGATCAGCTGAGTTCATCAGAGAGGTACAGCCGAGTAAAGTCAGAGTAGTTCTGGTCAACAAAAAACATCAGGGATGTTTGACCAGACTGCAGTCAAGATACCTCAGACAAGTCATCTGATCAGATAAGTCCTAAACAGTGAACATCAGAGAGGTCCAGACTGCAGAGGAGTTAACTACACATCAGCCTAGTCAAGATCAGCCAAGTACTCCATGTCCACGCCAGCATGCGTTGAAAAGTCAAATATTACGGAATGTCACATGCAACGTGAAGAGACAAATTGGAAAGATTCCCGCAAAAGATATGAATTAAATAATTCATCCAGACCCACCTTGAAGACTTTAATCGTATTATATTCAAAAGATTCGGCGCATCACATACAGAAGTTTCCACAATGGTCGGAAGATAGATTAAAATATGAGAATCCAGCCTTGCAACGTTCAGAAAAGAATAAACAAAGAAGTCTTCCTCCAACGAACTGATTTGTTACAGATTTGCAACGGCTATGAAGAAATGCTCAAGGATCAACACCTATATATATCCGAAGATTTGAAGTTGAGCAACAACCGGTGCGAACATACTTTCAAGCGATCAAAGCATTCAAGCAATTTAAAAGCGAAATACAGCATCGTGAAAAGAGCGGTTCTAAAAAGTTCATACTTGAAGAAGCTCTTAGTTGGAGAAGACAAAAACTCGTGTCTTAAATCCTGAGTTAGGGGTACTTCACTGGTTGAAGTTCGAGACTGTAAAGGCATCCAAAGATCGAGGATCAAGAGGTGCAAGGCAGTCAAGTATGTTACAACGGCACGGATTTCCACTGGTTGGAAGCTGTTGTAGTTTGGTTGAATCACTGTAATATTTATCACTGGTTGAAAATTATAGTGAATTCATCTCCAACTGGTTTGGAGAAAAGTGGATTAGTAGAGGATTACCCCACCTCTGAGACCACTATAATTGCCTGCGTACTTTACTGTTTTATAGCATCATACTTTAACTGATGCATTCATTGTTAAGTGTTTCATTAGTTGTTCTGTATTCGTCATCAGCTGACTTCCGCACGTATTAAAAACAAACGACTCCAAGTCATTTGTTTATCTATCAGTTGAAGAAACTCACTCTTTGAGAAAAAGAGTTTAGGAGTTTCAATAAGTCTATTCACCCCCCCTCCCTCTAGACTTATTCCTCGACGACTTGTGACCTACATTTCTTTCACGTTCTTAGGAGACTTCCAATCCAAGATTGCCTCGACTTTCTGGGGAGCTACTCGGACTCCTTTTTCTGATACCACATGACTGAGGAACATCACTTCCTCTAGCCAGAATTCACACTTAGAAAGTTTGGCATATAATTGTTCGCTTCTCAAGAGGTCCAAAATGATTCGTAAGTGCTGCACATGCTCTTCCGGGCTCTTGGAATAAACCAGAATATCGTCAATAAACACAACTACGAATTTGTCCAAATACTATATGAACACTCGATTCATTAACTGCATAAACATAGCAGGCGCATTAGTGAGACCAAACGGCATCACCACAAATTCATAATGTCCATAACGAGTTCTGAATACTGGCTTCGGAACATCGAATTCCTTAATTCTCAACTGATGATATACCGATCTCAAATAGATCTTGGAAAATACTATTGCTCCTTGCAACTTGTCAAACCAAAATCATCAATCCGTGGCAATGGGTACTTGTTCTTGATCGTCATCTTGTTCAGATCCCGATAGTCAATACATAATCGAAGCGATCCATCTTTCTTTCAGACAAAAAGAACTGGTGCACCCTAGGGCGAAACACTTGGCTGAATATATCCTTTGTCCAGTAACTCTTCAAGTTGTTTCTTCAATTCATACATTTCGGCAGGTGCCATACGATACGGCGCCTTAGAAATCGGTGTAGCTCCTGGTTCTAGCTCGATGGTAAACTCTACATCTCGTCGTGGTGGTAGTCCAGGTAATTAGTCAGGGAACACGTCCGGAAATTCACTCACAACAGGAATGGATGAAAGCTCTACTTTTCCATCCTCTTTCTTCATTGCGTAATACCAGTATCTAGTACAGCCCTGTTTTAGAAGTTCTACGGCTTTCATAGCTTTGATCATTTTCCCTGAGCTTCCTGGTCTCCATCCCTCGAATAATAATTCGGAACCATCTTCGGCTATCATCGAGATATTCCTCTTCCGTTAGTTCACAATAGCTCCATATCAATTAAGCCAATCATCTCTGAGAATTAGATCGTCTCATTGCATCTCTATCACAATCAGATTTGAGGGCCACTCCTTGCCTATAATTGATACAGGAAAATCTCTAGTTTATAATTTCCCCACAATTCTCTCTCCACTTGGTAAACCCACAACATAAGGCTCACATTTATGAAAATAATAAATGTTCAAACGATTAACACAAGACAATGATATAAACGAATGTGTAGCCCCTGTATCGAACAAAACACTAACTGGTTGTGAAAAGATCTGAACGGTACCTGATGTAACAGCGGCATCCTGATTGTCTGCCCTCCTCATCTCATAAAGGCGTGGGGGGAACGGATCCATAACTCGATGCTCCCTTTCGATCGAACTGTCCTCTGTCTCGTCGTAGACCAAAACTCTGGGGTAGCTCGACACTCTGCTGCATCTGCGGAACACTTGCTTCCTTATGATCCGGCTACAAAGTACGAGCTCCAATTAACTTAGTGGCATCCCTACAGAACATTGCATGATGCTCTTCCTGTCGGCAATCATAACATGTCACTGGAGAACGGAAACAATCACGCCAAAGGTGTCCTGGGCGACCACAATTAAAATAGCTCTTGACCACATCTGTTGGTGTTGAAACTGATATGAAGTTCTTTCCGCCTTTGGATGGGTGAGGGGGCCTCTTAAATTAATGAAAGGATGGCTGGGCCTTGTGGGGCCCACTACTCTTGTGCTCTGTGAAACTACCAGAGACTTTCTGCTTCTTGGACTCCGAGAACTTTTCCATAGCTGCTTCTTTCATTTCATACGCTAGGGCTTTGCCTTGGTACTGGCGGAGAGTGGTGCATTCAAAACCTGACATGTACCTATGTATTTCCGGCTTCATTCTCATATCAAAATAAATCATCATTTCTGCGTCGGTTCTAACCAAGTGTCGAACAAACGGCAGTTGTTGATTAAACATCTTAATCGTCCGAGCCACCGGCATATCCGAAGGCTGCGCGAAGAAAAATTCTCGAACCTTAGCTTCTCTCACCAGACGAGGGCAGTACTGAGCTTCCATCATAATATTGAACTCTTCCCAACAGGCTTCATGATCAAGAGGTCGGATGGCTTCCCACCATTCAGACGCTTCTCCTATCAGAAAGTACTGGGCAATGGGGGCTCTCCGGTCGTTTGGGCAGTTAATCCCTGCGAATAATTTCTCCAACTCTCTCAACCAGTGAACCCATATCGGTGTCTCAGAAAATACATCGAATTTCAGTGGGTGCATCTTCGCCACCTCCTGTAGACATCTGTCTCCTTGATTTCCCAATTCTGAGATGCCTTGTTGTCTTTCTCCTGGGTGCAATCCTACCGCCACTTGCATCCTGTCCACCACTTGAGCAAAGTGAGTCATTTGGTTGACCACCTGACGAAGGATGTCGGGAACGGCAGGATTGTCATTTGTCTCCACTGTCTGTTCTCATTCATTATTAACGGACTCCTGATGTTTGCCAGAATTGGAGTTAGCCTAATTTGATAGCGAATCAGAAACAGAAGGTGAAGCTTCTCTCTCAGCATTCCTACGTCCGCATCCACGACCGCGACCACGTCCAAGTCCTCCCCTCAACATACTGTAAGCATAAACACTCAATATACAGGGAATAATATCGTCCTAACGTTCAAGTATAAAAAGGTACAACATGTAAAGGACAAGATAGAGTATAGGAAACTTACAACCACCGCTCGCACGAGGACGTAGGCAGTGCAGTGATGTTATGCACGTCCGGTTACCTCAAAAGATATATACGACCCCTATTTTAACCCAACGACCAAGATATCCATAATTTGATTGTAACACCCTATTACAATGCCGTGGACCCGAAATACTTATTTATTGTGATACACGGGATCCGAAATACGAGTACAAACCATATGGAGATGGAATATACTTCAAATACAACCAGACAATAATGTAATTAAAGTAACATTACACGGTTTGAACAATAACCGGACAAAAAGACATGGGGCCCCCGAACTAGTATCCCTCGAACCCTTCGCCTTCACCGTGCTCTTCCCGTGCCTTGACTCTGCCTCGACCTAAAATACAACACAAGTATTTCGCCCAAAACACAGGTTCAGATATACATGATAAATGATTCTCCTAACATTATACAATCCAGATATATTAGATCTCAAGGAAAACATCCCGACTATTGAACATACCCCTCGTGCGTATGAAAAATTAATCCCCAAAATCATCGAACATATCCAATCATACATGGGCTATGAACGATTAAACAATATGGATCAAGATGGACATCACAGTATGCCCGATCCGGGAATGTGTCCGTGTACATGTCCACCCTGTATACGGAATCCAGAATATAGGTGTGACAATGTACCTAATTAGCCTCACGAACTACGTCTCGTGTGCACATTCCAATACGGAAAACATCCACGTATGACTATATCAGTGCCCGTCTAAAAATCATACACAATAACCAATCGACACGTAGATATGATTCCAGATATGTCACGATACAACATGACAATGAATTCAACAAATCACATATCCGATTAAGGATCAAGAAAAATTCACCGAAGTGACAGCGAGGACCAACGAGATCAACGATTCAAAGTGACATACTTGGGAATGCAATCCCATGATGTAAAACGGAACAACGTCAAGGACAATATGAAATTACGAGTCACAATTCATAAACATTTCATATACATGAAACGCATAAACATCACAAGAATCTAATCATCATTATAACCAAGCAAGATAACTTGCCTCAACTCCGTAGGCAAAAGATAGTCCTTCTCCAAATGATCGAACGGATGGTAACCTCGGTTAAACACTCAATCGAACAAGCAACCTTGAATGAAACGTAATTCATTCAATAATATATTCACATAATATTAATATCAATTCGTAGGAAATGACGCCCGCAACCTACTCGAATAATTGATTCCATCTTAACGAATATTCTATTGATTATTAGAAGGGTTCCAATAGATATAGTTCGGCTTCCACAATTGAATTACTATATCAACAATGTCCTTGAATACTCTTGTCATTTCTATGAACAAAACATCTTCAATTCACCAATAAAATCGGTTTACTCCATTCCTTATGTTCTACAACATCTACTACGATACAAGGATAATCATAACGAATTCAATACTCAAATTATTATGGCTTTATCGTTCATAATCAGCATTACCTTCTTAATAACACAATCTATTTTAACATGATGATCAACTATGTTCTTAAGTTATCAACACATTAGATTACTAAAAGGTTATTGTTGTATTCATCAATATCCTTATCATTTATCAAAGTCTCGATAAGCTGAACCATAATGCACTACGCCATAGATGGCCTATGGCAGCTCCTACAAAATGTTGCAAGAAGCAAAAAAAACGTTGCTGTAGACAAAAAATCGAAACGGCAACACTTTTTTGGTGTTGCACTTTTCACCGCTGCCGTAGGTCCCTATGGCAACACTTATGTCACCTACTGGAACACCAACTCCTTTCGTTGCCATAAGACTGCAAGGCATCATTAACTATAGTCTACGGCAACATTAAACAAGTATTGCAGTAGAGGTCAATTTTCTGTAAAAGTAGGGCCCCATATGTGGGCCCCACATGTAGGTCCGATGTAGGACCCACATGTGGGCCCCATCTATGGGCCCGATACGGGCCCCACTGTGGGCCCCATACCCTGTTGCAACACTTTTTTGCAACACTTTTTAAGTTTTTGCAACACCTTTTAGTAAGTAACTGCAACACTATGTACCACCTACTGCAACACTTTCACAAAAAAAATTGATACGAAATATTTGTTTATATTAATTACCCATCCATTACAATTCAAAATCCATCCATTCAAAATCCATCAATTAAAATCCATCCATACATCCATCCATCCAAAATATCTAAAAAGCAGTACTTAAGGTTTACTTAAAACACTGAACTTAAGGTTTAACACAACGACCAAAAGCCCTGAAATACGGTACTTAAAAAACAGAAAATCTAAGATGTAGCATCTTCTCCGGTAATAGGAGTGCCGTTGTCATTATCACTTGATATTGTGGGACAAAGTTCCACCAAATTGATGTTCAAGCTAGGGTTTTCTTCGCCTAATTTCTTAAGCACCCAAGTTAGGTTCTCGTGCACCTTCTTATTCACCCGTGCATCTACTTCTTCTTGGACCTTCTTCTCCAGCTTTTCGTCCATTTCGTCAACAACTTCTTGCCTGATTTTGGTCGTCAAGTCACTGATCTGCGAGTTTGTCGCTCCAGAAGTGGAGCATTTGTCAGACTTCACATATCTTCCTATAAGCCATGAAGGACCATGTGCTTTTCCATCCAATAGAAGTTTATTGACACCTTCAGTTGGTCCTGATAAATCAGGACCAATCACCTTTTCAAATTTGTCCTACAAAATAAAACCACGACTATGTCAAATTAAATAGACTTGAATGGAAGAATACACCTGGCATGTGATCAACTAAATAATAGAACACTTACAATTATGAACTTAGTTACTTTCCCATTAGTCATGTACTCGCGACCCTTTTTTCGCTTACGAGTCTTAACAAAAAGTGCTCCATCTGATTCTTTGGCCTGAACACAAAATTACAAACATCACGTAAAATAATGTCTAAAACAGAAGTAAAAAAATGAAAATGAACTGATGTAATTTTCATTTGAGAAGCAATTAACAGATGAAAATGAAAATGAACAGATGGCAAAAAAATGAACAGAGGGCCTGAATACTTGAAATGTAATTTTCATTTGAGAAGCAAAAAAAATGAAAATTAACAGATGGCCTGAACACTTGAAATTGGAACAATTAAATGAAACTTTGGCATTACTTGAAGATATCTAAAACAGAAGTAAAAAAAATGAAAATGAAATGATGTAATTTTCATTTGAGAAGCAACGAACACTTGAACATGAAAATGTGTAGCATCAGATGGCCTGAACACTAAAAGGTTATATGGTAATTCTAAAATAGAAGATATCTAAAACAGAAGTAAAAAAAGTGAAAATGAACTGATGTAATTTTCATTTGAGAAGCAATTAACAGATGAAAATGAAAATGAACAGATGGCAAAAAAATGAACAGATGGCCTGAACACTTGAAATGTAATTTTCATTTGAGAAGCAAAAAAATGAAAATGAACAGATGGCCTGAACACTTGAAATTGGAACAATTAAATGAAACTTTGGCATTACTTGAAGATATCTAAAACAGAAGTAAAAAAAAATGAAAATGAACTGATGTAATTTTCATTTGAGAAGCAACAGACACCTGAACATGAAAATGTGTAGCATCAGATGGCCTGAACACTAAAAGGTTATATGGTAATTCTAAAACAGAAGATATCTAAAACAGAAGTAAAAAAAATGAAAATGAACTGATGTAATTTTCATTTGAGAAGCAATTAACCGATGAAAATTAAAATGAACAGATGGCAAAAAAATGAACAGATGGCCTGAACACTTGAAATGTAATTTTCATTTGAGAAACAAAAAAATGAAAATGAACAGATGGCCTGAACACTTGAAATTGGAACAATTAAATGAAACTTTGGCATTACTTGAAGATATCTAAAATAGAAGTAAAAAAAATGAAAATGAACTGATGTAATTTTCATTTGAGAAGCAACAGACACTTGAACATGAAAATGTGTAGCATCAGATAGCCTGAACACTAAAAGGTTATATGGTAATTTTAAAACAGAAGATATCTAAAACAGAAGTAAAAAAAATGAAAATGAACTGATGTAATTTTCATTTGAGAAGCAATTAACAGATGAAAATGAAAATGAACAGATGGCAAAAAAATGAACAGATGGCCTCAACACTTGAAATGTAATTTTCATTTGAGAAGCAAAAAAATGAAAATGAACAGATGGCCTGAACACTTGAAATTGGAACAATTAAATAAAACTTTGGCATTACTTGAAGATATCTAAAACAGAAGTAAAAAAAATGAACTGACAATTACGCTGTCTAGAAATATTACATAAACTGACAATTACGCTGTCGTGTAATTTTCTCATATAATTTACACAAATTGTTCTCACATGAAACGATAAAAGAGTCCAGAAATATACCATTTTGTGTCGAATTTGGGAAAATAATTTTGGACCAGCAGTCTGTGTGTCTACATACTTTTTCCGACTTTTAGAATTTCTCTTGGCCTTGACCTATTGAAAAAAATGATAAAGAGCACTTGTTTATTTCCGTGAAACTGAATACATAACAAACAAGATAATTTATCTTTGTATTTATTCATATACCTGAATTTCTTCATCTCCCCAATACTTTAGGAGCAATTTGAAATCCACAATTGGAATGTTGTCAGGCCTGTTTTCCAGCCTCTCGTCATCAGTGGAGTAAGCGGTATAATGTCCGTATTTCAGACGACTCTTGTAGCCCCTCCAAGCTACATTAATTGACCTCATCACCCACTTCTCCAATCCCTCGGGAAAAATATACCGTTGCTTACATATAAATCAAACACAAAATAAATTTTCATAATTAAATAAAGGGCACCTAGTGTGTAAATAATATTATTTATATTACCAGAAATTTGAGGTAAATTGTAGTTTACATGTTACCTTAACATAATTCAACAAAGTAAATTGTCAGGAACATCTCTCCAAGATTTGTAAGTAAGTGGAACATACCTCTTTAATGTCCCCAGAAAGTAACCAAGTTCAGACACAACTTTGTCATCATCGGAAATAGGTTGTAATTTCTCATTCATGCTCACGATGATTCTTTTGTCAAAGGGCCTCGTATGAACTTTATTCATGTGTGTTTTTCCTCGGGTTCTTTTAGGAACTACAATTGATATTACCAAGGACACATGTTCAAAAGGTCAGAAAACTAGCATCAAATTATTTCACAAATAATTAAAGTAAAAACAAACTTTTGTAGTATATATTATGTTTATTTACATATATTGGATGAGGTTAATTGCTACGGACTTTGGTCAAATTTTACTTAGTAGTGTAATGAATTTCAGATATATGTCACGGTATAAATTTCTAATTTTGTTAAAATAAAGATTAGATGCTAACCTTCTTCATCTTCATCTCCAATGTCAGGAAAGACATTTTCTCCATCAACAACATCAACCGGCTCATTTGCTGTTCCACTTCCACTAGCAATTGTAGCTTTCGCCGTGGCATTTTCTTTCTTTTTACGCTCTTGCATAGCCAAATAAGCAGCCATTGATCCTACTCCTTCATTCGGTGGCAGCTGGATTTTTGCAGCGGGCTCCACAAGAATTGAGTTCCTTGCTTCCTGCTCTGTTGCATCTCTCTGAGTGGCAGTTGCAACATTGGACCGTGAACGAGTTGTTGGTCCACCAAGAAGTTTCGTCTTCAATATTTTTTTACTTCTCTAAAGCGTAAATGTGAATTATGCAATAAAATTAAATTTTGCAGTCATGATGATGATAACCAGAATTATGCAATGAAAATAAATTAAAATGAATGACTAGTTATGATGCACCTTTCTTGATGCTTCTCCAGCATCATCTCCAATTTGTTCATCTGCTCGAGGGTCATATTCAGAGCCTTCATCATGAATCTTTCCTTGTTCTTTTCGTTTACCTTTCTCCACCGCTTTAAAACTTTTAGCTAGTGTAGGCAAACCTAGCATCTTGTACACTTGATTATTCGCAGTGACATTTACAACTCGCTCTCTTTCATAATCTGTTAGAGTAGGTGGGTGAGGTAGTACCTGCAAGTAAAATAGGATGCCACAAATAAATATTTGTACACTGAATATCTATTTAACTGACAAAAAAAAGCTCACAAGTATGCATTCCTACTTCAATTTCGCTTTCGCCAGTATCTTCCTCTCCCATTTCTCCAGATTCTCGTATATCTTCCTTCTCCCCCATGTGTTCCTTCTCTCCCCTATCTCTATTTTCTCCCATGTCTCCATTCTCTCCTATATCTTCATCTGCAGCTGGTGGATTGTATAAATACAATTTCCTCCTAACACTTGCAGCTTTTAGATTCACAGTTGCATAATTTTGTTCATCGTCAACTTGTGCTGGCTTCCGACGACTATTGACCTCTTGGTTATTCAGTCGGGATGACTTCCTAGGACTGTTGACTTGTAGTTCGTTCAGTCGTGCCGACCTCCGAGTACTGTTAATTTGTGGTTGATTCTTAAGGCGTGGTGACTTTCGAGGACTAAGTACAGCAGTTGACTTCTTATTTTTCTGTTGCATGAGTTGGTGAGTGGTCACAAAAATGCGTTTCGGTTGGTTCTTAGCTGCAACAAAAGAGTAATCATAAGAGTGAGAAAATAAAATGCAGTAGGGTCATAACAGTAATCCAAACAAAATGCAGTATGGTCAATTTAAATTACACGAATGCACAGTGCTGTCACTACTCGTTTAATATATGCAATATGATCAATTAAATGCTCTATGATCAATTTAAATGATAATGGGGTTTTTGTATTACTAAATACCTCCACACATAGACAAAATTACACGTGTAATTCATACTGGGAGTTGCAATGTCCGAAACAACTCAACATTCGAGAACAACTATCCAAATCAACGAAAGCATAAAAATCGATAACACAAACCTTGTCCAATCGTAAACTTAACCAGTACCTGCAAATAAATTTGGCCTCGGTCGCATGATCACATGAGGCTGCGTCTGTTTCAGAGGCTTTATTTTATCATCAACCACGTTGTCGATAAAAAAATCCATGTAGTCTCCATCTTTTGATCTATTAACCAATTCTGTCAAGTCTGCATCCTTCTCACATAATTTCAACCGACCCATCTTATTTTTGCTCGTATATATTCCTCCGATTTCAGTGTACCCAAGGTCATCCTTAACATGTTCCAGCAGTACTATGTAAGAGAACTTATCAAGATCAGCATTCATAATTGAAGTCTCTTGTCCTCCAGCATATATACCATTCAGAAATTTCCCCTGGTGGTGAAACCTAAGATGCACATATTTATCTTCCATCCTGTAAAAAATGGAGAAACTTACATTATAATCAGGATATAAAGTAATTATTATATGCAAGTGCATAGAGCATACTAATATGCAAGTACAGAGAGCATAATCAATTATATGCAAGTGCAGAGATCATAATTGTGAATATATTAAGAAGTAAACTAAAATTACCATAATGAAGTACATAATTTAAATGCAAGTGCAGACAACATAATCTTGAATACATTAAGCAATAAACTAAAATCCTAACAAAAAGCACTCTGCATTTAAAATCTTAAACAATATATTAATTATCAGTTTAATTTATATTGCCACTTAAACAAAAAGCATTATATTAAAAAGAAGTCTCAAAAGTCCCTTAAGAAGCAGTACAATAAATAGTAGTCACTTAGTTAAATAATATGCATAAATACTATGAAGCATTTTCTTCCTCTTCGGTAGGAGGAACAGGGATCTGTGTTATTGGGACATCATCTCTACACCATATTTCGTCATTAACTTCATTTCCTCCAGGAGTATCGTTTAAAACCGGATCATTTTGACTTTCTTCATTGGCATCTGCAGTTTCAACCTCACACCAATCCCTTGGCAATTTCTTCATAACGTTATGATATGACTTATCAACAGGATCTTGTACATAGAAGTCTTTTTCTACTTGTGACGCCAAAACATATGGATCCGATTTTTGGTAAAATCTATTCAAATTAACCCGGGTCAGCCCATACAAGTCTTTATCTTCTTGGTACCAACAGCACTTAAATAAAACCACTGTAAAATCCCCCCAATAATCAATTTCTAGTATTTCTTCGATTGCTCCGTAGTAATTGACTTCACCAACCATTGGATTCTGATCTTTCGAACTTGCAAAGCTAGTTGTCAATGCAGTTAAAAATACACCACTATTTTGTGTTGTACACGTAGCATCTCTAAACTTAGTATGGAATCTGTATCCATTAATAACATATCCGGTAAAATATTTAGCTGCTAGATTAGGGCCCATTGCAAGAACTTGTAATTCCTGCGAGACCACTTTCTTTTGTGCGACTTGTTCCTTCAGCCACTTCCAGAACTCATCAGAATGCGTTCTCTCTCTTTTATATCTTTTTGGCATATCATTACCTTCAATAAAGCTCGATGTTCCCTACAATAATGACCTAGTTAATCAAAATAAAAAAGAAAGAACCTAATTCTTCAATACTAACTTATATAAAATTAGAAATTAAAACGTACTCGATCAAACTCTCAATATCCTTGTTACCACAGTTGAACAAAATGTAACGATGACATGCCACCCATTGAGAATCTTTTAAATGGATGGCTTTTCCATCTTTATTTCTTCTTGTACCGATTGGATATTCCATATTTTTTGGACAGAATTCAGGTTTAACAGAATACTTGCTGGTTCTCAAAGCTTCGTCATTACTTAAGAATCTCGAACAGAATGTCAAGCATTCTTCGACAAGATAACCTTCAGCAATTGAAGCCTCCGGTTTACTCTTGTTTCGGACATACGATTTCAACTTACCAAGATAACACTCAATTGGAAACATACACCGGACATGTGCTGGTCCACCATACTCAACTTATTTGCTTAGATGAATTGGCAAATGCACCATTATGTCAAAGAAAGCTTGTGTAAATATCATCTCAAAATTACAGAGAATTTCCACAATTTCCTGTTGCAGGCTCTTGATGTCGCCCAAATTAATAACTTTAGCCCAAAGTCCCATCAAGAATGCACCTAATATGATCATAGGCAATGCAACCTTAGGTTTCAGTGTCCTCTTCACAGCAAACTGCAACAAGTAGTGGAGAATGAAATGTGCATCATGACTCTTATACCCTGTGATTTTCCTCTCCTTCATGTTCACATAACGCTTAATATTAGATGCACACCCGTATGGTGATTTAACATTCTCCAATACTGAGCAGAATACTTCTTTTTCCTTATTCGTCATATCAAATATGGCAGCCCTTATCTCATACTTTTCCCCATCACTTGATAAAATCGGATGTAGGTCCTTCCTGATGCCATTTTCTTGAAGATCAAACCGGGCATTCAAATGGTCTGTCGACATGCCACCAATATTTAGCAAAGTACCAAGTATGTTATTACATAGGTTTTTTTCTATGTGCATAACATCAAGGTTATGTCGACATACATTTTGATTCCAATACGGTAAATCAAAAAAAATTGACTTCTTTTTGAAAGGGGACTTTTGTTTTGGGCCACTGTTCTTCCTGCACTTCTTTTTGCTCTTATTACACCCAAAATGATTCTCAAAACCAGTCAATAATTCTTCAATATCTTCCCCCGACAAAATTGGCGGACTCATTCCCATTTCAATTTCACCATTAAACCTCTTTTTATCAAATCTCCACTTGTGGTTCGGCTCTAAAAATTTCCTATGGTTCATGTAGCACATTTTTCTACTATGTTTCAAGTACACCGAAGAAGTCTCGTAATGACATACGGGACAAGCTAATTTACCCTTTGTGCTCCAACCGGATAACATTGCATATCCCGGAAAGTCGCTAATGGTCCACAAAATACTAGCACGTAAAATAAAATTTTCATTAGCGAAAGCATCATAAGTTTCTATGCCTTTATCCCACAACTCTTTCAACTCGGCTATAAGAGGCTGCATAAATACATCTACGCTGTTCTTTGGAGATTCTGGACCAGAGATTAGTGTTGAGAGTATTAAATTTTCTGGCTTCATGCATAACCAAGGTGGGAGATTGTAGTTTACTAAGACAATTGGCCATGTACTATGAGTTGTACTCATTATACGATATGGACTGAATCCATCAGCTGCTAGACCTAATCTGACATTTCTATTTTCCGACGAAAAATGAGGATATTTGACATCCATTATCTTCCAAGCCTCTGCATCAGCCGGATGCCTAAGTTTACCATCTTTTTTCTGTCCCGATGAATGCCAAGTCATAAGTTCTGAATATTCCTTGCACATAAATAGCCTTTGCAGCCTCGGTTTTAGTGGAAAATAACGCATCACTTTTGCTGGTACTTTGTGCATCAACTTCTCCGGAAAACCGTCATAAGTGTCTTTTTTTCCACTACGGCCCACCTTGAAGCATCACAATTTTTGCAGACATCTTCCTTCTCATTTTCTGCCCAAAACAACATGCAATCGTTTGGACATGCATGTATTTTTTGGTAGTCTAGGCCTAAATCTCTAATGACATTCTTCGCAGCATTAAAAGATAGAGGGATGTGGGCATGTGGAAAAGCCTCTTTAATCAACCCTAATAAATTACTAAATGCAGACTCGGTCATTCCGTGTATGCACTTCAGGGTATAAATCCTAATGAGGAATCTTAGTCGCGAAAAATTTGTACAACCTTGATACAACGGTTGCTTTCCCTCTTCAACAAGGCGATAAAATATTTTAGCTTCCTCATTTGGTTTATCAGAATTCCCATCTTCACAATTCTTCGTACGCTGCAACATCTCAACGAGGTTATCTCCGAAATTATCAACACCGCCATCGCACTCCATATTTTCTTTACTCTTTTCGGAATCTAAGCGTGAAACCTCATAAATCCAGCTCACATACAATGGAGATGGACCATTGTAGATGATATGATCATAAATCACATTCTCACGACGCCATTTGCGATTATTACAATTTTTGCAGGGGCACGTGATTTATTCACCTACAACGAATCTAGAAAATGCACTCCGCAAAAAAGCCCCTACCCCTCTAATATATCCTTCACTGAACTTTGGAAGTTCAATCCAGGCTTCCACCACTACATTTATGAACACAAGAATATTGATTATAATTGAAACAGGGGACCTGACCTATATTAGAGAGACAGGGAGAGGGAGAGAAAAACAGAGGCCGAGAGAGAGTGAAAAACATGAAAACAAATACAAAATTAGACCAAAATCAGACAGATAAATGTAAAAATTGATGCATGTAGAACAAATTAACAATTAAAATTACATTACGAGCTCAAATTAAGAATAATACCTGAATGTGTAAAAGCCCTAATTCACTCCGAAACCCAATTGAAACCACCTGCGAGCTTGAAGAAACCGAGCTTGAAGAGATGAAATCGAGCCTTGAAATCGATCGAAGAAATCGAACTGCGAGCTTGAGTGAGAGAGAGAGTGCGAGCTTGAGAGAGAAACTGCGAGTCTGGGAGCAAAGAAATCGAACGGTTTGGAAGGGTACAATTTTGTGTATTTTTTGGGTTTGACCGAGTTTGGTTTTTGGTTTTTTGTGTTGTCTGTTTTGTGCCACACTTTTCCCAAAAATTTCACGGGGGAAAAGTGAAAAGTTGCCGCCGTTTTCCAAATATTTCGAACCTCCTTCCTCACAACTGATACAAAATTTATCATAATTTAATTTTTAAAATTGTTTAAGGGAATAAAAATTAAAAGTAGTTGTCCCTAAAATATGTTATTATTTATTTTCTGAAAAAAATTTCACTAAAATTTTTTTTATTCACAAATTTCATCAATTTAAAATTTATTAAAAAATATGTTATTTTTATAAAAATATTATACTTCACGCCAATAATTAATTTTGATTTTTTTAATATGAAAATTATTTTTTTCAAAGATTATTCATTTCATGTAAAATAAAAATTTTAAATTTTTCTTATTATATTTTAACAAAATTGACATTATTGATTGTAATCACAAACTATCAGTTTTGAAATTTTAAATAATGTATTTTTCTAATTTTAAATAATTTTACAGTAAATTAAATATTTATTTTAAATTTTTTATTAAAAATATAAAATTATAGCTAAGGCAACACTTTGTAAACATATACAACAACATCAAAAAAGCAATGTTGCAGCAGGTAAAACTTTTAGAGCTACTACAACATTTTTGAGCGCAACATTAACAAAATCCGTTGCCGTAGGCCATCTATGGCGTAGTGATGATAATAAAACTTCTAAGATTTCTGAACAAAAGAACATAATCTCATCCTTAACATTGTCAAGTTCTTCCCAAGGTAATTAAATCCCTAATATGGTGTTTTAACACTATTATGATAGCAATTTCATCAATTAAATCTAACTATGATGAAGTTAACTGATTAGCAATGTTCTACTGAGATTATTACGCCCAGCAAGATGAGCATGATATCTAATAACATGGTTACTATTACTATAACATTAATAACACATCCATACCAAACCCTCATTTGTCATATTCATCAAGAAGTGTTAAAAGTTTAATTATAACCAGGTTTTACTTGATTAATTTAACTCTAGGTGAAGTATTCTACATTACTAATCATCAACAAACGAAACATACAGAGGATAATCGTATACATACCTCCAGAAACGAAGAACACCCCTCAACACCACAAGAAACACAATCCCAGCTCAAGAACAACTTCTAACTTCGAATCAATGAGCTCCACTCAAAGTTACAAGACTCAAAACCAAGTTGGAGAAGGTTAATATCAGTCTAGGGAGGTAGGAGAGGGAATACACGGAGAGAAAAATGGGTTGGAGTTGTGAAGAAATGAAAAAGAGGCCGTGTCTTTAAATAGACTGTATCGCCTTAACATACGGTATCGAATAAATTTAGCATACGTTAACAATGTTACGTACTCTAACCAGTTGGTGTTACGTACGTAATCGACTTACAGGGGCTACTGTCTCGATTTCACAGGCCAATTACGTACACTAAAGAAAAGGGTATTACGTACGCTAAATAGGGTTGACTCTAACTGGCACGACAGCCCAATCACTCTTCACGTGCATGGCAAAGGATATCAGCCTCACATGCAGAAGTGAACTGATGTCTGATTCTCTCTTAACGTACGCAATAGATAACGAATTACGTACGTTAAGGCACAAGCTTAACGTACGTTAATCAAACTATGTAGCGTACGCTACACCAAAAGAATAGGTTCAAAAATGCAACTCCCCAATTAACATCGAACCAACAAACATAAGGCGAATAACAACGATAACTAACTCAATTCCGTAACATCTCGATAATACTCATATAATAAATGCAACATGATTCAACGATAGTCAAATTATCTGAACAAAACAATAGTAAGGATGAAGAATTACAGTCGGGTATTACATACCCCCCCTTAAACGGAGTTTCATCCTCGAAACTAAGGGGCAATTAATTTGGGATATCTCACTCGCATGCTATCCTCGATTTCCCACGTAGCCTTCTAAACTCCGTATCGTGACCACTGAACCATCAGTAGGGGAATAGTCTTGTTCCGCAACTGCTTGATCCTCCTCTCGAGTATCTGTACAGGACGTTCCTCGTACGAATGATCCTCCGCTATTTCAATCTCTTCGAACTGAAGTACATGGCTCGGATCAGCAACATAATTACTCAACTGGGAGACATGAAACATGTTGTGAATCCGACTCAAAGCTGGTGGCAAAGCCAGTCGATAGGCCAGATCACCCACACGCTCTAAAATCTCAAACGGCCCAATATACTTTGGGCTCATCTTGCCTCTCTTCCCAAAACGAAAAACACCTCGAGTAGGAGACACCTTCATTAGCACATGGTCACCAACCTCGAACTCAAGCGGTCGTCGACGGTGGTCTGCATAGGACTTCTGTCGACATTGAGCCATTAACAAATGACTCCTAATCAGATCAATCTTCTCATGGGCTGCTAACAACATATCGGGTTCCGTACCCAGAGATTCTGACAGTTCGTCCCAACACAAAGGGGACCTACAGCGACGGCCATACAATGCCTCATATGGATCCATATGAATCGAAGCATGCCAACTATTATTATAAGTGAACTCCACCAAAGGTAGATGGGTTTCCCAATCGTCCTTCAAATCAAGAGCACATGACCTCAACATGTCCTTTAGGGTTTGGATAGTTCTCTCAGACTGACCATCGGTCTGCGGATGAAAAGCCGTACTAAAATTCAATTGCATGCCCATCGCACGATGAACTGCCTTCCAGAAGTGTGACACAAATCGCCCGTCACGATCCGATACAATACTCTTGGGGGTACCATGCAATCTTACAATCTCTTTAATAAATAGCTGGGCCAATCTCTCGGGACCCCACATGTCTTTAATCTCCAAAAATTGGGCTGATTTGGTTAGATGGTCCACAATCACCCAAATCGTATTCATCCCTCGACGACTCATCAGCAAGCTAGTGATAAAATCCATCGATATGTACACCCATTTCCACTCGGGAATCGGGAGTGGTTTCAACATTCTTGTGGGTTGTTGGTGCTCAATCTTAACCTGCTGACAGGTTACACATCTCGAAATGAATTCGGCAACCACACGTTTCATATTCCCTCACCAATAATATTAATTCAAATCCTTATACATCTTACTAGACCCCGAGTGAATAAAGTACAGGGTAACATGGGCCTCTCTCATGATAGAGTTCCTCAGCTCCTCGTCTGCTGGTACACACGCTCGATTCCTGAAGCGTATCAACCCGTCCTCGTGGATCACAAATCCAGGGGCTTTCCCTTGAGTTACTTCCTCCCGAACTCGAGATATGAATGGGTACGTAATCTGCTTCGATATGATTATATCATCAAGAGACGAAGAAATCTCAAGTGTGCAAAGTTGTCCCTGAACATGCTGTAACCAAAATTCAATCTCTGGCCTCATAAGATCCAACTGCAATTCTCTCTGAGCTGTCAAGCGGCTAAGCATCTGCTCCTGCACTATCTTACGGCTCAAGGCATTGGCAACCACATTTGCCTTGCCTGGATGATAAAGGATCTTGATATTATAATCTTTGATTAATTCTAGCCACCCTCTCTTTCTCATGTTCAACTCCTTTTGAGTAAAAATGTACTTCAGGCTCTTGTGATCAGTAAAGATCTGGCAGGTAACTCCATACAGATAGTGACTCCAGATTTTCAAAGCAAACACCACGGCTGCTAACTCCAAGTCATGGGTCGGATAGTTAACCCCATAGGGTCGTAATTATCTCGATGCATAGGCAATCACTTTCCCTTCCTGCATCAGTACACATCCAATGCCCTGTCTCGACGCGTCACTATACACCATGAATCCTTCCGTCCCTTTGGTAGAACCAAGACAGGTGCTGAAATCAATCGACTCTTTAGCTCATCAAAACTTTTCTGACATGCTTCTGACCACAAATACTTCTTATCCTTTCTCAGTTGGTTAGTCATCGGTTGCGCAATTATGGAAAATCCTTCCACGAACCATCAGTAGTAACCTGCTAAGCCGAGGAAACTACGAACTTCCTTCACGTTCTTCAGAGGTAGCCAATCTCGAATGGCTTCTGTCTTCTGTGGGTCCACTCTCACCCCTTTGGCTGATATCACATGCCCAAGAAAGATAACCTCAGTCATCCAGAACTCACATTTAGAAAACTTCCCATAAAGCTGTTCCCGCCTCAACGCATCGATAACTTGGTGGAGATGACATTCATGCTCTTCGTGGTCACGAGAGTAAATCAGAATGTCGTCAATAAAAACGAATACAAAATGGTCTAGATAGTTAATAAAAACCCGATTCATCAACTCTATGAATACATATGGTGCATTTGTTAATCCAAATGGCATCACCACGAACTCATAATGCCCATAGCGAGTACGGAAGGCTGTCTTTGAAATGTCAGACTCTTGAATCCTCAACTGATGATAACCGGACCTCAAGTCGATCTTATAAAACACAGAAGCTCCCTGAAGTTGGTCCAATAAATCATTAATACGAGGCAACGGATATTTGTTCTTGATGGTTACCCTATTCAGCTCACGGTAATCAATACATAATCACAGCGATCCGTCTTTCTTCCATACAAATAACACTCGTGCTCCCCAAGGGGACGCACTAGGTCGAATATAGCCCTTTTCAGTCAACTCCTCAAGCTGGTTCTTCAACTCCTGCATCTCAGTCGGAGCCATACGATATGGTGCTTTTGAAAGCGGGGACGTACCTGGCTGTAATTCAATAATAAAGTCCACCTCACGATGTGGAGGTAAGCCTGGCAACTCGTCTGGAAATATGTCTGGGTAGTCTTGGACTACCGAAATATCGGCCAATTCAACTGGTCGATCTGCTGTTTTGGTCATGTAGCATCAATAACCAATACACCCTTGATTAAGCAATTTCACTGCTTTCATAGCGCTGATGGCTCTCCCGGAACGGCTGGGATTATCACCTAGAAATATACACTCGAAACCATCATCAGAAGTGACGGTTACCATCTGCTTGCGGACACTAAGTATGGAATCATGACGGTCCATCCAATCGATGCCCAAGATTATATCATCCTTAGGTAAATCGACTACAATCAGATTTGACAACCACTCACGGTCGTTCATACGAATCGGACAGTCCTGGACTTCACGATTTCCAATAATTCTTCTAACATCGGGTAGACCAATCACATAGGGCTCACAATTGATAACATTGGCTAGAGGCAAACAACTTAAATAAGAAGTAGATATAAAGGAGTGTGAAGCACCGGTATCAAAAAGAACACACACCGGTTGAGAGTGGATCTCGATAATACCTGCAATCATGCTGGCCTCGGGATCGTCAGCTTTCTTCATCTCGTAAATTATGGGTTTTGCAGCTCTGGCACCATGTGTACCACTTTGATTCCCACGACCCATTCCCCTATTTGCCGCGGTAGTCTGATAAGAAGCAGACCGAGGCACACGGTCCTCGACAGAAGACTGAACTGGAGCATGAGACGCTACTGGTTCACGTCTGGGTCCATTCCTGCAAAAACGAGTATGATGCTCATTCTTCCTACAAGTAGGCATGCAACGGACAACTTCGGGCATTTGGAGCTGACGTGCCCCTGGTCTCCACAGTTATAGCACACAACATATGAGGGGACCGCTCGAGAGTGCGATCCGGCTGGCTTCGACGCCATGGGTGGTCGATCAGAAGGGTTTGGCAATGACTGGGGCTTCCTGAATCTCCCCCGGTTACTCTCAGTCTGGTTCTAGTTTCGAGATCTTTTGTTGTTGGGTTGTGGTTGCTTCTTAGAAATCTCCTTCGCGGTGATTTCGTATTCCAGAGCTTTCTCGATGAACTCCGGCAGGGTCGTACAGTGGTGATTCAACAGCTGCATTCTCATTCTGGGTTTAAGCCTCTTCAGAAAATATTTTATCTTATCAGCCTCCGTTCGGACAATCGATGAGACAAAAGGAAGAAGTGCCTGAAATTTCTCAGCAACAGATAGTACATCATCGTCTTGACGGAGTGCAGGTTCTGATTCGGAGCTTGGCCTCGCGGAGTGGCCCTGGATAGTAACGGTCTAGCATGAGGTTTTTAAATTCCTCCCAAGTGTATACTCCATCAACTGGCCTCACTGAAAGCGACCAGGTGTGGGCGCCCTTGCTATGATAATACGCTGCTATGGAGACGCGATGCTCTTCGAGACAGTCCACCATCTCGAATAGTTTCTCAAAGTGTTCAATCCAGTGCACAATGTCAGCAGGCTCAGAGGAGCCCTCAAAGTTCAGAGGTCGCGGGCGAGAGATGTCGCTGATGATCCGACTCACTGGTCCGCCAAGCACAGGAGGTGGAGGATGAGGCCCCTGTTGCTGGCCAGTAGTGGCCATCTTCATAGCTTCCATTAATTGACCCATCTGGGTCATATGAGCCATCATGCCCTGCATCACAATGTAATGATCGACACGCGCATTGTCACGCCCACTGTGGTGCAATTGGTCCCTAGAAGGCGAACCACTGTCTGCGGAACTATGCTCCGCATTCGTGCGTCTGTTGGTTCATGGTATCGGGATTCGGCCCCTTCCACAGCCTCGTCCCCCTCTGCCACGGCCTCTCATATTTCTTTCCATACTGGAAGAATCAATCATAATGATAATCATAAGTACAGTTCAAGATACTAATCACAATTCATGCTAAGTTAATAGCAACAAGGAATCAAATATTTGAGAAAACAGTCCACAATGAATTAGAGACACCACGAGTGTCACATAGAATATTACATCGACGTCGAGTCGAACAATTTCAATTATATAATTAATCCAGCATTTTCCTCAAATTATCAATCAGATAGATCCTGCAATAGATCCTCGAAATAACAAGATCAACAAAGAGATCCATTCCAATATCAATATCATGCCAATAATTAAATCATGGCTCGTAAAGTACATACCGTATTTGGCTTGTAGGGTCAGGCGCTTGCACAGGTCACACGTGACACGAAGGTCTTTGGATACTAGTTCATTCTACAACGACTCATAAAGAGAAAACAACACGCTCTGATATCATCTTCTGTAATGCCCCAAAAGGTGGCTATTACAGTGTCGTGGACCCCACAATGGGACCCACCAGGCGATATCAAAATACAGATTAAATAAGTATTATTTTGTGATACCGAACCACAATAAATAGTCATTACTCCGATTAGGAGTTTATTAATAGTATGGCCAACGGCCTTTTGATACACAGGATCCGAAATACGAGTACAAACCATATGGAGATGGAATATACTTCAAATAAAACCAGACAATAATGTAAATAAAGCGGAATTAAAGTATCATTACACGGTTTGAACAATAACCGGACAAAAAGACATGGGGGCCCCGAACTAGTATCCCTCGAACCCTTCGCCTTCACCGTGCTCTTCCCGTGCCTTGCCTTTGCCTCGACCTAAAATACAACACAAGTATTTTGCCCAAAGCACAGGGTCAGATATACATCATAAATGATTCTCCTGACATTATACAATCCACATATATTAGATCTCAAGGAAAACATCCCGACTATTGAACATACCCCTCGGTCGTATGAACAATCAATCCCCAAAATCATCGAAAATATCCAATCATACATGGACTATGAACGATTAAACAATATGGCTCAAGATGGACATCACAGTACGCCCGACCCGGAAATGTGTACGTGTACATGTCCACCCCGTATACAGAATCCAGAATATACGTGTGACAATGTACCTAATTAGCCTCACGAACTACATCTCGTGTGCAAAGTCCAATACGGAAAACATCCACGTATGACTATATCAGTGCCCGGCTAAAAATCCTACACAATAACTAATCGGCACGGAGATATGATTCCAGATATGTCACGATACAACATGACAACGAATTCAACAAATCACATATCCGATTAAGGATCAAGAAAAACTCACCGAAGTGACAGCGAGGACCAACGAGATCAACGATTCAAAGTGACATACTTGGGAATGCAATCCCATGATGAAAAACGGAATAACGTCAAGGACAATATCAAATTACGAGCCACAATTCATAAACATTTCATATACATGAAACGCATAAACATCACAAGAATATAATCATCATTGTAACCAAGCAAGATAACTTGCCTCAACTCCGTAGGCAAAAGATAGTCCTTCTCCAAATGATCGAACGGATGGTAACCTCAGTTAAACACTCAATCGAACAAGCAACCTTGAATGAAACGTAATTCATTCAGTAACATATTCACATAATATTAATATCAATTCGTAGGAAACGACGCCCGCAACCTACTCGAATAATTCATTCCATCCTAACGAATATTCTATTGATTATTAGAAGGGTTCCAATACATATAGTTCATCTTCCATAATGGGATTACTATATCAGCAATGTCCTTGAATACTCTTGTCATTTCTATGAACAAAACATCTTCAATTCACCAATAAAATCGGTTTAATCAAGTCCTTATGTTCTACAACATCTACTACTATACAAGGATAATCATAACGAATTCGATACTCAAATTATTATGACTTTATCGTTCATAATCAGAATTACCTTCTTAAGAACACTATCTATTTTAACATGATGATCAACTATGTTCTTAAGTTATCAACACATTAGATTACTAAAAGGTTATTGTTGTATTCATAAATATCCTTATCATTTCTCAAAGTCTCGATAAGCTGAACCATAATGATAATAAAACTTCTAAGATTTCTGAACAAAAGAACATAATCTCATCCTTAACATTGTCAAGTTCTTCCCAAGGTAATTAAATCCCTATTATGGTGTTTTAACACTATTATGATAGCAATTTCATCAATTAAATCTAACTATGATGAAGTTAACTGATTATCAATGTTCTACTGAGATTATTACGCCCAGCAAGATGAGCATGATATCTAAAAACATGGTTACTATTACTATAACATTAAGAACACATCCATACCAAACCCCCATTTATCATATTCATCTAGAAGTGTTAAAATTTTAATTATAACCAGGTTTTACTTGATTAATTTATGTTAGGCGTATTTTTATGCGCTTATTTATCATTATTTTTAACCATTTGAAGTCTAAATCTGCTTAAATGAGCTTTTAATGCACTATTCTTATATGTTTTGTAGGAAATTAGAGTCTGGAAGCTCGAACGGCAAAAAACGGGCCGAAACGACAATTTTTGGCCTGGGGCCGCGGCACGAACCAAATGAGCCGCGGCACACGAAGGTGACTAGCAAGCACCGAGCACGCTGTACCGGGGGCCGCGGCACGTTGAAGCTGAGCCGCGGCCCATGAAGGAAAATAGGCGCCCAGGCATCCTGCACTGAACGTTGGGGCCGCGGCACATAATTACTGAGCCGCGGCCCGCGGGGCGGTTTTGATGTATTTGCCGCGTTTCTGGGCCGTTTTTGGAGCTGTTCTCGACCTAATTACGGGACACGCTTTGGGAGACGAAGGATAATTATAAATAGGGATTTAAGGTCTGAAGATCAAGCATCGAGGAATCGAGGAATCATCGCGGATCATCGAGAAGAAGCAGAAAACACGAAGGAGCAAAGAGCGGAAGCTAGAGAACGGAGGAATCCAAGTTCTTCGTCTGCGTTTGATTTCTATGCTTTCTTTAATTCTTTGTGTATTTTTATTTTCTAGCATGTCAGGCTAGAACCCTATTCTAGGATTTTGATGAAACTGAGGTTTTGACAAATTAACTTTTGATTATGATTTATTAAAATATAATTCCCCTTTCTTATTGAGTTTTCCCCAATTATTATTTATGCTTTCAATTGTGTGTCCTATAATTGAATTGTTTTCATTACGCAACTCGAATCAGGAGAGGAGAGTTGGAAGGAAAAATTGGTGAGAACCGTTTTATCTTGTGAGATAGGAATATACTCATAGGAATTACGTGGCCTTTCTGGAGATTTCGTACTTTTTGCCTATTTTCGAATTAATTCACCTAGGAATAGAGTGTGTTATTCGCCTTAGAAAATTCTATTGACCTCGGGAGAGGCGGTAGAGTATTTTAGCAATGTTCGCCTTCAATAAATTGGAAATTCATTAAATTCATATAATCAAGAGTAATTCGGATAAACCGAGGTGGATTCACAATCCTAGATTAATTCCTTATTTGAGTTTCTTTCTTCGAACAATCGTTTTCATTATTTATTCTTGTATTAATTTTCTTTAATTATTCTTGCACCTCCAATTTCAATCGTTCAGATAAAATTAGAATACTCATAAATCGGTAGTTAGTAAGTCAGTCCTCATGGGAACTATATCTTACTCATCTCTTTATTACTTGTTTACGACAACGTGCACTTGTGTTCACCGAAATTCGCAACAAGTTTTTGGCGCCGTTGCCGGGGATTGATTATTTTACTAATATCGATTTCAGTATTTCTAGTCTTAGTTTGAACATTTTTTTTATTTTTGTGTAATTCTTATTATTTGTTTTCCTTTCAGGAATTTCTGATTAGTGCATGAGAAAATTCGGTAACGAAGGCCTACTACCTTTGGATACTGAACTCAAGCGCACTCTTCAGAAAAACAAGAAGGAAAAGCGTGAGCTACCGACTAAAGACACCATGGCTGAGAACACGGAAAATCATGGAGGAGAAAATCCTATGCAGCAAGTTCAACCGGCATTGGCACTCCGTGATTATGCTATGCCACAAATCAATGCTAACTTTTCGGGGATTCGGCGTCCAACCATCCAAGCAAACAACTTCGAGATCAAGCCGGCTATTATTCAGATGGTACAAGCAAGCTAATTTTGTGGACTGGCAAACGATGACCCCAACGCGCATATCGCTTCATTTCTCGAGATATATGACACCTTCAAGAATAACGGTGTTACCGATGATGCTATTCGTCTGCGGCTTTTCCCTTTCTCTTTGAGGGACAAAGCCAAATTTTGGTTGAATTCATTACCGCCGGGCTCTATCACGACTTTGGCGGAATTAGCACAAGCCTTTCTGGCTAAGTTCTTTCCACCATCGAAGACGGCGAGACTACGGAACGAGATAACCACCTTCGGGCAATTTGATATGGAGTCGCTTCACAAAGCTTGGGAGCGATACAAGGATTTATTACGGAGATGCACACACCATGGCTTACCGGATTGGCTACAAATCCAAACCTTTTATAACGGATTGAGTGCTTCTACACGCACTCTTGTTGATGCAGCCGCTGGAGGAGCGTTGATTGGAAAAACGATGGCCGAAGCCCATTCTCTATTGGAGGCGATGGCTGCGAATGCTTATCAGTGGCCTTCCGAACGAGTGATCCCGAAGCGAGTAATGGAAATCTCCAATAATGATCCAATATCTACACTATCAGCACAAGTCGCAGCACTGACTCATTAACTTCAAGCTTTTTCACATGCTCCTACCACCATTACCACAGAATCATGTAATTGGTGTAACGGGTCTCATCCTAGCGCAGAGTGCCAAGTCGGAAATCCTTTCGAGCAACATCCGATGGAACAAGCTCAGTTTGTGGGGAACGGGAATCGGCAGAACAATCCGTATTCCAACACATTTAATCCAGGGTGGAGAAATCACCCAAACTTTTCGTGGAAAAATGGACAAACCTCAAACCAACCTCAGTTTTCCCAATACCAACAGCAACCTCCTCCCGCTCCAAAAATCTCTCTAGAGGAGGCAATGGCGAAATTAGCAGCAAATACGAGTCAGTTCATTACCCGTACGGAAGCAACCTTGCAAAACCATTCAGCCTCTATTCGCAACTTAGAAGTGCAGTTGGGGCAAATAGCAAATGTGTTAATAGCCCGCCCTGAGGGTACCTTGCCAAGTACAACCGAGATGAACCCCAGAGAGAGTATTAATGCCATTGGTTTGAGATGTGGGAAGGAATTGTGTGAACAGCCCAGGCAGAACAAAAAGAGAGGTGATGATGAGGAGAAGAAAAATGTGGCGATTGAGGAATCACAAAATTCTAGACCCTCGAAACTGTTTCCTGACAATCCGAAGGCATATGTGCCACCCGTCCCGTTTCCGCAGCGATTGCAAAAGCAAAAATTGGACAAGCAATTCTCCAAGTTTCTTGACGTTTTCAAGAAACTACCTATAAATATTCCATTTGCTGATGCCTTGGAACAAATGCCGAGCTATGTGAAGTTCATGAAAGAGATCTTATCAAATAAAAGGAAACTCGAAGAATATGAGACAGTGGCATTGACGGAAGAGTGCATCGCCATCTTGCAGAAAAAGCTCCCGCCAAAATTGAAGGATCGAGGAAGTTTCAATATATCATGCACTATAGGAAATCTGTCTTTTGATAGAGCGTTGTGTGATCTCGGCGCCAGCATTAATCTTATGCCCTTTTCCATATTTAAGAATCTAGGCATTGGGGAAGCCAAGCCGACGACAATCTCACTCCAATTAGCTGACCGATCTATCAAGTACCCGAGGGGGGTAATAGAAGATGTTTTAGTCAAGGTAGATAAATTCATCTTTCCCGCTGATTTCATTGTGCTCGATATGGAGGAGGACCAAGACATCCCAATTATTTTGGGAATACCATCCTTAGCTACCGGCCGAACTCTCATTGATGTGGAAAAAGGGAAACTCACTATGCGGGTTCAAGATGAGCAAGTCACTTTTCAAGTGTTTCAATCCTTTCCGTGTCCAAGTAGTGTCGAGAAGAGTTCACAAATTGAAAGTGTAGATATCTTTGCGAAAGACGCACACCGGGAGAGTTGTCGGTCGAAGTGTTCAGAATACATTTCAGCTGCTCCGACGTCTAATAAAAATGAAGAGGGAATCATATATCTTAAGCAGTTAAATATGTCGTCTTCAACATCCATTCATCCACCATCAAAAAAATCTCAGGTGGTCATAAGTTCGCCCGTGGAATTGAACACTAAGCCAGAAGTCAAACGAGTGCCACGTCATTTGCAAAATGGGTGTTTTGGGAGGCTACTACTGTTAAAGCCGTTTCGAAAAGAACATTGGATTTCCGAACCAAAAGTCGAACGGTTGAAAACTAACGGTCAAAAATTTAAATTACGTAATAACGATTCGATGGACTGTGCGGAGTCCAAATGGTCTTTGCAGAATGCAAACTGATTTTCAAAAAGTCCGGCTGAAGACTATAAACTTAGCACTTCTTGGGAGGCAACCCGAGTATTAGTTGTAGAATTTTGTTTTTCAGTATTTTCTTGCATTTTAGGAGTCTTTATTTTTCGTCATTTGTGCTTTGATATGCTTATCCCTCACGTTCTTGATGTGTTCCTTTGAAAATTCTGTGCAGAAATCACTCTAGGGGAAGAATTCAGCAATGGGCCGCGGCACAAGGATAGTGAGCCGTGGCACACACAAGTTGACACAAAAAGGCCAAACGAACTGTACTCTGTGCCGCGGCACGACCTTACTGAGTCGCGGCACACCCAGTCCCTGAGCCGCGGCACACCAAATACACCAGATATGCCCAGGAAGCTGTACTACGTGCCGCGACACGGACCAGATGAGCCGCGACACACTTACCAAATGAGCCGCGGCACCCGTACGCTGAGCGCGGCACACAGCGATAGAACAAAGAAGCCCGGGCAGGCTGTACTCTGGGCCGCGGTTCACTTAAGTTGTGCCGCGGCCCCTGTTCGGAAGTTCATAAGCCCAGGTACCCTTCATATACTCGATCGGCCGGTACACACCAGGTAAGTTCCCTTCCTTTCTTCGCACAGCCCTCGGCCGAACCCCTTCTCAACTCTTCTTCTTCTTGCATACTTCAATCCAAGCAAGGTAATTCTCAATCTCTTAATCCTAGTTGATACATGATTTGAAAAGTAATGTATTGTTATTCATTCGATGATGAATATGTTGTTAGTTTTTCAAAGTTCTATCAAGATTGAGTTGGGAATATGAAATTATTGATTGATTTCGATGGTATTTGTTGATTATCTGTGGATTGTTAATGTTGTTTATCGTTTATCATGAATATCGATTTATGTTGTTATTTTTGGGGATTGGACTTGGCCATTATAATTCTTGTTCTTCATTTAAACCAATACATGTTAAGTGTTTGATAAAATGCATCAATGAAAATTTTGAGCAAAACGTTTTCAAATTATATGCAACGAATTGGAATATCGAATTACAATGTACCCCAGCCCTTACTTCATGTTTAAACTTGAAAGCTCAACCTTATTTTCCTCTTACAATGGTGCAAGACTCTTTATTCACGTTTAGCGTATCTTAAGTCGAAAGTGGTCTGGTTTTCCTTAAAGGTTGTGTAATCTCCGGTGTTTATCTTTTTAGGAACCTCGCCATGGCCATAAAAAGAAAGATTAGCGTGAGGTCTAGGACACAATTGTCCCCCACACGAGGGGAGACATCACAGAGCCGAGCCGAGTTAGAGTCTCATCAATTCTCCGATCCGAAAATTCACAAAATATTCAATGAGAAAATCCGGCCTCGACTATTAATCCCGGAGCGGGGATTCACTCCCGCCCCCCAGGACGGTGAGCTTCTGACTATGATAGACGCGATGGGATGGGCTCGTTTCATTGCGCCTCCCGAGCCAGCTGTGATCTCTATCGTCCAGGAGTTTTACGCTAGCGCTCTACTGCGTCATATTCGGGCGGGGCAGATGATTGGGCCATCAGATACTCGGACTCAGGTTGTCGTCCGAGGCCACACTGTGGATTTTTCGGTGACCGCCATTCGGAGACTTTACGAGCTGCCAGTGGTGGACGAGACGACATTTACGCAGAGTATGAGTAGCCTCACAAGGGAGGCTCTGCTTGAGGCACTCACACAGCCCGGTTCCGTCTGGGAGACTCGTGCCGCGGGTTCTTCCGCCTTCTATTTGAAGAGCTCGCACCTCAGTCGGCTCGGGAGGGCCTGGTTATACTTCCTCTGCGCACGAGTTGATCCTACCTGGCAGATTCTCTCAGTCTTACTCTCTCGTGCCCGACTGCTATATGTTATCACTTCCGGGCTCAGATTCGATGTGGCCCCTCATCTGGTCCGATCTATCATTCAGTGCATTCAAGGAGGGGCCAAGATGGGGCTGAAGCACCCCTCTTTCATTTGCGCTTCTATGCCGCCAGTCGGGCATGACTTGGTCGGATGATGAGCCGGCGGTAGCACCCCAGGGTCCGATAGATCATCGCATCATCTCTCATTTTGACCAGTGGGGTGGAGCGCCGGCACATGCTCGGGGACGAGGATTTCTTCTTCATGAGGCACATGAGCAGTCCCCCGAGCCTCTTCTTCTGACGCATGAGCAGGCGGAGTCCAGCCCGCCGCCTGAGAGAGAGCACCTTCAGGCGATGTTCGACGGCCTGAGAAAGGAGATGAGGAGAGAGAGAGAGCCACCTAGCTGCCCTGAGAGAGGAGATGCGGACGGAGAGAGAGATCATTCTCACAGCTGTTCGGGAGGAGATGAGAGAGCAGGCCCGCCGGGCCAACCGATGCGAGGAGAGGCGCTTGGCGGCGAGGGATGCTTACCATCAGGAGTATCTTTCTGCGTGGACGAGCCATATACTGCACCCAGACGGGCCCTTCATCCCACCAGTCAGGCCATCCACACCACCTTCCTCGCCGGACGAGGCCGGCACCAGTTCATGAGCGGACATTAGGGGAGTACTTGACCTTTTCTCTTATTGCATATTTCTATCTATGTCCATTGAGGTCAATGTACGTCCTAAGTTTGGGGGGGTTTACTTTCAGCTGCTTTCTACTTATTCGTTTGCATCTTTTCGTTATTTTTCGTTATTTTTTACGCTAGCCTTGCTTGTCTTGTTTTTATTTGCATTCGTGAATTTTTTGTGCTTCTTTGTGTAAAACTGATGTTATGATACTGATTTCTCTTTGAAGAAACGGTTGAATTTTGGTCGAGTTTGCAGTCAGTGATATCTGTTTTCTCTGAGTATTCATTTAGGTCTATATTTTTCGTTTTTGTAGAAATCTTAGCAGATAAGAAAGGAGACATACGTGTTTTCAAATCGCCGTCTATACGTTTGGTTACACTTTTCGCGTAGCTAGTTGTCCAATAACATGAGTCCTGTTGGCACTTAAATTGAGTTTAGAGTCGCACAGTTTTTCCCAAAAAGTCGAGATATTATACATATTCTATGATGGGAAGATTAGTAACCGGGGGTATTCACATGACCCGTTGTTTACTCTCGCGTAAAACGACAACCCTGAATAGATTAATGGTTTAGAAATAGCGCATTACCGATGATGGGAAGCCTAGTAACCGGGGGTATTCACGTGACCCGTTGTTTACTCTCGCGTAAAACAGCAACCTTGACGTGCGGGAATTGCTATTCAAGTTTTTTCTCCGCTGTAGAGGGGGACTTAGTAACTAGAAGCATCCATGTGCCCCATGAGTGCCTTTTATGTCAAACGGTTCCCCAATACATGAGAATGGAAATCCACCCTAGGATTATCCCGATGAAACATCCCGAGATCCGAACCTAGTGGTTAACTCGAACCTTTATTATGATCATACATAAGGGAATGCTGTCCGAGGAGTAATTTTGATGATGAAACTCTTAAATTTTGCCACTAGACTGTGGGACTGGGCGAGTTGGATTGTTTACTCTAACCCTTCGTATTGGCGGTCGGTTAAATTCATGCTTGTTAATCTTTGAGCTTGATTTTCCTCATGAACGATCGATTAGCACATAAAATGGTTACTTTGTGGAATTAGTGTCCTTGATGTGACTCACTATTACGATACTCGTATTATTCTTTGAGATTTTCAGGGTAGTATTGATTAAGTTGAGCACTATAGATTTGCACGATCATTCACGATACTTTTTTTTATTTGAAATTGAATCTTTTTTGCTTGAGGGCAAGCAAAGGCTCGAGTTTGGGGGTATTTGTTAGGCGTATTTTTATGCGCTTATTTATCATTATTTTTATCCATTTGAAATCTAAATATGCTTAAATGAGCTTTTAATGAATTATTCTTATATGTTTTGTAGGAAATTGGATTCCGGAAGCTCGAACGGCGAAAAACGGGCCGAAACGATAATTTTTGGCATGGGGCCGCGGCACGAACCAAATGAGCCGCGGCACACGAAGGTGACTAGCAAGCACCGAGCACGCTGTACCGGGGGCCGCGACACGTTGAAACTGAGCCGCAACCCACGAAGGAAAATAGGCGCCCAGGCATCCTGTGCTGAACGTTGGGGCCGCGGCACATAATTACTGAGCCGCGGCCCGCAGGGCGGTTTTGATGTATTTGCCGCGTTTCTGGGCCGTTTTTGGAGCTGTTCTCGACCTAATTACCGGACGCGCTTTGGGATACGAAGGATAGTTATAAATAGGGATTTAAGGTCTGAAGATCAAGCATTGAGGAATCGAGGAATCATCGCGGATCATCGAAAAGAAGCAGAAAACACCAAGGAGCAAAGAGCGGAAGCTAGAGAACGGAGGAATCCAAGTTCTTCGTCTCAATTTGATTTCTATGCTTTCTTTAATTCTATATGTATTTTTATTTTCTAGCATGTCAGGCTCCTATTCTAGGATTTTGATGAAACTGAGGTTTTGACGAATTAACTTTTGATTATGATTTATTAAAATATAATTTCCCTTTCTTATTAAGTTTTCCCCAATTATTCTTAATGCTTTCAATTGTGTGGCCTATAATTGAATTGTTTTGATTACGCAACTCGAATCCGGAGAGGAGAGTTGGTAGGAAAAATTGGTGAGAACCGTTTTATCTTGTGAGATAGGAATATACTCATAGGAATTACGTGGCCTTTCTGGAGATTTCGTACTTTTTGCCTATTGTCGAATTAATTCACCTAGGAATAGAGTGTGTTATTCGCCTTAGAAAATTCTATTGACCTCGGGAGAGGCGGTAGAGTATTTTAGCAATCTCCGCCTTCAATAAATTGGGAATTCATAAAATTCACATAATCAAGAGTAATTCGGATAAACCGAGGTGGATTCACAATCCTAGATTAATTCCTTATTTGAGTTTATTTCTTCGAACAATCGTTTTCATTATTTATTCTTGTATTAATTTTCTTTAATTATTCTTGCACCTCCAATTTCAATCGTTCAGATAAAATTAGAATACTCATAAATCGGTAGTTAGTAAGTCAGTCCTCGTGGGAACGATATCTTACTCATCTCTTTATTACTTGTTTACGACAACGTGCACTTGCCTTCACCAAAATTCGCAACAATTTAACTTTAGGTGAAGTACTCTACATTACTAATCATCAACAAACGAAAAATACAGAGGATAATCATATACATACCTCCAGAAACGAAGAACAACCCTCAACACTACAAGAAACACACTCCTAGCTCAAGAACAACTTCTAACTTCGAATCAATGAGCTCCACTCCAAGTTACAAGACTCAAAACCAAGTTGGAGAAGGTTAATATCGGTCTAGGGAGGCAGGAGAGGGAATATACGGAGAGAAAAATGGGTTGGAGTTGTGAAGAAATGAAAAACAGGTTGTGTCTTTAAATAGACTGTACAGCCTTAACGTACGCTATCGAACAAATTTAGCGTATGTTAACACTGTTACGTATGCTAACAAGTTGGTGTTACGTACGTAATCCACTTACAAGGGCTACTGTCTCGATTTCACAGGACAATTACGTACGTTAAAGAAAAGGGTATTACGTACGCTAAATAGGGTTAACTCTGACTGGCATGACAACCCAATCACTCTTCACGTGCATGGCAAAGGATATCAGCCTCACGTGCAAAAGTCAACTGATGTCTGATTCTCTCTTAACGTATGCAACAGATAACGAATTACGTACGTTAAGGCACAAGCTTAACATACGTTAATCAAATTATGTAGCGTAGAACATGTTCAAAAATGCAACTCCCCAATTAACATCGAACCAACAAACATAAGGCGAATAACAACGATAACTAACTCAATTTCATAACATCTTGATATTAGTCATATAATAAATGCAACATGATTCAACGATAGTCAAATTATCTGAACAAAACAATAGTAAGGATGAAAAATTACAGTCGAGTATTACACTTATCTCCGACACCATATTCTGTAACACCCCCGATATATTCAGGAATATTACAGCACCGTAAATCCTTTACGTAAGAATTTACAAGGCTGAGGAAATGAAATGGCAATAACAAATACTATCAAACAACGGCAGCGGAAATAAAATATAACACGAGTCTGAAAACAGTACTGAAAGACAACGTCAAATGGTGAACATTAATACATGACCAAATCCAACATCACAAACGACAACGTACTCGAGTACGTTATTAAAACGACACAAACATATGACAAATTAATCAGTCCGTAACATCACTTTGCACCCTCGTCATCATGCAGCTCTAGTGGTTGTTTTTCCGCTCTCCTGAATCCTGAAGGGTTAGCACAACGATGCTAGTACAAGCACACCCGAAGGGGTTAGCACAATGATGCTAGTACAATCACGACAATTATACAACAATAATTTATTCAACGATCCCTGACTAATAACATCAATAATATCAACAATAATAACGAGAAGTCTCTCCGAAGGGAAACAGTAATAATGTACAACATATCATATCAATCTCAACATACTCATGGTATTCCAACGATCCAGCGCACACAGCTATAGATTCCCATGATGATCCCGTCGGACCAATCACGTTGCAAAGCTCAGACCTTAAATAGAAGAAATAAAATAGAGTTCATCTTACGTCATATAACTAATGTACGGACATCTAACATCCTAAACTATGGATGAAAGTTACCGACACTTCAGATCCTGTCTGATTTTCTTCATAACGGACATTATATACTCATCATAATGTACGTTAAGTCTGTGCCTTAACGTACGTAAGCTCCTATGCCTAACGTACGCTAAGATAGTATTTGACAAAGTTCTCTGGTCAGACGACTGTCCCACCTGATGCTATAACGTATGTAAAGCATGATATTTAACGTACGTTATACTTACAAACACAATGAGGTACAATGCTGGTGTCTACGATTTCAAATATATTCATAAAATCAATATAATTCTATACTTCAATCTTCATTCATGGTTCGGTCATTCATACAACTCATATCAAAGGTATGATCATACGAGTACTAACAAATTCTCGAAGGAAGATGAAACAACCGTGTTCTAGGTTCAATTCAATTATCCTCAACATAATCAATCCATTCTAACCAAGAATATATCGAAATTTATCAATTCAAACACCTCTCACGACGTACGAAATATTCTTGGTGAAACTCCTAGAATTCATCTTCTTGAACACTTTGATTCTAGGTGATGATATCAACATGGCATTGTATACAACTCGACCAAAACATATCACAATCTCAGAAACTACGTCCTAGGGTTCACATTGCCAAGGTTCATTTCACAATTCTCTTAACAACGAAGAACACTCCAAGAATAACCAAACCAATCTTCCTGAAACATGATATTCGATTGCTACGACATCTTTGAAACGTAATAATCTCAATAACATACTCAAGAAACCGAATTCAAGGTTGTGTTTAGTATCAACATACCTTTCACGAAGAATTACGATGAAAACGATCGGTAGAACTCAACTCCGGAAGTGTGAAAACCAATCCAAAATGTTAATGCTCTCCAAAACCGATCGAAGTAGATGATATACAAAGTTATAGGCTGGGTAAGCTCTCAAAACGTGAAGGAAACGAGAAGAGCAAAGGGTGGGAAGTGAAATGGGGTAATGTCATATTTATAAAACTCAGATCTTTACGTACGTTAGCCTCACGATATTATGTACGTTATCGTCTTAGCGTACGCTATTTGAGATCCTTAGCGTATGTTAATGTCCAACAGAAGCTACTGTCTCATTTCCTGACCTTGTTAACGTACGTTAACCATTACCTTTTACGTACGTAATGAGCTATGTGTAGCGTACGCTATCTCAGTCCTTTAGCGTACGTTAAACCCTGTTGACTTGCTTTTTTCAAAAAGCTGTCCGGATCACGCGGGAATCTAATCCCCGTCCCCCATCCCAATATGGCCCATGTGCGGACCAACCTTATCTGCCTGACTGTACGTTACGTACGCTATGCTTCGTCCATAGCGTATGCTATCTTCAGTTCATAACGTACGTTAAGCTCATCCGCTAGCGTACGTTACGACGTAGCTGCATGCATGAATTTGCATATTCTTCCTAACATGATTATTACTATTTGGAAAACGAATACGGGAAAAATCATACTTCAATTATAGATACCACAAAGTCGATTATTACAAGGTTCAAATACGGATGAAAATACTCGACAATTATCCGGATATTACATACTCTCCCTATAAAAAGGAGTTTCGTCCCGAAACTTAAGACGAAAAAAGTTCTGGGTATCTAGACTTCATACTGTTCTCTGTCTGCCAAGTGGATTCTTCAACTTCGTGTCGTGACCATTAAATTTTAACCAAAGTGATTGGTTTATTACTCAATTGTTTAACTCGACTCTCGAGTATCTTGATTGGTTCCTCTTCGAACGTGTCATCCTTAGTGACTTCGATCTCGCTGAAATCAATTACATGACTGGGATCCGTGATGTACTTCCATAATTGAGACACGTGAAACCCATTATGAACATGACTCAGCGACGGTGGTAATGCTAACTTGTACACCAACTCCCCAACTCTATGAAGAATCTCGAATGGTTCGAAATATCTTGGACTCAGCTTTTCTTTCCTCCCAAAAAGAAAAATTACCCGAGTAGGAGAAACCTTTAAAAGCATGTGGTCTACAATTCCAAATTCCAACGGGCGACAACGCACGTCTGCATAAGATTTCTGCCGACTCTGGCAGTCAATAGCCAATCACGAATCAAGGATACTTTCTCTTGAGTCGGTACCATCAACTCCAGTTACGTCCCGATCAAGTCTAATGAATCGTCCCAACACAGGGGTGATCTACATCTCCTCCCGTATAATGCTTGAAAAGGTGCCATCTTAGTAGGAGCATGCCAACTATTGTTGTAAGTAAATTCAATCAACGATAGATGAACTTCCGACTCAGTCGACCAATCTAGGGCACAAGCTCTCAGCATGTCTTCCACTATTTGAATAGTCCTCTCAGACTGCCAATCAGTATGAGGATGATAAGCTGTGTTAAAGTTCAGCTCAGTTCCCAAGGCTCTATGAACTGCTTTCCAAAAATGTGACACGAAGCGACCGTATCGGTCTGAAATAATGGTCTTCGGCATACCATGGAATCGAACTATCTCCGCAATAAACACTCGTGCCAACCTCTCTATCCCCAAGTATCCTTGATGCCCAGAAAATGAGCCGACTTTGTTAGGCGATCAACTATCACCCAAATCATGTTCATCCTTGTTCCGGTCTTCAATATTAGTGATTAAGTCCATCGATATATCTTCCCACTTCCATTCAGGAATCAGAAGTGGCTTCAACATCCCGACGGGTCGTTGATGTTCGATCTTAACCTACTGACAAGTTAAACACTTCGAGACATATTCTGCCACATCTCTCTTCATGTTGCCCTACCAAAAATTATGCTTCAGATCCTTATACATATTATTGGTGCCCGGGTGAATAGAATAGGGCATACTGCGAGATTCCTTCATGATTGTCTGCTTCAAAACATCAACATCAGGAGCACAAAGTCGATTCTGGAATCTCAAGTCTCCATCATCATGAGTCACAAATCCTGGGGCCATACCCTTTTCCACTTCTTCACGTAATTGAATCATCATAGGGTCATCTAATTGCTTAGATTTGATTTCTTCGATTAACGATGAAGTTAATTCCATCACACACAGTTTCCCTTGGACTCCTTGCAACCATACTTCAATTCTTTTACAAATTAACTCTCGTTGAATGTTGGAATGAGAGGTGAGAGTCTCCATCATTCGAATAGAAATGGGTTTGCGGCTCAGTGCATTGGCCACTACATTCGCTTTGCCTGGGTGATAAAGAATCTCCAAATCATAGTCTTTAATAAATTCTAGCCATCTCCTATGCCGCATGTTTAACTCTTTTTGGCTAAAGATGTATTTGAGACTCTTATGATCTGTGAAGATCTGACAGTGAGTCCCGTACAAATAATGTCTCCATATCTTCAAGGTGAAAACAATAGCTGCCAACTCCAAATCATGAGTTGATTAATTTAATTCATATGGTTTCAACTGTCGTGACGTGTAGGCGATCACCTTCTCATTCTGCATCAATACACACCCGAGACCATGGTTTGAAGCGTCACTGTAAACTATGAATCCTTCAGTTCCTTGTGGTAGTGCTAAAATTGATGACTTCGTCAATCTCTTCTTCAATTCATCAAAACTAGCCAGACACATATCGTACCATTCAAACTTTTGGGTTTTCTGCAGCAATCGAGTAAGTGGGCGGCTAATTTTGGGAAACCCTTCCACTAACCGACGATAATACCAGCAAGTCCTAGAAAACTTCTTATTTCTTTCACGTTCTTAAGAGACTTCCAATCCAAGATTGCCTCGACTTTCTGGGGAGCTACTCGGACTCCTTTTGCTGATACCACATGATTGAGGAACATCACTTCCTTTAGCCAGAATTCACACTTAGAAAGTTTGGCATATAATTGCTGGCTTCTCAAGAGGTCCAAAATGATTCGTAAGTGCTGCACATGCTCTTCCGGGCTCTTGGAATAAACCAGAATATCGTCAATAAACACAACTACGAATTTGTCCAAGTACTCTATGAACACTCAATTAATTAACTGCATAAACACAGCAGGCGCATTAGTGAGACCAAACGGCATCACCACAAATTCATAATGTCCGTAACGAGTTCTGAATACTGACTTCGGAACATCGGATTCCTTAATTCTCAACTGATGATATACCGATCTCAAATATATCTTGGAAAATAATGTCGCTCCTTGCAACTGGTCAAACAAATCATCAATCCGTGGCAACGGGTACTTGTTCTTGATCGTCATCTTGTTCAGATCCCGATAGTCAATACACAATCGAAGCGATCCATCTTTCTTTCGGACAAAAAGAACTCGTGCACCCTAGGGCGAAACACTTGGCTGAATATAGCCTTGGTCCAGTAACTCTTCAAGTTGTTTCTTCAATTCATACATTTCGGTAAGTGCCATACGATATGGCGCCTTAGAAATCGGTGTAGCTCCTGGTTCTAGCTCGATGGTAAACTCTACATTTAGTCGTGGTGGTAGTCCAGGTAATTAGTCAGGGAACACGTCCGGAAATTCACTCACAACAGGAATGGATGAAAGCTCTACTTTTCCGTCCTCTTTCTTCATTGCTAACACCAGTATCTAGTACAGCCCTGTTTTAGCAGTTCTACGGCTTTCATAGCTTTGATCATTTTCCCTGAGCTTCCTGGTCTCCATCCCTAGAATAATAATTCAGAACCATCTTCGGCTATCATTGAGATATTCCTCTTCCGGTAGTTCACAATAGCTCCATATCGATTAAGCCAATCATCTCCGAGAATCAGATCATCTCATTGCATCTCTATCACAATCAGATTTGAGGGCCACTCCTTGCCTCTAATTGATACAGGAAATTCTCTAGTTTCTAAGTTCCCCACAATTCACTCTCCACTTGGTAAACCCACAACATAAGGCTCATATTTATGAAAACAAGAAATGTTCAAACGATTAACACAAGACAATGATATAAACGAATGTGTAGCCCCTGTATCGAACAAAACACTAACTGGTTGTGAAAAGATCTGAACGGTACCTGATGCAACAGCCGCATCATGATTGTTGGGCTGTGGTTGCTTCTTAGAAATCTCCTTCGCGGTGAGTTCGTATTCTAGAGCTTTCTCGATGAACTGTGGTAGGGTCGTACAGTGGTGATTCAATAGCTGCATTCTCATTCTGGGTTTAAGCCTCTTGAGAAAATATTTTATCTTATCAGCCTCCGTTTGGAAAATCGACGAGACAAAAGAAAGAAGTGCCTGAACTTTCTAAGCAAAAGATAGTACATCATCGTCTTAAGATGGGTCTGGGTTCAGCAGTTCTGATAGCTTGGCCTCGCGGAGTGGCCCTGAATAGTAACAGTCAAGCATGAGGTTTTTAAATTCCTCCCAAGTGTATACTCCATCAACTGGCCTCACTGAAAGCCACCAGGTGTGGGCGCCCTTGCTAAGATAATATGCCTCTATGGAGACGCGATTCTCTTCGGGACAGTCCACCATCTCGAATAGTTTCTCAAAGTGTTCAATCCAGTGCACAATGTCAGCAGGCTCAAAGGAGCCCTCAAAGGTCGGAGGTCGCGGGCGAGAGATATCGCTGATGATCCGACTCACGGGTCCGCCAAGCACAGGAGGTGGAGGATGAGTCCCCTGTTGCTGGCCAGTAGTGGCCCTCTGCATAGCTTCCATTAATTGACCCATCTGGGTCATCTGGGCCATCATGCCCTGCATCACAACGTAAGGATCGACAAGCGCATTTTCACGCCCACTGTGGTGCGATTGGTCCCTAGAAGGCGAACCTCTGTCTGCAGAACTATGATCTGCATTCGCGGGTGTGTTGGCTCATGGTATCGGGATTCGGCCCCTTCAGCGGCCTCGTCCCCTTCTGCCACGCCTCTCATATTTCTTTCCATACTGAAAGAATCAATCATAATGATAATCATAAGTACAGTTCAAGATACTAATCACAATTCATGCTAAGTTAATAGCAACAAGGAATCACATATTTGAGAAAACAATTCACAATGAATTAGCGACACCACGAGTGTCACACAGAATATTACATCGACGTCGATTCGAACAATTTCAATTATATAATCAATCCAGCATTTTCCTCAAATTATCAATCAGATAGATCCTGCAACAGATCCTCGAAATAACAAGATCAGCAAAGAGATCCATTCCGATATCAATATCATGCCAGTAATTAAATCATGGCTCGTAATGTACATACCATATTTGGCTCGTACGGTCAGGCGCTTGCACAGGTCACACGTGACACGAAGGTCTTTGGATACTAGTTCATTCTACAACGACTCATAAAGAGAAAACAACACGCTCTGATACCATCTTCTGTAACACCCCAAAAGGCGGCTATTACAGTGTCGTGGACCCCACAATGGGACCCACCAGGCGATATCAAAATACATATTAAATAAGTATTATTTTGTGATACCGAACCATAATAAATAGTCATTACTCCGATTAAGAGTTTATTAATAGTATGGCCAACGGCCTTTTGATACACAGGATCCGAAATACGAGTACAAACCATATGGAGATGGAATATACTTCAAATACAACCAGACAATAATCTAAATAAAGCGGAATTAAAGTAACATTACATGGTTTGAACAATAACCGGACAAAAAGACATGGCCCCCCCGAACTAGTATCCCTAGAACCCTTCGCCTTCACCGTGCTATTCCTGTGCCTTGCCTTTGCCTCGACCTAAAATACAACACAAGTATTTCGCCCAAAACACAGGGTCAGATATGCATGATAAATGATTCTCCTGACATTATGCAATCCACATATATTAGATCTCAAGGAAAACATCCCGATTATTGAACATACCGCTCGGGCGTATGAACAATCAATCCCCAAAATCATCGAACATATCCAATCATACATGGACTATGAACGATTAAACAATATGGCTCAAGATGGACATCACAGTACGCCCGACCCGGAAATGTTTCCGTGTACATGTCCACCCCGTATACGGAATCCAGAATATACGTGTGACAATGTACCTAATTAGCCTCACGAACTACGTCTCGTGTGCACAGTCCAATACGGAAAACATCCATGTATGACTATATCAGTGCCCGGCTAAAAATCCTACACAATAACCAATCGGCACGCAGATATGATTCCAGATATGTCACGATACAACATGACAACGAATTCAACAAATCACATATCCGATTAAGGATCAATAAAAACTCACCAAAGTGACAGCGAGGACCAACGAGATCAACGATTCAAAGTGACATACTTGGGAATGCAATCCCATGATGAAAAACGGAACAACGTCAAGGACAATATCAAATTACGAGCCACAATTCATAAACATTTCATATACATGAAATGCATAAACATCACAAGAATCTATTCATCATTGTAACCAAGCAAGATAACTTGCCTCAACTCCGTAGGCAAAAGATAGTCCTTCTCCAAATGATCGAACGGATGGTAACCTCAGTTAAACACTCAATTGAACAAGCGACCTTGAATGAAACGTAATTCATTCAGTAACATATTCACATAATATTAATATCAATTCGTAGCAAACGACGCCCGCAACCTACTCGAATAATTCATTCCATCCTAACGAATATTCTATTGATTATTAGAAGGGTTCCAATACATATAGTTAGTCTTCCATAATGGGATTACTATATCAACAATGTCCTTGAATACTCTTGTCATTTCTATGAACAAAACATCTTCAATTCACCAATAAAACCGGTTTAATCAAGTCCTTATGTTCTACAACATCTACTACTATACAAGGATATTCATAATGAATTCAATACTCAAATTATTATGACTTTATCGTTCATAATCAGCATTACCTTCTTAAGAACACTATCTATTTTAACATGATGATCAACTATGTTCTTAAGTTATCAACACATTAGATTACTAAAAGGTTATTGTTGTACTCATAAATATCCTTATCATTTCTCAAAGTCTCGATAAGCTGAACCATAATGATAATAAAACTTCTAATATTTCTGAACAAAAGAACATAATATCATCCTTAACATTGTCAAGTTCTTCCCAAGGTAATTAAATCCCTAATATGGTGTTTTAACACTATTATGATAGCAATTTCATCAATTAAATCTAACTATGATGAAGTTAACTAATTAGCAATGTTCTACTGAGATTATTACGCCAAGCAAGATGAGCATGATATCTTAAAACATGGTTACTATTACTATAACATTAAGAACACATCCATACCAAACCCTCATTTATCATATTCATCAAGAAGTGTTAAAAGTTTAATTATAACCAGGTTTTACTTGATTAATTTAACTTTAGGTGAAGTATTCTACATTACTAATCATCAACAAACGAAAAATACAGAGGATAATCATATACATACCTCCAAAAACGAAGAACAGCCCTCAACAATACATGGAACACACTCCTAGCTCAAGAACAACTTCTAACTTCGAATCAATGAGCTCCACTCCAAGTTACAAGACTCAAAACCAAGTTGGAGAAGGTTAATATCGGTCTAGGGAGGCAGGAGAGGGAATATACGGAGAGAAAAATGGGTTGGAGTTGTGAAGAAATGAAAAACAGATTGTGTCCTTAAATAGACTGTACATCCTTAACGTACGCAATCGAACAAATTTAGCGTACGTTAACACTGTTACGTATGCTAACCAGTTGGTGTTACGTACGTAATCGACTTACAAGGTCTACTGTCTCGATTTCACAGGCCAATTACGTACACTAAAGAAAAGGGTATTACGTACGCTAAATAGGGTTGACTCTGACTGGCATGACAGCCCAATCACTCTTCACGTGCATGGCAAAGGATATCAGCCTCACGTGCAGAAGTCAACTGATGTCTGATTCTCTCTTAATGTACGCAACAGATAACGGATTACGTACGTTAAGGCATAAGTTTAACGTACATTAATCAAACTATGTAGCGTACGCTACACCAATAGAATAGGTTCAAAAATGCAACTCCCCAATTAACATCGAACCAACAAACATAAGGCGAGTAGCAACGATAACTAACTCAATTTCGTAACATCTTGATATTAGTCATATAATAAATGCAACATGATTCAACGATAGTCAAATTATCTGAACAAAACAATAGTAAGGATGAAGAATTACAGTCGGGTATTACACTTAGCTCCGATACCATATTCTGTAACACCCCCGATATATTTAGGAATATTACAGCACCGTAAATCCTTTACGGAAGAATTTACAAGGCTGAGGAAATGAAATGGCAATAACAAATACTATCAAACAACGGCAGTGGAAATAATATACAATATATTGTACAATATCAACATACTCATGGTATTCCAACGGGAAACAGTAATAATGTACAATATATCATATCAATATCAACATACTCATGATATTCCAACGATCCAGCGCACACAGCTATAGATTCCCATGATGATCCCGTCGGACCAATCACGTTGCAAAGCTCGGACCTTAAATAAAAGAAATAATATAGAGTTCATATTACGTCATATAACTAATGTACGGACATCTAACATCCTAAACTATGGACGAAAGTTGCCGACACTTCAGATCCTGTCCGATTTTCTTCATAACAGACATTATATACTCATCGTAATGTACGTTAAGTCTGTGCCTTAACGTACGTAAGCTCCTATGCCTAACATACGCTAAGCTAGTATTTGACAAAGTTCTATGATCAGACGACTGTCTCACCTGATGCTATAACATATGTAAAGCATGATACTTAACGTACGTTATACTTACAAACACAATGAGGTACAATGCTGGTGTCTACGATTTCAAATATATTCATCAAATCTATATAATTCTATACTTCAATCTTCATTCATGGTTCGGTCATTCATACAACTCACATCAAAGGTATGATCATACGAATACTAACAAATTCTCGAAGGAAGATGAAACAACCGTGTTCTATGTTCAATTCAATTATCCTCAACATAATAAATCCATTCTAACCAAGAATATATCGAAATTTACCAATTCAAACACCTCTCACGACGTACGAAATATTCTTGGTGAAACTCTTAGAATTCATCTTCTTAAACACTTTGATTCTAGGTGATGATATCAACATGGCATTGTATACAACTCGACCAAAACATACCACAATCTCAGAAACTACGTCCTAGGGTTCAACATGCCAAGGTTCATTTCACAATTCTCTTAACAACGAAGAACACTCCAAGAATAACCAAACCAATCTTCCTGAAACATGATATTCGATTGCTACGACATCTTTAAAACGTAATAATCTCAGTAACATACTCAAGAAACCGAATTCAAGGTCGTGTTTAGTATCAACATACCTTTCACGAAGAATTACGATGAAAACGATCGGTAGAACTCAACTCCGGAAGTGTGAACACCAATCCAAAATGTTAATGCTCTCCAAAACCGATCAAAGTAGATGATATATGAAGTTATAGGCTGGGTAAGCTCTCAAAACGTGAAGGAAACGAGAAGAGCAAAGGGTAGGAAGTGAAATGGGGTAATGTCATATTTATAAAACTCAGATCTTTACGCACGTTAGCCTCACGATATTATGTATGTTATCGTCTTAGCGTACGCTATCTGAGATCCTTAGCGTACGTTAACGTCCAACAGTAGCTACTGTCTCATTTTCTGACCTCCTTAACGTACGTTAACCATTTCCTTTTACGTACGTAATGAGCAATGTGTAGCGTACGCTATCTCAGTCCTTTAGCATATGTTAAACCCTGTTGACTTGCTTTTTTTAAAAAAGTTGTCCGGATCACGCGGGAATCTTATCCCCATCCCCCATCCCAAAATGGCCCATGTGCCGACTAACCTTATCTGCCTGACTGTACGTTACGTACGCTATGCTTCGTCCATAGCGTACGCTTTCTTCAGTTCATAACATACGTTAAGCTCATCCGCTAGCGTACGTTACGACGTAGTTGCATGCATGAATTTGCAAATTCTTCCTAACATGATTATGACTGTTCGGAAAATGAATACGGGAAAAATCATACTTCGATTATAGATACCACAAAGTCGATTATTACAAGGTTCAAATACGGATGAAAATACTCGACTATTATCCGGATATTACATACTCTCCCTCTAAAAATGAGTTTCGTCCCGAAACTTAAGACGAAAAAAGTTCTGGGTATCTAGACTTCATACTGTTCTTTGTCTCCCAAGTGGCTTCTTCAACTCCGTGTCGCGACCATTGAACTTTAACCAAAGTGATTGGTTTATTCCTCAATTGTTTGACTCGACTATCGAGTATGTTGATTGGTTCCTCTTCGAACGTGTCATCCTTAGTGACTTCGATCTCGCTGAAATCAATTACATGACTGGGCTCCGTGATGTACTTCCATAACTGAGACACGTGAAACCCATTATGAACATGACTCAGCGATGGTGGTAAGGCCAACCTGTACGCCAACTCCCCAACTCTCTCAAGAATCTTGAATGGTTCGATATATCTCGAACTCAGCTTTTCTTTCCTCCCAAAACGAAAAATTACCCGAGTAGGAGAAACCTTTAAAAGCACGTGGTCCACAATTCCAAATTCCAACGGGCGACGACGCACGTCTGCATAATATTTCTGCCGACTCTGGAAGTCAATAGCCAATCACGAATCAATGATACTTTCTCTTGAGTCTGTACTATCAACTCCAGTTCCGTCTCGATCAAGTCTGATGAATCGTCCCAACACAGGGGTGATCTACATCTCCTCTCGTATAATGCTTCAAAAGGTGCCATATTAGTGGGGGCATGCCAACTATTGTTGTAAGTGAATTCAATCAACGATAGATGAACTTCCCACTCAGTCGACCAATCTAGGGCACAAGCTCTTATCATGTCTTCCACTGTTTGAATAGTCCTCTCGGACTGTCCATCAGTATGAGGATGATAAGCTGTGCTAAAGTTCAGCTCGGTTCCCAAGGCTCTATGAACCGCTTTCCAAAAATGTGACATGAAGCGACCATATCGGTCTGAAATAATGGTCTTCGGCGTACCATGGAATCGAACTATCTCCGCAATAAACACTCGTGCCAACCTCTCTGGTCCCCAAGTATCCTTGATGCCCAGAAAATGAGCTGACTTGGTTAGGCGATCAACTATCACCCAAATCATGTTCATCCTTGTTCTAGTCTTCGATATTAGTGATAAAGTCCATCGATATATCTTCCCACTTCCATTCAGGAATCAAAAGTGGCTTCAACATCCCGGCGGGTCGTTGATGTTCGATCATAACTTGCTGACAAGTTAAACACTTCGAGACATATTCCGCCACATCTCTCTTCATGTTTCCCCACCAAAAATTCTGCTTCAGATCCTTAAACATATTATTGGTGCCCGGGTGAATAGAATAGGGCGTACTGCGAGCTTCCTTCATGATTGTCTGCTTAAAAACATCAACATCGGGAGCACAAAGTCGATTCCGGAATCTCAAGTCTCCATCATCATGAATCACAAATCCTGGGGCCATACCCTTTCCCACTTCATCACGTAATTGAATCATCATAGGTTCATCTAATTGCTTAGATTTGATTTCTTCGATTAACGATGAAGTTAATTCCATCACACACAGTTGCCCTTGGACTCCTTCCAACCATACTTCAATTCCTTTACAAATTAACTCTCGTTGAATGCTAGACTGGGAGGTGAGAGTCTCCAGCATTCGAATAGAAATGGGTTTGCGGCTCAGTGCATTGGCCACTACATTCGCTTTGCCTGGGTGATAAAGAATCTCCAAATCATAGTCTTTAATAAATTCTAGCCATCTCCTCTGCCGCATGTTTAACTCTTTCTTGCTAAAGATGTATTTGAGACTCTTATGATCTGTAAAGATCTGACAGTGAGTCCCGTACAAATAATGTCTCCATATCTTCAAGGTGAAAACAATAGCTGCCAACTCCAAATCATGAGTTAGATAATTTACTTCATATGGTTTCAACTGTCGTGAAGTGTAGGCGATCACCTTCTCATTCTGCATCAATACACACCCGAGACCTTGGTTTGAAGCGTCACTGTAAACTATGAATCCTTCAGTTCCTTGTGGTAGTGCTAAAATTGATGACTTCGTCAATCTCTTCTTCAATTCATCAAAACTAGCCTGACACATATCGTTCATTCAAACTTTTGGGTTTTCTGCAGCAATCGAGTAAGTGGGCGGGTAATTTTGGGAAACCCTTCCACGAACCGACGATAATACCCAGCAAGTCCTAGAAAACTTCTTATTTCTTTCACGTTCTTAGGAGACTTCCTATCCAAGATTGCCTCGACTTTCTGGGGAGCTACTCGGACTCCTTTTGCTGATACCACATGACTGAGGAACATCACTTCCTTTAGCCAGAATTCACACTTAGAAAGTTTGGCATATAATTGCTCGCTTCTCAAGAGGTCCAAAATGATTCGTAAGTGCTGCACATGCTCTTCCGGGCTCTTGGAATAAACCAGAATATCGTCAATAAACACAACTACGAATTTGTCCAAATACTCTATGAACACTCGATTCATTAACTGCATAAACACAGCAGGCGCATTAGTGAGACCAAACGGCATCACCACAAATTCATAATGTCCGTAACGAGTTCTGAATACTGACTTCGGAACATCAGATTCCTTAATTCTCAACTGATGATATACCGATCTCAAATAGATCTTGGAAAATAATGTCGCTCCTTGCAACTGGTCAAACAAATCATCAATCCGTGGCAACGGGTACTTGTTCTTGATCGTCATCTTGTTCAGATCCCGATAGTCAATACACAATCGAAGCGATCCATCTTTCTTTAGGACAAAAAGAACTGGTGCACCCTAGGGCGAAACACTTGGCTGAATATAGCCTTTGTCCAGTAACTCTTCAAGTTGTTTCTTCAATTCATACATTTCGGTAAGTGCCATACGATATGGCGCCTTAGAAATCGGTGTAGCTTCTGGTTCTAGCTCGATGGTAAACTCTACATTTAGTCGTGGTGGTAGTCCAGGTAATTAGTCAGGGAACACGTCCGGAAATTCACTCACAACAGGAATGGATGAAAGCTCTACTTTTCCGTCCTCTTTCTTCATTGCGTAACACCAATATCTAGTACAGCCCTGTTTTAGCAGTTCTACGGCTGTCATAGCTTTGATCATTTTCCCTGAGCTTCCTGGTCTCCATCCCTCGAATAATAATTCGGAACCATCTTCGGCTATCATCGAGATATTCCTCTTCCGGTAGTTCACAATAGCTCCATATCGTTTAAGCCAATCATCTCTGAGAATCAGATCGTCTCATTGCATCTCTATCACAATCAGATTTGAGGGCCACTCCTTGCCACTAATTGATACAGGAAAATCTCTAGTTTCTAAGTTCCCCACAATTCTCTCTCCACTTGGTAAACCCACAACATAAGGCTCACATTTATGAAAACAAGAAATGTTCAAACGATTAACATAAGACAATGATATAAACGAATGTGTAGCCCCTGTATCGAACAAAACACTAACTGGTTGTGAAAAGATCTGAACGGTACCTGATGCAACAGCGGCATCCTAATTGTCTGCCCTCCTCATCTCATAAAGGCATGGGGGAATGGATCCAGCACTCGATCCTTTCGATCGAACTATCCTCTGCCTCGTCCTCGACCAAAACTCTGGGGTAGCTGGACACTCTGGTACGTCTGCGGAACACTTGCTTCCTTATGATCCGGCTATAAAGTACGAGCTCCAATTAACTTAGTGGCATCCCTGCAAAACATTGCACGATGCCCTTCCTATCCACAATCATAACATGTCACTGGAGAACGGAAACAATCACGCCAAAGGTGTCCTGGGCGACCACAATTAAAACAGCTCTTGACCACATCTGTTGGTGCTGATACTGATATGAAGTTCTTTCCGCCTTTGGATGGGTGCGGGGGCCTCTTCAATGAATGAAACGATGGCTGGGCCTTGCGGGGACCACTACTCTTGCGCTCTGTGAAACTACCGGAGACTTTTTGCTTCTTGGACTCCGAGAACTTTTCCATAGTTGCTTCTTTCATTTCATACGCTAGGGATTTGCCTTGGTACTGGCGGAGAGTGGTGCATTCAAAACCTAACATGTACCTATGTATTTCAGGCTTCATTCTCATATAAAAATGAATCATCATTTCTGCGTCGGTTCTAACCAGGTGTCGAACAAATGCCAGTTGTTGATTAAACGTCTTAATCGTCTGAGCCACCGGCATATCCGAAGGCTGCGCGAAGAAAAATTCTCGAACCTTAGCTTCTCTCACCAGACGAGGGCAGTACTGAGCTTCCATCATAAGATTGAACTCTTCACAACAGGCATCATGATCAACAGGTCGGATGGCTTCCCACCATTCGGACGCTTCTCTTGTCAGAAAGTACTGGGCAATGGGGGCTCTCCAATCGTCTGGGCAGTTAATCCCTGTGAATACTTTCTCCAGCTCTCTCAACCAGTGAGCCCATGTTGGTGTCTCATAAAATCCATCGAATTTCAGCGGGTGCATCTTCGCCACCTCATATAGACATCTGTCTCCTTGATTTCCCAATTCTGAGATGCCTTGCTATCTTTCTCCTGGCTGCAATCCTACCGCCACTTGCATCCTGTCCAACACTTGAGAAAATTGAGTCATCTGGTTGACCACCTGACGAAGGATGTCGGGAACGGCAGGATTGGCATTTGTCCCCAATGTCTGTTCTCGTTCATTATTAACGGACTCCTGATGTTTGCCAGAATTGGAGTTAGCCTGATTTGATAGCGAATCATAAACAGAAGGTGAATCTTCTCTCTCAGTATTCCTACGTCCGCGTCCACGACCGCGACCATGTCCACGTCCTCTCCTCAACATACTGTAAGCATAAACACTCAATATAACGTTCAAGTATAAAAAGGTACAACATGTAAAGGACAAGATAGAGTATAGGAAACTTACAACCACCGCTCGCACAAGGACGTAAGCAGTACAGTGATGTTATGCGCGTCCGGTTACCTCAAAAGACATATACGACCCCTATTTTAACCCAACGACCAAGATATTTATAATCTTAGTGTAACACCCCAAAAGGCAGCTATTACAGTGCCGTGGACCCCACACTGGGACCCACCAGGCGATATCAAAATACATATTAAATAAGTATTATTTTGTGATACCGAACCACAATAAATAGTCATTACTCCGATTAGGAGTTTATTAATAGTATGTCCAACGGCCTTTTGATACACAGGATCCGAAATACAAGTACAGACCATATGGAGATGGAATATACTTCAAATATAACCAGACAATAATGTAAATAAAGCGGAATTAAAGTAACATTACACGGTTTGAACAATAACCGGACAAAAAGACATGGGATCCCCGAACTAGTATCCCTCGAACCCTTCGCCTTCACCGTGCTCTTCACGTGCCTTGACTCTGCCTCGACCTAAAATACAACACAAGTATTTCGCCCAAAACACAGGGTCAGATATACATGATAAATGATTCTCCTGACATTATACAATCCACATATATTAGATCTCAAGGAAAACATCCCGACTATTGAACATACCCCTCGGGCATATGAAAAATCAATCCCCAAAATCATCCAACATATCCAATCATACATGGACTATGAACAATTAAACAATATGGCTCAAGATGGACATCACAGTACGCCCGATCCGGGAATGTGTCCGTGTACATGTCTACCCTGTATATGGAATCCAGAATATACGTGTGACAATGTACCTAATTAGCCTCACGAACTACGTCTCGCGTGCACATTCCAATATGGAAAACATCCACGTATGACTATATCAGTGCCCATCTAAAAATCCTACATAATAACCAATCGGCACGCGGATATGGTTCCAGATATGTCATGATACAACATGACAACGAATTCAACAAATCACATATCCGATTAAGGATCAAGAAAAACTCACCGAAGTGACAGCGAGGACCAACAAAATCAACGATTCAAAGTCACATACTTAGGAATGCAATCCCATGATGAAAAATGGAATAACGTCAAGGACAATATGAAATTACGAGTCACAATTCATAAACATTTCATATACATGAAACGCATAAACATCACAAGAATCTAATCATCATTATAACCAAGCAAGATAACTTGCCTCAACTCCGTAGGCAAACGTTAGTCCTTCTCCAAATGATCGAACGGATGGTAACCTCGGTTAAACATTCAATCGAACAAGCAACCTTGAATGAAACGTAATTCATTCAATAACATATTCACATAATATTAATATCAATTCGTAGGAAATGACGCCCGCAAACTACTCGAATAATTCATTCCATCCTAACGAATATTCTATTGATTATTAGAAGGGTTCCAATACATATAGTTCGTCTTCCACAATTGAATTACTATATCCACAATGTCCTTGAATACTCTTGTCATTTCTATGAACAAAATGTTAGGCGTATTTTTATGCGCTTATTTGTCATTATTCTATGTCCATCTTGAGCCTAATTCAGCATAAATGAGCTTTTAATGCACTATTCTTATATGTTTTGCAGGAAATCGTAGTCCGGAAGCCGAAATGATGAAAAACGGGCGAAAACAGCAGTTTTTGGTCATGAGCCGCGGCACAAACCAAGTGAGCCGCGGCACAAACCAAGTGAGCCGTGGCACACGAAGACAACCAGCGAGCGCTGAGCACACTATACTGTGAGCCGCGGCCCACCTGGCGGTTTTGCTGAATACTTTGCGTTTCTGGGCCGTTTGAGAGCCTGTTCTCGACCTAATCACACGGACGCGTTTTGGAGGCTGATGACGACTATAAATAAGCATGGAAGGGCTGAAGAAAAAGGGGAGAGGAACTCGGAGGTCGATCGATAGCTAGGGCAAAGAACACAAGGAGGAGATTTGTGGGCGACGACAAAACCACGGATTCCCTACGGTTTTTCTTAGTTTTTCTGCATCCTAGTTTTTAGATCTATTCGAGTAGGATTGTGATTGTAGCCGATTTCATGACGGTTTGATTATTTATTATTATTTCGATTTACTCGTTATTCTATTGAATTGGGTTCTTCTTACTGTTCTTAATGCTTTTTAATTGTCTGGCCAACAATTAATTTGTTTTGAATGTCTTTATGAATTCGGGAGATGAAATTTAGGCATAGTTCTTGTGAGGCGAATCATAATTTTCGTGAGATAGGGATATACTCATGGAATTGTGAAGCCTTTTTATTGTAGGAATTCTTGAACTGTTTTAGCTATTAATTATCTAATTCGAATAGGGATATATCGAGTTAATAATTCGTAGTATTTTCTATCGACCTTGGGAAAGGCTTTAGAATAATTTAGGAATTCCTGGCTTACAATCAATTGAATAAAAGTGAATTAAATTGAATAAATATCATTCTTGATTGTTTGAGGTGAAAATCATAATCCTACACCCTTATTAGTATTACTATTATTATTAGTACTATTATTTATTTTCGGCAATTAGTTTAGATATAAATTCTATTTAATTGTTCTTCAAATAAAATAGTGAGTTGACTATATTTTGGTACTTAGTGAAATCAGTCCTCGAGGGATCGATACTCACTCATCACTTTATTACATGTCTATGATAACGTGCACTTGCGTTTAACGAAATATCGCAACAAGTTTTTGGCGCCGTTGCCGGGGACTGATTTTTCGCTAATATCGATACCAAGCGACTCTAATTTTAATTTGAAGTTTTTTTTTCTTTAGTCTCTATATTTTTATTTTCTTCATTATGTTTTCCTTTGAGTATCGTGGCCCTTGGCATTTCATAAATTTCGATGTTCTTAATAATTTGCCAAATAGGGTCAGTCAGCCCCCTCCCCCAAAACAAAAGACCATGCTTGAACAATGTGTAGACGTTCTCAAAAATCCTGATAGTACCCTTTTTGAGCGAGAATGTGCAAGTCGTGGTCTTGAGATTCACTATGGTTATTTTCCAGCTCATATGTTTAGTAGTGAAGTTGAAGGGGAGGTTGAGAAGAAAGACATGCTAAGTCTTAGGGTCGATCCCCCAGCACCCGATAATTACATAAAGTGTGATGAGCCTTTAGAAGAAGTTACCATTGATGATGTTTCCAAAGAAATTTCATTAAATTGTCATCAAACTTCGTCTAATAAGGTGAACACTTTTGTGCCAAAAATTTTATTAACAGTGCCGCGCATAACCTTTCCTAAATCCATAATGGGACAGATTGACCCTATTACTTTTGATTTTGCCGAGGCTGATTCTTTGAGTTCTAATTAGGTTGTTCATGATAAGTCTTTATTATTTACCCATTCGAACTCTACTTATTTTTTCATGCCTTATCATTATTATATTCTTCCATCATTTTTTGGTTGTCATCAAAATTATTCGTACTCATTATTTGTGGCAACCGGGCATGAACCAAAGCCTCCCTTATGGAATAAGAGGCTTGTAGATTGCAAGAAGGGGGCATTTGGCAATCTCCCTAGAAAGAAGCCACGTTAAACTCTTTTTGCCACGTCGTGCTCAAGACGTAAAATAAAGCGCTTGATGGGAGGCAACCCATCATTTTTACTTGCTTTCTAGTTAGTTGTTTTTATTTGATTTTTAGTTATCAATTTTTTCTTTGTTTTGTTATTTCTTTTGGATTCGTATTCTTGTTGGCCCTTATCTCTCTAATATTTTAACCCCAAATGAGTTATTATTCTTCATATTCTAGTCTTTCTTGATTTAATGTCTATTGTTATCTCATGACTAGAGACTAAGTTTGGGGGTCCCTCGTGATGCTGAGCGTTATTTGAAGTATGGATTGACCGACGTTTCCACTCAGACATGTGCTGGCTTTCAAGAAGACATTTGGAATAAGTTTCACTTTTCCTTATCTCTTTTATTTTCAAATGAGTTGTATTATTGATGATGTTAGGTGTAGTGGAATAAATGGAAGCATGCGATAACTTTCTTAATTTTTCTTAGGTATAAATCGCAATTGCTTTATTGTCCTTGCATGTTGTTGATGGTTTTGTTCAAAAACGTGAATTTTTCGTGAATTTTTCGTGCTTCCGTGTGTAAAACTGATGTTACGAGACTGATGTCTCTTGGAAGAAACAGTTGAATTTTAGTCTAGTTGCAGTCAGCGATATCTGTTTCTGTGGAGTATTCAATTAGGTCCGAAATTTTATCGCTTTTGTAGAAATCTTAGCAGATAAGAAAGGAGACATGTGTTTTCAAATCGCCGCCTATATGTTTGGTTATACTTTTCGGTTAGCTAGTCGTCCAGTAACATGAGTCGTGTTGGCACTTAATTTGAGTATAGAGTCGGACAGTTTTTCCCAAGAAAAAGTCGAGATATTAATTGTTCTATGATGGGAAGTCTAGTAACCAGGGGTATTCACGTGACCCGTTGTTTACTCTCGCGTAAAATGACGACCCTGAATAGACTAATAATTTAGAAATATCGCACTACCGATGATGGGAAGCCTAGTAACCGGGGGTATTCACGTGACCCGTTGTCTACTCTCGTGTAAAACGGCAACCTTGACATGCGGGAATTGCTATTCGAGTTTTTTCTCCGCTGTAGAGGGAGGCTTAGTAACTAGAAGCATCCATGTGCCCCATGAGTGTATTTTACGTCAAACGGTTCCCCGATACATGAGAATGGAAATCCACCCTAGGGTCATCCCGATGTAATACCCCGAGAGCCGAAACCTAGTGGTTAACTCGAATCATATTATTGATCATACATAAGGGAATGCTGTCGTAAGAGTAATTTTGATAATGAAACTCTTGAATTCTGCCACTAGACTATGGGACTGGGCGAATTAGCTTGTTTAATCTAACCCTTCATATTGATGGTCGGTTAAATTTACGCTTGTTAATCTTTGAGCTTGATTTTCTTCATGAACGATTGATTAGGACTGAAATTGGTTACTTAGTGGAATCAGTGTCCTGGATGTGACTCGCTATTACGATACTTGTACTATTCTTTGTGATTTTCAGGGTAGTATTGATTAAGTTGAGCACTATGGACTTGCATGATTATTCATGATACATTTTGTTTAAAATTTATAACTTTTGCTTGAGGACAAGCAAAGGCTCAAGTTTGGGGGTATTTGTTAGGCATATTTTTATGCGCTTCTTTATCATTATTTTATGTCTATCTTGAGCCTAATTCAGCATAAATGAGCTTTTAATGCACTATTCTTATATGTTTTGTAGGAAATCGGAGTCCGGAAGCCGAAACGATGAAAAACGGGCGAAAACAGCAGTTTTTGGTCATGAGCCGCAGCACAAACCAAGTGAGCCGCGGCACACGAGGACAACCAGCGAGCGCTGAGCACACCGTACTGTGAGCCGCGGCACAACCTAAGTGAGCAGCGGCCCAGGAGGAAAAATGCGCCCAGGTATGGGCGCTGGGCGTTAAGGGGCCGCGGCACAGATTAAGTGAGCCGCGGCCCACCTGGCGGTTTTGCTGAATACTCCGCGTTTCTGGGCCGTTTTAGAGCCCGTTCTCGACCTAATCACACGGACGCGTTTTGGAGGCTGATGACGACTATAAATAAGCATGGAAGGGCTGAAGAAAAAGGGGAGAGGAACTCGGAGGTGGATCGATTGTTAGGGCAAAGAACACAAGGATGAGATTTGTGGGCGACGACAAGACCACGGATTCCCTACGGTTTTTCTTAGTTTTTCTGCATCCTAGTTTTTAGCTCTATTCGAGTAGGATTGTGATTGTAGCCAATTTCGTGACGGTTTGATTATTTATTATTATTTTGATTTACTCGTTATTTTATTGAATTGGGTTCTTCTTACTGTTCTTAATGCTTTTTAATTGTCTGGCCAACAGTTAATTTGTTTTGAATGTCTTTATAAATTCGGGAGATGAAATTTAGGCATAGTTCTTGTGAGACGAATCATAATTTTCGTGAGATAGGGATATACTCATGGAATTGTGAAGCCTTTTTATTGTGGGAATTATTGAACTGTTTTAGCTATTAATTATCTAATTCGAATAGGGATATATCGAGTTAATAATTCGTAGTATTTTCTATCGAACTTGGGAAAGGCTTTAGAGTAATTTAGGAATTCCTGGCTTACAATCAATTGAATAAAAGTGAATTGAATTGAATAAATATCATTCCTGATTGTTTGAGGTGGAAATCATAATCCTACACCCTTATTAGTATTACTATTATTATTAGTACTATTATTTATTTTCGGCAATTAGTTTAGATATAAATTCTATTTAATTGTTCTTCAAATAAAATTGTGAGTTGACTATATTTTGGTACTTAGTGAAATCAGTCCTCGAGGGAACGATACTCACTCATCACTTTATTACTTGTCTACGATAACGTGCACTTGCGTTTAACGAAATATCGCAACACAAAACATCTTCAATTCACCAATAAAATCGGTTTACTCCATTCCTTATGTTCTACAACATCTACTACTATACAAGGATAATCATAACGAATTCGATACTCAAATTATTATGACTTTATCGTTCATAATCAGCATTACCTTCTTAAGAACACTATCTATTTTATCATGATGATCAACTATGTTCTTAAGTTATGAACACATTAGATTACTAAAAGGTTATTGTTGTATTCATCAATATCCTTATCATTTATCAAAGTCTCGATAAGCTGAACCATAATGATAATAAAACGTCTAAGATTTCTGAACAAAAGAACATAATATCATCCTTAACATTGTCAAGTTCTTCCCAAGGTAATTAAATCCCTATTATGGTGTTTTAACACTATTATGATAGCAATTTCATCAATTAAATCTAACTGTGATGAAGTTAACTGATTAGCAATGTTCTACTGAGATTATTACGCCCAGCAAGATGAGCATGATATCTAATAACATGGTTACTATTACTATAACATTAAGAACACATCCATACCAAACCCTCATTTATCATATTCATCAAGAAGTGTTAAAAGTTTAATTATAACCAGGTTTTACTTGATTAATTTAACTCTATGTGAAGTATTCTACATTACTAATCATCAACAAACGAAAAATACAGAGGATAATCGTATACATACCTCCAGAAACGAAGAACAACCCTCAACACCACAAGAAACACAATCCCAGCTCAAGAACAACTTCTAACTTCGAATCAATGAGCTCCACTCAAAGTTACAAGACTCAAAACCAAGTTGGAGAAGGTTAATATCGGTCTAGGGAGGCAGGAGAGGGAATATACGGAGAGAAAAATGGGTTGGACTTGTGAAGAAATGAAAAACAGGCTGTGTCTTTAAATAGACTGTACAACCTTAACGTACACTATCGAACAAATTTAGCATACGTTAACAATGTTTCGTACACTAACCAGTTGGTGTTACGTACGTAATCGACTTACAGGGGCTACTGTCTCGATTTCACAGGCCAATTACGTACACTAAAGAAAAGGGTATTACGTCCGCTAAATAGGGTTGACTCTAATTGGCACGACAGCCCAATCACTCTTCACGTGCATGGAAAAGGATATCAGTCTCACATGCAGAAGTCAACTGATGTCTGATTCTCTCTTAACGTACACAATAGATAATGAATTACGTACGTTAAGGCACAAGATTAACGTACGTTAATCAAACTATGTAGCGTACGCTACACCAACAGAATAGGTTCAAAAATGCAACTCCCCAATTAACATCGAACCAACAAACATGAGGCAAATAACAATGATAACTAACTCAATTCTGTAACATCTCAATATTAGTCATATAATAAATGCAACATGATTCAACGATAGTCAAATTATCTGAACAAAACAATAGTAAGGATGAATAATTACAGTCGGGTATTACATACCCCCCTTAAACGGAGTTTCGTCCTCGAAACTAAGGGGTAATTAATTCGGGATATCTCACTCACATGCTATCCTCGATTTCCCACGTATCCTCCTCGAATCCGTATCGTGACCACTGAACCATCAGTAGGGGAATAGTCTTGTTCCGCAACTACTTGATCCTCCTCTCGAGTATCTGTACAGGACGCTCCTCGTACGAATGATCCACCGCTAATTCAATCTCTTCGAACTGAAGTACATGGTTCAGATCAGCAACATAATTCCTCAACTGGGATACATGAAACATGATGTGAATCTGACTCAAATCTGGTGGCAAAGCCAGTCGATAGGCCAGATCACCCACACGCTCTAAAATGTCAAACGTCCCAATATACCTCGGGCTCAGCTTGCCTCTCTTCCCAAAATGAAAAACACCTCGAGTAGGAGACACCTTCATTAGCATATGGTCACCAACCTCGAACTCAAGCGGTCATCGACGGTGGTCTGCATAGCACTTCTGTCGACCTTGAGCCGTTAACAAATGACTCCTAATCAGAGCGATCTTCTCACGGGCTGCTAACAACATATCGGGTTCCGTACCCAGAGATTCTGACAGTTCGTCCCAACACAAAGGGGACCTACAGTGACGGCCATAAATTGCCTCATATGGAGCCATTTGAATCGAAGCATGCCAACTATTATTATAAGTGAACTCCACCAAAGGTAGCTGGGTTTCCCAATCATCCTTCCAATCAAGAGCACATGACCTCAACATGTCCTCTAGGGTTTGGATAGTTCTCTCAGACTGACCATCGGTCTGCGGATGAAAAGTCGTACTGAAATTGAATTGCGTGAACATCACACGATGAACTGCCTTCCAGAAGTGTGACACGAATCGCCCGTCACGGTCCGATACAATACTCTTGGGGGTACCATGCAACCTTACAATCTCTTTAATAAATAGCTGGGCCAATCTCTCGGGGTCCCACATGTCTTTAATCTCCAAAAATTGGGCTGATTTGGTTAGACGGTCCACAATCACCCAAATCGTATTCATCCCTCGATAACTCGTCAGCAAGCTAGTGATAAAATCCATCGATATGTCCACCCATTTCCACTCAGGAAACGGGAGTGGTTTCAACATTCCTACGGGTCGTTGGTGCTCAATCTTAACCTGCTGACAAGTTACACATCTCAAAACGAATTCGGTAACCACACGTTTCATATTCCCTCACCAATAATATTGATTCAAATCCTTATACATATTACTAGACCCTAGGTGAATAGAGTATGGGGTAGCATGGGCCTCTCTCATGATAGAGTTCCTCAACTCCTCGTCTGCTGGTACACACGCTCGATTCCTGAAGCGTATCAACCCGTCCTCGTGGATCACAAATCCAGGGGCTTTCCCTTGAGTTACTTCCTCCCGAACTCGAGATAGGAATGGGTACATAATCTGCTTTGATTTGATTATATCATCAAGAGACGAAGAAATCTCAAGTGTGCAAAGTTGTCCCTGAACATGCTGTAACCAAAATTCAATCTCTGGCCTCATAAGATCCAACTGCAATTCTCTCTGAGCTGTCAAGCGGCTAAGCATCTGCTCCTGCACTGTCTTACGGCTCAAGGCATTGGCAACCACATTTGCCTTGCCTGGATGATAAAGGATCTCGATATCATAATCTTTGATTAATTCTAGCCACCTTCTCTGTCTCATGTTCAACTCCTTCTGAGTAAAAATGTACTTCAGGCTCTTGTGATCAATAAAGGTCTGGCAGGTAACTCCATACAGATAGTGATGCCAGATTTTCAAAGCAAACACCACGGATGCTAACTCCAAGTCATGGGTCGGATAGTTAACCAAATAAGGTCGTAATTGTCTCGATGTATAGGCAATCACTTTCCCTTCCTGCATCAGTGCACATCCAATGCCCTGTCTCGACGCGTCACTATACACCACGAATCCTTCTGTCCCTTTTGGTAGAACCAAGACAGGTGCTGAAATCAATCGACTCTTTAGCTAATCAAAACTTTGCTGACATGCTTTTGACCACAAATACTTCTTATCCTTTCTCAGTAGGTTAGTCATCGGTTGTGCAATTTTGGAAAATCCTTCCATGAACCATCGGTAGTAACCTGCTAAGCCGAGGAAGCTACGAACTTCCTTCACGTTATTCGGAGGTAGCCAATCTAGAATGGCTTCTGTCTTCTGTGGGTCCACTCTCACCCCTTTGGCTGATATCACATGCCCAAGAAATATAACCTCAGGCATACAGAACTCACATTTAGAAAACTTCCCATAAAGCTATTCCCACCTCAACGCATCGAGAACTTGGTGGAGATGACGTTCATGCTCTTCGTGGTCATGAGAGTAAATCAGAATGTCGTAAATAAAAATGACTACAAAGTGGTCTAGATAGTTAATAAAAACCCGATTCATCAACTCTATGAATACAATTAGTGCATTTGTTAATCCAAATGGGATCACCACGAACTCATAATGCTCATAGCGAGTACGGAAGGCTGTCTTTGAAATGTCAGACTCTCGAATCCTCAACTGATGATAACTGGACCTCAGTCGATCTTAGAAAACACAGAAGCTCCCTGAAGTTGGTCTAATAAATCATCAATACGAGGCAACGTATATTTGTTCTTGATGGTTACCCTGTTCAGCTCACGGTAATCAATACATAATCACAGCCATCCGTCTTTCTTCCGTACAAATAACACTGGTGCTCCCCAAGGGGACGCACTAGGTCGAATATAGCCCTTTTCAGTCAACTCCTCAAGCTGGTTCTTCAACTCCTTCATCTCAATCGGAGCCATATGATACGGTGCTTTTGAAAGCGGTGACGTACCTGGCTCTAATTCAATAATAAACTCCACCTCACGATGTGGAGGTAAGCCTGGAAACTCGTCTGGAAATACGTATGGGTAGTCTCGGACTACCGAAATATCGGCCAATTCAACTGGTCGATCTGCTGTTTTGGTCATGTAGCACCAATAACCAATACACCCTTGATTAAGTAGTTTCACTGCTTTCATAGCACTGATGACTCTCCCAAAACGGCTGGGATTATCACCTCAAAATATACACTCGAAACCATCATCAGAAGTGATGGTTACATCTGCTTGCGCAGACCAAGTATGGAATCATGACGATCCATCCAATCAATGCCCAAGATTATATCATCCTTAGGTAAATCGACTACAATCAGATTTGACAACCACTCACGGTCGTTCATACGAATCGGACAGTCCTAGACTTCACGATTTCCAATAATTCTTCTAACATCGGGTAGACCAATCACATAGGGCTCACAATTGATAACATGGTCTAGAGGCAAACAACTTAAATAAGAAGTAGATATAAAGGAGTGTGAAGCACCGGTATCAAAAAGAGCACACACCAGCTGAGAGTAGATCTCGATAATACCTGCAATCATGCTGGCCTTGGGATCGTCAGCTTTCTTCATCTCAAAATTTCTGGGTTTTGCAGCTCCGGCACCATGTGTACCACTTTGATTCCCACGACCCATTCCCCTATTTGCCGCGGTAGTCTGATAAGAAGCAGACGGAGGCACACGGTCCTCGACAGAAGACTGAACTGGAGCATGAGACGCTACTGGTTCACGTCCGGGTCCATTCCTGCAAAAACGAGTACGATGCCCATTCTTCCTACAAGTATGGCATGCGACGGCCGACTCCGGGCATTTGGAGCTGACGTGCCCCTGGTCTTCGCAGTTATAGCACACAACAGATTAGGGGACCGCTCGAGAGTGCGATCCGGATGGCTTCGACACCATGGGTGGTCGATCAGAAGGGTTTGGCAATGGCTGGGGCTTTCTGAAAGTGCCCTGGTTACTCTCAGTCTGGTTCTGGTTTTTGAGATCTTTTGTTGTTGGGATGTGGTTGCTTCTTAGAAACCTCTTTCGCGGTGAGTTCGTATTCCAGAGCTTTCTCGATGAACTCCGGCAGGGTCGTACAGTGGTGAGTCAACAGCTGCATTCTCATTCTGGGTTTAAGCCTCTTGAGAAAATATTTTATCTTATCAGCCTCCGTTCGGACAATCGACGAGATAAAAGGAAGAAGTGCCTGAAATTTCTGAGCAACAGATAGTACATCATCATCTTCAGACGGGTCTGGGTTCAGCAGTTCTGACAGCTTGGCCTCGTGGAGTGGCCCTGGATAGTAACGGTCTAGCATGAGGTTTTTAAATTCCTCCCAAGTGTATACTCCATCAGCTAGCCTCACTGAAAGCCACCAGGTGTGGGCGCCCTTGCTAAGATAATACGCTGCTACGGAGACGCGATTCTCTTCGGGACAGTCCACCATCTCGAATAGTTTCTCAAAGTGTTCAATCCAGTGCACAATGTCAGCAGGCTTAGAGGAGCCCTCAAAGGTCGGAGGTCGCGGGCGAGAGATGTCGCTGATGATCCGACTCACGGGTCCGCCAAGCACAGGAGGTGGAGGATGAGGCCCCTGTTGTTGGCCAGTAGTGGCCCTCTGCATAGATTCCATTAATTGACCCATCTGGGTCATCTGCGCCATCATGCCCTGCATCACAACGTACGGATCGACACGTGCATTCTCACGCCCACTGTGGTGCGATTAGTCCCTAGAAGGCGAACCACTGTCTGCGGAACTATGCTCTGCATTAGCGCGTCTGTTGGCTCGTAGTATCGGGATTCGGCCCCTTCCGCGGCCTCGTCCCCCTCTGCCACGCCTCTCAGATTTCTTTCCATACTGAAAGAATCAGTCATAATGATAATCACAAGTACAGTTCAAGATACTAATCACAATTCATGCTAAGTTAATAGCAACAAGGAATCACATATTAGAGAAAACAGTTCACAATGAATTAGCGACACCACGAATGTCACACAGAATATTACATCGACGTCGAGTCGAACAATTTCAATTATATAATCATTCCAGCATTTTCCTCAAATTATCAATCAGATAGATCCTACAACAGATCCTCGAAATAAGAAGATCAACAAAGAGATCCATTCCGATATCAATATCATGCCAGTAATTAAATCATGGCTCGTAAAGTACATACTGTATTTGGCTCGTAGGGTCAGGCACTTGCACAGGTCACACGTGACACGAAGGTCTTTGGATACTAGTTCATTGTACAACGACTCATAAAGAGAAAACAACACGCTCTGATACCATCTTCTGTAACACCCCAAAAGGCGACTATTACAGTGCCGTGGACCCCAAAATGGGACCCACTAGATCAAAATACAGATTAAATAAGTATTATTTTGTGATACCGAACCACAATAAATAGTCATTACTCCGATTAGGAGTTTATTAATAGTATGGCCAACGGCCTTTTCATACACAGGATCTGAAATACGAGTACAAACCATATGGAGATGGAATATACTTCAAATACAACCAGGCAATAATGTAAATAAAGCGGAATTAAAGTAACATTACACGGTTTGAACAATAACCGTACCAAATGACATGGGGGCCCCGAACTAGTATCCCTCGAACCCTTCGCCTTCACCGTGCTCTTCCCGTGCCTTGCCTTTGCCTCGACCTAAAATACAACACAAGTATTTCTCCCAAAACACAGGGTCAGATATATATGATAAATGATTCTCCTGACATTATACAATCCACATATATTAGATCTCAAGGAAAACATCCCGACTATTGAACATACCCCTCGGGCGTATGAAAAATCAATCCCCAAAATCATCGAACATATCCAATCATACATGGACTATGAACGATTAAACAATATGGCTCAAGATGGACATCACAGTACGCCCGACCCGGAAATGTGTCCGTGTACATGTCCACCCCATATACGGAATCCAGAATATACGTGTGACAATGTACCTAATTAGCCTCACGAACTACATCTCGTGTGCACAGTCCAATATGGAAAACATCCACGTATGACTATATCAGTGCCCGGCTAAAAATCCTACACAATAACCAATCGGCACGCAGTTATGATTCCAGACATGTCACAATACAACATGACAACGAATTCAACAAGAAAAACTCACCGAAGTACAACCCTCAACACTACAAGAAACAGACTCCTAGCTCAAGAACAACTTCTAACTTCGAATCAATGAGCTCCACTCCAAGTTACAAGACTCAAAACCAAGTTGGAGAAGGTTAATATCGGTCTAGGGAGGCAGGAGAGGGAATATGCAGAGAGAAAAATGGGTTAGAGTTGTGAAGAAATGAAAAACAGGCTGTGTCTTTAAATAGACTGTACAGCCTTAACGTACGCTATCGAACAAATTTAGCGTACGTTAACACTGTTACATATGCTAACCAGTTGGTGTTACGTACGTAATCGACTTACAAGGGCTACTGTCTCGATTTCACAGGCCAATTACGTACGCTAAAGAAAAGGGTATTACGTACGCTAAATAGGGTTGACTCTGACTAGCATGACAGCCCAATCACTCTTCACGTGCATGGCAAAGGATATCAGCCTCACGTGCAGAAGTCAACTGATGTCTGATTCTCTCTTAACATATGCAATAGATAACGAATTACGTACGTCAAGGCACAAGCTTAAGGTACGTTAATCATACTATATTGCATACGCTACACCAAGAGAATAGGTTCAAAAATGCAACTCCCTAATTAACATCGAACCAACAAACATAAGTCGAATAACAACGATAACTAACTCAATTTCGTAACATCTTGATATTAGTCATATAATAAATGCAACATGATTCAATGATAGTCAAATTATCTGAACAAAACAATAGTAAGGATGAAGAATTACAGTCGGGTATTACACTTAGCTCCGATACCAAATTCTGTAACACCCCCGATATATTCAGGAATATTACAGCACCGTAAATCCTTTACGTAAGAATTTACAAGGCTGAGTAAATGAAATGGCAATAACAAATACTATCAAACAACGGCAGTGGAAATAAAATACAACACGAGTCTGAAAACAGTACTGAAAGACAACGTCAAATGGAGAACATTAATACATGACCAAATCCAACATCACAAACGACAACGTACTTGAGTACTTTATTAAAACGACACAAACATACGACAAATTAATCAGGCCGTAACATCACTTTGCACCCCCGTCGTCATGCAGCTCTAGTGGTTGTTTTTCCGCTCTCCTGGATCCTGAACATAAAATAAATATTCACCCCCGAAGGGGTTAGCACAACGATGCTAGTACAAGTACGATAATTATACAACAATAATTTATTCAACGATCCCTGACTAATAACATCAATAATATCAACAATAATCACTAGAAGTCTCTCCAATGGGAAACAGTAATAATGTACAACATATCATATCAGTCTCAACATACTCATGGTATTCCAACGATCCAGCGCACACAGCTATAGATTCCCATGATGATCCCCTCGGACCAATGCATGGTCAAAATACCTGCCCAACGATCCAGCGCACACAGCTATAGATTCCCATAATGATCCCGTCGGACCAACGCATGGTGGATAAACAATCGTAACACATATGCACAATACAACAATCAACATAGCCAACATCAATACAAATAAATGTAATTAAGGTACTTGCCTTAAATTAACGACAAGGATAATACTTCGACGGATGTCAATACACTCAAAATTCGCCCCTTCGATCAATCACGTTGCAAAGCTCGGACCTTAAACAAAAGAAATAATACATAGTTCATCTTACGTCATATAACTAATGTACGAACATCTAACATCCTAAACTATGGACGAAATTTGTCGACTCTTCGGATCCTGTCCGATTTTCTTCATAATGGACGTTATATACTCAGCGTAACATATATTAAGTTTGTGCCTTAATGTACATAAGCTCCTATGCCTAACGTACGCTAAGCTAGTATTTGACAAGTTTTCTGATCAGACGACTGTCTCACCTGATGCTATATCTGTTGGGTTTTCTATGCATCGAATACAAAATAATCCGAGTAAAAATGCAGCGGAACAATAAACGTGAAAACCCAATTTAGGATCTCATGCAGTAATTTAATTGTTTAATTAAAGAGTTAATCGAATTACCTTAATCCGATTGAACAATTCTAGATCCGAACTAGAAGTAGATGAATATCTCCTTCCTCTTTTGGTGATCCACACGCGAACAATTCCACAAGCCGGATTGCCAGATCCTTACGAATAATATTGATAAATAGTACAACACAAGTTCCATACTAGAAGGATTGTACTATTGATCATGATCAACTAAGGGAAGAGGGTTATACGACCGACTTCGTTCTCCTACAGTATGAGGAAGAGGTCGACTTTTTCTTCTTCTTGGAGAGGGAGGCGATTTTTTTGAGTTCTTATCACAACTCCTTGTCATGGATCTCTTATTTATACCACGTAATCCCTAGATTCAATAATCTAGTATTTGCTTAGTTGCCCCTCAACTTATTAAATAATACAATATATATAATATCCAATATTATATATATTACTTATTATTTAATCTCCGTATAAATATAATATCCAATATTATATTTATTATTCCCAGTTGATATTTATTCCTACTTGTCTATAATTGTCGTACGTGCGACCCAAAAGGCTTATATTATGTTGGCAATTATTTAATACCTTATTAAATAATAAATCATAAGCGGCCTCTAGCAAGACATTATGATTACCCAAATAATATAAGTTCATAGTCCATTAAACCTTTTAACGTGTCAAATCCCTTTGTCACGTGATATCATATTTGAACTAAGTCATGGAGTCTGTCATACTTATTTATGTTCAAATGCTTTCTCGATCTTAAGTAGACTGATTGAATCAAATGACTCTTCATTTGAGCATGGCCATGCATTTCCTTCAGTCCTACTTATCGAGGGGCCCAGCAGGTATCTCTCTCACTTAAGAGAGGGACAGATCCCCATCTTGATTATTCATTGCCCTCTAGATGACTCCCACTAATCCCGATCGCTAACCTTTATGATCACCATGTTTCAGATGACGTTGGATTACGTCAAGGCATAGCAGTTATCATGTTGGACTCTATGATAATCTCAGGTTCAAGGATTTATTGACATACTGTTATATTGAGATTCACTTATGACATTTCCATGCAGTGATCTCAATGCGGGTCGGTCCAGTATTAGTTCTCCAACCAATATCCATAAGATTGATCTGTACCATACGCCTAATCATCCGATGATTATCAATCAAACATATACTAGTATATTAATCACTTGAGTCTCTACTCAACGCGATTTTACCAGGGACATTTGAATAATCTTATTATTCGTGAATAACTATTATTCGATTATTATAATATTAAAACATGCACACATTATAATAATCAACGAGAAATAAATGATATCAAATAACTTTATTGAAATGTGACAATTACAAATCTAGGCACATCGAATGTCCTAGGGCACTATTCCCAACAATCTCCCACTTGCACTAGGACCATTCATTCATGACTTTTAGTCCTATCGCTCTAGCATGCTCAACATGCTTTCCTTGTGACAGAGGCTTGGTAAGTGGATCTGCAACATTCTCCTCCGTTGCTACTTTGCATATTATAATATCTCCTCGTCTGATGATCTCTCTGACTAGGTGATATTTTCTGAGTATATGTTTGGAATTATGATGGGACCTAGGCTCTTTAGCTTGTGCAATAGCACCATTATTGTCACAATAAAGGCTTATGGGACCCTGGATGGTCGGCACCACTCCTAGTTCAGTAACGAACTTCTTGATCCAAATGGCTTCCTTAGCTGCATCCGATGTTGCCAGGTACTCGGCTTCTATAACAGAATCAGCAACCGTGCTCTGCTTGGAACTCTTCCAACTCACAGCACCTCCATTCAATACAAACACATAACCAATTTGCTATTTGAAATCGTCTCTGTCGGTTTCGAAACTTTCATCGGCGTAACCTCTTACAGCCAGGTCATTTCCCACCCCTACATAAACTAGGAAATCATCCTTAGTTCTTCTCAAGTACTTTGGGATGGTTTTCACTGCTGTCCAGTGACTTTCACTTGGATTCGATTGGTATCGACTTGTCATACTAAGGGAAAACGATACATCTGGTCGAGTACAAATCATGGCATACATGATCGATCCAATATCCGAAGTGTATGGTATCTTGCTCATGCGGGCTCTCTCATCAGGAGTCTTAGGAATCTGAGTCTCACTCAGATGAATGCCATGTGACATTGGCAAGAGTCCTCTCTTGGAGTCTTGCATATTGAACCTCTTCAATATTTTATTAATGTATGTACTTTGACTCAGACCAATCAATATCTTTGATCTATCTCTATATATCTTTATCCCAAGAATGTAAGCAGCTTCTCCTAAGTCTTTTATTGAGAAACAACTTCCCAACCAAGTCTTGACTGTCTGCAAGGCGGGAATGTCATTTCCAATGAGTAATATGTCATCTACATATAAGACTAAGAAAACAACTATTCTCCCACTAACCTTCTTGTACGCACAAGGTTCATCTTCATTTTGAATGAACCCAAACTCTTTGACAGTTTCATCAAAATGAAGATTCCAGCTCCGAGAAGCCCGCTTCAACCCATAAATGGATCTTTGAAGCTTGCAAACCTTTTTAGAATTTTCTGGATGAACAAAACCTTCAGGTTGTGTCATGTACACATCCTCAAGTAAGTTTCCATTAAGGAATGCTGTTTTGACATCCATTTTCCATATTTCATAATCATAGTATGCGGCAATGGCAAATAAAATTCTAATTGATTTAAGCATGACTACTGACGAAAAGGTCTCATCATAGTCAACACCATGAATCTGTCTATAACCTTTTGCCACTAGTATAGCTTTATAGGCCTGCAGATTCTCATCCATGTCTTTCTTCTTTTTATAGACCCATTTGCACCCAATGGTTTTAACACCCTCAGGTGGATCTATCAAGTTCCAAACTTGATTGTCATACATGGATTGCATCTCAGACTTCATGGCTTCTAGCCATTCCTCGGACTACGGTCACAAGCGGCTCAGATAGGTACTAGGCTTATCATCTATGAGCTATGCATCATCATCCTCTGTTACGAGATAACCATATCTCTCAGGTTCATGTCGCATCCTATCAGATCTGCATGGGACTTGTGTACTTTGAACGGGATCTTCAACTGATTGTTGAGCTTGTTCGGTTTCCATCGGTGAAGAGATGTCTTCTTGTGGTTCTCGAGTTTCCTCGAGAATTACTCTTCTCCCACTGTCTCTTTTGGAAATAAATTCCCTTTCTAAGAATACAGCATTTCGAGCAACAAACACTTTGTTCTCTGCGGGCTTATAAAAGAAATATCCTTTAGTTTCCTTAGGATATCCCACAAATAAACATCTTTCAGATCTGGCTGCCAGTTTGTCAAACACTTGGCGCCTTACGAATGATTTGCAATCCCAGATCTTTAGAAAAGACAAGTTTGGTCTTTTACCAGTCTATTTCTCAAATGGTGTCTTTTCAACTGCTTTAGATGGAACACGGTTAAGGGTGAATGCTGCTGTTTCTAATGCGTGGCCCCAAAATGATAATGGAAGCTCTGTTCGACTCATCATGGATCGAACCATATCTAATAAAGTTCGATTCCTCCTCTCGGACACTCCGTTACGCTGAGGTGTTCTGGGAGGAGTAAGTTGTGAAACAATTCCACAACTCCTAAGATGATCATCAACTCTTGGCTCAAGTATTCGCCACCTCGATCCGATCGAAGGGCTTTAATTTTCTTGCCAAGTTGATTCTGTACTTCATTCTGGAATATTTGGAATATTTCAAAAGATTCATGTTTATACTTCATAAGATAAACATATCCATATCGGCTAAAATCATCGGTGAATGTAATGAAGTATTGGTATCCGCCTCTGGCATGAGTGCTAAGAGGTCCGCATACATCAGTATGTATTAGGCCTAACAGATCACTAGCCATTTCTCCATGACCGGTGAAAGGATTCTTCGTCATCTTGCCCAATAAACAAGATTCGCATGTCCCATATGATTCATAGTCAAAAGAGTCTAAAAGTCCATCATTATGGAGTTTAGAAATGCATTTCTCGTTTATGTGACCAAGTCGACAATGCCATAAGTACGTCGGATTAGAATCATTGAGCTTAGGTTTCTTGGATGCAATGTTATAGACTTCCAAGTGTCGGACTCATCTAGATCAATATTGTAAAGGCCAGTATATAACTTTGCAGTACCATAAAGCAAGTCATCAAAGAAAATATGAATGATCTTATTCTTAATAAGAAAACTATAACCTTCACAATCTAATGTAGAAACTGAAATAATATTCCTATTCATAGCAGGAACATAATAGCAATTGTTCAAAACTAACAAAAGCCCATTGGGTAAAACTAGATCATAAGTTCCTACGGCTAGTGCAGCAACTCTTGCTCCATTGCCGACTCTTAGATCCACTTCCCTTTTCTTCAGTTCTCTACTGCTTCTCAACCCCTGCATATTTGTACAAATGTGAGATCCATGTAACACCCCAAACTATGCGGATATTACAGTGCCGTGAATCCCCGACTGGGACCCACCAGGCAAATGAAAATGAATGAATTACATAAGATAAATGTAGTACCGAACTACATTACAACAATAATTACTCCGATGAGGAGTTTAGTTACAACACACCAGGACAATACCGAATACTAGTGTATTTTATATGAAGATAAAATACACCACTCTGAATAATTAAACATCTCAAACGGAAGTTGCAGCGGAAATACACTTGACGGAAATAACTGACGTGACTGAAATGACTGAAATAAACGGAAAGACTGGGGCCCCCTACTAGTATCACTGGGACTCCTCGACGTCAGCGTGTTCTCCCCGTGCCTTTGCCTTGCCAAGACCTGAAATACAAAATCCCCAAACGGGGTCAGTTACAAAGAACAACAATCCTCAAGGGTTGAAAATACACAATCATGATATATCTGAAATTATGAATTATCCTGTCGAAACATACGCAATCAAACATGCTATATGAATCGACTAATCAGTACGGCTCAAAGGAATGGCGCCACACTACGTCCGGGATGGAAATGTGTCCGTGCACAAGCCACCAACGATCAAACACGCGTGGTCTTGTACATAATCAGTCTCACGAGCAATCGACTCGTGTGCACAGTCCAATGTGAGGCCACCAACCAACACACGACTATAATGTGCCCGACATGAAAATCCTACACATACCAACCGGCACGCCAGTATGACCCGGAATGTCACAATATGTCAAAAGTGACAACGAAAATGAATAATGACTCACCAATATTAAATGAGGGTGAAATGAATGATAGCTCAATGAAATGATCGGAACCGTCGTTCCTTATGACTGATGTGATTAATTGACAATGACAAGTTTTGATACGATTAATACAATGATGAATGAGTTATGATTATGAATGAACAACAACAAAAGGAATGACTATCCTTTTAACCGAGTAAGAATTAACTTACTCAATACCGATGATAATGTCCTTCCACGAACAACGTCCTAAATGAAATGTCGGTCGCTCGAACAACCTTGAACAATAATAGTTACCAACAACCGATCAATACATGAATCAAATACGATCATAACCGACCCAAACGTCGATACAACAATATCCGAACTCGTAGATGAACTCTAACGAAAACATTGAGATACCCGTTGGTTAAAACCAAACCCGAATTATCGAACCAACTCAAACATGATTGATTCAAACCAGCAAAACATTATCAATGACATCAATAATCTCATAGAAGTCCACAATTCAAGTTTATAATAACGACAATCGGAAATCCCCAAAATAACCGAAGTCAACCCCAAGGGTTCTTGGAATAATTCCGAAAATAACCGTTTAAATCCGTAGGAATATATTTATCCAAGTTAGATAATCCATAACTAACATATTCCAATGATAATCCAAGCTTACACGAAGAAATCGGAAGGAAAATCCAAAAATCCGAAATTCTAGATCCAAGAGATTAATACCTTTGATTCGATGAGATGAAGATGATGAAATGATGATTAATCCGAAAGATGAGCTTGAAGATGATGATTGATGATTACACCTCGAAGAATCCTCTCTGGAACGCTCGAAATCGCCCAAAACTATCGAAGGAATGAAATGAGATGAGTAAATGACGAAGTCTGACTAACTGTCCAATTTATAGTCAGTCCATGTTAGCGTGCGCTAGCCCTTGTGCGTAGCGTGCGCTAACGAGTAATTTGGGTAGTCCAGTACCCACTGTCCGAACACGGTGGCGCGCGCTACGTACCTTCTTGTAGCGTGCGCTACGGCCATATTACTAGCGTGCGCTAAGATCCATTATTAGCGTGCGCTAACGAAATATTGATGCCCAGTACTGGAGTCCAGAAAACTGTCTGCCCTCTGATCTGACCTCGATAGCGTGCGCTACAACCATAGTTTAGCGTGCGCTAATATATCGGTTGCGTACGCTAACAACAACACATAGCGTGCGCTATGAAATAATCCATGCGATCCAAAGAGCCACCGGACTCAACTCGATCCGCCCTAGCGCGCGCTACTCCACACATATAGCGTGCGCTACTACAACCCGTTAGCGCGTGCTACTTACCACTCGTAGCGCGTGCGCTACAAATAATCTCACTTGCGCCCAAGACCTTCTGGATCGCAACAGACAACCTTAGCGTGCGCTAAAGCTGAGTGGTAGCGTGCGCTACCTATACCCAATTAGCGTACGCTAAAAGGAGTATGTAGCGTGCGCTACTCCTCACGCACAGCTCGCAACGAAATGACAATGATGATAAATGCGGCACGAGACTCCAATCCGATTAGTGATGAATGACGATTGATACACGATACAATTACTCTGAATGATGAATACCATGACTGAATCTGAGTGACAATTGATTAATAATGAGTGAAAATTACTGAGTATCAATTACTGAATGATAAATACTGAATGATAATTACTGAATTACAACCGGGTATTACATACACCCCCCCTTAAAAGAGTTTCGTCCTCGAAACTAAGGGTAAACAACTCGGGACATGAACTATCCATCACGATCTGCAAACAATAATGTCCAAATAGTTCTCGGGACCAAATCAATCGCACGCCCAAGTCCCCAAGTCTTGACGTCTCGGATCACAAAGAACGATTTCCCAAAAATATCACGAAGTCTCGGTATGACACCAAAAGGAATGCATCAAACGATCTCAAAATCTCAAGGTTCTCAAATACGATCATTATAAGATAGATCAACAATAAATGATCCACAACCACGACACATTATTACGGATTGAGTTATATAGTCATCTGAAAGACAAGGCTATATATCAAATGTACCCAACATCGATATCCTCCAAATCATCGATCTCCTCGATCCCAACGATTCAACGAAGACCCAAATCTGAACTCACTGTTTAAATGACCCCGAAAGGTTACCAAAACGAGAGTGACTAAGATGAATGATAAATGATTAGAAATCCGACAAGGATCAAGAATAACTCGCCGAGGTGAACTAATAACGAAATGAGTGATAACTCAAATGAAATTATTGGAATCATTATTCCCCGAGAAGTGAATGATTGGTTGATAAATATAAGTCTTAACGTGATTGATATATGATGAATGACCTATGCGAACAATTGAACGACGATGAAATGAATGATTATCCTATTACCGAGCAAGAATTAACTTGCTCAACACCGGTGATGAATGTCCTGTTGTATCACTGTTTAAGCAAACAACAGTCGAACTCGTCGTCTGAGATGAAGATGCTCTCCCAGCATGAATACGACTAGAAACGATCTCTTGGACGTCGGAGTCCGATGTCCCTCTGAACTCTTTCCATACCGAGGCAGGAAAGTCACGTGATAATTACAGATCTCGTATGAAGATTGCATTATGATTACGAGACGGAATGATAACGATGAGCATACATGCTCTAACAAAATGGATGCATTAATAATGCAATAAAACGATCGTCGACATGACGCCGTAATATGAGAAGATCGCATGAAAAATCAAGTGAGGTGACAAGCCTATCTGATGAAATTCCTGAAATGATTACCTTGAACAAGTTCACAAGATTGAAAAATTTGATTCACAAGATCAACAACTGAACCGTGAGATGGACTGGATGGTTAATAAATTAATCGAACAATGAGATTGACTCCGTGATGAATGAATTAATTGAACAATGAGATAGATCGAGTGATGAATGAATTGATGAACAATGAGATTGATCGAGTGATGAATGAATTAATTGAACAATGAGGTTAATCGAGTGATGAATGAATTGATCAACAATTTTTAGAAAATCCTTCCACAAACCGCCGATAATAGCCGGCTAATCCGAGAAAGCTTCGGATTTGCTTAACATTCTTCGGAGGTGACCAATCTTGGATAGCCTTCGTCTTCTGAGGATCAACACGCACTCCATCTGATGAAATTACAGGTCCGAGAAAAGTCACCTCGGACATCCAGCACTCACCTTTGGAAAACTTCCCAAAAAGTTGCTCTCGTCTTAACACGTCGGAAACCTGATGAAAATGAACCTCGTGTTCCTCCCGGTCACGAGAATAATCAAAATGTCATCGATGAAGACAACAACAAACTGATCCAAAAGTCGATGAAAACCTGATTCATTAACTCCATGAATACCGCAGGTGCAATAATCAACCCAACCGGCATAACCGCAAACTCATAATGACCATAGCGTGTTCGAAAAACCATCCTCGTGATATCCGACTCTCGAATCCGCAACTGATGATATCCAGATCTTAAGTCGATCTTGGAAAATACTGAAGCTCCCTGAAGTTGATCCAAAAGATCGTCGATACGGGGTAGAGGATACTAATCTTGATCCTCACCCTGTTCAAATCCTGATAATAATACACACACGAACGAACCATACCTCTCCTTGACAGATAACATTGGTGCTCCCCACGGGGACACACTCGGTCGGAGATAACCTTCTCGAACTATTCCTCAAGTTGAATCTTCAACTCCTGCATTTGGTCGGGGCCATCCGATACGGTGTCTTCGATAATGGGGACGTACCGGCTCCAACTCACTCCTGAATTCCACTACTCTATGAGAAAGCAACCAGATAACTCGTCTGGAATACATCGTCAAACGATGACAATGATACCACGAATGATTGAACATTTCGATTCCCCGAGAATGGTCAATCGATAAAAAGTGATACAATGAATGATTGAATAACTCGATTGCCTTAGAAAGGCCAATCGATGAAAATGATACAATGAATGATTCAATAGCTCGATTGCCTTAGAAAGGCCAATCGATGAAAATGATACAATGAATGATTGAATAGCTCGATTGCCTTAGAAAGGCCAATCGATGAAAATGATACAATGAATGATTGAATAGCTCGATTGCCTTAGAAAGGCCAATCGATGAAAATGATACAATGAATGACTGAACAACTCGCTTGCGGAATTTCTCTGCTTCCATCATATTAGTAATCCTTCTGGGACAACGGGGATTACCTCCCTGAAGTACCCATTCGACGACCAACGACGAAAATGATAGTGACCATGCGCTTTCGAACATTGAGAACGGCATCATGACAATCCATCTAATTAACACTCAATATTACATCGTCCTTAGATAAATTCACCACGATTAGGTCCACTAACCAATTGCGGTCATTAAGCTTACCTTGGTATGATTTCCGAAAATCTCCTATCGTCAGGTACACCGATGGTATGAGGTCCACAAGCAACAGGACTATCCAAATTAAGTTTATTCAATCATGACTTGAAAATGAATGAATGCGGTGCACCAGTATCAAAAGGTACACACGGGTTGAAATAAAATTACGAGTATACCTGAGATCGTTCGGGCCACCGGATCGTCGATCCTCTTCATCACATGAATCCGGGACCTGCCGGCCCCCGAACCGGACGCTCCCGTCTGATAAATACGAGCTCCAACTCTATTTGCTTCCATTGTCTTAAACGACGTTGACAAAGCATTCTGATTCTGAAACGCTGGTTGCTTCGGGGCCTGAGATGCCACCGGAGCCGACTTGGAGTTCTTTCGGCAAAAACGGGCCTTATGCCCAAAATTTCCACAATTATGACATGTGATAGACGGCCGCATACACTAGTACTGAAATGGCCCGGCACCCCACAGTTGAAACAGATGATGGCCGAACTGGCTGCTCGGGACTGAGATCCCGCAGGATTAGGTGTCGTAGGAGGACGCTCAGAAACGGTAGGACCCGCACGAGGTTTCTTGAAGGTTGACTGACCGCCTTCGGATTGATTACGCTTCGTTGATTTCTTGCTGACGAATGAAGGTTGTTGTTCAGCACTTTCCTTAGCAGCTGGCTCATACAGGAGGGTTCTCTCGATTAATCCAGCCAGAGTGGCGCAATGATGATTGAGCAATTGCACATGGGTCATCATGGCCTGCATAAAAGTGAGTGGATCAACCCGAACATCTTCTGATCGAGCCGAGTCCTGGGCACGATTTCCCGACAGCGAGTGATTATTTCCCGTGTTTCGGCCCGCACCGCGGCCTCTCCCCGTGCATCCCCTGACAGCTCTCCCCATACTGAAGTAGGAAGGTCGCATAATGATTATATTTCTGGCATGAGTATCACATTATGATTATATTATAAAATGATGAAAATGAGCATACGCGCTCAAATACAGCGATTACATGAATGATTAATTGACGTGACATGATTATCTGATGAAATTACTGAAATGATTATCTTGAACAATTTAACAAGATTGAAGATATGATCTTCAAGATCAACAACTGAGTAATGAAATGAATTGAGTGATTAATGAGTTAACATTATCGACTTGATCACAATTGAAATTGATGAATGAGGATTGTTAACTAATGAATTATGAATGAATGATTATTGCCAGAAATTATACCATGGCATCAGAAATCTTACAGTTCTTGGTCTGATTGGCTCGGCATTTGCACAGGTCACACGTGACGCGAAAGTCCAATGATACTAGTCCGATGACGATGATTTCAAATGAGACATGACTTGGAGGGTAGTATTCAAAACCACGCTCCGATACCAACTCTGTAACACCCCAAACTAGGCGGATATTACAGTGCCGTGAATCCCCGACTGGGACCCATCAGGCAAATGAAAATGAATGAATTACATAAGATAAATGTAGTACCGAACTACATTACAACAATAATTACTCCGATGAGGAGTTTAGTTACAACACACCAGGACAATACCGAATACTAGTGTATTTTATATGAAGATAAAATACACCACTCTGAATAATTAAACATCTCAAACGGAAGTTGCAGCGGAAATACACTTGACGGAAATAACTGACGTGGTAAAATGACCGAAATAAACGGAAAGACTGGGGCCCCCTACTAGTATCACTGGGACTCCTCGACGTCAGCGTGTTCTCCCGTGCCTTTGCCTTGCCAAGACTGAAATACAAAATCCCCAAACGGGCCGGGCCATAAAGAACAACAATCCTCAAGGGTTGAAAATACACAATCATGATATATCTGAAATTATGAATTATCCTGTCGAAACATACGCAATAAAACATGCTATATGAATCGACTAATCAGTACGGCTCAAAGGAATGGCGCCACACTACGTCCGGGATGGAAATGTGTCCGTGCACAAGCCACCAACGATCAAACACGCGTGGTCTTGTACCTAATCAGTCTCACGAGCAATCGACTCGTGTGCACAGTCCAATGTGAGGCCACCAACCAACACACGACTATAATGTGCCCGACATGAAAATCCTACACATACCAACCGGCACGCCAGTATGACCCGGAATGTCACAATATGTCAAAAGTGACAACGAAAATGAATAATGACTCACCAATATTAAATGAGGGTGAAATGAATGATAGCTCAATGAAATGATCGGAACCGTCGTTCCTTATGACTGAGGTGATTAATTGACAATGACAAGTTTTGATACGATTAATACAATGATGAATAAGTTATGATTATGAATGAACAACAACAAAAGGAATGACTATCCTTTTAACAGAGTAAGAATTAACTTACTCAATACCGATGATAATGTCCTTCCACGAACAACGTCCTAAATGAAATGTCGGTCGCTCGAACAACCTTGAACAATAATAGTTACCAACAACCGATCAATACATGAATCAAATACGATCATAACCGACCCAAACGTCGATACAACAATATCCAAACTCGTAGATGAACTCTAACGAAAACATTGAGATACCCGTTGGTTAAAACCAAACCCGAATTATCGAACCAACTCCAACATGATTGATTCAAACCAGCAAAACATTATCAATGACATCAATAATCTCATAGAAGTCCACAATTCAAGTTTATAATAACGACAATCGGAAATCCCCAAAATAACCGAAGTCAACCCCAAGGGTTCTTGGAATAATTCCGAAAATAACCGTTTAAATCCGTAGGAATATATTTATCCAAGTTAGATAATCCATAGCTAACATATTCCAATGATAATCCAAGCTTACACGAAGAAATCGGAAGGAAAACCCAAAAATCCGAAATTCTAGATCCAAGAGATTAATACCTTTGATTCGATGAGATGAAGATGATGAAATGATGATTAATCCGAAAGATGAGCTTGAAGATGATGATTGATGATTACACCTCGAAGAATCCTCTCTGGATCGCTCGAAATCGCCCAAAACTATCGAAGGAATGAAATGAGATGAGTAAATGACGAAGTCTGACTAACTGTCCAATTTATAGTCAGTCCAGGTTAGCGTGCGCTAGCCCTTGTGCGTAGCGTGCGCTAACGAGTAATTTGGGTAGTCCAGTACCCACTGTCCGAACACGGTAGCGCGCTACGTACCTTCTTGTAGAGCGTGCGCTACGGCCATATTACTAGCGTGCGCTAAGATCCATTATTAGCGTGCGCTAACGAAATATTGATGCCCGATCGGAGTCCGTAAAACTATCTCGCCTCGATTCGACTCGATAGGCGTGCGCTACAACCATAGTTTAGCGTGCGCTAATATATCGGTTGCGACGCTAACAACAACACATAGCGTGCGCTATGAAATAATCCAAAGGTACCCAAAGAGCCACTGGACTCAACCTGATCCGTCCCTAGCGCGCGCTACTCCACACATATAGCGTGCGCTACTACAACCCGTTAGCGCGTGCTACTTACCACTCGTAGCGTGCGCTACAAATAATCTCACTTGCAGTCCAGTACCTTCTGGACTGCAGCCAGGACAACCTTAGCGTGCGCTAAAGCTGAGTGGTAGCGTGCGCTACCTATACCCAATTAGCGTACGCTAAAAGGAGTATGTAGCGTGCGCTACTCCTCACGCACAGCTCGCAACGAAATGACAATGATGATAAATGCGGCACGAGACTCCAATCCGATTAGTGATGAATGACGATTGATACACGATACAATTACTCTGAATGATGAATACCATGACTGAATCTGAGTGACAATTGATTAATAATGAGTGAAAATTACTGAGTATCAATTACTGAATGATAAATATTGAATGATAATTACTGAATTACAACCGGGTATTACAATCCACATCCAGTATCTAATACCCATGAGTTAGAGGTAGATAAGTTAACTTCTATAACAAATATACCTGTGGCAGTCTCACTGCCCTTGGTATGCTTTAGCTCTTCCAAGTAAATCTTGCAATTTCTTTTCCAGTGTCCTGGTTTATTACAATGATGGCAATTTCCATCTTTTGGGGCTTTAGCCTTGAAACCCGGCCTAGTAGGGTCTTTAGATTTGGCAACTTTTGCCTTACCCTTGCCCTTGCCTTTGTTCTTAAAGGATTTCCCTTTCCTGACCATCAACAAATGGCTTGGTTTCTTCTTAATATTCTGCTCAGCCGTTTTAAGCATCCCATGCAGCTCAAAAATGGACTTCTCCATCTCATTCATATTATAGTTCATAATAAACTGACCGAAACTTTCGGGCAATGAGTTTAGGATCACATCCGTGGAGTGCTCCTTAAAAAATGGAAAACCAAGCCTTTCAAGATGATCAATATAGCCTTTCATCTTGAGCATGTGAGCGCTGACAGATGTCCCCTCAACCATATTGCAAGCATACAAGGCTTGAAAGGTATCATACCTCTCTTGCCTAGCATGCTTCGAGAAAGTTTCCTTGAGGTGAGCATTTAGCTCATAAGCTTCCATTTCCTCTAGATTCTTCTGAAGTTCTGGACAAATGGTGGCCAACATAAGACAACCGACATCAATGGAATCATCACAATGTTTCTTCCATTTGTCTTTTTTTGCTTTGTTTGCATTGTGAGGTGGCTCATCGGGAATTTCTTCCTCAAGAACATACAGCTTTCTTTCTTGCTTGAGAACTATTCTCAAGCTCCGGATCCAATCCAGATAGTTGCTGCCGTTTTCTTTAAGCTTGTCCTTCTCGAGGACAGATCGTAGTGAAATAGTGGATGTGTTTTTTGATGCCATTCTACAAAATTCAATATGCAAAATATTTAGTCACATTATTTTATTTCTCGAAAAATACTCCCACTAAAACAAAGTACCCTCAATTTACAACATTTGTAATTTTAGTGGGCTAAGATCCCATTTCGCACAATCCTAAACTCAGCTTTGGCATGACGCCTAGAATTGAGCTACTTTAGGTGGATAACTCTTTATCGATTACATCATATATAACTCTTAGATTATATCATGGGATTTGGCATCGTATGCCCAAGTATGTTATAATCCCATCTTATGCCTTAAGGTTCAAAACTATTTTGATTTCCAAATTCATTAAACGTATAGGTATCACCATTACCTATCCTACCTTACTAAGATAATCCGAGTGCCCAGCTTTGGCATGACCCACTCATGATGATCGAAGTCTCGATAGGTGTTTTTTAAATGAACGGCATTAAAATTTTAACTAGGGATTTTTATCCTATGTTAATGTCTATGTTTGCTAACATACATCTAAACATACATAGCATCACATACATGCATAAATTTAAACATACATCGCATCACATGACAATAAAGCATAGGACCGTGTATAGCATGACCATAATCCTAACGTGATTTTCATGAGCCAACATGAAAATCTCAAAGGTCATCTAAAGGGTTAAATATGGTCTTCATTGATCTTCCCAACTCCTTGGAACGTCATACGCGATCAATTTGCTCCTCGAGTCCGTCTTTCTCGTCCTTCTTGTCTTCATTACATTAATCAAATTTAATACTACACTAATAAATTAAATTACAAGAAGTGCAAGCGACACGCAGGCCGTAAAATAATAAACAATTTAAATAGACGACTCACAGGCCGTAAAACCAATTATAATTAAACGACACGCAGGCCATAAATCCAACCCATAAGAAATTAAATTATTCAATCACATTGTTCAATTTATGGTCATGCCATACACCACACACATACCATAAATAATTATCAAATAATTAATAAAGCATGTAATAATAGAAATTAAAATCTGTCAGACAGTTAGACTATAAATAAAATTTGAGTCATCACACGAACAAATCTGGACTTGTCCGAGATGGTTGTCTTTATGCCCTGGGAACAAGTCTGCCCGGGTTCAAAACCCGGCGGTTACAGTTGCAACATTTTGCAACTATAATTGCCAAATTTACTTTTATATTAAAAGGGCTTATAAAAAGAACTACTGAAAAGTTACCAAAAACAGGACCCAACCGAGATGGTAAGTGGTGCGGAAGGAAAGTCGAATGGTGCGGGATCGAATCCCAGTTTTTGCAGAATTATTTTTGCAATATTTAAAACAGATTTATTTGCCTTTAATAAAACCTTCCGTGTATTTTTTCCAAAACAAAGCTGCAGCCCACATGGTAAGTCGGTGGAAGGCGGGCAGATTGACCAGGGTTCGAAACTGCATCACAAAACATTTTTTTAATAAAATTAGCTCGGTCCAGCTCCGACCCGACCTGCATCCGACCGAATCGAACAGATCTGCCTGCAATGCTTGGAGCGTAAATTGCGAAAAAGTCCAGAAAATTAATTTTTGACGATCCGATTTAATCAAATTAAACCAGAAAAATTATTTTATAAACATAATCAAGAACATAATTTACACATAAACATGTTCTACATAAACAATTAAATTACTTGCAAGTTGGCTCCGATACCACTTTTGGGTTTTCTATGCATCGAATACAAAATAATCGGAGTAAAAACGCAGCGGAACAATAAACGTGAAAACCCAATTTTAGGATCTCATGCAGTAATTTAATTATTTAATTAAAGAGTTAATCGAATTACCTTAATCCGATTAAACAATTCTAGATCCGGACTAGAAGCAGATGAATATCTCCTTCCTCTTTTGGTGATCCACACACGAACAATTCCACAAGCCGGATTGCTAGATTCTTACGAATAATATTGATAAATAGTACAACACAAGTTCCTTACTAGAAGGATTGTACTATTGATCAAGATAAACTAAGGGAAGAGGGTTAGACGACCGACTTCGTTCTCCTACAGTATGAGGAAGAGGTCGACTTTTTCTTCTTCTTGGAGAGGGAGGCGATTTTTTTGAGTTCTTATCACAACTCCTTGTCATGGATCTCTTATTTATACTATGTAATCCCTAGATTCAATAATCTAGTATTTGTTTAGTTGCCCCTCAACTTATTAAATAATACAATATATATAATATCCAATATTATATATATATTACTTATTATTTAATCTCCTTATAAATATAATATCCAATATTATATTTATTATTCCCAGTTGATATTTATTCCTACTTGTCTATAATTGTCGTACGTGCGACCCAAAAGGCTTATATTATGTTGGCAATTATTTAATACCTTATTAAATAATAAATCATAAGCGGCCTCTAGCAAGACATTATGATTACCCAAATAATATAAGATCATAGTCCATTAAACCTTTTAACGTGTCAAATCCCTTTGTCACGCGATATCATATTTGAACTAAGTCATGGAGTCTGTCATACTTATTTATGTTCAAATGCTTTCTCGATCTTAAGTAGACTGATTGAATCAAATGACTCTTAATTTGAGCATGGCCATGCATTTCCTTCAGTCCTACTTATCGAGGGGCCCAGCAGGTATCTCTCTCACTTAAGAGAGGGACAAATCCCCATCTTGATTATTCATTGCCCTCTACATGACTCCCATTAATCCCGATCGCTAATCTGTATGATTACTATGTTTAAGATGACTTTGGATTACGTCAAGGCATAGCAGTTATCATGTTGGACTCTATGATAATCTCAGGTTCAAGTATTTATTGACATACTGTTATATTGAGGTTCACTTATGACATTTCCATGCAGTGATCTCAATGCGGGTCGGTCCAGTATTAGTTCTCCAACCAATACCCATAAGATTGATCTGTACCATACGCATAATCATCCGATAATTATCAATCCAACTTATACTAGTATATTAATCACTTGAGTCTCTACTTAACGCGATTTTACCTGGGACATTTTAATAATCTTATTATTCGTGAATAACTATTATTCGATTATTATAATATTAAAACATGCACACATTATAATAATCAACGAGAAATAAATGACATCAAATAACTTTATTTAAATATGACAATTACAAATCTAGGCACATCGAATGTCCTGGGGCACTATTCGCAACAATATCATATGTAAATCATGATACTTAACGTACATTATACTTACAAACACAATGAGGTACAATGCTGGTGTGTATGATTTCAAAGATATTCATCAAACCAATATAATTCTATACTTCAATCTTCATTCATGGTTCGGTCATTCATACAACTCGTATCAAAGGTATGATCATACGAATACTAACAAATTCTCGAAGGAAGATGAAACAACCGTGTTCTATGTTCAATTCGATTATCCTCAATGTAATCAATCCATTCTAACCAAGAATATATCGAAGTTTATCAATTTAAACACCTCTTACGACGTATGAAATATTCTTGGTGAAACTCCTAGAATTCATCTTCTTGAACACTTTGATTCTAGGTGATGATATCAACATGGCATTGTATATAACTTGACCAAAACATACCACAATCTCAAAAACTACGTCATAGGGTTCAACATGCCAAGGTTTATTCCACAATTCTCTTAACAATGAAGAACACTCCAAGGATAACCAAACCAATCTTCCTCAAACATGATATTCGATTACTACGACATCCTTGAAACATAATAATCTCAGTAACATACTCAAGAAACCGAATTCAAGGTTGTGTTTAGTATCAACATACCTTTCACGAAGAATGACGATGAAAACGATCGGTAGAACTCAAATCCAGAAGCTTGAACACCACTCCAAAATGTTAATGCTCTCCAAAACCGATCGAAGTGGATGATATATGAAGTTATAAGCTGGGTAAGCTCTTAAAACGTGAAGGGAACGAGAAGAGCAAAGGGTAGGAAGTGAAATGGGATAATGTCCTATTTATAAAACTCAGATCTTTACGTACGTTAGCCTCACGATATTATGTACGTTCTCATATTAGCGTACGCTATCTGAGATCCTTAGCGTACGTTAATGTCCGACTGTAGCTACTATCTCATTTTCTGACCTCCTTAACGTACGTTAACCATTACCTTTTACGTACATAATGAGCTATGTGTAGTATACGCTATCTCAATCCTTTAGCATACGTTAAACCCCATTGACTTGATTTTTTTCCAAAATATGTCCGGATCACGCGGGAATCTTATCCCCGTACCCCGTCCGAAGATGGCACATGTACCGACCAACCTTATCTGCCTGACTGTACATTACGTATGCTATGCTTCGTCCACAGCATACGCTCTCCTCAGTTCATAATGTACGTTAAGCTCATCCGATAGCGTACGTTATGACATAGCTACATGCATGAATTTGCAAATTCTTCCTAACATGATTATGACTGTTCGGAAAATGAATACGGGAAAAATCATACTTCGATTATAGATACCACAAAGTCAATTATTACAAGGTTCAAATACAGATGAAAATACTCGATAATTATCCAGATATTACATTAGGGGTCCATTGGGATCAGATCCCTATCCAACTTGTGAATCTTGCCTTCAAGGCAAAATGACTAAGTTACCCTTTGCAGGGACTTTTGAAAGAGTTACTGAAAAACATTGATTGATCCATACCGACGTTTGGGGCCCTTTTCAAGTGGCACGAGATGGCTTTAAGTATTTCATTATATTCACTAATGACCATAATAGGTATGGGTTCGTGTACTTAATGAAACGTAAGTTTGAAGCTTTTGATAAATTAAAGGAATTTAAAGCTGTAGTTGAAAACCAAACAGGTAACAGTGTTAAGACTCTTCGGTTAGACCGAGGTGGTGACTACATGAGTACCAAGTCCGATGAGTTCTTAAAAGAACTAGGAATATTGTCACAATTCACTCTTTCAGCTACTCCACAATTAAACGGTGTATCATAGAGAAGGAAGCGAACCTTGTTGGACATGGTTCGCTCCATGCTTAACTATACTGATTTACCGATTTATGTGGGGTCACATGCTTCTTACTGCTGCACATATCTTCAATAGATGTCCTTCCAAATCCATTCCTAAGACTCCACATGAGATGTGGAGAAGTAGGAGACCAAGTCTTAATCACATTAGGATTTGGGGATGCCCTGCTTATGTCAAGAAGGCTACAGCGGAGAAATTAGAAGGTAGGTCTGTGAAAGGTTGTTTCATAGGATATCCAGGGGATTCCATGGGATATCTATTTTACATGCACGAAGATCATAGGGTCATCATTGCTTTACAATCACACTTTCTCGAAGATGAGTTCGTTCAGGAATGAGGCGCAGGTAGAAATATTTCTTTGGAATAAATATAAAAACACCAAATAAGACACCTGCACAAGATATTAGAACTGAACCTTCTGAAATACAAACACAACCTCGCAAGTCTAGTAGAATTTCTCAATTACCTGAGAGGTATGGCTATCTGCATCAAGAGGAACTGGGTGTCCATGAACTGACAGAAAGTAATCAAAAGAATGATCCTTCGACATACGACCAAGCGATGGTAGATACTGACTCCACCAAGTTGCAAGAAGCTATGGAAGCTGAGATAGACTCAATCATGCTAATCAGGTCTGGACTTTCGTAGATCGTCCTAAGGGCATAGTGCCTATTGTAATCAAAAGGATCTATAAAAAAGACTGATGGAGATGGAAAGGTTGATACCTACAAGGCCAGGCTTGTGGCAAAGGGTTATTCCCAAAGAGAAGGAATTGATTACTTCGAGACCTTGTCGCCTGTAGCTATGATTAAGTCTATTCGCATGATGCTTGCCATAACAGCCCACTTAGATTATTAAATATGGCAAATGGATGTGGAAATGGAATTTCTAAATGGATTCCTCGAGGACGAGATTTACATGGAACAGCCTAAGGGATTCATATCTCAAACCAATATTCATGAAGTATGCAAATTTCAGCGTGCTACTTATGGACTGAAGCAAGCCTCACGAAGTTGGAATCTTTGTTTTAACGAGACAGTCAAAGAGTTTGATTTTGTCCAAAACGAAGAGGAGCCCCGTACTTACAAGAAGGTTAGTGGGAGCAAAATTGCGTCCTTAATACTATATGTAGATGATATTCTACTTATAGGAAACGACGTTGAATGCTCAGTTATATGAATGCTTGGCTTTCTAAAGAGTTCTCAATGAAAGACTTGGGAGAAGCTACCTATATTCTGGGTATTCGACTCTACTGGGATAGAGAAAATATAATATTAGGTCTTTTTCAAGCCCTCTATATAGGAAAGATCTCGAAGCGATTTAGGATGGAAGATTCTAAGAGAGGGTTCCTTATGCGACATGGCATAAAACATTCCTTAGAAAAGTGAGGAAGACAGGAAGGAAATGAGTAAGGTGCCCTATGCTTCGGCAGTGGGTAGCCTCATGTACGCTATGATTTGCACTAGACCAGACATAGCTTATGCTGTAAACGTAGTAAGTCGATTTCAGTCAAATCTAGGGAAGGAACATTGGACTGCTATGAATAACATTCTTAAGTACCTGAAGAGGACTAAAGACTTAGTTCACACATATGGTAGTGGAGAACTAAAAGCAGAAGGTTATACATATTCAGATTTTTTGAGGACATGGATGCGAAGATGTCCAATTCAGGGTATATCTTTACTCGGAATGGTGGAGAAGTATCCTGGAGAAGTGACTATCAAAGCACGAATGCAATCGCTACATGTCAACTCGAATATCAGGCAGCTACGGAGGCTGCTAAAGAAGCTTTTTGGATTAAGAAGTTCACTGAGGAACTTCAAGTGGTTCCTAACGCAGAGAAGCCCGTGACGCTGTTTTGTGATAACGATGGAGCTGTTGCACAAGCTAAGTAGGGCTCAACAAAACATCAAACATATTGAGAGAGAATATCATTTTGTTACAGAAATGGTTTAGAAACGCGATGTTACACTGCAGATAGTAGACACGGCAAATAACGTTGCTGATCCACTAACCAGGCCACTATCTTAGATGGTCTTAGAGCGACATCTGGAGAGTATGGGTATTAAATACCATAGTTTGGGGCATTTAGTGCAAGTGGGAGATTGTTAGTAATATGCCCTCGAATGCCACTCAAAGGATGAGAGAGTGAGAGCATTGAATTATAATTATGAATATTTAATTAATAAGGCATTTATTACTTCTATAGTATTGTATCTCATAGGCATTGTGATTTGATATATAAAATAATAGTCCTTGCATTTGAGAGAAAATATTCCAGTCCTTGTGAAGATAATGAGATAGGCACTTGAAGTGTTTAGGGCTCGAATGCTTAATTAGTTCACAAGTTTATAAAATTTAACTGGGCGGTAAGTTTAGAAAAGGCTTGTATAACGTGTACATTTACATCTAGAGTGCCTATCTTCACTAAGGGACTAGTGGGAGCACACATTATAGATATGCTAATGGGATTACTATCACCTCAATTCAGTCACATAGATATAACTCAGGGATTATCAATGACTGAATCGAATGGTTGTATAGGTATACGTGGACCTTTGACTTGAGGTTTCAGTACAAGATGTGCTTGTGACATTAAGTTAGTCATTAGAGTAGTTCGATTCAATCGCCGGTTGGAGGGGTCAACCTCGAAATGCAACTTAGTGGGCAAGTAGTAGTCTCTACTGAATACCAAGATAGGATTCTTTTTCCTGTTACTGAGCAGGTAAATGTCCTATGCGGTTAATGACAAATGAGATCATAAGTTTTTGCACAAAGCATTTAGAGCTAGTTGTATTTGAGACACGAGAGCGCGGTGATCTCGGTTTGCATTAACAAATGTATAGAGTCAAGTTTCAATAGGGTTTGACTTTACTATGACCCTAATACTTGACCAGGACATATGATTGAAGGGTTTATACATATACAATATTCACGACATAATGGTTTTGGCATGATCCCATCATTCATTCTTAGTTGGGTTAGAGTACGGGGCACTAGACTGGCTAAATGTTACCCGTACTCCTTGGTTCCTCCCATTGCCGACTAAAACGGATCTATGGAGACAAGGATATTTGATAGATAAAATATGTATTTATTATCTCTTCATTAATATTAGATATTGGATATCTAATTTGATTTATTTGATAAATTATGCGGTCTTATGAAGTGAAATTTATTACCGTGTGATTAATTTAATTCATAAATAATTATTTCATGGAAATGTATTATTATAAGTTTTTTATTTGCTAAAATTAACTAATTGGATTAATTAATTAATTATAAATACATTTGAGATAAAACGATGTGTACATAATGGACTAGACTCGCGAACGTCCGGTACACGAACCAAGTGGCTTGGCTCGTTTCTTCTCAACATGATAAGGCCAGCCCACCTCCCTTATTTTATGTAGCTTTCTTCTTTGTCTTGTTGTGTGGGGTGTGTTTGACTTGATTTACACATGTGGAGATAATATATCAAGATCATCATGATCTTGAAATAATATCTCACCATGTTATAAAACATGACAACACATACATACACACACACAACTAGAACATCTCACCCGAACCAAAGAAGAGAGGAGTGGAGAAAATTTATTTTCATTTTCTTCTTCACGTTAGAGAGAAAGAAAAGGAAGAGAAGAGAAGAAAAAATACTATATCAATTCCTAGTCGTGTTCTTCAAGAACGAATTAGTATATAATTTTTTCCGATCAATATCCGACGTGTGATAACATAGATACACTCGGCATATTCGGTGTTTGATCATTCATCAAGCTACAATGTTCTTGTTGGTGAACGGATAAAGCTTAGCTCGGGTTTTTCCTTCAAGAAGATATTATCAACGGACTACTAGGGTATGAATTTTTTGATTCTCATCTTCGTTAATCTTATATATTCATTTGTACGATGCCCGATCGATCCGTTTTAGGGTTTTTATTTTTATCCAATTGGACCGGTTTATTTTCTGCTGTGTAACTCATTTTTAATCACCGAGTCCCAACTAAGTCTTTAAATAGGTATCCGTATGAATTCCTCAACTTGATCTATGGGAAGGTACACCTAAGTATTCAAATAGGGATCTATATGGCCTACTCATCTTGAGATGATGGCAAGTACGCCTAGGTCTTCAAATAGGTATCCGTACGGCCTACTTAGCTCGAGCTGAGGGAAAGTATGCCCAGATCTTGTAATATCCACAATTTTCGATTTTCGGTAAATTTCTTTTTCGGCCGGAGTCCGTTTTGATGACTCTCTCATGACCGTCTCGTCATTTCGAGAATGATTAATTCTGCACTTTTTGTCATCCGAGTTCGTTTCGGTGTCGTTTTGTTGAGTTCCGTGTCCTTAATCGACTTTTTCACGTGGGAGTTCGACTTTGTAAAGTCACCATTAATTCTTGGAAACTCCAAAAATTCTGAATCTTTGCAATATTATAGAGCATCAAGTTATCTTTCCAATGGTTCAAACGGTGAGTCAATCGGAGTCCGGACGAGAGAGTTATGGTCGTTTTAGCTCACCCGCTCGTTATTGCCGATCACGCCGCCGAACTCGGTCGTGTCGTCGTCCGACACGCCCGTGCGCATACTCGTCCGAAATGCCGAAGTTTCTGCCGACCAACTTCGGCCGTGTCATCCGACACGGCCCGTCTGCATTCTTCTTAGGATAAGCCGTAACCGACGCCAGACGCCCGACCGTGTTCCAGACACGGCCGAGTCATGCCGAAGTCGCCGTTTGACGGGTCATCGTCGGAAGGCCCTCGCGCCGCGACCGTGTCAAGCAGACACGGTCGAGTCCTGTCGCCAGCTGTGCGACACGACCGTGCCGATCGGCACGGCCGTGTCCGGCAGGCGCCAACCCTATAAAAGGCACCGGCGCGTTTTCTTGACCCATTTTCTCATTCTTTTCTTCCCGTACGCTGTCAGGGTGTGTGAATCTTCTAGAGATGTTGTTGGACAATGAATCCATGAAGTTTTGAGGTTCATATCATCAATCATACGTCCTATAACATCCCCGATCTACCGACCGTCGATTTCCTAGAAATCTAGTTTTGGGGAAATTGGGTGTTTTGGTTGTTTTCATCCGTTTAATCCGATTTAACTTAGGATTATGATGTATTGATGAATATTTAGATGTATTATATTATTTCCTTTATTATTCCATGGTTGGATCGTATCGATTCGTTGTTTGAGTCGAGTTCTTGACCGACGCCTTGAAGGTGTCCAGAAATGTCTTAGAGGGGTTTTCGGCGTTCTACGAGTATTCTTCCTCGTATGATCGATGATTTATTGATTGTATGATGTTGGGGTCGTGTTTCTTGCGAAGAAACCGTGTTGAACCCTTTCGTTCGTCGTCTTCCGTTTCGATAGCATTGGGCGTTTCGAAGCTTTCCGGTTGAGCCGTGTTCGTCGGGATACTTGCGTGCCGATTTTGAGGCAAGTACCTTGTCCATACTATTCTTGTTTTGTGAATATGATAATTGGTGATCGTCTTTATGTGGTTGTTTGATTGTTTGAAATGAGTTTTCAAAAGATTCGGTTTAGCCTTGTTAAAGGCTTGCTTTCAAAACGCGTGTGTTTTGTGAATGGTGTGGTTTGAGAATGACTATGTGAACTCTATGGATATGTTTGGTGTTGAGTTGCACTTGGTATTTGCGTGTGGACGTATATTGTTTCATTTCGGTGCATTGTGGTTTGACGTGGTGTTTTGCTAAGTGTTTGATGCTCTAGGCGAATTGTTGGAATATCCTTGATGTGATATGTTAATTGTGCGAATGTGCGGATATGGTTGAAGGTCTACGGTGACACATGGCACGCGATCATGTGGTCAGGATGCAACAAGTGATTGATCCAACCGTGAGAGCCTGAGATAATCTACGGTGGCACATGGCATGTGATCAAGTGGCCAGGATGCGACAAGCGATTGATCCAACCGTGAGATGTGTGTGATTTGTTTCGCTAGCCAGCTCGGGAGGGTCCTTCGAGGCCTCGAGTGGGATGTCGGTGGTAGCATCCCGGTCCTAGGCGATGCACGTGCGTGATTATGTTTCGTTGATTTTACGTCCGTTGAGGACACGTGATGTTGGGCTCTGACCCTGTAAATTGTTGGTGGTTTCCTATTTGCGAAAACAAAACATTTGGGCTGTGACCCTATTGATTTTTGGAAAGAGAAGGATTTTATAATCCTAAATTGTTTTCTATTAAAACTCTCGATGGCATTTTAAACTGTTTTGTAAATTGTTTCCCTTATTTGCGATCTTTCGGTTTTGGAAATGTTTACTCAAACTCTTGCCTCGGGAAGTACTTTTCTTTACGTTTGGATCTTTGAAGATTCCTGATTATTATTGTTCTTGGAACTTGTATTGTATGGCTCGTATTTTTGCACTTGTACTTGCACTAGCAAAACAGTGGATTTTGTAACACCCGAGTATTCGTGGTGATTATGTATATTTTTAGCATTCAGGTTATGGAGCATAGCACATGGTCGGCATGAAGGATGATGAAAGATGAACGATACTAATCACACGAGGATCCGTTCTCGTATTGGTCTAGTTGTATTTTCTTTTCCGTTGCAAGATATTTTCCCGCCAGACGGTGTGGTTGTATTTTGACTGCGGCAGGCATGAGTTGTATTTGAGTTGTATGTATTTGTTGAAAGACCAAATCGGTCTACTGAGTCATTTTAGCCTTAAAGGCGAGGTTTAGATGTTTGATTTTAGTTATCAGCCTGGTAGATCCTCGAGGAGAGGGTCTACGGCGTGTAATATCCCTGAGCGGATTTGGGGGTGTTACAGAATGGTATCGGAGCTTAGGTTGTGGAAACCTAGGCTGTCGGGTCAGTGGTGTCTATCGAGTTTTTGTCTTGTCGGATTATGTCTGACTAAGTCGTGTCGCGACGCGTCGTCTGAGTTTGTTGGTCGTGATTAGTATCGTGGGCGATCATCATCTTCGTGCGACCTGTGGATGTAAGTCTCCCTTATTTGTGTTGAGCCTCGTGTGACACGAGCTATTTTTATGATTATTTGTTAAGTGACGGGATCCTCTTATGGATTTTGATTTCTTGATACGTGACTATTTGACTCTCATATTTCGTTCGTATGATGAGTATTGTTCTGGGTGTGCATGTCGAATCGTATTTCTTTTATCCGCCGCGTGAGTTCTTTTGTAATGGATTTCGGTATTTTATCGATCGAGTTTTATTTCGAAAACCAATTCCCTTAATCGAGTTTTTGGCATTATGGCCTTGATCGTTTTGGCGAAATTCTTATGACGGTATTTAGTATTTTGTAAATGGCTTTCGTAAGTTTTTGAAATATTACCGTCATCGGCCTTTTTGGGCATTTTTGTAATTGGTTTTTAGCACGTGGGTTCCAGACGGACCCATGGCGCTATAACGTTCTGTATAATTACCCGAAATTTTTGGGCATTCTAGCCCATTGAATTATCTTGGAAAAAACTTGAGTATCTTAGAAAATAAATTTCGAGACGTACTTTTAAAATGAATTATTTTCTCGCGGTACATCCAAGGTGCCACAATATGTTTCAAAATTCTTCTACCTCGAGGACCCAAAAATGTTTTGAGATATTTTCAATGTTTTATAAACACTTTGACTTAGACCCGAGGGTCGAATATTCTGAAAGTTTTTCACTAAGAGAAGGTGTCCTCATTTTTGTTCAAACGCAAGATGATTTTCAAAGCCTCGAAAATGATGTTGTTCAACTTTTTGTAAAATGATACTCAAGGTCAACTGGTGTTTCCAAATTGTTTTTAAAAGGATGTTTTCATTTTAAAAACCTATCCATTCCCGTTTGAGGGCTGGATATGTATGTAGGATGTTTGCTTTGTCGTTATGATGTTACTCCCAAGTATGATCGAATTGGTGGCATGAATGCCGAGGCGTTGCCACGCATTTGTTGTACTAGCCCTCTGTGAGAGGTGTGAACTGGTGTTTACTGTTATCACCTCGTGGTGATTTGCGTGTTGTCGCACGAGTGTGGGTTGTTAAAGCTTGGATTTTTGTGCGTTTATGCACATGTGTGATTATTTCATGATGTTTGTAATTATGTGCTGGTTATTGTTCGGGCCGTTGAGGTCGCCGAACGATACCGTCGTTGTTGTAGTGTTTGTGTGTGTATTACTTTACGATGGTAATCGTTGTATGTGTTATGTGTTATTATTTTATGTTGTGCTGAATGGTTACTTATTCAGTATGCCGAGGGGCCGAGGTCGTGGTCGTGGTGACCGGATGCGTGATCGGGATCATGCTGCCGGTGATGGTATTGGTATTGGTGTTGCTTTGCGGCCAGGTAGCCACTCGATGACACAATTGACTCAGCAGCTTCGTTACAGATAGATGCGACCAAAGACACCGGTGCAAATCGGTGGCTTCGAGAAGTGGTTCGTATGAATCCCCTCGCTACCGGGTGCCGCAGATGCATTAGGTCAGGATGGTTGGCTTTTCCAGTTGGAAAAGATATTCGAGGTAGTTGATTTTCCGGAAGAACGTAAGGTACCGGTCGCTCAGTATCTTCTCGACAAAGATGCCGCTAGCTGGTGGGAGGCCATTAAGCCACGAGATCGCGTTGTCATGTGGGCAGAGTTCCAGAAATTCATGAGAGATGAGTTTTGTCCGGAACCGATCATAAATCAGAGGATTAATGAATTCTTTTCGGCAAAACCGCAGGATGTGCCGCTGTCTCAAGCTATTATTGATTTTAGCAAACAGCTCGGCTATGTGCAGAATCAAGTAAGGACAGAGGAGGACAAGATTTGTCATTTTAGTAGGCGTATGAAGCCGGAGATTCGTCAGTACATGGCAGGTCTCGCTTGTACTTCCTTGAGAGATTATCAGAATAGGGCATTAGCCTATGAGCTATCCAGATTATCGACCGAGAGTATGTCTGACTCGAAGAAACAGAAAACCATTGGGAACTTTTCAGGAAATCAGGAGAGTAGGCCTCTTGAGGTTGGGACTTCGTTTCGTCATCCCAAAATGGTTCTTAGATCGCGTGATCAGAGGAGTAGTACCCCTGCAGTGAGTAATGTGAGCACTTCGAAGATATGTTATAACTGTAGTCGAGCGGGCCATACTGCGAAGAATTGTCGTTCACCGTTAGTCAGCTGTTTCGAGTGTGGCCAAGTGGGTCACCGATCCGTACATTGCGAGACGGTAGCTGAGAGGTTTGGGGATCGAGGTTGCGTCTCTGCTCCGAAAGGACGCGGAGATGCCTAGTGTGGTTTTGAGGATTTCGGCGTAGTCCGAATTATTTATGATTGCCCTTGTGGATCGTTTTGTGTTTATTCTCTGTTTTCTCGATTGTGCGTGTTTTCTTGTAACAAGTACTTTGTGTTTTGTGATTGTTTGGATAATTGACTTGATTGTATTATCTGTTTGATGACGCTTGTCATTTGTTGGTGTTATTGTATCCCTAACGGCGACGTTGTGTTGGTCGTCGTGGAGCGTGTTTTCACGCCGTATGTCTCTTTGCGTTTCTTGCAGCATTTCGCCGTTGGGCGCGAGTTTCCTATTTTTGTGTATCTCGTCGAGTTTTCCTGGCGGGTATATTGCTCCCCCCTACTTGTTTTAAGTTTCGGGACGAAACTTCTTTTAAGGAGGGTAGAATGTAATATCCGCAATTTTCGATTTTCGGTAAATTTCTTTTTCGGCCGGAGTCCGTTTTGATGACTCGCTCATGACCGTCTCGTCATTTCGAGAATGATTAATTCTGCACTTTTTGTCATCCGAGTTCGTTTCGGTGTCGTTTTGTTGAGTTCCGTGTCCTTAATCGACTTTTTCACGTGGGAGTTCGACTTTGTAAAGTCACCATTAATTCTTGGAAACTCCAAAAATTCTGAATCTTTGCAATATTATAGAGCATCAAGTTATCTTTCCAATGGTTCAAACGGTGAGTCAATCGGAGTCCGGACGAGAGAGTTATGGTCGTTTTAGCTCACCCGCTCGTTATTGGCCGATCACTGCCGGCCGAACTCGGTCGTGTCGTCCGACACGGCCCGCGTGCATTTCGTCCGGAAATGCCGAAGTTTCGCCGACAACTCGGCCGTGTCATCCGACACGGCCCGTGCTGCACTCTTCCGGATAAGCCGTAACCGATCGCCAGACGCCCGACCGTGTTCCAGTGACACGGCCGAGTCATGCCGAAGTCGCCGTCGGACGGTCATCGTTGGAAGGCCCTCGCGCGCGCGTCAAGCGAGACACGGTCGAGTCCTGTCGGCCAGCCAGGTAACACGACCGTGCCGATCGGCACGGCCGTGTCCGGCAGGGCCAACCCCTATAAAAGGCCCGCGGCGTTTTTCTTCACCATTTTCTCATTCTTTTCTTCCGTACGCTTGTGGGTGTGTGAATCTTCTAGAGATGTTGTTGGACAATGAATCCATGAAGTTTTGAGGTTCATATCATCAATCATCCGTCCTATAACATCCCCGATCTACCGACCAGTCGATTTCCTAGAAATCTAGTTTTGGGGAAAGGGTGTTTTGGTTGTTTTCATCCGTTTAATCCGTTTTAACTAATGATTTAGATGTATTGATGAATATTTATAAGTATTATATCATTTCCTTTATTATTCCATGGTTGGATCGTATCGATTCGTTGTTTGAGTCGAGTTCTTGACCGACGCCTTGAAGGTGTCCTAGAAATGTCTTAGAGGGGTTTTCGGGCGTTCTACGATTATTCTTCCTCGTATGATCGATGATTTATTGATTGTATGATATTAGGGACGTGTATCTTGCGAAGAAACCGTGTTGAACCCTTTCGCTCGCCGCCGTCTTCCGCTTCGATAGCATTGGGCGCCAAGCTTTCGGTTGAGCCGTGTTCGTCGGGATACTTGCGTGCCGATTTTGAGGCAAGTACCTTGTCCATACTATTCTTGTTTTGTGAATATGATAATTGGTGATCGTCTTTATGTGGTTGTTTGATTGTTTGAAATGAGTTTTCAAAAGATTCGGTTTAGCCTTGTTAAAGGCTTGCTTTCAAAACGCGTGTGTTTTGTGAATGGTGTGGTTTGAGAATGACTATGTGAACTCTATGGATATGTTTGGTGTTGATGTTGCACTTGGTATTTGCGTGTGGACGTATATTGTTTCATTTCGGTGCATTGTGGTTTGACGTGGTGTTTTGCTAAGTGTTTGATGCTCTGGGCGAATTGTTGGAATATCCTTGATGTGATATGTTAATTGTGCGAATGTGCGGATATGGTTGAAGGTCTACGGTGACACATGGCACGCGATCATGTGGTCAGGATGCAACAAGTGATTGATCCAACCGTGAGAGCCTGAGATAATCTACGGTGGCGCATGGCATGTGATCATGTGGCCAGCATGCGACAAGCGATTGATCCAACCGTGAGATGTGTGTGATTTGTTTCGCTAGCCAGCTCGGGAGGGTCCTTCGAGGCCTCGACTGGGATGTCGGTGGTAGCGTCCCGGTCCTAGGCGATGCGCGTGCGTGATTATGTTTCATTGATTTTACGTCCGTTGAGGACACGTGATGTTGGGCTCTGACCCTGTAAATTGTTGGTGGTTTCCTATTTGTGAAAACAAAACATTTGGGCTGTGACCCTATTTATTTTTGGAAAGAGAAGGATTTTATAATCCTAAATTGTTTTCTATTAAAACTCTCGATGGCATTTTAAACTATTTTGTAAATTGTTTCCCTTATTTGCGATCTTTCGGTTTTGGAAATGTTTACTCAAACTCTTGCCTCGGGAAGTACTTTTCTTTACGTTTGGATCTTTGAAGATTCCTGATTATTATTGTTCTTGGAACTTGTATTGTATGGCTCGTATTTTTGCACTTGTACTTGCACTAGCGAAACAGTGGAGTTTTGCTAACCCCCGAGTATTCGGGGGGTGGATGTCTATTTTTGCATTCAGGTTTTGGAGCATAGCACAGGGTCGGCATGAAGGATGATGAAAGATGAACGATACTAATCACACGAGGATCCGTTGCTGTCGTATTGGTCTAGTTTTATTTTCTTTTCCGCTGCAGTATATTTTCCCGTTGTACGGGTGTGGTTGTATTTTGACCCCTGCGTGGGCATGAGTTGTATTTGAGTTGTATGTATTTGTTGAAAGACCAAATCGGTCTACTGAGTCATTTTAGCCTTAAAGGCGAGGTTTAGATGTTTGATTTTAGTTATCAGCCTGGTAGATCCTCGAGGAGAGGGTCTACGGCGTGTAAAATCCCTGAGCGGATTTGGGGGTGTTACAGATCTCCATATGGATCCATACGGTTTACTAATCTCGAGTTGAGGGCGAGTACGCCCAAGTCTCCAAATAGGAATCCATACGGACAACTCATCTCGAGATGAGGAAAGTACAGATAAATCTCGGTATGATTTACTCAATTGAAGATGAGGGCAAGTACGTCCTACTATTCAAATAGGAATCTATATTGCCTAATCATGTTGATATGAGGGCAAGTACACCCAATTCTTAGAAGAGGGATCCGTGTGACCTGCTCATCTCGAGATGAGGGTAAGTAATAGGCATTTGTACGTCCTACTCATCTCAAGATGAGGGCAAGTACGCCCAAGTATTCAAATTGTATTCGTACGAACTAAGCATATCGAGATGAGGGTAAGTACGCCCAAGTCTCTATAGGGATCCATACAGATTCTTGAGCACGAGCTGATATAAAGTACACCCAAGTCTCCAAAAAGGGATTCATACGGCCTACTCATCTCAAGATGAGGGCACGTATGCCCAAGTCTTTAAATAGTAACCCATATGGTCTATTGAAATCATGCGGATGAGAAGATGTCCACTTTAGGGTATATATTTACTCTAAATGATGGAGCAGTATCTTTGATAAATGCCAAGGAAAGAGCGACTACAATTTCCACATGTCAAGTCGAATATTAAGCAGCCTAGTAGGCTGCTGAGGAAGCATTTTGGATCAAGAAGTTTACTAAAGAACTTCAAGTCATCCTTGATGCAGAGCTCTCTGTGGTGCTGCTTTGAAACAATGATAGAGTTGTTGTGCAGGCTAAAGAGACTAGGTCTCACGACAACACCAAACATATTGAGAGAAGATATCATTCTGTAAGAGAAATGGTTAAGAAAGGAAATGTTACACTGCAGAGAATGTTGGGAACAGTTCCCTAGGACATTCTATGTTCCAAGATTTGTAATTTTCATATTTAAATAAAGTTATTTCTCATTGATTATTATAATATGTGAATGTTTTAAAATTATAATAATCGAGTAAAAGTTATTCACGATAATAAGATTATTCATAGGTTCCTGGTTCAATCACGTTGAGTGGAGACTCAAGTGATTAATATACTACTATAAGTTTGATTGATAATCATTGGATGGTTATGTGTATGCTACGAATCAAACTTATGGGTATTGGTTGGAGAACGCAATATTGGACAGACCCGTGTTGAGATCACTGCATGGAAATGTAATAAGTGAATCTCAATATAATAGTATGTCAATAAACCGTTGAACCTGAGATTATCATAGAGTACAACATGATAACTATTATGCCTTGATGTAATCCAATCTGCAACATGGTGATCATAAAGGTTACAACGATCGAGATTAATGGGAGTCATATAGAGGGCAATGCATAATCTAGATAAGAATTTGTCCCTCTCTTTCGGGATATAGATATTTGTTGGGTCCCTTGATAAGTAGGACTGAAGTAAACGCATGACCATGCTCAAATGAAGAGTCATTTGATTCAATCAGTCTACTTAAGATCAAGAAAGCATTTGAACGTAATAAGTATGACAGTTTTCATGACTTACTTCAAATATGATATTGCACGACAAAGGGATTTGACACGTTAAATGGTTTAATGGACTATAAACTTATATTATTTGTGTAATCATAATATCTTGCTAGAGACCGCTTATGACTTATAATATAATAAGGTATTAAATGATGGCTAATATAGTATAAGCCTTTTAGGTCAAGTAATTAATATATATATAATATTGGATATTATATTTATTAAGAAATTGAATAATGAGTAATATATAATATAAGATATTATATAATATATTATTTAATTATACCAACTAGGACTGGTAAATATAATATTGGATATTATATTTATTAGCGGACTAAATAATAGGTCATATATAGTATTATTTAATAAGTTGGGGGTTACTAAGCAAATACTAGAGTTTTAACTCTAGGGTTTGCTTAGTATATATAAAGGGTCTTAGACAACGAGTTGTCATAAGAATAAGATTATACAACCTTAATTGTGTAAGAAAAAAATCAGTCCCTTCCATCACCAAATCGGCCACCCCATTCTTGTGAAGAAGTCCCAATTTTTCGGTCATTTGGGTTTCTCGATAAGTATTCCACTGTATTTTTGCTCAAATTCGATGTATTACACACGTAAAACCCAACAAGTACGCCCAAGTTTTCAAATGGTATCTGTATGGCCAAGTCATCACGAGATAATGGTAAGTACGCCCAAGTCTCCATAGGAATCCATATAGATTATTGAGCTCGAGCTGAGACAAGTACATCCAAGTCTCCAAAAAGGGATTCATACGGCCTACTCATCTCAAGATGAGGGCAAGTACACCCAAGTCTTGAAATAGCAACCAGTACAGTCTACTGAGATAGATTTGGGGGCAAGTACTCCCAAATCTTCAAATAGGGATTTTATGGCCTGCTCATATCGATATGAGGATAAGTACACTAAAGTAATCGAATCGGGATACGTACGGCCTATTCAACTCGAGATGAGGGCAGTTACGTCTAGGTCTTCAAATAGGGATTCGTAAGGCCTACTTAGCTTGATCTAAGAGCAGGTACGAGTCTTCGAGTAGAGATCCGTACGAATTGCTTAGTTTGAGATGAGGGCAAGTACGTCCAAGTCTTCAAATTGGAATCCTACCGTATACTCATCGCGAGATAAGGGCAAGTACCCCTAAGTCTACAAATAGAGATCCATATGACCTATTGATCTCGAGATGAGGGCAAGTGCACCCAAGTCTTCGAATAGGGATCAGTACATTTACTCAGTTCGAAATGACGGCAAGTAAGTCCAACTCTGCAAATAGGAATCCATACGGCATACGCATCTTGATATGAGTGCATGTACGCCAAAGTCTATAAAAAAGGATTCGTATGGCCTACTCATCTCGAGATGAGGGTAAGTATACCCAATTATTTGAATAGGGGTCTGTTCATCCTACCCAGCTCAAGGTGAGGGCAAGTACGCCCACTATTAAAATTAGTATATGTATGGCCGACTCATCTCGATATGAGGGTATGTACGTCTAAGTCTCTATAGTAATCTATACAGATTATTGAGCTCGAGCTAAGGGCAAGTACACCCAAGTCTCTAAATAGGGATTTGTATGGCCAACTCATCTCAAGATGAGGGCAAGTACGCCTAAGTCTTTAAATAAGGATCCATAAAATTACTCGACTTGATCTACGAGCAAGTATACCCAAGTACTAAAATAGGGATCCGTATGGCCTACTAATCTTGAGATGATGGCACGTACGCCTAGGTCTTAAAATAGGTATCTGTACAGCCTACTTAGCTCGAGCTGAGGGTAAGTATGCCCAGGTCTCCATAGGGATCCATATGTTTTATTGAGCTCGAGTTGAGGGCAAGTACGCCTATGTGTCCAAATAGGAATCCATACGGCCTACTCATCTTGAGATGGGAGCAAGTACACAAGTCTCCGTATGATTTACTCAGTTCGAGATGAGGGCAAGTACATCCTACTATTCGAATAGGAATCTACATGGCCTACTCATCTTGATATGAGGCCAAATACACCCAATTCTTAGAAGAGGGATCCGTGTTACCTACTCATCTCGAGACGATGGTAAGTAATAGGGATCTATACGTCCTACCTAGCTCGAGATGACGGCCAGTATGCCCAAGTATTCAAATTGGTATTCATATAGCCTACGCATCTCAAGATAAGCATAAGTACGCCCCAACTCTCCATAAGAATCTATACAGACAGATTATTGAGTCCGAGCTGATGGAAAATACACCCCAAATCTCCAAACATGGATTCGTATGGCCTAGTCATCTCAAGATGTGGGCAAGTACGCCCAAGCCTTTAAATAGCAACAAGTACGGTCTATTGAGATAGAGCTGGGAGAAAGTACGCCCAACTCTTCAAATGGGGATTCATATGGCCTGGTCATCTTGAGATGAGGATAAGTACACCCAAATATTCAAATCGGGATATGTACGGACTATTTAACTCGAGCCGAGGGCAGTTACACCTAGGTCTTCAAATAGGGTTTTGCACGGCTTCCTTAGCTCGAGCTAAGAGCAAGTATGGCCAAGTCTTTAGATAGAGATCTGTACCAATTACTTAGTTTGAGATGAGGGAAAGTGCATCCAAGTCTTCAAATAGGAATCCCTACGGTCTACTCATCGTGATATAAGGGCAAGTACCCCCAAGTGTTCAGATAGAGATCATTACAACCTATTCATCTCGAGATGAGGGAAGTGCACCTAAGTCTTCGAATTTGGATCGGTACGATTTACTCAGTTCGAAATGACGACAAGTACATCCAGCTCTTCAAATAGGAATCCATACGGCATACTCATCTTCATATGAGGTCAAGTGCACCCGAGTCTTTGAAGAGGGATTCGTATGGCCTACTCATCTAGAGATGAGGGTAAGTACATCCAACTATTAGAATAGGGATCTGTACGTCTTACCCTGATCAAGCTGAGGGCAAGTATGCCCAATTATTTAAATTGGTATTCGGCCGACCTACTCATCTCAGGATGAGTTATGTACGCCTAAGTCTCTATAGGAATCCATACAGATTATTGAGCTAGAGTTGTGGGCAAGTACACCTAAGTCTCTAAATAGGGACTCATATGGCCTACTCATCTCAAGATGAGGGCAAGTACGCCTTGTTAGGAATATACCCTCGAATGCCACTCAGAGGATGAGAGAATGAGAGCATTAAATTATAATTATGAATATTTAATTAAATAATGAATTTATTATTTCTATATTATTGTATATCACATGTATTGTGATTTGGTATATAAAATAATAGTCCTTGATACAGGATAAATATACTCCAAATTACCATCATGACATGAACGATCAGAGCAATGGGAAACACGAGCGCTGACCCCAGAGTCGGCCATAACGGATAAGTATCGCCAAAAGCATGAGGAACAGGCGGAACAAGCACACAGGACAGTTAATGCATTCTGTCCTCCCTCTTCCCAATGCAGTCCCCAAAAGCCACCACGTGTCGAAGGCACACTCTCCCTCTGACAAGTGCTTGGACGCATTCCCAGACATCTTCCAGTTGTCACCCGCGGACTGGCCAAGACTTTCTATATAGAAGGAATGTACAAAAAGAAAGGACTTTTGGAATTGGGGAGAAAATAGATAAAAAGAGAGAGAGAGAGAGAAAAAAAACAAAAGAATACTTGTAATAAAACAAGCAATTAATAGACCACCTAAAAAGTTCAGCTCGTCTCTATATTCGAATAATAAAATCACTTAAATCCAGTTGTCTTATTCGTTTATATTTTTCTATTTTCTACGTGGCTTCGACCTACCTAGTCCAGGTCAGCACACGTCACGTTAGTCAAATCAGTCATCAACAAATGTCTTCATTTCACTTCAGGTAGACTTCATCGACTTCTTTTCCCTTCGCCGATCAACTTCATCGATTTGAGTTCCCTTTATTTCTCTCAGCCTCAGACATATATTTTCCCAATACTTTCGATCATATATTTTCCCAATACTTTCGACCTTCCTTTTTCGATTATCCATATATATACTTTGAGTATTCTCAATAAAGTAGAAAAGAATCAAAGATTATTGCCCGATGCCCATCCTTCGAAAGTTAAGTAGCTATGTTTCTCTCCGCTTGCAATTTCTTTCCCACTAACGACCTAAATCTATGCCGTAGAATATGTTTATCTAAATTATTTGTTTTTTCTTTTATTTGTATGAAATTTTTTATTTTTTATTATTTAAATAAAATGATTTTTTTTGTGTTTTTTTGCTACTCTAATGCATACTTTATACAGATCAGACTAAAATGGAGAAGAGTCCCAATTTAATGCCCGACCCTCCTACTTTCGAAGTTACTCTGGTAAATCTCTCTATTCATTTTCAATGTAATTGTCATTATTGAGGTCAATCTACTTTAAGTTTCTTGAAAAATTAATGTGGTGTTGGTATGATACTAATAAAAGATGCTTCGATGAATGACCATTTTTCTATGTTAACATTTCTCTCCTCTTATAATCATTCATTTTCAGACCATTTTTCTATGTTAACATTTCTCTCTTCTCTTATAATCATTCATTTTCACAAGCTAACTTATTTCATTTTGAATTTTGATAGAGCTCCAGCTTTCAATTAGTAATAGCATTAGTAAACAACAATTATCAAATATGAAAAAAAAAAAAACAAATCACAAATACAGATATTTCGAATTGAAGTATAGTGTTTCTGACCGTTCTGCACTAATACACATCCGAGACCTTGTCCGGACGCATCACTATAAACCACGAATCCTTCCGTCCCTTGTAGTAAAGAAAGGACAGGCGCTGAAATTAAACGACTCTTGAGTTCCTCAAAACTCCGCTGACACGCATCAGACCACGTGTATTTCTTATCCTTTCGCAAAAAGATCGTCATAGGTTGAGCAATTTTAGAAAATCCTTGCACAAATCGCTAATAATAGCCAGCTAATCCGAGGAAGCTTCGGATTTCCTTAACATTCTTCGTAGGTTGCCAATCTCGGATAGCCTCCATCTTCTGAGGATCGACACGAACTCTGTCTGATGAAATTACATGTTCGAGAAACGTCACTTAGGACATCCAAAACTCACATTTAGAAAACTTTCCATAAAGTTGCTCTCATCTCAACACATCGAGAACCTGATTAAGGTGAAACTCGTGCTCTTCCCGGTCACGAGAATAAATTAAAATATCATCAATGAAGACAACCACGCACTGATCCAAATAGTCGATGAAAACCCAATTCATTAACTCCATGAACACCGCAGGTGCATTAGTTAACCCAAACGACATTACCACAAACTCATAATGACCATAGCGGGTTCGGAACGCCGTCTTTGCGATATCCGACTCTCGAATTCGCAAATGATGATATCCCGATCTTAAGACGATCTTGGAAAATACTGAAGCTCCCTGGAATTGATCCAAAAGATCATCAATACAGGGTAGAGGATATTTATTCTTGATCGGCACCCGGTTCAATTCCCAGTAATCAATATACAAGCGAAACGACCCATCATTCTTCTTGACAAATAACACTGGTGCTCTCCACGGAGACACACTTGGTCGGATATAACCTTTCTCGGTTAAATCCTCCAATTGATTCTTTAATTCCAGCATTTCAGTTGGGGACATCCGATACAGTGCATTCGATAATGGAGACATACCAGGCTCCAACTCTATCGTGAATTCCATATCCCTCGGTGGAGGTAAAATAGGTAGCTCATCTGGGAGTAAATCGTTAAACGATAACAATGATAACACGAATGGTCGAACACCTCGATTGCCTTAGAATGGTCAATCGATGGTAATGATATAATGATTGATTGAACATCTCGATTGCCTTAGAACGGTCAATCGATGACAATGATATAATGAATGATTGAACATCTCGATTGCCTTAGAACGGTCAATCGATGACAATGATATAATAAATTATTTGAACAACCCTGATTGAGTAATCACTGCTTTCAGCATATTAATGATTCTTCCGGAACAACTGGGATTACCTCCCTAAAATACACACTCGACTTGATCGACTGAAATGATAGTGACCATACGCTTACGGACACTAATGATGGCATCATGACGATCCATCCAATCCATACCCAAGATGATATCGTCTCTCGGCAAATCTACCACGATCAGGTATGCTAGCCATACACGGCCATGAAGCTGAATCGGAAAATTCTGAATCTCACGATTTCCAATAATTCTTCTACCGTCAGGTAAACCAATGACATAAGGCTCATAATTAGTAGCACTACCCAGATGTAGTCTACTCAAACATGACTCGAAAATGAATGAATGCGATACACCATTATCAAAAAGGGTACACACAGGTTGAGATAGAATATCGAGTGTACCTGAGATCATCCGGGCCTCCAAATCGTCGGTCTTCTTCATCTCGTGAATTCGGGGCTTGCCGGCCCCCGAACCGGATGCTCCCTTCTGATAAGTATGGGCTCCACCTTTAATTGCTCCCATCATCTTAAATGATGCTGAATGAGTAGCTTGATTCTGAACAACTGGTCGCTTCAGGACCTGAGATGCCGTTGGAGTATGCTTGGAGTCTCTTCGGTAGAAACGGACCTTATGCCCGGCAGAAACGGACCTTATGCCGAACTGGACACTCGAAACTGAGATTCCGTAGGTTTAGGCGCCGTAGGAGGTGGCTCAAAAAAAGTAGGGCCCATACGAGGCTTCTTAAAGGTTGCCTGACTGCCTTCAGACTGACTACGCTTGTTGGATTTCTTGCTAACACATGAAGGTTGTTGATTAGCAATTTCCTTAGCAGTAAGCTCATCAGTATGAGCTTTCTCTATTAATTCGGTCAGAGCAGCACATCGATGATTAAGCAATTGCATCTGGGCCATCATGCCCTGCATAAAAATGAGTGGATCGACCTGGACACCTTCTGATTGAGCTGTATCTCGGTTACGACTTCCTGACAGTGAGTGATTATTTTCCGGGTTTCGGCCCGCACCTCAGCTTCTCCCCCTGCATCCTCTGACAGTTCTCTCCATATTAAAGTAGAAAGGTCGCATGATAATCATAGATATCGTATGAGTACCGCATTACGATTTACGTCATGAAATGATGAAAATGAGCATACATGCTCTAACACAGTGATTACATGAATGATTAACTTAGGTGACATGATTATTTGATGATATTCTTGAAATGGTTATCTTGAACAAGTTAACAAGATTAATGATATGATCCTCAAGATTAACAACTGAGTAATGAAATTAATTGAGTGATTAATGAGTTAATATGATCAACATGATTACAAATGAAAATGATAAATGAGGAAATCTTACTATTCTTTGGTCTAAAGGGCTCGGCTCTTACACAGGTCACACGTGACGTGAAAGTCCAATGATACTAGTCTGATGAATGATGATTTCAAATGAGACATGACTCAGAAGGTAGTATTCAAAACCACGCTACGATACCAACTCTGTAACACCCCAAACTAGGTGGATATTACGGTCTTAGTGGACCCCATTTGGGACCCACTGTGCGAATGAAAATTAATGAATTAAATAATATAATTGTAGTACCGAACCACATTATATCATCAATTACTCCGATGAGGAGTTTCATTATAACACACCCAAGATAATACCGAATACATGTATATTTTATATGAAGATAAAATACACAACACTGAACGAAACGGAGTATCCAAATGGAAATCTGCAGCGGAAAATAAATGACAACAACATGAATGACTGAAAGGATCGGGGCCCCCTACTAGTATCACTGGGACTCTTCGCCGTCAACGTTCTATTTGTAATATCCGCAATTTCGAATTTCGGTAATTTTCTTTTTTCGGCGGAAGTCCGTTTTGACGACTCGCTCATGACCTTTCGTCATTTCGAGAATGATTAATTCTGCACTTTTTGTCATCCGAGTTCGTTTCGGTGTCGTTTTGTTGAGTTCCGTGTCCTTAATCGACTTTTTCACGTGGGAGTTCGACTTTGTAAAGTCGCCATTAATTTTTGGTAACTCCAAAAATTCTAAATCTTTGCAATATTAGCATCGAGTTAGCTTTCCAATGGTTCGAACAGTGAGTCAATCGGAGTCCGGACGAGAGAGTTATGGTCGTTTTAGCTCACCCGCTCGTTATTGGCCGATCACTGCCGGCCGAACTCGACCGTGTCGTCCGACACGGCCCGTGCCGTACTCGCCCGAAATGCCGGAAGTTTCGTCTCAGACCGACCGTGTCGTCCGACACGGCCCGTGCCGTACTGCCTGAAATGCCGGACCGATCGCTGACACGCCCGACCGTGTTCCAGACACGGCCGAGTCGTGCCGAAGTCATTGTCGGACGGGTCACTTTTGGAAGGCCCCTCCGCGCCGCGACCGTGTCTAGCAGACACGGTCGAGTCCCTCGCCGTCAATCGGCGCCACGACCGTGTCGGGCGGACACGGCCGAGTCCGTCAGCCTATAAAAGGCCCCCGCAGACGTTTTTCTTGCCATTTTTCACCTTCTTCTTCTCCTCTTCCGCAGCTGGGCGTGTTCTAAGCTTGAAGCCATGTTGTTTAACAACATATCCATGGAGTTTGTAGGTTCATAACATCGATTAATCCTTCCATAACTTGCTCCGATCGACCGAATCAAGGCAAGTTTTCCTAAAATATAGTTTTGGGGATTTTGTTCGATTTGTCCGTTTAATTCGTTTTAACTCAGAATATTGATGGATTGATGATTGTTAAGATATATTATATTTGATTCCTTGTTATTACACGGTTGGATCGCCACGGATTTGTCGTTTTATTGAGTATTTTATCGACGCCTTGAAAGTGTTCGATAAAATGTCTTAGAGGGGTTTTTGGGCGTTCTACGATTATCCTTCCTCATATGATCGATGATTTATTGATTATATTGTTGTTAGGGTCGAGTTTCTTGTGAAGAAACCGTGTTGAACCCTTCCGTTCGTTGTCGTCTTCCTTTTCGTTAGCATCGGGCGTTCCGAAGCTTTCCGGTTGAGCCGTATCCGTTCGTGGTTCCGTGCTCGTGGTATCGAGGCAAGTACCTTGTCCATACCATTCTTGTTTTGTGGATATGATAATTGGTGATCATCTTGGTGTGTTTGTTTATTTGTTTGAAATGAGTTTTCAAAGGATTCGGCTAGCCTCGTTAAGGCTCACTTTCAAAATGCGTGTGTTTTGTAAATTGTGTGGGTTGTAAGTGATTACATGAATCCTTTGGATATAATTGATGTTGATGTTGCGCTTGATAATGCGTGTGTACGAGTATTGCTTATTTCCGTCGCGTTATGGTTGACGTGCGTGTTGTTATTTATTCGTGTGGTCGTGGACTGACGGATGAATTATGTGAATTGGTGTATCGATTTGATAATTGTTACAACGATTATCGTGTGCTTGATGTTTGTGATAATGTGGATACTTGTTGTGAGAAACGTCGTATCCGGGAACCTCTGAGGGCGGGGCGTGCACTCCGGCCTGGTGTATGCTGCAATGTGCGGCTCCATATGGGTGGTGAACGCCGGTGTTACCTAATGCGCGCGCAAGGGGCGGCTCTTGCGGGAGTGTCGGCGGTGCGGTGACATGTTCAATGTGCGGCCATCATGATGGAAGTGAACGCCGGTACACAGTGCGCAAGGGAGGCGCCTGGCAGGCTTATTGGTTACGGGTATTTGAGTGATAGCTAAGACCCCGTTACCGAATGATGTTCGTATCTCAAATTCTTTCAACTCACTTTTAAATGTTTGTCTTGATATAGACCGCGATTCGTGTTTTTGAAAGCTTGTTTCAACTTGTTTTTAAAGCGTTGGTATCAGGGTTAATTAACCAAGGAGGTTTGACGAAATCTCAGGGTTAATGTCGGGGTCTTGAGCAGGATATGTCGAATGAGAGATTGTTCCTTTGATGGTATTGTGGTGCTATTCTGTGTTTTGGGTCGAGGACCCTGTGGAATGTTGAGATGATTGATCTCGTGTTGATATTATTTGGGTTTGGGTCGAGAACCCCGTGTGATGTTGAGATGTTTGATCTCGTGCCGATATTATTTGATTTTGGGTCGAGAATCCCGTGGAATTATTTGTGAAGACTCGTTTGTGTTGATTGAGTGGCTTTCTTGCAAATTGTTTTCTATTAAAACTCTCGATGGCATCTTTAAAACTGTTTTATAAATGGTTTCCCCTTTATCGGTGATCTTTTGGTTTTGAGAAATGTTTATCAAACTCATGCCTCGGGAAGTACTTTTCGTTACGTTTAGATTTTTGAGGATTCCTGATTATTGTTATTCGTGAAATGTGAATGGTATGGCTCGTATTTGCACTTTGTTCTTGCACTAGCAAAACGGTGGAGTTTGCTAACCCCAGTATTCGGGGTGGATGTCTGTTTTTGCATTCAGGTTTGGGAGCATAACACAGGGTCGGCACGGAGGATGATGAAAGATGAACGATACTAATCACACGAGGATCCGTATGAGGTCATTGGTATAGTTATAGTTTATTTTCCGCTGTGGTATTCTTTCCCGTTGTACGGGAGTGTGTTGTACTCGACCCCTGCGTGGGCATGTAATGAGTTTGAGTTGTATGTATTTATTGAAAGACCAAATCGGTCTACTTAGTCATTTTAGCCTTAAAGGCATTGTCGAGTTGTTCTATGTTGTTACCAGCCTGGTAGATCCTTGAGGAAAGGTTCTACGGCGTGTAATATCCCTGAGCGGATTGGGGGTGTTACACTATTCCCGTGCTTTTGCCTTGCCATGACCTGAAAACAAAATCCCCCAACGGGGTCAGTTACACAGAACAACAATCCTCAAGAATTGAATAAACACAATCATATATGCTGTATAAACCACGAGTTCGATCAAAATCTCAAACCGTCGAACACATGCGATCAAAAGTGAATCGGTCAGATTATAACCCAATCCTTTTGAAAATATACGCAATCAAACATGTTGTATGAATCAACTAACGGTACGGCTCAAAGGGTGGCACCACACTACGCCCGGGATGGAAATGTGTCCGTGCACAAGCCACCAACGAGTATCGATCGAATACACGTGTGGTCTTGTACCTAATCAGTCTCACGAAGTAATCTTCTCGTGTGCACAGTCCAATGTGAGGCCAACAACCAACACACGACTTAATATGTGCCCGACATGAAAATCCTACACATACCAACCGGCACGCCAGTATGACCCGGAATGCCACGAGATAACAAAAGTGACATCGAAATCAATAATGACTCACCGATATGAAATGATAGTGAAATGAATGATAGCTCAATGAAATGATTGGAACCGTCGTTCCTCGTGACTGAAGTGATTAATTGACAATTACAAGTCTCAATACGGTTAATCCATTATGAATGAACTATAATTATGAATGAACAACAACGAAAGGAATGAATATACTTTTAACCGAGTAAGAATTAACTTACTCAACACCGATGAAGAATGTCCTTCCACGAACAACGTCCTAAATGAGATGTCGGTCAGTAGAACAACCTTGTATAACACAAATACACACATTCCGTTCAACATACAAATCAAACACGAATATAACGAACTCAGAACGTCGATACGACTAAACCAAGTTCATTGGAGCGTTTCGACAAACACCTTGAAAACAAATTCCCTTCTTAAACAACTAAACCCATTTGTATCAAAAACCAACTTCTATTGAATGATCCAAACCACCAAAACACCATCAATACAATCGATAATCCAAACGAAATGCTCAAATCGAGTTTACGATATCATTAAATTGCAAAACCCAATTCCAAGTCAATCTTCAAAGTGTTCTTGAGAAAAACTTCCAACAATCCGATGATAACTCGTAAAAACTCATAATCATGTGTATATCCATCACAAATCATGATTATACCATCCAAAACATCGTGCTCCAACTTAAAATCGAATTCAAGGGTTGAAGAAGTTACCTTAGATTAGGATGAAGAATCCACAAATATGTTGTTGATCCACACTACAACTTGAAGAAGATGAGAATATCTGAGTTTTGATGATGTTAAAACACCCCAAGATCGCCCAAAATCGCCCCATGGAAGAGAGGAAGAAGGGAAATGAAGAAATGAGGATGTTCTCCACAACAAACACATATATAAGATGAATCTGCACTGTGTGCCGCGGCACGGGCTGAGTGTGCCGCGGCACAAGGCCAAAAACGCCCAGCAAAATAGTTATGTGCTGCGGCCCGTCCAGAAGGGGCCGCGGCCCGCGGTACAGCCCGCTCCAGCATCAAAAGGCATACGGTGCAGTCTTAGCTATTTCGACCATAACTCCTTCGTCCGGACTCCGATTGACTCACCATTTGAACCATTGGAAAGCTAACTTGATGATCTATAATATTGATAAGATTCAGAATTTTTTGAGTTTCCGATAATTAATGGTGATTTTACAAAGTCGAACTCATATGTGGAAAAGTCGCTTAAGAACACGGAACTCAACAGAACGACACTGAGACGAACTCGGATGACAAAAAGTGTAGAATTAATCATTCTCAGAATGACGAAACGGTCAAAATGGAGTAGCTAAGATGGACTTCCGCCAAAAAAAAGAAATTACCGAAAATCAAAATTGCGGATATTACAGATGGGTGGCTGTTAGGCCTGAGACTTTTCGGTTCCTGGGAGAAAAATACAGGAACCGGAACCGAACCGCATAGTTTTTTTGCGGTTCGGTTTTTTCAGTTTTTTTGTCCGAACCGCACAGGAACCGAACCGAACCGGAACCGATTTTGTATGGTTTGGACGAAATATATTATATTATATTTTATTTTATTAAGAATATATTATATTATTTTATATTATATTAATTATGTTTAATAAGAATATATTATATTCTATTATATTCAGAGGGTCGGTTTCCCGGTTCGGTGCGGTTCGGACGGTTCCTTGCGGTTCAGATCGGTTCCTCTTTAAAACAGACAGGAACCGCGAACCGAACCGAATACTAACAGTACGAACCGAACCGAAAAAAAAACTTGTTACTAGGAACCGAACCGAACCGTCGATTCCGATGCGGTTTGGATCGGTTCTGCGGTTCCCGGTTCCAAAAGTCCGAGCCCTAGTGGCTGTTCGACGATCCAAACTTCCGACTGCAAACAACAATGACGGCTTCTAGGTGACCTCGACTGATGGTAAGGTCCGTGGTTAGGCTGCAATCGCTGTTTCTATGCTCACCTCATGTCGGCGAACGTGAGGCTTCCAGGTTCATGATTTAGAATTTCGAATGTAAATGTATTGTTATTGGTTTATATGATTTTCTACGCTTCAGAATACAAGTGGGGTGTCGAATTATTTTTATTTGATAAAAACAAAAATAAGAACCATAAAATTTTTAATTAGAATTTTTGGTAGGTTGATTTAAGTAGAGGATCCTTTTGAGGTACCCTTTATCAAGATGCACATGTGATTGACGGAATGTTGTCGGATATTCAGTTGCATGTCGGGAGAAAATTAATTTTCCATTCGGTTTTGGAGGCACAACATCTGGTTTATATAGTCGGATGGTCGATTTATCATAAGGTGAAATTGGTGAGGGAGCCGACTAAACCACTGCCAAACGGCGGGGATTTGAATTTGGGGGAGTTGCTGAGGTACAAGTCGCAAGAAGGTGTCAGAGTGTTGTTGTTGGTTTAGAATGATAAGACTTCTCACAACACTTTCTTTTTTAAAACAGTATGGAATTTGATTCATCCAATTGTTACTATTGTAGTATGTGTCTGTGAATTATTTGTATAACATATTTGATGATTAATTTTGGGAAGGGTTTGTGGACTCTAGCAATTGCCGATGAATCTATTCCAGGTCATGTTAATTTCCGTCTAAAATATGAACCAGTAGTTGTTAAATATCTCGAATCTGTAATTTTCGTCTAAAACAATTCTGGTTCATCTGCATCACTGGTTATAGGTATTAGGTATTCTGTTAATCCACAAGTTGATCTTCTAATGCAGGAAGGAGTGATGCAAACTCACGACGAAGAAACTCGAAAGTTTTTCAAGCACTCCTCTGTCACGTGTGTGCGGGCCCCTCGTTATGCAAGCAGTAAGCTCAGCTTTTTCAAGCAACAGGCATGCTTCAGTTTTAAACAATTTCAGTCTTCGTAATGTTCTAATTTAATAGTAGTTTATAATTTTGGTTTGTTGACAATTAGGTTATTGTACATATGGCCTCAGATTGAACCACTGCTATACATCTATTGACACCAATGATATTACGTCTAGTTTTAATAAATAAGTGCTTGTGGAACTTAATAAGTTACCATGTTCATGTCCTATCAACTTTATTTCACTCCAGCCAATCTCTTTCAGGTTTTCTCGTGTGCAACCGAGTCTTTTGTAGTTTGTTGTTGTATCAAAATATAAGAAACTCGGCAAACTTTACTTGGATATTGATTGCTCTAAATAGCTTATTAATATTTAATGTACTTCTTATCTTATTAATAAAATCCCAAGTGTTGTTACTCTAATTTTCTTATGTACAGTTCTTTTTCTTCGAGGAAGGCTTCTCGGGAGCTGCAATATATGTATTTGCATCAATCATATCTGCAGCAGATCTCTTTTGGCCAAAATCCTTAGCCTTCTTCTTCAAAGAACATGCAAGGGCAGTAACATCATTCTTGTCGTCAGCATGTGTGTTTGGGTCTTGTTTCTTAGGTTCCTCAGGAGGAACAAATGACTCTTCTAGTTTCTTTTTGCTTTCAGCTGTTTTTTCTGCTTGTTTCTCTTGCTTTTCTTGCCACTTCTTCGCTTGCTTCTTCTCGCCGCTCAAAAAATACTCACCAGTTTCCAGTTGCAAATCAATCTTACTAGGTTTCTGTGGTGGAGGGAAGGGCATGTATGGTCTCTTCTCTTTAGTTTTGACTTTCGTTTGTTTCACATTATGTACAACAATAGCAGTTTCAAATAAATGTAATTGTATTTGGAAATAATAGACCAAATTTGTTGTGAATAAATTACTAGGTTCAATCTTACTGCTTCTCTTTTGTTTTACTAGGCTATACTTATGTACAGTTACCTTTAAGATTATGAAAGAATAGACATTATTAGGTTAATTGATCAGTTTTGCAGTCATCTTATCCAGCATAATAGCTTATCAATCATTCTGCCTGACCTCCTAGGTCCACACCCAAAGGGAGGAAAGATTGGGCTGCTCGGAGGTGCTGGTGTTGAGAAAACTATGCTTATTAGGGAAACCTTATTCAACCAAAAAAATTTGATGAGATTACAAATATTTGAGTTGGATATTTGCTCAAACGAGAGAACGAAGGAGCACATGAAGTAAACAAAGAGATGGCATAGAAATTGCTAATTGAGTTTTGGTTCCAAATATTGTTGTGAATAATTAGAGACTTTGGAATATTATTTTGTTGTTTTATGTTTTTAGAGATTACAATTATGTAAAGTGGCAGATATTTTGGTACAGTGACGTGTACGTGGAGATATTTATTTATGCTGTTTTTTAAATAAATGATAAGAGATCCGTTAGGTGTAAAAACGGCTCTCTTTGGTATAATAATAAAAAAATATTTAAATATCAAGGAGACCGCCTATCTTAAATATGAGGTCTGCATTTACTTAATAAGAGACCTCGTTTCTCTATGGATAGGTCTCTTTTATATAGAAAAGAGACCCCATTTCTCTAATGATGGGTCTCTTTTCCTATATAATTATTATTCCAATCACTAGTATAACATACCCCATTTCTCTAATAACGGGTCTTTTAGTTCTAGAAAACATGCCACCTGTAATGAGGCGGTCTCTTTATCAAACAAACCACTGAGATAGAGACCCGTCCAAGGGCGGTCTCTTACGCATATTTGGACGGGTCTCTTTGCCTATTTTTGTAGTAGTGATTAAACTTTGTATAGAACTCGATCACCACTATCAAGTCAATCGTGACTTTCGAATTTCACATGGTAGTTTGTAAATGCCGATAAAATAGTGGGATCCGAGTTATGAATAAAGAAAGTACTTAAATTCTTTACTCGGCTCATAATTAAAAAATCACTAACGAATCTTAAATTATTCTCTGCAGTTAACAAATATCTCTCAAAATAACAATGAACCCACTCGCTATACTGCTTGCAAAGAACATCCCGACTGGTCCGAACTATGTGGACTTGAGGCTTGTCCTCATTATAGAAATGCTAGGATATGTCTTGGAGGCGTACATCCCAGTTGCTCCTGCAAGAACCCCGAGAAAATGAGGACAATGTCGATGCCCATGAGAAATGGGTAAAAGACGATGTAAGAGTGCCCGGGTACATCTTAGGCTCAATGACTAATGAGGTTCAATGTGCCCATGAAAAGATGATGTCCTCGAGAGCCATCTTAGCGCAACTGACTGAGCTCTATGGAGAGCATAGTAGAACTGCTAGATATGAGATATCGAAGCAATTATTCAGCGCCAGGATGAAGGAAGGGGAGAGAGTTAGGGACCATGTCCTCATAATGATCTCGATGATTGAGAGATTAGAAGATCTTGATTTTCAGATGCATGCATCTCTTCAAACTGACCTTATCCTGTAATCACTTCCTACCTCCTTTTCCCAATTTGTCATGAACTTCAATTGCGATGAGATTGCATGTAACTTAGTTGGGCTAACGAACAAACTGACGATTGTCTAGTCTCACATGAAGACAAAGGGAAAATAAGCTGCACTTGTGATTTCTTATGGGACATGGAAATCCAAGAATAAGAAGAAAAAGAACAAAAAGTAGTTAGGTCGAATAGCCAAGATCAATAAGGGAAAGGGAAAATCCAATGGTACAAAACTTGACCGAAATGCGCCTTCAGGTATGGAACTACTCGTTTTGGAAACAAATTATTCTGTAACTGTATATTCTACTTCTTGGATACTTGATTCTGGTGCGATTTCTCACATTTGTATAATGAATCAGGATCTGGAACGAAGTAGGAAGCTGGATTTAGTGGAGGTGATGGTCACCATCGAAAGTGGACACAGTGTCGAGTCTTCTGATATTGGATCCCTTATGTTTAATTTTGAATTTGGTTTTATTCTTACTTTAGATGATGTACTTGTTTTGTCCAAGGGTATAAAAATATTGTATCAACTCCAGTCATGGACCGAAAAGGGTTTCACTTATTTATTGGAGATGGGTGCTGTCGAAATTATTTTAGAAATAAATTGATTGGTGCTGATACATTATTAAATGGTTTATACCATTTGAATCTAAAGAATAAAACAACTGTGAACACTATAACTAGAAAGCGTGGTAGGGATGAAATTGTAACACCCCCGATATATTCAGGAATATTACAGCGCCGTAAATCCTTTACATAAGAATTTACAAGGCTGAAGAAATGAAAGACAATAACAGATACCAACATATAAAAGTAACTGAAAAAAATACAACAGTTCTGGGCCAATACCGAGAATACAAATATCCAAAGGAAGAATATTAATACATCACCAAATTCAATCATCATAAACGACGACGTACTCGAGTACTTATTAAAAACAACACAAACAACAGACAATTAAACCCGGCCGGAACATCACTCTGCACCCTCGTCGTCATGCAGCTCCAGTGGTTGTTTCCCTGCTCTCCTGGATCCTGAACATAAACAAATGTTCACTCCCGAAGGGGTTAGCACAACAATGCTAGTACAAGTATTCGACATCTCATGAAGAATAATAATAACATAAATGACAAAATACCAACGAGTTTCCTCCTGCGAGAAACCCATAAATAACATACACAGATGATAATCACAACATGATATCACAACATACACATGGTAATTCCGATGATCCAGCGTTCACTGCCTAGATCCCCCGATGACCCCATCAAACCAACTCGAGGTGGAAAAACCCGTCCGATGATCCAGGCACGCTAGCATAGATCCCTCGATGATCCCATCGGACCAACACGAGGTGGACATACAACAACGACATATATGCACGACAATATGTATAACATCAATACCAAAAATAATTAAAGTACTTGCCTCGATTCGATGACAAGAATAATACTTCCACGAATATCAAAACACTCGAAGGTCTCCCCTTCGATCGATCACGTAGCAAAGATCGAACCTTAAACAAAAGAAATAATATAGAGTTCATCTCACGTCGTACGAACATCTAACAATCTAAATTACGGTCGGAAGTTCAGAAAACGTATCATGTCTGACATGCATAACGTACGTTACATATCCTTTGTAGCGCACGTTAAACCTACTCGTTAGCGTACATAAGCTACGAAGTCTAGCATACGCTAACCATGTATCGCTAGTTCCTCTCTGATCAGTCGACTGACTCGTCTGATGATATAACATACGTTACGTACCAAACGTAGCGTACGTTAACCTTGCTCGCTAGCGTACGTAAGTTGCAGAGCCTAGCGTACGCTAAACAAGCATCCGACAGTCTCTCACTGAACAGTCGACTGTTCTGATTTATGATGAAGCGTACAAAATCCTCAGTGATTAACGTATGTTACCCTTCTAAATATCATGCTAATACAATTATGAATGATCTTACGGATTCAAATATCTTCGAATTCAAGGATATGTATATCATCACAACACTTATATTCAATCTCTATTACCATTCTCATGTGTTGTTCGGGTGATCTAAGGTTGATGCGCTTGTTTCCAATATCATCACTACATTCAGACTTTATCTTAAAGATGAACTAACCAATCCAACTTATAAGGAAGGATACAACTTTTGATGATTCTATCTTAAGTCCATTTAGCAAAAATGGTATCAACACTAAGTCTACGATCAATATGACGATAACATTCGATACGGATTATCAATCTCAGAACACTATTCTCATCATTTGACATAACAAGATTCCAACTATGATGTTCCCAACAATGATAACTCAATCATAATCATCCCAACTTCTAAACATGATATTAGGTTGCATAAGTCGTCTATGTGATCTACTATTCTCGGTAGTATGATCATAACATCCATAAGAACATGAATCCAAGGTTGGGGATAGCATAACATACCTTAAGATGAAGAAAACACCGTAACAATAGGTAGAGTTCAACTCCGGTTGCTTGTGTGCCAATACAAGATGTTTCTTCACTTTAATGATCAAGCATAAATGATATCTAATCTTCAAAGATCGAGTATAGATGGCATATGAATGTTTATGAAGGAGGGGAGGCTCTTTGGACTCCAAGGAAATGAAGGATAAGTGAATAAAACGTAAACTAAATAACATGGGGTGTTGTCCCTTATATAATGGTTTTTTCCTTACGTACGTTAGCCTTCCACACATAACGTACGATAGCTATTTAGCGTATGCTACCCTGATGTTTTTACCGTACGCTATCGTCACTGATAGTTAACTATCCTCATTCTGTACTCGATTACGTACGCTACACCATTAGGTTACGTACGTAAATAACACACATTAGCATACGGTAGACACATTACTTAGCGTACGTTAACAATCGTTGACTTCAAAAGTGTCCAGGTTCATCCGCGGGAATGTTATCCGGACCCATGTCCGGCTGGCGCATGTGCTAGCCGCCCAGCTCAATTATTGGCTGTTTAACGTACGTTACGTTACATTCGTAGCGTACGCTAACTCTGACGGATAACGTACGTTAAGCTTTCTTCTTAGCGTACGTTATCACGTATTTGCATGAGAAAATTTACATGTTGCCATACTCATGTACAAGGATACAAATACGAGAAATATCATACTTTGATTATTGATATCATAATTTCGAATAATACAGTGTTCAATTATAGATGAAATAATCAATAATTAATATGGATATTACATACTCTCCTACTAAAAAGGAGTTTCGTCCCAAAACTCAAGACGAAAATAACTCTGGATATCTGGACTTCATGTTATCTTTCGTTTCCCAAGTGGCTTCTTCCACCCCGTGATGCAACCACTGAACCTTAACCGAAGCGATCGGTTTATTTCTTAATTGCTTAACTCGACTCTCGAGTATTCTGATCGGTCTCTCTTCAAACGTGCCATCCTGAGCGACCTCGATCTCGCCGAAATCAATGACATGACTAGGATCTGGTATATACTTCCGTAACTGGGATACGTGGAATATGTTATGAACATGGCTCAATGACGGCGGTAATGCCAACCTGTATGCCAACTCTCCAACTCTCTCAAGAATTTTCGAATGGTCCGATATATCTCGGACTCATTTTTCCTTTACTCCCAAAACGAAAGATTCCCCGAGTAGGAGAAACTTTTAAAAGCACGTGATCTCCAATATTGAACTCTAATAGACGACGGCATACATCTGCATAAGATTTCTGTCGACTCTGGGCGGTCAACAGCCTTTCACGAATCAAGGATATCTTCTCTCGTGTCTGCACAATCAATTCTGGTTCCGTCCCTATCAAGTCTGATGAATCATCCCAACATAGGGGTGATCTGCATCTCATCCCGTATAATGCCTCAAATGGTGCCATCTTAATGGAAGCATGCCAACTATTGTTGTAGGTGAATTCAATCAACGACAGATGAATTTCCCAATCAGTTGACCAATCAAAGGCACAAGACCTCAGCATATCTTCCACCGTTTGAATAGTCCTTTCGGATTGTCCGTCTGTCTGCGGATGATAAGATGTGCTGAATTTCAATTCGGTTACCAAGTCTTTATGAACTGCTTTCAAAAAATGAAACACAAAGCGACCGTCAGTCAGAAATAATGGTCTTCGGCGTACCATGCAATCGGACTATCTCTGAATAAATACTCATGTCAACCTCTCGGGTCCCCAAGTGTCCTTAATGCATAGAAAATGAGCCGATTTGGTTAGACGGTCAACTATAACCCAAATCATGTTCATTCCTGATCTGGACCTTGGCATATTAGTGATAAAGTCCATCGATATGTCCTCCCACTTCCATTAAGGAATCGGGAGCGGCCTCAGCATTCCGGCAGGTCATTGATGCTCGATCTTAACCTGCTGACAAGTCAAACATTTCGAGACATAATCCGCTACATCTTTCTTCATGTTGCCCCACCAGAAGTTCTGCTTCAGGTCCTTATACATATTATTGGTGCCCGGGTGGATAAAATAGGCCGTGCTGTGAGCTTCCTTCATAATTGTCTGCTTCAGAACAGCGACATCGAGAACGCAAAGTCGGTTCTGAAATCTCAAGACTCCATCATCATGAATTACAAATCCTGGGGCTTTTCCCTTGTTTACTTCATCGCGCAATCGAATCATCAGAGGATCATCCAGTTGCTTAGATTTGATTTCTTCGGTTAATGATGAAGTTATTTCCATCACACACAGTTGTCCTTGGACTCTTTGCAACCATACTTCAATTCCTTCGCGAATCAATTCTCGTTGAATGCTGGGATGGGAGGTCAGAGTCTCCAGCATCTGAATAGAAACAGGCTTGCGGCAAAGTGCATCGGCCACTAAATTAGCTTTGCCTGGATGATAAAGAATCTCTAAGTCATAGTCCTTAATCAGTTCCAGCCATCTCCTTTGCCGCATGTTCAACTATTTCTAACTGAAGATGTATTTGAGACTCTCGTGATCTATAAAGATTTGATAGTGAGTCCCGTACAGGTAGTGTCTCCAGATTTTTAATGCAAAAACTACCGTTGCCAGCTCCAAATTATGCGTTGGGTAATTCACTTCATAAGGTTTCAGCTGTCGTGACACATAGGCGATCACCTTCTCATTCTGCATCAATACACATCCGAGTCCTTGGTTCGAAGCATCACTGTAAACTATGAATCCTCCAGTTCCCTGTGGGAGTGCTGTAATTGGTGCCATCGTCAATCTCTTCTTCAATTCATCAAAACTATTATGGCACATCTCGTTCCACTCAAAATTTTGAGTTTTCTGCAGTAGTCGAGTAAGTGGGCGGGTAATTTTAGAAAACCCTTCCACGAATCGACGATAATACCCAGCAAGTCCTAAGAAACTCCGGACTTCTTTCACGTTCTTATGAGACTTCCAATACATAACTGCTTCGATTTTCTGGGGATCTACTCGGACTTCTTCTGCTGATACTACATGACTGAGGAACATTACTTCCTTTAGCCAGAATTCACACCTAGAAAGCTTAACGTACAATTGCTCGTTTCTCAGAAGGTCTAAAACGATCCGCCGATGCCGTGTATGCTCTTCTGGGCTCTTGGAATAAACCAGAATGTCATCAATAAATACGACCACGAATTTGTCCAAATACTCTATGAACACTCGGTTCATCAATTGCATGAATACAGCAGGTGCGTTAGTGAGACCAAACGGCATCACTACAAACTCATAGTGTCCGTAGTGAGTTCTGAACGCTGATTTTGGAACATAGGATTCCTTAATCCTCAATTGATGATATCCCGACCTCAGATCAATCTTAGAAAACACTGTTGATCCTTGCAACTGGTCAAACAAATTATCAATCCGTGGCAACGGATACTTGTTCTTGATTGTCATCTTGTTTAACTATCGATAGTCAATACACAATCGAAGCGATCCATCCTTCTTCTGGACGAAAAGAACTGGTGCACCCCAGGGCGAAATGCTTGGATGGATATAGCCTTTGTCCAGTAACTCTTCCAATTGCTTTTTCAATTCATACATCTCAGTAGGTGCCATACGATACGGCACCTTAGAAATTGGTGTAGCTCCTGGTTCCAGCTCGGTGGTGAATTCAACATCCCGTCGTGGAGGTAGTCCAGGTAATTCTTCAGAATACACATCCGGAAATTGGTTCACCACAGGAATGGATGAAAGTTCTACTTTTCCGTCTTCTTTCCTCATTGCGTAGCACCAGTATCCGGTACAGCCTTATTTCAACAATTTGACAGCTTTCATCGCCTTGATCATCTTTCCTGAGCTTCCTGGTTTCCATCCTTCAAACAGTATTTCGGAACCATCGTCAGCTATCAGCGAGATATTCTTCTTTCGATAGTTTACAATAGCTCCATATCTATTAAGCCAATCTTCTCCGAGTATCAGGTCGTCTCCTTACATTTTTATCACAATCAGATTTGAGGGCCACTCTCTGCCTCCAAATGATACAGGGAAATCTCTCATTTATAAGTTTCCCACAATATTTTCTCCACTCGGTAAACCCACAACATAACGCTCACAATTATGAAAACCAGAAATATTTTAAACGACTTACACAAGACAAGGATATAAATGTATGCGTAGCTCCTGTATCGAATAAAATGCTAACTGGTTGTGAAAGGATCTGAACAATACCTGATGCGACAGAAACATCCTGGTCGTCTGCCCTCCTCATCTCGTACAGACGTGGGGGAACGGATACGGCACTCGATGTCCCCTTTCGGTCCAACTGTCCTGTGCCTCGTCCACGACCAAAATTTTGGGGTAGCTGAACACTCTGTTGCGTCTACTGAATACTTGCTTCCTTCTGAGCTGGATGTGATGTACGGGCTCTTAAAGATCTTGAAACCTCTTCACATAACACCGCACGATGTCCCTCTCGATCGCAATCAAAACAAGTCACGGCAGGAAGGGGGCAATTTCGCCGATAGTGTCCCGTCTGACTACAGTTAAAGCACTTCCTTGTCACATCTGTCATGGATGATACTGCTCCAAAGTTCTTTCCGCTCTTGAATTGGGTGCGGAGATTTCTTGAACGAATGAAAGGATGACTGGGCCTTGCGGGGCCCGCTGCTCTTGTGCTATGTGGAACTACCAGAGACTTTCTGCTTCTTGGATTCTGCAAACTTCTCTATTGCTGCTTCCTTGATTTCATACGCCAATGCTTTATCCTGATATTGACGGAGAGTGGTACATTGAAAACCGGACATGTACCTCTGAATCTCTGGTTTCATTCTCATATCAAAATGGATCATCATTTCTACATCTGTTCTGACCAGATGTCGAACACATGCCAGCTCCTGGTTAAATGTCTTAATCGTCTGAGATATTGGCACATCCGAAGGCTGTGCGGAGAAAAACTCCCGAACTTTGGCTTCCCTCACCGGACGAGGGCAGTACTGAGCTTCCATCATCAATCTAAATTCTCCCCAGTCGGCATCATGATCTACATGCCGGATGGCTTCCCATCACTCGGACGCTTCCCCTATTAGAAAGTACTAAGCAATAGAGGCTATACGGTCGTATGGGCAATTAATCCTGGCAAAAAATTTCCAGTTCTTTTAACCAATGATCACACGTCAGTGTCTCAGAAAAGCCGTCGAATTTGGGTGGTTGCATCTTGGCCACCTCGTGCAGCCATCGGTCGCCTCGATTTCCCACGTCTGGGATACCTTGCTGTCTATCTCCCTGTTGTAATCCTACTGCCACCTGCATTCGGTCCACGACCTGGCAACCGAGTCATCGGTTAACCACACGAAGGATTTCGCAAAGAGTTACGGTTCATTGTTAATAGATTTTTGTGGTTCGCCTGAGCTATAGCTGTCCTGATTAGAAGGCGAAGCTTCTCTTTCAGCATTCCTTCGCCTGCGTCCGCGACCGCGACCACGTCCACCTCTCCAGATACTGTAAGCATAAATACTCAATATACAGGAAACAATATCGTTCTAATGTCCAAGTATAAAGAGGTATAACATGTAAATGACGAGATAGAGTTTAGGAACTAACAACCACTGTTCGCACGAAGACGTAGGCAGTACAGTGATGTTGTTCACGGCCGGTTACCCCAAAATACATATATGACCCCTATTTTAACCCAATGGCCAAGATATACATAATATTAGCTCCGATACCATATTCTTTAACACCCCCGATATATTCAGTAATATTACAGCACCGTAAATCCTTTACATAAGAATTTACAATGCTGAAGAAATGAAAGACAATAACAGATACCAACATATAAAAGTAACTGAAATAAAATACAACAGTTCTGGGCCAATACCGAGAATACAAATATCCAAAGGAAGAATATTAATACATCACCAAATTCAATCATCATAAACAACGACGTAATCGAGTACTTATTAAAAACAACACAAACAACAGACAATTAAACCCGACCAGAACATCACTCTGCACCCTCGTGGTCATGCAGCTCCAGTGGTTGTTTCCCTGCTCTCCTGGATCCTGAGCATAAACAAATGTTCACCCCCGAAGGGGTTAGCACAACGATGCTAGTACAAGTACCACAACATATTATTCAACATCTCACGAAGAATAATAATAACATAAATGACAAAATACCAACGAGTCTCCTCCTGTGAGAAACCCATAAATAACATACACAAATGATAATCACAACATGATATCACAACATACACATGGTAATTCCTACGATCCAGCATTCACTGCCTAGATCCCTTGATGATCCCGTCAAACCAACCCGAGGTGTAAAAACCCGTCCGATGATCCAGCGCACGCTAGCATAGATCCACCGATGATCCCGTCGGACCAACACGAGGTGGACATACAACAACGACATATATGCAGGACAATATGTATAACCTCAATACGAAAAACAATTAAAGTACTTGCCTCGATTTGATGACAAGAATAATACTTCCACGAATATCAAAACACTCGAAGGTCGCCCCTTCGATCAATCACATAGCAAAGCTCGAACCTTAAACAAAAGAAATAATATAGAGTTCATCTCACATTATACGAACATCTAACAATCCAAATTAAGGTCGGAAGTTCGTAAAACGGATCATGTCTGACATGCATAACGTACGTTACATATCCCTTGTAGCGTACGTTAAACCTACTCGTTAGCGTACATAAGCTACGAAGTCTAGCGTACGCTAACCATGTATCGCCAGTTCCTCTCTGATCAGTCGACTGACTCGTCTGATGATATAACATACGTTACGTACCAAACATAGCATATATTAACCTTGCCCGTTAGCGTACGTAAGCTGCAGAGCCTAGCGTATGCTAAACAAGCATCCGGTAGTCTCTCACCGAACAGTCGATTGTTCTGATTTATGATGAAGTGTACGAAATCCAAAGTGATTAACGGACGTTACCCTTCTACATATCATGCTCATAAAATTATGAATGATCTTACGGATTCAAATATCTTCGAATTCAAGGATATGTATATCATCACAACACTTATATTCAATCTCGATTACCATTCTCATGTGAAGTTCGGGTGATCTAATGTTGATGCGCTTGTTTTCGATATCATCACTACATTCAAACTCTATCTTAAAGATGAACTAACCAATCCAACTTATAAGGAACGATACAACTTTTGATGATTCTATCTTAAGTCCATTTAGCAAAGTGGTATCAACACTAAGTCTACGATCAATATGACGATAACATTTGATACGGATTATCAATCTCAGAAAACTATTCTCATCATTTGAGATAACAAGATTTCAACTATGATGCTCCCAACAATGATAACTCAATCATAATCATCCCAACTTCTAAACATGATATTAGGTTGCATAAGTCATCTATGTGATCTACTATTCTCGTTAGGATGATCATAACATCTCTAAGAACATGAATCCAAGGTTGGGGATAGCATAACATACCTTAAGATGAAGAAAACACCGAAACAATAGGTAGAGTTCAACTCCGGTTGCTTGTGTGCTGATCCAAGATGTTTCTTCACTTTAATGATCAAGCATAAATGATATCCAATCTTCAAATATCGAGTATAGATGGCCTATGGATGTTTATGAAGGAGGGGAGGCTCTCTGGATTCTAAGGAAATGAAGGATAAGTGAAGAAAACATAAACAAAATAACATGGGGTGTTGTCCCTTATATAATGTTTCCGTCCTTACGTACGTTAGCCTTCCACATATAACGTACATTAGCTATTTAGTGTACGCTACCATGATGTTTATAGCGTACGCTATCGTTATTAATAGTTAACTGTCCTCATTCTGTACTCGATTACGTATGCTACACCATCAGGTTACGTACGTAAATAACACGCATTAGCGTACGCTAGACACATTCCTTAGCATACGTTAACAATCCTTCACTTCAAAAATATCCAGGTTCATCTGCGGGAATCTTATACGGACCCATGTCCGGCTGGCGCATGTGCAAGCCGCCCAGCTCAATTATTGGCTATTTAACGTATGCTGCGCTACATTCGTAGCGTACGCCAACTCTGACGTATAACGTACGTTAAGCTTCCTTCTTAGCGTACGTTATCACGTAGTTGCATGAGAAAATTTACATGTTTCCATACTCATGTACAAAGATACAAATACGAGAAATATCATACTTCGATTATTGATATCACAATTCCGAATAATACAGGGTTCAATTACAGATGAAATACTCAATAATTAATCCGGATATTACAGAAACAAATCAAGTACTTAAGTGGCATCTTAGACTTGGCCATGTTAGCCAGACCAAGGTTCATAAAATGGAGAAATATGGACTTATGGGTCCATTGGGATAAGATCCCTATCTAACTTGTGAATCTTACCTTCAAGGCAAAATGACTATGTACCCTTCACACGGACTTTTGAAAGAGCTATTGAAAAACTTTGATTGATCCATACCGATATCTATGGCCGTTTTGAAGTGGCACGAGATGGTTTTCAGTATTTCATTACATTCATGAGAAAAAATTACTTAAAATAGTAATGTACTTACCCGAGTTTTCAATTATAGTATCCTACTCTATTTTTTTACAATCTTAGCAATGTACATCATTTCCATTTTCTTCAACCAGCTACAACAAGGAGTGAGCAACCAGATGCAACAAGGAATGAGGGTCCACCTGCAGCAAGGAATGAGCAACCAGATACAAGAAGAAATGTGCAACCAACTACAACAAGAAATGTTAGGCAAAGAAGAGATGAAGTGCCTAATGGATATGGGGTTTATATTTCCCCTGACACTGGCAACACTTACATGAGGGTAATTAAATGTTATTGTTAGTTCATACATGTTGAAAAGTAGTAGTTAATATTTTCTAATTGCTAAAACAGGGTCCAGGACAAGGAAGTCCAGTTCAGCTTAATACATCTCAAGGCTCAGTTACATTTGTGCAAAGCAATGTCACAAAACAGAGTAAAGGGAAAGCCACTACTTCAGCTGTGCAAAAGACTCCACCAAGAACACAAAGAAAGAGTGCTACACAAATTTCCCCTGGTGTAACAACAAGTAGTGCTATTGCAGGTACATCACCAACCACAAGGAGTGCTGCTGCAAGTCAAAGGAATGCTGTTGCAAGTCAAAGCAATGCTACTAAGAATAACTTGAATAGCAACTTTAAAAGGAATGATAGGATGTAGGATGGGTAGTACTCTGTTTTTTTGTTGTTTTTGGTTAATGTAGGATGGGTAGTACTCTGTCTTTTGGTTGTTTTTTGAACTTGGTAGTTTTTGGTTAATGTAGGAATGCTCCTGCAAGTCAAAGGAATACTCTGTTGTTGTTGGTTTTTGGAGATTAAGCTGGTACTCTGTTTTTGTTGGGATATTACAGCTATGTTTTGACTAAATGGGATTACAAATATTTATGAATGGATATTACAACTGTGTTTTTTGTTAATGTTTTGTCTTAATACTCTGTTTGGGATTACACTCTGTTTTTTGTTAGTGTTTTTGCTAAATTCTTGTGTCATTTCATAGAATACTCTGCTTTTTACATAATGATGAAATATACAGATCATGTGAAATAACCAAATCAACAAACAAATCACAACCAATTATGAATCAAATGCAAATCTTGTAGTGATGTTAAATTCTTGTTTCCATTAAGTAATCTTTCCGTCACGGCTAAATGGACGGTGTTAGGAATTGGTGTTGATTGAAAACGAAAATGATGTACATTTCTAAGATTGTAAAAAATAGAGTAGGTTACTATAATTGAAAACTCGGGTAAAGTACATTACTATTTTAATCATTTTTCCCCTAGTTCTTCAACTACCACTCTTACATGTCATTTAACATACACATGAGGGTCACATGTCTTCCACATTATCTTTCCGTCATGGCTAAATGGACGGTGTTAGGAATTGGTGTTGATTGAAAACGGAAATGATGTTAATTGGTAAGATTGTAAAAAAATAGAGTAGGTTACTATAATTGAAAAATCGGGTAAAGTACATTACTATTTAAGTCATTTTTCCCATTCATGACCATACTAAGTATGGGTTTGTGTACTTAATGAAATATAAATCTGATGATTTTGATAAATTCAAGGAATTTAAAGCCCTAGTTGAAAACCAAATAGGTAACCGTGTTAAGACTCTTCGGTCAGACCGATGTGGTGAGTACATGAGTACCGAGTTTGACGAGTTCTTAAAAGAACTAGGAATAGTGTCACAATTCACTCCTTCAGCTACTCCACAATTAAATAGTGTATCAGAGAGAAGGAACCGAACCTTGTTGGACATGGTTCACTCCATGCTTAACTATACTGATCTACCGATTTATCTGTGGTGTCACATGCTCCTTGCTGCTACACATACCTTGAAAAGATGTCTTCCAAATCCGTTCCTAAAACACCAGATGAGATGTGGAGAGGTAGGAGACCAAGTCTTAATCACTTTAGGATTTGAGGATGCCCTGCTTATGTCAAGAAGGCTAAAGTGGATAAATTGAAAGGTATGTCTGTGAAAGGTCGTTTCATTGGATATCCACTGGATTCCATGGAATATCTATTCTACATGCACGAAGATCATAGGATCACCGTTGCTTTACAAGCACACTTTCTCGAAGATGAGTTCATTCAGGAAGGACGCACAGGTAGAAATATTACTTTGGAATAAATAAAAAAACACCAAGTAAGAGACCTGCACAAGATATTAGAAACAAACCTTCTGACATACAAATACAACCTCGCAAGTCTAGTAGTATTTCCTAATTACTTGAGAGGTATGGATATCTGCATCAAGAGGAATTGGGTGTCAGGAAGTATTCAAGAGAATGACCATTCTACATACGACCAGGCGATGGTAGATGTTGACTCCGCCAAGTGGCAAGAAGCTATGGAAGCTGAGATAGACTCAATCATGTTAATCAGGTTCGGACTTTAGTAGATTGTCCTAAGGGCATAGTTCCTATTGGAGACAAAAGGATCTATAAAAAAAGACTAATGGAGATGGCAAGGTTGATACTTATAAGGCCAGTCTTGTGGCAAAAGGTTATTCCCAAAGAGAAGGAATCGATTACTTCGAGACCTTGTCCCCTGTAGCTATGATTAAGTATATTCGCATGATGCTTGCCATAACAACCCACTTAGATTATGAAATTTGGCAAATGGATGTGGACACGTAATTCCTAAATGGATTTCTCGAGGAGGTTATTTACATGGAACAGCCTAAGGGATTCATATCTGAAACCAATATTAATAAACTATGCAAACTTCAGCGTGCTATTTATGGATTGAAGCAAGCTTCATGAAGTTGGAATCTTTGTTTTAACGAGACAGTCAAAGAGTTTGATTTTGTCCAAAACGAAGAGGATCCTTGTATTTACAAGAAGGTTAGTGTGAGAAAAATTACATTCTTAATACTGTATATGCATTCTACTTATAGGAAACGATGTAGGAATGCTCAGTTCTATGAATGCTTGGCTTTCTAAAGAGTTCTCAATGAAAGACTCGAGAGAAGCTACCAATATTCTGGGCATTCTACTCTACCGGGATAGAGCGAAAAGAATGTTAGGTCATTTTCAAGCCCACTATATAGAAAAGATCCCGAAGTGATTTAGGATGTAAGATTCTAAGAGAAGGTTCCTGCCTATGCGACATGGCATAAAACATTCCTTAGAAAAGTGAGGAAAACAGGAAGGAAATGAGTAAGGTGCCCTATGCTTCGCCAGTGGGTAGCCTCATGTACGCTATGATTTGCACTAGACCGGACATAGCTTATGGTGTAAGCGTAGTAAGTCGAATTCAGTCAAATCTAATGTAGGAACATTGGACTGCTATGAAGAACATTCTTAAGTACCTGAAGAGGACTAAAGACTTGGTTCCTACGTACGACAGTGGAGAACTAAAAGCAGAAGGTTATACAGATTCAGTTTCTTCGAGGACATGGATGCGAAGATGTCCAATTCATGGTATATGTTTACTCTTAATGGTGGAGAAGTATCTTGGATAAGTGACAATCAAAGCACGACTGCAATCTCTAAATGTCAAGCCGAATATGAGGCAGTTACGGAGGCTGCTAAAGAAGCTTTTTTGATTAAGAAGTTCACTGAGGAACTTCAAGTGGTTCCTAACGCAGAGAAGCCCGTGACTTTGTTTTGTGATAACGACGGAGCTATTGCACAAGCTAAATAGGGATCAACACAACATCAAACATATTGAGAGAGAATATCATTTTGTTACAGAAATGGTTCAGAAAGGGAATGTTATACTGTAGAGAGTAGACACGGCAAATAATGTTGCTGATCCAGTGACCAAGCCACTATCTTAGATGGTCATAGAGCGATATATGGAGAGTATGGGTATTAAATACCATAGTTTCTGGTATTGAGGGCAAGTGGGAGATTGTTAGGAATATGCCCTCGAATGCCACTCAGAGGATGAGAGAGTGAGAGCATTCAATTATAATTTTATCATTTAACTAAATAAGGTATTTATTATTTATATAGTATTGTATCTCATAGGCATTGTGATTTGATATATAAAATAATAGTCCTTGAATTTGAGAGAAAACATTCCACTCTTTATGAAGATAATGATATTGGCACTGGAAGTGTTTAGGGCTCGAATGCGTAATTGTTTCGCAAGTTGATAAAATTTAACTAGGCAGTAAGTTTAGACAAGGCTTGTATAATGTGTATATTGACATGTAGAGTACCTGTCTTTACTAAGGGATTAGTGGGAGCACACCTTATAGATATGCTAATGGGATTAGTATACTCGAACATGACTCACCGCTATTCAGTCACATGGATATAACTCAGGGATTATCAATGACTGAATCGAAAGGTTGTGATAGGTATACGTGGATATTTGACTTGAGGTTTCAGTAGAAGATATGCTTGTGACATTAAATTAGTCATTATAGTAGGTCGATTCAATCTCCGGTTGGTGGGTTCAACCTCGAAATGCAACTTAGTGGGCGAGTAGTAGTCTCTACTGAATACAAAGATAGGATCACTTCTTCTATTAGTGAGCAGGTAAATGTCCTATGCGGTTAATGACAAATGAGATTATAAGTCTTTGGACAAAGCATTTAGAGCTAGTTGTATTTGATACACGAGAGCTCGGTGATCTCGGTTTGTATTAACAAATATATAGAGTCAAGTTTCAATAGGGTTTGACTTTACCGTTACCCTAATACTTGACCAGGACATATGATTGAAGGGTTTATAAGCATAGAGTATTCACGACATGATAGTTTTGGAATGATCCCATCATTCATTCTTAGTTGGGCTAGGGTGCGGGGCACTAGACTGGCTAAATGTTACCCGTACTCCTTGGTTCCTCCCATTGCTGACTAAAATGGACCTATGGAGACAAAGATATTTGATAGATAAAATACGTATTTATCAGGTTTGGACTTTAGTAGATTGTCCTAAGGGCATAGTTCCTATTGGAAACAAAAGGATCTATAAAAAAAGACTAATGGAGATGGCAAGGTTGATACTTATAAGGCCAGGCTTGTGGCAAAGGGTTATTCTCAAAGAGAAGGAATCGATTACTTCGAGACCTTGTCCCTTGTATCTATGATTAAGTCTATTCGCATGATGCTTGCCATAACAACCCACTTAGATTATGAAATTTGGCAAATGGATGTGGACACGGAATTCCTAAATGGATTCCTCGAGGAGGTTATTTATATGGAACAACCTAAGTGATTCATATCTGAAACCAATATTAATAAACTATGCAAACTTCAGCGTGCTATTTATGGATTGAAGCAAGCTTCATGAAGTTGGAATCTTTGTTTTAACGAGACAGTCAAAGAGTTTGATTTTGTCCAAAACGAAGAGGATCCTTGCATTTACAAGAAGGTTGGTGGGAGAAAAATTGTGTTCTTAATACTATATGTATATGCATTCTACTTATAGGAAATGATGTAGGAATGCTCAGTTCTATGAATGATTGGCTTTCTAAAGAGTTCTCAATGAAAGACTCGGGAGAAGCTACCAATATTCTGGGCATTCTACTCTACCGGGATAGAGTGAAAAGAATGTTAGGTCATTTTCAAGCCCACTATATAGAAAAGATCCCGAAGTGATTTAGGATGTAAGATTCTAAGAGAAGGTTCCTGCCTATGCGACATGGCATAAAACATTCCTTAGAAAAGTGAGGAAGACAGGAAGGAAATGAGTACGGTGCCCTATGCTTCTCCAGTGGGTAGCCTCATGTACGCTATGATTTGCACTAGACCGGACATAGCTTATGGTGTAAGCGTAGTAAGTCGAATTCAGTCAAATCTAAGGCAAGAACATTGTACTGCTATAAAGAACATTCTTAAGTACCTGAAGAGGACTAAAGACTTAGTTCCTACGTACGACAGTGGAGAACTAAAAGCATAAGGTTATACAGATCCAGTTTCTTCGAGGACAGATGTCCAATTCAGGGTATATGTTTACTCTTAATGGTGGAGAAGTATCTTGGATAAGTGACAATCAAAGCACGACTGCAATCTCTAAATGTCAATCCGAATATCAGGCAGTTACGGAGGCTGCTAAAGAAGATTTTTTGATTAAGAAGTTCACTGAGGAACTTCAAGTGGTTCCTAATGCAGAGAAGCCCGTGACTTTTTTTTGTGATAACGACGGAGCTATTGCACAAGCTAAATAGGTATCAACACAACATCAAACATATTGAGAGAGAATATCATTTTGTTATAGAAATGGTTCAGAAAGGGAATGTTATACTGCAGAGAGTAGACACGGCAAATAATGTTGCTGATCCAGTGACCAAGCCACTATCTTAGATGGTCATAGAGCGATATATGGAGAGTATGGGTATTAAATACCATAGTTTCTGGTATTGAGGGCAAGTGGGAGATTGTTAGGAATATGCCCTCGAATGCCACTCAGAGGATGAGAGAGTGAGAGCATTCAATTATAATTTTATCATTTAACTAAATAAGGTATTTATTATTTATATAGTATTGTATCTCATAGGCATTGTGATTTGATATATAAAATAATAGTCCTTTAATTTGAGAGAAAACATTCCACTCTTTATGAAGATAATGAGATTGGCACTGGAAGTGTTTAGGGCTCGAATGCGTAATTGTTTCGCAAGTTGATAAAATTTAATTAGGCAGTAAGTTTAGACAAGACTTGTATAATGTGTATATTGACATGTAGAGTACCTGTCTTCACTAAGGGATTAGTGGGAGCACACCTTATAGATATGCTAATGGGATTAGTATACTCGAACATGACTCACCGCTATTCAGTCACATGGATATAACTCAGGGATTATCAATGACTGAATCGAAAGGTTGTGATAGGTATACGTGGACATTTGACTTGAGGTTTCAGTAGAAGATGTGATTGTGACATTAAATTAGTCATTATAGTAGGTCGATTCAATCGCCGGTTGGTGGGTTCAACCTCGAAATGCAACTTAGTGGGCAAGTAGTAGTCTCTACTGAATACAAAGATAGGATCTCTTCTTCTATTAGTGAGCAGGTAAATGTCCTATGCGGTTAATGACAAATGAGATTATAAGTCTTTGGACAAAGCATTTAGAGCTAGTTGTATTTGATATACGAGAGCTCGGTGATCTCGGTTTGTATTAACAAATATATAGAGTCAAGTTTCAATAGGGTTTGACTTTACTGTTACCCTAATACTTGACCAGGACATATGATTGAAGGGTTTATAAGCATAGAGTATTCACGACATAATAGTTTTGGAATGATCCCATCATTCATTCTTAGTTGGGCTAGGGTGCGGGGCACTAGACTGGCTAAATATTACCCGTACTCCTTGGTTCCTCCCATTGCTGACTAAAATGGACCTATGGAGACAAATATATTCGATAGATAAAATACATATTTATTATCTCTTCATTAATTTTAGATATTGGATATCTAATTTGATTTATTTGATAATCATGAAGTCTTATGAATTGAAATTTATTACCGGGTGATTAATTTATTCATAAATAATTATTTTTTGGAAATGTATTATTATAAATTTTTATATTTGATAAAATTAATTAATTATATTACTTAATTAAGTATAAATACATTTGAGATAAAACGATGTGTACTTAACGGACTAGACTGGCGAACGTCCGGTACACGAGGAGTGGCTCGGCTCATTTCTTCTTAACATGATAAGGCCGGACCACCTCCCTCATTTTATGTAGCTTTCTTCTTTGTCTTTTTGTTGTGTGGGGTGTGTTTGACTTGATTTACACATGTGAAGATAAGATATCAAGATCATCATGTTCTTGAAATAATATCTCACCATGTTATAAAACATGAGATCACATACACACACACATAACTATAACATCTCACCCGAACCAAAGAAGAGAGGAGTGGAGAAAATTTATTTTCATTTTCTTGTTCATGTTAGAGAGAAAGAAAAGGAAGAAGAGAAGAGAATAAAAAGTATTATATCAATTCCTAACCGTGTTCTTCAAGAACGAATTAATTTAATTTCTTCCGATCAATATCCGACGTGTGATAACATAGAGACACCCGGTATATTCGGTATTTGATCGTTCATCAAGCTAAAACGAGTTGGATTTGTCGTGTTCTTGTTGGAGAACGGAAAAAGCTTAGCTCGGGTTTTTCCTTCAAGAAAATATTATCAACGAACTACGAGGGTATGAATTGTTTGATTCTCATCTTCGTCAATCTTATATATTCATTTTTACGATGCTCGATTGATCCGTTTTAGGGTTTTATTTTTATCCGGTTGGACCAGTTTATTTTATGCTGCGTAACTCTTTTTTAATCACTGAGTCCCAACTAAGTCTTTAAATAGGTATCCGTATGAATTCCTCAACTCGATCTACCGGCAGGTACACCTAAGCATTCAAATAGGGATCCTTATGGCCTACTCATCTTGAGATGATGGCAAGTACGCCTAGGTCTTGAAATAGGTACCCGTATGACCTACTTAGCTCGAGCTGAGGGTAAGTATTCCCAGGTCTCCATATGGATCCATACGATTTATTAAGCTCGAGTTGAGGTCGAGTACGCCCAAGTCTCCAAATAAGAATCCATACGGTCAACTCATTTAGAGATGAGGGTAGGTACACATAAGTGTCGGTATGATTTACTCAGTTCAAGATGAGGGCAAGTACGTCCTACTTTCAAATAGGAATCTATACGGCCTACTCATGTTGATATGAGGGCAAGTACACCCAATTCTTAGAAGAGGGATCTATGTGACCTACTGAGCTCGAGATGAGGGTAAGTTATAGGCATTTGTACGTCCTACCCAGCTCGAGATGAGGACAAGTACGCCCAAGTATTCAAATTCATATTTGTACGAACTAAGCATATCGAGATGAGGGTAAGTACGCCCAAGTCTCTATAGGGATCCATACAGATTATTGAGCTTGAGCTGATGGAAAGTACACCCAAGTCTCCAAACAGGGATTCGTACGGCCTACTCATCTCAAGATGAGGGCACATATGCCCAAGTCTTTAAATAGTAACCCATATGGTCTTTAAATGTGCAATTTTAACAGCGGTTCTTTTATAACCGTTGTTAATGTACAAGTTTAACATCAATTCTAAAAGAACCACTATTAAATATATAATTTTAACAGCGGTTCTATTAGAACCGCTATTAAATGTAACTTTAACAGCAGTTCTAAAAGAACCGCTGTTAAATGATAATTTTAACAGCAGTTTTCTTTGGAAACCGATGTTAAAATGTCAAAGCTTTATTTTAATAGCGGTTTTCTTAGAACCGCTGTTAAAGTGCCGTGGTTAAATGTTGTTTTTGTAGTAGCATAATAGCAACCAGCAAGATATTTTTGAGGCATGATTTCGGAAAATACCTTTTGAGCCTCGGATGAAATGATGCGGTCCACATCAAAGTCGGAATTTTTGGCGCGTTTTGAAGATTTCTTTGCTGGAGCCTTCGATTGCTTGCCATTGGTGATTGGAAAGAGTTTAGAAATGTGTAGGCTGAGGAATTATCGGAGTAATTTGAAGCTGTGGCGAGAAATTTTGAATTTTCTGATCGACTTAGTGTGTTAGGGTTTATGTGATTATGAAAGGGGATTGGCCAAAATGGACTTTAAGTATTCTGGATGTTAAGTTAGCGTATGTTATTTACACATACAGCGTGCGTTATCGTGAAAAAATTAGATCAGTGTATTTTGTCCAGTGACTCTAGGTTTTTATGAGATATTAATTAGCGTAGGCTAGGTTTTGGTGTAGCGTGCACTCTTAGGGTTGAATACTAAAATGGAATTTCGAGGCTGATTTAAGGCACTCTGTGAAAATGTCTTGTGTGCTCTAGTTCTATTCAGGAAATTCATGTATCGATTTTTCTCATAAGAACAATATTAGAAAAAGTAATCTTCAATAAATACCGAGTTGTAAACGAATATTACTAAAAGATTCCTCGGGTAGGGGTTTTGTAAAAATATCAAATCGGACTTTTGTACCAACAAAAATAAAATGAATATCTTTCTTCTGAACGTGATCTCAACAAAAATGATGTCTAACATCAATATGCTTAGTTCTGCTGTGCAAAACCGAATTTTTACTAAGATTGATAGCACTAATGTTATCACACAAAATAGGAATATTTTCAGTAAGTATGCCATAATTGCGAAGTTGATTTTTAATCCAAAGCACATGTGCACAATAACTACTGGTATCAACATATTCAGCTTCGTCTGTAGATAAAGCTACACTTGTTTGTTTCTTGATACCCCATGAAATCAAGCATGAGCCTATAAAATGACACGTTCTACTTATGCTCTTTTTATCAATTTTGCATTCTGCCAAAGTCAGTGTCACTATAAGCAATAAGTTTAGAATCCAGGCAAGATGGATACCATAAACCTAGTCCAATAGTTCCATTCAAGTAACGAAAAATTCATTTACAAGCAATAGATATGATTCCTTAGGATCATCTAAACACGAGCGCATAGACACGTAGCAAAGATTATGTCAGGTTTAGAAGCAGTTAAGTATAGCAGAGAGCCGATCATACCTCGAAAAAGTTTCTGATCAACCGGTTTTCCATTTTCAGCTTTATCGAGCTTTAGAGTAGATGACATTGGTGTGGAAATAACCTTGCTATTTCCATTTTCAACTTTTTGAGGAGATCCTTTGAGTATTTAGATTGATGGATAAAGATTCCATCCTCGTATTATTTAATTTGAATCCCGAGGAATAATGTTAATTCTCCCATTATGCTCATCTCGAACTCTCCCTTCATTAGCTTTACAAAATCTTGACATAAAGAACCATTAGTTGCTCCAAAAAAATATCGTCTACATAGATTTGACACACAACAATATCTTTCTTTATAGTCTTCACAAAAAGTATGTTATCTATGTTACCTCGTTAGTAGTCATGTGAAATTAAAAAATCACTTTAATGATCATAACATGCTCGATGTGCTTGCTTTAAACCATAGAGGGCTTTGTTGAGCTTTCATACGTGGTCTGGAAGTTCATACTCCTCAAAACATATAGGTTGCTTCACATAAACCTCTTCTTGAATTATGCCATTTAAGAACGCACTTTTAACATCCATTTAAAAGAGTTTAATTTTTATGAGATGCAAAGGCACAGAGACGAGATTTATTCTTCACTGAATAGCCGTCTTTATCACACTTGACTTTATGAACCCATTTAGTCCCCATAACAGATTTATCTTTCGGTGCAGGAACCAAATTCCAAACTTTGTTTCGCTCAAATTGTGCAAGTTCTTCTTGCAATGCCATTATCTAATTTTGATCATTTATAGCTTCTAAAATATTTTTGGCTTCTACTTCAGACACAAAGGCGAAATTATTCAAGTAGTCTAGAGTTCTCCTTCGAGTTTGAATACCATCTTCAATATTCCCGATTATGAGATATGTTGGATGGTGTTTGATATATCTCCATCCCATAGGCAACTCATCTTCTTGAACCTCATAATTTTTCTCTATTCCTTTTGAGGCTTGAGGAGCCGGAAGTGTAACTGCATCATCAAAAGAATCTACCTTTCTCGGGGGTGAAATGGCATCATCGAATTTAACATGAATAGATTCTCCAAGTTTATTAGTTCTCAAGTTATAAACATGAAAGTCTTTGCTATTCAAAGAGTATCCCAGAAAATACCTGAATCGGATTTTGAATCTAATTTACCCAGGTTCTCTTTATGTTGTTTAGGACAAAATCTTTGCATCCAAAATGATGAAAATAAGAAATATTTGGCTTTTTATTATTTCTAATTTCATACGGGGTTTTAAGTTAAGCTCTACGAAGATGAGCTCGATTTATTGTATAACATGCCGTATTAATATCTTCGGCCCAAAAGTATTGCAGAAGAGAGTATTCATTCAACATAGTTCTAAACATTTCTTCCAAGTAACGATTTTTCCTTTCAACAACTCCATTTTGTTGAGGAGTTCTGGGAGCCGAAAAATTATGATTAATACCATATTTGTCACACAAACTTTCAAAAAGTGAGCAATCAAATTCTCCTCCATGATCGGTTTCAATAGAACTAATAGAAATATTTTTCTCATTTTGAACTAAACGACACCATTTCGAAAATTCCAAAAAAGTATTGTCCTTGTGAGTGAGAAATTTAACCCATGTAAAACGAGAGAAATCATCAATAATAACCAAAGCCGTGTTTTAACAAAGGAGATCTTTGAATGGATAAGTCTTTCAAATTTCTCGTTACCAAGTGTGAATTTGTACATTATATATTTTAATTTCTTTCAAATTATTTTCATTAATAAGGGAGGAGTTGTGATCTAATTCAATATTTTTCCTTTATTTTGAAGTTCAGAATTTTCAACTTCTAAAGACTTTTTTGTTCTTTTTAAAGACATGTCAAGTTTCACCATCTCGTCCTACTCAAAATTAAATGATTCAAAAGCACTTAAAAGTTCATCATCATGATTAGACTCTTGTGAATCACAAATATATAAAAGATCATTATCATCGAGATTAGGTATTACCTCGATAGTATTTTCTGATTCGAGAGCCATAAGAGCAAAATTTGTGTCTAGGGATCCTGCAGGCTCCTCCTCGTCATTACCCCAAGAAGCGACTAACACTTCTCTCTTTTTGTATCATTCAACTTGAGGTTTGGAGATAGTCACTAGGTATTCTTTAGCATAATGTCCGGGTTACCACACTTTCGACAATTGTTATCGAATTTCTTGGTAGGAACATATGTATTTTTCTTTTGTTCTATCTTAGAGTCTCGACCAAGGAATTTTCGCCCTTTCTGGATAAGATTTTTATATCTTTTGAAATTCTGAGCATATAAGGCAAGTTCCTCGTAATCTGAGTCCAACATGATAACTACAATGCCTTGACATAATCCAATGTCATCTGAGATATGGTGATCATAAAGATTAGTGATGGAGATTAGTGGGAATCATGTAGAGGGTAATGAATCATCAAGATGTTGATTTGTCCATCTATTTTGGGAGAGAGATATCTGTTGGGCCGCTTGACAAGTAGGACACAAGGAAATACATGGCGATGCTAAGATGAAGAGTTATCTAATTCAATCAGTCTACTTATGATCGATAAAGTATATGAACATAATAAGTATGACAACTTTCACGACTTAGTTCAATTATGATATTGCGCGACAAAGGAATTAGACAAATCAAATGGTTTACTCGACTATAAACTTATATTATTTGGGTAATCATAATGTCTTGCTCGAGACCACTTATGATTTGTTATTTAATAAGGTTTTAAATAATTGTCAACATAATATAAGTTTTTTGGATCACACATACGATAATTAAAGACAAGCAAGAATAATTAATAGATATAATATTGAATATTATATTTTTGAAAAAGTTAAATAATAATTAATATATTATGAGACATTATATATTATATTATTGTATTAGATCAACTGGATATAGTAAATATAATATTTGATATTATATTTAATAGTAGATTAAATAATAAGTTTTATATATTAAATACATGATATTTATTATATATGTTGTATCATTGAATAAATTGAAGGATAACTAAGCAAATACTAGAGTTTTGACTATAGAGATCACTTATTATAAATAAGAAATCTATGGCAAGGATTGTCATAAAAAGAGATTACACAACCCTAGCTTGTGTGAAGAAAATCGCCCCATCTCTCACAAAATCGGCCGCCCCTATTTCTACTGTAGGAGTCCTGATTCGATCACATCGTGTTCTTTTCTTATTTGATCTTGATCAATAACACAATCTTTCTGGCAAAGATTGTTTGTTGCACTATTTATCAATGATCTAGCAGTCCGACTTGTGAAATTACTCGTGTGTGGATCACCGAAAGGGAATGTTACTTTCATCAGCTTTTGGTTCGAATCAAGATCTTTTCATAGGAATAAGGTAATTTGACGAACCATTTTAAGTAATAATTAAATTACTGCATGAGATTCTCATTTTGAAGTTTTCTTTATTATTTCACTGTGTTTTACTCTTGTACGATGTATTAAATCCATGAAAAACACAACAAGCATTTGTGTCAAGATTTTTTTGGCTTTCCAAACCAAGCCTTTTCAGTCGTCAGGAAAGCACCAATAAAATATATCACACAAAAACCAACAGGTTTGAACAAATGAGTGAAGTGATATTAAATAAAAATAAATGTATCATATACGAAATAGATAATGTTTTGATAAAAGAATGAGTACATTGAGTATATTCTACTTAGTGCAATATGAGTTTAAATTATGCATTTGGTTGAAATAGTTTGTCGCACCAATCAAATCTAGATTTGGTTTGTTTTGTGGAGTTTGTTATATATGTTCAATAGTCTTGAACTTGTACATATCCAACCGAAAGCCAGGTACACGACCCAACACGTTTCTTGCAGGAAACACAACTTCACTAGTGCATAATTAACCTAATGTAACACCTCAAAAGTGTTACTTAAAGGCCTAAAAGTGTTGCTTTAGGTAATAGGTAATATTTTTATAAGTGAAACATCTGCCCGTGCTACCTATTCTCTTAGGTAGCACTTTCTAATACTAATGTATCACTTTTTCAAGTGCTACTAAAAATTCCCTAATGTAACACTTTCTTCAAACTAATGTAGCATATTCATAGTGCTACTAATAATTTTTTATGTATCACTTTTTACTCTTTAGTATCATTTTTTACTTCATCTTTTGAACTATAGTAACACTTTATTATATATTATGTATCATTTTACGTCAGCATATGTAACACTCTATTAGATATTGGGCGACACATTTTTTTATTAACCAACTTTATAGTATCATTTCTATACGTGTCTTATATATTGATAATAACATTTAAACTTACAAAAGCAAGAAAAGAAGGTAAAATAGAATGATATTATTGATATTCATCTGTCATCGTAAAAATGAGCCACAAAGTAGTATTCATCAATTGAAACACACTATATTGTGTTCAAAACAAAAGAAAATTTAACCCAAAAATCCAATCATATAATATATCTCCTCCTAAATAAACATAATCTCTAAAAGAATATTTATTTGTTTCTTCATTAGATCACTAATATTACACAAATACATAACATATAACTTCATATGTCCTGTCATTCGATACATGATACTAGTTCTACTACTATTAATCCCGAAGTTCTTCAAAGAAAACATCATCACAAGACTAGTCTCGAGATGGACCAAACATTTACATACAGGTAGATCCTTCTAAGCATTAGTGGGCCTTTTAGCAAGTGGGCAATCCACGGACCGGTGGTGCAGTGCGGACAATGGAGACAAGACTTGCGAACAAAGATATCGAAGCCTACCACTGGATCCTCATCCAGACTCCCGGGACCTATCTGAGACTAGTTCAACGTTAGGGCCGATAGGTTCTCCTTCGTGGTAATATGTAAGATATGGGCAACGACAGAAAGTGATCATTGGTCTTCAAACAAATATCACACATCCGGCTCTTTTCATATTCGGCATGTTGGTCGTTAGTGGCCATTCTTCTACGCTCCATTTCATCTATTACGGAGGGTTCATCAGGCAAAGAACAAAGAAATATATCGATTTTGTACTTTTGATTAAAAGAGTGATCTTATATACATAAAGTAAAGTAAAGAACAAATTTCAGAAACATACCGAGATTTGAATTCCAAAATGGTGTATCAGGGTATTGAACAGGGGAAGGTGGTGCATCAGTAGTCTCTCTAAGGGCAGCATCGTGACCTACAAAGCAGAAAGAATGCCTCACCTCAAGCCATGAAGAACTCCAAAAATAGTAAAACTGTTGATAAGAATATTGATGGTATATGTTAATAAGAAGAGCAAAATAGGGACCTTTTTTTTTTGAGCAAAATAGAGTCCTTACTTCGCTAACCGGAGGAAAACAAAATAGACTCTTGCTTAAACTTAAACAAGGGAATAGCATGGATCTGCGCCTCTTGACTACAAAGCAGCTGTCGCTCTTGCATGGGCGGATAGCGTTGGGAAACCGTAATCCACACCTTGAGCAGTAACGATGAAGTTAGCCTAGCTTCGGTCTCTCTTCCCTTTCGTCTGCTATTCCTACGCCTTCCGCCTTTACTTTTATGCTTGCACAAAGGGCATGCAGACAAGAAAGAAGGATTGATAATCAAAGAATAGAAGAAAGGCGCAACTCTAGCCAAAGACCGACATTCCAGCTCTTCCCTGCTCACTCTTATCGGTGCTTCCTTCTGATATAGATATTTCGATTATAGGATGAATTTCATTACGCTTTCACCCTCAGCCCTTAACGGGGAACTTCATCAGTTGCCTTGAAGCGTCAAAATTAAGTGGTAAGAATCTTTATTTCTATCATTGCTTGATTTAGGACGATCGACAAACATGATCTCAAATAAATCATGCCACTAATGCGTCCAATCGATAATCGACTAACAGTGATATCAATTCACATAAAGGAAAGATCTTGATTTAATTACCGCAAGAGCAAGCAAAGCGATACCATCAGGAAAAACAAATCAAAACAAATTAATCAGATGCAAGATGAGTAAGCAGATCTGAAGATACCATCAGGAATGAATGATCAAACTTGGATGTAAAGAGGCATCAAACAAGAAAATAATTACCATTTAACGAGAATTGGAAGAAAAAGCTCAAGTACGTCACATTACTTACCAAACAAAGCTAGAATATATAACAAGAGGAACATGAAGTATCAATAAATTTCTGGCACCTGTTCAATGAAATTTAACACTTTCGATAATTCTGCACTTCTTTTATCCTGTTTTTCCAGCAGTAATTTATAGCAAAAAAATGGTAGAAGCAAAGCAAATATGTTCTGAAATAATGTTCACAGTATAAATATACTTGGTGTCGATAAACTTGAATTTCAGAAAGTGTTACCATACATATGTTACCTTAGGTCAATTATGCACTAGTGCTTGTAAGGATGTGCATTGGTCTCCAACACAATTTTAATTCATGAACATTGAAATTCTTTATGCATTACACCTATGTTCTTCTATATAACTTGTTTGAAACGATCTCCCAAACCCCTGTCAGCTATAGCTTGTATACGTATCACTACCAAAAAAAGTACTTTAGCCGACGACCCGAAAAAAATCGGCCGACGACTATAAAGTGTCGTCGGCTAAACTGCGCACTTTAGCCGACGACTCAGTTTGCCGTCGGCTAAAGGGTTTTAGCCGACGACTTGGCCGAGGTCGTCGGCTAAAGTGCGAAACAGTCGTCGGCTATATTAAAGAGGTTTAGCCGATGACCGAGATAACGTTTAGCCGACCGAAAAAAAAAAACATTTTAGCCGACGACTTGATCTCGGTCGTCGGCTAAACCCCTTTCGAAAAAAAAAATAATATTGCAACGGTTTAGCCGACGACCTAGATCTAGGTCGTCGGCTAAACACTTTTTCAAAAAAAAAAAAATATACTTTAGCCGACGACTTGATCTCGGTGTCGGCTAAACCCTTTCGAAAAAAATAATATTGCAGCGGTTTGGCGACGACCTAGATCTAGGTCGCGGCTAAACACTTTTTCAAAAAAATAATAGCCGACCTAGATCTAGGTCGCGGCTAAACACTTTTTCAAAAAAAAAATAATATACTTTGTGACGACCTGATCTAGTTCGTCGGCTAAACTCCTTCCGAAAAAAAATAATATTGCAATGGTTTAGCCGACCACCTAGATCAAGTCGTCGGCTAAACACTTTTTCAAAAAAAAAATAATATACTTTAGCCGAAGACTTAGATCAAGTCGTCGGCTAAACCTCCAAGTAAAAATTATTTATAGTTCAGGGAACACCAATCCAATCTTGCCCCTCTCCTCGCTAAAGAGCACATTTCTATTCCCGATCCTGTCAGTTATTCCCGAAAAAAGCTTGTGAGTTGCTACTTTGAGTTGTGCTAGCTGGAGTGACGAAGGTTTCTACCGGTTGTTATAATCACCATTTCGATTAAGGTACGTATTTTATTGTATTTTTAATTGTGATTTCGAAACTTTGTATTATTCATGTTACATTCGATAGCTTTTATGTAAAACGATTAAGTTTTATGATGATAATCATTATGATTAATTGTTTGTTGTGATTTCATTTATAATTTGAACAATATTAGTTAGTTGGATTAATATTGGAAAATATATACATTTTCAGGATGGACAAGTGTTGGATTGGGTTACGAAAATGGGATCCAAGTGTAATGGATGGGATGAAGCAGTTTATGAGATTTGTAAAAGAGCACGACAGTGGTAATACGTTGCACTACTGTTCGTGTAATAAATGTAGATGTCGCAGTGATATGTTTCGTTTTCCATTTGATGAGGTCTGGGAACACCTAAAGAAGAATGGTTTTTGGAGTAAATATACATGTTGGATATACCACGGTGAAGCACCGACTGCATTATTCCGTATGATCACGGACAATTTAGTGGTAACGACGGGTTCACCGATCCGAAGAGGAGGTTGATTGATGATGTGTTTGGTTTTTCCGAGACGTTTGTACCAACCGAGCAAATCCCACGACCCGTAGACCGTTGCCTTGCAATACTGCTGGGCTTGACAGGTACAACAAGCTAATTCAACTCCAACAGACCCCTCTATACCCAGGGTGTAACATGACTGTTCTTGATTGTGTCATGGAAACGATGAGATTAAAGGTGGAAAACAAATCATCCATCAAGTTTGTAGATGATTACTTGGAGCTTACGAGTAATATGCTTCCACAGGGTCATCATCTTCCTAATACATATTCAAAAATGAGACGAATTTTGAAAGATCTTGGTCTTTCCTACATTAAGATCCACGTGTGCATGTATGATTGTGTTCTATTCTGGGGGCATCCTAATGAAGACCACACGAGATGTCCTGTATGTGATACAGAGAGATATAGGATCACTCCTTCTGGAAAAGAGAAACCGGTGAAGGTACTTTGGTATTTTCCACTGAAGGACAGGTCGGAACGGCTTTTTGTGTCTCCTCACACGGTAAAAGCAATGAGATGGCATGCCGAGCCGCGCACTAATGACAGGGATACTATGATACACCCTTCGGATGGAGAAGCGTGGAAGCATATAGATAGGGAGTATCCGAATTTTTCTTCAGATATCCGAAATGTGAGGCTCGGGATTGCATCTGATGGTTTCAACCCTTTTGGTAACATGAGTCTTTCATATACCATATGCCCTGTTGTAGTGATTCCTTACAATCTTCCTCCATGGATGTGTATGCGGAAGGAGTATAATATGTTGACCTTGTTAGTCCCGGGGACGGGATATCCGGGAAAGTGTATCGATGTGTATATGAGACCTTTGATAGAGGAGCTGGAATTGTTGTGGGAGCAAGGTCATCCCACGTACGACAGTTATTCGTCCGAGACGTTCTACTTGCACGCCATGTGTATCGGCACTATTAGTGATTTTCCTGCATATGGAATGCTGTCTGGATCTATTATTAGCGGATATAGAGGTTGTCCAGTGTGTTTGAATGCAGATTGTGCTAGGTACCACTGTAGGAAAGTTATCCGAATGCGTCATCGGATATGGCTTGAGAGGGAACATGAGTGGCGTATGGATGCTGCAGCATTTGATGGCACTGTAGAAATGGGCGAGCCACCACGACAGTGGACAGGTGATGAAATACTATCAATTCTTAATGAGTACGATTTTGGTCAGCTTAGCAACCATCCTGATGTGATGGCAGCAACCCGTGAAAGGCCCGACAGGTATAAGTATTGGTCGCACAAAAGTATATTATGGGAATTGCCTTACTGGTCCAAGTTACTGATAAGGAACTTCTTGGATGTCATGCACATTGAAAATAATGTTTGCGAAAGTGTGGTTGGGACAACCTTAGGTTGGGATGGAAAGACCAAAGACGGGCCAAAAGCACGCAAAGGTTTGGAAGAAATGAGCATAAGAAAATATTTGTGGTTGAAAACTGTCAAGGGAAAACAAAAAATGCCTAAGGCAGCTTACACCATCAACTGAAAGAAGCGAGATATTTTGCTGGATAAAGACTGCTAGGTATCCTACCGGGTATGCTGGAAATATAGGAAGATGTGTTAATTTCAGGGAGAACAAGTTAACTGGTTTGAAGAGTTCATGATTGTCATATTCTACACGTGGATGTACCCGGTTGAAAGGTAATATATTTTTGTATGATATATATATATTGTTAGGATTGTATACTGCAAAGCATACTTTATGCTTGTATTACCTAAATTCCCTATTACTACCTATGAGGATATTAATTATATTTAATCACATGTTTTGCATATTAATTCACGTTATGGTTATGCAAATGAAATGTCTAATTATTTTATATTGTAGATAATGTGGTGTGTTGGTGTCACACGGAAGATCACATTATCGGTGCCTTATAAAATAATATAATAGTTCACAACCTATATAATTATTAGACAAATTATATAAAGGGTTGTAGTGTATGCTTGAGTATAGTTGGTCTTGACTATTAGCATACATTAGCGTATTTGCATACGTTGAACAGGATCGAGGTGAGATAGTGTCTTACATCTTGTTGTAAGAAGAACGTAAATCTCGGATAATTATTATTTCTTAATTCTAAGTATATAATATTTAATTGTGTATTTATAATAATTATTGCTTTGATTTACCATAAGTGAGAGTCAAAATGATCGACTCAATAAGCCTCGTATCTTGGGCAATAATATTGTTTATACGACAATTATTATTATTACTAGAAATCGTGTCCCGACTCGTGCGGGTTGATGATGTCCCCTTGAGGAGCTCGATAATGATTATTATATTAAACCTGCGGTGGATTTAATTAGATATAATAATAAGGTTCGAGTGGTACTACTCTTGGATAAGATATTAATTAATTAAAGTATCGGTAGCTTATAATTAATTAATGGACATTCGATATCTTAAACACGGGAAATAATATATTTAATAAGGAGCCCAATTTCGTAATTTGGGATTTTGGTAGGAAGTGCAATATCAACTTTTTAGTGGACTAAGTTGATATTAATTGATTCACCATATATTAGGAAGAGTCCTAATAAGGTAAGGTGAATTAATTGGGAGTCCTTCCATAATCCTCCTTTAGATCCCTAGTAGTAGTCCAAGAGCCTATAAATAGGACATTATGGGGTGTTGGCCGATTGGAACATGCTTGGTGAGATTGTGTGATCAATTTTTTTTCCTCTTGTGTTTAATTGTAGATCTAGACTTGTGTCTTTGATTCTACAATTTAGATAACATAATTAATTTGCTAAGAGTGTTCATAAAATACTAGAGAGCAAAGAAAAATATAGTGATCACATATCAAAGTTGTTTCGGCCGATCCATAGGTGTCCAAGCAAGTTCCGGTAGCTCGTTGCCCACACAACGTCCGGTTCAAGGCGGATCATACTCTAGAAGATCTGAAGGTAGAAATACAAGGCGATCAAGAAGGAAATAACCAACCGCTTCAAAAGGTAATATCCTATGATCTTGGATCTAGATTAGGATATTTTAATTAATCAACATATTTAATTAATAAATAATAAATAATATTTAAATTGCTTGTTAGTCTTAGTAATTAATTAATTAGCATGCCTAAATAGATCTAATGCTCGTAGATGCGTAAAACGCTATAATCATATTTTCCCAAACTTCGCTTCCGCTGCGTTTTACTTTCCAACAATTGGTATCGGAGACGGATTTTTAGGCTTTTGCTATTTTAATTAATTTTAGTGATTAATTGATAGCAATTTAAATATTCATATATTTTGATGTTGGAATATTTTGCTAGATGTGTTCTTGCAGGTGATATGATCCAATTATCATGGTTTATATGAATGGTGCATTTATTTATTTATTTTTATTAATTATGCAATTGTTGGTTTGGCCCGTTTTTTGAGGCATGTAATGGTTTTTCCCGTGAGAAAATCCGCGGGTAGTTCTAGGTGGTTTTATTTTTCGTGTAATCTTGATGTAATTTCGATGTATTTTATTTCGTATAAAATTGTAATCGAATTCGGAAAAGACGGATCACGAAGAAATAGAGCGTAACCGGATCGCGGGACATTGGCGAGCAGCCGGCCGAAGTGAGCAGCAAGAAGAGGCTGAAAGCGAAGCGGCCAGCGCTGCGGCCGATGTGGCGGCACTGGTCGGCCGTTATTTGGTTCGGGCCGTCGCCCAGCTTTGGTCCGTTTTTACGCCGTTACATTGCTCATTTGGGAAGTCGGGATTTAAAATTAAATTTTTATGTAATTAATTTTGCATAAAAGTAAAATTTTAATATTTTGAAAATCCACGACCAGTAGGAGAAGCGACGAGATGCTTGATTCATGGGAGAGATCGAGCCAAGATTTACTCGGATTCAACTCAAGGAAGAAGACCATGATAATTGGATAATTAATTATCCATGCTTTATTTTTGGTTTTATTGTTTTGATGTATGGCATGTATGGATGTATGCGTGATATGTTTCCTTGCATGTTAGGACGAGAAAATTAAAAACCTTAAGGCTAAAATAACTAAGTGATTAAATTGTTTTTTATTTTAATTAAAATCAAATTGGCCTCCATAATTAATTTAAATTGTGAAGTAATTAGCATGCGCGTTGACATTAGAGTCTTCCTCCATATCGGATGTGCTAATTATAGGTTCACTAGTTTTAAATTTCAAAATGATAACATAAGGTAAATATTACTTTTTATGATAGGACCTCTCCATCGTAGGACTATTATTTAAAAGATAATATTTTAAGGATGTTAAATTATGGTGTTCACTTAGGTGTATTAATTAATAAGCTCCCCATCGAGTCTATGTTAATTAATACATGGCGAAGGAACCAACTATTAATTTTACTTGTCATAACGTAATTTGACTAGATAGTAAAATTAAAGACGTAAAACTCTACTTGAAAAATGTATGTGTAAACGTCCACACGATCGTGGCTTGCATGTGCGGATTTTTGAGGTGTTGGTTGCTAGCATATATATTGTGTTTTTGAGGTTTTTCGATATATTTTGCTATGCATTATGTGATGAATGTTTTAATTTTTATTCTCGGATGTCTTTCAATCCACTAGTTATTCTCAAAGAAAATAAACTAGATGGCACTAACTTTGCCGATTGGAAAAGAAATCTTGACATTGTCTGTTCTTTGAGGGCATAAGTTTGTCTTAATCGAGGAGAGCCCTCTAGAACTGAACCGGATGCCACTCCCGAAGAGTTGGCGGAATTAGGAAATGGAAAAAGTCGATGAGATGGCTCATTGTTACATTTTGGCTTCACCGACAAATGTATTGCGGCATCGGCATCGAGACGATGGGTTCGGCTTGGAAATGATGAAAAGTCTCACCGAGATGTTTGGTCATCGAGCAGGCGGCTAGACAAAATGCTATGAGGGTATTGATGACAACCCAAATGTCCGAAGGGACTCCAGAAGGGATCATGTTCTAAAAATGATGTCTCATTTGAACGAATCGAGCATATTGGGGGCTACTATCGATGCGGAAACGCAGTCGATATTATCTTAGGCGACTTACCTAGAAGCTTTGAGCGGTTTCGCCTCAACTACAATATGAACCGTAGGACATATAGTTTGGCGGAACTTGCGAAGCTTGATCTGTGAAGGTCTCTTCAAACAAGGTTATCATCAAATTCTTGCGGCAACGGTGCGACTTCCTCCAAACCCAAATGGGGAAAGAAGAAGAAGCGGGTCGGCTGAAGCAAGTGGCAGCCCTCAAGGTGAAAAGCAAGGCTCCTCACCCCGAGGCGAACAAAAGCCAAAGGGAAAGTGCTACAAGTGCGGTCGAAAGGATATTTTAAAGCGGATGCTCTTAAGAAAGGTATGTCTCGTGCACTAGTAGTCAAAACATGTTTGGCGGCTTGTTCTTCCACTTCGTGGATAGTTGATTCAGCTCCAGATCATGTTTGCTTTGACTCGCATGGTTTTCGGAGTAACCAAGCGGCTTAGTGCGGGCGAGATTACCATCAATGGGCGATTATTCCGGGCTTATGGTACATTGCGGTGGGAGTCGTGCGGTTGAAGATTAATGATAAATTATTAGTTCGAATAATGTATTATTAGTACCAGATTTTAGAATGAATTTAATTTTAGTTTCTAAATTAAAATGCGATGGTTATTCGATTTCTTTTGATGATGATGCCATTATTAAGAAAAGAAGCGGTGAATATATTTGCAGAGGTACTTTTAATGATGGACTATATAATGTTAATCTTGCACAAACTCCTATGTATAAATCACTTAACTCTTTGTCTAAACCTAAAAGAGAAAAGAACCTTCAAGCATAAACCAAACATATCATGGCATTTACGGTTAGGACATGTAAACCTTAGAAGGATTCAAAGATTGGTAGATGATGGCCCATTGGATGATCTCCAAGTTGAGTCATTTCCAATTTGTGAATCCTGTCTGGAAGGTAAGATGACCAAAAGGGTTTTTAAAACCAAGGGAAACCGTGCTCGGGATGTGTTAGAATTGGTTCATACGGATGTATGTGGTCCAATGAATATCCAGGCTAGGGGAGGTTTCGAATATTTCATCACGTTCATAGATGATTATTCGAGATATGGATACATCTTTTTGATGCGACGTAAGTCTGAAGCTTTTGACAAGTTCAGAGACTTCAAGGCTGAAACGGAGAAGCGTCATGGGAAGAGTATCAAGTCACTACGATCTGATCGTGGTGGCGAATACCTTAGTGGAGAGTTTTTGGATTTCTTGGCAAATGAGGGGATTTCGTCCCAGCTCACCGCTCCGGGAACTCCACAACAAAATGGTGTTGCTGAAAGAAGGAATAGGACTCTTTTGGAAATGGTTAGATCAATGATGAGTTACTCAGATTTACCTATTTCGTTTTGGGGATACGCCTTAGAAACAGCGGCGTACATTCTAAACTTGGTGCCTTCGAAATCAGTTCCAAAAACACCCACAGAACTGTGGAGTGGGCGTAAGCCCAGTCTAGGACATGTTCGGATTTGGGGTACTCCAGCACATGTGCTGAATAAGGAAGCTGATAAGTTGGCATCTCGCATGTATACGAGTGTTTGTGGGATATCCTAAGGAGCGAAAGGTGGCTTGTTCTATAGTCCCAGATCGAAGGTCATTGTTAGCACCAATGCCCGATTTACGGAAGAGGATTATATGATTAGTCACAAGCACATGAGTGAAATAATTGGAAGAGGCGAGGCGAGACTCCGTCTATACCAATCGTACAAGCGCCAACTAACACCGCACCACGTATCGATTCGAAACTTTTACACCAACTCAGGATTTACCTCGTCGTAGTGGGAGGGTTGTTCGTCGGCCGAACGATTCATAGGCGTGGGAAAGTCTTCGGACTCAATCCCGACGAAGATGAATCGGTTCCTGGACCTATAAGGAGGCAATCCAAGATAAAGATGTCGACTCTGGCAAGAAGCAATGGAATCGAAATGGGATCTATGGATTCCAATCAAGTGTGGGAGCTAGTAGAGCTACACGATGGTGTACAAGCCATTGGGAGTAAATGGGTCTACAAGCGAAAGAAAGGGCGTGACGGGAAGGTTGAAACTTTCAAAGCGAGGCTTGTTGCAAAAGGTTACACTCGAGAAGAGGGTATCGATTATGATGAAACCTTTTCGCGGTAGCCATGCTTAAGTCAATCCGGATTCTTTTAGCTATAGTCTGCGCATTTGGATCCGGAGATTTGGCGAGATGGATGTCAAGACCGCATTCTTGAATGGGAGTCTAGACAAGGAAATCTATATGCGCCAAGCGAGAGGATTCATTGCTAAAGGAGAAGAGCACTTGGTGTGCAAACTTAAGAAATCCATTTATGGACTTAAGCAAGCATCTAGATCTTGGAACACTCGTTTTGGAAGTAGTCCAGTCATATGGATTCGTCGATGTCCGAGTGAGAGTTGTGTGTATAAGAAATGCGATGGAAACGTGTTGGTGTTTCTTGTCTTGTATGTGGACGATATCCTTCGATTGGAAACAACGTGAAGGAATTGTCGGACGTCGGGTATGGTCATCTGGCGATTCGATATGAAGGATCTAGGAGAAGCAGGACACATCCTTGGAATCGGGATCTTTCGTGATCGGAAGAAGAGGATGTTGTGCTTATCCTGCATCCTATATCGATACAGTGCTGAAGCGTTTTAGCATGGAGAATTCCAAGAAAGGTTTTCTACCTTACAGACATGGAATTCAACTATCTAAGAACATGTGTCCTAAGACACAAAAGGAGATAGATGACATGAAGATGGTTCCTTATGCATCCGCTGTGGGAAGTCTCATGTATGCTATGCTTTGCACTAGACCAGATATCTGTCATGCCGTGGGCATGGCTGCTAGATATCAGTCGAACCCAGGACCAGGACACTGGATTGCTGTCAAGCACATACTCAAGTACCTGAGAAGGACTAGGGAGTACATGCTTGTATATCAATCAGACGACCTGTTTCCGGTGGGTTACACTGACTCAGATTTTTCATCGGACAAAGAAAAGTCCAAGTCTACTTCGGGTTATGTGTTTGCTTTGGGAGGTGGAGCCATTAGTTGGAGGAGTGTGAAGGTAAATGCATCTCGGACTCTACCATGGAAGCCGAGCACGTGGCGGCCTCCGAGGCGGCCAAGGAGGCGGTGTGGCTCAAGTACTTCTGCAGACTTAGATGTGATTCCCAATTTGCCAAAGGGTATTACACTCTATTGTGATAATATCTTGGTGCGATCGCAAATTCGAGGGAACCACGAGCCCATCAGCAAGTAAACATATCAACCGCAAGTACCACATCATACGACACTTCGTAAAGGAAGGAGACGTAGTTGTAGCGAGGTTGCATCGGAAGATAATCTTGCCGACCCTTTCACGAAAGGCCTACCTTCAAAAGTTTTTGAAAGGCATGTGGAAGGAATGGGATTACGGTGTATGGCGGCATTGCTTTGAGTATAAGTGGGAGAAATGAGAGACTATGTAATAGAGTAGTATACTTAAAAGCATGCTTTGAGTATAAGTGGGAGATTGTTAGGATTGTATCTTGCAAAGCATACTTTATGCTTGTATTACCTAAATTCCTATTACTACCTATGAGGATATTAATTATATTTAATCACATGTTTTGCATATTAATTCACGTTATGGTTATGCAAATGAAATGTCTAATTATTTTATATTGTAGATAATGTGGTGTGTTGGTGTCACACGGAAGATCACATTATCGGTGCCTTATAAAATAATATAATAGTTCACAACCTATATAATTATTAGACAAATTATATAAAGGGTTGTAGTGTATGCTTGAGTATAGTTGGTCTTGACTATTAGCATACATTAGCGTATTTGCATACGTTGAGCAGATCGAGGTGAGATAGTGTCTTGTCTTGACCGTAAGAAGAACGTAAATCTCGGATAATTAATATTTCTTAATTCTAAGTATATAATATTTAATTGTGTATTTATAATAATTATTGCTTTGATTTACCATAAGTGAGAGTCAAAATGATCGACTCAATAAGCCTCGTATCTTGGGCAATAATATTGTTTATACGACAATTATTATTATTACTAGAAATCGTGTCCCGACTCGTGCGGGTTGATGATGTCCCCTTGAGGAGCTCGATAATGATTATTATATTAAACCCTGCATGTGGATTTAATTCCGATATAATAATAAGGTTCGAGTGGTACTACTCTTGGATTATATATTAATTAATTAAAGTATCGGTAGCTTATAATTAATTAATGGACATTCGATATCTTAAACACGGAAATAATATATTTAATAAGGAGCCCAATTTCGTAATTTGGGATTTTGGTAGGAAGTGCAATATCAACTTTTTAGTGGACTAAGTTGATATTAATTGATTCACCATATATTAGGAAGAGTCCTAATAAGGTAAGGTGAATTAATTGGGAGTCCTTCCATAATCCTCCTTTAGATCCCTAGTAGTAGTCCAAGAGCCTATAAATAGGACATTATGGGGTGTTGGCCGATTGGAACATGCTTGGTGAGATTGTGTGATCAATTTTTTTTCCTCTTGTGTTTAATTGTAGATCTAGACTTGTGTCTTTGATTCTACAATTTAGATAACACAATTAATTTGCTAAGAGTGTTCATAAAATACTAGAGAGCAAAGAAAAATATAGTGATCACATATCAAAGTTGTTTCGGCCGATCCATAGGTGTCCAAGCAAGTTCCGGTAGCTCGTTGCCCACACAACGTCCGGTTCAAGGCGGATCATACTCTAGAAGATCTGAAGGTAGAAATACAAGGCGATCAAGAAGGAAATAACCAACCGCTTCAAAAGGTAATATCCTATGATCTTGGATCTAGATTAGGATATTTTAATTAATCAACATATTTAATTAATAAATAATAAATAATATTTAAATTGCTTGTTAGTCTTAGTAATTAATTAATTAGCATGCCTAAATAGATCTAATGCTCGTAGATGCGTAAAACGCTATAATCATATTTTCCCAAACTTCGCTTCCGCTGCGTTTTACTTTCCAACATATATGTATTGTCAAATTAAGTATGATTTTTAACACAATGACAATATTACAGGCAACTCGGTGATTACAAAGACTCCGTGGCCAATAAGTCTGCACCAGAAGGATGCACTGCAGAATCTTACCTTGCGTCGGAGTGTATTACGCATATCAAGTTGTATTTGGGCACCTTCGAGCCCCCTTACCGCTCTATTCCAGTAGATAAAATACAATTCAATCTTTCTATCATATCCACTGAGGTTGACGCCTATGGGAGGTTGCCAGGAAGACAATTAGACCCGTACGAGTCACGAATTGCACATTGGTTGATATTGCTCAATTGTCCAGAAGTTCAGTACTGGAAACACATCCACTTGTCATGAGATATGGTGCAAGGTGACACTAGATTCCACAATGACACTTTTGCCGACTATTTTGGAGAATGGGTACGTATACATTCAGTTTCTATTGCATTTTGGACTTAAGATATTTTTTTACATAAAAAGTTTATTTACGACAGATGACACACATACAAGATGACGGACACCCTAACTGGTCGCGTGAACTTATGCTTCTTTCTATGAAGCCGGTTATGTCAAGAATTTATTCGATGGCCAAAGTCAACGGTGTCACATTCGTATGCCTTGAGAGAGACCAAAAAAGAAGATGTCAAAATTCTGGGGTTATGATAGATGGTAGATATTACGGTGTTCTTTTGGAAGTGGTAGAACTAATTTACGGGGAAGGCATGACAATTTACTTGTTTAAGTGTCGATGGTACGACACCAGTCTTGGAACCGATATGCAAGACGACTACGGGCTATTATCTGTTGACACTTCCACTTCATGGTATGAAAGTGATCCTTTTGTATTTGCTACATCAGCAAAGCCGGTGTATTATTTAGACGACTTGGTGAAGAAAGGCACATGGAAGGTAGTGAACGTTGTGACAACGCGGAATATTTTTAGTGCTGCTACACTGGGAGAAACAACATGTACTGATGACGATGATGCTTATCAAGAGCCAAATACAGCAAATATTCCACCATCAACTACAATTACAATGAATAATGTTCCTGAAGGACGAGTCGTCCGACTCCGTGGTGATGCTCGCGGGTACGTTGACATTGATACAAACGAATTACTTGAAAATTCTGATGACAATAATGTGGACGACTTGAGGCATATGTTGCCGGATATCAACCCAGATAATGAGACAGACTGTAGTGATGACTCAAACTATGAGCCATAAATTTAGTAGATGTATATTTTTATTTGTTAAATATAATTAAAAAAAATAGTAATAATAATAATCATAATCATAACATTAATATAATATCAATAATATTATTAAAAAAAAACCGGGGTGTTTAGCCGACGACAAGATCTACGTCGTCGGGTAAAGTTTTTAAAAAAAAATTATACTTTAGCTGACGACATATAATACGGTCGTCGGCTAAACCCAGCAATGACCCGACCGTATTAGACAACACGGTCGGGTCGATCCATCTGATGTGTTTTCCCATTACGGGCCAGTGCGACACGGCCCGTGTCTCGACACGATCGACTAATATTTTTTAAAAAAATTAAACTTTAGCCGACGACTTATAAGGCGGTCGTCGGCTAAACACCCGGCCGTGTCCAACGACACGGCCCGTGTCGCACCCGCCGAAATTGAAAACACCTGCTTGTTTGCACGACCGTGTTGTCTAACACGGTAGGGTCATTGCTGGGGTTTAGCCGACGACCGTCTTATATGTCGTCGGCTAAAGTATAATTTATTTTTTAAAAAAACTTTAGCCGACGACGTAGATCTTATCGTCGGCTAAACCCCCACCTTTTATACATTTTCTCGTACCTCCCTTTTATTATTTTCTTCTTCTGGTTTAGTCGTCGCCCGTCGCCCGCCGATCGTCACCCAGCCCCAACCGCCCGTCACCTAGCCCCCGTCCCGCCGATCGTCACCCAGCCGATCGTCCCGTCGCCCCGTCTTCTGGTTTAGCCGATCGTCCCGTCGCCTGTACGAGCCCCATCCCCGCCGCCAGACGAGCCCCGGTCCCATCGCCTGCCCGCCCGCCCGTCGCCCGCCAGCCCGGCCGCGATAACCCTTGTCCTTATTTTTTTTATTTTATTTGTTGAATTTATTGTATTTGTTTGATGAATTTGTTTAGATTATGTGATGAATTAGATAAATTGTTTAATGAGTTGTGATGCAATATTTGATGAATTTAATATTTTCAATATTTTGTGTTTAATGAGTTGTGAATTTGATGAATTTATTTGAGGAGGAAGGGATTGTATAGCCGGCGTTAATCGAAAGATTAACATGGTATGGCATTGATAATTACTGTTGTGTTGAATTGTGAATTTGATGAATTTGTTTAGATTATTTGATGAATTTGTTTAGAAATATTTGATGAATTTGTTTGAGGAGGAAGGGATTGTATAGCCGGCGTTAATCGAAAGATTAACGTGGTATGGCATTGATAATTACTGTTGTGTTGAATTGTGAATTTGATGAATTTGTCAGATTACTTTTTCTGTTAAAAAGACTCTTCACTGAGATACATTGTTATATAACTGTACTAACTTCTTTTTTATTTTCCCAACTATATTTTATTGTGAAATCCTTAGTTAGAGTTATATAAAATTACCACCCTCCCTGCTAAAAAAAATCCTTTAAAATGTACTGACTTCTTTTTTGGTTGTATGTACAGGACTATTGTAGTGCTTCTGCGTACCAGAACAAATGCATTGACAATTGGGATGATATTTGCACTCTTTTTGCCTCGGATAGGGCCACTGGTGATGGTGCCGAGCAACATGAAGAGTCAGCAACTGCAATGGAGATGGACAATGAAGTTGGCAGTGGTTCGGAGACTGTTTCTATGGAGTCGAACAAGAGGATAAAGAGAGATCGTCTTGCTGATGCTGTTACTAGATTTGCCGAGTCCTTCAATGAGTACGTGAGTAAAGCACAAGGGCCTCCTCGACCTTCTAGCAAAGAGATTTATGATGTTATATCTGCTGTTCCTAGAATTTCTCGAATGAAATTCTTAAAGGTGTGAAAAGTTTCATGAATGGTACGGTGGATATGTTCGACATGCTCAAGAGTCTCCCGGATAGTGATAAATTAGATTGGGTTTTGTTGCACATTAATGACTAGTTAGAGTTTTTATTCTGAATTTATATGTTATATTGACGGGGATTAAGCATTTATCTCGGCATGTACTTTGAATTTATTTTCATTTATGTTGGTATGTACTTCAAATTTATTTTTATTTATCTCGGTATGTACTACATTTTTTTTTTAAATATTTTTTAAAATTTTCCAGTTTTTGGCCTGCTCTCAAATTTCAGCATTTTTATATGATTTTTTTCCCTTGTCTTGTACCTTATGTAATTCAACATTTAGAATTTCATGAATTTCCAAACAGGATGCTAGAAATTGAAATTCAGAATTTGAAATTCTTGTGTTCCCAAGCAGTGGATTTGGATTTCAAATCTTGGATTTCAAATCCTGGATTTGAAATTATGGATTTGAAATGAAATCCATGTTTCCAAACGGCGCCTTAGATTATTTGATGAATTTATTTAGAAATATTTGATGAATTTGTTTGAGGAGGAAGGAATTTTATAGCCGGCGTTAATCGAAAGATTAACGTGGTATGGCATTGATAATTACTGTTGTGTTGAGTTGTGAATTTGATTTATTTGTTTAGATTATGGATAGAATAAAGAAAGCGTTGGGGAAGAAGTCGAGCAGAGGACTGAGTCGCGGTTAGAGAGTTTCCAGAGACAGCAGCAGGCCATGATGGACTATATGATGACGCTGACTCAGACCATTACTCAGGCTGGACTGCAGGCACCTACTCCACCGCCTTCTCTCTTCGGACACACCCCATCTTCACAGCCTCGTGACGAGGGTCTAGGGGATGGTGGTAATCCTTCTACTACTACATTTCGACATTTAGATGATTTTGCCAGTGGATTGTAGTTGTGTTGTTGTAGTACTCTTGTATATTTATATTTGTGTTACAATTGTGTAAGTGATTTTATTGACGCTACTAGTATGTTGATGAAATTAATGTTCTTGAATGTGTTGTGCGTTGTGATGCATATAATGTTGGGCATATTATTAATGGTATTAGTTGAATGTGTTGCGCGTTGATTGTTGTTGATAATGAGAGTTGGTGTATAAAAATTGCAGGTGCAAAAAATACAGGTTTTGGATCCCAAAATTTGAATTAAATTTTTTTTTTAAAAAAGGGTTTTAGCCGACGACATATAAGACGGTCGTCGGCTAAAGTAATTTATTTTTTTTAAAAAAAAGGGGTTTTAGCCGACGACATATAAGACGGTCGTCGGCTAAAGTAATTTTTTTTTTAAAAAAAGGGTTTTAGCCGACGACATATAAGACGGTCGTCGGCTAAAATAATTTAATTTTTTTTTTTAAAAATTGTTTTAGCCGACGACATATAAGACGGTCGTCGGCTAAACTCTATTTTTTTTTTAAAAACAGGTGTTAGCCGGCCAGGCTCGATAAGGTCGTCGGCTAAATTTGTTTTTCCAACGAGTTTAGCAGCGACCTTCTGTAGTGGTCGGCTAAACTTTGAACTTTAGCACGACTACAAAAAGTAAATCGGCTAAACCTTGGCCGACGAATATCGGCCGACGGTTTTTTAGCCGACGGCTGGCATGATTAGCCGACGACTTTGGGGTTTAGCCGACCACTTTAAGTCGTCGGCTAAATTCTGATTTTTGATAGTGTATATTGCTATATGTTAAACATCATTCACATTATATAATGACGTTTTATTGGAAATATGTGTATCGACTGTTATCATGTTAGGTGAAATTGAAACATGCTAGAAGAAAGCACGACTGTCTACTTCTCATAATTCTTCCAAAAACATTACCACCCACAAACGATTAACTCGAACTATGATTTAGTCTTTTCTAGAAGACGACCCATGATATCACGTAATATGATCTTCCTTGGAGTTATATAGAAACCTGATTCATAGAAGAAAATAAGGTGATATTTTGAGAACATAAAGGAGACAAATACAAAGGTAGAGTATTTGCTGAAATATAATAACGGTCTCAAATCATGTGAATCAGAAGCAATAATATGAATAACTATCAAAAATTGCATATGGCAGTGATTACTAAATTGCTTACGTTTTCATAACTAATCAAAGAAAAAGTAATTTATAATGCATCTCCAATCTGATAAAGAAAAACACATACTTTAACACCAACATATGATATATCCAAACAGAAAAATAAAAAAATATAAACATTTCCATCTTGAACAAACAAACATAATTATTTTAACTTACCAATCTGCAGATATTGAACACCGAGATGAATTCAACAGATAAGCTACAACTGAACAATATAAACAACACTAGGGTTATTCAATGATATAAGAACAGGAAAAGATTAATACAATCAGAGACAATGATGGATTTAAGATTAAGGCCAAACCAATAAGGAATAACTCACTGAAAATAAAATTGTATAATATGTGTAAAAGACAACGGGAAAATTGGGAATATATATAGACACCATGACTATATTTGAAACAATTCATAGGATCAGAAGAGGCTCAACAGACCATAATGATTGATATGCAAAAATCACAAAATCAAACAGAGGTAGCGTGAGGGGTTGGAAACCAAATCCGATATCAAAATGAAGATTTCGAAGAAGGCGTGAATAACAAAGAGACTGAAGAGTGAATAGTTCCACTACAAGGGGTTGAATAGTGGAGTTGATAAAATCTGTATTTTCTTCGGTAATGATAAACAGAAATACTGAAAGTAAGAGACACGGATATTTATAGAGGTTCAACAAATTGCTTACGTCCTCTCTGTGTTTTTTCTATTAAATTAAGAGAAACTACACTCAAAACTTCTATATGTCCGGACACAACCGTTACACAGCTTGACTTCGATTGGTCCAAGCACAACCAAACACTAAGTAATAATTTTCTCTCTAGTATTCTATTGGAACTAGATAATCCTCACTTACGATCGTCAGAATTTAATCCTAACAATGCCGGATCAATGATCCTAATAACACCGGATTAAAACTCTTGATTTTTTTCTCTCAAGATCGTGAAGGAGTGATACAACACTCAAACACACCAATCAATGAAGATACGAAGTATAAGAGATAATACGATATATGAACACTCATATATTTCTTGTCATAACTTGATAGTGAATAGATAGCAAATAATCAGAGCTCAATTGTATGTATGTTTGCGTGAAGTTGTATGTTTTATCCATACCAAATGGCTTGGTATTTATACGCCTTGAAGCCTTATTAGCCGTTCGTGCATGTTGATATTAGCATGCGCTAATACACCCTTTAACGTGCGCTAACTTCAGTCAATTGTGGTAGTTGTGCTGACAGATTCTTCCAACGATAACAATTTGAACTTTATCGGGTATTAATGTACTCCTTTGCCTGCGCAAATGAGTCCACACTAGTTTTCCAGATCTTTGACAATACGCTTGATTTCCGCATTCTAAAAGTTGTGCAGCGGTCATCTGAACAATGGTAGGAATTTGACATTAGCGTGCGCTATGTATATCAATTAGCGTGCGCTAATTGTTAGTTAAACAACTTGACAAATTTTCATTTAGCGTGCACTATCCTCATGTAGTAGAGTGCATTATTCATTCTTCTGAAGTATTCTGCTTTGTAGATTAGCGTGCATTAGCCAAGCCGTAGCGTGCGTTATTTGATTTCCTTGAATTATGCAGTCCATTGTCTTGGCCCATTTAACGTACGTTGCATGTTCCAATAGCGTGCGCTATCTAAAACTGGTAGAACCTACTGACCTTACTGAGAAGCAGGTAGCGTGCGCTATATATATATATATATATATATAAGTAGCGTGCGCTGCTAATTTCTTAACACATAGTAGGCAGGTAGCGTGCGTTATATGCTTCAAAGTGGTAACCATTATAACCTTCTTGCGCTAAAATAAATGTTTAGCATGCGCTAGAAGAATTATGGTTTTGATGAAATACACATCGCTTGTTTGTGTCGTTTGTTGTCTGACCGAGTCTTGATGTTTTACTTTTAAATGTATTGGTAGAATGCATCATCAAAATTAATTTGTTCAACAGAGACGTAATCATGTTGAGATAAAAAATTACGGGGAAGGAAAAAGATACCATTTTTGAGGAACTTCGAGAAGGAAAAAATAGGCAGGATATCATGAAGGAATGGCGAAGATCGTGAGGTAAAATGATAAGGCTCATACGAAAACCAAAAAACCAAAAAGAAAATGATAATAATATCATCATTAAGAGGCGGTCGTGTTAATAAGGGAGAAAATTTAGGAAAATAAGGGAGAAAATGATAATAATATCATCATTAAGAGGCGGTCGTGTTAATAAGGGAGAAATAGGGGACATTTAGGAAAATAAAATAGGGGTGAAAATTTGGGTGGAAGAACTTGTCGAAAAGGTATGTTTTCTTATATATATATATATATATATATATATATATATATATATAAAATTAAATTAATATTAAATGCTAATTAAGAATTTAATAATTACAAATATTAAATGATTATTACGGTACATATTATTTAGAAAATAGCCTAAGGCCTAAAGGGTAACTTGTGGGTAATCTAGGGATCATCCCACCTTGTATTTAATGGACCTAGATCAATTTAATGTACTTTATTATAACCATTACGAGGTCTTATGAACCCGTGCGATGCACCGACTGGGTCATTGGTTGAATTTCTACGTGTTTTGTACGTAATGTTTGTGCAGATGTTTGTATACTTTTTATCAAGTTTGCGTCAATATTTATAATATAAGTTTTATATATCGGAACATTTATCATTTAGTACTAAATAATTCATATAAACGATAGATACTTTCGTAGATCTTGATGTTAACACATTTTTGGTGGAAAGTAATTAAATATATCAATATAAGTCGAATAGTGCACATCATTGTCATATATAACTTGGACTGCCTCAGGACCCGTGTGATGCACACAAATGTTTTCGTAAGATAAGTATTTTGACAAAATATTGATATATTTTTATCATTTTTTGTGTCATTTTTTTAATTAAGTATATTTATCATTTCTCCAAAATTGTCATAAGGAAAATCAAATTAAAACGTACTACGAACGAATAATCATACATGCAATAAACTTAAAAAAAAAATTGAAGCAATAATAGGCTATCTAATCAAGTAATGATGATAGAAATAGTAATATATTATTGCATAAATTGTTTTACGTAAAATTTACACGATGATCGGTATTCACCTCCCAATTAACATCTACAATCATTAAGTGACTAAATGAATACATGCATATCCCAATAACTACATGGACACTCACATTTGTATCTCAATAACTACATGGACACTTCACATGGACCTGGCATTAATCTCATCAATCGGATTGATTATCGCATGGCTACATTTTTCACTTCAAAAAAACTATGTTATTAATGCTCCTCACAAAATAGGTGTCATTAATACTCCCCAATGATTTTTAGGACCTGATCTTTCTATATATATGATATTACTTGTAAATTTATCAAATAGTTGTACTACATCTTAACCGCACGTATTATAATTTTAGTACTTTTACGTTTTCTTAGTAAGTTTTGTTATATTATTTAAATTTTATCCCTCAAATTAAATTAATTACACAAAATTATTACTATTATTAAAATATACCTATAATTTTTTAAGTTAACATCTCAGTTCTTTCATATTTTTTAGATCGAGACTTTGAGAATGGGAAGAGAAAGTGATAAAACCCTAGTCTTACTTGAGCCGCTTTTCTTATTTCTTCATCCGTCTTCTTCACTTATTTCATATCGAGGCTTTTGAGAGGGGGAGAGAAATCGATATACCCTAGTGGTGAATTGTCTTCGAGCCGCTATTATTCAGCTAGCAACCTGCAACCATCGCCATTTGAGACTTTGAATTGAAATCATACCTGCATTCTTTGAATAATCCAACTTTCGTCGATCTTGAAGGAATGAAAGTCCATTACTTTTTGAAAGATGGCATCACATGAAAGTAATCGGAATTTTTGGCTGTGATCTGCATTCAGTAATTTAAATCAAATTATTTTATCGGTTAAATTTACTTAATTCAAAATAAATAGTTTGCTCTTTCTCTGATTAGGTTTCTCAAACATGCCTCGATTTTTTGTCACCGACATTTTTCACTGACAAACTTAATTTCTTTAAGTTTTGTTGAGAAAAAATTACGTGACAAAATGAACTTTTATTTATGTAGAGAATTATACTCGCTAAATATTTTTCTACACACAACTCTTTATTTATACTATGTCACGCCACTTTCTAACTTCTCTCTTGTTTTCTTTCTTGCTTACTTACAAATGAGCCCCTAAGGTGCGTATTTATACTCATTCCACTCTTTAATGGACAGTGGAAATTATTTTGATCCTATGGATGAGAGTGAAGTTCTAGAATTCTCCATAATTGTCTACCTATCTTTAAGACTTCCCTAACTTTCTAGAGTGTTCATTCCATCTCTACAATTTTCTTATCTCATCTTTAGTTGTAGAGAAAATTCAAAATTTGTTAATCACAAGGAAGGATTCTAGAAGTAGCTTTCTTTTACACTCCCCCTCACTAGCTACTTCGTCATATTATTGATTCTTGAAGCCATACCAAGCTGTCTTTGAAATTCTTCAAACTTGGCCGTGCCGAGACCTTTTATAAATATATAAGTTGTTTGATCTTGTGTCTTGATATACTCCATCCTTATTTCTTCCACCAATACTTTTTATCGTACAAAATGGTATTGTACCTCTATACGCTTCGTTCTTGTATGAAAGACTGGGTTCTCAGTCAAGTGAATAGCTGACTAATTATCGCAACATAATTGTACCGAGTAGTCAATTAGCTGATGAAGATCCTTCATAAGCTGTATTAGTGAGGTACACTCTTGAGCTGATGTTGCTGCTGTTGGGATTCGGTGCCTTAAACGAAGGCCCAGCGGAAGCGGTAAAACGAAAATTAATTCGATCCGAATCCCTACGAGGATCGATCGAGCTACGCATATACGAATATAAAATAAACAAAGGAAGATTCGAAATCATACCCTTGTCGTCCGTTGATTATATGAATTTCCTTCTCTTGAGCTATTCCCCAAACGATCCAAAATGCTCCAAGCCCTTGGATGATCCAACGCCGAAAAACCGCGTCTCTACTTGTCACGCGTCGGAAAAACGAACGAAATGACAACACTCGATTAACCTCTAAGGTTACGGCTAGAATCAAGTGATGAAGCTTTGATTATACTCTCTAAGTGTTTAATTTATATCTCTCAATATTTTTTGATGTTTCTCTAAGAACAATCAAGAGTTAATGAAGAAGAAGATGCCTTAGAGAAAAATGGTTTCTCTCTTTTTCTCTCTGTATCTCACGGCTGATTCATTGCACATGTGAGATGAAGTCTTCTTTCCTTTTATTCTTCAACTCATAATATTTTATTCCTAACCAAATAATATGCATGATATTTGTCCCATCAACACATGAGATTCCAAACATCATGATGGGAACAAGTCAAAACACACAGATGGATATAAGTGGGGGGGAGGGGCGGCCTTGATGAATGATATGAAGAGTTCGGTCCGTTTCGGACTCCCGTAAGTCCAAACAGATAAACTCCGATTCCATTCGATGTATTTATATCGATTAATTAATCCAATTAATTAATCATATCAAATACATAATAATATAATTAATTTCTCTAAGAAATAATTATATTTATGAATTAAATTAATCACCCAGTAATTTATTTAATTCATTAGGCCGTAAATCAATTTATCCAATAAATCGATTTAGACATCCAATGTCCCAAATTTAATTAGACATCCAATGTCCAATAAATTAGATATCCAATATCTAATATTAATAATGAGAGAACAAGCTAGATTCATTCCGTCGTCAATCCTATTGCGCGACTCGGTAGGAACCAAAGAATAGTAGCACCACCTAGCCAGCCTGGCGGCCTACACCGTACCCCAACTGAGAACGAATGATTGGGATCATTCAAGAACCATTCTGTCGTGAATACCAGTATACGTATAAACCCTTCTTTCAAATGTCCCGATCAAGTTATAGGGTCACGGTCAGTCAAACCCTATCTGTACTTGACGCTATGCATGCGTTAATGCAAATCGAGATCATTGAGCTCTCGTGTATCCAATACAACTGGCTCCAATGCTTTGGCCAAAGACTTATGATCTCATCTGCCAATAACCGCATAGGACATATAACCCACTCACTAACGGGAGAAAGAATTCTATCTTGGTATTCAGTAGGACCTGCTACTTGCCCGTCAAGATGCACGTCGAGGTTGACCCCCGCCTCTTGGTTTATAGGGTCGAACTACTCTAATGAAAATCTTGACGTCACAAGCACATCCCTACTAAATCCTCAAGTCGAAGGTTCACGAATACCTATCACAACCTTTCCATTCCGTCATTGACTGTCCCAGAGTGAAATCCGTGTGACGAATCGAGGGTGAGTCGGTTCGAGTATACTAATCCAATTAGCATACCTATAACGTGTGCTCCCACTAACCATTAGCATTCGACAGGCACTCTCCATGTCAAAGAACACGTCATACAAGTCTTCACATAAACTTAATGCCCAGTCAAGTTTCATCGACTTGCGAACGATTAAGTATTTGAGCTATAAACCTTTCTAGTGCCGAGCTCCTTATCCAATAAGGAGTGGAACGTTTTACTCTCAAATACATGGACTAGTTTCTATTCGTATATTTATGAGTTAGGAACGCCAGTAACTACCAGTAAATAAAGAAACATCCATTGCCTTATATAAATGATTTACATAATTATAAGTACAATGCCCTCACTCAACATCCTCTGAGTGGCATTCGAGGGCATATTCCTAACAATCTCCCACTTGCACTCAATGCCACACACTATGGTATCTAATACCCATGTTCTCCAGATTACGCTCCAAGCTAATCTAAGATTGTGGCTTGGTCAGTAGATCAGCGACGTAGTCGGCTGACTCTACTCTATGCAGCACAATCTATCTCTATGCGAATAAATTCTCTTAAGAGATGATACTCTCTCCCTCTCTCTCAATATATTTGGTACTGTTGTGAAACCTCGGCTCCTAGGCCTGTGCTACCGCTCTGGCAGCGTAGCAAACAGTGTCACGAGAAGTTTACCTAGTAACTTCTTAACCCTTCCTTTGGAGGCCTCCGAGGCCGCTTTATACTCAGCCTAACTGGTGGAATCAGCAGTCGCGCTATACTTGGCACTATGCCAAGATACTGCTCCTCCATTAAGAGTAAAATGTAGCCAGAAGTAGACATAGAGTCATCTTTCTGTCCTAGGAAGTCTGAATCAGTGAATCCCATCATTCAGTTCTCCATCACCATATATAAGAACCAGATCTCTAGTCCTTCTAAAGTACTTGAGAACGTTCTTTATGGCGGTCTAATGTTCCCGAACTAGGTTAGCCCGAAACCTACTTACCACGCCCCCAGCATGCGCAATGTCAGGTCTCGTACACAATAAAGCATATGTAAGGCTACCCACTTCCGAAGTATATGGTATATAACTCATTTCCTTTCATTGTTCCTCACTATGAGGACACATCTTCAAGGAGAGTTTTATTCTATGTCGCATCGGTAGGAACCCTCTTTAAGATCTAATCTATATAGAGGGCTTGGGAAAAACTTATCATTCTCTTCGATCTATCCCAGTAGAGTCGAATCCCAAGAATATAGGTTTCTTCTCCCAAGTCTTTCATGGAGAAATTACTCGAAAACTAAGCTTTTACAGAACTGAGCATTCCCACATCATTTTCTATTAGTAGAATGTCATCTACACATAGTACTAAGAATGAGATCTAGCTCCCACTAACCCTCTTGTATACACAAGGTTCCTCTTCATTTTGCATGAAGTCAAAACTCTTTGACTGCCTCGTCAAAACGAAGGTCCCAACTACATGAAGACTTCTACAGTCTATTTCATGGAGTCTACATCCACCATTGCTAGGTCATTAGGTCGCGGGTCGGTCTCTTGTTTATCACCTGGAACCTCGTAGAAACCCAGTTCCTCCAAGTGCATAAAACAATACCTCTCAGGTAATTGAGACACCCTACTAGACCTACGAGGTGGTTGTACTTGTGTTTACAGAAGGTTTGGTTACAAATTCTTGCACAGGTGTCTCCTGAGGAGTTTCATTATATTCTTCCAAAGAAATATTTCTACCTGCTCCGTCTTCCTGAATGAACTCATCTTCCAGGAAGTGTGCATGGAAAGCAATAGTGATCTTTCGATCTTCAGGCATGTAGAATAGATATCCCATCGTCCCAGACGGGAATCCAATGAAATGTCCCTTCGTGGACCTAGCTTCCAACTTCTCTACCTTAGTCTTCTTGACATAGGCGGGACATCCCCAAATCCTAATATGATTAAGACTTGGTTTCCTGCCCTGCCACATCTCATGTGGAGTTTTAGGAACGGATTTAGAAGGACATCTATTCAAGATGTAGGCGGCAGTCAGGAGTGCATACCACCACAGGTAAATCGGTTCAGTATAGCCCAGCATGGAACGAACCATGTTCAACAAGGTCCGGTTCCTTCTTTCTGACACACCATTTAACTGAGGAGTACTTGGAGGTGTTAGTTGTGAAACTATTCCATGTTCCTTAAGGAACTCGTCAAACTCCGTACTCATATACTCGCCACCTCGGTCCGACCGAAGTGCTTTGATATGATTACCAGTTTGTTTCTCGACTAGGGCCTTGAATTCCTGGAATTTCTCAAAGGCCTCGGATTTATGTTTCATTAAGTATACATAACCATACCTAGTATGATCATCTGTAAACGTAATGAAATATTGATATCCGTCACGTGCTGCTTCCAAAACACCACATACGTCGGTATAGATTAATCCCAGTTTATCAGCGGCTCTTTCAAAAGTCCGTGTGAAGGGGGACTTAGTCATTTTACCTTTAAGGCAAGATTCAGAAGTTGAAAGGGATCCGATCCCAATGGACCCATAAGTCCATCTTTTTCCATTTTGTAAACCTTGGTCTGACCAACATGACCAAGTCTAAGATGCCATTTTAAAACTTGATTGGTTTCATCCCTACCACGTTTTCTAGTCATAGTATTCACAACTACTTTGTTGCTGAGATTTAGATGATACAATTCATTTAACAATGTAGCAGTACCCACTAGTTTATTTCTAAAATAAATTTTGCAGGAACCATCACCAATGAAAATGAAAAGCCTTTTCGGTCCATGACCGGAATAGATACAATGTTTTTGTGCCCCTTGGGAAAAACAAGTACATCTTCTAAAGTCAAAACAAAGCCGGATTCTAAACCTAAAAGAAGTGATCTTATGTCGGTCGCCTCGACACTATGCCTCGACCATTGTGATCATAACTTCTCGACTCAAGCTTCCTACATTGTTCAGATCCCGATTCACGGTACAAATATGAGAACTAGCACGAGAATCCGATTATCAGAAGGAGAAAATACAGTAGCAGAACAATTTGTTTCCAAAACTAAAAGTTCTATACCTGAAGTGCCATGAAGAATCGGACAGTCTCTAGCCCAGTGGCCCAGCTCACCGCACTTGAGACAAGCATCCTTCTTCTTCTTGTTCTTCGGAACCATCGGGGCCTTGCCCTTTCCCTTAAAGTCCTTGGCTTGTGGTCCCATCTGCTTCTTGGTCTTTTTATTCTTGTTCTTAGACCTCCGAGGTCCAGAAGAAATCACAAGAGCAGACTCCTTCATCTGCGAAGTCTTCATCTAAGACTGAGCGGTCACAAGTTTGTTCATTAGCCCAGCTAAATTACATGCAATCTCATTGCAGTTAAAGTTTATAACAAACTGTGAGAAGGAATCAGGAAGAGACTGTAGGATAAGGTCAGTTTGGAGAGAAGTATCCATTTTAAAATCAAGAGCCTCCAATCTCTCAATCATTGATATGATTTTGAGGACGTGTTCCCCAACCTTCTCACCTTCCTTCATCCTTGCACCAAACAGTTGCTTGGATATCTCATATCTAGCAGTTCTGCTGTGCTCACCATAAAGCTCAGTTAAGTGAGATAGAATCTGCCTAGCAGAAGTCATTTTCTCATGAGCTCTCTGAAGCTCATTAGACCTAAAAGCCATCATGTACGCACGAACTTTTATGTCATCCTTAACCCACTTTTCGTGGTTTTCAATCTCTTCCTGATTGGCTCTGGCCCGCACAGGAGGCGCCGGAATGTCCGTCTCCAAGACGTATCCCAGTGCCTCTATACTGAGGATAATCATCAGATTACGGAGCCAGTCCACAAAGTTAGGTCCAATTAGGGTGTTCTTTTCGAGTAGAATTGCGAGTGGATTCATTGCCATATTGAGAGTTATATCTGCATTAAGTATAACAGATTAATTAGTGACTTGTTATATTATGATCTGAGTATAGAATTAAGGTCTTTTCTATTCTTGTTACCCAGCTCCCACTATTTTTATCGGAAGAACACACTCCCATGTGAAATCCGGAAGTATCGTCGCTCTACTTCATAGTGTGGTGATCGAGTTCTTTATAAATCTTAATAGAGGGCAACCGAACAGGTTTCTAGTCTATTAATTTTCACAAAGTGGTGTCTAACACCAACCCATCTAATGGATGATTCGATCTTCTTTTTCCCCTTATTCACTCCCCTCAACCTATACGGTTTCTATGGTTCGTGAACAAGTTAAGTTTATACCATCAACGCAAATCAGTTTCACAATTGAATCTTATCCGGCAACCTATCAGGTTTCTAGGGATAAAATTTGCTCCAACCGAAGGCATCCAATGCGCTCTCGATAATTTATCCGTCCTCCCCGAACGACTACCCCGATAACTCGGAAGCATAGCACATCCAGTTTGGATTTCAATTTCCCGAAAGCTCGATGGAGGGAAGGAAATCCTTGAAACCTTATAAACTTAATAATTTGTTGTGGGAGAATTTTCGCGATTAACGTTACACTTTGCACATTAATCATTTTAGCGCGTTTGTTGCATTCATATAATATGAAACAACCATTCACAACCTAGTTGCTACCAACATGTGGTTCATGGACCGATTCTAGAAAACAAAAAACTCCGTAATCTAATTACAAGTCTTCGTCTTGAATCTTCGTCTTCTCGAAACGGATCTTCCTCCGGTCTTCGTCATTACAAATAAATTTTACATTGAAAAATTGCATCCTAGATACAAATATTTCTAGTAAAATAAATAGGCTCAAAACGGCCTTTACAACCCAATCGAATAAAACGAACGATTCAAACTAAGTCCATGAACCACATCCCCATTCAAAAGCATTCATCCAATAAATACTCAATAAATGGATAGCGAGAAGATTACATATGATCCAATCAATAATCAACAATAAATAGAATTGATCCAATCAATTCAACAATAATCGACAATTTAATTTTCGTCCGTAGTGTGCCCTTAAAATATTCTCTTTGAATTTTTCCTTCATCAAAAATTCTAAATTAATGATTTTAATACAGGAAAATCAATAATCCAAAATATACTGAAAAACGAGACCCAGTGCCCGACACTGAAGCGCCCGGCTGACACTGGGCACCCTGCCCGGCAGCCTACAGGCCACGCCCGGCAGCCTACAGGCCACGCCCGGCTCCAGACAGGAAAAGGGGCCCCGGCCATGCCCGGACACGCCCGGTAGGATACAGCACGTACCCGGCCGGATACAGGAAGTGCTCGGCCGGCTCCAGCGAGCACTCGGCTCGATACAGCAACGCGCTCGGTCGGACTCGGCAGAAAACAGCAAGCGTTCGGCCGGATCCAGCGAGCACTCGGCTCGATACAGCAACGCGCTCGGCCGGACTCGGCAGAATACAAGTGTCCGGCCGGATCCAACGAGCACTCGGCTCGATATAGCAACGCGCTCGGCCGGACTCGGCAGAATATAGCAAGCGTTCGGCCGGATCCAGCCAGCACTCGGCTCGATACAGCAACACGCTCGGCCGGACTCGGCAGAATACAGCAAGCGTCCGGCCGGATCCAGCGAGCACTTGGCTCGTCTGAACGCCTTCGGGACGGACTCGGCGAATCGGCAAGCGTTCGGCCGGATCCGCAAGCACTCGGCTCGTCTGACAACGCGCTCGGCGTACTCGGCGAAATGCAAAGCGTCGGGGCCGGATCGGCGAGCACTCGGCTCGTCTGACAACGCGCTCGGCGGACTTCGGCGAGAATCGGACAGCGTCGCCACGGCCGGGCGTGCTCGGCCATACTCGGATTTGTATGGAAAATCGTCCAACGATTGACATAATTTCGTTTTCGGCGATTTCTAAAATCCTTTTATTCTTGATCTGAATATTATTAATATAAATCATATTTCCAAGAAAAACCTGATTTATACCATAACATAAAATCACGAAAAAACGACACTACGACGAACAATAAAATATCTACGATTATCAAAGTGATTCTAAATCACAAAATAAGCATTCCAAATGCTAAATATCGTATATACGATCGCAAGACCTCACTTCGATACCACTGTTGGGATTCGGTGCCTTAAACGAAGGCCCAGTGGAAGCGGTAAAATAAAAATTAATTCGATCCGAATCCCTACGAGGATCGATCGAGCTACGCATATACGAATATAAAATAAACAAAGGAAGATTCGAAATCATACCCTTGTCGTCCGTTGATTATATGAATTTCCTTCTCTTGAGCTATTCCCCAAACGATCCAAAATGCTCTAAGCCCTTGGATGATCCAACGCCGAAAAACCGCGTCTCTACTTGTCACGCGTCGGAAAAACGAACGAAATGACAACACTCGATTAACCTCTAAGGTTACGGCTAGAATCAAGTGATGAAGCTTTGATTATAACACTCTAAGTGTTTAATTTATATCTCTCAATATTTTTTGATGTTTCTCTAAGAACAATCAAGAGTTAATGAAGAAGAAGATGACTTAGAGAAAAATGGTTTCTCTCTTTTTCTCTCTATATCTCACGGCTGATTCATTGCACATGTGAGATGAAGTCTTCTTTCCTTTTATTCTTCAACTCATAATATTTTATTCCCAACCAAATAATGTGCATAATACTTGTCCCCTCAACACATGGGATTCCAAACATCATGATGGGGACAAGTCAAAACACACACATGGATATAAGTGGGGGAAAGGGCGGCCTTGATGAATGATAGGAAGAGTTCGGTCCATTTCGGACTCCCGTGAGTCCAAACAGATAAACTCTGATTCTATTCCGATGTATTTATATCGATTAATTAAGCCAATTAATTAATCATATCAAATACATAATAATATAATTAATTTCTCTAAGAAATAATTATATTTATGAATTAAATTAATCACCCAGTAATTTATTTAATTCATTAGGCCGTAAATCAATTTATCCATGATAACACTCATTTTTACACATATATTTACATCGATTTTCCGGGTTTTAAGATCCTAAAATGTGTAGAACTGTGTCGTTTATACGCGTATTATGTTTATTGGACTCGATCACGCTTGGGTACGTTTTATTGATTTTATAGGTACTTTATGGACATAAATCAAGCAAGAACGAAGTCTCCAACCCCAATACATATCAAGCAATGCGGAAACGAGAGATCGGAGTCAAAACGGTGTCAAAACGAGCCCGGCCGTGTCAATCGACACGGGCCGTGTCATTATCCCGGCCGTGCCATATCGACACGGTCGGGTCTATCTCCCAGGCCGTTTGTGCTTATTTCGACAAGTATGACACGGGCCGTGTCATTTGACACGGTCGTGTCATTTGCTCGGCCGTGTCATTTGACACGGTCGAGTCCCCTGTCCAGCCAGTTTTTGAGCTTTTGAGCATACTACTACACGGGCCTTTTAATTTGACCCGGGCGGTGACACATTTCGGTGGAAATATCTCCTTTTGACATTTTTGAGAGATTTTTGTGGAAAAAGTGGATGCTTTATCTTTATAAAAGGGATTTATGGGGTAGGATAGTGGATATCTTTGAAGATTGGGAGTTTAGAGAGAGAGAATAACAAAGAATCAAAGGAATTTCATTCCAAAAGAAGAAGTTTTGAAGAAATTCTTGAAGAACACTTCAAGAACAAGTGAAGGTTTCAACCGGATCATCCAAGACACACCACGAGTTTTATCTTCTTCCTATCTTTTCTTCATTTTGTTGTTTTTATTAGCATGAACATGATGATTATCTATCTTCCTTTCAATTCCATGTCCGGCTAAACTCTTTAGATTAGGGCATGGGAGTACGTTGATTTACTATGATTTTGAGGGGTTGATAATTATATTTACCTAGTGTGATTTCTTTATCAAATACTTGGTTTGATTCATGTTTAGACACTTGATCAATGTTTTTACATGTTAAACTTAATTGCTCATAATTCGAGAGAAGAGGGCATTAATAGGTTTCAGTATTTGACGTAGTAAATTACGGGATTGAGAAATCGGTGATGAACTATGATGATATCTAAATCTTACGAACAATTTGGAGTTAGATAATTTATAGTAAACGGAGACGTTGTTGTAAGTTGTTTAATCTACGTTTTAATGCATCTCGAGAGGGACTTTAGAATATTATTGTGATTATCATTTTGGAAACACACTTAGAACTTTTGAAACCAATCCCGACTAAATTTAGTAATCAACGGAAACCTAGCCTTGGAATCTACCGTTCTAAACTCTTGCAATTCGCTTCCATTCGGATATTTTCAATCGTTTCAATTTATTGTGATTATCGTATGTTATTTCATTAATCGTCCATTTTACCTTTCGATCGTCTAGATAAGTCGAGAACACTAAAATCTAATACTCAACATAATAAAAATATTTAGTCTCTGTGGAATACGACCTTGCTCGCCGCTTTCTACATATTTTCCGTACACTTGCGGATTGGTTAAAAAAAATAGCGAACAAGTTTTTGGCGCCGTTGCCGGGGACTAAAATAATTTTTGTGTTGATATTACGATTAGTGTTTTTAGTCTTACTTTAGACATTTTCTTATTTGTTACTTAACTCACACAATTTCTACTCAGGGAGTGCATGAACACTCGTTCATCTCGAGTGCCGTTAGAAACTTTCATCCCGGAAGTAGAAGCATTTGCCCGAAGAACAAGTGCTACCTCAAGGAAACTAAGAAGGGATCTTTTTGAAGACATGGAGAGAGCAGGAGACAACGTAGAAAGGGGCAACGCAAAGAATGCGGTAATCCAAGACAACGAGGGCAGAAGGATGGAAATTCCACCAAATAGGGTGCAATCAATTCGGGATGGATTCCGACCGAAACTCGACCGAAACTTTGGAGGAATCACTCATGTCCCCATCCACGCTAATAATTTTGAGTTGAAGACGGCCTTAATTTCAATGGTTCAACAAAATCAATTTGGAGGATTTGCTGTCGAAGATCCACATGCGCATCTCACTCATTTCATGCAAATATGTGATACTATCAAAATGAACGGAGTCTCGGATGATGCTATACGCTTACGATTGTTTCCATTCTCTTTGAGGGAGAAAGCAAGAAATTGGCTTGGAACTTTAGCTCCGGAAGTATAAAGACATGGGAAGAATTGAGCGAAAATTTTTGTTCAAATTTTTCCCACCAAACAAGACGATGAAGCTAAAGGGTGAGATTACTCAATTTCATCAATTGGATTCGAACCATTATATGAAGCTTGGGAACGTTTCAAAGATCTACTAAGGCGATGCCCTCGACATGGTTTCCCGAAGACCAACAAATGTGTTTCTTCTACAATGGTCTTATGGGGAAACAAGGAATTTTATTGATGCTTCCGGGAAGGGGCATTGCTAGCAAGAAGTGCTGAAGAAGCGTATGGATTGATCGAAGAAATGGCTATGAATAGCTATCAATGGCCAACGGAAAGATCAAATATTAGAAGGGTGGTGAGATATCCGATTCGGATCCCATAAAGGCATTAACCGCACAAATGACGATGCTAACTACTCAATTGGGGGCTCTAACAAAAGGAGGTGATTCGAAGGGAGTTTCTCAAGGAAGTTCAAGTTCACTACCATCCGATCCATTGGAAGAGGCACACTACATTAATAATCGGAGTTACAACAATTACCGAAATAATCCACCGGGGTTCTACCATCCCTCAAATCGAAATCATGAAAATTTTAGCTATGCCAATCCAAAGAATGCTTTGCAACCACCGGCGGATTCAAGGTATCAAATGGGGAGATAATTGAAGAATCAAAACCGACGTCGAATCTCGAGAATATTCTAGCTACCTTCATGATGGAGACGAAAAGTCGATTTAGTCGAGACGAGGAGAAATTAGACAAAATCGAAGGCCATGTCACTCAACTAGCTACCACCATGGGAGCTCAAATGAAAAATCTCGAAACTCAAATTGGACAATTAGCTAAAGTGGTCGGGAGTCAACATCAACGGGGACAATTTCCAAGCAATACCGAAGTGAATCCCAAAGAGTCGTGCCAGCGATCACCTTAAGAAGTGGATCGAATTATGAAGGGCCAAAGATGCCAAGTGAGGAAGTCAAGGAGGATCAATTCACAATTGAAAAGGAAGAAGGGAAGCATGATACAACTAAGGGGTGAGAAGCTTAAAATATCTCCTAACTCTACTCTTAACGTTCCTCTACCTTTCCCTCAACGTTTCAAAAGAAAAAGTTAGATGCACAATTCGCAAAATTTTTAGACATCTTCAAGAAAATTAATATCAATATTCCTTTGCGAAGCTTTGGAACAAATGCCTAACTACGCAAAGTTCTTGAAGGATGTGATGTCAAGAAAAAGAAAGATGGAAGATCATGAGACGGTTAAACTAACCGAAGAATGTAGTGCTATTATCCAACGCAAATTGCCTCAAAAGCTTAAGGATCCGGAAGCTTTACCGTTCCATGCACTATTGGAAACGTCTCATTCGATAAAGATTTGTGTGATTTAGGTGCCTCGATTAACATCATGCCGTTATCTATTTTCTTGAAATTAGGTGGCGGAGAAATGAAAACCACAACGGTTATGCTCCAATTGGCGGATCGATCCATAACACATCCCAAGGGGATTGTTGAAGATGTGCTTGTAAAAGTCGACAAGTTTATTTTTCCAGCGGATTTTGTTGTCCTTGATATGGAAGAAGACGGAGATTTACCACTTATCCTTGGACGTCCATTTCTAGCAACGGGAAAGGCTCTTATTGATGTTGAAAGGGGAGAATTAACACTACGTGTTAACGACGAGCATGTTCTATTTTCTATTTTCAAAGCTATGAAATTTCATGATAATACAGAATATTGCAATGTTATTGACCATATAAGCTCGTATGGAAAGAAAAAAATCCTACACTCATTATCGTCGGATCCGTTAGAGTTCGCTCTTACGAATTCATGTTTTTCTAGTGATTCAACTTTGGAGTTTGACGATTCTGACTTGTTTGATTACGTTTCTGAATTGAATTCTCTACAGGAAAAAACGCAAAGCAATGCGTTCGATGATTTAGACGAAAGGGAGCATGAAGTAGTTGCAGAAATCAAGCTGACGGACGAATCAAACGTGTCCAACGACATGGACAAAAATTTGGGGTCCGTTTCATCTCAATCGAATTCATCTCAACCAAGCTTGGACCTTAAAACCCTCCCGGAACACCTCAAGTATGCATTTCTGGATGATAACAAATCCAATCCGGTAATTGTATCCTCTTCACTTTCATCCACTCAACTAGATAAATTGCTACGTGTATTGAGAGCACATAAGTCGGCTATAGGGTGGTCTATCTCAGATTTGAAGGGGATTAGTCCCTCCATATGCATGCATAGGATTTTGCTAGAAGAAAATTTTAAACCTAAAGTGCAAAATCAACGGAGACTTAATCCCATAATGAAAGAAGTGGTGAAAAAGGAAGTATTAAAACTTTTAGATGCCGGGATGATATATCCAATTTCCGATAGTGAGTGGGTAAGTCCTACTCAAGTGGTGTCAAAAAAGGGAGGGATGACCGTAACCAAAGACGAAAAAGATGAATTAATTGCTATGAGAGTAGTTATAGGATGGCGAGTATGTATAGACTATAGGGCTTTAAATGCGGCTACTCGCAAAGATCATTTTCCTCTTCCCTTCATTGATCAAATGCTTGATAGATTGGCGGGCATGAATTTTTCATTTTCTTGATGGATATTCGGGATATAATCAAATCTATATAACACCTAAGATCAAGAAAAACGGCCTTTACATGTCCTTATGGAATTTATGCTTATCGTCGAATGCCGCTTTGGTTTATGTAATGCTCACCACATTTCAACGTTGTATGATGGCTATATTTCACGCTTGATCGAAAATATAATGGAAGTTTTCATGGATGATTTTTCGGTGTTTGGAAATTCATTTGATCATTGCTTGCATAATCTTACTTTAGTTTTGCAATGATGTGAAGACACTAATCTCGTGTTGAATTGGGAGAAATGCCACTTTATGGTACAAGAAGGAATTGTCCTAGGCCATCGAGTGTCCGCCGCCGGTTTGGAGGTTGATAGGGCGAAAATTGTCGCCATTGAGAAACTTCCCCACCCAAGAATGAAAAAGCAATTAGGAGCTTCCTTGGACACGCGGGTTTTTATAGGAGATTCATAAAAGACTTTTCAAAACCACTAAACCTTTGAGTAAATTGCTAGAAAAAGACACCTCTTTCATTCTTTCTAACGAATGTTTGCAGGCATTTGAGACTCTAAAGAAGGCATTAGTGAGTGCTCCTATCCTCGTGGTACAGTTGGTCTCAACCTTTTGAGATCATGTGTGATGCAAGTGATTATGCGGTCGGTCTTTGTGTTGGGACAACGTCGTGAAAAACTCTTTCGGGCTATTTATTATGCAAGCAAAACATTGGGCGGAGCCCAACAAAATTACACAACAACGGAGAAGGAAATGCTTGCCGTAGTATTTGCTTTTGATAAGTTCCGATCATACTTAATTGGGACAAAGACGATAGTACACACGGATCACGCACTATTAAATACTTGTTTGAGAAGAAAGACTCTAAACCTCGCCTAATTCGATGGATTCTTCTTTTACAAGAATTTGACGTGGAAGTCCGAGACAGAAAGGATGTGAAAACGTGGTAGCCGACCACCTATCTCGCCTCGAGTACAAAAAGGAGGAGGAACCGGAGATCGAAGGGATTAAAGAAGAATTTAGGACGAGCGGCTCTTTATGGTAGAAGCTAAATTTCCGTGGTTTCTTGACATTGTTAATTTTTGGTCGCAGTGTGCTACCCGGATTTATCTCATTACCAAAAGAAGAAATTCCTACATGATATTAAGTTCTATATGTGGGATGATCCATTACTTTTTAAGAGATGTGCCGACATGATCGTGAGGAGATGTGTACCACAAGAGGAATGGGATGAAATTCTTCAACAATGTCATTCATCCCCAACCGGAGGACATTTCGGAGCAACACGGACATTTGCAAAGTGTTGCAAAGCGGATTTTATTGGCCTACGCTATACAAAGATTGCTATCTCTTTATTCAACAATGCGATAGATGCCAACGAGTAGGAAATATTTCAAGACGTCATGAGATGCCCCTAACCAACGTAATTGAGGTTGAACTATTTGACGCGTTTGGGGTATCGACTTCATGGGTCCATTCTCATCATCATTCGGAAATAAGTACATTCTCCTAGCGGTCGAGTACGTATCTCGATGGGTCGAGGCAATTTGTTCTCCAACAAATGATGCTCAAGTAGTAATGAAATTTTTAAAGAAGAACATCTTTTGCCGATTCGAACTCCAAGAGCATTAATCGGTGGCCAGGGATCGCATTTTGTCAACAAAATCATGGATAAACTTCTTCGTAAATATGGGGTCCGATCAAAAATCATTGGCCTATCATCCACAAGCAAATGGACAAGCCAAGCGGCCAACAAAGAGATCAAGTTAATCTTGGAAAAGACGGTGAATACATCTCGGAAAGATTGGTCATCCAAGCTCGATGATGCACTTTGGGCTTATCGTACGGCCTATAAAACTCCTTTGGGAACATCGCCCTATCAACTCATTTTTGGGAAATCATGTCACCTACCTTTGGAATTGGAGCATAGAGCGATGTGGGCGGTGAAAAGAATAAACTTAGATTTTGAGGCCGAGAAAAAGATTGCTAGAGTTAAATGAATTGGAAGAATTCCGGGATGAATGCTACGAAAATTCTCCAATTTACAAAGAAAGGTCTAAAAGATGGCATGATAAGATGATCATTAAACGTGAATTTATGCCGGGACAACAAGTACTTCTCTATAATTCAAGACTGAAATTGTTCCCCGGAAAATTGAAATCAAGATGGTCGGGTCCATTCGTGATTAAGAAAGTACTTCCACCTGGAATAGTCGAGCTCATGAGCAGGGACGGAGAGCTATTTAAAGTTAACGGTCAACGAGTCAAACATTACTATCATCCCTATCAAAAGGAAGCCGTATCCGCAATAACTTTAATCGAGCCATAAAAGACTTTCACGTCCGGCTGAAGACGTTAAACTTAGCGCTAGTTGGGAGGCAACCCAATAAAATTTTATTTGCATGTTTTTTCGCATGTTGTTGTATTTTTTTTTCTTGTTGTATAACTAACCGGTTCAAATTTTGGTGTTCAAATCGCAGGAAAAATACACCGAGGACAAAACTGCGTTTTCCAGACAAAGATGGCACGGGCCGTGTCAAATGACACGGTCGGGTCATGCAACGATCAATTTTCACTTTACGGCGTGTACGGCACGGGCGTGTCATATGACACGGTCGGGTCAAGCACTCAGACAATTTTCACTTTACGGCGTGAAGTGCGGCCGCGGGCGTGTCATTTGACACGGCCGGCCGGGCTGGGCGGCAAAAGCTTACAAGCAAGCGGTATGACACGGGCCGTGTCATTTGACACGGCCGTGTCGATCGGGGTATAAAAAGGTCTTTGACGGCCGATTCACTTCATCTTCTTCCCCAAAACTTTCCTCCTCCCCAATTCATAAACCCTAGTCCCGATTATCATCAAATTGGCAAAATCAGCAAAAATTGTGTCAAATCTCACAAAAAACAAAGTGCTCATCATTATCCCACAATCCTAAAGCTTCAAGGGTGAGAATCGGACGAATACATCCGGGTTGGGTCGCGATTTTTCGAGTTTTTTTCAATTTTCACTCCAACTTCAAGGTATGATTCACGATTTTGGAAGGTTTAATTATTCTTTGCATTCAAATTGTGTGGAACATGATTTATTGAGCAACTTAGGGTTCTTGAATGGATTATATTTTTGAGATTTTGAGAAATTTATCATGAATTAAAGGAGTTGAAATTTTTGTTGGGGATTATCATACATGATGGATATATATGATTGATGTCATTACATGTTTGGGATTTTACTTACATTTGGGGTTGTAATTTGTGGTTGGGATATTTTGAAGAAAACACATATTGTGGGGGTACGTGTATTATCGAAAAATAGTGATTCGGAGCTTGTGTGAATAAGTGATAATTGATAATTCTCTTGTAGGAAATGGCCAGAGGACGAGGAAATGCTCAACGAGGACGAGGAAATGCCCAAGGACGAGGCGCAACTCAACGAGGAAGAGGAAGGCCCGCAACAGAAATCGAACAACCAGAGAGAATACCTACTCAAGGGGCTGTCGAGACGCCCGAGACGTATGGGATTGAGCTTCCGCCGAGTCGCTTAGCACGATGGGAGACATTGGGACAGAAAAAAATGCTCCCCACGCGATGGCCGGATGATGAGTGTATGACTGCGATGGGGATAAAAGAAGATGTTATGCGGCTACTCGGACGTATTAGCTGGACGACGCTAATGACTCAACATTGGCCCACTTACCGATGTCTCACACTGGAATTTCTTAGCACACTCTCCGTTAAGAGAGACCCGATTACGCATGAGCCGACCGCCTTGGAATTTCGGCTCAACAACAAAAATGAAAAATTGGGTCCGGCGAATTGGATACTATATATGACGCTCGAAGACACGGAGAATACCGAATCAATCGGTTTGAGTGTGAGACTTACTGGAGGACAATGATTGAGTACCCGGGGAGCGGTGCACGTCCCTACATTCCCAAATCGGCGAAAGGATCATCTCTTCGTAATCCTATTCTCCGCTATTTACACAAAGTCATCGCAAGCACTATCTTTGGGCGGAAAGAGACGGGACCGATAACTAAGATTGAACTTTATGTCCTAGCTCATATACTCGACGGAACAAATCCCGCAACCGGAGCTATTATTATGGACCATTTCGAGGACGTTGCTATTAAACCGAGAGGGGAAATTTGGATAGGGGGTTTAATTACCCCTATCGCACTTCATCTTGACGTACCTCTACAACACCGAACTCCCCTCCCGGGAAATATGCTTCTATCAATCCAAGTCATGAAGTTGATGAATATCCTGGACTACGACTCCCGAGTTATTTTTCTCCAGAATGACGGTGATCACTTCTTACTCCCGAATACAACTCTGACAACTATTTCTAGTATTCGGGACATAGGAAATTTACAAATGTCCACGGAAGCGCACAAATTGGCTGGGAGGCGGTGGATTAATTTCCCCGAGTGAAAGATATGTTGGCCGTAATGTCCGTCCTAGGCGTACGGAGTTTGAGGATGAAAACGAGAGGATGAGAGAAGAAGAGAGAGAGGAGAGAATGGAGGAGGAATTCGAGTATGAAAGAGGTCCGGAAGAAGAAAGAGAATCGGGGGAGGAAGAAGAAAGAAGGAGAGATCGGCCCGAGTCGTCGAGACAAGCCGAATCAAGAAGTGCCGTATCTCGTGAAGAATTCGAGGCCTTCCGAGAGGAGACCCGTGAAACACTAGCCGGGATGCAAGCAATTTTACAACGAATGGAAGATTGGCATGTCCAACAAGGGCATTATGCTCCGCCAAGTCATTAGGACCGGTTGTAAGTATTTCTTGACCCAAGTTTTTTTTTTTCGTTGTTTAAATACTATACCCCCTTTTTGTGTTCATAATCTTTAAATCAAGTTTGGGGGGAGATATTGGGTCAAGAAATACTTTTGTTTGTTTGAATTTTTTTGGTGTGTTTGGATTTTGTTTTGGCTTGAATTTTTTTTTTTTTTTTTGGTGTGTTTGGATTTTATTTTATGTTTTGGTTTGAATTGTTTACTTTGGTGTGTTTCATTTTGGTGTGTGTTTTTTTTCGAACTTGGTGTGTTTTGATGATGATGAACTTTGATGAAACTCGAAAGAATGAACTCTTGTCTTGGATGCCTCGGGATCTATTTTGTTATTTTGATATACAAATCGAGGATAATTTGAAGAGGAAAAATTGTAGAATAATCAAAAGGGTGTGAAATTGAATAAATAGCCTAATCTCTTGGAAATATGAACAAATCTAACTTGTGAGCTTTTGAGCCTTCGTGCATCATTAAATATGCAAGTTTCATTGTCGAGTGTACCATTCATGTTTTAAGACTCTAGAACTTGCCCTGGTATCTTATTCGAAACTACAAGTGTGCTTGCAAATTAGTGAAAATGATTTAAGGCAATTTTTATTTGACAACCTTTCAAACCTTGTGGCCAACCCGAAAAAAATTGTTGTTTCCCTAGTTAGCCCGATTGAGCTTAAAGCCTATTTTTTTTGTTAACCACATTACGAGCTTTCCGTTCCATTATAAACTTTTGTCCCTATACTTGAGCTATTTAGAACAAATTGGCAAAAGAATGAAAAAATGTGGTAGCAATCGGGAAGATTGTTGGTTCAAAATGGAATAAATTATCAAAATAAAAGTGGAAGGAGGATTGGTGTGATTTAATGATGATGTTGTCCACCACAAAAAAAAAAAAAAAAAAATGGTGGACACAAAAGAAACAAGATGTATGGAGCAATAAGGAGGAATAAGGTTGTGATTTTCACTTTCAAAATTGCTTAGTGCCATGATATTCAAATCAAGGGGTTGAAAGAAACAAAATCCTAAGGGATTATTGAACTTCTAATAGAGCAAAGTGATTGAGGAGATAATGTTCTAATTTGCTCAAGTCAAGTCACTTTAAGCCATATGTATCCTACCCCAACCAAAAAGCCTACATTACAACCATTAAAGTCCTTTTTGATTCACCAAATTTGCATGCACAACTAGTGGTAGAGATGTAGACGATTGGCAAGCCTATGGGGATTCTTATTTCATTGAATGAGTTTTGAGCGTTACTTATCCCTTTATACACTTTGAGAGTGAGGGAATACACTTGACCGGCGAGGTTCGTATTATTCAAGTATTAGCTATGATGTTAAGGAAGCACCCCCGAGATTTGAATACTTTATAGAACTCGACTTATTTATTTCTTGAGGCGTATTGATAAAGTGTCAAAATGATCCTTTGAGGTATGTTGAGGGACGAGTTCCCTTAAGAGTGGTTATTTTAAAGTGCATTGCTCGACGATCAACGCTCAAGTTTGGGGGATTTTGATAACACTCATTTTTACACATATATTTACATCGATTTTCCAGGTTTTAAGATCCTAAAATGTGTAGAACTGTGTCGTTTATACGCGTATTATGTTTATTGGACTCGATCACGCTTGGGTACGTTTTATTGATTTTATAGGTACTTTATGGACATAAATCAAGCAAGAACGAAGTCTCCAACCCCAATACATATCAAGCAATGCGGAAACGAGAGATCGGAGTCAAACGGTGTCAAAACGAGCCCGGCCGTGTCAATCGACACGGGCCGTGTCATTATCCCGGCCGTGCCATATCGACACGGTCGGGTCTATCTCCCGTGCCGTTTGTGCTTATTTCGACAACTATGACACGGGCCGTGTCATTTGACACGGTCGTGTCATTTGCTCGGCCGTGTCATTTGACACGGTCGAGTCCCTGTCGGCCAGCTTTTGAGCTTTTGAGCATACTATGACACGGCCGTGTCATTTGACACGGCCGTGTCACTTTTCGTGGAAATATCTCCTTTTGACATTTTTGAAAGATTTTTGTGGAAAAAGTGGATGCTTTATCTTTATAAAAGGGATTTATGGGGTAGGATAGTGGATATGTGAAGATTGGGAGTTTAGAGAGAGAGAATAACAAAGAATCAAAGGAATTTCATTCCAAAAGAAGAAGTTTTGAAGAAATTCTTGAAGAACACTTCAAGAACAAGTGAAGGTTTCAACCGGATCATCCAAGACACACCACGAGTTTTATCTTCTTCCTATCTTTTCTTCATTTTGTTGTTTTTATTAGCATGAACATGATGATTATCTATCTTCCTTTCAATTCCATGTCCGGCTAAACTCTTTAGATTCCGGGCATGGGAGTACGTTGATTTACTATGATTTTGAGGGGTTGATAATTATATTTACCTAGTGTGATTTCTTTATCAAATACTTGGTTTGATTCATGTTTAGACACTTGATCAATGTTTTTACATGTTAAACTTAATTGCTCATAATTCGAGAGAAGAGGGCATTAATAGGTTTCGAGTATTTGACGTAGTAAATTACGGGATTGAGAAATCGGTGATGAACTATGATGATATCTAAATCTTACGAACAATTTGGAGTTAGATAATTTATAGTAAACGGAGACATTGTTGTAAGTTGTTTAATCTACGTTTTAATGCATCTCGAGAGGGACTTTAGAATATTATTGTGATTATCATTTTGGAAACACACTTAGAACTTTTGAAACCAATCCCGACTAAATTTAGTAATCAACGGAAACCTAGCCTTGGAATCTACCGTTCTAAACTCTTGCAATTCGCTTCCATTCGGATATTTTCAATCGTTTCAATTTATTGTGATTATCGCATGTTATTTCATTAATCGTCCATTTTACCTTTCGATCGTCTAGATAAGTCGAGAACACTAAAATCTAATACTCAACATAATAAAAATATTTAGTCTCTGTGGAATACGACCTTGCTCGCCGCTTTCTACATATTTTCCGTACACTTGCGGATTGGTTAAAAAAATAGCGAACAATCCAATAAATCGATTTAGACATCCAATGTCCCAAATTTAATTAGACATCCAATATCCAATAAATAAGATATCCAATATCTAATATTAATAATGAGAGAACAAGATAGATTCATTCCGTCGTCAATCCTATTGCACGACTCGGTAGGTTCGTCTCAGTCAGCAATGGGAGGAACCAAAGAGTAGTAGTACCACCTAGCCAGCCTGGCGGCCTACACCGTACCCCAACTGAGAACGAATGATTGGGATCATTCAAGAACCATTCTGTCGTGAATACAAGTATACGTATAAACCCTTCTTTCAAATGTCCCGATCAAGTTATAGGGTCACGGTCAGTCAAACCTTATCTTTACTTGATGCTATGCATGCGTTAATGCAAATCGAGATCATGGAGCTCTCGTGTATCCAATACAACTAGCTCCAATGCTTTGGCCAAAGACTTATGATCTCATCTGCCAATAACTGCATAGGACATATAACCCACTCACTAACGGGAGAAAGAATTCTATCTTGGTATTCAGTAGGACCTGTTACTTGCCCGTCAAGATGCACGTCGAGGTTGACCCCCGCCTCTCGGTTTATAGGGTCGAACTACTCTAATGAAAATCTTGACGTCACAAGCACATCCCTACTAAATACTCAAGTCGAAGGTTCACGAATACCTATCACAACCTTTCGATTCCGTCATTGACTGTTCCGGAGTGAAATCTGTGTGACGAATCGAGGGTGAGTCAGTTCGAGTATACTAATCCAATTAGCATACCTATAACGTGTGCTCTCACTAACCATTAGCATTCGACAGGCACTCTCCATGTCAAAGAACACGTCATACAAGTCTTCACATAAACCTAATGCCCAGTCAAGTTTCATCGACTTGCGAACGATTAAGTATTTGAGCTATAAACCTTTCTAGTGCCGACCTCCTTATCCAATAAGGAGTGGAACGTTTTACTCTCAAATACATGGACTAGTTTCTATACGTATATTTACGAGTTAGGAACGCCAGTAACTACCAGTAAATAAAGAAACATCCATTGCCTTATATAAATGATTTACATAATTATAAGTACAATGCCCTCACTCAACATCCTCTGAGTGGCATTCGAGGGCATATTCCTAACAGCTGCTGCTCTGTATTCTGCCTCGATACTTGATAAAGACACCATAGGTTGTCTTTTATTGCACCTGGATATAGGTCCTGATCTGAGACTAAAAACACAACATGTAGTTGAACGCCTTGTGTCATGGACTCCAGCGTAGTCAGCGTCACAATATCTACGTACCTCATTTTTTTCTTCCTTTTGTATAGGATACCATCATCCATATTACCTCGAACATACTGCAGAATTCATCGTATAGATTCTAAATGAGGCTTCTTTGGATTCTGCATAAAATGACTCACCATACTTATTGCATACAATATATCTGGTGTAAAACCTACTTCTCCATACTATGTCTAAATTACTAAAATGCCCTCCAGTTTGAAAATTTTAAAAAATGTGTACGTTTACCAAACAAGCCCTAAATCAAAAACGGTTACGGTACAATCATAAATATGAACATGAAACTTCAAGTAAATGATAATTGAGCTACCACGACATCATATGAATTCAAGAATGTGAAATTTGAATTAAAACACAAGTATTACATATTACTTGACCTAAAGGGGTCCAAAACTAATAAAACTTGTACATAACTTGTAAAATGCATAATTGTGACTAACCAAAGTATGAAAATAATAAATTTTGAAAACTTTGACCTTTTCCCTCCTCTTGTTGTGCCGTGTAAAGGGATAGGTGAATCCCTTGAGTTTTGGTAAACTCTTTAATCACATTAAAACCTTTTATACACTTTCCTTATACCCCATTTGGCCCAAAAATAAAATCATCCCTCCCTCCCCTCTCCTAGGTCACGGCACACACATACACACCAAAAAATTTTGCTCTCCAATTCTTGGTGATTAATCCTACATGTTCGGGAGGAAGTTTGGTGCACACTGGAATTTGTTTGGAAGCATTTGGTGGTCTCGTTCTTGGTTTTCCCTCCTCATTCGATCCATACATCATCTTGGAAGGGTTTTGATTCGGTTTTGGTTGATTTGTTTGGCCCAATTATTGGTCACGTTTTTCTCAGACCTATTTGGTATGTTCTTGTGATTTTGATTCACTCTTTTGATCCTTAATTCGTGTGATAAAAACCTATTCTAAAAACCTATATAAATCGGCTAAGAAATTACCATGAAATTGTTACGAATCGTATGAATGTTTTGTTATTGATCTTGTTGGATTCATATGAGAATTAGTTTGATGTATTTTTGATGTGTATTTTATGAATATATGATGTGTTATGATCATATAATTAAATGGATTATAAAGAATTGGATAAATTAGGGTTTAATTGAATTAATTGATTTGGACAGCTTTGATAATCGAATATATATGCATCACCAAATAAATTCTATTAATCTTTCAATAGGTATTTTTGTTTGAAAACTCAGTTTAGGGTCTTAGTTAAGTATTCCAATTGGTTTGGATGGATTTGAATTTGATTTGCTCCTATATTTGAATTTTATGAGACGATATGTCAAAACTGTGTTTACAGAATTTAATTTCAGTCGTGGTTTATAATTTTTCATGTTCAAAGAATAAGGAGTTAGGAGCTCTCCTTTCACAGAGGTACTATATAGGCTATGTTAGACGTTATGGAATTTTTGTGGATTTTTCCTAAATGAAATGGTAGGCCGTTGAGGCGGATACTTTTTAGGTACTGCTGCTGGTCGGTTTTCTGAGTAGTCTGAGTTTGGGTATTTTTAATGTGGGGTGTACTAACTGATAAATTCTGTAAAAATTTGTGTTGGTTTTAAGTACATTCAAGTACATGTGAGAATTTTTATGAATTTTATTTTGGAGTTATATTATGGAATAAAAATTCGTATATTGGTGACCTGTTTGTGTTTAAAAGTTGAAATTATGAACATAAGAGATAATTGATGATTAGAAGGTTTATATTGTAAATATGATACCTAGAGGGACTAATAATGTAAATATGATGAATGTATGCATGTTTTGCCTGAACTAATGTGTTAGGGGCTGTTCGTGACACTTGGGAATAATTATGGGCCTTACATGCTAGTTTTGATAATCAATGGTTTAATTGTGGAAATTAGGGTGTATTAGGGTTATTTTTTTTTTGTAATTTGTGATACTTGAGGGTGTAATGTGTATATATATAAAACTTGAAGTGTATGGGCTGTATATACGTGTATTTGAGTGTTTATATTCAGTTTTGACCCTTCACTTTCATTATTGACACTTTTAACCCTAAATTTTGAAGACTTGTCATAAGAAACCCTAATCTTGGAAAACATGCATAAAATGAAATCCATAACTTAACATGACATGAAAACTTTATGAGATGAATAACTAACTATTTAGAACATGTCTATATCGAGAAAACTTGCTAATTTTGATAACCTGCTAAAATAGAAAGTTACCTAAAATAAAAAGCTGCTAAATATGGAAAGTTACTAAAAATGGAAAGATAACTAAAAGAGGTAACTTATGAGAAATAAGCTCGTCTCGATTCGTATCCACTCTTTTCTAGGTTCGGTGAAGCGGGAGTGATCCTTTTCTCCTTGTTTGTTTGACCTTGCTTTTGCTTTGGAACTAAGGTACAAATATTCCGCACCCTTTCAGCAAGGGTGCAACTTTTCTCTCTCATGACTTACTCTCTCTCTCCTCATTATTATATATATGATTTTGACTTTGACCTGGTATCTGAACCTTTGATTTTAACATGTGATATGGTCCCTTTATATTTGAACCTTGATATCTGATTTGAACTTTTGACCTCTAACATATATATACTTTGATCTGGGACCTTGACTATTTAACCCTTTCAGTATTTACCCGGGCATTTTGTATTACTTGTTGTGGAGTAGCCACAACCATAGCATTGATGCACCAATGTTATGTACTCCAGTGGGGTTGGATAGATGTCCCCCACCGTCCCTCTTATATTATATTTGCTTTGGCCATCATTATTGTTATCTGCTTACAGGGGCGTATGGATGCATCCTAGATTTGATCTGTTTGATATTTGATTTGATTATTTTGGGCCACTCTACATTTGGGCCATATTATATTTGGTGATTGGGAATGCGTGCAATGCGGTCCCTTCACATTTGGGGAGTGGATCACTCCATTGAGCTACTTTGTTTATTTGGGCTTGGTTTGGGCCTGGGGTTAAATACTGAAATCATTTGACACTTAACTTTGATAATCTTTAATATTTAAACCTTGATAACTTTTCATACCTAACTCTGATGAACCTTTGATATACCTTGACATACTTTTGATATACCTTGATATAACCAAGTGCCACTACATGTAACCTCATTTCGTATTGCTTCGTATTACTTTTTCATTTCATATCTGTTCACTGAGCTCTTTATGCTCAGCTGCTTTTCTTTCCATGCGGCAGGTACTTAGCTCATGCGGGGTTTAGATTTGGGGATGAGAGAGTGTGGACCTACCCTAGAGTTCTTTGAATAAATCAATATTATTTCCTTATCGTATCTCCAGATTTTTGGACATTTGTAATCGTACTTTCGTTTGTTTGGTTTTGGGGACATTTGGATGTTGTTTTAGTCCCCTTTGATACTCCTTGATGAATTTATCTTAATACTTCCGCTGTTTGGTTTGGTCTGTTTGTATCTGATGTGTAACCATATTGTAATGTTTCTACCCTTGCCGGGTTGGGGCGTTACAATTAATGGTATCGGAGAAACAGGTTTGGATCTTTACGGCTTAGGCTTTGACCTGTGAGGATTGGGTATACACTAGGCTTTCGTTTCGTCTTTCCTTTTCGTATTCATATTCGTTTGTTTTTTTTCGCTAACTGCTTGATATTGTTTTAGATGGTGAACACTCGGTGAGGAAGTGGTGAAGCTAACCCTCCAGACATTGATGAGATTGTTGCTCAAGCAGTAGCTGCTGCTATTCAGAATTTGCGTAATGAGCGTAGGGATAGGGCTGAAAGCAGCAATGAGGGCATTCATGTGTGGATTGAACGCTTCAACAAACTGAAGCCCAATCCTTTCTTGTCAGCTACCACTCCGACTGAAGCGAGTGACTGGATTACCCATTGTGAGAAGTTGTTTCAGGTGATTGGTTGTCCTGATGGGGTGAAAGCTCGTTTAGCAGCTTTCAAGTTTGATGGTGACTCCCTTAACTGGTGGACGTCGTATGTTGGGGCGAAGGGTGATGGTTTTGTTGAGACATGTACTTGGGCGGCATTTCATGAGGCCTTATACAAGAGGTTCATCCCCCTCTCGGAACAGCAGCGATACGAGAGAAAGTATGGTACCATTTATCAGATGGATCAGGAGAATGCGGCGGAGTATATGGAATGTTTTCTCAGGTTGGCTGGCTTCATGGGGCCTACTGGGTCAGAGGACACGGCTAGGCAGGCTCGTCACTATAAGTGGGGACTGAAGCGTTGGATACTTGACCATATTGTTAATACGGATTATGCTGATGTCTCGTTGGTTTGTGATGTGGCACGTAACATTAAGCTGTTGTATGAGGCTGGAACGTCCAACAAGCGTACTTGCGATGGTGAGAGGATTCAGTCTGGGTCTTCGGGTCAGTATCATCGGGGCTTCGATCATCGGGGTCGTTCTGAACAGAGTTTTGATAACCGTGGTCGTTCCAACCTTCAGTCTGAGCATAGGGGACAGTCCAACCGAGGACAGGATCAGGGCCGACAGGTTCAGAGGGGTTCTGATTATGGATCTTCGGGTAGGCAGGGTGATAAGTCAGGTAACTCTCACCAGAAGCAGTTTACGAGGGGCAACCAGCAGAACAGGTACTCGGGCTCTGGGTCTTCACGTCAGGAGTACCATTCTGGGAACTCGTTGGGCCAACAGAAGCGTACTGAGATTTTGCCACCCCCACCTACTTGCCCTACATGTGGTAAGGCACCCCCCGGGCCATGCCACAGAGCTTCTGGAGGTTGTTTTGAGTGTGGCTCCACTGCTCACCGTGAGCAGGCAGAGAAAACTACAGGTACCATTACGGGTTTTCTGCATATTGGTGATCATATTGCTTTTGTTTTGTTTGACACGGGCGCAACCCACTCTATTATATCAGTCACATTCTCTAAGAAACTGAAATTAACCCCAACACCATTAAATCATCACTTAACTATCTCTACGCCAATGAATAATAACGTCATCATTGACCATGAATTTGTTGATTGCCCACTTCGTTTTGATGATCGCGTACGACCGGCTAATCTTCTTCCGATTGATATGTTTGATTTTGATTTGATCCTTGGTATGGATTGGTTGGCCACTCACCGGGCCACTATTGATTTTCATGCCTGAAAGGCTATGTTTGGAGATTTGTCTCGACCTGATTTTGTATACTCTGGTTCCAAACCACTTCGATCTGTTAAGATCATATCCACTTTGAAAGCATGTACCTTGTTATCCCATGGCTGTGCAGGTTTTATTGCTTCTATTCAGGACAATTCGATGGAGGGTCCTACTATCGATAGTATTCGGGTTGTTTGTGATTTTTCTGGTGTCTTCCTTGAGGAACTTCCCGGTCTTCCTCCTAATCGTGACATTAAATTTGGTATTGATTTGATTACGGGTGCTGAACCCCTCCCTAAGGCTCCGTATCGTATTACTCCTACCGAATTGAAAGATTTGAAAGATCAACTACAGGAACTCCTTGAGAGTGGATTCATTCGTCCGACTGTATCCCCGTGGGGAGCACCTGTCCTATTTGTAAAGAAGAAAGATGGTAGTATGAGGTTGTTTATAGACTACCGGGAGTTGAACTGCATCACTATTCGTAATCGTTATCCTTTGCCTCGTATTGACGATTTGTTTGACCAGCTCCAAGGGGCTAAATGTTTTTCTAAAATTGACCTACGGTCCGGTTATCATCAGCTTCGTGTTAAAGAGCAGGATATTCCTAAGACTGCTTTTCGAACACGCTATGGGCACTATGAGTTCTTGGTTATGCCTTTCGGACTCAATAATGCTCCAGCAGTGTTCATGGATCTTATGAACCGTGTATTCAGTTCCTTTCTTGATAAATTGTGATCCTATTCATTGACGACATTTTGGTCTATTCGAAGTCCGAGGAGGAGCACGACCAACATCTTAGTACGGTTTTGCAGATTTTGAGACAGGAGAAGTTGTATGCTAAATTCTCCAAGTGTGAGTTCTGGCTTAGTCAAGTTGCATTCCTTGGTCATGTTGTATCTACTGGTGGCATTACTATGGACCTGGCAAAGGTTGAGGCCATCACTAAATGGCCGAGACCTACTACGGTGACTGAGGTCAGGAGTTTCCTTGGTTTGGCCGGTTACTATCGGAGGTTTGTCGAGGGATTCTCCCAACTTGCCTCACCTTTGACTAAGTTGATGAGAAAGGGGTTGGAATTTGAGTGGACCGAGGAGCAGGAAGAGAGTTTTGTGACCCTTAAGCAGAAACTTGTGTCGGCTCCCATTTTGACACTCCCATCTGGTACGGGCGGATACCAGATCTATAGTGATGCTTCTAAGAAAGGGTTAGGTTGTGTTTTGATGCAGCACGGGAAAGTTATTGCGTATGCCTCACGCCAGTTGAAACCCTATGGAGAGAACTACCCTACTCATGATCTAGAGCTTGCTGCGGTTGTTTTTGCTCTTAAGATCTGGAGGCATTATTTGTATGGAGACTCTATCGATATCTTCACTGATCATAAGAGTCTTAAATACATATTTACCCAGAAGGAGTTAAACATGAGACAGCGTAGATGGTTGGAGTTACTAAAGGACTATGACACCAACATTCAGTACCACCCGGGTAAGGCTAATGTAGTTGTTGATGCTCTTAGTCGTAAATCGGGTATGGTGGCTAGTCTGAAATTCGACTCTAAGATTTTGCATGATCTTGAACTCATGGAGGTGGAGTTTTGTTTACCGGGACGCGACGGTTATTGGGCCAGCCTCAAAGTTGAGTCTAACTTGATATTGAAGATTAAGGAAGCTCAGCGTGACGATGGTGAGTTATGGGCCATTGTCCAGAATATAGAGGAAGGGAAACAATCTGAAATTCGGGTTGATGATGACGGCATTGTTTGGTTGGGTGAGCGCCTTTGTGTACCAAACGATTCTGAAATCCGTGAGATGGTTATGTCAGAAGCTCACAGTTCTCCCTTCACCATACATCCGGGATCCAGTAAGATGTATCGGGATTTGAAACAGCATTTCTGGTGGAATGGGATGAACCAGGATGTGGCTTTGTATGTTGCTAGGTGTTTGACTTTCCAACAGGTGAATATTGAGCACCAAAGAGCTAGTGGTCTTTTGCAGTCGTTAGAGATTCCCCAGTGGAAATGGGAAGAGATTACGATGGACTTTGTTACGGGGTTACCGGTCACACGTAAAGGACATGATGCGATCTGGGTAGTCGTTGATCGGCTAACCAAGTCAGCTCATTTCCTACCAATCAAGAAGCGTTATAGTGTGGCGAAGTTGGTGGAAATTTTACAGCAGGAGATTGTTAGGTTGCATGGCACTCCAGTTTCGATTGTTTCTGATAGAGATCCGAGGTTTACTTCTCGTTTTTGGAAGTTGTTACAAAATGCTTGGGGTTCTCGCCTCAAGTTCAGTACCGCTTTTCACCCGCAGATGGATGGTCAATCGGAGAGGACTATCCAAACTTTGGAAGATATGTTACGGGCTTATGCACTTGATTGGACCGGCAGTTGGGATGAATATTTATGTTTGGTTGAGTTCGCGTAAAACAACAGTTGGCACGCTAGTATTCGAATGGCACCTTATGACATGTTATATGGGCGCAAGTGTAGGTCACCTACTATGTGGGATGAAGTAGGTGAACAGATTATCGAGGGTCCTGAGATGATTGAAATCACCAACGAGAAGGTGAATGTTGCTAAAGAGAGGCTTAAGGAAGCCAGGTCTAGACAGAAGAGTTTCGCCGACAAGCATCGACGCGAGTTAGAGTTCCAAGTTGGCGACCGGGTATTTTTGAAAGTATCTCCTTTCTGCGGTGTTAAGCGTTTTGGTATTAAGGGCAAATTGAGTCCTCGTTTTATTGGTCCTTTCGATATTTTGGAACGTGTTGGCGAGGTGTCTTATCGATTAGCTCTTCCACCTCATCTTGCTCATGTGCATAACGTTTTCATGTATCTTTGTTGCGGGGTTATAACTACCATCCTTTACATGTGGTGTCATATCCTTTGGATCAGATTCAACCGGACATGTCACTTCCGGAAGAACCGGAAGCCATTCTTGATAGACAGGAGAGAGTCATGAGGCATAAAGTGATCCGTTTTGTTAAGGTTCTCTGGAAGAACCATCCACCACGCGAGGCGGCTTGGGAGACCGAGGAGTCTATGCGAGCCAGCTACCCTTATTTCCCTTTGTAGTCTCGTATACTTTCGTTTTGTTTCGGTACCTTTCCTTTTTTTCAATTTTCGAGGACGAAAATTCTTTTGAGGAGGGAATAGTTGTAAAACCCACTTCTCCATACTACATCTAAATTACTAAAATTCCCTCCAGTTTGAAAATATGAAGAAATGTGTACGTTTACCAAACAAGCCCTAAATCAAAAACGGTTACGGTACAATCATAAATATGAACATGTATCTTCAAGTAAATGATAATTGAGCTACCACGACATCATATGAACTCAAGAATGTGAAATTTGAATTAAAACACAAGTATTACATGTTACTTGACCTAAAGGGGTCCAAAACTAATAAAACTTGTACATAACTTGTAAAATGCATAATTGTAACTAACCAAAGTACGAAAATAATAAATTTTGAAAACTTTGACATTTCCCCCCTCTTTTTCTACCATGTAAAGGGATAGGTTAATCCCTTGAGTTTTGGTAACCTCTTTAATCACATTAAAACCTTTTATACACTTTCCTTATACCCCATTTGACCCAAAAATAAAATCATCCCTCCCTCCCCTCTCCTAGGTCACGGCACACACACACACACACACACACACAGACACCACAAAATTTTGCTCTCCAATTCTTGGTGATTAATCCTACGTGTTCGGGAGGAAGTTTGGTGCACATTGGAATTTGTTTGGAAGCATTTGGTGGTCTCGTTCTTGGTTTTCCCTCCCCATTCGATCCATACATATCTTGGAAGGGTTTTGATTCGGTTTTGGTTGATTTGTTTGGCCCGATTGTTGGTCACGTTTTTCTCAGCCCTATTTGGTATGTTCTTGTGATTTTGATTCACTCTTTTGATCCCTTATTCGTGTGATAAAAACCTATTCTAAAAACCTATATAAATCGGGTAAGAAATAACCATGAAATTGTCATGAATCGTATGAATGTTTTGTTATTGATCTTGTTGGATTCATATGAGAATTAGTTTGATGTGTTTTTCATGTGTATTTTCTGAATATATGATGTGTTACGATCATATAATTAAATGGATTAAAAAGAATTGGATAAATTAGGGTTTAAATGAATTAATTGATTTGGACAGCTTTGATAATCGAATATGTATGTATCACCAAACGAATTATATTAATGTTTAATTCGGTATTTTTGTTTCTAAACTCAGTTTAGGGTCTTAGTTAAGTATTACAATTGGTTTGGATGGATTTTAAATTGATTGGTTCCTATTTTTGAATTTTATGAGACAATATGTCAAAACTGTGTTTACAGAATTTAATTTTAGTCATGGTTTATGATTTTTAATGTTCAAACCATAAGGATTTAGGATTCTCCTTTTACAGGGTTAATTTTTGGGTTATATGTGACTTCCTGAATTTTTTTTGGATTTTTCATGAATGAAATGGTAGGCAGTTGAGGTGGATACTTTTTAGGTACTGCTGCTGGTCGGTTTTCTGAGTAGTCTGGGTTTGGGTATTTTTAATGTTGGATTATACAAACTAATAAATTCTAGAAAATTTTTTTGGTTCTAAAGACACTTAAGTACATGTGAGAATTTTTATGAATTTTATTTTGGAGGTCTAATATGGAATAAAAATTCGTATATTGGTGACCTGTTTGTGTTTAAAAGCTGAAATTATGAAACATAAGAGATAATTGATGATTAGAAGGTTTATATTGTAAATATGATACCTAGAGGGACTAATATTATAAATATGATGAATATATGCATGTTTTGGCTGGAATAATGCGTTGGGGGCTGTTCGTGACACTTGGGAATAATTATGGGCCTTACATGCTAGTTTTGATAATCAATGGTTTAATTGTGGAAATTAGGGTGTATTAGGGTTATTTTTTTTGTAATTTGTGATACTTGAGGGTGTAATGTGTATATATATGATAGTTTAAGTGTATGGGCTGTATATATATGTATTTGAGTGTTTGTATTCAGTTTTGACCCTTCACTTTCATTGACACTTTTAACCCTAAATTTTGAAGACTTGTCATAAGAAACCCTAATCTTGGAAAATATGCATAAAATGAAATCCATAACTTAACATAACATGAAAACTTTATGAGATGAATAACTAACTATTTAGAACATGTCTATATCGAGAAAACTCGCTAATTTTGATAATTTGCTAAAATAGAAAGTTACCTAAAATAGAAAGCTGCTAAATATGGAAAGTTACGAAAATGGAAAGATAACTAAAAGAGGCAACTTATGAGAACTGAGCTAGTCTTGATTCCTATCCACTCTTTTCTAGGTTCGGTGAAGCGGGAGTGATCCTTTTCTCCTTATTTGTTTGACCTTGCTTTTGCTTTGGAACTAAGGTACAGATATTCCGCACCCTTTCAGCAAGGGTGCAACTTTTCTCTCTCATGACTTACTCTCTCTCTCTCCTCATTATTGTATATCTGATTTTGACTTTGACTTAGTATCTGAACCCTTGATTTGAACATGTGATATGGTCCCTTTATATTTGAACCTTGATATCTGATTTGAACTTTTGACCTCTGACATATATATACTTTGATCTGGGACCTTGACTATTTGACCCTTTCAGTCTTTACTCGGGCGTCGTGAAAGTGAAGAGGTGCAATGATAGGATTATGTCCGTTAGAGTGGTGGTTGGGGAGAAGGTGGTTAATGTAGTATGTGCGTATGCCCCGCATGTTGGTTTGGGTGTGCTTGATAAGGAAGCTTTTTGGGTCTGTTTAGATGAGTTGGTCGGGTGTATTCCGGACGATCAATTTATTATTTTGGGGGGCGATTTCAATGGGCACATTGGTGAGGGGGTGGATGGTTATCATAGTGCGCATGGGGGTTTCGGCTTCGGAGTTAGGAATGCAGGAGGTTCCGCACTGTTGGAGTTGCCACTGCGCATGAGTTGGTAATTGCTAACTCTGTTTTTCAGAAGAGAGCTGAGCACCTCATCACCTTCAGTAGTGGGGGGCACAACACGCAAATTGACTACCTTCTTTTGCACAGTCGTGATGCTAGGGCGTGCATGGACTGCAAGGTGTTCCGGAGCGAGGCATGTGCTTCTTAACACCGTCTGCTGGCTATGGATTTATCCATGAGAGATCGTGTTGTTAGTAGGGTTAGAGAAGCTAGACCTTGGATTCTCTGGAAGGATCTGAAGGGTGAGAAGGCGACAGTATTCAAGGAGTCTCTGACCCGCGAAGGAGGTTTTTTGCGTGCGGGCGATGCTAACCTTAAGTGGACCAGCATTGCCAATGCTATTAGGAGAGTGGGCGAGAAGGTGGTAGGGGTTTCTTCGGGCAGGTCTAGTGGACCTAGGGAGGCTTGGTGGTGGAATGAGGAGGTCCAAAACAAGGTTAAGGCAAAACAAGCGCTATTTAAGGAGCTTTTGTCGGTTAGTGCTGGGGAGGAGAGAATCTTGAAGATTGGAGCGTACAAGTTGGCGAAAAGAGAGGCTAAGAAGGCAGTGGCTAAGGCTAAATGTGAGGCTTACGAGGAGATGTACAAGCGCCTAGACTCCAAAGAAGGAGCTAATGCTATTTTTAAACTAGCGAAAGCGAGGGAAATAGGGCGGCGCGACCTGGGTCCCATTAAGTTTATTAAGGATGATTTGGGTCAAGTGTTAGTGAACGATGTGGCTATTAAGGAGCGGTGGAATAGGTATTTTTTCGAACTTTTCAATGAGGCTAGAGGTAGTGACTCGGGTGCAAGGAGTTAGTCTATCTTCTGCTCGTTCGTTTAGTTCCTGTGAGAGCATCAGCAGGGAGGAAGTAAAGGGTGCCCTAATGAAAATGGGTAGAGCTAAGGCTGTAGGCCCGGATCAGATCCCTATTGAGGTGTGGCTTTGTCTGGGGAAGTCGGAGTTCAGTGGCTAGCAGAGCTGTTCAACATCCTCCTCAGAGGCTCTAAGATGCCGACATAGTGGAGGCATAGTATTGTTATGCCTTTTTTCAAGAACAAAGGCGATGCTCAGAGTTGTAGTAACTATAGGGGTATTAAACTCCTCATTCATACTATGAAACTTTGGGAAAGAGTGGTGGAATGCAGGGTTAGAAGAGAAGTGGAGATCTCAGAGAACCAATTTGGCTTCATGCCGGGGAGGTCCACGACTGAGGCCATTCATCTCGTCAGACGCCTTATGGAGAAGTTTAGAGAGCGGCGTAAGGACCTCCATATGGTGTTCATACATCTAGAGAAGGCTTATGATAGCATTCCGCGCGATGTTATTTGGAGGAGCCTAGTAGAGAGGAGGGTGTCGTTGTCGTTCGTTAGGGCGATCCAAGACATGTACTTCCAAGCTAGGACGTGCGTTAGGACCTCAGTTGGTGACACCCAGTATTTTCCGGTTGAGATAGGGCTACACCAGGGGTCGGCGCTAAGCCCTCTTCTCTTCGCTCTAATCCTTGACGTCATTTCGCGAGGGATTCAAGATGGCATCCCGTGGTGCATGCTTTTTGCTGACGACATTGTGTTAGTGGCGGAGTCGAGAAGGGAGGTGAACTCGAAGTTGGAGCTTTCGAGGGCTAAGTTAGAATTCCATGGCTTGCGTGTGAGCTGGTCTAAGACCGAGTATTTCTGGTGTAACTTTTGTGGTGAGGCCAACAAGAAAGATGTTGAGGTAATGATTGCGGATCAGATCGTACCTCGTACGGATAAGTTCAAGTATTTGGGTTCGATCATTCAGAAGGAAGGTGAGTGTGAAGATGATGTCACGCATCGCATCAAGGCGGGGTGGCTAAGGTGGAGAGCAGCGACAGGGGTCCTGTGGGACAAGAAAGTCCCTCTAAAGTTGAAGGGTAAATTCTATAGAGCGGCAATCCGACCTGCAATGTTGTATAGCTCCGAATGTTGGGCGATGAAGAAGTCGCTTGAGAGCAAGTTGGAAGTGGCTGAAATGAGAATGTTACGTTGGTCGTGTGGTTACACAATGTTAGATATAATTGTGAACGGGGTTTTCAGGAACGCTACTGAAGTGGCGCCATTTCAAAGTTAGGGAAGGGAGATTGAGATGGTTTGGCCACGTCCGCAGGAGGCAGGCATCTGCTCCGGTGAGGAGGGTCGAGATTTTAATGGTTGTCGGGGAGAGGAGGAGAGGCAGACCGAGGAGGACGTGGGAGGAGCAACTGAGATTAGATTTGAAGGCCTTAAACCTTTCCGAGACCATGACTGTTGATAGGTGTGCTTGGAGGCGCCAGATCAGAGTTGTGGATTCTTTTGTAGGGTGCGGTGCTGTAGTTGAGAGCCTCACGGTTGGGTTGTCTCGGTTAGCTTTGACCTAGAGCATTGCATTTTTACTTTTATTATATATTTTATCCTATTGTCTTTGCGTGTGGTGTATTTTTGACAGGGAGCTGTGCGCAGAGCCAACCTCTCTTTTGTTAGAGCAGCGTTCATTAGGAGTGAAGTAGCCAAATTCGGCTTAGGTAAGTCCCATGTGGATCAAGCCATGGGCTCAGGTATGGTCTCGAGCTTTTTCAAATCATATGTTTTCCTTTGTATTTATCACACAAGATTCTGCTGTGCACTAAGCTGGGGGTCTTCACGGAAACAACCTCCTAACCATAATAAGTAGGGGCATGGTCTGCGTACATCTTACCCTCCCCAGACCCTTCTCTGAGCGGGATATACTGGGTATGTTTGATTTGATTTGATTTGATTTAGTATTTACTCGGGCATTTTGTATTACTTATTGTGGAGTAGCCACAACCATAACATTGATGGACCAATGTTATGTACTCCAGTGGGGTTGGAGAGATGTCCCCCACCGTTCCTCTTATATTATATTTGCTTTGGCCATCATTATTGTTATCTCCTTACAGGGGCGTATGGATGCATCCTAGATTTGATCTGTTTGATATTTCATTTGATTATCTTGGGCCACTCTACATTTGGGCCATATTATATTTGGTGATTGGGCATGCGTGCAATGCGGTCCCTTCACATTTGGGGAGCTGATGTAACACCCCCGATATATTCAGGAATATTACAGTGCCATAAATCCTTTACCTAAGAATTTACAAGTCTGAATAAAAGAAATGACACTAACAGATACCAATTTATGAAATTACTGAAATAAAATACAACAGTCTGGTTCAATACCGTGAATACAAATATCCAATGAAGAGTTATTATTACATCACTAAAATCCAAACATTATAAACTGACGACGTACTCGAGTACTTATTGAAATAACCAACAAACAACATACAGTAAACTCGGCCGGAACATCACTCTGCACCCTCGTCGTCATGCATCTCCAGTGGTTATTTCCCCGCTCTCCTGGATCCTGAACATACACAAATGTTCACCCCCGAAGGGGTTAGCACAACGATGCTAGTACAAGTACAATAATCATAAAACAGTGATATAATCAACCATTATATCATAACAAGTTTCTCCAACGAGAAATATCCACAACACATATCATATCATAACAGTTTCAACATACTAATGAGTACCTGGAGGTGTTAGTTGTGAAACTATTCCATGTTCCTTAAGGAACTCGTCAAACTCCGTACTCATATACTCGCCACCTCGGTCCGACCGAAGTGCTTTGATATGATTACCAGTTTGTTTCTCGACTAGGGCCTTGAATTCCTAGAATTTCTCAAAGGCCTCGGATTTATGTTTCATTAAGTATACATAACCATACCTAGTATGATCATCTGTAAACGTAATGAAATATTGATATCCGTCACGTGCTGCTTCCAAAGCACCACATACGTCGGTATGGATTAATCCCAGTTTATCAGCGGCTCTTTGAAATGTCCCCGTGAAGGGGGACTTAGTCATTTTGCCTTTAAGGCAAGATTCACAAGTAGGAAAGGGATCCGATCCCAATGGACCCATAAGTCCATCTTTTTCCATCTTGTAAACCTTGGTCTGACCAACATGACCAAGTCTAAGATGCCATTTCAAAACTTGATTGCTTTCATCCCTACCACGTTTTCTAGTCATAGTATTCACAACTACTTTGTTGCCGAGATTTAGATGATACAATCCATTCAACAATGTAGCAAGTATCCACTAGTTTATTTCTAAAATAAATTTTGGCAGAACCATCACCAATGAAAATGAAAAGCCTTTTCGGTCCATGACCGAATGGATACAATGTTTTGTGCCCCTTGGGCAAAACAAGTACATCTTCTAAAGTCAAAACAAAGCCGGATTCTAAACCCAAAAGAAGTGATCCTATGTCGGTCACCTCGACACTATGCCCGCTTCAGACTGTGATCATAACTTCTCCAGCTCCAAGCTTCCTACTTTGTTCCAGATCCTGATTCACGGTACAAATATGAGAACTAGCACCGTAATACAGATTCAGAAGTAGAAAATACGAGTGCAACAATTGGTTTCCAAAACTAAAAGTTCTCAGACTAAGTGCCATGAAGAATCGGACAGTCTCTAGCCCAGTGGCCCAGCTCACCGCACTTGAGACAAGCATCCTTCTTCTTCTTGTTCTTTGGAACCATCGGGGCCTTGCCCTTACCCTTAAGGTCCTTAACATGTGGTCCAGTTTGCTTCTTGGTCTTTTTCTTCTTGTTCTTAGACCTCCGAGGTCCAGAAGAAATCACAAGAGCAGACTCCTTCATCCGCGGAGTCTTCATCTGAGACTGAGCGGTCACCAATTTGTTCATTAGCCCAGCTAAGTTACATGCAATCTCATTGCAGTTGAAGTTCATAACAAACTGTGAGAAGGAATCAGGGAGAGACTGTAGGATAAGGTCTGTTTGGAGAGAAGTATCCATTTTAAAATCAAGAGCCTCCAATCTCTCGATCATGGATATCATTTTGAGGACGTGTTCCCCAACCTTCTCACCTTCCTTCATCCTTGCACCGAACAGTTGCTTGGATATCTCATATCTAGCGATTCACTTGTGCTCACCATAAAGTTCGGTTAAGTGAGATAGAATCTGCCTAGCAGAAGTCATTTTCTCATGAGCTCTCTGAAGCTCATTAGACATGGAAGCCATCATATAAGCACGGACTTTCACGTCATCCTTAACCCACTTTTCGTAGTTTTCAATCTCTTCCTGATTGGGTCGGGTCCGCACAGGAGGCGCCGGAATGTCCGTCTCCAAGACGTATCCTGCTGCCTCTATACCGAGGACAATCATCGACATGCGGAGCCAATCCACAAAGTTAGGTCCCATTAAGGTGTTCTTTTCGAGTAGAATTGCGAGTGGAGACATTTTAATATAGAGTTATGTCAGCATTAAGTATAAAAGATTAATAAGTGACTTGTTATATTATGTGCTGAGTATAGAATTAAGGTCTTTTATATTCTTGTTACACAGCTCCCACTATTTTTTATCGGAATAACACACTCCCATGTGAAATCCTAAGTATCGTCATTGTACTTCATAGTGGTGATCGAGTTCTTTATAAATCATAATAGAGGGCAACCGAACAGGTTTCTAGTCTATTAATTTTCATATAGTGGTGTCCAACACCAACCCATCTAATGGATGATTCGATCTTCTTTTTCCCCTTGTTCACTCCCCTCAACCTATACGGTTTCTATTGTTCGTGAACAAGTTAAGTTTATACCATCGACGCAACCGCCACAATCAATCTTATCCGCAACCTATCGTGTTTCTAGGATAAAATTTGCTCCAACCGAAGGCATCCAATGCGCTCCTAATTTATCCGTCCTCCCGAACGACTACCCCGATAACTGGAAGCATAGCACATCCGGTTTGGATTTCAATTTCCCGAAAACTCGATGGAGGGAAGGAAAACCTTGAAACCTTATAAACTTAATTATTTATAGTGGGAGAATTTTCGCGATTAACGTTACACTTTGCACATTAATCATATTAGCGCGTTTGTGGTATTCATACAATATGAAAAAACCATTCACAACCTAGTTGCTACCAACATGTGGTTCATGGACCGTTCCTAGAAAACAAAAACTCCGTAATCTAATTACAAGTCTTCGTCTTGAATCTTCGTCTTCTCGAAATGGATCTTCCTCCTTCTTATTACATATAAATTTTACATCGAAAATTGCATCCTAGATACAAAACATTTCTAGTAAAATAAATAGGCTCAAAAAGGCCTTTACAACCCAATCGAATAAAACGAATGATTCAAATCTAAGTCCACGAACCACATCCCCATTCAAAAAGCATTCATCCAATAAATACTATATAAATGGAAAGCGTAGAGATACATTGATCCAATCAACAATACGAACCGATCCAATCGATTCACACAATCGGTAATTTGATAACTTTCAAAATAATTCGGTCGACTATAAATATTCCAATTAATCAAATTTCCCTTATAAAATGAAATACCATAAATCATTTTAATCATATTAAATCCAATTTAATGTGCGGGAGATTAATTTTTAAGAATACACGGAAAAATCGAGCCGGGGTGAAAACGGGCCAGCATGACCGAGTCACCCTCGCACCTACCGGCGATCACGCTGGCTTGGCCGAGTCACGCTCGGAAGATGCCGGCCAGGACACGACCGAGTCACCCAGACACGGCCGGTCGCTCGGGCAGTGACTTGCAGATCGCTGACATGACCGTGTCACCCAGACACGGCCGAGTCACTGGCCGACAGCCCATGTCTCCCGACACGGCCGGTCTCTGTGCAAAGGCTCGCCACACTGCCGGACACGACCGTGTCACCCAGGACACGGTCGAGTCACTCTCGGCCAAATTACCCTTTTTGTCCAAAAAGACGTCCGACGACGATTCGGGGCTAGATTTTCGACCGGATATCCAATATCAATATTTTTCGACTTTTATATCTTCAATATAAATCATATTTCCCAGAAATTTAAGATTTATATTTAGACATAAACTTACGAAAAATACAATTATTACGAACGAAAAACATATACCACGATAATGACTAAAATGATTCCAAATCATTCACCATCTAATCGAGCATTCCAAATGCCAATATCGTATATACGATCGCAAGACCTACGCTCCGATACCACTGTTGGGATTCGGTGCCTAAAACGAAGGCCCAGCGGAAGCGGTAAAACGAAAATTAATTCGATCCGAATCCCTACGAGGATCGATCGAGCTACGTATATACGAATATATAAACGAAAAGCAAGAGTCATAAGAAACTAACCCTCGAAGTCCGTTGATTAAGTGGTAACCTTCTCTTGAGCTATTCCCCAAGCTCTTGAACGATCCAACGCCGAAAGCACTGCGTCTCTACTTGCCACGCGCCGGAAAAACGAACGGAATGACAACACCTTGCTATCCTCCGAGGATACGGCTAGAGCTAGGTGATGAAGCTTGCAATATGAGATTATCACACTCTAAGTGTATAACTCACAACTCTCAATTAATCTCTTGAAATTTCTCAAAGAAAACCAAGAAGAAATGAAGAACAAGAAGAAGACTTAAGAAATGAACTCAAAAATTCTTTTCTCTCTCTCTCTCTCTCTCTCTCTTCATAAACCGTGAGAAATGAATGAATGATTTGAGAGATAATGTCTTCTCCTTTTATTCTATTCCCACCCAAGATAACAACTCATCCCACTACAACACTTGCCCCACAAGTCTTAATCATCCATTAAAGAATGGAACAAGAAACAAAAGGAAGCAAGGTGGAAATTAAGGGGGCGGCTACCATGCAGAAACGGATGAGTTCGGTTCGTTTCGGACTCCCGTGAGTCCAAACTGATAAACTATGATTCCGTTCCGATGTATTTGTATCGATTAATTAATCCAATTAATTAAACATATCAAATACAAAATAACATAATTAATTTCTCCAAGAAATAATTATATTCATGAATTAAATTAATCACCCAGTGATATATTTAATCCATTAAGCCGTAAATCAATTTATCCGATAAATCGATTTAAACATCCAATGTCCCAAATTAGATATCCAATATCTAATATTCATAATGAGAGAAATAGCTTAATTCATTCCGTCATCAATCCTAATGCGCGACTCGGTAGGTCCGTCTCAGTTAGCAATGGGAGGAACCAAAGAGTAGTAGCACCACCTAGCCAGCCTGGTGGCCTACACTGTACCCCGACTGAGAACGAATGATTGGGATCATTCAAGAACCATTCTGTCGTGAATACCAGTATACGTATAAACCCTTCTTTCAAATGTCCCGATCAAGTTATAGGTCACGGCTACCAAACCCTATCTCGTATTGACGCTATGCATGCGTTAATGCAAATCGAGATCATCGAGCTGTCATGTATCTAATACAACTAGCTCCAATGCTTTGGCCAAAGACTTATGATCTCATCTGCCAATAACCGCATAGGACATATAACCCGTTCACTAACAGGAGAAAGAATTCTATCTTGGTATTCAGTAGGACCTGCTACTTGCCCGTCAAGATGCACGTCGAGGTTGACCCCCGCCTTCCGGTTTACAGGATCGAACTACTCTAATGAAAATCTTGACGTCACAAGCACATCCCTACTAAATCCTCAAGTCGAAGGTTCACGAATACCTATCACAACCTTTCGATTCCGTCATTGACTGTCCCGGAGTGAAATCCGTGCGACGAATCGAGGGTGAGTCGGTTCGAGTATACTAATCTAATTAGCATACCTATAACGTGTGCTCCCACTAACCATTAGTGTTCGACAGGCACTCTCCATGTCAAAGAACACGTCATAAAAGTCTTCACATAAACTTAACGCCCAGTCAAGTTTCATCGACTTGCGAACGATTAAAGTATTTGAGCTATAAACCTTTCCAGTGCCGACCCCCTTATCCAATAAGGAGTGGAACGTTTTGCTCTCAAATACACGGACTAGTTTCTATATGTTTATTTACGAGTTAGAAATGCCAGTAACTACCAGTAAATAAAGAAACATTCATTTGCCTTATATAAATGGTTTACATAATTACAAGTACAATGCCCTTACTCAACAACCTCTGAGTGGCATTCGAGGGCATACTCCTAACACTGCCTTCCTGCTTAGGGCATCCGCAACTACATTAGCTTTCCCCGGCTTGTACTCGAGTCGGTAGTCGAATTACGCCAAGAAGTCTTGCCATCGAGCTTGCTTGGGACTTAACTTCTTTTGCATCTGAAAATAACTCGTAGCAACATTATCCGTCATAATGACAAAGTGTGAGCCAAGCAGGTAGTGTCGCCATGTTCACAGGCAGTGTATGACCGCAGTCATTTCCTTTTCTTGCACCGTATGCCGTCTTTCCGTCTCATTGAGTTTCCGGCTCTCAAAGGCAATGGGGTGTCCATCTTGCATGAGCACTCCTCCAATAGCGAAATCAGAAGCGTCAGTTTGTACTTCAAAAGCTTTTGTGTGGTCCGGCAAGGCCAGTACGGGTTCTTCGGACACCGCTTGCTTGAGTTCTTCGAAAGCTTGCTGACACTTGCTGGACCAATGCCATACCTGGTTTTTCTTAAGTAGATCGGTCAGTGGGGCTGCTTTAGCCGAGTATCCTCTTATAAAGCGGCGGTAGTAGTTCACCAAGCCAAGAAATGATCGAAGTTCCGGAACCTTGGTCGGGGGTTGCCAATCCCGAATAGCTTTCACCTTTGCATTTTCCATCATGATTTTGCCTCCTTTAACCTTGTGACCGATGAATTCAACTTCTTCTTGGGCAAATGAACATTTTTCCTTCTTAACATAGAGCTCGTTCTCGCGTAGTACTTGGAAGACTTGTTTAAGGTGTTGAATATGTTCTTCAAGAGTCGAACTGTACACCACAATATCATCCAAGTAAACAACAACAAATTGGTCAAGGAAAGGGTGAAGTACCTTGTTCATGAGGGTGCAAAAGGTTGCAGGTGCGTTTGTGAGACCGAAGGGCATGACAAGGAACTCAAAGGCACCGTAGCGAGTCACACATGTGGTCTTGGCCTCATCTCCTTCAGCAATTCACACTTGATAGTACCCCGAGCGCAGGTCAAGTTTGGTGAAGTACCGCGCCTTGCCAAGTTGATCGAAGAGATCCGTTATCAATGGTATTGGTTATTTGTTCTTGATAGTGATCCGGTTGAGTGCCCTGTAGTCGATGAACATTCGAAGGGTGCCATCCTTCTTTTTCTGGAATAGTACGGGTGCACCGTAGGGAGATTTGGAGGGACGTATGTATCTTGTTTCTAGAAGGTCCTTGATTTGCCTTCGTAGTTCCGCGAGTTCGGGCGGTGCCATGCGGTAGGGAGCAGTAGCTGGAGGTTTGACACCAGGTTCCAACTCAATGCAATGATCCACCTCCCGCCTGGGTGGAAGTTTCTTCGGCAACTCTTTAGGCATCACATCCTTGTATTCTTCAAGGATATTCTTCAAGATTTGCGGGTGGTCAGTCCGCGATGAGTCGAGTTTTTCTTCGTCATTGAGCTGCCGAATTGTTACCAAGTAGTTGGGGTACTTCCGCATCCCCTTCTTAAATTGCATGGCCGAGATTAGTTTCTTCTCAACATGGGCTCATTCAATAGGGACCATGCATGCCTTGTCTCCATCGTAGATGGCGAGAGTGTTTGTAGCCGGCATAGGGAAGGCTTGGAATCTGTCGAAGAATTCCATGCCTAGAACCATCTTGAAGTCCTCTATGGGGACGACAGAGAAGTCGAGCTTTCCGGACCATGTCCCAAGAGAGAGTGGGACGTCATGAGCAATTCCGGCTATAGGCTTGGCAGGTGAGTTTACTGCCTTCATCGCACCTCCGCGATAGACTGTCTTGAGCCCTAGGCGTTTGGCTTCTTCCTCGGACATGAAGTTATGAGATGCTCCAGTGTCGAGTAATGCGCTAACGGTTTGACCGTTAATAGTGGTGCGAGCAAACATGATCCCTTTCTTCGGAGTAACGGGCGTCGGGGCTTGTCCCTTAAGAGCGGACATGTACTGAAGAGAACCTATGATGTGTCGGGGTTCTTCTAATGGAGTGGCCGAGGTATCATCGACATTGATTTTTAAGTGGGCAGCAAGGGCTTTTAAAGTCTTCTTCTCCGGACAGTCACGTATCCAATGATTGCCGTTGCATATGAAGCAAGGGCTTTTGGGCTTTGATTGCTCCTTCTTTCCTGGGAATTTTTGTTGCCCGATCTTGCCACTTGGGGGTCGGTTAGTTCCCCAATTCTTGCGATTACCGCCATATCCTTCCTTGCGATTTTCTCCCCCACCTTTGCCATGAATGGGCCGTTTATCTTTACCTTGCCCAGAGTAGTCAGTGAGTGATTCAGCCTTGGCGATAGCTTCGTCAAGGGTTTGAACACCATGTCTATCCAGCTCGGTTTTGGCCCAATTGTTAAGGCCATCGGTGAAATAGAAAAGTGCATCTTTATCGGACATTTCAACTTCAAGCATGAGAGTTGTAAATTCATTGATATAGTCACGAATCGCACTGTCGCTTGAGTCTTCGGAGGCGAGCTCGCATCTCGCTCAAAGATTGCTTGGGGCAAATTGTTTTCGGAGTTCTCTTTGGAAGTCTGCCCAAGTGTCAATGGTGCAGATCCCTTTGCCCATATCGCCATACTTCCGGTGCCACCAGAGTTGTGCGGCACCACGCAGGTAATTTGGTGCGCCGCTGACCTTCTGTTCCTCATCTTTTACGCCCATAACGTCAAAGTATCGTTCCAGGCCGAATAAGAAGTTATCGACCACAGTGGCATTCCGAGTGCCATCGTAGGTTTCGGGCTTCGGCACATCCAAGCGGCGCGCATCAAAAGCGAACGGGGCAGCAGAATTAAATGATGCGGCTCACTTGTGTTTAGCCCATTCCGATCGGACTTCTTCCACTTCCGAGCGAATAGAGCGTAGCTCTTCTTGGAAAAAGCCACGGAGGCCATGAATCTCCTTCTGGAATTCAATAAGTTGCCCACACAACATATCCGACTGGTCCATCATAAGTTTCTTCAGCACGCCAGCGATGTCGGCGTATTCCGTCTCCAGAGTGTCGAACCTGTCATGGACTTGATCAAGGTTCTCCTCCAAGCTCGCCATCGAGGCTTCCAGTGTGGCAATCCGAGGTTCGAAGGCGTCGGCAGAGGGTCCCTTGGACTTGCCTCGGACCTTGTTACCTCGTTGCTCCTCACGACCGCGTTGCTGCTCTTGAGTAGCATCAATAGGGACATCCTGAGTGTTGGCCATTGCTCTCGTGTGATATGAGTTGGTTGTGTGCAAACCGTGGCTCCGATACCTCTTGTCACGGGATGGGAGTTTTGCGCAGCTAACCCGTGCGGAACTTAAACAACTAAGCTGAGTCGAGTTGCTAAGTAAGCCTGAAAGTAGCGAGAAAAGGGACAATGGCACAAAAGGATTTTATTAGATGAATGCTTTGGGTACAAGAGAGCTTTACAATGGTTGATTGCTTGAGGATTTCTGGATGGTGTGAGCAAATGAGGCTCCTCCTCCTTTTATACCATCCTAGGAGAGTTCTGGAGTGGAACTCTCTAGATAGAACTTTCTAGGTAGAATACTCTAGATACTTGTAGTACATTTACATGGGCATTTACATGAGCTTTCTACAAAGTGTGTAAGAAGTACATTTCTACATGCTTCTAGAGTTGTCTAAGTATGTAGAGATCTATGGGTCTTTTTTGATCATTCTAGAACCTTCCGGAACCTTCCGACACATAAAGACTCATGTTAGGGTCATCCGGGTCGTTTTCGCCCGACCCGTCACAGTACGCTAACCAGACGTGGTCAGTGCCTCACTGATCATCCGACTGACTCGATTTATAGCCTAACATACGTTACGTACCAAACGTAGCGTATGTTAACTCATGCTCGATAGCGCACGTTAATCTACATAGCTTAGCCTGCGCTAACTGTGCATGGCAGTTTACTACTGTGCAGTAGACGGATCTTAACATGATCAAACCAAATGAAATCCTCAGTGTTAATTCATGTTACCTCCATGAATATCAGGTTCATACGGTTGTGAATGATTTTACGGATAACAACAACTTCGGATTCAAGAATATGTATACTACTATGAAACCATATTCCATTTCAAATACAATTCTTCATACGATGATTCGGAAGGCTTTAACGGTTGATATCAACACCTTTATATCAATGAAAACTATCACTCTGAAGTTTGAATAATGTTCCATCTTTACACAATAAATCCTTCCATGATCAACCCTATAGATTCGTCTAACAATAATGATGTAAAAGTCCAATCCATGATTGTTATGAAAACACCTACTAGATTCGGATTACCAATGATAAAAGCTTCCTCTACTTGTTCAATGTAATAAGATTCGAATCATGATGTTCATAATCAAGGTACTTAAGGCCTATTCATATCAATATTCCAAACATGATGTACTTTGGATAATTCCTCCAAGAAGATCAATATTTGCTAACATGATCATCTTATTCTCCATAACACGAATCTAGAGTTGAAGATAGAATCAACATATCTTAATATGACGAAATCACTGAACCACGAGGTAGAATCCGACTCCGATTGGTTATTTGCCACTCCAAGGTGTTACTTCTCTTCAATGATCACTCACAAGTGATAACTAATATTCAAGGATCACTAAGATGTGTTCTAAGTGTGTTAGGAGGATGATTATAGCTCTCTGGCCTCTCAAGAATGAAGAATGGATGAAGGAAATGTAAGCCAAAATGGGTTGTTGTCTCATTTATAATATTCTGCACTTTAGCTATTTAGCGCACACTACAATACATACTTAGCGCGCGCTAATAAGCGTTGACTCCAAATCTGTCCAGGTTCGTCCGAGGGAATCTTATCCAGACCCATGTCCCGGCTGGCACATGTGCTAGCCACCTACCTCAATAATTCAATGTCTAGCGCATGTAACTCCTACATACGTAGCGTGCGCTAGTAATAGCCAGTAGCGCGCGTTAAGCTACATTCTTAGCGTGCGCTATCACGAGTTTGCATGAGAAAATTTGCATGTTGTTATACTTAAGTACAAGGATGCCAATGCAAGAAATATCATACTCCAATAATCAAAACCACAAATCCGAATAATACAGGGTTTGAATACAGATGAAATACACAGTAATAAATCCGGATATTACAGCTGATCACTCCATTGAGCTACTTTGTTTATTTGGGCTTGGTTTGGGCCTGGGGGTTAAATACTGAAATCATTTGACACTTAACTTTGATAATCTTTGATATTTAAACCTTGATAAATTTTCATACCTAACTCTGATGAACCTTTGATATACCTTGATATACTTTTGATATACCTTGATATAACTAAGTGCCACTACATATAACCTCATTTCCTATTGCTTTGTATTTCTTGTTTATTTCATATTGTTCACTGAGCTCTTTATTCTCAGCCGCTTTTCTTTCCATGCGGCAGGTACTTAGCTCATGCGGGGTTTAGCTTTGGGGATGAGAGAGTGTGGACCTACCCTAGAGCTCTTTGAATAAATGAATATTATTTCCTTATCGTATCTCCAGATTTTTGGACATTTGTAATCGTACTTTCGTTTGTATGGATTTGGGGACATTTGGATGTTGTTTTAGTCCTCTTTGATACTCCTTGATGAATTTCTCTTAATACTTCCGCTTTTTGGTTTGATCTATTTGTATCTGATGCGTAAGTATATTGTAATGTTTCTACCCTTGCCGGGTTGGGGCGTTACATCTGGCCTCGTCACAGAGATAAATAAGGCTGCCAACAAGTTGCCTATACATTGTAGCATCCTCCAAGTCCTTTCCTTCAGCAGAGCACAACTTTGTATGAACCTCAACTGGAGTTGAGATATACTTGCACTCTAGCATCCTAAACTTCTCCAATAGATCTTTAGTATACTTCTGCTGACACAAGAAGAGTCCTTCCTTTGTGCGTTCAACTTCAAGATCAATAAAATGGTGTAATTCTCCCAAAGATTTCATTTGGAAACATACCAGTAAGTTGGCTCTAACTTGATTAATATCATAATATCATCGCCTGTGATGACAAGATCATCCATATAAACTAATACTACATCCAACTTCTCACCTTGGACCTTCACGAACAAACTGGAATCAGCTGGTGCCATCATATAACTACTTTGAATTAGGAACTCTGCTATCTTTCCGTACCATGCTCTTTGTGCTTGATTTAATCCATAAAGTGCCTTCTTTAACTTGCACACATAACCTGGGCAAGCCTAGCTCTCGAACCCCTGAGGTTGGTCCATATATATCTCTTGATCCAGCTCACAATCTAAGAATGTATTCTTCACATCCATCTACCAGAGCTTCTAATCTTTACTGTCTGCAAGTGCTAGTAACATACATACTATCACTACACCATATATGGCCTATTGCAACCCAAAACTATGTTGCCACAGACCCCGTTTCATGTTGCATAGCCTCGTAGAGGGCAATGGTAACAGTTTAGCTGTGTTAGGTTCTCAACAGTTGCTATAGAAGCCAAAGGTAACACGATAAATAGCCTAAGGTGACATGGTTAATCTTTTTACAAAAAACCTCTAGAGCAACAACTTAAACATTCTAAAGCAACACCGCATGTGCGTTACAATAGATGTTATGCTTTTACAGGATGGCAACAGTGGGGCACACAAGTAAAAAATGTAACAACCAATTCAAGTCACTTTGTAACACACTTTGTACCTATTGTAACATCATAAGTGTAACAAAATAAAAATGTACTGCTTGAAAATTGGACTTCCCATCAAATAAACCAACTAATTCAAGTCAACCAACAAACAACCATATGACATCCACCAACAACATATCTAGTCGAGCAACAAACATCCAGATCAAATCCATCGCCAGTAAAACTAAACGTACAAGTACTAGAAGAAAATAACATGTTCTTTTTAACAACCACATGACAACGTTATGAGCAGGATCGAAAAAGCTATACTAGGTCAAAAGGTATTGTCAAAAGCAGTAGAACTCTAAGAGCTAGGTCCTTCGGTCATTGGAGTACCATCACCTCATTTGTCACTGGAAATTGTTGCATAAATTTCTCCAATATTAACATTTAGAGTGGGGTTTGCTTCAACTAACTTTTTTAGGACCAATGTCAAGTTGTCTTGGACCTTATGATTGACCTTGGCATCCACTTCATCGTAGACCTTCTGGTTCAGCTTCCCTTCAACTTCAGCTCAGTGCTACTAATAGAAGTGGCGTCATCTTCCAGATTAAGCAACGCAAGATTAATCAAGGATTAGATGTTGTTGGTTGACTGGTCACCATTGATTGCATTAAAATCTTCCCAAGAATTAACTTCTTGCCTTGCCCTGTAACGCCCGGTTTTTTTTTTCGGTACGTTAATTATTTTCATGGTATTTAGTTATTTAAACGATGGGTTTAATTAATTAGCCAAGTTAGATTAAAATACACGTTTTGGGCTAAGTTAATTGAAAGATTTAATTATATTGGGCTAGTAAGAAATGAGTTTTGAGCCTAGCCCATTAGTGAAGTCATTAGGCTTTATCCTTAAATGATTTATAAAAATATCACAAAACCCTAAACTCCCTCCTCTCTCCCTCATTTTCGGCCGATCCCTCTCTCCCATCTCTCTCTCATTTTTCTCTTCCAAAGCCACAATCATCTTCTCCTTCACTTCCTTGTTGGTGTAACAAGCTTAGGTAAGATCTTTTAAGGTGTTTTAATCTTTTCTTTTGATTTATATTCAATTAATTGTTTTAAGTGTTGATTATTATCTAGAAATTTCATCACCATCTCCTATACATGGTGTATGATGAGCCTAGATGATCATATTATGTAAAAGATCTATATGATTCATAAAAATCATCAAGTTGTAACTTGTGTGATTTAAAGAAGATAGATCTTATGGTTTTAACCAATGTTGTTATTGTTATAAGTTGTATGTTATCATCATCTCTAGATTATATCTACACCCTATACATGGTGTATGATGGATCTAGATGATTATACAAAATACAAGGTCTAAATGAACCATGGAAATCACCAAGTTTTATTTAGGTGATAAAATGTGATAGATCTTGTGAATGGTTATAATTCTTGTTAATTATTATTTTGATTCTCAACATATCCATATCAATATGTTTAGATCTAAGTATACAATTTTATAGCATCTTCTAAGATGTGTATATAAATGTTTGTGTATTTGAAAGATCAAGGAACCCTTAAGAAAGGGGAAAATTATGAGTTTAAATGGTTTGTCATATATTATGTTGATTTGATTTTTTTCCTTGTGACTAAATGAAATGCCAATGACCCCTAGCCCTTTTTGGTGCCACCATGTTCATAGGGGACTGAATTTGGGTAATAAACACATCTAGAAATGTGTTTCAAAAGGGAGAGGAATGGATTAGTTAAAAAGATTAAGGGTTGGCTACGATTCTGTTTCCATCAGATTTGTAGTCATCTTACAAAAATCATAACTTGAATTCTATAACTCAAACGGATCTCAAACCTGTGCCAAAAGTTTAAAAATTGTGTTGGGTAACTTTCTTATGAAGGTCACTCTCACTAATTAGGACTTTATCCATGGGCAAGAACAGCACCTTTGCTGGTAGGTCTGATCCGGGTCTGATCTGATAGGTCAACTTGTTTTATTCGTTTCTAGGGCTTGGGAAATGATCTAATGGGATTCCAAGTTCCCACATGTGTGTTATGACCTAAAGTTGTGATATGGAGTTTATGGGATGTTATCTCCATGTATTTCTTGGTCATATTGAGTTCACACTCCAGATCAGTTTTCTGTCATCAGCTTTTAAGGGTTTTGTAATTAGTCATGTTGTGAATTTCATATCTAGAGTTTGGGAAACCCTTTTTGGTCGGTTCAAACTCTGAGACTTTGGTATTTATGTCTATTATCTCTGTGATTTTTAGTTTGGACAATGTCTACCCACAAGTTGGGTAGAATTGGCCAACACTACTGATTCCTATGATTTGGGACTGCACTGCGATGTCTTTTTAAAAGCATCATAATAAATTCATATTTTGGAGTTAGAGTGAGTTCTTTACTGTTTTAAAAAGGAAAGACTCTAGTTTCTTAGAAAAATTTAATATTGATATGTTAATACTTAGGAAAATTAAGTAAATCCATCTTTAACAGCGGGTCTGTTTTTAGACCTTGCTGTCCAGATTTTTGTTTAAGTCTTTAAGCTTCATCTTTGGGTATATCCTAACTCCTAGTTTATAATAGGTGAAGTTTTGGCATTTGCTCAAGTGTGGTAGCCAGTTTTGATTTAGCAATCTCCCTTAAGTATTCAAGGTGAGTTCTCTCACTCCATTGTCTCAATATTTATGATTGCTAGGTTAGCACGTGAGTGTTAAATTATTATTATGGTATGATAATGTGGATGCATGCTTAAATTGTTAATCATACATGTGCCTTTGTATGTTTATTGTTGAGGGGATCATAGCAATTATCCGGCTTTTGTCCGCTGCGCGTGGTTAGGTATAATTACTCCAATACCCTCCGGGATGTGAGGTGAGGGTAAGATTAACCCAATACTCTTCGGTTTGTGAGATGCGGGTAACCTACTAGCCCTCCTTATAAGCCTTGATTTGTTCTTGGCTTATATTTAAATGTTATAACGATATATTTTAATCTAGGTCTAGTGATTGTGGATATTGGTATAATGTTGTGTTTGAATTCACTAAGCTTTGTGCTTACGGTTTTACTTAACATTTTCAGGTATTACGATTAAGGAGGCTAAGGACTGACGGGAGCATTCGTGACACACTGTGATTTATTTTAAGTCAATGAACATTTTTAGTACTTCCGCTTTTGACATTTCTATATTAGAAAGTTTTACCTATGTTGTTTTCTTTAGAAGTTTGATAACTTGACTGCCATTATTGGCTTATTAAATTAAATAAATGAAGTTCCTTTATGAATTGTTGTCAAACTTTATATTATTTCCGCAAAAAAAAAAAAAAATATATATATAAATAAATTTTGGGTGTTACAAGTTGGTATCGGAGCTTTTCATTTGAGTGAACTAGGCCTTCTTAGGGATGTCTAGACTCAAATTTAAAACATTTTATTTCTCTTGTACAAAGTTTATTAAAAACTAGCAGTGAAGATGTCACGGTGCGCCGGTCAGCCAGCCAAGTAAGTTTTATTTACTAATTGAGTTTAAATTTTATTACTTATCAAACACAATAGTATGCTCCATTTATGACATATCCCAAAGACTAGCCTAGGAGGATAATTATATGCCTTTAGTGCTACTATCTACCATGTGAGAATTTAGGCCTTTTAGATCTACCATGAGTGTGAATTAAACTGTTACGGCTAGGAGCAAGCTGAAATTTTGAAACAAGACCTGAAACCGAAATTGGAACTTCTATATTGAATAATAGAAGGGCCCCTATTATTCAATATATGGGAGCCGGTTTTGGGGACGGGGCAAGGTTGAAAAGTTTTCAGCAAGCTGAGTGTTTTCGATCTCTTAGACATGCATAGGTTGAATCGTTTTTTCTTTTCTTATCAATTTTAGATGGCTCCGCCTGCTCGCCTCAATGCAATTCAAATAGCTCAAGTTAGGGAACTCGTTGCTGAGGAGTTCAATAATGCTTTTAACGAGATCATTCCGAATGTCACGGCTAACATCATTGATCAAGTTCGTGCTCTGCTAGATGAGCGTATGGCAGATGCACCTCCGCCTGGGGGGGGCTCCTGATCCTCCTGTTCGTGATTTAATGTACTACTACGAGAAGTTCGGAAAGTGCAGTCCACATCATTGGGATGGGGAGGACGATCCAGTGGAAGCTAAGCACTGGTTATCTGACGTGGAGGGCGCCTTTATGACTATAGGGTGCCCAGACCAGTTTAGGGTGTTGGTAGCAAAGAACCAGCTGAGGAAGCGGGGTAAGACATGGTGGAACACCACCACGGGAAGAATGACTGAAGAAGCTGTAAGGGCGATTACTTGGGCCCAGTTTGTGGAGTGGTTCGAGGCACGGTATGTGCCTAGGGTGGAGCAACAAAGAATGATGCAGAGTTCATGGCGTTACAACAGACCACCGAGTGCATTAGTGATCTGAACGCCAAGTTCATGGAGATGCTTTCTTTACGTCCTACTTTTCCGGAGATGAAGCATGGCTTGTTAGTCGGTACATCTCGATTTTACGTACCGACATCCGGGAATTTGTGAGCATGCAAGACTTTACGACTTTGGGTGCGATCCTGGGCGGCTGAAAGAGAGAGATTGAGTGCAAACTCAATCTAAGAGGAAAGCTGAGAGCACTTTTTCTAAAACTTCTAATGAGGCTCATAAGAAGACAAAGTTTGGGGATAAACCAAGATATGAATACAAGCCATCTGCGAAGCGGTGATCGACCCCCATTGGTGTGTTATAAGCGTAAGAAGGAAGGGCATCACTGGAAGAATTGCAAGGCTCCAAAAGCCATTCTGACCTCCTGTGTTACTCTTGTTGCGGTAGTACCAGCTTTGTTACAATTGCCAAGAGAAGGGGCACAAGAAGCGATTGCCCAAAGTCAAGAAGAATGGGAATGCAAATCCCAATCGACCTCTAACGGACCAACTATGTTGACACGAGGACGTGTCCACCGGCTTACGAGGGAGGAGCTGCGAAGCTGCGGCATCAGAAAGGTAAACATCTCTTCCTTATCTTTTATCTTATTCTTTGACATAGAGTAATTGTTTTATTGCTTAAATATTATGAATCGTGCACTTATACATTAGATTCTCAACTCCGCCTTGTTATGTTTGATTCTCGCGCTACTCACTCCTTCGTGTCACGCACGTTCATAAATCGTTTGGGGCGTGGTGTCGGAAACTAGCACGTCCCATGGTTATCGAAGTTGCCGACAATCGAACTATCTTCGTTCGATGTTTATCGGGGTTGTACCCTTGAATTTTCGGGAGTTGAATTCCCCATTGATCTTATCCCTATTGCTATGAGGGAACTTTGCGTTATTGTGGGTATGGATTGGCTCGATGCATTCGATGCGAAATTCTTTGTCGCAAGAGACAAGTTCGTGTTCAAAACCCTAGGGGTGGAGAACTTATTATTCAAGGAGATATTCCCCATTTGGATATTGCTTCTTGTACCTCGCTATTGCGCTCGATAATGTTCCAGTTGTTTCCGACTTTGGTGACGTCTTCCCGAGGAACTCCCGGGTTTGCCACCTATTAGGCAAGTGGAGTTTCGCATTGATTTAGTACTGGCGCTGTTCCGATCGCCAAATCTCCTTATCGTTTGGCGCCACGAGATGAAAGAGCTTCAAGATCGATTACGGGAGCTTAGTGATAAGGGGTTTATACGGCCAAGTTTCTCGCCGTGGGGTGCTCCTATACTTTTCGCGAAAAGAAGGACGGTTCTCAAAGAATGTGCATAGATTATCGGGGTGAATAAACTCACGATAAAGAACCGTTATCCTTTACCTCGTATCGACGATTTTTCGACCAACTCCAAGGAGCGTCTTGGTTTTCCAAGATTGATTTGCGTTCGGTTATCATCGGATGCGAGTTCGTGGCGTGACATTGAGAAAACGGCGTTTCAACCCGATACGGACACTTTGAATTTGTGGTGATGCCTTTCGGACTCACTAATGCACTCTTTGCTTTTATGGATCTTATGAATCGGGTGTGTGTTCCGATGCTCGACCGCTCGGTCATTGTGTTTATTGACGATATTTTGGTCTATTCTAAGACTGGGGAGGAGCATGAAAAGCACATTCGGGAACTTCTAGAGACACTACGGAGAGAACGGCTTTATGCTAAATTTTCTAAGTGTGAATTTTGGTTAGAAGAGGTTCAATTCTTGGGCCACGTGGTGAACAAGGAAGGTATCAAGGTCGATCCGGCCAAGATTGATGCGGTTAAGAAATGGGAAGCTCCTAAATCGCCTTCGGAGATTCGTAGTTTCTGGTTTGGCGGTTACTATCGTAGGTTTATTGAAAATTTCTCAAAGATTGCTCTACCTCTTACGCGATTGACCAAGAAGTCGGAGAAATTTGTTTGGGGTCGGAACAACGGTTTGCATTTGAAGATCTTAAGACGCGGTTGTGTAATGCCCGGTTTTGACTTTACGGAAGGAGTGGAGGACATGGTAGTGTCGCGACGCATCCCTCCCGGGTTTTGGTCTTGTGTTGATGCAACGGGGTAAGGTGATAGCTTATGCGTCTCGCCGACTAAAACCTCACGAAAGGAACTACCCCACTCATGACACGGAATTAGGAGTCGTTGTTTTTGCTCTCAAGATATGGAGGCACTACCTTTACGGGGTTAAGTGTATCATTTACACCGACCATAAAAGTTTGAAGTACCTTTTCGATCAGCGGGATTTGAATATGAGGCAAAGTTAGATGGTTAGATGTGGTGAAAGATTACATTTGTGAGATTCACTACCACCCCAGTAAAGCAAATGTGGTAGCCGACGCACTCGGTCGTAAGCAATCTGTCCAACCGATTCGAGCTAAATGTCTTCGGATGACTATGGAGACATCATTATTGGGTATGATTCGAGATGCTCAAGATGTGGCGACTCAAGAGGGGAACCCAAATCGTGAAAGGATTGTGAATGAGTTACCTAAGATGGAGCGAGATGGGCGTGGATTACTAACTCGTTAAGGTAGGGTTTGGGTTCCATTCTTGGTGGGAACCGGAAAACTCTTATGGAAGAAGCTCACAGTCCAAGTTTTCTATTCATCCGGTGCTACAAAAATGTACCGAGATCTTCGTGAGGGTTATTGGTGGCACGGGATGAAGAATGATGTGGCTCGATATGTAGAAGAATGCCTAACATGCCGGAAGGTCAAAGCCGAACACCGAAACCTCATGGGAAATTGCAACCTTTGGAGATTCCCGAGTGGAAATGGGAGCACTTAACCATGGACTTTATTACAAAACTTCCTAAGACCGCAAAGGGAGCGGATACGATATGGGTGGTTGTGGATCGATTGACGAAGAGTGCTCATTTCTGGCCATCAAGGAAAGTTCTTGGTGAAAAATTGGCGAGATTTTTGTTCGGGAGATAGTTTCATTGCAGGGTGCCCGTATCTATTGTCTCTGATCGAGATACTCGATTCACCTCTCGATTTTGGCGAAATTCCAAGAAGAATTGGGTACCCGATTGCATTTCAAGATCTGCGTTCCATCCGCAAACCGATGGGCGAGTGAGCGGACGATACAGACTTTGGAGGACATGCTTCGGGCATGTGCAATTGATTTTGGAGGCGATTGGGATGATCATCTTCATTTAGCCGAGTTTTCATATAACAACGATTATCATTCAAGCATCAACATGCCCCGTATGAAGCTTCGTATGGTAGGAAGTGTAGAACCCCGGTGTGTTGGGGTGAGGTCGACAGAGGGTGCTCGGTAGCACCGATATTGTTTTGCAGACCACGGAGAAAATCAAAATGATCGGGGATCATTTGGTCACCGCTAGGAGTCGTCGGAAGAGTTATGCGAGATAAGCGACGCTCCGATCTTGAGTTTCGTGTTGGGGATCATGTGCTATTAAAGGTCTCCCCTTGGAAGGGTGTGATTAGGTTCGCAAGCGTGGGAAGCCGGGACCTCGGTTTATTGGACCTTATAAGATCATAGCTCGCGTTGGTAAAGTAGCGTACGATTGGAGCTGCTGACGAGCTTAGTTTGATTCATAACACCTTCCACGTGTCTCGGTTGAGGAAGTGCTTTGTTGACGATACCGCCGTAGTACCTCTGGAAGATATCCAAAGGTGTGACGACTCAACTATGTTGAGAAACCTATCGCGGTTGTTGATCGAAAGTCAAAGACCCTTCGGAGCGGTAAGACTGTTTATTCATTAAGGTTCGGTGGCGGCATAGGAAGGGATCCGAGTGTACATGGGAACACGAAGACGAGATGAGGCGCATTATCCCGAGTTATTCGGAGGACTGACTTCGAGGTCAAGTCCCTTCTTAGTAGGGGAGAGTTGTAACGCCCGGTTTTTTTTCGATACGTTAATTATTTTCATGCTATTTAGTTATTTAAATGATGGGTTTAATTAATTAGCCAAGTTAGATTAAAATACAAGTTTTGGGCTAAGTTAATTGAAAGATTTAATTATATTGGGCTAGTAAGAAATGAGTTTTGAGCCTAGCCCATTAGTGAAGTCATTAGGCTTTATCCTTAAATGATTTATAAAAATATCACAAAACCCTAAACTCCCTCCTCTCTCCCTCATTTTCGCCGATCCCTCTCTCCCATCTCTCTCTCATTTTTCTCTTCCAAAGCCACAATCATCTTCTCCTTCACTTCCTTGTTGGTGTAACAAGCTTAGGTAAGATCTTTTAAGGTGTTTTAATCTTTTCTTTTGATTTATATTCAATTAATTGTTTTAAGTGTTGATTATTATCTAGAAATTTCATCACCATCTCCTATACATGGTGTATGATGAGCCTAGATGATCATATTATGTAAAAGATCTATATGATTCATAAAAATCATCAAGTTGTAACTTGTGTGATTTAAAGAAGATAGATCTTATGGTTTTAACCAATGTTGTTATTGTTATAAGTTGTATGTTATCATCATCTCTAGATTATATCTACACCCTATACATGGTGTATGATGGATCTAGATGATTATACAAAATACAAGGTCTAAATGAACCATGGAAATCACCAAGTTTTATTTAGGTGATAAAATGTGATAGATCTTGTGAATGGTTATAATTCTTGTTAATTATTATTTTGATTCTCAACATATCCATATCAATATGTTTAGATCTAAGTATACAATTTTATAGCATCTTCTAAGATGTGTATATAAATGTTTGTGTATTTGAAAGATCAAGGAACCCTTAAGAAAGGGGAAAATTATGAGTTTAAATGGTTTGTCATATATTATGTTGATTTGATTTTTTTCCTTGTGACTAAATGAAATGCCAATGACCCCTAGCCCTTTTTGGTGCCACCATGTTCATAGGGGACTGAATTTGGGTAATAAACACATCTAGGAATGTGTTTCAAAAGGGAGAGGAATGGATTGGTTAAAAAGATTAAGGGTTGGCTGCGATTCTATTTCCATCAGATTTGTAGTCATCTTACAAAAATCATAACTTGAATTCTATAACTCAAACGGATCTCAAACCTGTGCCAAAAGTTTACAAATTGTGTTGGGTAACTTTCGTATGAAGGTCACTCTCACTAATTAGGACTTTATCCATGGGCAAGAACAGCACCTTTGCTGGTAGGTCTGATCCGGGTCTGATCTGATAGGTCAACTTGTTTTATTTGTTTCTAGGGCTTGGGAAATGATCTAATGGGATTCCAGGTTCCCACATGTGTGTTATGACCTAAAGTTGTGATCTGGAGTTTATGGGATGTTATCTCCATGTATTTCTTGGTCATATTGAGTTCACACTCCAGATCAGTTTTCTGTCATCAGCTTTTAAGGGTTTTGTAATTAGTCATGTTGTGAATTTCATATCTAGAGTTTGGGAAACCCTTTTTGGTCGGTTCCAACTCTGAGACTTTGGTATTTATGTCTATTATCTCTGTGATTTTTAGTTTGGACAATGTCTACCCACAAGTTGGGTAGAATTGGCCAACACTACTGATTCCTATGATTTGGGACTGCACTGCGATGTCTTTTTAAAAGCATCATAATAAATTCATATTTTGGAGTTAGAGTGAGTTCTTTACTGTTTTAAAAAGGGGAAAGACTCTAGTTTCTTAGAAAAATTTAATATTGATATGTTAATACTTAGGAAAATTAAGTAAATCCATCTTTAACAGCGGGTCTGTTTTAGACCTTGCTGTCCAGATTTTTGTTTAAGTCTTTAAGCTTCATCTTTGGGTATATCCTAACTCCTAGTTTATAATAGGTGAAGTTTTGGCATTTGCTCAAGTGTGGTAGCCAGTTTTGATTTAGCAATCTCCCTTAAGTATTCAAGGTGAGTTCTCTCACTCCATTGTCTCAATATTTATGATTGCTAGGTTAGCACGTGAGTGTTAAATTATTATTATGGTATGATAATGTGGATGCATGCTTAAATTGTTAATCATACATGTGCACTGTATGTTTATTGTTGAGGGGATCATAGCAATTATCCGGCTTTTGTCCGATGCGCGTGGTTAGGTATAATTACTCCAATACCCTCCGGGATGTGAGGTGAGGGTAAGATTAACCCAATACTCTTCGGTTTGTGAGATGCGGGTAACCTACTAGCCCTCCTTATAAGCCTTGATTTGTTCTTGGCTTATGTTTAAATGTTATAACGATATATTTTAATCTAGGTCTAGTGATTGTGGATATTGGTATAATGTTGTGTTTGAATTCACTAAGCTTTGTGCTTACGGTTTTACTTAACATTTTCAGGTATTACGATTAAGGAGGCTAAGGACTGACGGGAGCATTCGTGACACACTGTGATTTATTTTAAGTTAATGAACATTTTTAGTACTTCCGCTTTTGACATTTCTATATTAGAAAGTTTTACTTATGTTGTTTTCTTTAGAAGTTTGATAACTTGACTGCCATTATTGGCTTATTAAATTAAATAAATGAAGTTCCTTTATGAATTGTTGTCAAACTTTATATTATTTCCGCAAAAAAAAAAAAAAATATAAATAAATTTTGGGTGTTACATGCCCACTCAAAAACATCTTTATCTCCCTGTAGTAGTTTGAGAACCTGTTTTTGTAGTAAACAACCAAATTTAGACTAGTGGAATTTGGGATTATTTATTTAGAATTGAACGGCTTTACGTTATGAGAATTGCTTATAAGGCTGATTTCTGGACGTGATTGGTGTGTGTGTATAATTAACATCTTTTTTTCATTCCTCCCCAAAAACTGGAAGTATGTATGAAAAAACTAAATGCTAACAGTTACCATTGAGATAATCTTCGAAGCCAAAACCTTCCAAAGTTCCAGTAAAAGCCTCTAAGCCTACAAAAGAAGATGGTATAGTGTAACACCCCAAACTAGGCGGCTATCACAGTACCGTGGACCACCGACTGGGTTCCACCAGGCGAATGAAATACAATGATTTAAATAATATAACTGTAGTACCGAACCACATTATATTACCAATTACTTCGATGATGAGTTCCAAGTACAATACACCCAGGAATACAGAATACATATATATTTTATATGAAGATGAAATATACAACACCAAATTAAAATGAAAAGTCTAAACGGAAATGCAGCGAAAAACACACATGAAGGAAGCATGAATAGATGAAAGGACTGGGCCCCCCTACTAGTATCACTGGGACTCCTCGTCGTCAACATTCTATTCTCGTGCCTTTGCCTTGCCATGACCTAAAAACAACATCCCCAACGGGGTCAGTTACACAAAACAACAATCCTCATGAGATGAACAAATACAATAATCACATATCTTAGTTATGAAATCAGGTCTGAAAGAGGGGTATCATAGTACGCCCGAGATGGGACGTGCAAGTGCACAAGTAGACCAGTGTCCGGAATCCCGCATATACACACGCACTTGGCCTAATTAGTCTCAAGGATGCACATTACCGTGTGCACGGTCCAATGTATCGGATTACCCGCATAATACATGACCATCGTGTGCCCGACTAATAATTCCACACGTATACCACCCGGCAACGCAATACGATCCTGGAAGGTCAGAAGAACAAAAGCAACCATGAAGAATAATACTGAATAGAAATCCGATAAGGGCTAAGAATGACTCACCGAGGTGAATTAATAATGCAATGAGTGATAGCTTAGATGAAAAGATTGGAACCTTCGTTCCTCGTGAATTAAATGATTAGTTTGATAATTACAAGTCTCAACATGATTGATATACTATGAATGAATTATATATATGAATGAACAACAACGAAAGTAATGATTATCCTTTTAATTGGTCAAGAATCACTTGCCTCAATACCGGTGATGAAATGTCCTTCCCTGAACAAACGTCCTTAATGGAATTATCGGTCGCTCGAACAACCTTGAATAACATAATTACCAACAAATCGCTTAATATATGTATCCATTATGATCATAACCAACTCAATAAGTCGATACAATGAACCTAAAACTCATTGGGGCATTTTAACAAACATGTTCTAAACAATCTTCAATTGTTTACAACCAAACTCAATTATATCGATACCAAGCCTCCAATGAGTGATTCAATCCCACAAAACATCCTCAATACAATCAATAATCCAAAAGGAATACACAATTAGGTATTTCAACAACATATAATCAAAACCCCCAATTCCAAAATCAACATTCAAAGTGTTATTGAATAATCCTCCAACAATCCAATGATAATTCATAAAAACTCATAATCACATGCATATCCCTTCATAGATCATGATTATACCATCCAAGAAACCATATTCCATCTCAAAATCGAAATCTAAGGTTTTGAAGAAATTACCTTTGAAGATCCAAACTCTTCGATCTGTCGAACTCGAGTTTAATCGACCTTCCAAACTCCACAATCCAAGATAGATGATTAGAACATGAACACACAAGTGTTTAGATGAAGAAAATCCTCTCCCAAGAACCTAACTCTCAGACTCAAGTGAAGAAATGAATAAATGAGGACAAAAGACCCATCCAGCTCTTTAAATACTGCACAGAGTTACGGCTGTAACTCCTCACACTTACGACCGTAACCTTCCAAGGTCAATGACCTTACGACTGTAACCTCCTTTCCTTACGGGCGTAAGAAAGCTTCATCAAAAAATGGATAATGTCCAAACTCCCGGCCTTACGGCCATAACACTACTACCTTTACGACCGTAACTTCACTTCGTCGACAACACCCAGGACACCAAACTCAGCTCTTACGGCCGTATCCCACAACTCTTACGGCCGTAAGTTGTCTTCGTCCAAAAATGTCCTTAAACCAACGTACGCATGTTATGGACATAGCCTACCTCTTCTTATGGCCGTATCTCGTCTTCGGCCAAAAACACAAAATCACGAATGTATGTTACGGCCATAATACAAAATAAGTTACGTCCGTAACTAGCTGCTGGAGTGACAATAATACATCGACTCCGTCTTCACGATAAACATGATGAATGATCCGACATATATAACTTGCATGAGTATGATAAGTCCAATAACACGCAATAAACGGTCCTTCCAATACAAGACTACCAATCACGATGAATACATTTGAATGAAAATGAATGTTGAATGATTATTAAAGAGTGAAAATTTACTAAGGACAATTACTGAATGATAATAAATGATTTCACAATCGGGTATTACATACTCCCCCCTTAAAAAGAGTTTTGTCCTCGAAACTAAGGGTCAAACAATTCGGGATAACTCACCCGCATACTATCCTCGGTTTCCCAAGTAGCCTCTTTGACTCCATGTCTAGACCACTGAATTTTAACCAAAGGAATCACCTTGTTCCTCAATTGTTTGACTCGCTGCTCTAAGACTCGTACAGGATGCTCCTCGTACGTATGATCATTCGCGATCTCGATTTCATTGAACTAAAGTATGTGACTCGGGTCGGCAATATACTTCCGCAACTGAGAGATATGAAACACATTATAAACTCAGCTCAAAGCCAGAGGTAAAGCCAATTGATAAGCCAGACTGCCTACTCAATCCAAAATTTCAAATGGTCCGATGAATCTCGGACTCAACTTTCCCCTTTTCCCAAAATGGAATATACCTCGACTCGGGGATACCCTGACCAAAACGTGGTCACCTACCTCGAACTCTAATGGTCGACGATGATTATCTGCATATGACTTTTGTCGACTCTAAGCGGTCAACAAACGACTCTTGATCAATGCTACCTTCTCGCGGACGGCTATTAGCATATCGGGTTCAGTGCCGATTGATTCTGATAAGTCGTCCCCACACAAGGGAGATCGACAATGACGACCGTATAAGGCCTCGTAAGGTGCCATCTTGATCGAAGCATGCCAACTGTTATTATACGTGAATGGTAGTAGGGCTTCTCAATCATCTTTCCAATCGAGAACACATGCTCTCAACATGTCCTCCAATGTCTGAATAGTTCGCTCTGATTGTCCGTCGGACTGAGGGTGAAAAGCTGTGCTGAAATTTAGGTGAGTTCCCATGGCATGATGAACGGATTTCCAAAAATGTGACACGAATCGCCCATTACGATCAGGAAGGAGTAGCGTGCAATCTCACGATCTCTTTAATGAACAACTGGCAAGTCTCTCGGGACCCCACGTATCTTTAATCTCAAGAAAATAAGCTGACTTAGTTAAACGGTCCACAATTACACAAATCATAGTCATGCCACGATGACTCGTTTGCAAACTCATGATGAAGTCCATTGAAATATCCTCACACTCCCATTGTGGGATAGGAAGCGGTTTCAGCATACCCGCCGGTCGCTGATGTTCTATCTTGACTTGCTGATAGGTCAAACATCTCGAAACAAATTCTGCGACTTCTCGCTTCATATTACTTCACCAACCATTTTGTTTCAAGTCTTTATACATCATGCTAGACCCCGGGTGAATGGAATAAGGGGTAGCATGAGCCTCTCTCAAAATAGAGCTTTTCATCTCGTCATCCGCCGGAACGCACCAGTTCTTAAATCACAAAAGTCCATCCTCGTGGACCACAAATCCAGGGGTTTCCCCTGAGCCACATCCTCTCGAATGCGCAACAAAAATGGGTCTGAACCCTGTTTCGTTCTGAACGCCTCCTCCAGTGGCGATGAAATCTCTAGCATGCAAAGTTGCCCTTGCACTTGCTGTAACCAAACCTCGATCTCAGGCCTTAGGAATTCCTATTGAAGTTCCTTCTGAACAGTCAAACAAGCAAGCATTAGCTCCTGAACGGACTTACGACTCAAGGTGCCGCCGACAACGTTCGCCTTACCCGGGTAGTTTTGTATCTCAATATCATAATCTTTAATCAGTTCCAACCACCGTCTCTATCGCATGCTTAACTCCTTCTGAGTAAATATATACTTTAAACTCTTATGATCGGTGAAAATCTAACAAGTGATGCCATAAAGATAATGTCGCCAAATCTTTAATGCGAATACCACAGCCGCTAGTTCCAGGTCGTGGGTTGGATAATTGACCTCATAAGGCCTCAGTTGCCATGAAGCATAGGCAATCAATCTCTTGTTCTGCATTAGTACACATCCAAGACCGTGTCTGGATGCGTCACTATAAACCACGAATCCCTTCATCCCTTGTGGTAGAGAAAGGACAGGCACTGAATTTAAACGGCTCTTGAGTTCCTCAAAACTCCGCTGACACGCATCAGACCACGTGTATTTCTTATCCTTCCATAAAAGGCTCGTCATAGTTTGGGCAATTTTAGAAAACCCTTCCACAAATCACCGGTAATAGCCTGCTAATCCGAGAGAACTTCAGATTTCCTTAACATTATTCGGAGGTTGCCATTCTCGGATAGCCTCTCTGAGGGTCGACACAAACCCCGTCTGCTGAAATCACATGTCCGAGAAACGTCACCTCGGACATCCAGAACTCGCATTTGGAAAATTTTCCATAGGGTTGCTCTCGTCTCAACACGTCGAGGACTTGATGAAGGTGAAGTTCGTGCTCCTCTTGGTCACGAGAATAAATCAAAATGTCATCTATGAAAACAACCATGAAGTTATCTAAATAGTCGATGAAAACTTGGTTCATCAGCTCCATGAATACCTCAGGTGCATTAGTTAACCCAAACGGCATCACTACAAACTCGTAGTGACCATAGTGTGTTCGAAACGCCGTTCTTGCGATATCCAACTCTCGAATTCGCAACTGATGATACCCAGATCTTAAATTGATCTTAGAAAATACTAAAGCTCCCTAGAGCTGATCTAAGAGATCATCGATGCGGGGTAGGGGAAATTTATTCTTGATCGTCACTCTGTTCAGCTCCCGATAATCAATGCACAAGCGAAATGAACCATCTTTCTTCTTGACAAATAACACTGGTGCTCCCCATGGGGATGCACTCGGTCGGATATAACCTTTCTCGGTCAATTCCCCCAGTTGATTCTTCAGTTCTTGCATTTCGATCGGGGCCATACGATATGGTGCTTTCGATATTGGGGACGTACGAGGCTCCAACTCTATCGTGAATTCCATATCTCTTTGTGGAGGTAAACCAGGTAACTCCTCTGGAAATACATCAGCGTAGTCTCTCACTACAGGGATATCCGCCAACGTCACTGATGATTTCTCGGTCTTGGTCATATAGCACCAATAACCGACACATCCCTGATTGAGTAACTTCACTGCTTTCATCATATTAATGACTCTTCCAAAACAGCTGGGGTTACCCCCTGAAATACACACTCGACTCCATCATCTGAAATGATAGTGACCATACACATACGGACACTAAGGATAGCATCATGATGATCCATCCAACTAATACCCAAGATTACGTCGTCTTTAGGTATGTCTACCATGATTAGATCTGCCAGCCATTCACGGCCCTCAAGCTGAATCAGACAATTCTTAACTTCAAAATTCCTGATAATTCTCCTACCGTCTGGTAGACCAATGACATAAGGTTCGCAACTAATAGCACTATACAGGTGTAGTCTACTCAAACATGACTCGAAAATGAATGAATGCAATGCGCCAGTATCAAAAAGGGTACACACAGGTTGAGATAGAATTTCGAGTGTACATGAAATCATTCGTGCCTCCGGATCATTGGTCCTCTTGCCAGTCCCTGAACCGGATGCTCCTGCCTGATAATTATGGGTTCCCCTTTTATTTGTTCCGGTCGTCTTAAACGACGCGGACTGAGTAGCCTGATTCTGAACAGTCGGCATCTTTGGGGTCTGAGATGCCGTCGGAGCACGTCTGGAATCTCTTCGGCAGAAACGGGCCTTATGCCCGGCAATTCCACAGTCGTTACATATGATAGTCTATCTCGGACACTTACTGCTGTAATGACCCTGTTTTCCACAGTTGAAATAGGTGATGGACGAACTGGCCGCTCCGGACTGAGATACCACAGGTTTAGGCGCCATAGGAGGTCGCTCGGAAAAAGTAGAGCCTGTGCGAGGCTTCTTGAAAGTTACTCGACTACCTTCGGACTAATTATGCTTCTTCGATTTCTTGCCAGCAGATGAAGTTTGTTTCTTAGCAATTTCCTTAGTGGTAAGCTCATAAGTAAGAGATTTCTTGATGAATTCGGTAGGGTGGCGCAATGATGATTAAGCAATTGCATCTGCATACGAGGTTTCAACCTCTTACTGAAGTACTTTATTTTTTCCGCCTCGGAGTGGATAACGGATGAGGCAAAGAGAAGTTTCTCCTGAAACTTCTCAACGATGGCGAGAACATCTTCTTCCGCTGAGGGGTCGGGACTGAGTAATTCCGAAAACTTGGCCTCCCTGAGTGGATCCGGATAATATCTTTCCAATATGAGGGTCTTAAATTAGTCCCAAATGCAAGATCCGTCGGTGGGCTTCAAGGATAGCCACCAAGAGTGAGCGCTCTTACCTAGATAGTAAGCCGCAACCGAAACTTTCTGCCCTTCGAGACACTCCACCATAGTGAATAACTTCTCAAAATGTTCAAGCCAGTGAACAATATCCGCCGGCTCAGATGAGCCCTCAAAAGTAGGTGGCCTCTGGCGAGAGATGTCGCCGATTATACTGCTCACACTCCTCTCTTGCCTCTGAGGTGGCGGCGGAGGAGCCTGTTGGGTCTGAGTGGTCGAATTCTACATCGTCTCCATCAGACGTGCCTTCTGAGTCATCTGGGCCATCATGCACTGCATAAATATGAATGGGTCAACCCGAACACCTTCCAATTGAGTTGCATCTTAGGTACGACTCCCTGACAGTGAATGATTATCGATTGGTGAATGAGTAGCATCGTCAACTGAGTTGGCAGCATCGCTACCTGTTGAACTAATTATGTCCCTCACGCTCGCACGGGTATTCACATGAGCTCCCGAGTTTCGGCCCGCACCACAGCCTGTTCCCCTACGTCCTCTGACAGCTCTATCCATACTGAAGTAGGAAAGTCACAAGATAGTTATAGATCTCGCATGAATATCGCATTATGATTATGTTATGGAATGATAATAATGAGTATACATGCCCTAACACAATGGACGCATTAATAATGCAGTAAAATGATCGTCGACATTATACCGGAATATGGTATGATCGCATGTAGGGTCAACTGAGGTGACATGATTATCTGATGAAATTCCTGAAATGATTATCTTGAACAAGTTAACAAGATTGATAATACGATCCACAAGATCAACAACTGGCAATGAGATTGACTGCGTGATTAATGAGTTAACATGATCAACAAGATCCAAAGGAAATGATGATTGAGGATTGTTGTCTGATGAATGATGAATGAGTTGATTCTTATTGCCAGAAATTATACCATGGCGTTAGAAATCACACCGTTCTTTTGGTCTGAGGGGCTTGCGCTTGCACAGGTCACATGCGACGCGAAAGTCCAATGATACTAGTCTGAAGAATGATGATTCTCAATGAGACATGACTCGGATAGTAGTATTCAAAACCACGCTCTAATACACCCCAAACTAGGCGGCTATCACAGTGCCGTGGACCCCCGACTGGGACCCATCAGGCGAATGAAATAGAATGATTTAAATAATATAACTGTAGTACCTAACCATATATATTACCAATTACTACAATGAGGAGTTCCAAGTACAATACACCCACGAATACAGAATACATATATTTTTCATATGAAGATGAAATATACAACACCAAATTAAAATGAGAAGTCTAAAAGGAAATGCAGGGAAAAACACACATGAAGGAAGCATGAATAGCTGAAAGGACTGGGGCCCCTACTAGTATCACTGGGACTCCTCATCGTCAACGTTCTCTTCCCGTGCATTTGCCTTGCCATAACCTAAAAACAACATCCCCAACGGGGTCAGTTACACAAAACAACAATCCTCAAGAGTTGAATAAATACAATAATCAGATATCTTAGTTATGAAATCAGGTCTGAAAGAGGGGTATCATAGTACGCCCGAGATGGGACGTGAAAGTGCACAAGTAGCCGAGTGTCCGGAATCCCACATATACACACGCACATGGCCTAATTAGTCTCAAGGATGCATGTTACCGTGTGCACGGTCCAATGTATCGGATTACCAGCATAATACATGACCATCGTGTGCCCGACTAATAATTCCACACGTATACCACCCGGCAACGCAATACGATCCCGAAAGGTCACAAGAACAAAAGTGACCATGAAGAATAATACTGAATAGAAATCCGAAAAGGGCTAAGAATGACTCACCTAGGTGAATTAATAATGCAATGAGTGATAGCTCAGATGAAAAGATTGGAACCATCGTTCCTCGTGAATTAAATGATTAGTTTGATAATTACAAGTCTCAACTTGATTGATATACTATGAATGAATTATATATATGAATGAAAAACAACGAAAGTAATGATTATCCTTTTAACTGAGCAAGAATTCACTTGCCTCAATACCAGTGATGAAATGTCCTTTCCCGAACAAACGTCCTTAATGGAATTATCGGTCGCTCGAACAACCTTGAATAACATAATTACCAACAAATCGCTTAATATATGTATCCATTATGATCATAACCAACTCAAGAAGTCGATACAATGAACCCAAAACTCATTGGGGTATTTTAACAAACACGTTGTAAAAAATCTTCAATTGTTTACAACCAAACTCAATTATATCGATACCAAGCCTCCAATGAGTGATTCAATCCAACAAAACATCCTCAATACAATCAATAATCCAAAAGGAATACACAATTCGGGATTTCAACAACAGCTAATCGAAACCCCCAATTCCAAAATCAACATTCAAAGTGTTCTTGAATGATCCTCCAACAATCCAATGATAATTCATAAAAACTCATAATCACATGCATATACCTTCATAGATCATGATTATAACATCCAAGATATGATATTCCATCTCAAAATCGAAATATAAGGTTTTTGAAGAAATTACCTTTGAAGATCCAAACTCTTTGATCCGTCGAACTCGAGTTTGATCGACCTTCCAAGCTCCATAATCGAAGATAGATGATTAGAACATGAACACACAAGTGTTTAGATGAAGTAAATCCTCTCCCAAGAACCTCTCTATCGGACTCAAGTGAAGAAATGAAGAAATGAGGACAAAACACCCGTCCAAGTCTTTAAATACTGCACAGAGTTACGGCCGTAACTCCTCACACTTACGGCTGTAACTTTCCAAGGTCAACGACCTTACGACCGTAACCTCCTTTCCTTATGGGCATAAGATATCTTCATCGAAAAATGAATAATGTCCAATCTCCCGGCCTTACGGCCATAACACTACTACCTTTACGGCCATAACTTCACTTCGTCGGCAACACCTAGGACACCAAACTCAACTCTTACGGCCGTATCCCGCAACTCTTACCGCCGTAAGTTGTCTTCGGCCAAAAATGTCCTCAAACCAACGTACGCACGTTACGGCCGTAGCCTACCTCTTCTTACGGCCGTATTCCGTCTTTGGCCAAAAACACAAAATCACGAACGTATGTTACGGTCGTAATACAAAATAAGTTACGGTCGTAACTAGCTGCTGGAATGACAATAATACATCGACTCTGTCTTCACGATACAAATGATGAATGATCCGACATATGTAACTTGCATGAGTATGATAAGTCCAATAACACGCAATAAACAATACTTCCAATACAAGACTACCAATCACGATTGTTGTGCGGCGATTAATACGCCTCAATGGCGGTCGGCTTAAAACAATCAGAGAGCCAACCATAGAAGACATACTCTGGGCAATCGCCCAGCGATCGGTACATACGGCGATCGTCTTTTGGTACGCAGCGATCGTCTTTTGGATCACGGCGATCGCCTTTTGATATCTGGCGATCGTCTTGATGTCCGAACCAGAGACGATCGTCTCGTGCCATGTATGGATCCAACATCCGTCAAAGTCGTCGAAGACCGAATCTCAGACGGTGGCCCACATGCAGATCCACAAAGGGCGCCGACAGATAAGACATTTGACCCCAGCCTGTCCCCTACCTCACCTACCGACAGGGCCGCCGAAAGGTACCAAGTGGGTCCTCCCCGGGCAGCGATTCAGGACACGTGCAGGCTTTCCATTGGCCCGCACAGCTAGTCGCCAACAGCAGCCCCAGACTTTAAGGGAACAACCTCACGTGATGGGACGATCGGCCATCTTATTATAATATAGAAAACGGCGGTCGCCCGTGATCGCCGAAGAGGTCCCAGCAGCTTTGTCTCCTATAAATAGGAGGCTCACAACAAGTGTCCGAAGAGGAGATTTTACCATGAATACAGTGCAAAATACACACAGAGAGAGAATCAAAGACTCATTTGGCAATCACTTATACATTCATGGTGATATTCATATACACTTATCATACATCCCAAGCAAGAACTCACAGATCTACATATCTGGTTCTTCCGGCAATCTACACGCTCTACAGCTTAGATAACTAGAAGTCTTTACACTCATTGTAATAGATTCTAACGTTAATATTTGTACCCGATAGTATATTTATTAATAACATCTCGCGAGAGCATTCAAGCCCGGGATTAACAACCCCGACAAATCTTGTGTTATCTATTTTCTCACGGAAGTGTTCTCGCATTTGTTTGTTACTCGATCATTCCAGCAATACTATCTTCGGATAATATTTTGGGTACCAACAATTGGCGCTAGAAGGGGGGGCTTCTTAACCTTCATTTTTATTCCTATCGTCCCGAAGAACACTCACTGTTCTCCGGACATATACTTGAAGAAACACTCACTGTTCTTCAACAGAAAAGCCTTCAGAAAAATGACGTCTGCTACAACTTCCAAGAGAGCCACCATAAGATCCACCGGAAATCTCATTCCGGCCCGGACCGAATCCCAGCCTACGGCGGAAGGCGACCGTGGCGACGCTAGGCTCTCATTCCCGCCCCCGAGGGACGGTTCTAGCCTCTCACTCGATCAGTTCCAGACCGCGGAACAGATTGAGGAGGCTATAGCCATCCTAAGGGAGCGACGGAGGGCCTGCGATTCGCCCACCATCACTCCGTCGGCCATCCGCCTGGCACGCAAGCGGAAGCTTAAGGGGATCTATGTTGAGAAATCGACAGAAAGCCCCGAGCCGCAGGAGAAGGCTCTCGTGAGGCGGGACGATTCCGTCTTCAGCCGCCTAGGGAGCGATCCCTCATGGCGACCTGGACACTCAGGCCCCAGCCGGGAAACATCGGAGTCCGAATCCTTTACCAGGAGTTCGGCATATCCAACTCCCAGGAGACAATCCGGTCAGTGAACCCACTGGCAGGGGATCTGTGCACGATCGCCTCGGCTCGCGCTCCGGGTGCCAATCAGCGTGCAGTCCGGCGCCAGCTCGACGAGGTGAAGGCGCTCTTGGAAGCTGGGGCAGGCGGTAGGAGATCGATCGCTGGGCCAAGTGAACCACTCGCGGTTCAGATCGAGCTCGCCCCAGTTCAACCAACGATCGCTCCCCCACAAACACCTCTATATGGGGGAAGATCGGATCCGGAGACCCATTTGAGCAAATTCCGGATCTACATGACCGGATGCGGAGCATCAGATGCGACTAAGTGTCGAATGTTCCCGTTAACTCTGGGCGACCTCGCCCACAGGTGGTACCTCTCACTACCACCTCGCTCAATCAACTGCTTTGAGAAGCTGGCGAAAGACTTCATGTCGTACTTCGCCTCCAAAGTCGCTCGCCCGGAAGGTCCCCACCGCATGATGAAAATCAGGCAGGGGAAGGACGAATCAGATGAGGATTACATCGACCGAGTAGACGAGATAGTCCTCACCGGCGAGCCCATCAGCGACAAACTCGCCCTCTACTCAGTCCTGGGGGGATTCTGCGGCCACTCACCCATGTTGAGGCACCTCACTAAGGACATCCCACCAACCTACTCGGTCTTCCGCGCCAGAGCCGCCGATTTCCTGGCCAAGCAGAGGATGCTCTCCCTCCGCTTAGGCGAGGAACCCTCCGGAGAAGGGAAGACGCCTTCCCATGTCCAGAAGAAGGCGGTCGCCAAGCCCAAAAAGGCGGTCGCAAAGCCGCCTGGTGAGTTCAAAGCCTTCGAGGATGTGGAGGTCCACCTTCTCCACAACCTCAACTTATCTCCGGCCCACATCTTCAACGCAATTAAGGGGCGCGAATGGCTTTCCAAACCAAATCCGATAAGGGACCACGATCATCTAGACCGTAGCAAATTCTGTGCCTACCACAAGAGTCCCGGCCACAACACCAGCCAATGCCGCGACCTCCTCAGACAACTCTGGTGACTGTTTGAGGAAGGCAAATTGGACAACTTGGTCACCAAGCCAGAACCGAGGACAGAGAGGACCGGAGGGCACGAGCGCCGACAAAAACGAAAGGACCCCTCCCAATCCGGTCGCCAGGATCGAGCATGAACCGGAGTACTCTGATGAATCGATCCCTCCAATCAACCCTGGCGGTCGGATTAATATGCTTCAAGCAGGAGGTGGAAACCTCGGGGGCCTTTCCCCGGTTTCCACCATGTCAAACAGGAAGCGAAAGGCCGAACTAAGGGCGTTCGCCGGGGTCCATGTCGTGGTACCTCCAGAGCTGACCATCTCTAAAGACGCGCTCATCACCTTCTCCAACAAGGACAGGGAGGGAGTGCAATGCCCCAAAGAGGATGCACTGGTGATCTCTGCTTGTATCCTTGGGAAGATGGTCGATCGTGTGCTGGTCGACAATGGAAGTTTCTGCAACATCATATTCAAATCCGCCCTGGACCAGCTCGGCAACTTGACCAAATTCATCAAGCCGTTCGACACTGTGCTCCAAGGGTTCGGCGACAACACAGTCCAAGCCTACGGAAGGATCAAGCTCTCTGTCGAGCTAATATGCTTTTACGATCCCAAGGTTAGGATTACTAGGAACCTAAATTTTGTAATCATAGATAGGCCCAGCATCTATAATGGGTTCCTAGGTCGCCCCTTTCTAGAAACCTTTGAGGTGGTCGCCTCGTCTTTCTTTTACTGTATCAAATTCCCCATTGCCGATGGGACGGTCGGTACTGTAAAAGGAGATCAGCTAATGGCAAAAAGATGTTTGAATTACTCCTATGTCGTTACTTCTTTCAATACTTCCCATGCTATGTATAACATTGAAACGATCGACGATCAACCCATGGAGATCGACGAGCCAAGCACATCGTACGAACCCTACTCAGAGGACGCCATCGCGGTTCGATTAACGGACGACATCGAGCCAAGGATCGGTTTCGAGACAAGTCTCGACATCGATCCAAGGATCGAGTGCGGAAATCGTTCCAAATGAGAGGCGACTGTCCCCATCGAAGAGTTGGAGAATATAACGATAGATCGGGCTCATCCAGAACGGGAAGTACAGATCGGCGCAAGCATCAACCGCGAATTAAAAGGGGATCTGATCAATTTGCTACGTAAGAACATCGGAGTCTTTGCGTGGTCGCATCAAGATATGGTTGGCATGATTCCTGAGCATGCTTGCCACTATCTAAAGATCGACATAGAAGTCCAAAAGTTACTCAACAACAAATTAATTGGGGTAGCTACAGACGAACCACAATAGGTCGCCAACGCGGTACTCGTCAAAAAGCCAACTGGTTACTGGAGGTTATGCATTGACTTCACCGACCTCAACGCGGCATGTCCAAAAGATCACTTTCCGATGCCTCATATTGACCACTTGGTCGATAGTACAGCAGGTTGCGAAATGATGTCATTTATGGATGCCTTCGCCGGATATCATCAAATCCCAATGGCGGGGAAAGACATAAAACACACATCTTTCCACACGGAAAAACACATATACTTTTGGGTCCGAATGCCGTTTGGCTTGAAAAACGCAGGGGCAACCTACCAGCGACTAGTCAACAGAATGTTCGCCAATCAGATCGGCAAGACCATGGAGGTCTACATTGACGACATCGTGGTCAAAACCCTCAAAAAGGAAGATCACCTCAATGATCTCGCCGAGACGTTCGCCATCCTCGATAAGTTCAACATGAAGCTGAACCCCAAGAAATGCAACTTCGGGGTGGGCTCTGGAAAATTCCTGGGGCACATCGTGAGCCAAAGGGGGATCGAGGCGAACCCCACCAAGATTCAGGCGATCCTTGACATGCAGGAGCTGCGGAACATCAAGCAGGTGCAACGCCTCACAGGTTGTCTAGCCGCCCTCAACCGTTTCATATCCCGGCTCGACGATAAAAGTAAGCCATTCTTCGCGACCATAAAGAACAAGAAGTTCGCATGGACGAAGGAGAGTCAGCTAGCGTTCGCCAAAATAAAGGAATATCTATCTAACCCCCAGATCCTTGCAAAGCCGATCCCCGGTGAGAAACTATTCCTTTATCTGGCAGCCTCGGAGGTCGCACTGAGTGCCATTTTGGTGCGAGCGGAGGGACAAGTCCACTTGCCGATCTACTATGTTAGTCAAGCGCTCCATGACGCTGAAACACGATATACACCATTGGAGAAGATCACCTACGCCCTTTTCATGAGTGTCCGTAAGCTAAGGGCTTATTTCTTCGAACATCAAGTGGAAGTCCTGACAACTCTACCTCTAAGGCAAGTTCTACACCGACCAGACACCAACGGGCGACTCCTCAAGTGGTCACTGGAGATCGACCAATACGGTATCACATACGCTCCTCGCATGGTGATCAAAGGCCAAGCTCTGGCGGACTTCGTGGTAGAACTAACGTTCCCTCACAGTCCAAGCCAGATCGGCCGACCTGCCTGGAAGCTATATGTGGATAGCTCGGTGACCAATTCGCGAGCAGGGGCAGGGATTGTCCTCATCAGTCCCGAGGAACAAAGTTTCACTACTGCTGTGCGTTTCAGTTTTTGTGCGACCAACAATGAAGCCGAATACGAAGCCTTGGTAGGCGGGCTCGATCTAGCCCTCGCCCTGGATGTTTGCCGCCTCCATATATTCATGGACTCCCTCTTGGTCGTGAACCAAGTCAAGGGAGAATATGAGGCGCGCGGCGAACAGATGGTCAAATACCAAGAGATGGTCGCCGAAATGTGCACGAAATTTGAGGAAGTGCTAATCGAACAAGTCCCGAGAGAGCACAACTCCCAGACCGATGCCCTGTCCAAGCTACCATCATCTGATGGGGCAGCCGATTTCTCTAATATCCAAATTACAAAATCAGCAAGGCCGGCGATCGACAGAAACCTAGTTACCACAGTTGTTGTTGCCGAGGAAAACTGGATGACTCCGTTCATCAAATACTTAAAGGACGAAACGGTCCCCGACGACCGTATCAAAGCTCGCCAACTCCATCTACGTGCGACCAGATACACCCTATTGGACGACCGGCTTTACAAGCGAGCTTTCTGCCTTCCCCTCCTCAAGTGTATTACACCGGAGGAAGGTCGGCTCGTCTTAGCCGAAATCCATGATGGGACCTGCGGAAACCATGCTGGCGGACGAGCTCTCATCCATAAAACAACCAAGCAAGGTTTATTATGGCCATCAATTCAGAAGGATGCGATCGCATATGCCAGATCGTGTCATAGGTGTCAAGTAATGGGACCAAACATTAAACTCTCCCCCGAGCAGCTCACCTCCATGTACAGCCCTTGGCCATTCGCGCAATGGGGCATCGACCTTATAGGTCCCTTGCCGACGGCTCCAGGAGGCTGTAAGTTCGCCATCATAAGGGTCGACTATTTCACCAAATGAGCTGAGGCCGAACCGCTAAATAAGATCGGCCAAGAGCAAGTGATCAAGTTTATCTGGAGAAACATCATATGCCGATTCGGCCTGCCCCAGACCATCATCTCCGACAACGGAAAGCAGTTCGACGGCTTAGAAGTCATGCAATTTTGTGAGAAGTGGGGAATCAAAAGGTTGTTCTCGGCTCCCTATCACCCTCAGACGAACGGGCAGGTAGAGGCTGTGAACAAGATCCTCAAACACATAATTAAAGCGCGACTCGAATCCAGGCTAGGACGATGGGCAAGCGAGCTCCCAGACGTTTTGTGGTCTTATCGAACGATGACCCGTAATTCAACCGGCAAAACCCCATTCGCCCTCGCCTTCGGAACAGAAGCGGGGATTCCCTCGGAGATCGCCGTCCTCAGCCATCGAACCGAACAAGAGATGACGACCGACAACAATGTGGCCCGACGGATCGACCTCGACATGCTCGAAGAACGACGACTAACCTCAGAAATGAGGAACACGATCCACAAAAGGAGATCCGAGAAGTTCTTCAATTCGAAGGTCAAGGAGAGAAGGTTTCAGGTGGGCGATCTCGTCCTCAAAAAGATCCAGACCCACACAGGTGTCTTTGGTCCGAACTGGGAAGGCCCTTTCAGGATATCTAAATGGCTAACTAAGGGAGCCTACGAACTTGAACATCCTGACGGTACTCCGGATCAATATCCCTGGAACGCCGTACATCTGAAGAAATACTACCAGTGAAAATTTTGTATTCAGTTTCAACTGCCCAATGTACAAGGAATATAATGAGATTTTTTCCTATCCCATCTATTCTGGCGATCGCCCCACCAGGCATATCGCATACCGCCGAAGATCGTCGATTCATGACGATCCGAGGTAGAATCAATGCAGCCATGGTCCTGGAAGTCGATGGAACTGACAACTTCGCCCATGCAAGGTTCCTTTGGGCTGAGATCGCCAGCCCTTCGTTTAAATACGAGGCCGGCATAGCCGAAGGACCCTCCAAAACTAATCAGTGGATACGATCGCCCGCCCTCAAAGGTTCATCATCTAACATGGTGAACCCGGACAATGCGACGCGTCTATACCCTGTCACAACGTATACCATCGAGGGTCGACATCCAACATGCCGACCCGAGGTAGAAAAGTGCTTACAAAGCCGCAGACGTGGAGTCGAATAAACCGACGACGCCTCGTGCAAGGACTCCTCCATACCATGATCGCCCTCCTTTCATTTAAATACAAGGCAGGCGCAGCCTAACGGAGGACCCTCACAATAAAGTGAGTCGCGGGATAGGCAACGTCGGTCGGCCGCGATCGCCGAAGAGGTCCCAGCAGCTTTGTCTCCTATAAATAGGAGGCTCACAACAAGTGTCTGCGGAGGCGATTTTACCGTGAATACAGTGCAAAATACACACAGAGAGAGAATCAAAGACTCATCTGGCAATCACTTAAACATTCATAGTGATATTCATATACACTTATCATACATCCCAAGCAAGAACTCACAGATCTATATATCTGGTTCTTCCGGCAATCTACACGCTCTACAGCTTAGATAACTAGAAGTCTTTACACTCATTGTAATAGATTCTAACGTTAATATTTGTACTCGACAGTATATTTATTAATAACATCTCGCGAGAGCATTCAAGCCCGGGATTAACAACCCCGGCAAATCTTGTGTTATCTATTTTCTCACGGAAGTGTTCTCGCATTTGTTTGTTACTCGATCATTCGAGCAATACTATCTTCGGATAATATTTTGGATAACAACAACGATGAATACAGTCGAATGAAAATGATTGATGAATGATTATTAAAGAGTGAAAGTTTACTGACTGACAGTTACTGAATGATAATAAATGAATTCACAATCGGGTATTATATATAGCTCCAACATGCCTGTGAAATATGCGCACAGAAATAGGCAATAGTTGTCGGTATATCAATATGGGAGAATTTATTGAGAGATTTTACGATATTTCACACTTATCCAGAACCCGAAAAGAAAATTGCCATAAAAATACCACCTCCGTCCCATAAAGATAGACTTGTTTTGTACTTTAGTCCGTCAAAAAATAGGCCAGTTTTTATTTCATCAGCATTTAATTTCTAGTATTATTTTACAATTGTAACCTTACTAATAAACATTATTATGTAGTAACATTATTTAATGCGAGGGTATTTCTAAAAAAATACAACAAAGCCTGTTATTCCTACAACATTAGTTACAAATTCTTAAACCTTGTGAAAATCAAACCAAGTCTATCTTTGTGGGACGGAGGTAGTATTATGCAGCTCATAGAAAAGAGAAGGAAGAATGTACAGTTGCAACAAAACACATTATTTGGACATAAGATGCCACAAAATTTTTCATACGAAGCCATGCGCGTTTTTAAAAAGAAAAAAATATGCTCAACTGAATATAGAGTTGGTTGTTAGCACTACAAAAGCTTTATCTTTCCTGGAGGCAAAGTCAAATATTTTTTCCAGTATTGCCAATGTACATGAGTTGTTTTACTACGAAGGCTGTCGATGCTAGATAAGATTCTAAAGGCTGTCGATGTTAGATAAGATTCTAAATAGATACACATAGTGAAATATTTACGACATTCAGATAATATAATGTTTGAGGAAACCAGACCTGAAGACCTATGCTGTAATATCCGGATTTATTTTTGAGTATTTCATCTGTGTTGTGCGGCGATTAATACGCCTCAATGGCGATCGGCATAATGATCAAGAGCCACCCATAGAATACGGATGCTGGGCAAGCACCTAGCGGTCGACGTCCAAGGCGATCGTCTATTGGCATCTGGCGATCGCCTATAATGCCTGACTGTAGACGATCATCCCGTGCCACGTAGGAATCCGACACCCATCAGAGTCTTTGAAGACCGAATCTCGGACGAAGACCCACGTGCAGATCCGCAAAAGGCGCCACAAGATAAGGCCTTTTGACCCCAGCCTGTCACCACCTTCACACCTACCGACAGGCCCACCGAAAGTTACAAAGTGGGTCCTCCCCAGACAGCGACTCAGGACGCGTGCTGACTTCTTATTGGCTCGCTCATCTGGCTGCCAGTAGCAGCCTCGGACTTTAAGGAAACATTCCCACGTGATGGAACGATCGCCCGCCTTATTCTAATATATAAAACGGCGGTCGCCCGCGATCGCCGAGGAGGACCAAGCAACCTTTTCTATTATAAATAGGAGGCCTCCAACAGTGGCCTGAGGGACAGAGATATACACATTAAAATTACTGGACAGAATAATTCAGTCACACAAAACATAAAAAGCAAGAACTCACAGAGCACCATATCTGGTTCCTCCGGCAATCTTCACGCTCAATAGCTAAGATAACTAGAATCTTTACACTCATTGTAATAGTATTCTAACATTAATATTTATACTCCAAAGTATTTGTATTAATAACATCTCGCGAGAGCATTCAAGCCAGGGACTAACAACCCCGGCAAATCTTGTGTTTTTTCCTTTCCCACGGAAGTGTTCTCGCATTTGTTTGTTACTCAACCATTCCAGCAATATCATCTCCGGATAATATTTTGGGTAACAACAATTGGCGCTAGAGGAAGGGCGGGGGCTGCTAACAAAACCTTCATTTTTTATTCCGACCGTCTCGAAGAACACTCACTGTTTTCCGGGGCATATACTTGAAGAAACACTCACTGTTCTTCAAAGAAAAACCTTCAGAATTATGACATCTGCCACAACCTAAAAAAGAGCCACCCTGCGATCTGCCGTACATCTCATTCCGGCCCAGACCGAATCCCAGCCTACGGAGGAAGGCGACCGCGGCGACGCTAGGCTCTCACTCCCGCCCCTGAGGGACGGTCCCAGCCTCTCACTCGATCAGTTCTAGACCTCGGAAGCTTAAGGGGCTATATGTCGAGAAATCGTCGGAAAGCCCCGAGCCGCAAGAAAAGGCTCTCGTAATGCGGGATGATTCCGTCTTCAGCCGCCTAGGGAGGGATCCCTCATGGCGACCCGGGCATTCAGGCCCCAGCCGGGAGACATCGGAGTCCGAATCCATAACCAGGAGTTTGGCATATCCGACTCCCAGAAGACAAGCCGGCCAACGGGCCCCCACTCACCCAAGAATTGAGCCCGGTGGCGGATAACTCGTCACCTACCATGGGGCCAGGAGATCAGTACATGATCGCCTTGGCAACCGCTCCGAGAGCTAATCAGCGAGCAGTCAGGCTACGGCTATGGCCTCCATGCAGCGCCAGCTCGACGAAATGAAGGCGCTCCTAGAGACTGGGGTAGGCACCAAGAGATCGATCGTTGGACCGAGTGAGCCACTCGCGGCCCAGATCGAGCTCGCCCCAGTTCAACCGAAGATCGCTCCCCCTCAAACACCTCTATATGAGGACCCATTTGAGCAAGTTCCGGATTTACATGACCAGATGTGGAGCATCGGACGCGACGAAATGCCGAATGTTCCCATTCACATTGGGCGACCTCTCCCATAGGTGGTACATCTCACTGCCACCTCGCTCGATCAATTGTCTTGAGAAGCTGGCGAACGACTTCACGTCGTATTTCGCCGCCAAAATTTCTCGGCCAGAAGGCCCCCACCGTATGATGAAAATCAGACATGGGAAGAACGAGCCCGATGAAGACTACATCGACTGGGTGGATGAAATAGTCCTCACCAGCGAGCCTATTAGCGACGAGCTCGCACTATACTCGGTCCTAGGGGGATTCTATGGCCACTCGCCCATGTTCAGGCACCTTACAAAGGACATCCCCCCGACCTACGCGATCTTCCGCGTCAGGGCCGCTGATTTCCTGGCTAGGCAGAGGATGCTCACACTCCGCTTAGGTGAGGGATCTACCAGGGAAGGGAAGGCGCCATCTTCCATCCCGAAAAAGGCGGTCGCCAAGCCCAGAAAGGCGATCGCGAAGACGCCCAGTGAATTCAAAGCTTTCGAGGATGTGGAGGTTCACCTCCTCCACAACCTCAACCTATCTCCGGCCCACATTTTCAACACCATCAAGGGGCGCGAATGGCTTAGAAAACCGAAGTCGGTGAGGGACCACGGTGATCTAGACCGTAGCAAATTTTGTGCCTACCACAAGAGTCCCGGCCACAACACCAGCCAGTGCCGCGACCTCCTCAGGCAACTCTGGCAACTGTTTGAGGAAGGCAAATTAGATAACTTGGTTACCAAGCCAGAACCTCGAGCATAGAGGACCGGAGGGTGCGAACACCGACAGAACAATGGAATCCATCCCAATTCGGTCGCCAGGATGGAGCAGAACGAGCCGGAGTACTCTGATGAATCTATCCCTCCGATCAACCCTAGCGGCCGGATCAATATGCTTCAGGCGAGAGGTAGAAACCTCGGAGGCCTTTCCCCGGTTTCCACCATGTCGAACAGAAAGCGGAAGGCCGAATTGAGGGCATTCGCGGGGTCCATGTCGTGGTACCCCCAGAGCTGACCATCTCCAAAGACGCGTGCATCACTTTCTCCAACAAGGATAGGGAGGAAGTGCAGTGCCCCAAAGAGAATGCATTGGTAATCTCTGCATGTATCCTTGGGAAAATGGTCGATCGCGTGCTGGTTGACAATGGGAGATTTTGTAATATCATATTCAAATCCGCTCTTGACCAGCTCGGCAACCTGACCAAGTTCGTCAAGCCATTTGACACCGTGCTCCAAGGGTTCGGCGACAGCACAGTCCAAGCCTATGGAAGGATCAAGCTCTCTGTCGAGCTAATATGTTCTTACGATCCCAAGGTTAGGATTACTAGGAACCTGAATTTTGTAATCATAGATAGGCCCAGCATCTATAATAGGTTCCTAGGTCATCCATTTCTAGATACCTTCGAGGCAGTCGCCTCTTCTTTCTTTTACTGTATCAAATTCCCCACTGCCGATGGGACGGTTGGTACTGTAAAAGGGGACCAACTAATGGCTAAGAAATGTTTGAATTACTCATGTGTCGTAACTTCTTTCAACACTTCCCATACTAGTTATAACATTGAGTCGATCGACAATCAACCGATGGAGCTCGACGAGCCAAGCGCCTCGAACCTACCTGACTCGGAGGATGACATCTCACATCGATTGACGGACGACATCGAGCTAAGGATCGGTTTCGAGCCAAGCCTCGACATCGATCCAAGGATCGAGTCCGGAAATCAATCCAAACGAGAACCGACCGCCCCTATTGAAGAGTTGGAAAATATAATGATAGATCCGGCTCACCCGGAATGGGAAGTACAGATCGACACAGGCGTCGACCTCGAGTTAAAGAATGATCTGATCAGTTTACTATGTAAGAACATCAGAGTCTTTGCCTGGTCGCATCAAGATATGCTCGGCATAAGTCCTGAAAACGCTTGCCACTATCTAAAGATCGACCCGACAAGGAAGCTTGTTCACCAGAAACGCAGGAAATTCAGTCCGAAAAAGTACGCAGCACTCGATATAGAAGTCAAAAAGCTACTCGATAACAAACTAATCAGAGTAGATATAGACGAGCCACAGTGGGTAGCCAACGCGGTACTCGTAAAAAAGCCGAGCAACTCCTGGAGGTTATGCATCGACTTCACTGACCTCAATGTGGCATGCCCAATGCCTCATATCGACCACTTGGTCGATAGTACAACAGGTTGCGAAATGATGTCGTTCATGGATGCCTTCGCCGGATACCATCAGATCCCAATTTCGGAGAAGGACATAAAGCACACATCGTTCCACACAGAAAAAGACATATACTTTTGGGTCCGAATGTCGTTCGGCCTGAAGAATGCAGGGGCGACCTACTAATGGCTAGTCAACGGGATGTTCGCCAACCAGATTGGCAAGACCATGGAGGTCTACATTGACGACATCGTAGTCAAAAGCCTCAAAAAGGAAGATCACCTCAATGACCTTGCAGAGACATTCGCCATCCTCGAGAAGTTCAACATGAAATTGAACCCCAAGAAATGCAACTTCGGGGTGAGCTCCGGAAAATTCCTAGGACACATCGTGAGTCAGAGGGGGATCGAGGCGAACCCCACCAAGATCCAGGTGATCCTCGACATGCAGGAGCCACCAAAATGTCAAACAGGTGCAACGCCGCACTGGCTGTCTAGCTGCACTCAACCGTTTCATATCTCGGCTCGGGGATAAAAGCAAGCCATTCTTCGCGACCATAAAGAACAAGAAGTTTGCATGGACAAAGGAGAGTCAAATAGCATTGGCCAAGATCAAGGAGTATCTATCTAACCCCCAGATCTTGGCAAAGCCGATCCCCGGTGAAAAGCTATTCCTTTACCTGGCGGCCTTGGAGGTCGCGCTGAGTGCTGTTTTAGTGCGAGCAGAGGGGCAAGTCCACTTGCTGATCTACTTCGTTAGCCAAGTGCTCCATGACGCGGAAACGCGATACACGCCTCTGGAGAAGATCGCCTACGCTCTAGTCATGAGTGTTCGCAAGCTAAGGGCCTACTTCTTCGAACATCAAGTGGAGGTTCTGACGACTCTCCCCTTAGGGCAAGTCCTGCACCGGCTAGACACTAATGGGCGACTCCTCAAGTGGTCACTGGAGATCGCCCAATATGGTATCACGTACGCTCCTCGCATGGCGATCAAAGGCCAAGATCTAGCAGACTTCGTGGTGGAATTAACATTCCCACCCAGTCCGACCCGCTTGGAGGTTGTATGTGGATGGCTCGGCAACCAACTCGCGAGCAGGGGCAGGGATTGTTCTCATCAGCCCCGACGCCCATCTAGCCATCACCCTGGATGTTCGCCGTCTCCACATCTTCATGGACTCCCTCTTGTTCGTGAACCAAGTCAAGGGAGAATATGAGGCGCGCGGCGAACGAATGATCAAATACCAAGAATTGGTCGCCGAAATGTGCACGAAGTTTGAAGAAGTGCTGATCGAACAAGTCCCGAGAGAGTACAACTCCCAGCCCGATGCCCTATCCCAACTAGCGTCGTCATATGGGGCGGCCGATTTCTCTAACATCCAAATCACAAAATCAGCAAAGCCGGCGATCGACAGAAGCTTGATTACCACAGTTGCCATCGCCGAAGAGAACTGGATGACTCCGTTCATCAAATACATGAAGGATGGGATGGTCCCCGTCGACCGTGTCCAAGGTCGCCAGCTTCAGCTCCGTGCAACCAGATACACCCTATTGGATGACCGGCTTTACAAGCGAGCTTTCAACCTTCCTCTTCTCAAGTGCATTACGCCGGAGGAAGGCCAACTCGTTTTAACCGAGATCCACGACGGGATTTGTGCAAATCATGCTGGAGGGCTAGCTCTCATCCACAAAATGACCAGGCAAGGTTTTTTCTGGCCTACACTACAAAAAGATGCGATCGCCTATGCCAGATCGTGTCACAAGTGTTAAGTGATGGGCCCGAACATCAAGCGTTCCCCCAAGCAGCTCATCTCTATGTACAGCCCATGGCCTTTCGCCCAATGGGGCATCGACCTCATCGGTCCTCTGCCGACGGCGCCAGGAGGATGCAAATTTGCCATCATGGGGGTCAATTATTTCACGAAATAGGCTGAGGCCGATCCGCTCAACAAGATCGACCAAGAACAAGTAATCAAGTTCATTTGGAAGAACATCATATGCCGGTTCGGTCTACCCCAGGCTATCATCTCCGAAAACGGAAAGCAGTTCGACGGCTTGGAAGTCATGCAATTCCTCGAGAGATGGGGAATCAAAAAGTTGTTCTCGGCCCCTTACCACCCTCAGACGAACGGGCAGGTAGAGGCTGTAAACAAGATCCTCAAACACACGATCAAAGCAAGACTTGAATCCAAACAAGGACGATGGGCGAGCGAGCTCCCGGACGTTTTGTGGTCCTACCGTACAATGACCCAAAACTCAATCGGTGAAACCCCATTCGCCCTCGCCTTCGGAACAGAAGCGGTGATCCCTTCGGAGATCGCCATCCTTAGCCACCGAACCGAACAAGAGATGACGATGGACAATGATGTGGCCCGACGGATCGACTTGGACATGCTCGAAGAACGGCGACTGACCTAACACAATCCACAAAAGGAGATCCGAGAAATTCTTCAACTCGAAGGTCAAGAAAAGACGGTTCCAAGTGGGCGACCTAGTCCTCAAAAAGGTCCAGACTCACACAGGAGTCTTTGGCCCGAATTGGGAAGGCCCCTTTAGGATATCTAAGTGGCTAACTAGGGGAGCCTACGAACTCGAACACCCAGACGGCACTCCGAACCAATATCCCTGGAACGCTGTGCATTTGAAGAAATACTACCAGTAAAAACTTTGTATTCAGTTACCCAATGTACGCAGATTTTAATGAGATTATTCAATCCCATATATATGATTCGCCTCGATGAAAACAAACAAAATAGAAGAGGACGACTCGCTCGCCCTACAAGAGGTCGTCATCTAACCTGACAGACCTGTGCAAGCGATCGCCCCTCCAAGCACAACGTATACCGTCGAGGGTCGTCATCTAACATAGCGATCCGAGGTAGAAAAGTGCAGCCATGGTCCTAGAGATCGATGGAACCGACTGCTTCATCCATGCAAGGTTCCTTTGGACTGCGATTGCTCGCCCTTTGTTTAAATACGAGGCGAGCATAGCCGAAGGACCCTCCAAATAAATCTGTGGACACGCTCGCGTGCCCTCAAAAGTCCATCATCTAACATGATGTACCCGGACAAGGCGACGCGTCCCTACCCCAGCACAACATATACCGTCGAGGGTCATCATCTGACATGGCGATCCGAGGTAGAAAAGTGTAGCCATGGTCCTGGAGGTCGATGGAACCGACAGCTTCGTCCATGCAAGGTTTCTTTGGGCTGCGATCGATTGCCTTTCGTTTAAATACGAGGCGAGCGTAGCCAAAGGACCCTCCAATTAAATCCGTGGACACTCTCGCGCGCCCTCAAAAGTACATCATCTAACATGATGTACCCGGACAAGGCGACGCGTCCCTACCCCATCACAACGTATACCGTCGAGGGTCGCCATCTAACATGCCGACCTGAGGTAGAAAAGTGCTAAAAATCCGCGGACGTGGAGCCGAATAAACTGAAGACGCCCCGTGCAAGGACTCCTCCAGACCAAGACCGCTCGCCTTTCATTTAAATACAAGGCGGGCGCAGCCTAACGGAGGACCCTAACAATAAAGTGAGTCGCGGGACAGACCTACGGATGGAATGTCCCTCGCACATAAAGACACGATTACGGAGGTCGGTCCATCGAACTCAGCGACCGTGCACACAGTCGTCCTCCCTCAAAGAATCGGCAAAGCTAAAGATAGCTCCTCAAACATACTATTTTCATTCCCATACTTACACTAAGTAAACAAAAACAAGGGGCAAAGTGGAGATATTCCTACATGCGATCGGGAGAAAAGAACCATACACGATTGGCTTTGTTCAAACACACACATTACGATAGGTGTTATTCAAGAAATTTACAAGTACATTCAGATCTATTCAGACAATTGTGCAAAGCCAAAATGATGCGGAACATTCAAACAGTCGATCATACAAACAAGGCACCAGGTGCAATTGTGAAAACACTTGTATCAATTCATATGCAAACATTCAGAAGAGGCGATCGTACGTGAAGCGATCATACATATAAAGAATCAGATGCGAAGAAGAAGTATTTTATTCCATTCGAAAAGTTCGTACATGCAAGCCCGAAGGCAATACAAGCAAAAACTGGAAATTACAAGCAAAGGAAAACAAAACAAACTCCAGCGTCACTCAGGCCACCCCCAACTGGCCTTCGCCTCCAACAAGCGGATCGGCGCGCGCTTCCTCACCGGATTCAGGATAAACAAGTTTATCCGGAAACGGATACCAGCTCAGATCGATCCCTAAGTCGGTGAGGTCGAGGATCGGTAGGGAGAAATCTGACTGCAGGGGATGCTCGAGTACATAGGCCTTGAAGGTTTCCATCATAGGGCCGACCTCGATCCCTACCTTCTTGGCTGCACGGATAGCGTCGGCGTAAGCCATATAGTATGTGAACTCGCCGACGTACTCCACATTAAGGTAGGGATCGGTCTCGATCGCCTTTAACTGCTCCTTCAGCCCCGCGGCCGTCTTGTCCGCTTTCGCGAGCTCGGCCACCTTGGCAGCCAGTTCCCCTTTTTCTTTCTCCAGCTCGCCGTTGAGACGATCCACTATTGCCTTCATCCCAGTCACCTCCTCCTGCGAGGCCGCGTGCAACCGGCGAGCATCCGTCATCTGGTCATGGAACCGATCTGCCACCCCCCGGGACCGGTCAAGTTCCTCATTCATCTGGTCAAGGTCCTGTTTGGCTCGCTTGGCCGTCTCCAGGTACTCCTTCTCCATGGCCACTATCCGATTAGCGAAATCGGCATTCTGGTTCCGAGCGGCCTCAAGATCTTGATGGAGGCGAGCAGTAGAGGGTTGCCCCTCATAATCCTTAACGGCTTGGGCGGCCATCGTCGCCGCCTGGAGAGTCAGGGCGAGTGTCGCCTGCATGGCATCTCCAGACCGTCGACGAGCAATCGCGTCGAGATCGGTGGTCCAAGCCTTAGGAAGAGAGTTGATGGCCCGGGAGACATAAGAAGGAACGTCGAGGGACTGGCGTGGAGACTTGCTCGCCAGGAAATCCGACACTATCGGTGAGGTGTCCGGATCGGCAAGACGGACCCTACAATGCAAACAAAAACGAAGGAGTTAGTATACATCCTACACAAGTAGCCTAACTCAGATAATCAAACCAATCTTACCTTGCGGCCTGCTCAGGGTCGCGGCCGAAAAAGGGCTTGCCCCTCGGAGTCTCAAGTTCGGCGATCGCCGCAGTTTTCAAGAAGGCCGCTGAGGGCCTAGACCCCTCCGCCATTGGAACAGCAGAGATAGGTGGCGCGGCAACCGGCGGCTCCAAAATGGATACCTCCGCATCAGCAGTCGGCAGGGGCTCCTCCGGCCTCCGCCTCTTGCGGTTGCGCTGGAGCTGCTCCTCCTCCCGATCTTCCGGCTCGACGACCGACAATATAGTAGGTCTCACCTCGGGGACGGGACGGGACGTCATTGTAGGTGCACGACCCGCCTTCTTTCCCTGGTGGAGATGACCCAAAAGACCGGGTTCGACATTGAGATATCTCTCGGTGGCTCGGTGTAGCGGGGAAAATGGATCTCTATCAACGAAGAAATTCAGCCACGATTAGACATTTATCTCAATCAGACGATCCTCAAGCAAGGAAGAGGAAGTAAAAATTTTATACCTGGAACCTTCAGGTGGCGAGGGAAGCGAAACAATCTAGCTCCCAACCAATGATGTTCGTTGTTGACTGTGTGAACGTCGAGGTAGGAGTCCGGCAGACCGCGAATTCACTCCCAGATGATCAAGAAATCAAAGGGGAGATCGCCGATCGCTGGAACAAGGGAGCCTGCAAAAAGGAAACCAAATTAGTTCAGTTCAAGATGTATCCAAACAATGGGAGAGTTTAAACCCTTACTCGGATTCCTCTCCCGAAAACTGGTGGGGATATCCAACTCTTCCTCCAGCTTATCGCTCGATGCCGACCTCCACGCTCCGCCGACCCAGCACCATTTTTCCAGGTCGCTCGGAACCTTGTTCGGCACCCCAAGAACCACCCGACCCATGCGACCCTGAATATGGTAGCCGCCGACCGATCCCTTCTGCGCAGTCAACTTGAAGAGATAGTTCATTTCCAGCACAGTAGGTAGACGGAACAACCGATGACCGCCAAAAAGTGTCAGGGTGCTAATAATCTGCAGACAGGTGTTCGGCGTCAACTGGAGCGGCGCCACATTCCAGGCGATCAGCAAATATGACACGGCAAACGGCAATGGGAACCGCAAGCCGGCCTCCAGGATCATTTCATTGACAGCAACCAAACCCTCGGGAGGTTGATTGGCACGTTCATTCTCCGAGGGCACATATAACGAGATGTAAGAAGGGATATGGAATTTCGCCCTCCAACGACTCAAGTCTTTTCTGGTCGCCGAACTCCGTATCTGACCAAGGGTCCATGTGGAGCGGTCCGCGGCCCGAAACACCTTCCATTTCACGAGCTCATAGGGGTGGGCGGCAGAGTATGCTCCGAAGTCGAACTGGGGACGTGGTCCGGCAATCCTCTCCATGTGCTTAGCAAAATCCAAAAAGGCAGGGCCGAACACGCTGTTCTGCTCCCAGTATAGCCTCACCGCTTCATCCTCATCCACCGGCAAGCCCTTCTACCCGCCGCCGCCACCGATCTCGCCACATCGGCCTCGTTGAAAAGCTCTTCAACCTCCGCATGTGTGATTCCCGCACGGATGGCCTCGACGTCCGTCTCCATGTAGAGAATTGCGGAGGTCTCTTCCCGGGTAGGCGATGTCGCGGCGGCAGAAGAGCTTCCGGCCTCATACGCTTTGGATCCTCCTCCAGACATGTTTCGAAGAATGAAGGGGGAGAGAGAATTTCTGTTCTTACCTAGAGAGAAAGTCGGTCTGCACAAGAATCTTCAAAGAAATTCGGCAGAGTCTCGTCTAAAAGGCAAGGGCGCATAAAGAGTTAAACTGAAGTGACCCTAGCCCTTTTATAGGCGAGTACAAGGACCTTTGTTCAAATAGGCGGAATCCCAGCGGCTGAAGTGCAACCGTCGGGAGGGGGACACATTAAATGCAGCCCTCGAAACCCGCGTACGCATCATTACGAGGGCACGCCAGCCGATAGGTCTGACAAAACCATCGGACTCCCCCAATGGGAGTGCGACGCGTGTCCCTGCGATGTTTCGAGATCCCGCCTCCACTTCCCGCTATTTCCAGCGCGTAAAGAGATCGTCCGGATTCGAAATCAGATCGTCCAAGTGACAATCGTCCTTGTCATAAGCGGACGAGTCAATCATCTAAAATAGGCGATCGCCAACAGTGCCACCTCACCCTATGTTTTCAACATCGGAGCGAGCTGGGGGGAAATTGTTGTGCGGCGATTAATACGCCTCGATGGCGATCGGCATAATGATCAAGAGCCAGCCATAGAAGACGGGTGCTAGGCAAGCGCCTAGCGGTCGACGTTCAAGGCTATCATCTATTGGCATCTGGCGATCGCCTATAGTGTCCGACTGTAGACGATCGTCCCGTGCCACGTAGGAATTCGACACCCATCAGAGTCTTCGAAGACCGAATCTCAGGCGAAGACCCACGTGCAGATCCGCAAAAGGCGCCACAAGATAAGGCCTTTTGACCCCAGCTTGTCACCACCTTCACACCTACCGACAGGCCCGCCGAAAGGTACAAAGTGGGTCCTCCCCATACAGCGACTCAGGACGCATGCTTACTTCTTATTGGCTCGCTTATTTGGCTGCCAGCAGCAGCCTCAGACTTTAAGGAAACATTCCCACGTGATGGGACGATCGCCCGCCTTATTCTAATATATAAAACGGCGGTCGCCCGCGATCGCCGGGGAGGACCTAGCAACCTCTGGTACTATAGATAGGAGGCCTCCAACAGTGGCCTGAGGGACAGAGACATACACAGTAAAATTACTGGACAGAATAATTCAGTCACACAAAACTTAAAAAGCAAGAACTCACAGAGCACTATATCTGGTTCTTCCGGCAATCTTCACGCTCAATAGCTAAGATAACTAGAATCTTTACACTCATTGTAGTAGTATTCTAACATTTATATTTGTACTCCAAAGTATTTGTATTAATAACATATCGCGAGAGCATTCAAGCCCGGGACTAACAACCCCGGCAAATCTTGTGTTTTTTCCTTTCCCATGGAAGTGTTCTCGCATTTGTTTGTTACTCGACCATTCCAGCAATATCATCTCCGGATAATATTTTGGGTAACAACAATCTGTATTTGTACCCTGTATTATTCGGAATTGTGATATCGATAATTGAGGTATGATATTTCTCATATTTGTATCCTTGTACATGAGTATGGCAACATGTAAATTTTCCCATGCAAATACGTGATAACGTACGTTAACAAGGATAGCTTAACGTACGTTATCTGTTGGAGTTAGCCTACGCTACGAATGTAGCATAGCGTGCGTTAACCAGTCAATAATTGAGCTAGGCAACTGTCACATGCGCAGTGGGACATGAGTCCGGATAAAATTCCTGCGGATGAACCTGGACAGTTTTGGAGTCAACGCTCATTAGCGTGCGCTAAGGACATTGTGGTAGCGTGCGCTAAACAGCTAATGTACAGAAACATTATAAAAGGGACATCACCCCATTTTATTTTGTTTACGTTTTCTTCACTTGTCCTTCGTTTCTTGGAAGTCCAGAGGGCTCCCCTCCTTCTTAGACACATTTAAACCATCTCAACTTGATCATTGAAGATTGGAGATTACTCATAATTAATCCTTGAAGTAGAGACTCATCTTTGATTGTCACACAAGCAACCGGAGATGAAGTCTACCTATTGTCTCATTGTTTTCTTCATCTTAAGGTATGGTAATACTTTCTTCGACGTTGAATTCGTGTTCTTAAGGATATGATGAGTATGCTATCAAGATATTGAGTTCCATTGATGAAACAACATCATGTTTAGAAGTTGGAATGATTATGCTTAAGATATCGTTGTTGAAACATCATAGTTGGGATCATATTACGTCAATGATGAGAGTAATATTCTGAGATTGATTATCCGTATTGAATTACATTGCCATATTAATCGTATACTTGGAGTTGATATCACTTTTGTTAAACGGACTTAAGAAAGAATCATCGAAGGTTGTATCCTTTCTTATAAGTTGGATTTATTAGTTCTTTAGATGTAGTCTAAATGTAATGATGATAATGGAATCTAGTGCATCAGCCTGAGATCACCGAACTTCACATGAGAATGATAATCAAGATTGAATATAAGTGTCGTGATGATATTCATTTCCTTAAATTCAAAGATGTGTGAGTCCGTAAGATCATTCATAATCGTATGAACATGATATGTATGGAGATAACGTACGTTAATCACTGAGGATTTCGTAAGCTTCATCATAGTTAAAACAGTCGTCTGCCCAGTGAGATACTGCCATGCATGCTTAGCGTACGCTAAGCTATGTAGTTAACGTACGCTATCGGGCATAGTTAACGTACGCTACGTTTGGTACGTAACGTACGTTGTACCATCATACGAGTCAGTCGACTGATCAGTGAAGGACTGACAATGCACAGTTAGCGTACGCTAGACTTTGTAGCTTACGTGCGCTAACTAGTAGGCTTAACATACGCTACCAAAGGTACGTAACGTATGTAAAGCAAGTCAGGCAGATTACGTTTTATGAACTTTCGACCGTAATTTGGATTGTTAGACATTCGTACGATGTGAGATGAATTCTACATTATTTGTTTTGTTAAGGTTTGAGCTTAGCAACGTGATTGATCGATGGGAGCAACCTTTGAACGTTTTGTTAATCGTGGGTGTATTATTCTTGTCTTCGAATCAAGGCAAGTACCTTAATTGTTTTATGTATTGATGTTATACATATTGTTGTACATGTATGTCGTTGTTGTATGCCCACCTCGTGTTGGTCCGATGGGATCATCGGGGGATCTATGCTAGCGTGTGCTGGATTATCGGACGGGTTTTTCCACCTCGGGTTGGTTTGACAGAATCATCGGGGGGTCTAGGCAGTGAACGCTGGATCATCGGAATTACCATACGTATATTGTGATATCATGTTGTGATTATCATGTGTGTATGTTATTATTGAGTTTCTCGCAGGAGAAGACTCGTTGGTTCTTTTGTCATTTATGTTATTATTATTCTTCGTGAGATGTTGAATAATATGTTGTGGTACTCGTACTAGCATCGTTGTGCTAACCCCTTCGGGGGTGAACATTTTTTTATGTTCAGGATCCAGGAGAACGGGGAAACAACCACTGGAGTTGCATGACAACGAGGGTGCAGAGTGACGTTCCGGCCGGGTTTATTTGTCTGTTGTTTGTATCGTTTTAATAAGTACTCGAGTACGTCGTCGTTTGTGATGATTTGGATTTGGTGATGTATTAATACTTTTCCTTTGAACATTTGTATTTTCAGTATTGGTCAGAACTGTTGTATTTTATTTCATTTACTTTCATACGTTGGTATTTGTTATTGTCTTTTCATTTCTTCAGCCTTGTAAATCCCTATGTAAAGGATTTACGACGCTGTAATATTCCTGAATATATCGGGGGTGTTACAGAATATGGTATCGGAGCTAAGATTATGGATATCTTGGCCATTGGGTTAAAATAGGGGTCATATATGTCTTTTGAACTAACCGGCCGTGAATAACATCACTGTACTGCCTACGTCTTCATGCGAGCAGTGGTTGTAAGTTCCTAAACTCTATCTCATCCTTTACATGTTGTATCTCTTTATACTTGAACATTTGAATGATATTGTTTCTTGTATATTGAGTATTTATGCTTACAGTATGTTGAGAGGTAGACGTGGACGTGGTCGCGGTCGCGGACGCGGAAGAGGGAATGCTGAAAGAGAAGCTTCGCCCTCCAATCAGGCCAGCCATAGCTCGGGCGAGCCACAAAGATCTATTAATATGAACCGAAACTTGCTGTGCCCGAAATCCTTCATCAGGTGGTGAACCAGATGACTCAGTTTGCCCAGGTTGTGGACCGGATGCAGGTGGCGGTGGGATTATAGCAGGGGATCGACAGCAAGGTATCCCAAAATGGGAAATTGAGTCGACCGATGGCTGCAAGAGGTGGCGAAGATGCAACCACCTAAGTTCGACGGTATTTCTAAGACTCCCACCTGGGATCATTAGTTGAAGGAACTAGAGAAAATTTTTGCCGGGATTAATTGCCTGACGACCGTAGAGCCTCTATTGCTCAGCACTTTCTGATAGGAGAAGCGTCCGAATGGTGGGAAGCCATCCAGCCTGTGACCATGATGCTGATTGGACAGAATTTAAATTGATGATGGAAGCTCAGTATTGCCCTCGTTCTGTGAGGGAAGCCAAGGTTCGGGAGTTTTTCTCCACCCACCCTTCAGATGTGCTAGTATCTCAGGCAATTAAGACGTTTAACTAGCAGCTGGCATTTGTTCGACATCTGGTCAGAACAGATGCAGAAATGATGATCCATTTTGATATGAGAATGAAACCATAAATCCAGAGGTACATGTCCGGTTTTGAATGTACCACTCTCCGTCAATACCAGGATAAATCATTGGCGTATGAAATCAAGGAAGCAGCAATGGAGAAGTTGGCAGAGTCCAAGAAGCAGAAAGTCTCAAGTAGTTTCACGGAGCACAAGAGTAGTGGGCCCCGCAAGGCCCAGTCATATTTTCATTCTTTAAAGAAACCTCCGCACCCATCTAAGAGCGGAAAGAACTTCGGAGCAGCATCAACCATGACGGATGTCACCAGGAAATGCTTTAACTGTGCCCAGACAGGGCACTATCGACGGAATTGCCCCCTACCTGCCGTGACTTGTTTTGATTGTGGTCGAGAAGGACATCGTGCGGTGTTCTGTGAAGAGGCTGCAAAGTCTTTTAGAGCCCGCACACCACAGCCAGTTCAGAAGGAAGCCAGTATCCAACAGACGCAGCAAAGTGTTCAGATGCCTCCGAATTTTGGCCGCGGACGAGGCAGAGGACAGTAGGACCGAAAGGGGACATCAAGTGCTGGATCCGTTCCCCCACGTCTGTACGAGATGAGGAGAGCAGACGACCATGATGCTGCTATTGCATCAGGTACTGTCAAGATTCTATCACAACCTGTTAGAGTTTTATTCGATACAGGAGCTACGCATTCATTTAAATCCTTGTCTTGTGTAAATCATTTGAATATTTCTGGTTTTCATAATTGTGAGCCTTATGTCGTGGGTTTACCGAGTGGGGATAGGATTGTTGGAAACTTAGAAACTAGAGATTTCCCTGTATCATTTGGAGGCAGAGAGTGGCTCTCAAATCTGATTGTGATAGAAATGCAAGGAGACGACCTGATACTCGGAGATGATTGGCTTAATCGATATGGAGCTATTGTAAACTACCGAAAGAGGAATATCTCGCTCACTGACGATGGTTCCGAAATACTATTTGAAGGATGGAAACCAGGAAGCTTAGGAAAGATGATAAAGGCGATGAAAGCAATCAAATTGTTGAAAGAGGACTGTACCGGATACTGGTGCTATGCAATGAAGAAAGAAGACAAAATTGTGAAACTTTCATCCATTCCTGTTGTGAATGAATTTCTGGATGTATTTCCTGAAGAGTTACCTGGAGTACCTCCACGACGAGATGTAGAATTCACCATCGAGCTGGAACCCGGAGCTACACCAATTTCTAATGTAATACCCGGTTGTAATTCAGTCATTACCATTCAGTAATTATCGTTCTGTAATTGTCACTCAGTAATTTTCACTCATTAATAATCATTCATCATTCATATTCATTCATGGTATTCACCGTTCAGAGTAATTGTATCATGTATCAATCGGCATTCATCATCAATCTAGTTGGAGAATCGTGCCGTGTTTATCATCATTGTTATCTTCATAGTGGGCTGTGTGTGAGGAGTAGCGCACGCTACATACTCTCTTTAGTGCATGCTAATTGAGTTCGGGTAGCGCATGCTAACTATCAACATTAGCGCACATAATATTATTCAAGTAGGCAGTGCAGAAGGCACTGGACTGCAGTTGGGTTATAAGTAGCACACGCTACGAATGGTAAGTAGCGCGCGCTAGTAGGTCAGAGTAGCGCACGCTATGCAGTCGATGTAGCACGCGCTAAGGTCATATCAGGCAGAGTCCAGTGACTACTGGACTGAATTGGAATAATTCATAGCGCACGCTATGTGTGAATATTAGCGTACGCTGATTGGTGTCAGTAGCGCACGCTAAATCTTGGATGTAGCGCATGCTATCGCAAGCAGGTCAGAGGACAGAAGGTCTGGACTTCAGTTACTGGGCATCAAATATTCAGTTAGCGCACGCTAACATTTTGATTTAGCGCACGCTAAGAATATGGCAGTAGCGCATACTACAAAAGGTACGTAGCGCACGCTACCGATAAGGACAGAGGCTACTGGACTACCCAGTATACCCGTTAGCGCACGTTAAGAACAGGATCTAGCGCCCGCTAAACTGGGATTGTTATAAATTGGACAGTGTCATCCAGATTCGTCATTTGTCCTTTCTTTTCATTCCTTCATCGGTTTTGGGCGATTTGGAGCTTCTTGAGGAGTGTTATTCGAGGTGAAATCAGCTATCAACATTTACAAGCATATAATTCGGAGTAATCATCATTTCATCATCTTCAAACATCATAATCAAGGTAATCACCTTTTGAATCTAGAAATTCGGAGTTCAAGTGTTTTATTTCTGATTTATTCATGTGAGCTCGATATTATGTTGGAATGCTTTAGATATGGATTATCTATCTTGAATAGATGTATTCCTAGGATTTAATGGCTATTTGGAGAATTATTTCAAGAACCCTTGGGGTTGACTTCGGTTAATTTTCCGATTGATGTTGTTGTAATTTTGAATTGTGGTTTCCTTTTGGATTATTGATGACATTAATGGAGTGTTATTGGGTTGAATCATTCCTTGAAGGTTTGGTGTCGATATTATGGGGTTGTTTGTAACCTTAGGGATAACATGTTCACTACGTAGTCGTTAGAATGCCCTAATGAGTTTGGATATTGTTGTATCGATGATCGCTAGGAATTCGCGTAGTATGGTTTTCAAATCCGATCAATTTTAAAATTTGTAAAACCTCGAAGTATTTCCAAGGTGTCGAACCCAAGGGAATTGATATGTCGAAAATAAAGGAAGTAACTCTACTCAAAATTTGACTGCTATTTAGGAATCCGAAAATTTGGTTTGTTTCTAATTATCTAACTTTAAAAATAAAAATTAAATAAAAGATGAATTATCTAAATCAAGCAAATAAAGCAAATTAGCAAGATAAAATCACAAGTTGAAAGTTAATTGATCCTAGGGTAGTATCATCTAATTGAGTTCACACAATCCATTCACTTGATTCCTTTTCCCCAAATTTTAATTCAATCCTAGAAATAATCACTCAGCCGATCTAGAATTCCGATCAAGGCAACCTAGAAAGATAGTTAATTTAAACCCTTTTCCCCGCCAGGGCTCAAAGAATTTAAATCACTTAAAAAGCGCCAACTTATTTATCTATGATTTATCTTACTCCACTTAGGTCTTAAGATTAAATCATATTGTGCATCAAGTATTTCCACTAATCAATTACTCCTTCCGGACAAAATTAATTAGCTAACATGCATCGATTAAGGGCCCTTTAATCTAGCATGAGATTTAACACATCTTGATCACAAGCCTAGGATGAAAGGTAAAAAGGTAATCAAAGGAACATCATGTGAACATCAATTAAAATTACTAACCCTAGAATCAATCAATGAATTTAGCCAGACATAATTGAAATTAAACAAGAAATAGATGGAGAATGCATATTATTAATATGAAAAGAGAGATTACAACCCGTCCAGATGAACTCTGAGTCTTCAATCTCCGAAAAACAATAATAGTTGCTGCCTCCAAAAAGTTCTTGCATCAAAGGAATAAATCTTGCTAAAAAAAAATGCAAAAATCTGCTAGAGATGATAAAAGATGAAAAAGAATGATAAAGAGTGATGGATCATAATAAATTAGGGCTAGGGGGGGTCTATATAGCCTATGGGAGGTAAAATCCCGATTGGAACTAATATAGGAAACAAAATCTATCCAAAAGAGTCACAATCCGTCAAAACACGAGAGCCCGCGTAGCAGCCTATCGGCCTGGCCTATCGGTCGATAGCTTGCCCGATAGTTGGTTCGTCGGTCGACTTCACTTGATAGGGCCCGGACACCTTTCGGACGCACCTATCGGCCGATAGGCTGGCCCGATAGGTTCGTCTGTCTCTTGCAAAAATCCGTTTCTTCCGTCCGTTTGACTCGACTCTCGGTCCTTTGTCTCGTTTTGGGTCCTTTTGGCTCTAAAAACCTGCAAACACACTAAAACCAACCCAAACGCGTAATACGGCTCGACTAATCATAAATAAGCCAAATACGAGCACATTAATCACGAAACGAGATAAAAACCTAGTATAAAATCCTAGAAAAATGTGGTAAAATTACCACTTATCAAACCCCCCCAAACTTAAGCCTTGTTCGTCCCGAATAACAAAAAGAAAAGAAAAAGAATGTCGTGAATCATCGTGCAACTCATAGTGTTCAACCTAATCAATACTATCCTGTAATTCTCTCTAAATAATCCGAGTGTCGTAAAAGCGAGCTGCACTCGTAATAATGATTCCGCAAAGTAGTCAAGTTCAGTCCTAATCATTCGCTCATGAAGAAAATCCACTCAAAGATAAAAAAAACGTGAGTCAAATCGACCGTCAATAAGAAAGCCAAAAATAAACAAGCTAGTTCGTCCTGTTACAGTCTAGTGGCACAATTTTCCCGAGTTTCATAAAAAAAAAAACTCCGAAGTTATTCCCATATATGTATGTTCAAGAATTTGATTCGATTTGAACACTAGGTTAGGATCTAGGGATGTTACATAGGGTTAATCCTAGGGTGGAACTTCCATTCTCATGTATTAGGAAACCGTTTGACGTAAAAGACACTCATGGGGCACATGGATGCTTCTAGTTACTAAGTTCCCGTCTACAGCGGAGAAACAACTCGAATATATAATTTCCGCATGTCCAAATCAAGGTCGCCGTTTTGCGCGAGAGTAAACAGCGGGTCACGCGAATACCCCCGGTTACTAGGTTCCCTATCCTTGGCACATGTGAAATATCTAAATCACTAGTCTAATCAGAGTCGTCGTTTTACGCGAGGGTAAACAACGGGTCACGCGAATGCCCCCGGTTACTAGACTTCCCTTCATAGAACAACATTATCTCGACTTTTGGGAAAAACTGACCGACTCTAAACTCAATCTAAGTGCCAACACGACTAAAGAAACAGTACGACTCACTATCCGGAAGATGTAACCAAACGTATTGACGGTGATTTTAAAACAAGTATGTATCGTCTCTTATCTGCCAAGACCTCTACAATCACGAAAAATTAAATTTTGGACCTAAATGAATACTATGCGAAACAGAAATAACTGACTACAACTCGACTAAAACTCGACCGTTTCTTCAGAGAGAAAAACAGTGTCATAACATCGGTATCACACAAATAGAAGCACGAAAAATTCACGAATAAAGAAAAACTAAGACAAGCAAGGCTATCTAAAAAAAAAAAATTAAAAATCTACCCAAGCAAGGCATCAAAGCAAACAACGAAAAGCAAATAAAAGCAAACACGAAAGCAAAAAAAAAAACTACTACGACCTAAAAAAAATAGAAACTAGCAAACACACCAAACGAAAATGAACATAAAAATCTAAAAACTAAACAACCAAAACCAAATCCACGCAACACCAATATGAGAAGCTCAAATAAAAACAACGGCACACTAAACCTGAGCCGGACATACTACACCTTGGTAAATTTTTTATAAAAATTGATCGCTAGAATTCGCGTAGTATGGTTTTCAAATCCGATCAATTTTAAAATTTGTAAAACCTCGAAGTATTTCCAAGGTGTCGAACCCAAGGGAATTGATATGTCGAAAATAAAGGAAGTAACTCTACTCAAAATTTGACTGCTATTTAGGAATCCGAAAATTTGGTTTGTTTCTAATTATCTAACTTTAAAAATAAAAATTAAATAAAAGATGAATTATCTAAATCAAGCAAATAAAGCAAATTAGCAAGATAAAATCACAAGTTGAAAGTTAATTGATCCTAGGGTAGTATCATCTAATTGAGTTCACAATCCATTCACTTGATTCCTTTTCCCCAAATTTTAATTCAATCCTAGAAATAATCACTCACCCGATCTAGAATTCCGATCAAGGCAACCTAGAAAGATAGTTAATTTAAACCCTTTTCCCATGTGGCTCAAAGAATTTAAATCACTTAAAAAGCGCTAACTTATTTATCTATGATTTATCTTACTCCACTTAGGTCTTAAGATTAAATCATATTGTGCATCAAGTATTTCCACTAATCAATTACTCCTTCCGGACAAAATTAATTAGCTAACATGCATCGATTAAGGGCCCTTTAATCTAGCATGAGATTTAACACATCTTGATCACAAGCCTAGGATGAAAGGTAAAAAGGTAATCAAAGGAACATCATGTGAACATCAATTAAAATTACTAACCCTAGAATCAATCAATGAATTTAGCCAGACATAATTGAAATTAAACAAGAAATAGATGGAGAATGCATATTATTAATATGAAAAGAGAGATTACAACCCGTCCAGATGAACTCTGAGTCTTCAATCTCCGAAAAACAATAATAGTTGCTGCCTCCAAAAAGTTCTTGCATCAAAGGAATAAATCTTGCTAAAAAAAAATGTAAAAATCTGCTAGAGATGATAAAAGATGAAAAAGAATGATAAAGAGTGATGCATCATAATAAACTAGGGCTAGGGGGAGGTCTATATAGCATATGGGAGGTAAAATCCCGATTGGAACTAATCTAGGAAATAAAATCTATCCAAAAGAGTCACAATCCGTCAAAACACGAGAGCCCGCGTAGCAGCCTATCGGCCTGGCCTATCGGTCGATAGCTTGCCCGATAGTTGGTTCGTCGGTCGACTTCACTTGATAGGGCCCGGACACCTTTCGGACGCAGCTATCGGCCGATAGGCTGGCCCGATAGGTTCGTCTGTCTCTTGCAAAAATCCGTTTCTTCCGTCCGTTTGACTCGACTCTCGGTCCTTTGTCTCGTTTTGGGTCCTTTTGGCTCTAAAAACCTGCAAACACACTAAAACCAACCCAAACGCGTAATACGGCTCGACTAATCATAAATAAGCCAAATACGAGCACATTAATCACGAACGAGATAAAAACCTAGTATAAAATCCTAGAAAAATGTGGTAAAATTACCACTTATCAAACCCCACAAACTTAAGCCTTGTTCGTCCAACAACAAAAAGAAAAGAAAAAGAATGTCGTGAATCATCGTGCAACTCATAGTGTTCAACCTAATCAATACTATCCTGTAATTCTCTCTAAATAATCCGAGTGTCGTAAAAGCGAGCCGCACTCGAATAATGATTCCGCAAAGTAGTCAAGTTCAGTCCTAATCATTCGCTCATGAAGAAAATCCACTCAAAGATTAACAAAACGTGAGTCAAATCGACCGTCAATATGAAAGGCTAAAATAAACAAGCTAGTTCGTCCTGTTACGATCTAGTGGCACAATTTTCACGAGTTTCATAACAAATAAACCTCGGACAGTATTCCCTTATATGTATGTTCAAGAATTTGATTCGAGTTGACCACTAGGTTAGGATCTCGGGATGTTTCATCGGGATAATCCTAGGGTGGAACTTCCATTCTCATGTATTAGGAAACCGTTTGACGTAAAAGACACTCATGGGGCACATGGATGCTTCTAGTTACTAAGTTCCCGTCTACAGCGGAGAAACAACTCGAATATATAATTTCCGCATGTCCGAATCAAGGTCGCCGTTTTGCGCGAGAGTAAACAGTGGGTCACGCGAATACCCCCGGTTACTAGGTTCCCTATCCTTGGCACATGTGAAATATCTAAATCACTAGTCTAATCAGAGTCGTCGTTTTACGCGAGGGTAAACAACGGGTCACGCGAATGCCCCCGGTTACTAGACTTCCCTTCATAGAACAACATTATCTTGACTTTTGGGAAAAACTGACCGATTCTAAACTCAATCTAAGTGCCAACACGACTAAAGAAACAGCACGACTCACTATCCGGAAGATGTAACCAAACGTATTGACGGTGATTTTAAAACAAGTATGTATCGTCTCTTATCTGCCAAGACCTCTACAATCACGAAAAATTTTGGACCTAAATGAATACTATGCAAAACAGAAATAACTGACTACAACTCGACTAAAACTCGACCGTTTCTTCAGAGAGAAAAACAGTGTCGTAACATCGGTATCACACAAATAGAAGCACGAAAAATTCACGAATAAAGAAAAACTAAGACAAGCAAGGCTATCTAAAAAAAAAAAATTAAAAATCTACCCAAGCAAGGCATCAAAGCAAACAACGAAAAGCAAATAAAAGCAAACACGAAAGCAAAAAAAACTACTACGACCTAAAAAAATAGAAACTAGCAAACACACCAAACGAAAATGAACATAAAAATCTAAAAACTAAGCAACCAAAACCAAATCCACGCAACACCAATATCAGAAGCACAAATAAAAACAACGGGCACCAACACAAGCAAATAATGATACAAGGCATACAAGGTACTCACACGTAAAGAAATTAACAAAGCCGCACTTCTTCCCCCCCCCCCCCCCCCCAAACTTATTTCGCATCCCAAGGGAGGAATAAGTTTGAAAAGAGAAAGGAGTGGCTTTGTTAACAGAGTACCTGATCACTGCGGTTGCCTTAGACTTTCCGGCCTTACACGGCTTCGATTTCTTGCTTTGATTTCAGCCATTTCAAAGTTCCTACAAAACAACCATCCAATCAATACCCAATAAGCAACTCATAATGCAAACATTCAACGAGTGTCGACATAATCCAATAATCCCACAATATCAACTAAGAGCCCTATAATGTCCAATAAACATCAAAATCATAGACCCGACAGCCATATACTAAGATCAACAAATCACACAACCTCCCCCAAACTTAGACTCCCCCATTTCATATTCAAAGGATCAAAATCACAACCCACAATAACAAAACAACACACTACGATCATCTTAGGACAAATTCTCTCCAATCCAATCTAATTCATCAACAATTCAACTCACATCAATCCCAATTAACAATTCAATTCAACAAATTTACCCAATTTCAACAAAATGCGAAATTAGGGTTCTTCCAATTTGGGGTTTTTTTTTCAAAATTCGTTCAATTTCATCAAATAATCCCCCAATTCGAAGTACCCATGAACAATCAAGCATAGATAACATGTTTCCATCAAGATTCTATCAACAATTGGGCATAAAATTCAAAGAACATCAATGTCTAACAAAAGCCCCCAAAAAATGGATCCCCAATTCGAAATTCAACAAAACTCCAAAAAGAATCCGTCAAAGTGCTTCAAAACATGTATAGAATTGAAAAACAAGAGGATTAAGTGTCGAAATTAAGTACCTTGATCGAGTTTTGAAGGAAGAAAAGTAGAAAAAATCGCCCCTTTCGTTCTATCGTCCGATAGGTGTGTGTGTTTGTGTGAAAAACGGGTGGGAGAAGTGTATAAAAGGGGGTATTAATCAACCGGGTCGAAGCGGATACTGGGCCGGGTATGTCCTATCGGGCAGGCCTATCGGCCGATAGGCTGGGCCGATAGGAACTACTGAAACTTACGTACCTCATATCGGGTCATGATATCGGTCGATAGGGTCTGCCTATCGACCACTCCTTGCAACATTAAATTTTTTTAATTTTCCTCAGCCTATCGGCCGCGCCTATCGGCCGATAGGCTCGCCCGATAGGATTGTCTGTCTCAAAAATTTTTTCAGCTTTTTCTATTTCGCACACTTGGTCTTGTTTTCGCTTGGATATGGCTATTAAAGACCTGCAAGTATCCAAAACTCGGCGTGCATGGATTAGAACTTAACAAAACTAACAAAGCTACTACGAAACTAGAAACTACAAAAATCACGCAAACGAAAAATCAAAAACAAACGAATAAAACTAACTAATATACATACGTTGGGTTACCTCCCAACAAGTGCTACGTTTAACGTCTTTAGCTAGACGATACCTCATTCATTCCGGGTCTTCGAGGTAAGTAACATACTTCTCTACGTGGTGCAACGGCTTGAAATAGTGCTTCATCCGATGTCCATTCACAATAAACTTGTTCCCATCTTCTTTCATCACGACACATGATCCATTCTGATTTACTTGAAAGACGGTGTATGGACCAGTCCACTTCGACATCAGCTTCCCCGGAAATAGACGAAGCCGAGAATTGAAAACGAGCACTTCGTCTCCCGGGACGAAGTCCTTCTTCCGAATGCGATCATCGTGGAACTTTTTCGCTCTTTCCTTGTAAATCCTCGCATTTTCGAAAGTCTCGTTTCTCCACTCGTCGATTTCCAGCAGCTTCTCTCTTCTCGATCCACTAGCCTCAAGAAGTTCGAAATTAATCAGTCTAGTGGCCCAATATGCTTTAACTTCCAGCTCCACCGGTAAATGACAGGATTTCCCAAAGACGAGCTGGTATGGAGACATTCCAATTGGAGTCTTATACGCGGTCCGATAAGCCCAAAGTGCATCATCTAGATATTTAGCCCAGTCCTTCTTGTTCGTGACCGTCTTCTCTAAAATTTGTTTGATCTCCCGATTGGCGAGCTCGGCTTGTCCATTAGCTTGTGGATGATAGGCGGACGTAATCTTATGTTTAACTCCATATTTTGCAAGAAGGGTTCCTAACCACCTATTATTAAAGTGGCTCCCCCCGTCACTCAACAAAGCTCGTGGAGTCCCGAAACGAGTCAAAATGTTCTTATTAAGGAATTTAATCACCACTTTCGAATCGTTCGTAATCGTTGGCATCGCCTCAACGCATCTCGACACGTAGTCGACCGCAAGTAAAATATACGAATAGCCTCGTGATTTTGCAAACGGACCCATAAAATCGATACCCCATACGTCAAACAACTCTACTTCCATAATAGCGTGCTGCGGCATCTCGTCTCTTTTTGCTATGTTCCCCAATCATTGGCATCTATCGCAATGTTTCACAAAAGCTTGGCAACCTTTATGAATAGAAGGCCAATAGAAGCCACATTGGTACACCTTCATGGTCGTTCGATTCGCTGCAAAATGACCCCCACTCGGTGCACTATGGCATTCTTCAATTATCCTTTGCCATTTGCTTTGTCGAACACACATGCGAATAATCCCGTCCGCGCACCTCCGATAAAGAATAGGGTCTTCCCAATAGTAGAATTTAACGTCATGGAAGAATTTCTTTCTTTGATGAGAAGAAAGACCCGTTGGAACATGCTTGATAGCAAGGAAATTGACATAGTCCGCGTACCATGGTGTATCATCGGCCAAGGCTAGGATATGCTCGTCCGGAAAGTTCTCCTTTATTTCGACCCTCGAATCTTATCCCTCAACCGGCTTCTCGAGACGGGATAGGTGATCGGCAACAACATTCTCGCACCCCTTCCTATCCCGGATCTCCATGTCGAACTCTTGTAGAAGGAGTATCCATCTCACTAATCTCGGCTTCGAATCCTTCTTGGCAAATAGATAGCGAATCGCTGCGTGATCGGTATGAACAATAGTGTGAGTGCCCACTAGGTAAGGTCGGAATTTGTCGAATGCATAGACCACAGCGAGCAGCTCTTTTTCCGTCGTGGTGTAGTTTATTTGGGCCAAATCCATCGTCTTACTCGCATAATAAATTACCCGGAAAAGCTTATCCCGTTTTTGACCCAAAACAGCCCCAACGGCCCAATCGCTCGCGTCGCACATCAACTCGAATGGTGCACCCCAATCTGGAGTGATCAAGACCGGCGTCGAAATTAAGGCTCATTTCAATGTCTCAAACGCCCTCAAGCAATCATCATCAAACTCAAATTTCGCGTCTTTCTCGAGCAAGGAACATAACGGCTTCGTGATTTTTGAGAAATCCTTTATGAACCGTCTATAGAACCCCGCATGGCCTAGGAAGCTTAGATCGATTTAACATTGGTTGGAGGCGGTAATTTCTCGATAGCAACCACCTTCGCTCGATCAACCTCCAATCCTTCCGAAGATACTTTATGCCCCAGCACTACTCCCTCTTGCACCATGAAGTGACATTTCTCCCAATTTAGAACAAGGTTCGTCTCCTCACATCGGGCAAGTACCAAAGATAAATTTTTCAAGCAATGGTCGAAAGATGAACCAAAAACTGAAAAATCATCCATAAGTACCTCCATTATGTTCTCGACTAATCCGTGAAAGATGGCCATCATGCACCTTTGAAAAGTTGCGGGTGCGTTGCACAAGCCAAACGGCATTCTCCTGCGTTTAATACCCCATAAGGGCACGTGAAAGCGGTCTTGTGTTGGTCTTCCGGAGCGATAGCAATTTGATTGTACCCCGAATACCCGTCCAAAAAGCAATAATACTCGTATCCGGCCAAACGATCTAGCATTTGATCAATAAATGGAAGTGGAAAATGATCCTTCCTCGTCGCCGCATTAAGTAGCCGGTAGTCGATACAAACTCTCCATCCCGTGACTAGCCTTGTCGCGATTAATTCATCTTTCTCGTCCTTGATCACGGTCATACCCCCTTTCTTAGAGACGACTTGAGTAGGACTCACCCACTCACTATCGGAAATCGCATATATCATCCCGGCATCTAACAATTTGAGCACCTCTTTTCTCACAACCTCTTGCATTGCCGGATTTAATCTTCGTTGCGGTTGCACCCTCGGCTTATGATCGTCTTCTAGCAAAATCCGGTGCATACAAATAGAAGGGCTTATTCCCTTAATGTCCGAAATCGTCCATCCAATCGCCCCTTTGTGTTTTCGCAGCACCCGTAATAGCTTCTCCAAGTTAGTAGGTCCGAGAGAAGAAGAAACTATCACGGGATAGGACTCGTTCTCGCCCAAGAAGCAATATTGTAAGTGACCCGGCAACGGCTTAAGTTCTAACTTCGGCACCTCGATCGATCGGTCCTCAGCGACAACTCCCCCTTGAACGGGTTTGTTGACATCAAGATAGCATACGTCCCTCTCATTAGATCGAAACTCGTTCGCCTCCAACATTCGAACATACATTGGCAAATCCTCGTAAATTTCTTCAACATCGGAATGTGAGTAAATGGATTGTGAAATGCAATGCTCCAACAAGTCGGTCGGGGGCGGCATAATAGACTCAATTGCATAACATTCCTCGGGCGCATCCTCGGGCTTCTTCATCGCGTCATAGATGGAAATTTTCAGATTTTGATCATTAACCCGGAAGGTAAGATCACCCTCTTGGACGTCGATTAGTGCTCTCCCCGTCGCTAGAAACGGTCTCCCAAAGATCAATGGTTGATTCTCGTCCTCGGGCATATCAAGAACTATGAAATCGGCCGGGAAGACTAAGTGTTGGACTCTAACGAACACATCCTCCACAACTCCCCTCGGATAAGAGATCGACCGGTCCGCCATGAGTAGAGAAATGGTAGTCGGCTTCATCTCCCCAATCTTCAACCTCTTAAAGATGGATAGAGGCATAAGATTGATGCTTGCCCCGAGATCACACAACACATTACTGAACGTTTGGTCGCCAATCATGCATGTCAAAGTAAAACGTCCCGGATCCTTCTGCTTGAGCGGGAGCTTGTTTTGAATGATAGCGCTACACTCCTCTGTCAAATTTATTGTTTCAAACTTCGCCAACTTCCTCTTGCTTGCCACAGCGTCTTTCAAGAATTTAACGTACCCCGGCATGTCTCTCAAAGCATCTAGAAGTGGAATGTTGATATTCACCTTTTGAAACATGTCGATAAACCGTTGAAGCTTTTCATCATATCTCGACTTGGCCAATCGCTGTGGAAATGGAGCTTTTACCTCAAAATCCTTCACATTCGAACCTACAGGAGCCTTTCGACCGATAGGGGGGTCGATCGGCTCAACTTCTGGCATTCTGTATGGTTATCGGGTGGGCCTATCGGCCGATAGTCTTGGCCGATGGGCCTGCTGTGTTTCATCTTCCTTCTCGTTCTAGGCTCCCGTTTCTAGTACATCCTCGTTTCCAGATTCCTCAACTTCAGCCCCATGATTACTGTACCTTGTCCCACTCCGAAGCTCGATTGCGTTGCATTGTTGCGTCTTCGGGTTGGTCTCGGTACTGCTCGGAAAATGGCCCGGCTTATGAATTCCGGCTTGGGCGTTCGCCATTTGACTCATTTGGGTTTCCACCATCGACATCTGCTTTGTCAAAGCTATCACTGAGTTTCCAATAGATGTCACACTATGCTCGAGAGCCCCGAACCTCTTGTCTGCTTTATAAATTAAATCTTTTTGACTCGCCTCTAACCGTTCCAACATCTCTTCCATCGGTGTCTTAGCAATCGGCTCTTGAATAACCCCGTTTTTCACGTTAAATCCCGGTGGTGGCTGAAGAGCATTGTTCGGGTTGGCATAGGAGAAATTAGGGTGATTTCGATTGTTCGGATAATAGTTCCCCCTATTTCCCCCTTGCCGGAAGTTTCCTCCTTGCACGTAATTCAAATCCTCCTCAATTGCAATAGGCTCGTTTAGCTCTTCAAAAACTGCATTGACTCCCAAAGTCTTCTTTCTTAGTATCTCAAACTCTTTTTGTTGTCTTTCAAATTTCGCCTTCAAATCACCGTAGGCGTCCTCGTCACCGGATGGAACCTTTCTTCTCGTCATCTTCCTATCGGTCACCTCCTCGTAATCATTGTTGACCGCTAGCTCAATGAGATTCTTGGCCTCTTCATAATCGTTAGCAAGAAATCCCCCTTTCGAGGAATAGTCCAACTCTCTTCTATCCTTCCTCGTCAAACCCCGATAAAACCGAATGTAGATTTCCTCCTTGTCAATTCCATGTTGTGGGCATTTGCGAAGTAGCTTCTTAAATCGGATCCATGCCTCGTATAAGTATTCATCCTCATATTGCTCGAATTGCAAGATATCGTTGATTTGTTTTTGCACCTTCGAGGGTGGATAGAACTGTGCTAAGAACAACCGAGTCATCTCTCTCCAAGTACCAATTTCCTTCCGATCTAGACTCTTGTACCAATCTAGCGCATCGTCTTCTAAGGAGAACCGGAATAGGCGGAGCTTAATGACATCCGGAGGCACTCCGTTTTGCTTGATGGTGGCACATATGTCCAAAAACGACTCAAAATGAGCGTTTGAATCTTCATTAACTCCTCCTCCGTATGTTTGAGACTTCACCGTAGCGATGAGGGACGGCTTAAGCTCGAAGTTGTTGGCATCAATCTTCCCCCAACCTCCTTCTTGATAATCGTCCAGCTTAGGTCGAAAGCGGGCATTCAAAGGGATCTTCTCGGGACGAGCGAGTTCTCGTGGTGGGTCAACAATGCCGGCCATGGTATCAACGAAAGGTATAGAAATAGTCTCGGTTCTCGCTTCTTGCTTCTTCCTCCTCAAAGACTTCTCGATTTCCGGATCCAAAGGAAATAAGTCCTTTCCTTCGGATCTCGTGATCATGCACCGCCTACAAGGAAGAGAAAACAAGATGTGAGGAAACGAGATCGAAAATTAATAATAATAGTAAACAACCTCAAGTAACAATCTCTTCTTTTTCGAATTATCCCCTTAAGTTTTCTATCAATTCCCCGGCAACGGCGCCAAAAATTGATCGCTAGAATTCGCGTAGTATGGTTTTCAAATCCGATCAATTTTAAAATTTGTAAAACCTCGAAGTATTTCCAAGGTGTCGAACCCAAGGGAATTGATATGTCGAAAATAAAGGAAGTAACTCTACTCAAAATTTGACTGCTATTTAGGAATCCGAAAATTTGGTTTGTTTCTAATTATCTAACTTTAAAAATAAAAATTAAATAAAAGATGAATTATCTAAATCAAGCAAATAAAGCAAATTAGCAAGATAAAATCACAAGTTTAAAGTTAATTGATCCTAGGGTAGTATCATCTAATTGAGTTCACACAATCCATTCACTTGATTCCTTTTCCCCAAATTTTAATTCAATCCTAGAAATAATCACTCAGCCGATCTAGAATTCCGATCAAGGCAACCTAGAAAGATAGTTAATTTAAACCCTTTTCCCCGCCAGGGCTCAAAGAATTTAAATCACTAAAAAAGCGCCAACTTATTTATCTATGATTTATCTTACTCCACTTAGGTCTTAAGATTAAATCATATTGTGCATCAAGTATTTCCACTAATCAATTACTCCTTCCGGACAAAATTAATTAGCTAACATGCATCGATTAAGGGCCCTTTAATCTAGCATGAGATTTAACACATCTTGATCACAAGCCTAGGATGAAAGGTAAAAAGGTAATCAAAGGAACATCATGTGAACATCAATTAAAATTACTAACCCTAGAATCAATCAATGAATTTAGCCAGACATAATTGAAATTAAACAAGAAATAGATGGAGAATGCATATTATTAATATGAAAAGAGAGATTACAGCCCGTCCAGATGAACTCTAAGTCTTCAATCTCCGAAAAACAATAATAGTTTCTGCCTCCAAAAAGTTCTTGCATCAAAGGAATAAATCTTGCTAAAAAAAATGTAAAAATCTGCTAGAGATGATAGAAGATGAAAAAGAATGATAAAGAGTGATGGATCATAATAAACTAGGGCTAGGGGGAGGTCTATATAGCCTATGGGAGGTAAAATCCCGATTAGAACTAATCTAGGAAACAAAATCTATCCAAAAGAGTCATAATCCTTCAAAACACGAGAGCCCGCGTAGCAGCCTATCGGCCTGGCCTATCGGTCGATAGCTTGCCCGATAGTTGGTTCGTCGGTCGACTTCACTTGATAGGGCCCGGACACCATTCGGACGCACCTATCGGCCGATAGGCTGGCCCGATAGGTTCGTCTGTCTACTGCAAAAATCCGTTTCTTCCGTCCGTTTGACTCGACTCTCGGTCCTTTGTCTCGTTTTGGGTCCTTTTGGCTCTAAAAACCTGCAAACACACTAAAACCAACCCAAACGCGTAATACGGCTCGACTAATCATAAATAAGCCAAATACGAGCACATTAATCACGAAACGAGATAAAAACCTAGTATAAAATCCTAGAAAAATGTGGTAAAATTACCACTTATCAAACCCCCCCAAACTTAAGCCTTGTTCGACCCGAACAACAAAAAGAAAAGAAAAAGAATGTCGTGAATCATCGTGCAACTCATAGTGTTCAACCTAATCAATACTATCCTGTAATTCTCTCTAAATAATCCGAGTGTCGTAAAAGCGAGCTGCACTCAGAATAATGATTCCGCAAAGTAGTCAAGTTCAGTCCTAATCATTCGTTCATGAAGAAAATCCAGCTCAAATATTAACAAAACGTGAGTCAAATCGACCGTCAATATGAAAGGCTAAAATAAACAAGCTAGTTCGTCCCGTTACACAGTCTAGTGGCACAATTTTCCCGAGTTTCATAACAAATAAACCTCGGACAGTATTCCCTTATATGTATGTTCAAGAATTTGATTCGAGTTGACCACTAGGTTAGGATCTCGGGATGTTTCATCGGGGTAATCCTAGGGTGGAACTTCCATTCTCATGTATTAGGAAACCGTTTGACGTAAAAGACACTCATGGGGCACATGGATGCTTCTAGTTACTAAGTTCCCGTCTACAGCGGAGAAACAACTCGAATATATAATTTCCGCATGTCCGAATCAAGGTCGCCGTTTTGCGCGAGAGTAAACAATGGGTCACGCGAATACCCGGTTACTAGGTTCCTATCCTTGGCACATGTGAAATATCTAAATCACTAGTCTAATCAGAGTCGTCGCTGCTTTACGCGAGGGTAAACAACGGGTCACGCGAATGCCCCGGTTACTAGACTTCCCTTCATAGAACAACATTATCTCGACTTTTGGGAAAAGCGGCCGACTCTAAACTCAATCTAAGTGCCAACACGACTAAAGAAACAGTACGACTCACTATCCGGAAGATGTAACCAAACGTATTGACGGTGATTTTAAAACAAGTATGTATCGTCTCTTATCTGCCAAGACCTCTACAATCACGAAAAATTTTGGACCTAAATGAATACTATTCAAAACAGAAATAACTGACTACAACTCGACTAAAACTCGACCGTTTCTTCAGAGAGAAAAACAGTGTCGTAACATCGGTATCACACAAATAGAAGCACGAAAAATTCACGAATAAAGAAAAACTAAGACAAGCAAGGCTATCTAAAAAAATTTTTTTTACGCAAAGTAGACCAAAATCTAAAAAGCGAACAACGAAAAGGAAATAAAAGCAAACACGAAAGCAAAACACTACTACGACCTAAAAAATAGAAACTAGCAAACACACCAAACGAAAATGAACATAAAAATCTAAAAACTAAGCAACAAAAGCCAAAACCACTCAACACCAATATGATAAGCACAAATAAAAACAACGGGCACCAACACAAGCAAATAATGATACAAGGCATACAAGGTACTCACACGTAAAGAAATTAACAAAGCCGCACTTCTCCCCCCCCCCCCCCCAAAAAAAAACTTATTTCGCATCCCAAAGGAGGAATAAGTTTGAAAAGAGAAAGGAGTGGCTTTGTTAACGGAGTACGTGATCACTGTGGCGGAAATGGCGGGTTTGTCGGCGAGCTCGGATCATAGCGGGCATGTGAATCGGGGAAAGGAGCCAAGTGGTACATCTCGTGTAGCATTCGGTTGTAGTGGTCCTCCTGGGCCCACCTATCTTCCTGCCTCTTCCTCTCTTGCTCCCTCCAAGCAATCTCCTCTTGTCGCCACACTCTGTCCTCTTCGGCTCGTTTCTCCACGAGCTCGTACAACTCATTGACCCGAGTGGCAACAACACCCACCCGAGTCTCAACCTCCCCAACCGAGTTCCCAAAGAACCAAACTCGGTTGTCAAAGAACGCATACTCGCCAAATGATAATTGTCTTGCGCCTGCATACTCTCTTCGTGCATCTCTCTCTCTCTCTCTCAAAAAATCTCGACTCAAAAGCCTCAAAATCCGGAGCTCTCATCTGAAAACTACTACCTCCACCGGTGGGAATCTCGTCACGGCTACCCCCCTCGGGTATATCATCCAGCTCCTCCTCGGCTCCCTCCAAGAACGGCTCATCAATGGTCACCTCCCGGCGTTGCCTCTTACGAGACGCATCCAACGGTCGGATAAGTGCCAAATGAGCCCTATAATGTCCAATAAACATCAAAATCATAGACCCGACAGCCATATACTACGATCAACAAATCACACAACCTCCCCCAAACTTCGACTCCCCCATTTCATATTCAAAGGATCAAAATCACAACCCACAATAACAAAACCACACACTACGATCATATTAGGACAAATTCTCTCCAATCAAATCTAATTCATCAACAATTCAACTCATATCAATCCCAATTAACAATTCAATTCAACAAATTTACCCAATTTCAACAAATTCGAAATTAGGGTTCTTCCAATTTGGGGTTTTTTTTTCAAAATTCATTCAATTTCATCAAATAATCCCCCAATTCGAAGTACCCATGAACAATCAAGCATAGATAACATGTTTCCATCAAGATTCTATCAACAATCGGGCATAAAATTCATAGAACATCAAAGTCTAACAAAAGCCCCAAAAAGTGGATCCCCAATTCGATTTTCATCAAAACTCCAAAAAGAATCCGTCAAAGTGCTTCAAAACATGTATAGAATTGAAAAACAAGAGGATTAAGTGTCGAAATTAAGTACCTTGATCGAGTTTTTAAGGAAGAACAATAGAAAGAAATCGCCCCTTGTTCTTATCGGCCGATGTGTGTGTGTGTATGTTTGAAAAACGGGTGGTGAAGGTGTTTAAAAGGAGTTATTAATCAACCGGGTCGAAGCGGATACTGGGCCGGGTATGTCCTATCGGGCAGGCCTATCGGCCGATAGGCTGGGCCGATAGGAACTACTGAAACTTACGTACCTTACTATCGGGCGGGATATCGGTCGATGTGGTCTGCCTATCGACCACTGCTTGTAACATTAAATTTTTTTTAATTTTCCTCAGCCTATCGGTCGGGCCTATCGGCCGATAGGCTCGACCGATAGGTTCGTCTGTCTCAAAAAATTTTCCAACTTTTTCTATTTCGCATACTTGGTCCCGTTTTTGCTTGGATATGGCGATTAAAGACCTGCAAGTATCCAAAACTCGGCGTGCATGGATTAGAACTTAACAAAACTAACAAAGCTGCTACGAAACTAGAAACTACAAAAATCACGCAAACGAAAAATCGAAAACAAACGAATAAAACGAACTAATATACATACGTTGGGTTACCTCCCAACAAGTGCTACGTTTAACGTCTTTAGCTAGACGATACCTCATTCATTCCGGGTCTTCGAGGTAAGTAACATACTTCTCTTCGTGGTGCAAGGGCTTGAAATAGTGCTTCATCCAATGTCCGTTCACAATAAACTTGTTCCCATCTTCTTTCATCACGACACATGATCCGTTTTGATTTACTTGAAAGACGGTGTATGGACCAGTCTACTTTGACATCAACTTCCCCGGAAATAGAAGAAGCCGAGAATTGAAAACGAGCACTTCGTCTCCCGGGACGAAGTCCTTCTTCCGAATGCGATCATCGTGAAACTTTTTCGCTCTTTCCTTGTAAATCCTTGCATTTTCGAAAGCCTCGTTTCTCCACTCGTCGATTTCCAGCAGCTTCTCTCTTCTCGATCCACTAGCCTCAAGAAATTCGAAATTAGTCCGTTTAGTGGCCCAATACGCTTTAACTTCCAGCTCCACTGGTAAATGACAGGATTTCCCAAAGACGAGCTGGTATGGAGACATTCCAATTGGAGTCTTATACGCGGTCCGATAAGCCCAAAGTGCATCATCTAGATATTTAGCCCAGTCATTCTTGTTCGTGACCGTCTTCTCTAAAATTTGTTTGATCTCCCGATTGGCGAGCTCGGCTTGTCCATTAGCTTGTGGATGATAGGCGGACGTAATCTTATGTTTAAGTCCATATTTTGCAAGAAGGGTTCCTAACCACCTATTATTAAAGTGGCTCCCCCGTCACTCAACAAAGCTCGTGGAGTCCCGAAACGAGCCAAAATGTTCTTATTAAGGAATTTAATCACCACTTTCGAATCGTTCGTAATCGTTGGCATCGCCTCAAACCATCTCGACACGTAGTCGACCGCAAGTAAAATATACGAATAGCCTCGTGATTTTGCAAACGGACCCATAAAATCGATACCCCATACGTCAAACAACTCTACTTCCATAATAGCGTGCTGCGACATCTCGTCTCTTTTTGCTATGTTCCCCAATCGTTGGCATCTATCGCAATGTTTCACAAAAGCTTGGCAATCTTTATGAATAGAAGGCCAATAGAAGCCACATTGGTACACCTTCATGGCCGTTCGATTATTGCAAAATGACCCCCACTCGGTGCACTATGGCATTCTTCAATTATCCTTTGCCATTCGCTTTTTCGAACACACATGCGAATAATCCCGTCCGCGCACCTCCGATAAAGAATAGGGTCTTCCCAATAGTAGAATTTAACATCATGGAAGAATTTCTTTCTTTGATGAGAAGAAAGACCCGTTGGAACATGCTTGATAGCAAGGAAATTAACATAGTCCGAGTACCATGGTGTATCGTCGGCCAAGGCTAGGATATGCTCGTCCGGAAAGTTCTCCTTTATTTCGACCCTCGAATCTTCTCCCTCAACCGGCTTCTCGAGACGGGAAAGGTGATCGGCAACAACATTCTCGCACCCCTTCCTATCCCGGATCTCCATGTCGAACTCTTGTAGAAGGAGTATCCATCTCACTAATCTCGGCTTCGAATCCTTCTTGGCAAATAGATAGCGAATCGCTGCGTGATCGGTATGAACAATAGTGTGAGTGCCCACTAGGTAAGGTCGGAATTTTTCGAATGCATAGACCACAGCGAGCAGCTCTTTTTCCGTCGTGGTGTAGTTCATTTGGGCCGAATCCATCGTCTTACTCGCATAATAAATTACCCGAAACTTAGAAAATTGTTTGGTGTCTTCCTGTGCCGCGTAGTATGGTTTTCGAATCCGATTAGTGTTTTCAATTTTACTAAGTAGTAATATTAATGAAGGTCCCACCAGAGGCCGCATCCACGAGGCGTGGGAGCAATATAAAGATTTTCTACGAATATGCCCTCATCACGGCATTCCTGATTGGCTTCAGCTTCATACGTTCTATAATGGTTTGAGTGCTTCTACACGCACTCTCGTGGATGCGGCCTCTGGTGGGACCTTCATGGGAAAATCTATGGCCGAGGCACACGTGCTTTTGGAAGATATGGCCGAAAACGCATACCAATGGCCATCGGAAAGATTGACACCGAAGAGAGTCATGGAAGTTTCAAGCAATAACCCGATTTCCACTTTGTTAGCTCAAGTCGCCGCTTTGACCCAACAGCTCCAGGCATTCTCGCACGCACCTTCCCCCGTCACCATTGAGACATGCAATTGGTGTAACGGATCACACCCGAGCGTGGAGTGTCAAGTTGGAAACCCGTTCGAGCAACATCAGATGGAGCAGGCTCAATTCGTAGGAAATAGGAATCGGCCGAATAACCCGTACTCCAACACTTATAATCCGGGGTGGCGCAATCATCCCAACTTTTCATGGAGAAACGGACAGAACTCACACCAGCCCCCTTTCGCCCAGAATCAACAGCAGCCCCCTCCCGCTCCCAAAGTATCTCTCGAGGAAGCACTTGCAAAATTAGCGGCAAATACGAGTCAATTTATGACCCGTACGGAAGCTACATTACAAAATCATTCTGCTTCCATTCGGAACTTGGAGGTCCAGCTGGGCCAAATTGCTAATGTCTTTGACTGGCCCGGAGGGAGCATTGCCGAGTACAATAGAGACAAATCCTAGAGAGAGTCTAAACGCAATCAGCTTAAGAAGTGGGAAAGAGGTGCTGGATCAGCCCGAGCGGTGTGAAAAGAAGAAGGAAATTGAGGAAGAGAAGGATTTAAAGCCAGAGGAGTCAAAGGATTTGAAGCCGGATAACTCGAAGACATGTGTGTCCCCCGTTCCGTTTCCGCAGAGATTACAGCAAAGAAGGGCGGACAAACAATTTTCTAAGTTCCTTGATGTGTTTAAAAAGCTTCACATAAACATTCCGTTCGCCGACGCATTGGAACAGATGCCGAGTTACGTCAAGTTCATGAAAGAGATATTATCGAAGAAGAGAAAGCTTGAGGAGTTTGAAACGGTCACCTTGACAGAGGAGTGCAGTGCAATTCTTCAAAAGAATCTCCCACCTAAATTGAAAGATCCGGGAAGCTTCAACATACCGTGCACCATGGGGAATCTTTCGTTTAATAAGGCACTATGCGATCTTGGTGCTAGTATCAACCTCATGCCTCTGTCGATTTTCAAAAAGCTGAATATTGGGGAAGCCAAGCCAACAACAGTCTCCTTACAATTGGCGGATCGATCGATAAAGTATCCGAGGGGAGTGATCGAGGATGTATTAGTTAAGGTTGACAAGTTCATCTTTCCGGCCGATTTCATCGTACTCGACATGGAGGAAGATGAAAATATTCCAATCATCTTGGGACGACCATTTTTAGCGACTGGCCGAACCCTTATAGACGTGGAAAAGGGGGAGTTAACTCTGAGGGTCCAAGACGAGCAAGTTACTTTTCAAGTATTCAAATTGTTTCCATGTCCCGGAAGTATTGATAGAAGGTCACAAATTGAAAGTGTGGATGTTGTTGAAAGAGGAAAGAACCGAAAAAATCGTCGTTGGGAAAATTCAGATTTTGTGTTAAATGGTCCAAGTCTTAAGAAGGATGTAGACCGAGTGGCGTTCCTCGAGCATGAGGAAAAATCTGCTGCAGTCTTGAGTGCGTTTGTGAAGGAGGAGAGTGAGCCGGAAGCCAAGCGGACAATTAGTCATGGAAAAACCGGGTGTTTCGGGAAGTTATTCACGTCGAAACCTTTTCGCAAACAACATTTGATGACCGAACCGAAAGTCGAATCGCTAATGACCAATGGTCATAATTTTAACAAAAATATGAACGGTTCGATGAACGGGGCGGAAACCAAATGGAGTTTGCGAAAAGCGAACTAACGTTGTCCAATAGGTCCGACTGAAGACTATAAACTTAGCGCTTCTCGGGAGGCAACCCGAGTTCGTAGTTGTAGATTTTTGCGTTCCTTTATTTTTCTTGCATTTTTGATTTTTATTTTTCCTTCATTCTTGTGCTTCAATTTTCTTCTGCCTCTCGCTTTTAACGAGTTCTGCTCAAAATTCTGTGCAGAAAAGTCCCAGGAAAGGAGCTGAAGGATGAGCCGCGGCACGGCGGGTCACTGAGCCACGGCACACGTCAATCGCAAGGGGAGGAATTCAATGATGGGCCGCGGCACAGTCCAGGTGAGCCGCGGCACACACCAGCTGATGAAAAATGGCCGATCAAACTGTACCCTGTGCCGCGACATGATCTTACTGAGCCGCGGCACACTAAATGGCCAAGAAACACCCAGGGAGCCGGTACTTTGTGCCGCGACACACTATACCTGAGCCGCGGCACACTAACATACTGAGCCGCGGCACACGAAAACTGAGCCGCGGCACCCGACGACATTACAAAACGTCCCAGTCCTACTGTACTTTGGGCCGCGGCTTACTTATATGGTGCCGCGGCCCCCGTCGCAAAATAAGAGCAGCCAGGTAGGGCTCATTCAATCGATCGGCCTGCATAAGATACTTCTTCCCTCCCTTCCTTCCTTCCCTTACAAAATGAGGTCAGTTGATACCATTCTATTGTCTCCTTCTCAAATTCTCCAGGTAATTGTTGATTTCTAAATCATAAGTGATTCTTGATGTGAAAAGATTTGAAGTTTTATATTGCTAGTTGTTCTTCACTTTTGTTTCTAAAATGGAGTTGGAATATGGGGAATTTGATATTGTGATGGAATTGATGTTTATGAACGAATTGTTGATGATAGTTGTCGTGATTCAGGGTTATAATCTGTGTTATTATTTTTGGGATTTGGAATTAACCATCAAAATTCTTGTTCTTCATTTTAACTTGTGCACACAAGGTGTTTGATAAATTGCAGCATTGAAAAATTGGTAAGCTAGGCATTTTCAAAATTATATGCAATGAATCGTGTTGTCAAATTACATTATCCCCAACCCCTACATCATGTTCAACTTGAGAGCTCGTACTTAACTTCCTTTTTGATGATGCAAGCTCATTCATTCACACTCCGCATGATGTAGTCAAGAAGCGTGCAAGCTCACCGGACGATGCCGGCACCAGCTCCTGAGCAGACTGGAGGGGAGTACTTGACCTTTTACCTTTATTGCATATCATTTTTGTCCATTGAGGTCAATGTAGGTCCTAAGTTTGGGGGGGGGGGATTTACTTTCAGTTGCTACTTTAATTGCTGTACTTTATTTCGTTTCGTTGCACTTTTCATTACTTTGCGTGAAATTTTTTTTTTAGATAGCCTTGCTTGTCTTAGTTTTTCTTTATTCGTGAATTTTTCGTGCTTCTATTTGTGTGATACTGATGTTACGACACTGTTTTTTCTCTCTGAAGAAGCGGTCGAGTTCTAGTCGAGTTGTAGTCAGTTATTCCTGTTCTGCTTAGTATTCATTTAGGTCCGAAATTTATCGTGATTATAGAGGTCTTGGCAGATAAGAGACGATACATACTTGTTTTAAAATCACCGTCAATACGTTTGGCTACATTTTCCGGATAGTGAGTCGTACTGTTTCTTTAGTCGTGTTGGCACTTAGATTGAGGTTAGAGTCGGTCAGTTTTTCCCTAAAGTCGAGATAATGTTGTTCTATGAAGGGAAGTCTAGTAACCGGGGGCATTCGCGTGACCCGTTGTTTACTCTCGCGTAAAGCAGCGACCACGATTAGACTAGTGAGTTAGATATTTCACATGTGCCAATGATAGGAGTCTAGTAACCGGGGTATTCGCGTGACCATTGCTTACTCTCGCGTAAACGGCAACCTTGATTCGGACATGCGGAAATTATATATTCGAGTTGTTTCTCCGTGTAGACGGGAACTTAGTAACTAGAAGCATCCATGTGCCCCATGAGTGTCTTTTACGTCAAACGGTTTCCTAATACATGAGAATGGAAGTTCCACCTAGGATTATCCCGATGAAACATCCCGAGATCCTAACCTAGTGGTCGACTCGAATCAAATTTTTGAACATTTATATAAGGGGATCTTGTCGAGGTTTATTTGTTATGAACCTCTTGAAAATTGTGCCATTAGAGTGTGCAACGGACGAACTAGCTTGTTTATTTTAGCCTTTCATATTGAGTCGATTTGACTCACGTTTTGTTAATCTTTGAGTGGATTTTCTTCATGAACGAGTGATTAGACTGAATTTGATTACTTTGCGGAATCATTATTACAGTGCAGCTCGCTTTTATGACACTCGTATTATTTAGAGAGAATTACAGGATAGTATTGATTAGGTTGAACACTATGAGTTGCACGATGATTCACGACATTCTTTTATTGAATTTAATTCTTTTTGCTTGAGGACAAGCAAAGGCTTAAGTTTGGGGGTATTTGTTAGGCGTATTTTTATATGCTTATTTATCATTATTTTGTAGTATTTTGGAGAGTGAAATCGTCTAAATGAGCTTTTAATGCCTTAATTTTGTATGATTGACAGGAAATTGAAGTCCGGAAGTTAAAACGAGGCAAAACGGGCGAAAACGGCAAATCTGGACTCTGAGCCGCGGCACAAGGAAGCTGAGCCGCGGCACAGGAAGACACCAACCGAAGGCAGAGTAACCTGTACTCTGTGCCGCGGCACAGCCCAGGTGAGCCGCGGCACAGAAGAATTAATTAACGCCCAGGCATTCAGCTGAAGACCGTGTGCCGCGGCACAGGTTTAGTGAGCCGCGACACACTTGGCGGTTTTTGTATGCCCGCGTGGATTTTGAGCTGTTTCGAAGCCAGTTTTCGACCGACTAATACGGACGCGATTTGGAGGATATGTTGAGCTATAAATAGGGTTTAAGACCCTAATTAAATCATCTTGGAATCTTTGGATCTTTAAAATCTTAGAGAGCTAAAGCTTTGGAGACGGCAGAAGAAGAGGGAAGCAGAAGACTTCAAGGGCAGAAGGCGGAAGCTGAAGAACGGAGGAATCCGAGCTTCATCTGCGTTTGAATTTTATGCTTTCGTTTATTTATCCTGTATTTTCAATTATTAATATGTCAGGCTAAAGCCCTAATCTAGGGTTTTGATGAAATCTTTGTTTTGACGAATTGATTGAGATTATCCAATTTATTACCTTTTTATTGAGTTTTCCCAATTATGTTTAATGCTTGCAATTATCTGGCCAATAGTTGTATTGATTTAATCATTCACTTCGAATCGGGAGAGGAGATTTGGTGAGGAACTATTGGTGAGGACCGTTTTATTCTGTGAGATAGGAATATACTCATAGGAACTACGTGGCCTTTAGGAGATTTCATGCTTTTTGCCTATCGACGAATTAATTCACCTAGGGATAGAGTGCGTTATTCGCCTTTAGATAAATCTATTGACCTCGGGAGGCGGTAGAATATATTAGCAATCTCCGCCTTCAATAAATTGGGAAAATTATTTATTACGGATAATCGAGAGTAAATTCGGATAAACTAAGGTGGATTCAGAACCCTAGACTTATTCATCATTTGATTTCTTTTATCCAAGATATTGTTTTCTACTGCTTAGTCTTTTAGTAATTCCTTTAGTTATTAATCGCAAATCCCAAATTCGATTGTTCAGATAAAATTGGAATACGAAAAAATCGGTAGTTAGAGATTCAGTCCTCGTGGGAACGATACTCTACTTATCACTTTATTACTTGTAAACGATGACGTGCACTTGCGTGTAAAGAATATCGCAACAAGTTTTTGAAAACCATACTACGCGGCAAATTTTTGAAAACCACTAATCATGTCGTTCATCAATTTTTGGTATTCAGCTCCTGAATACCAAAATGATGTAGTCAAGTTTAAAATGATGTAGTCAAGTTTAAAATGATGTAGCCAATTTTGCTAATATTAATGAAAACACTAATCGGATTTGAAAACCATACTACGCGGCATCAGTTACCGTGTGCCGCAGCTCAGTGTGTTAGTGTGCCGCGGCTCTGGTTTAGTGTGCCGCGGCACAAAGTACAGGCTCCCTGGGTGTTTCTTGGCCATTTAGTGTGCCGCGACTCAGTTTTCGTGTGCCGTGGATCAGCGACCTGGTGTGCCGCGGCTAAGTAAGATCATGCCGCGACACAGGAAGATTAGTGTGCCGGCTCAGGTTTAGTGGACAAATCCGATTAGTGTTTTCAATTTTTATAAAAATTAAGACCTAAGTTCCTGTCCTCAATATTAGCAAGCTCATTCATTCACACTCCGCATGATGTAGTCAAGAAGCGTGCAAGCTCACCGGACGATGTCGGCACCAGCTCCTGAGCAGACTGGAGGGGAGTACTTGACCTTCTACTTTTATTGCATATCATTTTTGTCCATTGAGGTCAATGTACGTCCTAAGTTTGGGGGGGGATTTACTTTCAGTTGCTACTTTAATTGCTGTACTTTATTTCGTTTCGTTGCACTTTTCATTACTTTGCGTGAAATTTTTTTTTAGATAGCCTTGCTTGTCTTAGTTTTTCTTTATTCGTGAATTTTTCGTGCTTCTATTTGTGTGATACTGATGTTACGACACTGTTTTTTCTCTCTGAAGAAGCGGTCGAGTTCTAGTCGAGTTGTAGTCAGTTATTTCTGCTCTGCTTAGTATTCATTTAGGTCCGAAAATTTTCGTGATTATAGAGGTCTTGGCAGATAAGAGACGATACATACTTGTTTTAAAATCACCGTTAATATGTTTGGCTACATTTTCCGGATAGTGAGTCGTACTGTTTCTTTAGTCGTGTTGGCACTTAGATTGAGGTTAGAGTCGGTCAGTTTTTCCCTAAAGTCGAGATAATGTTGTTCTATGAAGGGAAGTCTAGTAACCGGGGGCATTCGCGTGACCCGTTGTTTACTCTCGCGTAAAACGACGACCCTGATTAGACTAGTGAGTTAGATATTTCACATGTGCCAATGATAGGGAGTCTAGTAACCGGGGGTATTCGCGTGACCCGCTGTTTACTCTCGCGTAAAACGGCAACCTTGATTCGGACATGCGGAAATTATATATTCGAGTTGTTTCTCCGCTGTAGACGGGAACTTAGTAACTAGAAGCATCCATGTGCCCCATGAGTGTCTTTTACGTCAAACGGTTTCCTAATACATGAGAATGGAAGTTCCACCCTAGGATTATCCCGATGAAACATCCCGAGATCCTAACCTAGTGGTCGACTCGAATCAAATTTTTGAACATTTATATAAGGGGATACTGTCCGAGGTTTATTTGTTATGAACCTCTTGAAAATTGTGCCATTAGACTGTGCAACGGGACGAACTAGCTTGTTTATTTTAGCCTTTCATATTGACGGTCGATTTGACTCACGTTTTGTTAATCTTTGAGCTGGATTTTCTTCATGAACGAGTGATTAGGACTGAATTTGATTACTTTGCGGAATCATTATTCTGAGTGCAGCTCGCTTTTATGACACTCGTATTATTTAGAGAGAATTACAGGATAGTATTGATTAGGTTGAACACTATGAGTTGCACGATGATTCACGACATTCTTTTATTGAATTTAATTCTTTTTGCTTGAGGACAAGCAAAGGCTTAAGTTTGGGGGTATTTGTTAGGCGTATTTTTATATGCTTATTTATCATTATTTTGTAGTATTTTGGAGAGTGAAATCGTCTAAATGAGCTTTTAATGCCTTAATTTTGTATGATTGACAGGAAATTGAAGTCCGGAAGTTAAAACGAGGCAAAACGGGCGCAGCAAATCTGGACTCGAGCCGCGGCACAAGGAAGGCCGAGCCGCGGCACGAAGACACCAACCGAAGACAGAGTAACCTATACTGTGCGCGGCACTGCCAGTGTGAGCCGCGGCACGGAAGAATTAATTAACGCCAGGCATTGGTGAAGACCGTGTGCCGCGGCACAGAGTTTAGTGAGCCGCGACACACTTGGCGGTTTTTGTATGCCGCGTGGATTTTGAGTCATTTGGCTTGATTTTCGGCCAAACTAATACGGACGCGATTTGGAGGATATGTTGAGCTATAAATAGGGTTTAAGACCCTAATTAAATCATCTTGGAATCTTTGGATCTTTAAAATCTTAGAGAGCTAAAGCTTTGGAGACGGCAGAAGAAGAGGGAAGCGAAGACTTCAAGGGCAGAAGGCGGAAGCTGAAGAACGGAGGAATCCGAGCTTCATCTGCGTTTGAATTTTATGCTTTCGTTTATTTATCCTGTATTTTCAATTATTAATATGTCAGGCTAAAGCCCTAATCTAGGGTTTTGATGAAATCTTTGTTTTGACGAATTGATTGAGATTATCCAATTTATTACCTTTTTATTGAGTTTTCCCAATTATGTTTAATGCTTGCAATTATCTGGCCAATAGTTGTATTGATTTAATCATTCACTTCGAATCGGGAGAGGAGATTTGGTGAGGAACTATTGGTGAGGACCGTTTTATTCTGTGAGATAGGAATATACTCATAGGAACTACGTGGCCTTTAGGAGATTTCATGCTTTTTGCCTATCGACGAATTAATTCACCTAGGGATAGAGTGCGTTATTCGCCTTTAGATAAATCTATTGACCTCGGGAGAGGCGGTAGAATATATTAGCAATCTCCGCCTTCAATAAATTGGGAAAATTATTTATTACGGATAATCGAGAGTAAATTCGGATAAACTAAGGTGGATTCAGAACCCTAGACTTATTCATCATTTGATTTCTTTTATCCAAGATATTGTTTTCTACTGCTTAGTATTTTAGTAATTCCTTTAGTTATTAATCGCAAATCCCAAATTCGATTGTTCAGATAAAATTGGAATACGAAAAATTCGGTAGTTAGAGATTCAGTCCTCGTGGGAACGATACTCTACTTATCACTTTATTACTTGTAAACGATGACGTGCACTTGCGTGTAAAGAATATCGCAACAAGTTTTTGAAAACCATACTACGCGGCAAATTTTTGGAAACCACTAATCATGTCGTTCATCAATTTTTGGTATTCAGCTCCTGAATACCAAAATGATGTAGTCAAGTTTAAAATGATGTAGTCAAGTTTAAAATGATGTAGCCAATTTTGCTAATATTAATGAAAACACTAATCGGATTTGAAAACCATACTACGCGGCATCAGTTACCGTGTGCCGCGGCTCAGTGTGTTAGTGTGCCGCGGCTCTGGTTTAGTGTGCCGCGGCACAAAGTACAGGCTCCCTGGGTGTTTCTTGGCCATTTAGTGTGCCGCGGCTCAGTTTTCGTGTGCCGCGGCTCAGCGACCTGGTGTGCCGCGGCTAAGTAAGATCATGCCGCGACACAGGAAGATTAGTGTGCCGGCTCAGGTTTAGTGGACAAATCCGATTAGTGTTTTCAATTTTTATAAAAATTAAGACCTAAGTTCCTGTCCTCAATATTAGCAAGCTCATTCATTCACACTCCGCATGATGTAGTCAAGAAGCGTGCAAGCTCACCGGACGATGTCGGCACCGGCTCTGAGCGGTGGAGGAGTACTTGACCTTTTACTTTTATTGCATATCATTTTTGTCCATTGAGGTCAATGTACGTCCTAAGTTTGGGGGGGGATTTACTTTCAGTTGCTACTTTAATTGCTGTACTTTATTTCGTTTCGTTGCACTTTTCATTACTTTGCGTGAAATTTTTTTTTAGATAGCCTTGCTTGTCTTAGTTTTTCTTTATTCGTGAATTTTTCGTGCTTCTATTTGTGTGATACTGATGTTACGACACTGTTTTTTCTCTCTGCAGAAGCGGTCGAGTTCTAGTCGAGTTGTAGTCAGTTATTTCTGCTCTGCTTAGTATTCATTTAGGTCCGAAATTTTTCGTGATTATAGAGGTCTTGGCAGATAAGAGACGATACATACTTGTTTTAAAATCACCGTCAATATGTTTGGCTACATTTTCCGGATAGTGAGTCGTACTGTTTCTTTAGTCGTGTTGGCACTTAGATTGAGGTTAGAGTCGGTCAGTTTTTCCCTAAAGTCGAGATAATGTTGTTCTATGAAGGGAAGTCTAGTAACCGGGGGCATTCGCGTGACCCGTTGTTTACTCTCGCGTAAAACGACGACCCTGATTAGACTAGTGAGTTAGATATTTCACATGTGCCAATGATAGGGAGCCTAGTAACCGGGGGTATTCGCGTGACCCGCTGTTTACTCTCGCGTAAAACGGCAACCTTGATTCGGACATGCGGAAATTATATATTCGAGTTGTTTCTCCGCTGTAGACGGGAACTTAGTAACTAGAAGCATCCATGTGCCCCATGAGTGTCTTTTACGTCAAACGGTTTCCTAATACATGAGAATGGAAGTTCCACCCTAGGATTATCCCGATGAAACATCCCGAGATCCTAACCTAGTGGTCGACTCGAATCAAATTTTTGAACATTTATATAAGGGGATACTGTCCGAGGTTTATTTGTTATGAAACTCTTGAAAATTGTGCCATTAGGATGCGCAACGGACGAACTAGCTTGTTTATTTTAGCCTTTCATATTGACGGTCGATTTGACTCACGTTTTGTTAATCTTTGAGTGGATTTTCTTCATGAACGAGTGATTAGGATCGAATTTGATTACTTTGCGGAATCATTATTCTGAGTGCAGCTCGCTTTTATGACACTCGTATTATTTAGAGAGAATTACAGGATAGTATTGATTAGGTTGAACACTATGAGTTGCACGATGATTCACGACATTCTTTTATTGAATTTAATTCTTTTTGCTTGAGGACAAACAAAGGCTTAAGTTTGGGGGTATTTGTTAGGCGTATTTTTATACGCTTATTTATCATTATTTTGTAGTATTTTGGAGAGTGAAATCGTCTAAATGAGATTTTAATGCCTTAATTTTGTATGATTGACAGGAAATTGAAGTCCGGAAGCTAAAACGAGGCAAAACGGGCGAAAACGGCAAATCTGGACTCTGAGCCGCGGCACAAGGAAGCTGAGCCGCGGCATAGGAAGACACCAACCGAAGGCAGAGTAACCTGTACTCTGTGCCGCGGCACAGCCCAGGTGAGCCGCGACACAGAAGAATTAATTAACGCCCAGGCATTCAGCTGAAGACCGTGTGCCGCGGCACAGGTTTAGTGAGCCGCGGCACACTTGGCGGTTTTTGTATGCCCGCGCGGATTTTAAGCTGTTTCGAAGCCAGTTTTCGACCGACTAATACGGACGCGATTTGGAGGATATGTTGAGCTATAAATAGGGTTTAAGACCCTAATTAAATCATCTTGGAATCTTGGTGATCTTAAATCTTTGAGAGCTTAAGCTTGGAGACGGCAGAAGAAGAGGGAAGCAGAAGACTTCAAGGGCAGAAGGCGGAAGCTGAAGAACGGAGGAATCCGAGCTTCATCTGCGTTTGAATTTTATGCTTTCGTTTATTTATCCTGTATTTTCAATTATTATTATGTCAGGCTAAAGTCCTAATCTAGGGTTTTGATGAAACCTTTGTTTTGACGAATTGATTGAGATTATCAAATTTATTACCTTTTTATTGAGTTTTGCCAATTATGTTTAATGCTTGCAATTATCTGGCCAATAGTTGTATTGATTTAATCATTCACTTCGAATCGGGAGAGGAGATTTGGTGAGGAACTATTGGTGAGGACCGTTTTATTCTGTGAGATAGGAATATACTCATAGGAACTACGTGGCCTTTAGGAGATTTCATGCTTTTTGCCTATCGACGAATTAATTCACCTAGGGATAGAGTGCGTTATTCGCCTTTAGATAAATCTATTGACCTCGGGAGAGGCGGTAGAATATATTAGCAATCTCCGCCTTCAATAAATTGGGAAAATTATTTATTACGGATAATCGAGAGTAAATTCGGATAAACTAAGGTGGATTCAGAACCCTAGACTTATTCATCATTTGATTTCTTTTATCCAAGATATTGTTTTCTACTGCTTAGTCTTTTAGTAATTCCTTTAGTTATTAATCGCAAATCCCAAATTCGATTGTTCAGATAAAATTGGAATACGAAAAAATCGGTAGTTAGAGATTCAGTCCTCGTGGGAACGATACTCTACTTATCACTTTATTACTTGTAAACGATGACGTGCACTTGCGTGTAAAGAATATCGCAACAAGTTTTTGGCGCCGTTGCCGGGGAGTGAAATTTTCTAATATCGATTTAAGTATTTCCAGTCTTAATTTGAACGTTTTATTGTTATTTTTGTGTATTTAATTTCGTTTATTTGTTTTTCCTTTCAGGACCTTTCGTGTAGTGCATGAGAAGACTCGGTAACGAAGGCCTACTACCTTTGGACACCGAGCTCGAGCGCACTCTAAGAAGGAACCAAAAGTAGAAAAGAGAGTTGCAGACGACGGTCAACATGGCCGAGAATATCGAAGTCAAAGGAGGAGATAACCAAGTGCGGCAAGTTCAACCGGAACTAGCTCTTCGAGATTATGCCATGCCGCAGGTCAACGCTAATTTTTTGGGAATTCGGCGTCCCACTATCCAAGCTAATAATTTTGAGATCAAGCCCGCTATTATTCAGATGGTGCAGGCGAGCCAATTCTGTGGACTGCCGAATGACGACCCGAATACCCATATTGCTTCTTTCCTTGAGATATGCGACACGTTCAAGACTAATGGTGTCACCGACGGTGCCATCCGATTGAGGCTTTTCCCTTTCTCTTTGAGGGATAAAGCAAAGTTTTGGTTAAATTCCTTACCGCCGGGGTCGATTACAACATGGGAGAGGTTAGCGCAAGCCTTCCTTGCCAAATTCTTCCCACCTGCTAAGACGGCGAGGTTGAGAAACAAAATAACCACTTTTGGTCAGTACGATATGGAATCGCTCCACGAGGCGTGGGAGCGATATAAAGATTTGCTACGAAGATGCTCTCATCACGGCATTCCTGATTGGCTTCAGCTTCATACGTTCTGTAATGGTTTGAGTGCTTCTACACGCACTCTCGTGGATGCGGCCTCTGGTGGGACCTTCATGGGAAAATCTATGGCCGAGGCACACGTGCTTTTGGAAGATATGGCCGAAAACGCATACCAATGGCCATCGGAAAGATTGACACCGAAGAGAGTCATGGAAGTTTCAAGCAATAACCCGATTTCCACTTTGTCAGCTCAAGTCGCCGCTTTGACCCAGACTCCGAGCATTCTCGCACGCACCTTCCCCCGTCACCATTGAGACATGCAATTGGTGTAACGGATCACACCCGAGCGCGGAGTGTCAAGTTGGAAACCCGTTCGAGCAACATCAGATGGAGCAGGCTCAATTCGTAGGAAATGGGAATCGGCCGAATAACCCGTACTCCAACACTTATAATCCAGGGTGGCGCAATCATCCCAACTTTTCATGGAGAAACGGACAGAACTTACACCAGCCCCGTTCGCGGAATCAAAGCGGCCCCCTCCGCTCCCAAAGTATCTCTCGAGGAAGCACTTGCAAAATTAGCGGCAAATACGAGTCAATTTATGACCCGTCACGGAAGCTACATTACAAAATCATTACGCTTCCATTCGAACTTGGAGGTCAGTGGGCCAAATTGCTAATGTCTTTGACGGCTCGTCGGAGGAGCATTGCCGAGTACAACAGAGACAAATCCTAGAGAGAGTCTAAACGCAATCAGCTTAAGAAGTGGGAAAGAGGTGCTGGATCAGCCCGAGCGGTGTGAAAAGAAGAAGGAAATTGAGGAAGAGAAGGATTTAAAGCCAGAGGAGTCAAAGGATTTGAAGCCGGATAACTCGAAGACATGTGTGTCCCCCATTCCGTTTCCGCAGAGATTACAGCAAAGAAGGGCGGACAAACAATTTTCTAAGTTCCTTGATGTGTTTTCCACTAATTTATCGCTAGAATTCGCGTAGTATGGTTTTCCACTAATATCTTACTCCACTTAGGTCTTAAGATTAAATCATATTGTGCATCAAGTATTTCCACTAAAAATTACTCCTTCCGGACAAAATTAATTAGCTAACATGCATCGATTAAGGGACCTTTAATCTAGCATGAGATTTAACACATCTTGATCACAAGCCTAGGATGAAAGGTAAAAAGGTAATCAAAGGAACATCATGTGAACATCAATTAAAATTACTAACCCTAGACTCAATCAATGAATTTAGCCAGACATAATTGAAATTAAACAAGAAATAGATGGAGAATGCATATTATTAATATGAAAAGAGAGATTACAACCCGTCCAGATGAACTCTGAGTCTTCAATCTCCGAAAAACAACAAGAGTTGCTGCCTCCAAAAAGTTCTTGCATCAAAGGAATAAATCTTGCTAAAAAAAAATGTAAAAATCTGCTAGAGATGATAAAAGATGAAAAAGAATGATAAAGAGTGATGGATCATAATAAACTAGGGCTAGGGGGAGGTCTATATAGCCTATGGGAGGTAAAATCCCGATTAGAACTAATCTAGGAAACAAAATCTATCCAAAAGCGTCACAATCCGTCAAAACACGAGAGCCCGCGTAGCAGCCTATCGGCCTGGCCTATCGGTCGATAGCTTGCCCGATAGTTGGTTCGTCGGTCGACTTCACTTGATAGGGCCCGGACACCTTTCGGACGCACCTATCGGCCGATAGGCTGGCCCGATAGGTTCGTCTGTCTCTTGCAAAAATCCGTTTCTTCCGTCCGTTTGACTCGACTCTCGGTCCTTTGTCTCGTTTTGGGTCCTTTTGGCTCTAAAAACCTGCAAACACACTAAAACCAACCCAAACGCGTAATACGGCTCGACTAATCATAAATAAGCCAAATACGAGCACATTAATCACGAAACGAGATAAAAACCTAGTATAAAATCCTAGAAAAATGTGGTAAAATTACCACTTATCAATCGACATCTTGAGTTGGTTATGATCTCTATTGATTCGTATATTAAGCAAGTTGTTGATGATTGTGTTATTCAAGGTTGTTCGAGTGACCGGTAGTTCCTTAGGACGTTGTTCGAGAGAGGACGTATCATCACCGGTGTTAAGGTAAGTAAATTCTTACTCGGTTAAAAGGATATTCATTCCTTATGTTGTTGTTCATTCATACATGTAATTCACTCATAATATATCGTTCATGTCGAGACTTGTATTTATCAACTCATCATGTAACTCACGAGGAACGATGGTTCCAAAATCATTTCATTGAAGATATCACTCGTTGTATCATTATTTCATCTCGGTGAGTCATTCTTGATCCTTATCGGATTCTATTCATTACTCCTCACCTTGGTCATTTTGTTCTGATGATCTTCTGGAATTATATTCCATGGCCAGTTGGCAAATGTGTGGAATTTTAGTCGGGCACACTATGGTCATGTGTATACGCGAGACTCCAGACACATTGAACCGTGAGACTAAATAGGCCAATAGCGGGTGTATATGCGGGACTCCAGACACTCGGCTATTTTTTCTCTTACTCAGTTCATTCGGGCGTACATTGATGCTCATCATTCAACTTAATTCATTAATTCATTCATGTGATTGTTGTATATTGTTCAACTCTTGAGGATTATTGTTACGTATGGCGACCCGATGGGGATGTTGTTTTCAGGTCATGTCAAGGCTAAGGCACGGGAAAAGAACGTTGACGGCGAGGAGTCCCAGTGATACTAGTAGGGGGCCCCAGTCCTTTTCATTCATTCGTGCTTTCTTCATTTTATTTCCGCTGCAGACTTCCGTTTGGATATTCATTTCATTCAGTGTTGTATATTTTATCTTCATATAAAATATACATGTATTCTGTATTATCTTGGTTGTGTTGTAATGAAACTCCTCATCGGAGTGATTGATGATATAATGTGGTTCGGTACTATAATTATATTATTTAATTAATTAATTTTCATTCGCCTGGTGGGTCCCAGTCGGGGGTCCACGGCACTGTAATATCCGCCTAGTTTGGGGTGTTACAGAGTTGGTATTGGAGAGTGGTTTTGCATACTACCTTCCGAGTCATGTCACATTTGAAATCATCATTCATCAGACTAGTATCATTGGACTTTCGCATCACGTATGACCTGTGCAAGAGCCGAGCCCCTCAGACCAAAGAACAGTAAGATTTCTGACGTCATGGTATAATTTCTGGCAATAAGAATCACTCATTCAACATTCAATAGTCAATAATCCTCTTTCATCATTTTCATTTTTGATCAAGTCGATCATGTTAATTCATTAATCACCCAGTTCATTTCATTGTTCAGTTGTTGATCTTGAGAATCATATCATTAATCTTGTTAACTTGTTCAAGATAATCATTTCAAGAATTTCATTAGATAATCATGTCAGTTCAGTTGATCATTCATTATGGAAAGAGCTGGAAGAGGACGCGGGGGAAGAGGCCGCGGCGCGGGCCGAAACCCGAGAACTCGTGTGAATACACATGCGAACACGAGGAATAATGCGAATTCATCGAGCAGCGACGCCGCCACTCATTCTCCTAGAAATGATCATTCACTGTCAGGGAGTCGTACCCGGGACACAGCTCATTCAGAGGGTGTTCGGGTTGACCCACTCGCTTTTATGCAGGGCATGATGGCCGAGATGACTCAAATGGCACGCCTCATGGATACGATGCATAACTCAGCTACTTAGAATCAATAGGAGCCTCCGCCGCCACCTAAGGGACAGGAGAGGGGTGTGAGCAGTATTATTGGCGACATCTCTCGCCAAATACCACCTACCTTTGAGGGCTCGTCTGAGCCGGAGGATATTGTTCATTGGCTTGAGCATTTCGAGAAGTTATTTGCTATGGTGGATTTCTCCAAAGGGCATAAAGTTTCAGTTGTGGCTTACTATCTGGGTAAGAGCGCTCATTCTTGGTGGCTATCGTTGAAGCCCACTGACGGATCATGTACTTGGGATCAATTCAAGACTCTCATGATGGAGAGGTATTATCCGGCCCCACTCAGAGAGTCCAAGTTATTGGAATTACTCACTCCCGACCTCTCAGCGGACGATGATGTTCTCGCCATCGCCGAGAAATTTCAGGAGCTTCTTCCTTTCGCCTCGCCTATTATTCACTCCGAGGGGGACAAGATCAAGTATTTCAGCAAGAGGTTGAAACCTCGTATGCGGATGCAGTTGCTTAATCACAATTGCACCACTCTGGCCGAATTCATCGAGAAAGCTCTTACTCATGACCTTACTGCTAAGGAGATTGCTAAGAATCAAACTCCATCATCTGGCAAGAAGTCAAAGAATCGAAATCAGCCTGAAGGCAGTCAGGCAACTTTCAAGAAGCCTCGAGCGGGCTCTACTTTCACTGAGCGACCTCCTATGGCGCCCAGACCCGTGGAATCTCAGTCACGATCGACCAATTCATCCATTACCTGTTTCAACTGTGGAGAACAGGGTCATTACAGCACGAAATGTTCGAGGCAAACCGTCACGTGCAATAACTATGGAATGGCGGGGCATAAGGCCCGTTTTTGCCGAAGGGACTCCAAACCTACTCCGGCGTCATCTCAGGCCCTGAAACAGTCAGCGGTTCCGAATCAGGATATTCAGTCCGTGTCGTTTAAGACAATGGGAGCTAACAAAGGCAGAGCCCATAGCTATCAGACGGGAGCATCCGGTTTCGGGGCTAGCAAGCCCCGAATTTATGAGATGAAGAGAGCTGATGATCCGGAAGCCCGAATGATCTCAGGTACACTCGAAATTCTATCTCAACCTGTGCGTACCCTTTTTGATACTGGTGCATTGCATTCATTCATTTCCTAGTCATGTTTGAGTAGACTACGTCTGGGTAGTGCTACTAGTTGTGAGCCTTATGTCATTGGTCTACCTGATGGTAGAAGAATTATCGAGAATCGTGAGATTAAGAATTATCCGATTCAGTTTCATGGCCGTGATTGGTTAGCAAACCTAATTGTGGTGGTTTTACCGAGAGACGACGTCATCTTGGGTATTGATTGGATGGATCATCACGATGCCATCATTAGTGTCCATAAGCGTATGGTCACTATCATTTCAGACATTGGAGTCGAATGTGTTTTTCAGGGAGGTAATACCAGTTGTTCTGGTAGAGTCATCAACTTGATGAAAGCAGTGAAATTACTCAATCAGTGGTGTGTCGGTTATTGGTGCTATATGACCAAGACCAAGAAGCCATCAGTAATGTTGACGGACATTCCTGTAGTGAGATAATATGTCGATGTGTTCCCAGACGAGTTACCTGGTTTGCCTCCACATAGAGGTGGAATTCACGATTGAGTTGGAGCCTGGTACGTCCCCTATGTCGAAGGAACCGTATCGGATGGCCCTGACCGAAATGCAAGAGTTGAAGAATCAATTAGAGGATTTGACCGAGAAGGGTTATATTCGGCCGAGTGTGTCCCCGTGGGGAGCACCAGTGTTATTTATCAAGAAGAAGGATGGTTCTTTTCGCTTGTGCATTGATTACCGGGAATTGGACTGGGTGACGATCAAGAATAAGTATCCTCTACCCCGTATCGATAATCTTTTGGATCAACTTCAGGGAGCTTCAGTATTTTCCAATATCGACTTAAGATCTGGATATCATCAGTTGCGAATTCAAGAGTCGGATATCGCAAGGACATCGTTTCGAACACCCTATGGTCATTATGAGTTCATGGTAATGCCATTTGGTTTAACTAATGCACCTGCGGTATTCATGGAGTTAATGAATCGGGTTTTCATCAACTATTTGGATCAGTTCGTGGTTGTCTTTATTGGTGACATTTTAATTTATTCTCGTGACCGGGAGGAGCACCAGTTTCACCTTCATCAGGTGCTCGACGTGCTGAGACGAGAGCAACTTTATGGAAAATTTTCCAAATGTGAATTCTGGATGTCCGAAGTGACGTTCCTTGGACATGTAATTTCATCAGACGGAGTTCGTGTCGACCCTCAGAAGACGGAGGCTATCCGAGATTTGCAACCTCCGAAGAATGTTAAGGAAATCTGAAGCTTTCTCGGATTAGCTTGATATTACCGATGATTTGTGGAGGGATTTTCTAAAATTGCTCAACCCATGACGAAACTTTTATGAAAGGATAAGAAATACACGTGGTCCGACGCGTGTCAGCAGAGTTTTGAGGAACTCAAGAGCCGATTAATTTCAACACCTGTCTTTTCTTTACCGCAAGGGACGGAGGGATTCATAATTTATAGTGACGCATCCGGACAGGGTCTCGGATGTGTAATAATGTAGAACGAGAAAGTTATTGCTTATGCTTCACGGCAATTGAGACCTTTCGAGGTTAATTAACCGACCCACGACCTGGAGCTAGCAGCTGTGGTGTTCGCACTGAAGATTTGGCGTCATTATCTTTATGGCGTTACCTGTCAGATATTCACCGATCATAAGAGTTTGAAGTATATATTTACTCAGAAGGAGTTAAATATGTGGCAGAGGCGGTGGTTGGAACTAATCAAAGATTATGATATTAAGATACTATACCACCCAGGCAAGGCGAACATTGTCGCCGACGCCTTGAGTCGTAAGTCCATTCAGGAGCAGATGCTTGCTCGATTAACTGTTCAGAGGGAACTTTAGTAGGAATTTCTGAGACCCGAGATCGAGGTCCGGTTACAGCGAGTACAAGGGCGACTTTGTACATTAGAGATTTCCTCGCCACTTGAGGACGCGATCAGGGAGAATCAGGGTTCTGACCTATTTTTGTTACGCATTCGAGATGATGTGACTCAAGGGAAAGCCCCTGGATTTGTGGTCCATGAGGATGGACTTTTACGATTTAAGAATCAGTTGTACGTACCGGCGAATGACGAGTTGAAAAACTCAATTTTGAGAGAAGATCATGCTACCCCTTATTCCGTTCATCCGGGGTCTAGCAAGATGTATAAAGACTTGAAACAAAATTACTGGTGGAGCAATATGAAGCGAGAAGTCGCGGAATTTGTTTCGAGATGCTTAACTTGTCAGCAAGTCAAGATAGAACATCAGCGACTGGCGGGTATGCTGAAACCTCTCCCTATTCCAGAGTGGAAGTGGGAAGATATTTCAATGGACTTCATCACGAGTTTGCCGACGAGTCGTCGTGGCATGAATACAATTTGGGTAATTGTGGATCGTTTAACTAAGTCAACCTATTTCCTTGAGATTAAGGATCTGTGGGGTCCCGAGAGACTTGCTCAGTTGTTTATAAAAGAGATAGTGAGATTGCATGGTACTCCTAACAGTATCGTTTCTTATTGTGACGGGCGATTCGTGTCACATTTTTGGAAATCAGTTCATACTGCTATGGGAACTCAGCTTAATCTCAGCACATCTTTTTATCCTCAGTCCGACGGACAATCAGAGAGGACTATTCAGACATTGGAGGACATGTTGAGAGCATTTGTCCTCGATTGGAAAGATGATTGGGAAGCCCAACTACCGTTGATTAAGTTCACGTATAATAATAGTTGGCATGCTTCGATCAAGATGGCACCTTACGAGGCCTTGTATGATCGTCGTTGTCGATCTCCTTTGTGTTGGGATGACTTATCAGAATCAATCGGCACCGAGCCCGATATGCTTATAGCCGCCCGTGAGAAGGTAGCTTTGATCAAGAGTTGTTTGTTGACCGTTCAGGGTCGACAAAAATCATACGTAGATAACCGTCATCGGCCATTAGAGTTTGAGGTTGGTAACCATGTTTTGGTCAAGGTATCCCCGAGTAGAGGTATCTTCCGTTTTGGGAAGAGGGAAAAGTTGAGTCTGAGATTCGTTGGACCGTTTGAGCTTTTAGATCGAGTATGCGAGCTAGCTTATCGATTGGCCTTACCTCCGGCGTTGAGCCGAATTCATAATGTGTTTCATGTCTCTCAGTTGCGGAAGTATGTTGCTGATCCGAGTCACATACTTCAGTTCGACGAGATCGAGATCGCAGATGATCATTCGTATGAGGAGCGTCCCATACGAGTCTTAGAGCGGCGAATCAAACAGTTGAGGAACAAGACGATTCCTTTGGTTAAAGTTCAGTGGTCTAAACACGGAGTCGAAGAGGCTACGTGGGAAACCGAGGATAGTATGTGGGAGAGTCATCCCGAGTTGTTTGACCCTTAGTTTTGGGGACGAAACTCTTTTAAGGGGGGGTGTATGTAATACCCGGTTGTAATTCAGTCATTATCATTCAGTAATTATCGTTCTATAATTGTCACTCAGTAATTTTCACTCATTAATGATCATTCATCATTCATATTCATTCATGGTATTCACCGTTCAGAGTAATTGTATCGAGTATCAATCGTCATTCATCATCAATCTAGTTGGAGAATCGTGCCGTGTTTATCATTATTATTATCTTCATAGTGGGATGTGTGTGAGGAGTAGCGCACGCTACATACTCTTTTTAGCGCATGCGAATTGAGTTCGGGTAGCGCACGCTACCTCTCAACATTAGCGCACGCTAATGTAGTTCAAGCAGGCAGTCCAGAAGGCACTGGACTGCAGTTGGGTTATAAGTAGTACACGCTACGAATGGTAAGTAGCGCGCACTAGTAGGTCGGAGTAGCGCATGCTATGCAGTTGGTGTAGCATGCGCTAAGGTCGTATCAGGCAGAGTCCAATGACTACTGGACTGAATTGGAATAATTCATAGCGCACGCTATGTGTGAATATTAGCGTACGCTAATTGGTGTCAGTAGTGCATGCTGAATCTTGGATGTAGCGCACGCTATCGCAAGCAAGTCAGAGGACAGAAGGTCTGGGCTTCAGTTACTGGGCATCAAATATTTAGTTAGCGCACGCTAACATTTTGATTTAGCGCAGGCTAAGTATATGACAGTAGCGCACGCTACAAAAGGTACGTAGCGCACGCTACCGATAAGGACAGAGGGTACTGGACTACCCAATATACCCGTTAGCACACGCTAAGAACAGGATCTAGCGCGCGCTAAACTGGGTTTGTTATAAATTGGACAGTGTAGTCCAGATTCGTCATTTGTCTTTTATTTTCATTCCTTCATCGGTTTTGGGCGATTTGGAGCTTCTTGAGGAGTGTTCTTTGAGGTGAAATCAGCTATCAACATTTCCAAGCATATAATCCGGAGTAATCATCATTTCATGATCTTCAAACATCATAATCAAGGTAATCACCTTTTGAATCTAGAAATTCGGAGTTCAAGTGTTTTATTTCCGATCTATTCATGTGAGCTCGATATTATATTGTAATGCTTTAGATATGGATTATCTACCTTGAATACACGTATTCCTACGGGTCACTCGGTGTATATTTCGGATTTAATGGCTATTTGGAGAATTATTTCAAGAACCCTTGGGATTGACTTTAGTTAATTTGGGGATTTTCCGATTGATGTTGTTGTAATTTTGAATTGTGGTTTCCTTTTGGATTATTGATGACATTAATGGATTTTTATTGGGTTGAATCATTCCTTGAAGGTTTGGTGTCGATATTGTGGGGTTGGTTGTAACCTTAGGGATAACATGTTCACTACATAGTCGTTAGAATGCCCCAATGAGTTTGGATATTGTTGTATCGACATCTTGAGTTGGTTATGATCTCTACTGATTCGTATATTAAGCGAGTTGTTGATGATTGTGTTATTCAAGGTTGTTCGAGCGACCAGTAGTTCCTTAGGACGTTGTTCGAGAGAGGACGTATCATCACTGGTGTTAAGGTAAGTAAATTCTTACTCGGTTAAAAGGATATTCATTCCTTATGTTGTTGTTCATTCATATATGTAATTGACTCATAATATATCGTTCATGTCAAGACTTGTATTTATCAATTCATCATGTAACTCACGAGGAACGATGGTTCCAAAATCATTTCATTGAAGCTATCACTCGTTGTATCATTATTTCATCTCGGTGAGTCGTTCTTGATCCTTATCGGATTCTATTCATTACTTCTCACCTTGGTCATTTTGTTCTGGTGATCTTCCGGAATTATATTGCATGGCCAGTTGGCGCATGTGTGGAATTTTAGTCGGGCACACTATGGTCATGTGTATATGCGGGACTCCGGACACATTGGACTGTGCGCATGGTAATGTGTATACGAGGGACTCTGGACACATTGAACCGTGAGACTAAATAGGCCAATAGCTGGTGTATAATGCGGGACTCTGTACACTCAGCTATTTGTGCTCTTACTCAGTTCATTCGGGCGTACATTGATGCTCATCATTCAACTTAATTCATTAATTCATTCATGTGATTGTTGTATATTGTTCAACTCTTGAGGATTGTTGTTCTGTGTAACTGACCCCGATGGGGATGTTGTTTTCAGGTCATGTCAAGGCTAAGGCACGGGAAAAGAACGTTGACGGCGAGGAGTCCCAGTGATACTAGTAGGGGGCCCCAGTCATTTTCATTCATTCGTGCTTTCTTCATTTTATTTCCGCTGCAGACTTCCGTTTGGATATTCATTTCATTCAGTATTGTATATTTTATCTTCATATAAAATATACATGTATTCTGTATTATCTTGGTTGTGTTGTAATGAAACTCCTCATCGGAGTGATTGATGATATAATGTGGTTCGGTACTATAATTATATTATTTAATTAATTAATTTTCATTCGCCTGGTGGGTCCCAGTCGGGGGTCCACGGCACTGTAATATCCGCCTAGTTTGGGGTGTTACTTCTAAGGCGTCGTATTGTATGGCACCTACTGAGATGTACGAACTGAAAAAGAAACTAGAGGTGTTACTGGACAAAGGCTATATCCAGCGAAGCGTTTCGCCCTGGGGAGCACAGTTCTTTTTGTCCGGACGAAGGATGGATCGCTTCGACTGTGTATTGACTATCGAGAGCTGAACAAGATGACGATTAAGAACAAGTATCCATTGCCACGGATTGATGATTTGTTTGACCAGTTACAAGGAGCAACAGTGTTTTCTAAAATCGATCTGAGATCAAGATATCATCAGCTGAGGATTAAGGAATCTGATGTTCCGAAATCAGCATTCAGAACTCGCTACGGACACTATGAGTTTGTAGTGATGCCGTTTGGTCTCACTAACGCACCTGATGTATTCATGCAATTGAAGAACCGAGTGTTCATCGAGTATTTAGATAAATTTGTGGTTGTGTTCATTGATGACATTTGGTGTATTCTAAGAGCCCGGAAGAGCATGCGCAGCATTTACGCATCGTGTTAGACCTATTGCGAAATGAACAATTGTACGCCAAACTTTCTAAGTGTGAATTCTGGCTAAAGGAAGTAATGTTCCTCAACCATGTGGTATCAGCTGAAGGAGTCCGAGTAGATCCTCAGAAGATCGAAGCAGTTATGGATTTGGAAGCCTCCAAAGAACGTGAAAGAAGTCCGGAGTTTCTTAGGACTTGCTGGATATTATCGTCGGTTCGTGGAATGGTTTTCCAAAATTACCCGCCCACTTACTCGACTACTGTAGAAAACTCAAAAGTTTAAGTGGAATGAGTTGTGCCAGAATAGCTTTGATGAATTGAAGAAGAGATTGATGACGACACCAATTTTAGCACTCCCACAGGGAACTGGAGGATTTATAGTTTACAGTGATGCTTCGAACCAAGGACTCGGATGCGTATTGATGCAGAATGATAAGGTGATCGCTTATGCGTCATGACAGCTGAAATCTTATGAAGTGAATTACCCAACGCGTGATTTGGAGCTAGCAGCAGTAGTTTTTGCTTTGAAAATCTGGAGACATTACCTGTACGGGACTCAGTGTCAGATCTTTACGGATCACAAGAGTCTCAAATGCATCTTCAGTCAGAAAGAGTTGAACATGCGGCAAAGAAGTTGGCTGGAACTTATTAAGGACTATGACTTGGAGATTCTTTATCATCCAGGCAAAGCAAATGTAGTGGCCGATGCACTTAGACGCAAGCCTGTTTCTATTCAGATGCTGGAGACTCTGACCTCCCAGCTCAGCATTCAAAGGGAATTGATTCAAGAGGGAATTGAAGTATGGTTGCAAAGAGTCCAGGGACAACTGTGCGTGATGGAAATAACTTCATCGTTAACCAAAGAAATCAAATCTAAGCAATTGGATGATTTTCTGATGATTCAGTTACACGATGAAGTAAACAAAGGAAAAGCCCTAGGATTTATAATTCATGATGATGGAGTTTTGAGATTTCAGAACCGACTTTGCGTTCCCGATGTCGATCTTCTGAAACAGACGATTATGAAGGAAGCTCACAGCACGCCCTATTCTATACACCCGGGCACCAGTAAGATGTATAAGGACTTGAAGCAGAACTTTTGGTGGGGCAACATGAAGAAAGATGTAGCGGATTATGTTTCAAAATGTTTGACTTGTCAGCAGGTTAAAATCGAGCATCAATGACCTGCCGGAATGCTGAAGCCACTCCCGATTCCTGAATGGAAGTGGAAGCACATATCGATGGACTTTATCACTAATATGCCGAGAACCAAGACAGGAATGAATATGATTTGGGTGATAGTTGATCGTCTAACCAAATCGGCTCATTTTCTAGGCATTAAGGATACGTGGGGACCCGAGAAGTTGGCACGAGTGTTTATTACAGAGATAGTCCGATTTCATGGCACGCTGAAGACTATTATTTCTGACCGAGACGGTCGCTTTGTATCGCATTTTTGGAAAGCAGTTCATAAAGCCTTGGGGACCGAATTGAATTTCAGCACAGCTTATCACCCGCAGACAGATGGACAATCCGAGAGGACTATTCAAACAGTGGAAGATATGCTAAGGGCTTGTGCCTTACATTGGTCAACTGACTGGGAAGTTCATCTTCCGTTAATTGAATTTACCTACAACAATAGTTGGCATGCTTCTATTAAGATGGCACCGTTTGAGGCATTATATGGGAGGAGATGCAGATCGCCCCTATGTTGGGACGATTCATCAGACTTGATTGGGTCGGAACCGGAATTGATCGTGCAGACACGAGAGAGGATAGCCTTGATTCGCGAAAGGCTGTTGACCGCCCAGAGTTGGCAGAAATCTTACGCAGACGTACACCGTCGCCCATTGGAGTTAAGTACTAGAGATCACGTGCTTTTAAAAGTTTCTCCTACTTGGGGAATCTTTCGTTTCGGAAGAAAGGGGAAGTTGAGTCCGAGATATATCGGACCGTTCGAGATTCTTGGAAGAGTTGTAGAGTTGGCATACATATTGCAATTACCCCCGTCATTGAGCCATAACGTGTTGCACATATCCCAGTTATGGAGATATATACCAGATCCTAGTCATGTCATTGATTTCGGTGAGATCGAAGTAGCACAGGATAGCACGTTTGAAAAGAGACCGATCAGGATACTCGAGAGTCGAGTTAAGCAGTTGAGGAACAAACCAATCGCTTTGGTCAAGGTTCAGTGGTTACGTCACGGAGCGGAAGAAGCCACTTCTAGAGTTATTTTTGTCTTGAGTTTCGGGACGAAACTCCTTTTTAGTAGGAGAGTATGTAATAACCGGATTTATTTTTGAGTATTTCATCTGTATTTGAACCCTGTATTATTCGAAATTGAGATATCGATAATTGAAGTATGATATTTCTCATATTTGTATCCTTGTACATGAGTATGGCAACATGTAAATTTTCTCATGCAAATACGTGATAACGTACGTTAACAAGGATAGCTTAACGTACGTTATCTATCGGAGTTAGCATATGCTACCAATGTGGCGTAGCGTGCGCTAACCAGCCAATAATTGAGCTAGGTGGTTGTCACATGCGCCAGCCGGACATGGGTCCGGATAAGATTCCCGCAGATGAACTTGGAAAGTTTTGGAGTCAACGCTCATTAGCGTGCGCTAAGGACATTGTGGTAGCGTGCGCTAAATAGCTAACGTACAGAAACATTATAAAAGGGACAGCACCCCATTTTATTTTTTTTACTCTTCACTTGTCCTTCGTTTCTTGGAAGTCCAGAGAGCCTCCCCTCCTTCTTAAACACATTTAAACCATCTCAACTTGATCATTGAAGATTGGAGATTACTCATACTTGATCCTTAAAGTAGAGACTCATCTTGGATTGTCACACAAGCAACCGGACTTGAAGTCTACCTATTGTCTCAGTGTTTTCTTCATCTTAAGGTATGTTAATATTATCTCCGATGTTGAATTCGTGTTCTTAAGGATATGATGAGTATGCTATCAAGATATTGAGTTTCATTGATGAATTATTCAAACAACATCATGTTTAAAAGTTGGAATGATTATGCTTAAGATATCATTGTTGAAACATCATAGTTGGAATCATATTACGTCAATGATGAGAGTAATATTATGAGATTGATTATCCGTATTAAATGACATTGCCATATTAATCGTAGACTTGGAGTTGATATCACTTTTGTTAAACGGGCTTAAGAAAGAATCATCGAAGGTTGTATCCTTTCTTATAAGTTGGATTTATTAGTTCTTTAGATGTAGTCTGAATGAAATGATGATAATGGAATCTAGTGCATCAGTCTGAGATCACCGAACTTCACATGAGAATGATAATCGAGATTGAATATAAGTGTCGTGATGATATTCATTTCCTTAAATTCAAAGATGTGTGAATCCGTAAGATCATTCATAATCGTATGAACATGATATGTATGGAGATAATGTTAGGAATATGCCCTCGAATGCCACTCAGAGGATGTTGAGTGAGGGCATTGTACTTGTAATTATGTAAATCATTTATATAAGGCAATGAATGTTTCTTTATTTACTGGTAGTTACTGGCGTTCCTAACTCGTAAATATACGTATAGAAACTAGTCCATGTATTTGAGAGCAAAACGTTCCACTCCTTATTGGATAAGGAGGTCGGCACTGGAAAGGTTTATAGCTCAAATACTTAATAGTTCGCAGGTCTATGAAACTTGACTGGGCATTAAGATTATGTGAAGACTTGTATGACGTGTTCTTTGACATGGAGAGTGCCTGTCGAACGCTAATGGTTAGTGGGAGCACACGTTATAGGTATGCTAATTGGATTAGTATACTCGAACCGACTCACCCTCGATTCGTCACACGGATTTCACTCCGGGACAGTCAATGACGGAATTGAAAGGTTGTGATAGGTATTCGTGAACCTTCGACTTGAGGATTTAGTAGGGATATGCTTGTGACGTCAAGATTTTCATTAGAGTAGTTCGACCCTATAAACCGGAAGGTGGGGGTCAACCTCGACGTGCATCTTGACGGGAAAGTAGCAGGTCCTACTGAATACCAAGATAGAATTCTATCTCCCGTTAGTGAGCGGGTTAAAAGTCCTATGCGGTTATTGGCAGATGAGATCATAAGTCTTTGGCCAAAACATTGGAGCTAGTTGTATTGGATACACGAGAGCTCGATGATCTCGATTTTCCCATGCATAGCGTCAAGTAACAGATAGGGTTTGACTGACCGTGACCCTATAAATTGATCGGGACATTTGAAAGAAGGGTTTATACGTATACTGGTATTCACGACAGAATGGTTCTTGAATGATCCCAATCAATTGTTCTCAGTTGGGGTACAGTGTAGGCCGCCAGGCTGGCTAGGTGGTGCCTACTCTTTGGTTCCTCCCATTGCTGACTGAGACGGGCCTACCTAGTCGCGTAATAGGATTTGTTGGGAAAACAAATACCCTGTATCGAAATAGCCGGGATAATTAATCCATGTATCGAATTGTGTTGATAAGAGGTTTTGACATATATGCCAATCCTCAATACAGTAAGGAAACTGTATCGAAGAGTTGAAGTGTCAACCTGTATCGAAGACCTGTCTCGAATCCAGCATATAGTGGAACCTTTCAGTACATCAAAGAAGTCTTATAAAGACCAAGTATGGAAACTGTCTCGTATCACCAATACAGTGATCTTCTATACAGCTCTCAACAGGACAAAGAAGGAATCTTCAGAAGTCAAGTCCCGTTGATGAAGAAGTATTTAAATACTCAAGAATAAAGTATTTAAATACTGTCAGTCAACAGATCTTCAAAATCCCGCAAATTTCGGATCGTGCTTTTCATCCTGTTGGAACGGAATCTTGCTCAACGGATTTATCTCAACGGATATATTTTCCAGAAGGCTATATATATCTCATCAAGGCGTTGAAGATCAGTTACCGAGGTAACAAAGCTATCAATATATCCATCAGAGCAAAACATATCTCCAAAGCTTACTGCAACTCAGATCTAAGAGATATACAGTGCTCAACATCTTGAACAACACTTCATCAGCTAGAAGCTCATAAAGTCAAAGTTGTTGTTCATACCCTATTCTATACCTTGAACAAACCCAGATCAGCCCTGTGTGGACTGAGTAATCGTTGCTACTCCAGAACTGTGTGTGAAGGAATTGCATCGAAGAAGATGAAGCTTCAGAACTGTGTGTGAACAAGCAAGTCAAAGCATTAGCTCAAACCAATCTATGTGAACGGTTGAAGCTAAGATCTTTATATCAATCTGTGTGAACGATATATTGATTGTATGTTGTTATAATTACGTAGTTGTGTGCGTAGTAATTATAATAAAATTTTTACTCTTGTGTGGAGGACCAGTGGACGTAGAGGGGTTTACCTCAAACCACTTTAAATATTGTGTTATTTACCTTATGCCTTACCTGTTTTAATTACTGTGATTATTTAAGTATACATTGAACATCGAGTTGCTGTATCCACAACAACTTACTGTATCTAAGACCTCCGCTACGCACTCAGATTTAAAATCAGTACAGCTTGTTGTTTAAACTACTTCCCAAGATGTATCCAGTATACTTAGTGGCCAACAAGTGGTATCGGAGCTGTTGATTCTAAAAAGAATCAGTCGTATTTAAAACCGAATCAGATCCAAAATCACTTACTCTTTAAAATAGTCTCATTCATTTCTTTACTTTCACATGGATACATCAATGATCAACAAAGTGCCTATGTTCTCTATTAACGAATTTGATGATTGGAGAATTAGGATGGAGGCTCATCTTGCAGCAATGCACGAAGAGATGATTTTTGTTATACAGGATGGCCCTATAAAGATCATGAAGGTAAACACGGCCGCAAGGATTGAAGGCCAAGCCCATACTGAGATGCTCGAGAAGGAACACGAGCAATGGACCACAGATGAAAGAAAGCGAGCCAACCTCGACAATGTGGCTAAAAACGCATTATTTGTCACTCTTGACAAAGGCACGTTCTCGAAGGTAAAAGAGCTGTAAATCAGCTAAGGAAATCTGGGATAAACTCAAGATGAATTGTGAGGGAACTGAGCTCTCAAAAGAAAACAAAATTTCAAAACTGACTCAGCAATTTGAATCTTTTGAAATGAAACAAACTGAGACACTTGAGGAACTTGACCTCAAATTCACTGGTATTGTTGGTGAACTTGAAGCTTTGGGCACAATTTATACCCAAAAGGAGAAGAACTCAAAAATTTTCAGATCTCTCCCTGCCCGATGGGACATTAAGACCACAACTATGCGTGTATCTTGCAATCTTAATGAAATATCTACTTTTGATCTCTTCTCTGACCTCAAAGCTTTTGAGTATGATATTGACAGAAGAGAGAAAGCTGAAGAATCTCCTTCAAAGGTCACAGCACTAGCCGCTGTATCGAATCGTCGACACAGCATGCCCAAATTCGTCAAGCCTAGTCACAAGAATGCCGACAGTGACGACATCCCGTCTCAAGATGAAATGGCGCTTCTCATGCACAAATTCAAAAAGTTCATCAAGGCCTAGAAAGACTCCTACAGCCCAAATCATCCATAAGGTAAGTACCGAAACATCATCCAAGGATGCTAACTCGTGCTATAATCGTAGGAAACTGTGGCATTATGCAAATAAATGTCCTCATCCCAAAGTCCAAAGGTTGCCGGAGGCCGAGCAACAAGAGAGAGATGAAAGAAGACGTGCTTGGAAAAACAAGCTCAAGGCCCTGATTGGAGAATCAGAAGCCTCCCCCACACCATCCAAATCAGAAGAATGTCTTTAGGTGGTCACTGAAAGTGATTCATCTGACGATGAGTTCGATGATAAAGCATATATGTGCTTTATGGCCAAAGACATTCCGGAAGGTGAAGATAGCGATGATGAGGTAAGCTCAACCTCAGCTATTCCATCAAATGCATCTCATACGTTTGAAAACATGATGAATGAGCTTAAAAACATTCAAAAGGCCCATGAGACATTGAAAAATGAGAATATACAGCTCCAACTGTCTAACCTAGAGCTGAATGATGAAAATGATTTGCTGAAGATAAATTATGAAAATATGTCTCTTGACTGTGAAACCAGCAAAGTCGATTTTGAAAAACTCATGGAGAGCAATCATCACCTTGCTCATGAACTAAGTGAGGTTAAAACTCACAACGAGAGCAAGACAAATGATTTGGTTCTACTTCAAGCCAAAGTCACAACTCTCGAAAAATGAGAAATTGAACTTGAGACCACTCTGAAATCGTTCGAGAAATCGTCCAAAAGAATGGAAGAAATTCTAAGAACTGGGCAACATGCTCATGATAAAAGTGGCTTAGGATATAGCTCATGTTCAAACAAAGGGAAAACTAGTATATTGTTCGTCAAGAGTGTGGAACACATTCCTGTTTCGAAAGAAACTTCGAGTCCAGTGAAGGAACCTGTTGCACTACGAACAGCAAAGGCTGCTATTCCGCCCCCGCAATCCTATTCCAGACAGCAGAATCACCAGCCATTCAGACCTGAAAGGCGCACTCAACAGCATGCTCCCCGAGCATATCAACAGCCAACAATGTGGCCAGAAGGAAGATCGTATCCAAATACCAAAGGCCCGCACGGCAGCATTTACGCACAAAGACGCGGAGGTATTGAATACAGGAGCCCCATTATTCCTCGAGACGCAGTGTCCGCCGTATCAACAACAAAGATTGGGAATCCAACTGAGACCCGTAAGGCAAGTCATAGGCCAAAGAAAATGGCTCCACCTCCAAGACGGCACTCGTACTGGATTAATAATAATAACCCTGAATTTTACATGCATAATAATTATCATGGTTATAGCGACACTGCACCGAGTGTAACCTACAGTAAACCAATTGCTGCCAGGAAAACTTGGGTACCTAGAGGAACTAACATTTATGGACCCAAAAATCAAAGGGGACCTAAATCTACTTAATCTCTTTGCTACAGGACATCCTAGATGAGGATACCTGGTACTTTGATAGTGGATTCCCTCGGCACATGACCGGAGATAGAAGCAAGCTATCAGGTTTTGTATAAGGCCGCGGTCCAAAAGTTCGTTTCGGTGATAAATCTAAAGGAAGAACAAGAGGGAAAGGAAACCTACTTGTCGGAAAATTCAAAGTCACCGATGTTGCATATGTTGAAGGCTTACAGTACAATATACTTAGTATTAGCCAGTTCTGTGATAAACAGTTCTCGGTGAAATTCTATATAGATCGTTGTAGAGTCAAGAACATCCAAACCAAAGAAGTTGTGCTTACAGGAAGCAGATCAGGTAACATGTATATTGCTGACTGGAAACCTATGAGCTTCTCAATTCCATGCTTTGTTGCCAAAGGCACTGCAGATCTTAGCTGGTTATGGATGAAGATCGAAAGATCGTTGTTGCTTTACAAGCACACTTCTTGGAAGATAAGTTCATTCAGGAAGGCGGAGCAGGTAGAAGTATTTCTTTAGAAGAATACAATGAAACTCCTCGGGAGACACCTGTGCAAGAAACTGGAACCTAACCTTCTGAAACACAAGTACAACCACCTCGTAGGTCTAGTAGGGTGTCTCATTTACCTAAGAGGTATGGGCTTGTGCACTTGGAGGAACTAGGTCTCCATAAGGTTCCAAGTGATAGACAAGAGACTGACCCAACGACCTATGACCAAGCGATGGTGGATGTAGACTCCGCTAAATGGCGTGAAGCTATGAAAGCTGAGATAGACTCGATGCATGTCAATCAGGTCTGGACTCTAGTAGACTGCCCCACGGGCATAGTGCCTATTGGGAACAAGTGGATCTACAAGAGAAAGACTGATGGTGATGGAAAGGTTGACGCCTATAAGGCCAGGCTTGTGGCAAAGGGTTATACCCAGAAAGAAGGGATCGATTACCACGATACATTCTCGCCCGTAGCCATGATCAAGTCTATTCGCATGATGCTTGCTATAGCTGCCTACCACGATTATGAGATATGGCTAATGGACGTAAAGACGGCTTTCCTTAATGGATTCCTCGAGGAGGAAATCTATATGGAGCAGCCTAAAGGCTTTGTGTCCGAAGTCGATATTCAGAAAGTGTGCAAGCTTCACCGTTCCATTTATGGACTGAAGCAAGCGTCGCGTAGTTGGAACCTTCATTTTGACGAGACGGTCAAAAAGTTTGACTTCGTGCAAAATAAAGAGGAACATTGTGTATACAAGATGGTTAGTGGGATCAAGATCGCATTCTTAGTACTATATATAGATGACATTCTACTAATAGGAAATGATGTGGGAATGCTCAGTTCTGTGAAAGCTTGGATTCCGAGTAATTTCTCCATGAAAGACTTGGGAGAAGACACCTATATTCTTGGTATTAGGCTCTATCGGGATAGAGCGACGAGAATGATAGGTCTTTCCCAAGACCTCTATATAGATAAGATCTTAAAGCGATTTAAGATGGATGATTCTAAAAGAGGTTTCCTAATGATGTGACATGGAATAAAACTCTGCTTGAAGATGTATCCCCATAGTGAGGAACAATGAAAGGAAATGAGTAATATACCATATGCTTCGGCCGTGGGTAGCCTTATGTATGTTATGTTGTGTACGAGACTTGACATTGCGCATGCTGTAAGCGTGGTGAGTAGGTTTCAGGCAAACCCAGGTAGGGAACATTGGACTGTCGTAAAGAACGTTCTCAAGGACTTGAGAAAGACTAGAGATATAGTTCTGATGTATGGCGATGGAGAATTGGATGTTGTTGGATTCACTTATTCGGACTTCCAAGGACTGAAGGACGACTCAGTGTCTACTTCTGGATACATATTTACTCTTAATGGAGGAGTAGTATCTTGGCATAGCGCCAAGCAAAGCGCGACTACTGATTCCACCTGTCAGGCTGAGTATCAAGCAGCATCGGAGGCTTACAAGGAAAGGTTCTGGATTAAGAAGTTTCTGGGAGAACTTCAAGTGATACCATGTGCTGAGCTGCCTATTCCGCTATACTGCAACAACGATGGAGCTGTAGCGCAGGCCAAGGAGCCGAGGTTTCACAACAGCACCAAACATATTGAGAGGAAGTATCATCTCGTAAGAAAATTTGTTCGCAAGGGATACATTGTACTGCATAGAGTAGACTCAGCCGACAACGTCGCTGTTCCACTGACCAAGCCACTTTCTCAGACTAGCTTGGAGCATCATCTGGAGAATATGGGTATTAGATACCATAATGTGTGGCATTGAGTGCAAGTGGGAGATTGTTAGGAATATGCCCTCGAATGCCACTCAGAGGAGGTTGAGTGAGGGCATTGTACTTGTAATTATGTAAATTATTTATATAAGGAAATGAATGTTTCTTTATTTACTGGTAGTTACTGGCGTTCCTAACTCGTAAATATACATATAGAAACTAGTCCATATATAGAAACTGAAGTGACATGAAGAATCGGACACTCTCTAGCCCAGTGGCCCAACTCACCGCACTTGAGACAAGCGTCTTTCTTCTTGCTCTTTGGAACCATCGGGGCCTTGCCTTTTCCCTTAAGGTCGTTAACTTGTGGTCCATTTTGCTTCGTGGTCTTTTCTTCTTATTCTTAGACCTCCGAGGTCCAGAAGAAATCACAAGAGCAGACTCCTTCATCCGCGGAGTCTTCATCTGAGACTGAGCGGTCACAAGTTTGTTCATTACCCCAGCTAAATTACATGTAATCTCATTGCAGTTCAAGTTTATAACAAACTGTGAAGGAATCACGAAGAGACTGTAGGATAAGGTGGGTTTGAAGAGAAGTATCCATTTTAAACTCAAGATCCTCCAATCTCTTGATCATGGATATCATTTTGAGGACGTATTCCCCAACCTTCTCACGTTCCTTCATCCTTGCACCGTGTTGTGTCGAGATTTGTACGTCTCAACAGGCGATCGCCTCAGAGATCGGGCGACCGAGCCAGAGCCCAGCAGCCAAGGCAGATTGACCGACTGAAGGTCCCAGGACAAGTCCCGGTGCCGAGCGATCGACATCTAAGGCGATCGTCTCTCGGTACTTGGCGATCGACCCCTGGCGACCGACCAAATGGCGACCGCCTCATGCCACGCAAAGCCAATGATTGTCCAGTCGGCAAAGGCCTAAGCTCGGGACAGAGACCCATGTGCAGATTCGGAAAAGGCGCCGCTAGACATGGATCGTTGACCACAGCCTGTCAGCATCTTTCCACCAACCGACAGACCCGCCGAAAGGTGTACAGTGGGACCACCCGTGACAGCAACTCAGGACGCGTGCTGGCTCCTTATTGGACCGCACAGCTGGCTGCCAGCAGCATCCGCTGGATTTAAGACAGACAGTCCATGTGACATAAAGACGATCGCCCCTTATTATATTACATGAAAGGCGATCGCACGTCAGTAAACAGAGCATCTCAGCTCCTATAAATAGAAGGCTGCCTGCACTTGGAAAGCAATCTGTCTCTTTCTGATTCAGCTCATAACTTGGCTTTCTTACTCTTGGCAATAGCTATCTCTCGGCCCTTTTTCTCTCTCAGCACCTCTTACACGAAAGACGGTCGGTAGAGACGAAACACGCAGAGCTTCGCTCAAGAGCAAGATAATTAGGATCTTTTACACTCATTGTAATTGCATTCTTACATTGATATTTGTACTCAAACGTATACTTATTAATAACATCTCGCGAGTGCATTCAAGACCGGGCCTAACAAACCCGGCAAATCTTGTGTTTTTCCATTCCCATGGACGTGCTCTCGCAATTTGCTATTGCTCGACCTTTCCAGCAATATCTATCTTCGGATAATATTTCGGGCAACAACAATTGGCGCTAGAGGAAGGGGATCTAACCCTCATTTTTATTCCTTCCGTCTCGAAGAACACTCACTGTTCTCTGGGGCATATACCTGAAGAAACTCTCACTGTTCTTCAGAGAAAAGCTTTCAGAATCATGACTTCTGCTTCCACATCGAAGAAAGCCACTGGCCGATCCGCCAGACGCCTCATTCCATCTCAATCCGAGCCACAGCCTATGGCGGAGGGTAGTCGCCGCGGTCCGAGACTCTCGATCCCGCCCCCAAGAGACGGCCCATGCCTCTCGCTCGACCAGTTCCAAACAGCAGAACAGATCGAAGGAGCCCTGGCCATCCTACGGGAGCGACGGAGAGCTCTCGACGCGCCGCCTGCTATAACCCCCTCGGACATCCGCCACGTGACCAAACGGATGTTCAAGGGGATACTGAACGAGCGATCGACAGGAGGCTCCCATTCGCAAGAAGAGGCGCTCGCCAGCCGGGGCACCTCTGTTTTCAGCCGCCTAGGCAGCGACCGGGGCAGTCCGGCCCAAGCCACGAGACGACGGAGCTCGAGTCCGTCACCAGGAGTTCGGCGTATCCAACTCCCAGAAGGCAGGTCAGCCATCTGGCTCCTCCTCGCCAAATAACCGAGGTCGGCAACAGCTGAGTCAGGAGACCGGTACACGATCGCCTCGGCTACCGCTCCGGAAGCCGAGCCACGAGCGACCAAGCTACAGCGATGGCCGCGATGCAACGCCAGCTCGACAACATGAAGGCGCTCCTGGAATCTGGTGCAGGCTCCAAGAGAAAGATCGCCGGGCCGAGCGAGCCACTCGCGGTCCACATCGAGCTCGCCCTCGTGCAGCGTACGATCGCTCCTCCGCAAACACCTCTGTACGAGGGGAGGTCGGACCCCGAGACTCACCTGAGCAAGTTCCGCATCTACATGACCGGTTGTGGGGCATCCGACGCGACCAGGTGCCGAGTGTTCCCACTAACGCTGGACGATCTTGCCCACAGGTGGTACACCTCATTACCGTCGTGATCCATCAATTCCTTTGATCAATTGGCGATCAACTTCACAGCTTACTTTGCCGCCAAGGTCGCTCGGCCAGAAGGTCCCCATCGCATGATGCAGATCAGGCAAGAAGAAGAAGAGTCCGACGCAGATTACATCGACCGGGTAGACGAGATCATACTCAACGGCGAGCCCGTAAGTGACGAGATCGCCCTCTACTCGGTCCTAGGGGGGTTTCATGGTCTTTCGCCTATGTTCAGGCATCTTACGAAGGACCTCCCGCCAACCTACGCGATCTTCCGTGCCAAAGCCGTATATTTTCTGGCCACGCAAAGGTTACTTTTGAACCTATAAAGCTATGCGATCGGCAGTCGAACGACGATCACCAGTCTTCCAACCCGATCGCCGTCATCAAGCAACATCACCAAAACTGGAGGACTCGCTTTCCATCTACAGTTCATCATCTAACATGTTGGACTAAGGCACGAGATCGCCTCCCCCGCACAACGTACACCGTCGAAGGTCGGCATTAACATGACGATCCGAGGTGGAAGAGTGTAGCCATGGTCCTGGTGGTCAATGGAAGAGTGACGCCCCGCGCAAGGACTTCTCTAGACCAAGACCGCACGCCATTCGTTTAAATACGAGGCGAGGCGCAGCCTAACGGAGGACCCTCACAATAAAATGAGTCACGAGACAAACAATGTCGCTCGCGCACAAGACATGGTCATGGAGTCGGTCCATCGAACTCCGCGACTGTACACGGTTCCTCAACGACGAAACTATCAAGTTTCTAAGAGGGATCGGAAAAATTGTTTATTGCATGTACAAGGACAAAGATAGCTAGCCAATAGACTAGATCGCCCAAGTCCGAAACCAAAGTCCGCCCAACGGATCGCCCGTCTTCATCCTACACGATCGCCAACAAGAACCATCTCACCCCATGTCTTCAACATCGGAGCAAGCTGGGGGGCAATTGTTGTGTCGAGATTTGTACGTCTCAACAGGTGATCGCCTCAGAGACCGGGCGACCGAGCCAGAGCCCAGCAGCCAAGGCAGATTGACCGACCGAAGGTCCCAGGACAAGTCCCGGTGCCGAGCGATCGACATCTAAGGTGATCGTATCTCGGTACTTGGCGATCGACCCCTGGCGACCGACCAAATGGCGACCGCCTCATGCCACGCAGAGCCAACGATTGTCCAGTCGGCAAAGGCCTAAGCTCGGGACAGAGACCCATGTGTAGATCCGGAAAAGGCGCCGCTAGACATGGATCGTTGACCACAGCCTGTCAGCATCTTTCCACCAACCGAAAGACCCGCCGAAAGGTGTACAGTGGGACCGCCCGTGACAGCAACTTAGGACGCGTGCTGGCTCCTCATTGGACCGCACAGCTAGCTGCCAGCAGCAGCCGCAGGCTTTAAGGCAGACAACCCATGTGACATAAAGACGATCGCCCCTTATTATATTACATGAAAGGCGATCGCACGTCATTAAATAGAGCATCTCAGCTCCTATAAATAGAAGGCTGCCGGCACTTGGAAAGCTCTCTGTCTCTTTCTGATTCAGCTCATAACTTGGATTTCTTACTCTTGACAACAGCTATCTCTCGGCCCTTTTTCTCTCTCAGCACCTCTTACACGAAAGACGGTCGGTAGAGACGAAACACGCAGAGCTTCGCTCAAGAGCAAGATAATTAGGATCTTTTACACTCATTGTAATCGCATTCTGACATTGATATTTGCACTCAAATGTATACTTATTAATAACATCTCGCTAGAGCATTCAAGCCCGGGCCTAACAAACCCAGCAAATCTTGTGTTTTTCCATTCCCACGGACGTGCTCTCGCAATTTGCTGTTGCTCGACCTTTCCAGCAATATCTATCTTCGGATAATATTTCGGGCAACACACCGAACAGTTGCTTAGATATCTCATATCTAGCTGTTCTGCTGTGCTCACCATAAAGCTCGGTTAAGTGAGATAGAATCTGCCTAGCAGGAGTATTTTCTCATGAGCTCTCTGAAGCTCATTAGACATAGAAGCCATCATGTATGCACGGACTTTTACGTCATCCTTAACCCACTTTTCGTGGTTTTCGATCTCTTCCTGATTGGCTCTGGTCCGCACAGGAGGAGCCGTAATGTCCGTCTCCAAGACGTATCTCAGTGCCTCTATACTGAGGACAATCATCAGATTGCGGAGCCAGTCCACAAAGTTAGGTCCAATCAGGGTGTTCTTCTCGAGTAGAATTGCGAGCGGATTCATTGTCATATTGAGAGTTATGTCTACATTAAGTATAACAGATTAATTAGTGACTTGTTATATTATGATCTGAGTATAGAATTAAGGTCTTTTCTATTCTTGTTACCCAGCTCCCACTATTTTTATCGGAACAACACACTCCCATGTGAAATCCGGAAGTATCGTCGCTCTACTTCATAGTGGTGATCGATTTCTTCACAAAGTTTAATAGAGGGCAACCCATACAGTTTCAATTCTATTATTCTTTATAAAGTGGTGTCTAATACCAACCCATCTAATGGATGGTTCGATCTTCTTTTACCCCTAGTTCACTTGCTCTCAACCCATTCGGTTTCTATGGCTCGCTGAACTATCTAAATTTAAACCGTCAACTCCTATTAGTCTGACAGTCGAATCTTACTCGACAACCCATACGGTTTATGTTGGGTTTTCTATGCATCGAATACAAAATAATCAGAGTAAAAACGCAGCGGAATAATAAATAAGAAAACCCAATTTAGGATCTCATGTAGTAATTTAATTGTTTAATTAAAGAGTTAATCGAATTACCTTAATCCGATTGAACAATTCTAGATACGGACTAGTAGCAGATGAATATCTCCTTCCTCTTTTGGTGATCCACACACGAACAATTCCACAAACCGGATTGCTAGATCCTTACGAATAATATTGATAAATAGTACAACACAAGTTCTTTACTAGAAGGATTGTACTATTGATCAAGATCAACTAAGGGAAGAGGGTTAGACGACCGACTTCGTTCTCCTACAGTATGAGGAAGAGGTCGACTTTTTCTTCTTCTTGGAGAGGGAGGCGTTTTTTTTATTGAGTTTTTATGACAACTCCTTGTCATGGATCTCTTATTTATACTAAGTAATCCCTAGATTCAATAATCTAGTATTTGCTTAGTTGCCCCTCAACTTATTAAATAATACAATATATATAATATCCAATATTATATATATTACTTATTATTTAATCTCCTTATAAATATAATATCCAATATTATATTTATTATTCCCAGTTGATATTTATTCCTACTTGTCTATAATTGTCGTACGTGCGACCCAAAAGGCTTATATTATGTTGGCAATTATTTAATACCTTATTAAATAATAAATCATAAGCGGCCTCTAGCAAGACATTATGATTACCCAAATAATATAAGTTAATAGTCCATTAAACCTTTTAACGTGTCAAATCCCTTTGTCACGCGATATCATATTTGAACTAAGTCATGGAGTCTGTCATACTTATTTATGTTCAAATGCTTTCTTGATCTTAAGTAGACTGATTGAATCAAATGACTCTTCATTTGAGCATGGCCATGCATTTTCTTCAGTCCTACTTATCGGCCCAGTAGATATCTCTCTCACTTAAGAGAGGGACAAATCCCCATCTTGATTATTCATTGCCCTCTACATGACTCCCACTAATCCCGATCGCTAACCTTTATGATCACCATTTTTCAGATGACGTTGGATTACGTCAAGGCATAGCAGTTATCATGTTGGACTCTATGATAATCTCAGGTTCAAGGATTTATTGACATACTATTATATTGAGATTCACTTATGACATTTCCATGCAGTGATCTCAATGCGGGTCGGTCCAGTATTAGTTCTCCAACCAATACCCATAAGATTGATCCGTACCATACGCATAATCATCCGATGATTATCAATCAAACTTATACTAGTATATTAATCACTTGAGTCTCTACTCAACGCGATTTTACCAGGGACGTTTGAATAATCTTATTATTCGTGAATAACTATTATTCGATTATTATAATATTAAAACATACACACATTATAATAATCAACGAGAAATAAATGATATCAAATAACTTTATTTAAATGTGACAATTACAAATCTAGGCACATCGAATGTCCTAGGGCACTATTCCCAACAATCTCCCACTTGCACTAGGACCATTCATTCATGACTTTTAGTCCTATCGCTCTAGCATGCTCAACATGCTTTCCTTGTGAGAGAGGCTTGGTAAGTGGATCTGCAACATTCTCTTCCGTTGCTACTTTGCAGTTTGTAATATCTCCTCGTCTGACGATCTCTCTGACTAGGTGATATTTTCTGAGTATATGTTTGGAATTATGATGGGACCTAGGCTCTTTAGCTTGTGCAATAGCACTATTATTGTCACAATAAAGGCTTATGGGACCCTGGATGGTCGGCACCACTCCTAGTTCGGTAACGAACTTCTTGATCCATACGGCTTCCTTAGCTGCATCCGATGCTGCCAGGTACTCAGCTTCTGTAACAGAATCAGCAACCGTGCTTTGCTTGGAACTCTTCCAACTCACAGCACCTCCATTCAATACAAACACATAACCAGTTCGCGATTTGAAATCGTCTCTGTCGGTTTCGAAACTTGCATCGGCGTAACCTTTTATGGCCAGCTCGTTTCCCACCCCTCCATAAACTAGGAAATCATCCTTAGTTCTTCGCAAGTACTTTAGCATGGTTTTCACTGCTGTCCAGTGACTTTCACCTGGATTCGATTGGTATCGACTTGTCATACTAAGAGCAAACGATACATCTGGTCGAGTACAAATCATGGCATACATGATCGATCCAATAGCCGAAGCGTATGGTATCTTGCTCATACGGACTCGCTCATCAGGAGTCTAAGGACTCTGAGTCTCACTCAGATGAATGCCATGTGACATTGGCAAGAGTCCTCTCTTAGAGTCTTGCATATTGAACCTCTTCAATATTTTATTAATGTATGTACTTTGACTCAGACCAATCAATCTCTTTGATCTATCTCTATAGATCTTTATCCCAAGAATGTAATCAGCTTCTCGTAAGTCTTTCATTGAGAAACAACTTCCCAACCAAGTCTTGACTATCTGCAAGGTGGGAATGTCATTTCCAATGAGTAATATGTCATCTACATATAAGACTAAGAAAACAACTATTCTCCCACTAACCTTCTTGTACACACAAGGTTCATCTTCATTTTGAATGAACCCAAACTCTTTGTGATTTCATCAAAATGAAGATTCCAGCTCCGAGAAGCCTACTTCAACCCATAAATGGATCTTTGAAGCTTGCAAACCTTTTTAGAATTTTCTGGATGAACAAAACCTTCAGGTTGTGTCATGTACACATCCTTGAGTAAGTTTCCATTAAGGAATGCTGTTTTGACATCCATTTGCCATATTTCATAATCATAGTATGCGGCAATGGCAAATAAAATTCTAATTGATTTAAGCATGACTACTGGCGAAAAGGTCTCATCATAGTCAACACCATGAATCTGTCTATAACCTTTTGCCACTAGTCTAGCTTTATAGGCTTGCAGATTATCATCCATGTCTTTCTTCTTTTTATAGACCCATTTGCACCCAATGGTTTTAACACCCTCAGGTGGATCTATCAAGTTCCAAACTTGATTGTCATACATGGATTGCATCTCAGACTTCATGGCTTCTAGCCATTCCTCGGACTCTAGTCCTGAAGCAGCTTCTGTATAGGTACTAGGCTCATCATCTATGAGCGATGCATCATCATCCTCTGTTACGAGATAACCATATCTCTCAGGTTCATGTCGCATCCTATTAGATCTGTGTGGGACTTATGTACTTTGAATGGGCTCTTCAACTGTTTGTTGAGCTTGTTCGGTTTCCATTGGTGAAGTGATGTCTTCTTGTGGTTCTCGAGTTTCCTCGAGAATTACTCTTCTCCCACTGTCTCTTTTGGAAATAAATTCCCTTTCTAAGAATACAGCATTTCGAGCAACAAACACTTTGTTCTCTGCGGGCTTGTAAAAGTAATATCCTTTAGTTTCCTTAGGATATCCCACAAATAAACATCTTTCGAATCTTTGCCGGTTTGTCAAACACTTGGCGCCTTAGGAGCAACTCGCAACCCCAGATCTTTAGAAAAGACAAGTTTGGTCTTTTACCAGTCCATTTCTCAAATGGTGTCTTTTCAACTGCTTTAGATGGAACATGGTTAAGGGTGAATGCTGCTGTTTCTAAGGCGTGGCCCCAAAATGATAATGGAAGCTCTGATCGACTCATCATGGATCGAACCATATCTAATAAAGTTCGATTCCTCCTCTCGGACACTCCGTTATGCTGAGGTGTGCCGGGAGGAGTAAGTTGCGAAACAATTCCACAACTCCTAAGATGATCATCGAATTCTTGGCTCAATTATTCCCCACCTCGATCTGATCGAAGGGCTTTAATTGTCTTGCCAAGTTGATTATGTACTTCATTCTGGAATATTTTGAACATTTCAAAAGATTCATGTTTATACTTCATAAGATAAACATATCCATATCGGCTAAAACCATCGGTGAATGTAATGAAGTATTGGTATCCGCCTCTGGCATGAGTGCTAAGAGGTCTGCATACATCAGTATGTATTAGGCCTAATAGATCACTAGCCCTTTCTCCATGACCGGTGAAAGGATTCTTCGTCATCTTGCCCAATAAACAAGATTCGCATGTCCCATATGATTCATAGTAAAAAGAGTCTAAAAGTCCATCATTATGGAGTTTAGAAATGCGTTTCTCATTTATGTGACCAAGTCGACAATGCCATAAGTAAGTCGGATTAGAATCATTGAGCTTAGGTTTCTTGGATGCAATGTTATAGAATTCTAAAGTGTCGGACTCATCTAGATCAATATTGTAAAGGCCAGTATATAACTTTGCAGTACCATAAAGCAAGTCATCAAAGAAAATACGAATGATCTTATTCTTAATAAGAAAACTGTAACCTTCACAATCTAATGTAGAAACTGAAATAATATTCCTATTCATAGCAGGAACATAATAGCAATTGTTCAAAACTAACAAAAGCCCATTGGGCAAAACTAGATCATAAGTTCCTACGGCTAGTGCAACAACTCTTGCTCCATTGCCGACTCTTAGATCTACTTCCCCTTTCTTGATTCTCTCTTCTTCTCAACCCCGCACATTTGTACAAATGTGAGATCCACATCCGATATCTAATACCCGGGAGTTAGAGGTAGATAAGTTAACTTCTATAACAAATATACATGGCGGTCTCACGCCTTGGTACGCTTTAGCTCTTCCAAGTAAATCTTGCAATTTCTTTTCCAGTGTCCTGGTTTATTGCAATGATGGCAATTTCCATCTTTGGGAGCTTTAGCCTTGAAACCCGTCCTAGTAGGGTCTTTAGATTTGGCAACTTTTGCCTTACCCTTGCCCTTGCCTTTGTTCTTAAAGGATTTCCCTTTGCTGACCATCAACACATGGCTTGGTCTCTTCTTAATATTCTGCTCAGCTGTTTTAAGCATCCCATGCAGCTCAGCATTGGACTTCTCCATCTCATTCATATTATAGTTCATAATGAACTGACCGAAACTTTCGGGCAATGAGTTTAGGATCACATCCGTGGAGTGTTCCTTAGAAAGTGGAAAACCAAGCCTTTCAAGATGATCAATATATCCTTTCATCTTGAGCACGTGAGCGCTGACAGATGTCCCCTCAACCATCTTGCAAGCATACAAGGCTTGAAAGGTCTCATACCTCTCTTGCCTAGCATGCTTCGAGAAAGTTTCCTTGAGGTGAGCATTTAGCTCATAAGCCTCCATTTCCTCCAGATTCTTCTGAAGTTCTGGACAAATGGTGGCCAACATAAGACAACTGACATCAATAGAATCATCACAATGTTTCTTCCATTTGTCTTTTGTTGCTTTGTTTGCATTGTCAGCTGGCTCATCGGGAATTTCTTCCTCAAGAACATACAGCTTTCTTTCTTGCTTGAGAACTATTCTCAGGCTCCGGATTCAATCCAGATAGTTGCTGCCATTTTCTTTGAGTTTGTCCTTCTCAAGGACGGATCGCAGTGAAATGGTGGATGTGTTGTTTGATGCCATTCTACAAAATTCAATATGCAAAATATTTAGTCACATTATTTTATTTCTCGAAAAATACTCCCACTAAAACAAAGTACCCTCAATTTACAACATTTGTAATTTTAGTGGGCTAAGATCCCATTTCGCACAATCCTAAACTCAGCTTTGGCATGACGCCTAGAATTGAGCTACTTTAGGTAGATAACTCTTTATCGATTACATCATATGTAACTCTTAGATTATATCATGGGATTTGGGATCGTATGCCCAAGCAAGTTATAATCCCATCTTATGCCTTAAGGTTCAAAACTATTTTGCTTTCCAAATCCATTAAACGTATAGGTATCACCATTACCTATCCTACCTTACTAAGATAATCCGAGTGCCCAGCTTTGGCATGACGCACTCATGATGATCGAAGTCTTGATAGGTGTTTTTCAAATGAACGGCATTAAAATTTTAACGAGGGATTTTTATCCTATGTTAATGTCTATGTTTGCTAACATACATCTAAACATACATAGCATCACATACATGCATAAATTTAAACATACATCGCATCACATGACAATAAAGCATAGGACCGTGTATAGCATGACCATAATCCTAACGTGATTTTCATGAGCCAACATGAAAATCACAAAGGTCATCTAAAGGGTTAAATATGGTCTTCATTGATCTTCGCAACTCCTTGGAACGTCATACGCGATCAATTTGCTCCTCGAGTCCGTCTTTCTCGTCCTTCTTGTCTTCATTACATTAATGAAATTTAATACTACACTAATAAATTAAATTACAAGAAGTGCAAACGACACGCATGTCGTAAAATAATAAACAATTTAAATAGACGACTCGCGGGCCGTAAAACCAATTATAATTAAACGACACACAGGCCGTAAAACCAACCCATAAGAAATTAAATTATCCAATCACATTGGTCAATTTATGGTCATGCCATACACCACACACATACCATAAATAATTATCAAATAATTAATAAAGCATGTAATATACTAAATAATCAATTTGTCTGACAATCAGACAATAAATTAAAACTGTATCAAAATTGAACAAATCTGGACTTGGCCGAGATGGTTGTCATTCTCCCCTGGGAACAGGTCCGCCCGGGTTCGAAACCCGGCGGTTGCATTTGCAACATTTTGCAACAATTATTGCCAAATTTACTTTTATATTAAAAGGGCTTATAAAAAGAATTACTGAAAAGTTACCAAAAACAGGATCCAGCCGAGATGGTAAGTTATGCTGAAGGAAAACCGAATGGCGCGGGATCGAATCCCAGTTTTTGCGGAATTATTTTTGCAATATTTAAAACAGATTTATTTGCCTTTAATAAAACCTTCCATGTATTATTTTCAAAACAAAATCGCAGCGCACATGGTAAGTCCGCGGAAAGGCGGGCTGATGACCAGGGTTCGAAACCCTTCAATGGCAAAAACATTTTTGCTAATAAAATTAGCCCGCGGGTCCAGCTCTGACCCGACCCGAAACCGACCCGACCCGTCGCGGAACAGATCTGTTCCAGAACAGTTCTGGAGCAGAAATTTGCGAAAACAGTCCAGAAAATTAATTTTGACGATCCGATTTAATCAAATTAAACCAGAAAAATTATTTTATAAAAACAATATTTTATAAACATAATCAAGAACATAATTTACACATAAATATGTTCTACACAAACAATTAAATTACATGCAAGTTGGCTCCGATACTACTGTTGGGTTTTCTATGCATCGAATACAAAATAATCAGAGTAAAAACGCAGCGGAATAATAAATAAGAAAACCCAATTTAGGATCTCATGCAGTAATTTAATTGTTTAATTAAAGAGTTAATCGAATTACCTTAATCCGATTGAACAATTCTAGATCCGGACTAGAAGCAGATGAGTATCTCCTTCCTCTTTTGGTGATCCACACACGAACAATTCCACAAGCCGGATTGCTAGATCCTTACGAATAATATTGATAAATAGTACAACACAAGTTCCTTACTAGAAGGATTGTACTATTGATCAAGATCAACTAAGGGAAGAGGGTTAGACGACCGACTTCGTTCTCCTACAGTATGAGGAAGAGGTCGACTTTTTCTTCTTCTTGGAGAGGGAGGCGTTTTTTTGATTGAGTTCTTATGACAACTCCTTGTCATGGATCTCTTATTTATACTAAGTAATCCCTAGATTCAATAATCTAGTATTTGCTTAGTTGCCCCTCAACTTATTAAATAATACAATATATATAATATTCAATATTATATATTACTTATTATTTAATCTCCTTATAAATATAATATCCAATATTATATTTATTATTCCCAGTTGATATTTATTCCTACTTGTCTATAATTGTCGTACGTGCGACCCAAAAGGCTTATATTATGTTGGCAATTATTTAATACCTTATTAAATAATAAATCATAAGCGGCCTCTAGCAAGACATTATGATTACCCAAATAATATAAGTTAATAGTCCATTAAACCTTTTAACGTGTCAAATCCCTTTGTCACGCGATATCATATTTGAACTAAGTCATGGAGTCTGTCATACTTATTTATGTTCAAATGCTTTCTCGATCTTAAGTAGACTGATTGAATCAAATGACTCTTCATTTGAGCATGGCCATGCATTTCCTTCAGTCCTACTTATTGAGGGGCCCAGCAGATATCTCTCTCACTTAAGAGAGGGATAAATCCCCGTCTTGATTATTCATTGCCCTCTACATGACTCCCACTAATCCCGATCGCTAACCTTTATGATCACCATTTTTCATATGATGTTGGATTACGTCAAGGCATAGCAGTTATCATGTTGGACTCTATGATAATCTCAGGTTCAAGGATTTATTGACATACTGTTATATTGAGATTCACTTATGACATTTCCATGCAGTGATCTCAATGCGGGTCGGTCCAGTATTAGTTCTCCAACTAATACCCATAAGATTGATCCGTACCATACGCATAATCATCCGATGATTATCAATCAAACTTATACTAGTATATTAATCACTTGAGTCTCTACTCAATGCGATTTTACCAGGGACGTTTGAATAATCTTATTATTCGTGAATAACTATTATTCGATTATTATAATATTAAAACATGCACACATTATAATAATCAACGAGAAATAAATGATATCAAATAACTTTATTTAAATGTGACAATTACAAATCTAGGCACATCGAATGTCTTAGGGCACTCTAGGAATTTATCAACTTTCCCCAAAAATATTACCCCGACATACTCGGAAGAATAATATTCCGGTTTAGATTTCAATAATCCATGAGTTTGAGGGAGGGTAGGAAACCTCGTAACCTTTGTAACTTAGTGTTTGTAAGTGGGAGTATTAACGCGATTATATGTTATACTTTGCACATTAATCCGTTTATAAGCGCGGTTTGTCGGTTTGTTTGTTTGTCATACAATATGAAAACATACACAACCTAAAACTAACAACATGCAGTTCATGGACCGTTCCTAAAACAAAAACATCGTAATCTAATTACATGTCTTCGGTCTTGAATCTTCGTCTACACGAGCGGATCTTCCTCCGGTCTTCGTCATTACATATAAATTTTACATTTGAAAAATTGCATCCTATACAAATTTTCTAGTAAAATAAATAGGCTCAAAACGGCCTTTACAACCTCATTCTAAAGCATTCATCCAATAAATACTATACAAATGGAAAGCGAGAAGATTACATATGATCCAATCAATAATCAACAATAAATAGAAATGATCTAATCAATTCAACAATAATCGACAATTTAATTTTCGTCCGTAGTGTACCCTTAAAATATTTTCTTTGAGTTTTCCCTCATCAAAAATTCCAAATTAATGATTTTAATACAGAAAAATTCAATAATCGAAAATATACGGAAAAACGAGACCCAGTGCCCGATAGCCTGAAGCGCCCAGCGGCACGAGGCACCACGCCGGCGGCTGCAGCCACGCCCGGCCCTACAGGACGCGCCGGCTCAGACAGAAAGGAGGCTCGACCATGCCGGACACGCCCGCGGGATAAGCATGTACCGGCGAGATACGGCAAGCTGACCGGCCGGATCAGCGAGCACTCGGCTCGTCTGACAACGCTTCGGCCGGACTCGGCGAGAATACGGCAAGCGTCCGTCCGGATCCGGCAAGCACTCGGCTCGTCTGACCGCGCTCGGCGAACTTCGGCGAAATCTGACAAGCGTCGGACGGATCAATGAGCACTCGGCTCGATACAGCAAGGCGCTCGGCCGGACTCGGAGAGTATAATTCCCGACACAACAATTGCCCCCCAGCTTGCTCCGATGTTGAAGACATGGGGCGAGGTGGTTCTTGCTGGCGATCGTGTAAGATGAGGACGGGCGATCCGTTGATCTGACTTTGGATTCGGACTTGGGCTATCTGGTCGATTGGCTAGCTATCTTTCGGTCTTGTACCTGCAAAAAACAACATTGGCCGATCCCCCTCAGAAACTTGATGGTTTCGTCGTTTGAGGAATCGTGCACAGTCGTGGAGTTCGATGGACCGACTCCATGACCGTGTCTTGTTCGCGAAGACATTGAGTGTCTCGTGACTCATTTTATTGTGAGGGTCCTCTGTTAGGCTGCGCCTCGCCTCGTATTTAAACGAAGGGCGTGCGGTCTCGGTCTAGTGGAGTCCTTGCGCGGAGCAGCGTCGGATGATTCAACTCCACGTCCGCGGCTTGTTAGCTCTGCTTCCACCTCGGCCCGCCATGTACATGGCGAACCTCGACGGTGTACGTTGAGACGGGGGCAGTGACGCGTCGCATTGTCCGGGTTCACCATGTTAGATGAAGGACCTTGAGGGCGGGCGATCGTATCCACTGATTAGTTTTGGAGGGGCCTCAGACTACGCCAGCCTCGTATTTAAACGAAGGGCGGGCGATCTTGGCCCAAAGGGACCTTGCATGGCCGAAGTAGCCGGTTCCATCGACTACCAGGACCATGGCTTTATGATGTGCGGTGGAGGTGATCTCGTGCCTTAGTCCATCATGTTAGATGGTGAACTGTTGATGGCGACCGAGTCCTACGATTTTGGGTGATGTTGCTTGATGATGGCGATCGGGCTTGAAGACTGTGATCGTCGCTCGGCTGCCGATCACGTTATTCATAGGTTGATACCGGCGATCGGGCGGGAGATCGTTGTTCGGGCACCGATCGCGCTGCTCATAGGCTAAGAAGAAACCTTTGCCTGGCCAGAAAGTCTGCGTCTTTAGCGCGGAAGATCACGTAGGTCTTGGGTTGGTCCTTTGTAAGATGCCTGAACATAGGCGAAAGACCATGGAATCCTCCTAGGACCACGTAGAGGGCGATCTCATCGCTTACGGGCTCACCGTTGAGGATGATCTCGTCCACCCGGTCAATGTAGTCCGAGTCGGACTCTTCTTCCCCTTGCTTGATCCGCAACATGCGATGGGGACCTTCTGGCCGAGCGGCCCTGGTGGCGAAGTACTCTGTGAAGACGCTCACCAGTTGGTTAAAGGAGTCGATGGACCGAGGTGGTAATGAGGCGTACCACCTATGGGCGAGGTCGTCCAGCGTCAGAGGGAACATTCGGCACCTGGTCGCGTCAGATGCCCCACACCCAGTCATGTAGATGTTGAACTTGCTCAGGTGCATTTCGGGGTCTGATCTCCCCTCATACAAAGGTGTTTGCGGAGGAGCGATCTTATGCTGCAAGGGGGCGAGCTCGATGTGGACTGCGAGCGGCTCGCTCGGCTCGGCGATCGTCTTCTTGGTGCCTGCCCCAGATTCGAGGAGCGCCTTCATATCGTCGAGCTGGCGTTGCATCGCGGCCATCGCCGTGGATCGGTTGCTTGCAGATCGGATTTGGGATCGGGAGCCGAGGCGATCGTGTACCGCTCTCCTGACTCCGCTGCTGCCGACCTCGGCTATTTGGAGAGGGGGAGCCACACGGCTAGGCTGCCTTCTGGGAGTCGGGTAGGCCGAGCTCCTGGTGACGGATTCGAGCTCCATCGTCTCGTAGCTGGGGCCGGACTGCCCCGGTCGCCAAGACAGGTCGCTGCCCAGGCGATCGAAAACAGAGGTGTCCCGGCTGGCGAGCGCCTCTCCTTGCGGGTGAGAGCCTCCTGGCGATCGCTTGGCCAGTAACACCTTGAACTTCCGCTTAGTCTTCCGGCGGATGGCCGAGGGGGTGATAGCGGGAGGCGCGCCGAGAGCACTCCGCCGCTCCTCTAGGACGGCCATGGCCTCGTCGATCTGTTCCGCGGTTCGGAGCTGATCGAGCGAGAGACTTGGGACGCCGTCCAGGGGCGGGATCGAGCGTCTCGGACCGCGGCAACTACCTTCCGCCATCGGCTGCGGCTCAGACTGAGACGTAAAGAGGTGTCTGGCGGGCTGGCCAGCGGCTTTCTTCGACGCGGAGGCGGAAGACATGATTCTGAAAGCTTTCTCTGAAGAACAGTGAGTGTTTCTTCAAGTATATGTCCCGGAGAACAGTGAGTGTTCTTCGAGACGGTAGGAATAAAAATTTGAGGGTTAGATGCCCTCCTTCTAGCGCAAAATGTTGTTGCCCAAAATATTTATCCGAAGATTAAATACTGCTGGAATGAACGGACAACAAACAAAGTTGCGGGAGCACTTCCGAGGGGGTGTGAATAACACAAGATTTGCCGGGTTTGTTAGGCCCGAGCTTGAATGCTCTCGCGAGATGTTATTAATACAAATATTCGTGGATACAAGTATTAATGTGAGAATCTAAGTACAATGAGTGTAAAAAGACTCTGTTAATCCAGCTCTTGAGCGAAGCTTGGTGTTCTTCGTCCCTGCCGATCGTCTTCTGTTTGAGAGAGGCCGAGAGAAGAAAGAACCGAGAGATAGCTGTTGCCAAGAGTAGGAGAAAGCCAAGTTGTGTATGAAATCCCGTGGGTGTTGAAGTTCTCCAGCCTTTCAGGGAGTAAAAATTCGGTTCTTGGACAAGTGCAGGCTGCCCTCTATTTATAGGGGCTGAGGAGCCTTGTCTTCTGGCGGGCGATCGCCTTCCGGCAAAATATAATAATGGGGCGATCGTCCTTAAGTCACACGGGTTGTCGGCCTAAAGTCCAAGGCAGCCGCTGGCATCCAGCTGTGCGGTCCAATGAGGAGCTAGCACGCGTCCGGAGTCACTGTCACATGCGGTCCTACTGACACCTTTCGGCGGGCGTGTCGGCTGGTGGGAAGATGCTGACAGGCTGTGGTCAACGATCCGTGATATGCGGATCTTGTCTCGGCACTGCATGTGGGGTCTGTCCTGAGGCTCGGCCTTTGCCGACCGGATGACTATCGGCTTCGAGCGGCATGAGGCAGTCGTCTTTAGCCGGTCACCAGAGGTCGGCATCGGCCAGTCCCTGAGGGTCGGCATCGGTCGGTTACCAAGGGTCGGTCGGCAAGTGCGAGAGATGATCATCTGCTAGTCGGTCGCCATGAGTCGATCGCCAAGTACCGAGAGACGATCGTCTTATATGTCGATCGCTCGGCACTGGGACTTGTCCTGGGACCTTCGGTTGGCCGAACTATCTTGGATGCCGGGCTAAGGCTAGGTCGCCTAGTCGCTGGTCGGCAGTTCTGCCTTGGCTGCTCGGCAATGGCTAGGTCGCCCGATCTCCGAGGCGATCGCCGGTCGGAGAGTATAATTCTCGACACAACACACTGTTGGGATTCGGTGCCTAAAACGAAGGCCCAGCGGAAGCGGTAAAACGAAAATTAATTCGATCTGAATCCCTACGAGGATCGATCGAGCTACGCATATACGAATATTAAATAAACAAAGGAAGATACGAAATCATACCCTTGTCGTCTGTTGATTATATGGAGTTCCTTCTCTTGAGCTATTCCCCAAACGATCCAAAATGCTCCAAGCCTTTGGATGATCCAACGCCGGAAAAACCACGTCTCTACTTGTCACGCGTCGGAGAAACGAACGGAATGACAACATTCGATTAACCTCTAAGGTTACGGCTATAATCAAATGATGAAGCTTTGATTATAACACTCTAAGTGTTTAATTTATATCTCTCAATATTTCTTGATGTTTCTCTAAGAACAATCAAGAGTTAATGAAGAAGAAGAAGACGACTTAGAGAAAAATGGTTTCTCTCATTTTCTCTCTGTATCTCACGGCTGATTAATTGCCCATGTGAGATGAAGTCTTCTTTTTTTTTTATTCTTCAACTCATAATATTTTATTCCCAACCAAATAATGTGCATGATACTTGTCCCCTCAACACATGAGATTCCAAACATCATGTTGGGGACAAGTCAAAACACACACATGGATATAAGTGGGGGGAGGGGCAGCCTTTATGAATGATAGGAAGAGTTCTGTCCGTTTCGGACTCCCGTGAGTTCAAACAGATAAACACTGATTCCGTTCCGATGTATTTATATTAATTAATTAATCCAATTAATTAATCATATCAAATACATAACAACATAATTAATTTCTCCAAGAAATAATTATATTCATGAATTAAATTAATCATCCGGTAATTTATTTAATTCATTAGGCCGTAAATTAATTTATCCAATAAATTAATTTAGACATCCAATGTCCCAAATTAGATATCCAATATCTAATATTCGTAATGAGAGAATAAGCTTGATTCATTCCGTCGTCAATCCTATTGCGCGACTCGGTAGGTCCGTCTCAGTCAGCAATGGGAGGAACCAAAGAGTAGTAGCACCACCTAGCCAGCCTGGCGGCCTACACTGTACCCCAACTGAGAACGAATGATTGGGATCAAGAATCATTCTGTCGTGAATACTAGTATACGTATAAACCCTTCTTTCAAATGTCCCGATCAAGTTATAGGGTCACGGTCAGTCAAACCCTATCTGTTATGTTGTTGCCCAAAATATTTATCCGAAGATTAAATACTGCTGGAATGAACGGACAACAAACAACAATTTGCGGGAGCACTTCCGAGAGAATATGAATAAACACAAGATTTGCCGGGTTTATTAGGCCCGGGCTTGAATGCTCTCGCGAGATGTTATTAATACAAATATTCGTGGATACAAGTATTAATGTGAGAAATCAAAATACAATGAGTGTAAAAAGACTCTGTTAATCTGGCTCTTGAGCGAAGCTCGGTGTTCTTCGTCCCTGCCGATCGTCTGCTTGATGAGAGAGACCGAGAGAAGTAAGTACCGAAAGATAGCTGTTGCCAAGAGTTGGAGAAAGCCAAGTGCTGTGTGAAATCTCGTGGGAATTGAAGTACTTCCGTGTGTTCTCAAGAATTTCAGATCTGTGTGCTGAAATCGCGATAATGCCCGGCCCTTTTCCAAGAGCAGGCTGCCTGCTATATATAGAGGCTGAGGAGCCTTGAGTGCTGGAGGGCGATCGTCTTCTGGCCATTATAATAATGGGGCGATCGTCTGCCGGCCAATATTATAATGGGGCGACCATCCTTAAGTCACACGGGCTGTCGGCCTAAAGTCCAAGATAGATGCTGGCAGCCAGCTGTGCGGGCCAATGAGGAGCCAGGACGCATCCGGGGTCACTGTCACACGCGGTCCTACTGACACCTTTCGGCGGGCCTGTCGGCTGGTGGACGGATGCTGATAGGCTGTGGTCAACGATCCGTGAATTGCGGATCTTGTCTCGGCTCTGCACGTGGTGTCTGTCCTGAGGCTCGGCCTTTGCTGACTGGATGACCATCGGTTCTGATCGGCTTGAGGCAGTCGTCTCTAGCTGGTCACTGAGGGTCGGCATCGGCCAGTCGCTGAGGGTCCGCATCGGTCGGTCACCAAGGGTCGGTCGGCAAGTGCCGAGAGATGATCGTTCGCTAATCGGTCGCCAGGAGTCGGTCGCCAAGTACCGAGAGACGATCGTATTTGATGTCGATCGCTCGGCACCGGGACTTGTCCTGGGACCTTCAGTTGGCCGATTTATCTTGCCTGCGCGGCTAAGCTTAGGTCGCCTGGTCGCTGGTCGGCAGTTCTGCCTCGGCTGCTCGGCAATGGCTAGGCCACTCAGAGGACGTTGAGTGAGGGCATTGCACTTGTTATTATGTAAATCATCAATATAAGGCAATGGATGTTTCTTTATTTACTTGTAGTTACTGGCATTCCTAACTCGTAAATATACATGTAGAAACTAGTCCGTGTATTTGAGAGCAAAATGTTCCACTCCTTATTGGATAAGGGGATCGGCACTGGAAAGGTTTATAGCTCAAATACTTAATTGTTCGGAAGTCGATGAAACTTGACTCGGCGTTAAGTTTATGTGAAGACTTGTATGACGTGTTCTTTGACAAGAAGAGTGCATGTCGAACACTAATGGTTAGTGGGAGCACACGTTATAGGTATGCTAATTGGATTAGTATACTCGAACCGACTCACCCTCGATTCGTCACACGGATTTCACTCCGGGACAGTCAATGACGGAATCGAAAGGTTGTGATAGGTATTCGTGAACCTTCGACTTGAGGATTTAGTAGGGATGTGCTTGTGACGTCATGATTTTCATTAAAGTTGTTCGACCCTATAAACCGGGAGGCGGGGGTCAACCTCGACGTGAATCTTGACGGGCAAATAGCAGGTCCTACTGAATACCAAGATAGAATTATTTCTCCCGTTAGTGAGCGGGTTATATGTCCTATGCGGTTATTGGCAGATGAGATCATAAGTGTTTGGCCAAAGCATTGGAGCTAGTTGTAATAGATAAACGACAGCTCGATGATCTCGATTTGCATTAACGCATGCATAACATCAAGTATAGATAGGGTTTGACTGACCGTGACACTATAACTTGATCGGGACATTTGAAAGAAGGGTTTATACGTTTACTGGTATTCACGACAGAATGGTTCTTGAATGATCCCAATCATTCGTTCTCGGTTAAGTGCAGTGTAGGCCGCCAGGCTGGCTAGGTGGTGCTACTACTCTTTGGTTCCTCCCATTGCTGACTGAGACGGACCTACCGAGTCGCGCAATAGGATTGACGACGTAATGAATAAAGCTAATTCTCTCATTATGAATATTAGATATTGGATATCTAATTTTGGAACATTGGATGTTTAAATCGATTTATTGGATAAATTGATTTACGGCCAAATGAATTAAATATATTACTCGGTGATTAATTTAATTCATGAATATAATTATTTCTTGGAGAAATTAATTATGTTATTATGTATTTGATATGATTAATTAATTGGATTAATTAATCAATATAAATACATCGAACGGAATCGGAGTTTATCTGTTTGGACTCACGGAGTCCGAATGGACCGAACTCTTGGCTCCTTCTAGATGGCCACCCCTCTTTCCTTCCCTTTTCCTTGGTCATAGTCTCCACATGTTGGTGGAAGACTTATGTTTTGTCAAGGGGACAAAATATCACCTTAGGTGATTTTGTCAAAAGGTGATTGATATGAGGGGATTTGATGGATAATATATAGAGAAGACAACATCTCCTTGCCAACCGCTAGTACTCACGTTTTTTGTAAGTAGAAGGAGAGAGGAAAAGTTTTTTCCAAGGCTTCATACTATTCATCATCAGCTTCACAACATTCATAAGTTTTTCTTGGAGAAAAATATTTGTGAGATAGAGAGATACTAGATTAAAGACTTAGAGTGTTGTAATCTTGAGTTGCATAGCTTCATCACTTGATTCTAGCCGTAACCTTAGAGGTTAATCAAGTGTTGTTATTCTGATCGTCTTTCCGGCGCGTGGCAAGTAGAGACGCGGTGTTTTTGGTGTTGGATCGTTCAAGGGCTTGGAGCGGATTGAACTCGTAGAGATCAAACTAAAGCTTGGGGAATAGCTCAAGAGAAGGTTACCATTTAATCAACGGACTTTGAGGGTTAGTTTATTACGACTCTTGTTTTTCGTTTACATATTCGTATATACGTAGCTCGATCGATCCTCGTAGGGATTCAGATCGAATTAATTTTCGTTTTACCGCTTCCGCTGGGTCTTCGTTTTTAGGCACCGAATCCCAACACAGTGGGGGATCTATGCAAACGTGCGCTGGATTATCGGACAGGTTTTTCTACCTCGGGTTGGTTTGACGGAATCATCGGGGGGTCTAGGCAGTGAACGCTGGATCATCGGAATTACCATATGTATGTTGTGATATCATGTTGTGATTATCATGTGGTATATGTTATTATTGAGTTTCTCGCAGGATAAGACTCGTTGGTTCTTTTGTCATTTATGTTATTATTATTCTTTGTGAGATGTTGAATAATAGGTTGTGGTACTTGTACTAGCATCGTTGTGCTAACCCCTTCGGAGGTGAACATTTGTTTATGTTCAGGATCCAGGAAAGCGAAAAAACAACCACTGGAGTTGCATGACGACGAGGGTGCAGAGTGACATTCCGGCCGAGTTTATTTGTCTGTTGTTTGTATCTTTTTAATAAGTACTCGAGTACTTTGTCGTTTGTGATGATTTGGATTTGCTGATGTATTAATACTTTTCCTTTGGACATTTGTATTTTCAGTATTGGTCAGAACTGTTGTATTTTATTTCAGTTACTTTCATACGTTGGTATCTGTTATTTTCTTTTCATTTCTTCAGCCTTGTAAATCCCTATGTAAAGGATTTACGGCGCTGTAATATTTCTGAATTTATCGGGGGTATTACATATGCCAGGAAGGCAAATGCTAAATGAATCTCAAATCAGCTTAATGACCTTAAGTTTATATTATGGCGGAAGGAATTGGATTTAGGGTGGGGATTTGAGGGAATAATTTCAAAAGAACCCATATAAGTTGGATATAAAATCCATCATAATGGCTCATAAAAATAGATCATACTCGAAATCCTTAACTTATGAAGCCTGAGACCATTTTTAATAGCAAGTAACCCTTTAGAATTTTGTGAAAGCATCAAACTCATTTAACCAGTTCTCAAATAAATACATAATAGGATCATCCGAAATTTAATATTTTGTAACTAAAGCAGCATACTTGCAAAAAAGAAAAAAAATTCCATAATCTCAGAATTCTCAACTTTGATATGCATAAAATATACCAATTTATGAAAATTTTCTAATAGAATCTCTATATTTTAATGATAGATGCAAATGAAAAGGGAAGAAATGAAACGAAGCATCAGAGCTGATCTGATGTCGTTGTGCCTCTACCTTGAATAACCATGAATAATAAGTTGCTCCATTCTAAAGAAGATATGAAAAGTTGACGATCAATATGTCGAAAACCCGTGGATGGATAACCAGGTATCAAGCTAACATGCTATAAGATCCAACACTCAATTCACAAGTGGTAACAATCTTGATTCGACAAATAGAAACTCAAAAAAGAAATTTTGTGACTGAACCCAGCATAAACTTGGAACCCTAGAATATAATACAAATAGAGGGTCACTTTTAACCAGAATATTTGGACATCAAATCTAAGACCTTAGTGCTTTAAATTACTTGGCCGGCTTTCGTCATAAACATAGATCACTGTAATCACATAATTCCCTCAATAAACAATACAGACTCACCTTACTTCAGAGCCCAGATAGATAATTATCGCGAGATTTCCGCTAATTAACCATCAAATCCCCTAATAAAGTGCATACGCAAACTACTGATAAAAAATCCAAGCACATTCATAACAAAAGAAGAACAAAATTAATTATCTCAACAACAAAACCCTGGCCCCCCACAGTGCAGTACACTCGCAGTAAAAACAAATCAATAGAAAGAAATACAGTAAAGAAATAGCAAGTAAAAAAGCTTTTCGAAAAAAAAATTGGTTAGAATCTGGTGATCGAGCTCCATCTTCATCGGGAAAGTTGCCCCGCAAGTATTCGCCAATATTTTCTTCTTCATTTCTTCTTGACTCACCTTCGCCTGTGCACCACTAACAGAAAAATAAAATGAAAAGATAAAATAAAAATAGAAATCAAATAAATAAATAAGCAAATGTGACCAATATAAATTTTTCGATAATTACAGAGAGGTAGGCAGATTCAAGGGGATGAGACTCGATAATATCACTCTTCACGCCGTGAATTCCATATCGGAGTGGATCGTCTAGGCGCCCTTCCACTGGTATCATCTTCACAGAATCCATTACCTTTAAGGTTTCGTCGTTTATTTTTGTTTGTGGATGAACTGAGAGCAACGACAGAGGAAGAGAAGAAGATCTCAATATTATGAAAGGAAATCAAATAACATAGATGTGAAAGATTGAAAGTAAAAAGCATATGAGTTTTCACCTGAGAGTTTCTTTTCCCCCTTTCGCAGCTTTTGGGTTTTTTCGCCCTAAGATATGAGTTCCAGTTTACATAGGAGATGCCAAAGGTGGTGACCATCGTGGAACTGCTTTCCGCCTAATTTCTTCGGAAGATTTGTCAGTGGATCTTGTTCGTTGTTTTCCTATGCTTTTGGTTGTAAGGAAGGAAGAGGAGATGAAGAGGAGAAGTTTCACCTCATTTAGGGCTACAGAAACGAGAAGGGACACAGCATTTCTGAGGAACGAGAGACTGACCCAATTGGCGAAAGAAAGGAGAGTGGAGAGTGGACAGAGTGGATAGCGGCCCTAATTGACTTGACTTGTGTTTTTTGCCCAATTTTACCCGACTTGTGTTTTTCCCCTTCTTTTAAATTTTCATTTGCCGCTCCTCTTTACATTTCAGCATTTTTCATTTGCCGCTCTTCTATTTACTGTACTTTCCTTTTTTTTATTTGCATTTTTCATTTTGTAATAATTCATAGTTATACAAAATTTTGTTGTCTTTATTAAATATTTAATTGTGTAATTAAAATTTAATAATTTTTAGATTTAATTTATTTTAAACCTTTTTTATTCTAAATTTATAAAAAAGATAATATTTGTAAAATGTAGATAATTCATTTAAATGATGGAATATTGCGTTTTACAATGATAACTTCAACAATTTTAATTAAATTATTTATTTTTAAAGTAAAATATTTATTAAATCATTAATTGTAAATAAAATATTAATTTTGTTCATGGATACTCTAAGGTAATACAGTTTATGGTGTTGCTCTCCGTAACAATTGTTATAACTAAATTAACATGTTTTTGTGGATTTGGAAACACCAAAATCACAAGGTTGCGATAGCATAAAAATTTCATAGCTATAGTAACATTCAAGAAGGTAACACGAGGCCAAAAGGTTGCAATAAGCCATATATGGCGTAGTGTATAGTGATCTTGGCAACCGGTGGACTAAATGTCTCGTCATATTCCATACCATACTTCTGCGAGAATCCTCGAGCCACTAATAGAGCTTTGTGTCTTCACCAAGCCATCAGGATGCTGCTTTATTTTGTACACCCATTTGCAGAAAATTGGCTTCACATATTTTGGTTTGGGAACTGTTGCTACCCAAAATATTATCCAGAGATAGATATTGCTGGAATGGATGGATAGCAAACAAATGCAAGAACATTTCCGTGGGAAAAGTAAATAACACAAGATTTGCCGGGGTTGTTAGTCCCGGGCTTGAATGCTCTCGCGAGATATTATTAATACAAATATTCGGGGATACAAGTATTAATATAAGAGTACAATTACAATGAGTGTAAAGACCCTTATTATCTTAGTTAGTGAGCGTGTAGATTGCCGGAAGAACCAGATATGATGCTCTGTGAGTTCTTGTAACAACGTTGATGAGCTGTAACGACTGTGAGAAATCGACAGTGTCTCACGGTGTGTAGCAGCTGAGCGTTCGAACTCCTGGGCTTCTGAGTTTCTTTGAATCTGCACTGTGGAGACTTCTTGCCTCTGCCGACCGTCTTCTGGTTGAAAGGTGCTGAGAGTGAAATCCTGAGGTAGATTCGGGAGAAGAAACTGGGAGCTTGAAAGTATGTATGGTTGTATGTATTTTCTCTAAAATTAATGGAGAATGCGTGAACCGAATGGAGGATTCCTGAACTGAACGTGGAACCTTTTTCCAGTAGAAGGAGGTTCTCTATCTATAGAACTTGGATATGCCGGGCGATCGCCTTTGCTGCATTATAATAAGCGGGCGATCGTCTTTAGCACATGGGCTGGTCCCCTTAAAGTCTGCAGGAGTTGTTGTCAGCCGACTGTGCGGTCCAATGAGAAGCGTGCATGCGTCTGAGTTGCTGTCACGGGCGGTCCCACCTTGTACCTTTCGGCGGGTTTGTCGGTAGATGAAGCCGTCCTTGTCTGAGACAGCTGCTGGTGGTCAATGATCCATGAAATGCGGCGCCTGTCTCGGACCTGCACATGGGCGCTGTTTTGGGACCCAATCTTCGTAGACTTTGATGGACGATGGTCTCTGTTCGGGGTGTAGGACGGTCGTCCTTAGTCGGGCACCAGAGTCGATCGCTAGGTGCCAAAGGGCGATCGCCTTGGGAGTCGATCGCTAGATACCTGAAGGTGGTCTGGTATTTTCGCTTAGGTGAGTTCGCCATAGCTTGATTGGTTGTGGACTCGCTCGCTCGGCCTTGAGGTCGATCGCCTGTCGAGGTGAATAAATCTCGACACAACAATTGCCCCCCAGCTCGCTCCTATGTTGGAAACGTGGGGCGAGGTGGTTCTGTTGGCGATCGCTGAGTTATGACGAGTGACTCTGTATTTTACTGAACTGTCGATCGTCTTTGAGCTGATTGATTCTGAATTCGGGCGACCTGGTAGGTCGCTGAAAAGAGCGGGAAATGGCAGCGGATGTGGAAAAGTCCTTGAGGCACGTGTCGAGCTCCTGTTGGGGGAGGCCGACGGTCATTTATGACTTTTCGTCTGACGCGTCCTTGAAATAACGCGTACGCGGGTTTCAAGGGGGTCAATAAATTCGACGGTTGCACTTCAACCCCTGGGACTCTCCTTAATTGCACACGAGCCCCTGCCACGTCCTATAAAAAGGCGTAGTGTTTGCAGCGAAAAGACCCTTATGTATTCTATTGGAGAAGAAGACTTTTGCTGAAGATTTTCCCGGAGACTTTGCTGCCGATCGTCGATCGCTTCAATCTTGGGTAAGATGAACACTCCTTTTCTCCTCTTTTCTTCAAAAATGGCTGGAACATCTTCCTCACACGGAGTGGGCACTTCCTCCGCCACTGGGACTTCTAATGTCCGGGGAGGATCCTCCTCTGAGTTCCATCTGGAGACGGCCGCTGAGGCTATTCGAGCCGGTATCGACCCTGCAGAAGTCGAGGCATTGTTCAATGAGGCCGACGTGGCTAAGGAGGCGGCTTTTGAACACAAACGCTCACAGACGGAGAGAGATCTGGCGGTGAGGGCCTATTGGGAGAGGCATAGTGCCTCTGGCCAGGCTTATGTGGCCTTTGCTGAGATTATGGAGAGGCTGGCCGGTCCGTCTCCAAGATTCAATTTCCGGGAGTATTCGATCGCTCACCCTTACCAATTTGCTAAACGGTCGCAGTTTCGGGCTGCGCAGCGATCTCTGTGGTCTCTTGGCCAAATCAGGAGTTCGGCGACTAGGAAAGACCTGGCCGTATGGAGGACGAGGTTCCACGTTCCTTCAGATGTGGATCTATATGCGCCGACGGAGAATGAGCGAGCCGACCAACCCCCGATGGGCATGGTCACCGTGAACGAGGCGATTATGGGGGCCGGGATGCGCTTCCCTCTATCTTTTTCCGTTTCCCATCTGCTGGCTTCTTGGAACGTGGCGCCTCTCCAGCTGACGCCAAATGCTTGGCTCCAGATAATCTGCACTCTCACCTTGTTCGGCGGTCACCGACTGTACCGCCTCCCTGCGCCGTCGGAGATGAACCACTTGTTCAAGCTGACGGCTCAGAAAGGGTCAGTCGTAGGCCATCATATACAAGGCCAATCCAGTCGGGTGATCCTGGGAGTCCCCAACAAGGTGCGGGGCGACCTGGCGAAGTGGTTCTGGGTCGCCGGTGCGTGGAGGGCTTCTGCGAGTGACAATTCTACGGGCGAGCTGGAGATCCCCACTGGCTTTCGGGAGAGGAATCCCGGTAAGGGTCCAGACTCTCCCTTTGATCGGATATGTTCCGAACTGATCTAATTTGACTTCGTTTTTGCAGGTTTCCACATTCCGGCGATCGAGGATCTACCTTTTGATTTCCTGGTCGTCTGGGAGCGGATACGAAGCTTGCCGGACGACGACTTGGACTCTAGCCGGATCAACAAGGAGAGTCGTTGGTTGTCAGCTCGGCTATTCCGCTTCCCGAGACATCTTTCGGTCTCAGGTACGAATTGCTACGATCTCCATTTGTTGGGCGATCGTCCTGTTGGAGGAAAAGGTCTAACCGTTTGTTTGATTGTTCTCATTTGTAGAGGTTCGTTTTCCTCGCTTTTTGGAGCCCCCACTAGAGATAGCTATGTCGAACCCTGGGGTTTTGGGTCGCCTCCGCCAGAAGAAGTCAGCTCGGGATCCTCCTATGGCGTTACCTATCATCCCGGAGGTGGAGCCTCGCGTAGAGCCGATTGTGGCTGAGAAGAAAGTCTGGGAGGGGCTTCGGACGAATCGCAAACGGCAAGGGTCGGGAGAAACTCCAGTTTCTGCCCCTGTCGGCGAGGTGCCGATCGCCGCGCCTCCGATCACCGTTGTTCCTCCGGAGAATGAGCCCTACGCCTTCTGCGACTTTCCTACGGGAGATGGCGATCGCCGAAGCTGAGACCCCTCGCGGGAAGCTATACTTCGGTCGTGATCCTGAGAGAGCCGAGAGGTAGACTTTGCTTGCTGGGTTGAAACTTGTCATTTGCGTGGGAGATGTGCTAACTCTGTTGTTTTGATGCAGGATCTGTAGCACTGATCCGTCTTGTCCGCCGATGGTGCGGGATTTCCTAGCGAGCCGATATCCTCGCCAATCCTGTGATATCCCGTTGTACGTCAATCGGGCCGTTTCCGATTTACCGAAGGCCTGGACGACCGATCTGGATGCGATCGCTCGTCAGCGATCTGGGAGTACAATGCAGACTGCTTTCGCCCTTTCTCTTCAGGTGGCGACCATGGCTGCCAGGCTGTGCACGAGTATGAGGGGCGTCCTTCCATTATTCGCCTGCAGACGGATCTCGAGACGGCTCGGAAAGAGAACGCCGAGTTCACCGACAAGATTGTGGCAATGGAGAAGGACTCCTCGGATGCAGCGAAGCGGTTGAGCCAAGAACTTGAGCAGGCGAGACGGGAGGCCAAGATGGCTTGGGTGACGGTTGACTGATTCCGGGACCGGATGACAGAAGTCGTATGCTCGCAGACGACCGCTGAGAAGGAGGCCGATCGACTGAAGGTGACGATCGCTCGGCTGACTAGCGAGCTGGCGGAGTCGAGGGAAAAGATGGCTGCAAGGGAGGCCGAGCTCCAAGGCGCGCAGCAGGCGATGGCGGAGCTGAAAGGGGAGGTAGAGGCGACCAAGGCCGATCCCTTTCAAAACTTGGAGTTTGTCAGCGAGTTTGCCTATTATATGGCGTTCCCCGACTCGATCCGAGCTGCTTAGAAGGGAGGGTTGGAGGTCGGCCCTCTTGCTGAGAACTTCAAGGCGTACGCGTTGGAGCATCCTCTCCATTCTGCTTTCTCCTTGCCGATCATGGATCTCGCGGATATCGGCGTGGACTTGAGATGGTATCCGACTCCGGCCAACCTTGTTCATCCCGACGCTCCGGAGGATGGGGAGGCCGTTCCGGAGGCTGAAGGTGAAGGCCAGGCAGGGGCCTGAGGCACTTTGTTTTTTTAATGTTTTAGCTTATTGCCTTGTAATTCGTAGCTTTGTTTTTGTAGTACTTAGGCCTTCGGGCGACCATGTATTCTGATCCTTCAAGCAATGAAATGAACATTTGATTGTCCGATTTATCACTTGAATGATTGCTATTTTTGAGTCTTTTGTTTGACTTTGTACAAATGTGTGAGGAGAGATCGTTGCAAGTGTAGGTCTACGTGAATTGATAAACTCATATAGATAACTTTTACAACAAATTCGATCGCTGCACAACATCTGAAAAATGGCGATCTCCGTATGTGATTGGATAGGGACGATCGTCGTATAGGTAGTCCGCACTCTTCCCCTTTGTTTTTGTTCACTTAGTGAAAGTAAGGGGATGAAAATAACTTGTTGAGTGAGCGGTCTTCAATTTTGTCGAATCCTCGAGGATGGTCATCCATCTCGAGGAACCGTGCACAGTCGCGGAGTTCGATGGACCAACTCCATGACCATGTCTTGTGCGCGATCGACATTGTCTGTCTCGTGACTCATTTTATTGTGAGGGTCCTCTATTAGGCTGCGTCTCGCCTCGTATTTAAACGAAGGGCGTGCGGTCTTGGTCTGGAAGTCCTTGCGCGAGGCGTCGTCGGATGAATCGACTCCACATCCGCGGCTAGTTAGCTCTTTTCTACCTCGGATCGTCATGTTAGATGGCAATCCTCGACGGTATACGTTGAGACGGGGGTAGTGACGCGTCGCATTGTCTGGGTTCACCACGTTAAATGATGAACCTTTGAGGGTGGGCGATCATGTCCACTGATTTGTTTAGAGGGTCCTTCGACTATGCCCGCCTCATATTTAAACGAAGGGCGAGCGATCTCAGCCCAAAGGAACCTTGCATGGCCTAAGCAGTCGGTTCCATCGACCACCAGGACCATGGCTACACTCTTCCACCTCAGATCGCCATGTTAAATGCCGACCTTCGTCGGTGTACGTTGTGCGGGGAAGGCGATATCGTGCCTTAGCCCAACATGTTAGATGATGAACCGTAGATGGCGAGCGAGTCCTACAGTCTTTTGAAGCGTTAGCTCAGGTAGTAGCCTTGTGTTCAATGAGGTGGGAAATCGGGGAGAGACTTCCGAAGTTCCCTTCTCTTGATTGAAGCATGTAGATACGGTCGCCGAGGTTGATCGAGGGGTTGGCTCGTATGAGCTTTCCGGCCTGCTCGCTTTCGACTCGGTCGACCGTGTCGGGAGATTGGTGGGGCTCCGGCTAAGCCAGTAAACTGTCCAACTTGCCCTCCTCGAACAATCTCCAGAGTTGTTTGAGGAGGTCGCGGCATTGGTTGGTGCTGTTGCCGGGACCCTTGTGGTAAGCACAATACAGATTTTGGTCCAGATGACCGTGGTACCTTATCGCCTTTGGCTTGTTTAGTGGTTCGTGCCCCTTGATGGCATAGAAAATGTGGTCCGGAGTTCGGTTGAATGTATGGAGGAGATGGGCTTCCATGTCCTCGAAGGCCTTGAGATCTCCGGGTTGCTTGGCGATCGCCTTCTTGGTTTTGGCGATCGCCGTCTTTCGGACAGGAGGTGGCATTTCCTCGCCTAGGCGGAGGGTGAGCAGCTTCTGCCTGGCCAGAAAGTCGGCAGCCTTAGCGTGGAAGATCGCGTATGTTGGGGGAATGTCCTTCGTCAGATGTCTAAACATGGGTGAGTGACCGTAGAATCCCTCCAGGACTGAATAAAGAGCGAGCTCGTCGCTGATGGGCTCGCCGGTGAGGACGATTTCGTCCACCCGTTCGATATAATCTGCATCGGATTCATCTTCCCCCTTGCCTGATTTTCATCATGCGTGTAATACCCGTACTTTTATTGACTGTTTGACTTCGCCGTTCTCCTTATTTTGTCGCTCTGTAAACGCATGGAGATGTTGTTGATATTGTTATTGTGTTTTGTATCTTGTTTTGGGTCTCGATCGTGTTGTTTAGACCTTGCGGAAGTGTTCTGGGCCAGAGACATAGCGCACGCTAGGCCTAGGCTAACGCACGCTAATTCTGCTTGATTAGCGCACGCTAGCTTTGAGCCGTAGCGCGCGCTAAGGAACCAGTTAGGTCAGAACCAATAACTCGAACTGCCCTCTGGACTGGCGGATTAACGCACGCTAGGAGTTCGTTAGCACGCGCTATTCGTGGTTAGTAGCGCACGCTAACATCCGTCTGTAGCGCACGCTAATGGTCGGGTCGGCAGAGGCAGTGAGGTTGCTAGGTTTCTGGACTATCAGGTAGCGCACGCTAGACTTCGGCTAGCGCACGCTAAAGCTGTTACGTAACGCACGCTAAGCCATAATGGTAGTGCACGCTAATGGGCTGGTCAGTAGAGGCAGTGAGGTTTCAGACTTTCTGGACTAGCAGGTAGCGCACGCTAGGCAGCGGCTAGCGTACGCTATATGTGTTGCGTAACGCACGCTAGTGCTCAGTATTAACGCACGCTAGCGGACCGAGACAGTGAACTGAGATTTTGGCAGGACAGCAGTTAGCGCACGCTAGAGATGTTTCGTAGCGCGCGCTAACGTCTTATGACAGTAGCCACTGGACTACCAGGTAACCCGTTAGTGCATGCTAATATTGAGGCGTAGCGTGCGCTAGACTGGGACAGTATATAAGGGGACAGTCAACCCCTGCACTTATCATTTGACATCATTTCCACTTTTTCCGATCGGTAGAGCTCGGGAGAGGCGATTTGGGGCGATTTGAGGCAGTCCTTCTTCACATATCGTCATATTGGGTTGGGGAACAAGGATTTCACAACATCTAATCTATCTTAACGTCCGAATCAAGGTAAAAATCCTTAGAACCCTATTTTTGGGAATTTTGGGGTTTTTCGTAGATTCGTCCGATTTATCCATTTTGAGGCTTGAGAACCTTGAGATTATGATGTATGTATCCCGTATGCATGCTTTTCCTATGATTTTACGGATTGGATTGTGCCGTTTTCGGACTTGTGAGGGTTTGGACGATTTTCCAACCTCTAGTTATTTATCCGTGTATTTTCATGAATCGTAGACGGGTTTCGGGAGTTTCTTCGTGTAATTTGAATATGGATAATTGATTATCATATTCCTTGTAAATCGTTTAGGTGCCAGAAGCGCGTTCTTGGACCTACCGAACTCATACCCTTTTTCCATTGGATTTCTCAATGTCTCAAAGGCAAGTATATATTTATGATTGTACGTTCTCGACTTTGAAAGTAAGATATATTAATAGCATGATTATTTATATCCACTATGGGGTGGGCCGACGGGTCCCCTGAGGGTTTCGTAGCCTCTGGTGCGATTCCACGGATGATATGAACGAACCACTCTGGGACGGACCGACGGGTCCTCTGAGGGTTCCGTAGCCTCTGGTGCGGTTCCACGGTATTCATATATGTATTGATGTGATGCTATGAGATTTAGTTATTCCGTAATACTAGTCTTGAATTGTTGAATTGACGGTTACATTTACTTTATTGTCGAGGAGTATTGTGTTTCATACTTGATATACTTGCACTAGCTATTCGACGGCTAACCCCTTTATGGGGGAAATACTTTTTATGTATTTCAGGTTCCAGGAAAGTGGACAGGCAGGTATCGGGTCGGCATGAAGATGGTGGGCAAGTGTGATACTGTGTCTTTCCTCCAGTTATGTTCTGAGTTCTCCATTCAGTGTTGTTGTACTAGAATGGTTATTGAATACTCGAGTATTGTTTTCCATTTTTCCTTGATGTTCCGGCCTGTGTTTGCCGAGGTATTGATTTGTGTTGTGATGTCTGTGGATACAATGGTTATGTCTTGAACACCTTTTGCATTGTTCTTCGTTCCATTGTATGTAGACCTTCTCGGTCAAAATTTATAGTTCCGCGTATGTTTAGCCTTGTGAGTCCCACGGTGGAGCTTACGGCGCTGTAATATTCCCTGAATAACTTGGGGGTGTTACAGATTATGGTATCGGAGATTAGGTCTATGGATACCTAGGCTGTCGGTCTTTTGGGTCGAATGAGTCGTCATTTGTCCACAGTATCACTACTCTGCCATCATCACAGTGCGACCGGTACTTGTAAGACCTCTTACTCTTCTGGTGTTTCCTTATTCGTTTTGGTTCTATTTTTGGTATTCTCAGGCATCCCAGGCGACTGAATACGGATCCGTCCGGTCGTGCGAGAGCCTTTTCTTGCGAATCGGGGCTTTCTGACGATCGCTCGCCCAGTAGCCCGTTGAATTTCCATTTTCCCATGCGGCGGATGGTCGACGGAGTTATTGCGGGCGACGCGCACGCTCTCCGTCGCTCCTCTACGATGGCCATAGCTTCCTCGATCTGTTCCTCAGTTTGGAACTGGTCGAGTGAGAGGTTGGGGCCATCTTTCAGGTGCGGGATCGAGAGTCTCGCATTGCCGCGACTTCCCCCGGTCATCGGCTGGGGTTCGGATTGAGCCGGGATATGGTGTCTGGCGGTTCAGAGAGTGGCTCTCATCGATGTACCGGCAGACGTCATGATTCTGAAGGCTTTCTTTGAAGCGCAGTGAGTGTCACTTCAAGTATATACCCGGAGAACAGTGAGTGTTCTTCGAGACTGTAGGAATAAAAATAAAGGTCTAGATGCCCTCCTTCTAGCGCCAATTGTTACTACCCAAAATATTATCCGGAGATAGATATTGCTGGAATGGATGGATAGCAAACAAATGCGAGAACATTTCCGTGGGAAAAGTAAATAACACAAGATTTGCCGGGGTTGTTAGTCCTGGGCTTGAATGCTCTCGCGAGATATTATTAATACAAATATTCGGGGATACAAGTATTAATGTAAGAGTACAATTACAATGAGTGTAAAGACCCTTGTTATCTTAGCTAGTGAGCGCGTAGATTGCCGGAAGAACCGGATATGATGCTCTGTGAGTTCTTGTAACAACGTTGATGAGCTGTAACGACTGTGAGAAATCGACAGTGTCTCACGGTGTGTAACAGCTGAGCGTTCGAGCTCCTGGGCTTCTGAGTTTGTTTGAATCTGCACTGTGGAGACTTCTTGCCTCTCCGACCGTCTTCTGGTTGAAAGGTGCTGAGAGTGAAATCCTGAGGTAGATTCGGGAGAAGAAACTGGGAGCTTGAAAGTATGTATGGTTGTATGTATTTTCTCTAAACTTAATGGTGAATGCGTGAACCGAATGGAGGATTCCTGAACTGAACGCGGAACCTTTTTCCAGTAGAAGGAGGTTCTCTATTTATAGAACTTGGATATGCCGGGCGATCGCCTTTGCTGCATTATAATAAGCGGGCGATCGTCTTTAGCATAAATTTGGTCCCCTTAAAGTCTGCGGGAGTTCTTGGCGGCCATTTGTGCGGTCGATGAGAAGCTTTGCACGCGTCGGGATTCTTTGTCACGGGCGGTCCCACCTTGTACCTTTCGGCGGGTTTGTCGGTAGGTGAAGCCGCCCTTGTCAGAGACAGCTGCTGGTGGTCAATGATCCATGAAACGCGGCGCCTGTCTCGGACCTGCACATGGGCGCTGTTTTGGGACCCAATCTTCGTAGACTTTGATGGACGATGGCCTCTGTTCGGGGTGTAGGACGGTCGTCCTTAGTTTGGCACCAGAGTCGATCGCTAAGTGACAAAGGGCGATCGCCTTGGGAGTCGATCGCTAGATACCTGAAGGTGGTCTGGTATTTTCGCTTAGGCGAGTTCACCATAGCTTGATTAGTTGTGGACTCGGTCGCTCGACCTTGAGGTCGATCGCCTGTCGAGGTGTATAAATCTCGACACAACAGGAACTAAATCTTATGTCTCGTTTTTCTTCAAGGCATCTATCTCTTCTTCCATTGCCTTTTTCCTTTCCTTGCTAAGGATGCTTCTTCATATGTCGCAGGCTCCATTAATATTTCTTAAATTATGGTTGCATTAGCTTACTTCGGAGTTGGATTTTGTTTTCTTGTTGACCTTCTTAATGGTGGATGTTCTTCTTCTTCGGTTTTATCATCAAATCTCTCCTCAAATTGACTTGGTCATTCTTCTTCAGGTGTTTAACGATGTACTCCAGTACGCCATGGAGATTGAGTCTTCTCACGTTACTTGCTCTGAATGCTTTCTTCTACTTCTACTGGTTCCAGCTCCTGAATGATTTCTTTGGTGACCTCACCCTTCTCAAGTTTTTGTTGTAATTTATCCTCAATTTCTTTTCAATCGGGTAAAACAACTTCATGAAGAGACCACCAGGATGAAGCTTCATCGAATACCATATTTCTTGAAGTATAACATCTGCCTGTTGTTGGGTCACAACACCTCCACCCTTTCTTTGATTGTCAGAACCCATGAAGATGCATCTTATAGCTTTCTTATCAAACTTGTTACGCAAATGATCTGGAACGAAAACATAACAAATACAGCCAAATACTCAAAAGTGACTTATAGTAGGTTTGATTTTCCATATCTTCTCAAAGGGTGAAATGAATCCCAGTGGTGCTTGTGGTAATCTTTGATAATATCTATAATTGTCTTCATAAATTCTGCCCAAAATCGAGGCGGAACATTCTTAGCATGGTGCATGCTTGTGCATATTTCAGCAAGATGTATGTTCTTCCTTTCTGCTACTCCATTCTGTTGTGGAGTATTAGGGCAAGTCAATTGTCGCGGATCTTGTTCTCTTGGAAGTATTTTGAGAACTCGTGTGAAGTAAACTCTCCTACATTATCATTACGAAGGCAGCTTTTGATCAAGTTCCTTCTCGACCTTCTCTTTGAACTCTTGGAACTTGCTAAATGCTTGTAACTTGTTTTTCATAAAGTACACCCATACGTACCTTGAGAAGTCATCAATGAAAGTTATCATATATTGATGTCCACTAACCGATGGCTGCTTTACTCGACCAAACACGTCAGAGTGCACCAACTCGAGTGGCTCCTTTGCTCGAAATGGGAATTTTCATAGCTGATGTGCTTTCCCAAACTGACATCCATCACATACTATGTCTTATCGAACATCCAGTTGTGAAAGTTCCTTCATCATCGACTTCTTCATCATCACCTTGAACTTATGGTAGCTCACTTGTCCTAGGCGTGCATGCCACAGATCAGCCGTCTCGCTCTTTCTACTGTTGTCTACGTAAGCGGTTTGTGCTGACATCACGTAGACACACTCGGGCTTTCTTCCCTCCATAAGTGGTGTGCTCGTGGGCCTCAAAGCTCGATATACCTTCACATTGTTAGGACCAAATACTACATAGTTACCTAATGTGAGTTGTGATACTGATATCAAGTTTTTCATTATCCTTGGTACATGAAATACGTTCTCCAGTTCCACTTGCTTTGAATTATATCGAGGCACAACAGATGTCTTGCGAACATGTGGGGTTGGTAATTTTGAGCTGTTTGCATTGATGACAACTTGTTACTCTTTATACTCTATCGTGCTCAATAATCTTTCTTTATCTACAGTCATATGATTTGCATATCCAGAGTCCACTATCCAATTATCATTGTAATTGATAAAATTGTTACTTAGAGCGGTAAGTGTTAGCTCTTGCTTGACTGGATCAAACATCATTGCCTCTGAAATAGCACCCGAAGCCTAGAAATCCCAATATTCTTCACTTTATATTACGAGTGAGTCGATGTATCGACGTTTCCTTATGATTTCTTATGTCGGTAGTCACGATCTAAGTGACCTATTTTGCCACAAATGTAGCATTGTTTGTTCTTGTGCCGATGTCCCTTCTCGTATGCTTGATCATGACTGTGGTGAGCTCCCTCTTGTTGCCAACTCCTTTCTTGTTTCTTTTTCTACCATCCTTGTTGGAACTCCCCATCATCGCTCGATCTCGCGATTTTTGGATCCTTGTTCTTTTTACCACTAAAAAGAGCTTTATCTTCTTCCTTGACCAGACTTTAGACATTTGTTTGACTAGAGCCTGTTGATTAGCTACGATATTTTCTTCATCATTTAAATTTGGCTTGTGGCCCATCCACGAGTTACAGGCACAAGTGCATTACACTCGGGACGCAACCCGTGGACTCACTACTACAAAACTGGGCCTTTAACAGCGGTTCTGGAGCCACATTGCAGCGGTTACGGAATCGGCTGTTAAAAGGTGGTCTTTATTAATTTAACGTGATTGTGAAAAACATTGTTAAATTTAACAATTCGATTAAAAACATTAATTTAACATCGGTCGTTAAAAAAACATTAGCCTTTGTTAACATCGGTTCTTGAAGAAAGCTCATTTGTTAATTTAACGGCGGTTTCTGAGAACATTGTTAAATGTCGATTAACGGCGGTTCCCTCTGTAAACCGATGTTAAATTTGAACTGCAAAATTAACAGCGGTTTCTCCTAAGAACCGCTGTTAATTCTATTTTTTTAATACCAAGTTTGTTTTTTTTATTTCCAACCTGTTACACACACATAAAACAACATCCTAAACACCAGAAACAGCATCCAACCACGAAACATCAAATAAAACCTCAACAACACAACTTTATTTCATCCATTCACCAATACAACTAAACAACTTTTATCCAACCATCAAATACAATAACATTCTATCCAATTCAAAAAAAATACAACACAATTCAAGTACAGCGGCAACAAACAACAACAAACAAAATCAAGCACAAGTAAAAGGAGAAAAGGAAGAAGAAGAACACAACGAATACAATTCAAGAACTAACTAAACAAAACAATGGTATTCTTACAAAATTAAATGTCAAAGGTCTACGCACATAAACGGTCCCTAACCTCCAAAAATTATTTTGCCCATTCGGTTCGAATTGCACGAATACTATCTATAGTAAGTGCTGCAACATCATCAAACATCTGTACATATAAACATATATATAAATTAACAAACTCATCAACTTAAACGAATCACTTTTAAACTGAAATAATTTAAAAAACTGAAATTAATTTAAATAATTTAATAAACTGAAAAAAGTTTATCACCTCCATCCATCGATAATACGAGCTCGGACAATAGTCGACATCCAGTGCATGACGTAATACCCACACTCCCAACTTTCGTTTTATTTATTACACTAAAAAGAATATGTTGCTCAATTATATAATATATAATATAATATATACATATAGCTAATATATATATATATATGATTGAATGTATTACTTACTTTGGGATATATCCAAGTAATCGTCTATTTGGATCTACTTGTATGCATACCCCCATCACCTTATACGCAATCACGTCACTGTTTAAAAGAAGTAATAATGTATCAAATTAATTATCAAATTAAATGACCAGGTTTCTGCTAGTATTATGTAATAATTAAACAAGTAGAAAATAGATACCAATAGATTGTGTAATTTTCACAGGATCGCAATACATACTTCATTCATGCTAAAATCCATCCTAATTTAATTTAATAAAAAAATTTCATTTTTTCAGTGAATAATTTCAATTTTCGTTCTATACTCTACAACAGTACTTATATATGTCCAAATTTTACACTTTCACTCGGACCAAGGATTATTTGTTTTTCCACTAATTTTTATTTAAATAACACACACACACACACACATATATATATATATATGTATATATATATATATATATACATAATATTTTTCAAGTAAATGCTACAAGTTAAAACTTACTTGTGGACTACGGCCTTAATGCGATTGTCGGGCTTACGGTGTAGTGAGCAAAACCACACAACTTCGGATTTTACCGGAATAACGACCAAAAGTTGCCAATGCTCACTGCATTAACAAACGGAATATTTAATTTTTCTATAATCAATCTAAATACATCTACTTACATAATTATTAATATATAATAATCAACAAAGACAAGAAAGAAATATTAAGACTTTTAGAGAAAAAAAGAGAGTAGTGAGACGAATGTTAGATCTTACTCATGATGGTAAGCTCCAAGGTATATCTGTTTTCTGGCATCCGACATACGCGAAGCGATGTATCCGGAGGCCTCCTCCCCCCTATTTCCCATATTTTGTATGGATTGAGGATCAAAATATCCATACAAATCCTCGTCCATCGTGCCCACGTTCAATTTCGATAAATACCTAATTTGTTAAGAAAAATATTACTACCTTATTTACGTTCCAAACTATGATCTTTTAATAAAAATACACAAATATGCATGTAAAGAATTACTTACAAAGTCCAAAACTGTAGAATCGATAAGCTAAGCCACTGCTTGTCTTGAATGATTTCCAAATATCAATTGATACGGATTCTCTATCAATACAGCGGCAAGCTGTTTTGATGAGCAGAAGCGAACAATAAGAAACTGTCAGGAACTGATAACAACAGTTCGCTACAGCAATAACACTGGCTAGCGGTATGCGCACGCGATAGGAAATGATAACGGTAGCTCGATACAGCAACAAGACAGGAACTGACCGAATGGAAATGATTCGAAACAGGCAACCTCCAAACAGCGGCACTCGAAACAGCACGTTTCGGTCGGATACTAATTGAAAACAAGAAACAAGTTCGAACGATCGAACATCACTTGATGCCAAATCCCGATCAAGTACAACCCTGTATCGAAAACAAGAAGAATATCGAAACAGGACAGGAAACAGTTGTTTTATCGAACTAGACCTATAATTTGATAAAGTGATTTCTTCTCAAGACCTATTGAGAATCAATCAGATTAAGATTCAAAAACGCGTCGAATAATAATCAAAGTTTTGAAGGAAACTCATCCAACACTTAAACAATACACAAGGTATGTCATTTTATCATTCAATAATCTGCCTCATTACAACTCCATCGCCACTATTTATAGGCAAAAGTAGCGTGACAAGATAATCTAAACTATTACAAGCTGGTCTTAAAATAAGGAAAAGAAAATACAAATTTTCCCACGTCACTTGCAATCAAGAGTAAAAGATGGGTTTTGTCTCCAAGGTGATAGCCGTCTTTCACATTGCATGTAGCCGAGATTCCTGCTGCTTTTATAATAAAGAAATTGCTGAAATTCTATTATTGTTTTGCCTTTACCACTTGGACCCCTTCCCCAAGATGCAAGTTGCCTATGTTTAAGTTACTCCAAGTCCGGTTATCAAGGTAACTCCGGGCCTCGTATCCGTTTTCTCGCCTAAATATGTTGGAGTATGGTCGAGGTATTTTACGTCAATCCTTACTTCGTCTTCTTCGCATGGAGTAGTCGGTTTCGTATCATTCCCTCCTTCTTTAAAAGGAATTGTCCTCAATTCCGCAATCCCATTGTCGTCGAGATAAGGAGATACATCACCTATGTTGAAAGTAGCATGCACTCCATAATCACCCGGAAGTTCTAACTTGTAAGCATTGTCGTTCACCTTCGCAACTATTTTAAATGGTCCCTCAGCTCGTGGCATTCACTTATTCTTACGCTTACTCGGGAATCGTTCTTTCGTCAAATGCACCCAAACTAAATCCCCAACCTCGAATACTCTTGGTTTTCTTTGTTTGTTCGATTACTTTTGTACGTCTCATTTATCTCCTTGATTCGGTTACGCACCTGTTCGTGTAATTTCATCATCGATTTCAGTTTCGACTCCGCGTCCTTATGCACCAATTCGTCATTCGGTAATGGAATTAAGTCTAGCGGTATGTAAGGATTCAGACCGTAAACTACTTCGAATGGAGAACGCGCTGTGGCATAAGTAGGAGAACGGTTATAAGCAAACTCCGCATGTGCTAGTTTTAGATCCCAATCCTTTTGTGTCTTGCCTACCAGGCCTCGCAACAGTGTTCCCAGGGATCGATTAGTCACTTTAGTTTGCCCATCGGTTTGAGGGTGGTGTCAAGTGCTAAACAAGAGTTTTGTTCCCACCTTCCTCCATAGGGTGTTCCAAAAGTAGCTGAGAAATTTGGAGTCTCGATCGGAAACAATAGTCTTCGGAATACCATGTAAACGTACCACCTCTCGAAAATATAAGTCGGCCACATTGCTTGCATCGTCTGTCCTGTGGCCCGCTACAAAATGAGCCATTTTTGAAAAACAATCTACGACTACCATAATCGCATCCATCCCTCGTTGAGTATGAGGTAAAGCCACAATAAAATCTATCGAGACATCTTCCCATGGCCTCTCCGGAATCGGTAAGGGTGTGTATATTTCTGGTTTGAACGAACTCTTCGCAACATGGCATGTCACACACTTACTAATTATGTTACTAACATCCCCCTGCATCTTTGGTCAATAAAAATGTTCCTTCAGCACATCTAATGTCTTAGTCGAACCAAAAAGGCCAGCTAAACCTCCCCCGTGAGCCTCCCGAACCAACAATTCTCGAATCGTGTGCTTGGGTAGGCAAAGACGATTTCCCTTAAAAGGAAGCCGTCATGTATCGAAAATTTTCCCATCGGTCCAGATTTGCAAAGGGCGAAGGTCTCACCAAAATCCGCATCACCGTCGTAATATTCCTTCAATGTCTCGAATCCAAGCAAATGAACATCAAGAGTAGAGAGTAAGACATAACGCCTAGACAATGCATCTGCTACAATATTGCTCTTGCCATCCTTATACTTTGATAAGAAGTGAAATGATTGTAAGAATTCCACCAACTTCGCATGCCTGGGACTTAACTTGTGTTGTCCGTTAATATACTTCAATGATTCATGGTCCGAATGTATGATGAAATGCTTCGGCCGAAGATAGTTACTCCAATGATCTATAACCCTCACAATAGCATAAAACTCCTTGTCGTATGTACAATAATTGAGACGAGCACCGTTTAACTTTTCTGAAAAATAAGCAATAGGCCGCTTTCCTTGAATGAGAACTGCTCCAATGCCAACTCCGCTAGCATCACATTCTACCTCGAACGGTTGCGAAAAATCAGGTAATGCTAAGATTGCTGCTTCGCACAACTTTGCCTAAAAATTTGCAAACGACTCCTCGGCAGCCCGGCTCCAATTAAACGTACCTTTCTTCAAACATTCGGTTATTGGACTTGCAATGGTGCTGAAATCTCGAATGAATCTTCAGTAAAATGAAGCCAGTCCGTGGAACGATCTAACTTCCGTCACTGTAGTGGGAACTGGCCAGGACTTAATTGCTTCGATCTTTGCTTGATCGACCGACACTCCATCCTTTTAAACAACATAGCCAAGAAAGACTATACTTTCGACCAAAAATGAGCACTTCTCCTTTTTTCCATATAGCCTTTGGTCCCTAAGGGTTTCGAAGACTTGTCTCAAGTGTCCGAAATGTTCTTGCAACGATCGGATATAAATCAAAATATCGTCTAGATATACAACCACAAATTTCCCTAAGAATGGCTTAAGCACCTCATTCATCAAGCGCATGAAGGTACTTGGCGCATTTTTAAGGCCGAACGGCATAACGGTCCATTCATACACTCCGTGTTTAGTTTTGAAGGCCGTCTTCCACTCATCTCCTTCTCGCATCCGGATTTGGTGATAACCACTTCGTAGGTCAACTTTTGAAAAGATCACGGATCCCTGTAATTCGTCCAACATGTCATCAAGCCTCGGAATCGGAAATCGATACTTGATGGTTATATTATTCACGGCTCGACTGTCAATACACATTCGCCAAGATCCGTCTTTCTTAGGAACCAGTAATACCGGAACCGCGCAAGGACTTAGGCTTTCTCAAACATACCCGCGGTTCATTAGTTCTTCGATTTGGTTTTGTAATTCCTTAATCTCCTCGGAATTACATCTATAGGAAGCTTTGTTAGGGAGCGACGCACCCGGTATGAGGTCGATCTGATGTTCAATCCCACGAATAGGTGGCAAACCCGACGGTAATTCTTCGGGAAAAACATCCGCAAATTCGTGCAATAAGGCACCCATCCTTTCGTCATTCCGCACAACCATGTTATCATTCCGTGTCTCCTTCAGAATCAAAAAGTACACGCACTCACCATCATTAATAGCATGTTCCACATGTAACACCCCCGTGATATACAGAGATATTACAGCGCCGTAGATTCTCTTTAGAGAATCTACCAGGCTAAGACCAACACAAAATACATTAAACGATAACAAAACTAGGACATTCATCCGTTAAAAGAAACCAAATACAACTCGATAAGTTGTACACCACAATACCAAATAACAAATCATCTCGTAGGATCATAAAACACAACCACTCCCAACGGGAGTACAACAACATCATTAACCATCAAATCTGACACAACATACAACACCGGATAGTACCCGCGCGAGTACAAAACCAAAACACGACTTTGACCATGACCATATGACCACCAACTCAAAATGATGCACGATATCAATGCTATCCACCAAGCTCGTGTCCGTCCTGTGCTAGTCCTCCCACTGGACCTGTACCTGAATACACAAAAGTATATCCACCCCAGAAGAGGTTAGCAAGAAGCCGGTGCAAGTACAATGATTTTAGAATATGTACATCAAGTGAATAATCAACAAAACCATAGAAATCACAGTGCCATGACAGATATTCCAGAATACCACATCATAATCATCATCAAAAAAACAACCTCCCGAGCTATACTGGCCCCGCATCTCGCAAGATACGCACCCCAAGAGACCTCGTCAGGCTCTCTCTGGTTGTATATCCCAACCGAGTGATCCGTAGGGAAGCGACCCTCTAGGACCCCAGGGGACCCTCACTGGTTTTACTCGGCTCACACACACTCGATCAACAATTGGCACAAATCCCATTTTTACATATTCACATGAAGTACATTAAACACAATCAAAGTACTTGCCTCAATTCGAACGACACGGGAAACAACGAATGGATGGACTTACGGTTCGAACTTCCTTCAACAATTCAACCCTAACACATTGAGATACCGAATCAAAACACGACACCATGGAAACGGAAGAATTCACCCTAAGTTCTACCCTTAGAGACATTTAATCGAACACTACGGAGGCGACAAAGGTCGAACCCAAGAACGGATTAAAAACTCGAATTTAATCCATAAACTTTGAGAGAAAACAAAGGAACATGATTACAACATCATAATCTAACATAATCCAAAGCCAAAACAAACTTGAATCAAGAATTCCCAACAAACCCCAAAATTCTATGGAATAACTTGAAGAACTTCAACCACATACCTTAATTCAACCAAGAGATGGATAATTCTTCAATAATGAACTTGATATCTTGATTCTATAGTGTTTGGAACATGTTTATGGCTTGATTTTGGAGTTTAAGATCAAGGATTCTAGGTGGAGGATGAAGGGAAGGTGCTAGAATGCCCAAAAAATCGACCAAAGGCTATATATAGCTCCCGAAATGGGTTTTTCAGCATTTCTGCACTTCCGGTCGTGTCACAGGACACGGTCGAGTCAGGAGTCGTGTCACAGTCCAGAACTTTTTTGCTTAACCGTAACAGTTCGACACGCCCGCGTCAAATGACACGGTCGTGTCACTGCACCAGGGTCCGCTATTTCAACCATAACTCCTTCGTCCGGACTCCGATTGACTCACCGTTTGAACCATTGGAAAGCTAACTCAATTATCTACAATTCTATAAAAATTTATAATTTCTGGATTTTTGTGGAATTTATGGTGATCGATCAAATTCAGCCCTTGTGTAAATCACAATTCGAAATATCTACTCTTATTCTATTAACACCCTTTTGGTAATACATTCATATCTTACGGCCATAACTCTCGGGTCACCAATTCGACATTCCGGCCAAAACAAACATACTCCGAAAATCACAAAACTTGACAATTACCAACCATAAACATTCCAATTCCGATCGTCAAAACACACGGTTCCAAATAACCATAATTCAACATGGAAATTACGAATAAATTCTCAACTAAATACGTCCGAAACAACACACACACGAATACTAAAATACAAGGATATTACACCCTTACCCCCTAAAAATAAGTTTCGTCTCGAAACTTGCAATCCTTTTTCAACCAAGATCTCAACCGAAAATTTCCAACCTCATCACAAAAATAATCAGTCGTTATCACAAGCGACTAACCAAAGCAATATACTTATGGGTACGTGAAGTTGAGGTTCTCCCGTGATACTAACATATGACTCTTATATGAAGTCTCAACACAATACCAACATACCAGTTTCTGTATCACTCCCAAAATTATCAGGGAATACTACAACGTCCTAGACCCCGCCCTGGAACCCATAAGGCAAAAAAAAAATTATTTTCGAAATCGTTTAAAGCATGTCAAAATACAATTGACGGCAATATCCTTCAAAAACATTCGAAAGACTTTACTGAATTTATTTATGAAAAACTGCCGTAAAATATCATTTGAAAGTACAAAACCAAAACGCCAGAACCCAACAAATTCATGAGTATGTTAAACCACCGTCATACGTATTGACATACGTTTAGAAAATGATTTTCTGAAATAACTTGAGTTGCAAAATATCAAAAAGGCCATTTACAAATACTCATGCAACGGTTATAAGAAACAGTTAGAAATACATTTGCAGCGAAAAATAGTCATTTAGCAACAATACTCGATCCCCCATTAAATGTCATAACTAGTATTACCCGGAAAGTTCACCTCTTCACGACTACAACTAGCTCCATCTCCGAGTACCATCATAATATTACCAACTCATGGAAAGCCACAACAATTCAATCCTCCTCACAATCCACATCTTACACTCTTAATTGACGAATGAACTCAAATACTACCGTCTGCACTGTATTCAAACAATACCATGAATTCTCAAAACATCATCATAACTTACAAGTGTAGAATAATGCATCCGTGCCAAATCCTATCCGTCGGATTACACAATCAAATCTCAATTTGGGTAAACCAATAACATACAACATATATGTAGATGAACTGCCACAAAACAATGAATATAAATCCCGAAACATCGACGTACAGTCCGAATGCTCATAACAATGATCAACCAATACATCAACCGAGAATATCATCGACATGATAACTTTAATAACCGAGAATTTCATCAACAAGGTAAACTCTAAATGATCAACAAAGGACCAAACAATAACCGAGAATACCATCGACAAGGTAATCTCCAAATGATCAACAAAGATCAACAATAACCGAGAATACCATCAACGAGGTAAACTCCAACACAATCAACAAGGATAAATAATAACCGAGATTACCATCAACAAGGTAAACTACAAACGATCAACAATAAAGGATCTCAAAGAAATTACACCAGCTGTTGAACATACCCCTCGGGCGTATGAACAGCCAGCCGCAAACCGTCAAACATACCCAACCATAAATGGAGGATGAATGACCAAACAATATGGCTCAAAGATAGAAGTCATAGTACGCCCGATCCGGAAATGTGTCCGTGCACATGTCCACCCCGTATACGGAATCCAGGATATACGTGGGACATGTACCCAATTAGCCTCACGAACTACGTCTCGTGTGCATGGTTCAATGTGGAAATATCAACACATAACCATAGTGTGCCCAGTTAAAAATCCTACACAATAACCAATCGGAACGCAGATACGACTCCAGATGTGTCACGATGCAACATGACAACGAAACTCAAAGAATCACATATCCAATAAGGATCAAAAGACTCACCGAAGTGAACAAAGACACACAGACAATGAAAGATCGACACGACCGACCATATCCAAAACAAACATCCTGGGATCACAATCCCCAAAGGATAATCCATACAATCAACAATATCAGACAAAAGTTCTGGGATCAACATCTCTCAACGAAACAATTGACACAACCATTAATACCAACCATAGTCCTGGGATCAACATCCCTCAACGAACAACCAATACGAATCTCAATATACGAAGCCTCAACGTACAATATATATAACAACCTAACATAATAATTATCTTCATAGCTGAACAATACTTAAATTACCTCAAAGCCGAAGACAATATTCTTTCCACGAACAACATCCCTGAACGAATATACAACTTACTCGAATAATCTCGAATGAGGTACAGTCCATCAACATCCATAAACCATCGTCCCGACATCATTGTCGACACGATAACTATCTTCGATATCCAACATTTCATATCACCAACTAAAGATGACTCAAATTTCCGACTTCAACAAACACATTTAAATCATATACATTATGATTTAATACAAAGCAAACCACAATATATAAACCACTATCCCGGTAATTTCACATTCACAATATCACTGTTATATGAATCATAAATGAAATGAAACTGAAACCATTCATTAAGTATTATGTACTGAACGAGTATAAACTTGCCTCGACGACGATGCAACGAATCCGTTACCAAACCCACTGTGTTCCTCTACGAGCCCCTCCGTCCCGACCAAGGCAATCCACAAGTTCTTTACTCTCAATTTCAACATAACGGTTATAGTCATCGATCCACTATCACAATCTAATGTCATAACCGATTAACAGTCCGTTCGATAATAATCAACAACCGGTATAACTAACCAACAAACCCAATGGTTCAACAATACTTCGATCAATCATGAACTCATTTTAACAACACAAGTCTTAAATCCGATAGTCATACCAATAATCAATTCAAACTAATAATATGTGTGTCAACATTCTCACTTCCAACTTTGACCTCAAATACGAATTTAACAATGTTCCTTTTTGTTCATATTCGTAAATCCATCGGAAAACGCTGATACTGATACCCTCAAAAAATCCAAACTATCCGAATAATTCAATATTATGGATAATCATATACCAAGATTAACCACAATCACTCTAGTTTCAACCTCATATCATGATTTGTGTTTCATCAAGAACATCTGAAATCCACCACTATAATCGATATACTATTAATTTCTAAATATCAAATCCAAGACTATATCCAAAACCATTTATATCTTTTAACATATTCCTTCTTAGGGTGATATGTACAAAGGACACCACGATTCCATAATCATGCTCATAATAAAACAACATAATCCAAGATACATATATCATCATTTCCTCAACAGAGATTTCCATGAAATATTCAAATTCATCACCGCACTTCTAAAATCTATACAAGATGTAATCATCAATAACAATATCAGGATAAAAAAAATTAAAGTGTAGAATGGTTCGACATACCTCAAGAAAATGTTCAACACCAATGAACATCTCAAGAATCAACTTTAACTCCATATATCCTGCTCCAATACATGCTCTCTAGTCCTTAATCGATTCAGGAGAGGCAAATCAGTCTCGAAGGATTGAAGAACTAAAAAGCGAGGTTGAACTTCTCAAAATACCAAGGTGATGGAGATCCCACATATTTATAAATTCTAGTCACTACGTACATTATATGAACAACCAAGCACACGTAACACTCCTTACGTACGTTATCTGACCTTGATAGGGTACGTATCACTAATCCAGAGGTCACTGTCTGCTTTCCTTACATACAACATGTAACACCAGCGTTCGCGATCAATGCCTCACGTATGCGTTCTGGCCTTGATAGCGTAGGCAATAACCGTCCAGGGACTATTGCTTTTAATTCATTTAATGGCTTACGTACGCAAAGCCCATGCCTTAACATTCGTAATATAGTCGTTGACTTGCTACAGTAACTCACCCATTTAACGTACGTAATATCAATCCATAGCATACGTTAGCTCCAATATTGACTTGCCTTAACCACTCATATGTCGGATGTTGCCAACCACGGGACCCACTTGTCGGTCATTTCCTGAACCCTGACCAATATCTCTAATAGTGTACATTATGCATGACATATAGCACATGCTACACCTGACGTCTTAACATACGCTAGATCCTCGACTTAGCTTACATTATGGCTTCCATAATAACCTCTTATAACTGCTCCTGTTTGTCGTCCCAACACACTGAATAGGTGTACTCATCCCAGTAATGCTCTCATGTGATATTCCTGATATTAAAATTAGGACGATCTGATACCCGATATCCTCAAATGCATCTGTTAGTTGACTTCATCCATTATGCGAATACAGCTGTCTCAGATTACAAGTTATTCACCCAAAATGAACAACAAGGAAAGATTGAGGAGATGAAATATTACAACAACAGATTATCCAATCACATCAACAATTATTCCCTAAAAGTAAAAATAACTAACCTCTGAGGGGATTCCCAGCACAGACATCACGAGGTTGCAGCAAACCACTGATATCATGAACAAAAGACCGACTCAACTTTAACAGACCCAAAACACCAACAACCTAGGTATCCATAAACCTAAGCTCCGATACCATATTCTGTAACACCCCCGTGATATACAGAGATATTACAGCGCCGTAGATTCTCTTTAGAGAATCTACCAGGCTAAGACCAACACAAAATATATTAAACGATAACAAAACTAGGATATTCATCCGTTAAAAGAAACCAAATTCAACTCGATAAGTTGTACACAACAATACCAAATAACAAATCATCCCGTAGGATCATAAAACACAACCACTCCCAACGGGAGTACAACAACATCATTAACTATCAAATCTGACACAACATACAACACCGTATAGTACCCGCGCGAGTACAAAACCAAAACACGGCTTTGACCATGACCATACGACCACCAGCTCAAAATGATGCATGATATCAATGCTGCCCACCAAGCTCGTGTCCGTCCTGTGCTAGTCCTCCCACTGGACCTGTACCTGAATACACAAAAGTATATCCACCCCAGAAGGGGTCAGCAAGAAGCCGGTGCAAGTACAATGATTCTAGAATATGTACATCAAGTGAATAATCAACAAAACCATAGAAATCACAGTGCCATCACAGATATTCCGGAATATCACATCAGAATCATCATCAAAAAACAACCTCCCGAGCTATACTGGCCCCGCATCTCGCAAGATACGCACCCCAAGAGACCTCGTCAGGCTCTCTCTAGTTATATAGCCCAACCGAGTGATCTGTAGGGAAACGCAGCCTATCGGACCCCAGGGGACCCTCACTGGTTTTAATCGGCTCACACACACTCGATCAACAATTGGCACAAATCACATTTTTACATATTCACACGAAGTACATTAAACATAATCAAAGTACTTGCCTCAATTCGAACGACACGGGAAACAACGAATGGATGGACGTACGGTTCGAACTTCCTTCAAAAATTCAACCCTAACACATTGAGATACCGAATCAAAACACAACACCATGGGAACGGAAGAATTCACCCTAAGTTCTACCCTTAGAGACATTTAATCGAACACTACGGAGGCGACAAAGGTTGAACCCAAGAACGGATTAAAAACTCGGAATTTAATCCATAAACTTTGAGGGAAAACAAAGGAACATGATTACAACATCATAATCTAACATAATCCAAAGCCAAAACGAACTTGAATCAAGAATTCCCAACAAACCCCAAAATTCTATGGAATAACTTGAAGAACTTCAACCACATACCTTAATTCAACCAAGAGATGGATAATTCTTCAATAATGAACTTGATATCTTGATTCTATAGTGTTTGGAATATGTTTATGGCTTGATTTTGGAGTTTTAGATGAAGGATTCTAGGTGGAGGATGAAGGGAAGGTGCTAGAATGCCCAAAAAATCGACCAAAGGCTATATATAGCTCCCAAAATGGGTTTTTCAGCATTTCTGCACTTCCGGTCGTGTCACAGGACACGGTCGAGCCAGGGGTCGTGTCACAGTCCAGAACCTTTTTGCTTAACCGTAACAGTTCGACACGCCCGCGTCAAATGACACGGCCGTGTCACTGCACCATAGTTCGCTATTTCGACCCTAACTCCTTCGTCCGGACTCGGATTGACTCACCGTTTGAACCATTGGAAAGCTAACTCAATTCTCTACAACGCTGTACAATTTTATAATTTTTCAATTTTTGTGGAATTTATTGTGATCGATCGAATTCATCCCTTGTGTAAATCACAATTCGAAATATCTACTCTTATTCTATTAACACCCTTTTGGTAATACATTCATATCTTACGTCCATAACTCTCGAGTCACCACTTCGACATTCCGGACAAAACAAACATACTTCGGAAATCACAAAACTTGGCAATTACCAACCATAAACATTCCAATTCCGATCGTCAAAACACACGGTTCCAAATAACCATAATTCAACATGGAGATTACGAATAAATTCTCAACTAAATACGTCCGAAACAACATACACACGAATACTAAAATACACGGATATTACACCACATCCCGTTCGCTACCAAACATGCCCAGTTTTGGTTTTTCACTACGACTAGAACTCATAGAGTGAATAGCTTGAGGTGACATTGGTTTAAGCACAATCTTTTTGCCCTTATCCCGTAACTCGTACTCATTGCTTCTTTCTCGATGTAAAACGCCCCTATCAAACATCCATGGCCTTCCCAAAAGTACAAGGCATGGATCCATTGGGAGTACATCACATAATACGTTGTCTTCATATGAACCCATGGTTAGTCCAATCCTCACTTGTTTAGTCACCCTTATTTTGCTCCCATCATCGAGCCAATACAAAGTGTAAGGTTTCGGGTGAGCCGTAGTGGTCAGCCCGAGTTTAGTCACCATCTTGCTGGAAGCTACGTTGGTGCAACTCCCTCCATCAACGATCAAACTACACCATTTATTTCCGATTTCACACTTTGTGTGAAATATTTGATCCCGCTGTTCCGAATCATTCGAAACAGCTTTGGCTTGTAGAGTACTCAGAACTAAATCCGTGTCATAGTTTGGAGCATCGTAAGTCTCACATTCTTATCCTTCTTCGTCCTTCATCCTGAGACCAAATACATCACCCACTCTCTCATTTTCGTCCTCGACCAACAACTCCTCTCGGATCGTGACAGCTTCTCTTAGTGTTACCACTCGTTTGTTCGGACAAGCATTTTGATAATGTATGAACCCTTGACATTTGAAACATCTTACTTTAGCCAAACTCATCTCCTTCGGTACGTAGGGGGCCTTAGGAATCGCGACAGGGACCGGAGTCGGTACAGTTGCCTTAGTAGTTGAACTAGAACCGACACTTGGGTTTCCAAATTTGGCTGGAAACTCGGATTTATACAACTTCATCGTGTTTTGAGCTTCCAACTACACACATAGCCCACATAATGTATCGAAGTCCTCGTATGGATATAATTCCACCAAGTTAGCTATGCTTCGGTTCAAGACACGCAAGAATCGTGACATCTTCTGCTCCTCATTCTCCTCTATTTCTCCCATTAAGGTCAGATTCTCAAATTCCTCAATGTATTCACTGACACTCAATTTTCCTTGCATGAGGTCTGCAATCTTCATGTACAAGGACAATCGATGCAACATTGGTACATATCTCTTACGAAGTTTTCTTTTTAATGAATCCCACGAACGGATCTTTTCTTTCCCCGCATGGGTTCTTCGTGTTTTCACTCCTTTGTACCAAAGCGAAGCACCTTTCCCCAACTTGAGAATTGCATACTTGCACCGTTTCTCATCGTCGAGGTCTTTGAACTCGAACATACGATCAATTTTACGTTCCCATTCCAGATAAACTTCAGGGTCTATCCCGCCAACGAATTCCGAAAGCTTATTAACCTTGAACTCTTCGACATGGCGTGAGGGTCGCTCATAGTCACCACGCCTAGGTTGCCAACGCTGGTCGCGTTGTTCTGGTATGTCACGCAATGCGTCGCAAAGTTTTGCCAAGAAATCAGCGTCGTTGAGATTCATAATGCCAAAGATCAAGAGCCTGGGGCTTCGATACCACTTATGATATGGATTCTCTATCGATACAGCGGCAAGCTGTTTTGACGAGCGGAAGCGAACAACAAAAAACTGTCAGGAACTGATAACAACAGTTCGCTACAACAATAACACTGGATAGCGATATGCGCACGCGATAGGAAATGATAACGGCAGCTCGATACAGCAACAAGACAGGAACTGACCAAATGGAAATGATTCGAAACAGGCAACCTCCAAACAGCGGCACTCGAAACAGCAAGTTTCGGTCGGATGCTAATTGAAAACAAGAAACAAGTTCGAACGATCAAACAGCACTTGATGCGGAATCCCGATCAAGTACAACCCTGTATCGAAAATAAGAAGAATATCGAAACAGGACAGGAAACAGTTGTTTTATCGAACTAGACCTATAATTCAATAAAGTGATTTCTTCTCAAGACCTATTAAGAATCAATCAGATTAAGATTCGAAAACGCGTCGAATAATAATCAAAGTTTTGAAGGAAACTCGTCCAACACTTAAACAGTACACAAGGTATGTCGTTTTATCATTCAATAATCAGCCTCATTACAACTCTATCGCCATTATTTATAGGCAAAAGTTGCCTGACAAGATAATCTAAACTATTACAAGCTGGTCTTAAAATAAGGAAAAGAAAATACAAGGTTCCCCACGTCACTTGCAAACAAGAGTAAAAGATGGGTTTTGTCTCCAAGGTGATAGCCGCCTTTCACATTCCATGTAGCCGAGATTCCTACTGCTTTTATAATAAAGAAAGTGCTGAAATTCTTTTATTGTTTTGCCTTTACCACTTGGACCCCTTCCCCAAGATGCAAGTTGTCTATGTTTAAGTTACTCCAACTTCGGTTATCAAGGTAACTCTGGTCCTCGTATCCGTTTTCTCGCCTAAGTATGTTGGGGCATGGTCGAGGTGTTTTACATAAATCCTTACTTCGTCTTCTTCGCTTGGAGTAGTCGGTTTCGTATCATCATTGTAACTTATGTACAAGGGAACGTCATCAACTCTCTCAACGTGTCACTGTCACTCGACCGGTCATCTTGACGAGCATGTTTCTTAGGTGGCTCGAGTCGCTCAATATCCTAAATCATATAGAAGAAACATGAAAACTGTAAAAACCAACTGTAAAACCAATTGTAAACGAAGTATCTTTTATTTAGACTTTGATATTAAAAACTACAACAAATTTTATTCTTAATTTTCTAAATTCTAAATATTCTAAATTTTCAGCTAATTTCTTGAGGACAAGCAGTGTAAAAATCAACTATAAATGGAGTATCTTTTAATTAGATTTAATACTAAAACATGAAAGAAGTATACCTTGATAAAGTCGGCAACGACAAGATCCTTTGGCCATGCAATAAAGGTACCTAGAGCTTCCCTCACTAAGCTTACCTCTTCAGTAGGTATAGGAACTTCGGCACCGCCATCTACGGCCTCCTCGATACTACCTTAACTAAATGAGCTGGTAAAGGTGCACAGTGTAGGGTAGAATCTCCATGATGAACTCGACCGATAGAAACTAGACGAGGAGGACGCCCGTCCACATAAAATCCAAATCGACCAGTGTCCCCGGGTGGAGTCTTCCCTCGTGAAGGGCCAGAAACATCATCGACACAACTCCCCTTCGTACTGACACGGGTAACATGATGATCATCAGGTGTACGTAGATCGTTATGGGGCCGCTGTGAATGGGCACCCAAAGACTCCAATGTTTGGCCAAATGTCTTCATCAAATTTTGTGTCACATCATATGTGATCTTCTTCGTTAGTTCCTCCAACACCCTTGATGATGCAGGTCGACGTGAAGATCGTCCACAATAATCTAGAATGCCTACACCAAATCCAATCCCACGAACACGGCCAGGGTGCTCCGGTCTCCCAATGGCCTCCGCCAATATATCATGTCGTCCATTGGGAGTGAAGTTGCCCTGTGTACACTGTGCCTCCAACTCATCCTACAAAAGAACGTTTTTTCGTAAGTGTAATACAAATGTGAAGCACATAAATAAACAGTTAATATTTTTGTTGTACGGATAAAAAAAAACTTTGTTTCACACGTGAAACATAAAAGTTAACTTTTAAAATTTTATTCACAACCTTTAAATATTTCAAATTAAATATTACGACTTTTATTTTTTTCAACAACAAAAATTAAGTTATAGAATTTAATTGCAAAACAAAAATTTCCAGAATCAACTTTTGAAAAGATAAGAAAACTAAGTTTATTTAATTTTAAGTACATTGTCAAATATTAAATTATTTTTAAACTTACGATCTTAGTAATAATCTCTCGTGTTGCATCTGATGACACTCCTCCAAATCTTCTTTGGCGACCAAGTTTCCACCTCTGATGAAGTGAAGGAGGAGATAGGATCAATAATAACATCTTCTCCAGACTTTGATGTTTCTTCTTTACGCTCCTTCATCTTTCTCTCCATCTCCTGTACCTCCACAAAATCATATCCGCCTCGAGCCATAGTATGGGGAGCATTGTTCATCTTCGATATATCTTGTTTCTTGATTCTCTTTTCCTGGAAAAAAATATTTGCAAGGAATCGAAATAATATGTAAGTAAATGAAACGAGAGGTGGAATCGATCTATAGAAAATTATTTGCAAGGAATCGAAATAATATGTAGGGAAATATCTGCAAGTAACCGAGCTACAGAAAATGTCTTTTAAATTCAGATTTACCTCCCAAGTAGGGTCCTCACGAGTCTTTTTGAATTCTTTTCAATCGTCCTCCGATATACCATATTTCTCGCAAGGAGACAACCCTTTCGACGGACCATATATATACTCGCCGGTCAAATCAGTCTTAAATTGCCTCCACATCCTGCCAATAGACTGCAATGTCTTCGTGCGAAATTGACCAATATTGCTAATTTGACTGACATCAAAGTTGGCCTACATTGACAATTCAAATTGAAACGTTATCAATAATACAATTTTAAATTATTTGCAATAATGTAAGGTTTTATAGAATAATTTGACTAAACTAATGTTTTTTCATAAATTTTAATTTTATTCCAGATTATTTATATTTAATTCAGCTTTTTAAATTATTTTATTTAATTTCAGTTTTTAGAAAATAAATTACTTAAATTAAGGTTTTTTTATAAATTTCAGTTTTATTACAGATTATTTATATTTAATTCAGTTTTTTAATTATATATACATAAAAGTAAGTTGGTGATATATATTTAAGTTGGTATTTAAATTTTAAAAATAAAATAAGTCAATACGATAATTCATTTTGTGTTGCCTAATGTAAGAAATAAGTTATCCTAAAATCAGAGAGTACCACTAACAAAAGGGATCAGAAAATAATTTCATTCATCACATCATATTATCAATCAATTATATATTATTATTTAATTTAATTTCAGTTTCTGTTGAATAATTTAATTAAATTAATGTATTTTTTAATAAATTTCACTTTTAATCCATATCTATATTTAATTCAGTTTTTTAAATTATTTTATTTAATTTCAGTTTTTATAGAATAATTTAATTTAATTTAAGCACAAAGTGAAACACATAATTAATCACAAAAGTAATGCACGTACCAATACATCCTGCCACGGCATTTCCTTATCGGGCTTGTCCGGTACGTGATTTCATCGATCGTACAATATAAAAACATGATCTTTCGCAAGTTTACCCAAATATGTACTCAACTTGATTTTGTGCTCGTACTTAAGTTTTCCCCTGACTGGATCGATATCAAGAGGTAGCTTTTTCCCATCTAGATGCCGTTTGGCCATACTTCTACATCTTGTAGGATTTCTCGATGTAGTAGTCTGCGTATGAGGAGAAGCAGCGGGATGAGGAGGAGAATGTGGAGGAGTATGAGGAGAATGAGAAGGAGAACGAGAAGGATGCCGAGGAGAAGTCATCTGCCTGTATAAACAAATGAAAATATTGCCAAACACAACATAAACCAAAATATAATATTTGTCAAACACAACATACACCAATAATATTTTTTGTTTGAAAAACTCTTTGTCAAAAAACTAATACTTGTCAAACACAACAGTAATATTTTTTGTTTGAAAAACTCATTGTCAAAAAACTCATAATTGTAAAACACAATGTATTACTTAGTTGTCTAAATTGACTCTTATTGTAACTTAACATCTAATTGCCTACATTTTGACTAGTAAGTACAAAATCTACCGATTTCTAAGTGAACACATAGTCACTTTATAAGAGGAGAATAAATTAATTCGGTTAGACTTAGAATGAGAACAAAATTGGCATATGTATCTATGCAAAACTTAGATGTAGTGATTCATATACATGATTTTTATTTATCTTTTGAGATAACATAGTTCTCCCATAAACTTTCATCATGGTCATTTCGAATGGCATGTATGTCGTCAGCTTCATTTTCTTCAACGATAGTGGGTAACCGTGTTGACAAAGGAATAAATTCACAATTGTCAAACGTTGATTCTTCAGTTTCATTCATATCCATACTTCTACCGGGAATAACCACGGACAATCTTTCATTACATGGATCGTTGACATAGAACACCTGTTTTGCTTGGTGTGCCACGATAAAAGGCTCGTTTTTGTAAGCTACCTTGTGAAGATCTACCAAAGTAAATCCTAACTCATCGGTTTCCACACACATATTATTATCAGCCCACTTACACTTAAACACAGGCACTCTAAACTTAACATAATCAAGTTCCCAGATCTCTTTTATAACTCCATAGTAACTCGTCGATGCCAAAACTGGGTTTTTGCCTTTTGAGCTTGAAAAGTGCATAGACTCGGCTTGAAGAGTAACTCCACTATTTTGAACCGTACTCTTGTCATCTTGTGACTTTGTATAGAATGAGTACTTATTAATATCGTATCCACTCCAAGTTACGACATTAGATTTGGGTCCGTAAGCTAGCCATTGTAATGTTTCAGATGCACTGCTAGAAATTTGTTCCTTAAACCATCTCAAGAAAGTCTTATTATGTTCGATCAACAACCATTTTTCACTCATTCGGGGATTCTTTATCTTAGAATGATTCTTGTGAGCTGACAAGTAGGGAAGAACATCATCAGTGTTATTCAAAATATACAAATGTGCTTGAAGCACCTCATCTCGACTCTTGGTTACAACTTTAACACCTCGTGTACCCTTTCCTCTAATTCTATCCTCATGTCGAGACTTAGGAAGCCCTACAGATTCCACTTGTGACATGTAATCTGTGCAAAACTAGATAGCTTCTTCTGCAATGTACCTCTCCACAATAGATGCTTCCAGACTAAATGGGTTTTTGGTATACCCTTTAAAAATCTTCATGTATCTCTCAATGGGGTACATCCATCACAAATAAACAGGGCCACACTCTTCAATCTCTGTAACTAGATGGACTAGTAAGTGAACCATGGTATCGAAAAAAGAAGGAGGAAAATGTAACACCCCCGATATATTCAGGAATATTACAGCGCCGTAAATCCTTTACATAAGGATTTACAAGGCTGGAGAATTGAACAGACATTAACGGGTACAAATGAATGGAAGTAACGGAATTAAGATACAACAGTTCTGACCAAATACTGAAAATACAATTGTTCAACATAAACTTATTAATACATCACCAAATTCAAATTCATCATAAATGACTACGTACTCGAGTACTTATTGGAATAACCAACCAAACAACAGTCAAATAAATCCGGCTGGAACATCACTCTGCACCCTCTTCGTCATGCAACTCTAGTGGTTGTTTTCCCGCTCTTCTGGATCCTGAACATAAACAAAATGTTCACCCCCGAAGGGGTTAGCACAATGATGCTAGTACAAGTACCACAACATATTATTCATATTTCTCGAAGAATAATAACGTAAACGACAAAAATACCAATGAGTCTTCTCCTACGAGAAACTCATAAATGACATATACAACTGATAATCACAACAAGATATCATAACATATACATGGTAATTCCGACGATCCAGCGTTCACTGCCTAGAACCCACGATGATCCCGTCAGACCAACCCATGGTGGAAAAACCCGTCCGATGATCCAGCGCACGCTAGCATAGATCCCCCGATGATCCTGTCGGACCAACACGAGGTGGACATACAACAACGACATACATGCACGACAATATGTATAACATCAATACATAAAACAAATAAGGTACTTGCCTCGATTCGAAGACAAGAACAATACTTCCACGAAAACGAACACTCGAAGGTCGCCCCCCTCAATCAATCACGTAACAAGCTCGAACCTTAACAAAAGAAATAATATAGAATTTATCTCACATCATACGAATGTCTAACAATTCGATTTACGACCAAAAGCTCATAAAATGTAATCTGCCTGAACTTTTTAGCGCACGCTAAGTACTCTGTGTAGCGTGCGTTAAGTCTGCACGATAGCGCACGCAAACAACAAAGCCTAGCGTACGCTAACTATGCATGGTCAGTACTTCACTTATCAGCCGACTGACTCGTCTGATGGCCAAATGTACGTTACGTACCAAACGTAGCGTACGTTAACTCATGCTCGATAGTTTACATTAATCTACATAGCTTAGCGTGCGCTAACTGTGCATGGCAGTTTACTACTGGGCAGTAGACTGATCTCAACATGATCAAACCAAATGAAATCTTCGGTGTTAATTCATGTTACCTCTATGAATATCATGTTCATACGGTTATGAATGATCTTACGGATAACAACAACTTTGGATTCAAGAATATGTATACTATTATGAAACCATATTCCATTTCAATTACAATTCTTCATGCGATAATTCGAAAGGCTTAACGGTCGATATCAACACCTTTATATCAATCAAAAACTATCATTCTGTAGTTTGATTAACATTCCATCTTTACAAGATAAATCCTTCCATGATCAATCCTTTAGATTCGTCTAACAATAATGATGTTAAAGTCAAGTCCATGATTGCTATGAAAACACCTACTAGATTCGGATTACCAATGATAGAAGCTTCCTCTACTTGTTCATTGTAATAAGATTCGAATCATGATGTTCATAATTAAGGTACTTAAGGCATAATCATCTCAATATTACAAACATGATGTGGTTTGGATAATTCACCCAAGAAACTCATTCTTTTGCTAGCATGATCATCTTATTCTCCATAAGAGGAATCTAGAGTTGGAGATAGAATCAACATACCTTAATATGACGAAATCACTGAACTCCAAAGGTAGAATCTGACCCCGGTTGGTTATATGTCACTCCAAGGTGCTACTTCTCTTCAATGATCAATAACAAGAAGTATCCAATGTCCAATGATCAAGTGGATGTGTTATAAGTGTGTCTAAGGAAGATGATATGCCCTCTGGTCTCTCAAAAAAGAAAGATGAACGAAGGAAATGAGAACAAAATGGAGTACTGGCCCATATATAAACTTTCTCTACAAAAGCAGATTAGCGCACGCTACCTATACATCCTTAGCGCGCGCTAATAAGAGTCGACTCCAAAACTGTCCAGGTTCATCCGCGGGAATCTTATCCGGTCCTACGTCCGGTTGGCGTATGTGTTAGCCGCCTAGCTCAATAATTGATTACCTAGCGCACGCAAGTCCTAAATTCATAGCGTGCGCTAGTAGTAGCCGATAGCGTGCATTAAGCTACCTTCTTAGCGTACGCTATCACGAGTTTGCATGAGAAAATTTGCATGAAGATATACTTATGTACAAAGATACCAATGTGAGAAATAACATACTACAATTATCGAGATCATAAATCCGAATGATACAGGGTTCGAATACAGATGAGATACACAATAATAAATCCGGATATTACATACTCTCCTACTAAAAAAGAGTTTCGTCCCGAAACTCAAGACGAAAATAACTCTGGATATCTGGATTGCATACTATTTTCTGTTTCCCATGTAGCTTCTTCCACTCCATGACGTGACCACTAAACTTTGACCAAAGCGATTGGTTTGTTCCTCAACTGTTTCACTCGACTCTCGAGTATCTTGACCGGTCTTTCTTCAAATGTCCCATCCTGAGCGACCTCGATCTCCCCGAAATCAATGACATGACTAGGGTCCGGTATATATCTCCGTAACTGGGATACGTGGAATACGTTATGAAAATGGCTCAACGACGGTGGCAATGCCAATCTGTATGCCAACTCTTCAACTCTCTCAAGGATCTCAAACGGTCCGATATATCTCGGACTCAGCTTTCCCCTTCTTCCAAAACGGAAGATTCCCCGAGTAGGAGAAACCTTTAAAAGTACGTGGTCTCCAGTACTGAACTCCAAAGGGCAACGACATACGTCTACGTAAGATTTTTGGTGACTCTGGGCGGTCAACAGCCTTTCACGAATCAAGGCTATCTTCTCTCGAGTCTGTATGATCAACTCTGGTTCTGTCCCGATCAAGTCTGATGAATCGTCCCAACATAGGGGCGATCTACATCTTCTCCCGTATAATGCCTCAAACGGTGCCATCTTAATGGAAGCATGCCAACTATTGTTGTAGGTAAATTTAATCAACGGTAGATGAACTTCCCAATCAATTGACCAACCTAAGGCACAAGCCCTCAGCATATCTTCCACCATTTGAATAGTCCTCTCGGATTGTCCATCAGTCTGTGGGTGATAAGCTGTGCTGAAGTTCAATTTGGTTCCCAAGGCCTTATGAACTGCTTTCCAAAAGTGAGACACAAAAAGGCCGTCTCGATCAGAAACAATGGTCTTCGGCGTACCATGCAATCGAACTATCTCCGAAATAAATACTCGTGCCAACCTCTATGGTCCCCACGTGTCCTTAATGCCTAGAAAATGAGCTGATTTGGTTAAACGATCAACTATCACCCAAATCATGTTCATTCCTGTCTTGGTTCTCGGCATACTAGTGATAAAGTCCATCGATATGTCCTCCCACTTCCATTCAGGAATCGGGAGTGGCTTCAACATTCCGGCAGGCCGTTGATGCTCGATCTTAACCTGCTGACAAGTCAAGCATTTCGAAACATAGTCCGCTACATCTTTCTTCATGCTACCCCACCAGAAATTCTGCTTCAAGTCCTTATACATCTTACTGGTGCCCGAGTAGGTAGAATAGGGCGAACTGTGAGCTTTCTTCATAATTGTCTGTTTCAGAACATTGACATCGGGAACACAGAGTCGGTTCTGAAATCTCAAAACTCCATCATCATGAATTACGAATCTGGGGGCCTTTCCCTTGATCACTTCATCACGTAACCGAATCATCAGTGGATCATCTGCCTATCTAGATTTGATTTCTTCGGTTAATGATGAAGTTATTTCCATCACGCACAGTTGTCCTGGGACTCTTTGTAACCACACTTCAATTCCTTCTCGAATCATCTCTCGTTGAAGGCTAAGTTGGGAGGTCAGCGTCTCCAGCATCTAAATAGAAATAGGCTTGTGGCTGAGTGCATCGGCCACTACATTCGCTTTGCCTGGATGATACAAAATCTCCAAGTCATAGTCCTTAATCAGTTCTAACCATCTTCTTTGCCGCATGTTCAACTCTTTCTGACTGAAGATGTATTTGAGACTCTTGTGATCCGTAAAGATCTGACAGTGAGTCCCGTACAGATAATGCCTCCAGATCTTTAAAGCAAAAACTATTGCTGCTAGCTCCAAATCATGTGTTGGGTAATTCACTTCATAAGGTTTCAGCTGTCGCGATGCATAAGCGATCACCTTGTCATTCTGCATCAATACACATCCGAGTCCTTGGTTCGAAGCATCACTGTAAACTATGAATCCTCCAGTCCCCTGTGGAAGTGTTAAAATCGGTGCGGTCGTCAATCTCTTCTTCAATTCATCAAAGCTAATCTAACATAATTCGTTCCACTCGAACTTTTGAGTTTTCTGTAGGAGTCGAGTAAGTGGGCGAGAAATTTTGGAAACCCTTCCACAAACCGACGATAATACCCAGCAAGTCCTAAGAAACTTCGGACTTCTTTCAAGTTCTTTGGAGGCTTCTAATCCAAAACCACTTCGATCTTCTAAGGATCTACCCGGACTCCTTCAGCTGATACCATATGACCGAGGAACATTACTTCCTTTAGCCAGAATTCACACTTAGAGAGTTTGGCATACAGTTGCTCGCTTCTTAAACGTTCTAATATAATCCGTAAATGCTGTGCATGCTCTTCCGGGTTCTTAGAATACACCAGAATTTCATCAATGAACACGACCACAAATTTATCCAAATATTCGATGAACACTCGGTTCATCAACTGCATGAATACAGCAGGTGCGTTAGTGAGACCAAACGGCATCACTACAAACTCATAGTGTCCGTAGCGAGTTCTGAATGCTGATTTCGGAACATCAGATTCCTTAATCCTCAGCTGATGATACCCTGATCTCAGATTGATTTTAGAAAATACTGTTGCCCCTTGCAACTGGTTAAACAGATCATCAATCCGTGGCAACGGATACTTGTTCTTAATCGTCATCTTGTTCATCTCTCGATAGTCAATACACAGTCGAAGCGATCCATCCTTCTTTCGTACAAAAAGAACTGGCGCTCCGCAGGGCGAAACTCTTGGCTGAATATAGCCTTTGTTCAGTAACTCCTCCAGCTGCTTTTTTAGTTCATACATCTCAGTAGGTGCCATACGATACGGTGCCTTAGAAATTGGTGTAGCTCCAGGTTCCAGCTCAATGGTGAATTCTGCATCCCTTCGTGGAGGTAGTCCAAGTAACTCGTCAGGAAATACATCTGGAAATTCGTTCACAACAAGAATAGATGAAAGTTCCACAATTTTGTCTTCTTTCTTCATTGCATAACACCAGTGTCCGGTACAGCCCTGTTTCAACAATTTGACAGCTTTCATCGCCTTGATCAACTTTCCTGAGCTTCCCGGTTTCCATCCCTCAAACAGTATTTTGGAACCATCGTCAGTGATCAGCGAGATATTCCTCCTTAGGTAGTTTACAATTGCTCCATATCGATTAAGCCAATCGTCTCCGAGTATCAGGTCATCTCCTTGCATTTCTATTACAATCAATTTTGAGAGCCACTCTCTGCCTCCAAATGATACAGGGAAATTTCTAGTTTCTAAGTTCCCGACAATCCTCTCTCCACTCGGTAAACCAACAATATAAGGTTCACAACTATGAAAACCAGAAATTTTCAAACGATTTACACAAGACAAGGATATAAAAGAATGCGTAGCTCCTGTATCGAATAAAATGCTAACTGGCTGGGAAAGGATGCGGGCCGATGCACGATGTGTGAAGCATCCTGATCGTCTGTCTTCCTCATCTCGTACAGACGTGGGGGAACAGATCTGGCACTCGATGTACCCTTTCGGTCCCACTGTCCTCTGCCTTGCCCGCGGCCAAAATTCTGAGGCATCTGAACACTTTGCTGCGTCTGTTGGATACTGGCTTCCTTCTGGACTGGCTGTGGTGTACGGGCTCTAAAAGACTTTGCAGCCTCTTCACAGAACACTGCACGATGTCCCTCTCGACCACAATCAAAACAAGTCACGGCAGGTACGGGGCAATTCCATCGATAGTGCCCCGTCTGGGCGCAGTTAAAGCATTTCCTGATAACATCAGTCATAGTTGATGTTGCTCCGAAGTTCTTTCCGCTCCTAACTGGGTGCGAAGGTTTCTTAAAAGAGTGAAAGGATGACTGGGCCTTGCGGGGCCCGCTGTTCTTGTGCTCTGTAAAAGTAACAGAGACTTTCTGCTTCTTGGATTTCGTAAATTTCTCCATAGCTGCTTCCTTGATCTCATACGCCAACGCCTTATCCTGGTATTGATGGAGTGTGGTACATTCAAAACCGGACATGTACCTCTGGATTTCTGGTTTCATCCTCATATCAAAATGGATCATCATTTCTGCATCTGTTCTGACCAGATGTCGAACAAATGCCAGCTGTTGGTTAAACATCTTAATTGCTTGAGATACTGGCACATCTGAAGGCTGAGCGGAGAAAAACTCCCGAACTTTGGCTTCCCTCACAGGACGAGGGCAGTACTGAGCTTCCATCATCAATTTAAACTCTGTCCAATGAGCATCATGGTCTACAGGCCGGATGGCTTCCCACCATTCTGACACTTCCCCTATCAGAAAATATTGAGCGATAGAGGCTCTCCGGTCGTCTGGGCAGTTAATTCCAGCAAAGATTTTCTCCAGTTCCTTCAACCAATGGTCCCAGGTGGGAGTCTCAGAAATGCCGTTGAATTTGGGTGGTTGCATCTTCGCCACCTCTTGCATCCACCGGTCACCTCGATTTCCCATGTCCGGGATCCCTTGATGTCTCTCTCCCTGCTGTAGTCCCACCGCCACTTGCATTCGGTCCACGACTTGGGCGAACTGAGTCATCTGGTTCACCACTTGACGAAGGATTTCTGGTACAGCAGGTTCCGGTTCGTTATTGATAGATCTCTGTGGCTCGCCTGAGCTATGATTGGCCTGATTAGAAGGCGACGCTTCCCTTTCAGCATTCCTTCATCCGTGTCCACGACCGCGACCACGTGCACGTCCGCCTCTCAACATACTGTAAGCATAAATACTCAATATACAGGAAAAAATATCGTTCGAATGCTAAAGTACAAGGAAATATAACATGCAAAGGACGAGATAGAGTTTAGGAACTTACAACCACCACCCGCACGAAGACGTAGGCAGTACAGTGATGTTATTCGCGGCTGGTTACCTCAAAAGACATAAATGACCCCTATTTTAACCCAACGGCCAAGATATCCATAATCTTAGCTCTGATACCATATTTTGTAACACCCCCGATATATTCAGGAATATTACAGCGCTGTAAATCCTTTACATAAGGATTTACAAGGCTGGAGAATTGAACAGACATTAACGGGTACAAATGAATGGAAGTAACGGAATTAAGATACAACAGTTCTGACCAAATACTGAAAATACAATTGTTCAACAGAAACTTATTAATACATCACCAAATTCAAATTCATCATAAACGACTACGTACTTAAGTACTTATTAGAATAACCAACCAAACAACAGTCAAATAAACTTGGCCAGAACATCTCTCTGCACCCTCGTCGTCATGCAGCTCCAGTGGTTGTTTTCCCGCTCTTCTGCATCCTGAACATAAACAAAATGTTCACCCCCGAAGGGGTTAGCACAACAATGTTAGTACAAGCACCACAACGTATTATTCATATTTCACGAAGAATAATAATGTAAATGACAAAAATACCAACGAGTCTTCTCCTACGAGAAACTCATAAATGTCATACACAACTGATAATCACAACAAGATATCATAACATAAACGTGGTAATTCCGACGCTCCAGCGTTCACTGCCTAGAACCCACGATGATCCCGTCAGACCAACCTGTGGTGGAAAAACCCGTCCGATGATCCAGCGCACGCTAGCATAGATCCCCCGATGATCCCGTCGGACCAACACGAGGTGGACATACAACAACGACATACATGCACGACAATATGTATAACATCAATACATAAAACAAATAAGGTACTTGCCTCAATTCGAAGACAAGAACAATACTTCCACGAAAACGAACACTCGAAGGTCGCCCCCCTCAATCAATCACGTAACAAGCTCGAACCTTAACAAAAGAAATAATATAGAATTTATCTCACATCGTACGAATGTCTAACAATTCGATTTACGACCAAAAGCTCATAAAATGTAATCTGCCTGAACTTCTTAGCGCACGCTAAGTACTCTTTGTAGCGTGCGTTAAGTCTGCTAGATAGCGCACGCAAACAACAAAGCCTAGCGTACGCTAACTATGCATGGTCAGTACTTCACTGATCAGCCGACTGACTCGTCTGATGGCCTAACGTACGTTACGTACCAAATGTAGCGTACGTTAACTCATGCTCGATAGTGCACGTTAATCTACATAGCTTAGCGTGCGCTAACTGTGCATGGCAGTTTACTACTGGGCAGTAGACTGATCTCAACATGATCAAACTAAATGAAATCTTTAGTGTTAATTCATGTTACCTCCATGAATATCATGTTCATACAGTTATGAATGATCTTACGGATAACAACAACTTCGGATTCAAGAATATGTATACTATTATGAAACCATATTCCATTTCGATTACAATTCTTCATGCGATAATTCGGAAGGCTTAACGGTCGATATCAACACCTTTATATCAATAAAAAATTATCATTCTGTAGTTTGATTAACATTCCATCTTTACAAGATAAATCCTTCCATGATCAATCCTTTAGATTCGTCTAACAATAATTATGTTAAAGTCAAGTCCATGATTGCTATGTAAACACCTACTAGATTCGGATTACCAATGATAGAAGCTTCCTCTACTTGTTCATTGTAATAAGATTCGAATCATGATGTTCATAATTAAGGTACTTAAGGCATAATCATCTCAATATTCCAAACATGATGTGGTTTGGATAATACACCCAAGAAACTCATTATTTTTCTAGCATGATCATCTTATTCTCCATAACACGAATCTAGAGTTGGAGATAGAATCAACATACCTTAATATGACGAAATCACTGAACTCCAAAGGTAGAATCTGACTCCGATTGGTTATATGTCACTCCAAGGTGCTACTTCTCTTCAATGATCAATAACAAGAAGTATCCAATGTCCAATGATCAAGTGGATGTGTTATAAGTGTGTCTAAGGAAGATGATATGCCCTCTGGTCTCTCAAAAACGAAAGATGAACGAAGGAAATGAGAACAAAATGGAGTGCTGGCCCATATATAAACTTTGTGTACAAAAGCAGATTAGCGCACGCTACCTATACATCCTTAGCGCGCGCTAATAAGAGTTGACTCCAAAACTGTCCAGGTTCATCCGCGGGAATCTTATCCGGTCCTACGTCCGGCTGGCGCATGTGTTAGCCGCCTAGCTCAATAATTGATTACCTAGAGCACGCAAGTCCTATATTTATAGCGTGCGCTAGTAGTAGCCGATAGCGTGCGTTAAGCTACCTTCTTAGCGTACGCTATCAAGAGTTTGCATGAGAAAATTTGCATGAAGATATACTTATGTACAAAGATACGAATGTGAGAAATTACATACTCCAATTATCAAGATCATAAATCCGAATGATACAGGGTTCGAATACAGATGAGATACACAATAATAAATCCAGATATTACAGAAAATACATCTCCAATTGGCATAAGATAACAACAGCCTCATTTTTTCACTCATCCAAAACTAGAGGATCTATTACTTTGCTACATATAGCATTGAAAAAAAGCACAAGCGAGTTATGACATGCCTCACTTTTTTAGGCAAAACATCACGTATAGCCACTGCTAGAAGTTGTTGCATCAAGACATGACAGTCATGGGACTTTAATCCAACCAATTTAAGAGTTTGCAACGACACAAGACTCTTAATATTTGAAGAGTAACTTTGTGGCACTTTAATGCCTTGTAAACATTTACAAAAGCTGATTTTCTCCCTTTTCAATAAAGTATAACATGCTGGGGGGAGATAAGTTCGTTTACCAACTGATTGCGGATGCAACTGAGGACGAATACCCATATCCTCTAGGTCTAGATGAGCCTGGACACCATCTTTCGTTTTGTCTTTAATATTGAGAAGTGTGCCGATCACACTATCGCACACATTTTTTTCGACATGCATAACATCTATGCAATATCTAACATCTAGTTTGCTCCAATATGGAAGATCAAAGAATATGGACCTCTTCTTCCATATGTTTGTCACAACGGACTTTTTTGTAGCTTTCCCAAACACAGTATTGATATTCTTAACGCGGTCGTAAACTTGCTCACCTGTTAATGGTATCGGTGCAAATCCCTCTTCCTGGTATCCATTAAAAGCTTTTCTCAATCTATGATATGGGTGATGGCGCTTGAGAAACATCCGATACTGAGTGTAAACTGTTTTTTTTCGTGTTTCAACTGAACGTAGCTTGTGTTTTCTTCACATATAGGACATGCATGATGCCCCTTCACACTATACCTGCTCAAGTTTCCATATGCCGAAAAGTCATTAATGGTACAAAATAACATTGCACATAGCTTGAAACTTTGTTGGTGGTACCCATCAAACACGTCAACCCCTTCATCCCACACCATTTTCAAATCATCAATCAACGGACTTAGATAAACATCTATGCAATTTCCTAGCTGTAACACCCCAAACTAGACGGATATTACAGTGTCGTGGACCCCCGATTGGGACCCACCAAGCGAATGAAAACTGGTGAATTAAATAATATAATTGTAGTACCGAACCACATTATATTACCAAATACTCCGATGAGGAGCTTAAGTACAATACACCAGGACAATACATAACACTAGTATATTTTATATGAAGATAAAATACACCACCCTGAATAAATAAACATCTCAAACGGAATTTGCTACGGAATTACAAATGCAGAGAAATAAGAATGACTGAAATGACTGGGGCCCACTACTAGTATCACTGGGATTCCTCGCCGTAAACATGCTCTTCCTGTGCCTTTGCCTTGCCATGACCTGAAAACAATATCCCCTAACGGGGTCAGTTACACAGAACAACAATCCTCAAGGGTTGAAAATACACAATCATGATATATCTTTAGTTATGAAATATCCTTAGTTATGAATTAGGCTGAAGAGGGGCATCATAGTACGCCCGTAATATTCTGTGCAAGTGTACAAGACGAATAACCGGACACACCCGTCCTTGTACCTAATTAGTCTCACGGAGGTAATCGTTACCGTGTGCACAGTCCAATGTATTGGTGACCCAATACATGACCATGGCATGCTCGACTAAAAATTCCACACATCCGCACCCGGCCACGCATTATAAACCCAAAAGGTCATATGAACGAGAATGACCATAATGAATATCAATGAATAATAATCCGGCAAAGTCGAGAATGACTCACCGAGATGAAAATAATGGTGAAGTAAATGATAGCTCAATGAAATGATTGGAACCGTCGTTCCTAGTGAATGAAGTGATTATTCGACAATTACAAGTCTCAATACGGTTAATACAATTATGAATGAGTTATGAATGAACAACAACAAAAGGAATGAATATCCTTTTAACCGAGTAAGAACTAACTTACACAACACCGGTGACAATTGTCCTTCCACGAACAAACGTCCTAAATGAGATGTCAGTCGCTCGAACAACCTTGAACAACACAATTACCAACAATCCATTCAACATACTAATCAAACACGAATATAACGAACTCAAAACGTCGATACGACTAAACTAAGTTCATTGGGGCATTATATCAAACATGTTGAGTCCAATCTTCGATTGTTTACAACCAAACCTCAATAATACCAACATCAAATCCCCAAGAAGTGTTTCAAACCAACAAAACATCTTCAATACGATCAATAATCCAATATGAATATTCAAATTCGTGATTTCAACAACAATTAATCGAAAACCCCCAAATCCAACTCAATATTCAAAATGTTCTTGAATAATCCTTCAATAATCCAATGAATATTTATACAAACTCATAATCATATGTATATCTATTCATACAACATGATTACACTATAAGAATAAACGTCAAAGACTTCGGATAATATCCGAAGTAAAAATGTTATAATTACCGAAGTCTATGTTCGTGTAGTTAAAGGTATACTTTAGACTTCGCTTATTAGACGAAGTCTAATATCGTAATAACCGAAGTCTATCTCGGTTTTTAAAACCCGGATATGGGGGTTTGCGAAGTAAAAAAGGTCCTTCCACTTCACTTATTTTATAATCGCTGAAGTGTATATTTCGCTTATTCTATTTTGTGTCGCTAATTATATATCTCTGACTTCGTTTTTTATCCGAAGTAATTTACCAATTTGAATATTTCTTTTCAATTTGTAAATATAGAATCCTGTTGTACAAAAACATGATCCATCCATAAAAACCTCAATTCACAAGATCTCAACAACACAACCTCAAATACATCAATCAACCTCATTAAAAATCCAACAAACTCAAATCACAAGATCCCAATTCAATAACACAAGATCATAAGCATTGATAATAGTAATAAACCACAATTTCATATATAAGCGGATTGTCGTACAAAAATGCCAAATATTGATTCGCGTGATTCACAAGTTTGCATTGGGCATAACTATAATATGCCAACATCAAATAAACTTCCACCAACGAATTAATTGCGGACCTTCTTTGTATTGTTAATAACTTGAAGTAACTTGTTCATGAGGTAGCATAGTCATTCTGGGTTGAAATCTTTCATTTGCCCTGAACCAACAAATAAATAGGCATTAAGGGGCAATCATGGGATGTTTCGATCTACTTATTTAGCCATTTTTGGATGCATCTTACGCAGAAAACAACAAAGTACGCGAACTTAATTTTTACTTGTTACTGAAGTCACCATTATAAAGTGAAAATATATATACTAAAGAAAGCGCAAGATTAGCGAATTTTAAAGCTCATAAACAGTTAGTTGCATGTGTAAGGTCAAGTTACGAAATACTCAATCGGCACATGTAAAACCTACTTTAGTTGAGTGGTGTAGTCACAACATACACATCTGGGTGAGGCACCTCGCTCATCAAAAGCTTACTCATACGCTCGTGTCCAATAGCAAAAACCACCCGTTCACGGAAAAAGCACTTTTAAAATGATTGCTCTTACTCCTTTTGATACATCAAACCTCGGTGCAAAGCTACAAAAATTCTGTTGGCCAACATAAATATATGCAAATACAACTTACAAAAATTGATAAAGTTATAAATTGATAAAATTTCCTTATAAACGGCCAAAACACAATCATCAAGTAGTAATAGGGTGTATCTTGCCCACTAAGAATGCCATACTGGAATTACAAAGTCGCCTAAACCAAGCATAGAATATGGACGTGCAACAACTCTTGTTGGGAAAATAAGTGGATATGGATTAAAAACATTGTGTGAGAGTGACAAGAATCTCAAAATATGGTACATGAACACCCATTTTAAAGAAAAATTCATACACTACCTTAATAATAGGAGCATCAAAAGATTTGGCGAAGCCCGACCATTCTTGGTGTAAAAAAACACCCATAACATATCATAGGAAAAAGTCCAACTGCATATTAGATCATGTTATCATTGAAAAATCCTGTGTTTGAAAAAATGGAAAGACCGAAAAGAAATCCTCACCAATAGAATGCCACACTTTTGAATGAACCAAGAGAAAGCATTTCAATTCCTGTAAATTATGGAAAAATATATGTTATTAAGTTAACATCAAACATAAAATTAGGATCCATCACCTCAAACATAACCATACTTAAATGCTCGGTAGTTTATATTTTTAAAAGTAAAGGTAATATCGAATTAAAAACCATTCGGGGATGGAAAATATTGAAATTTTAGGGTACTTGTAGAATCGATGACCGAGGCATTGATGGGGCTTTATGAATAGATTTATCTTTCATTAATAGTTTGCTTGTTTGATGAGATCAAGCGACAGGCCGCCACCTCCATTCACAATCTTCTTCACGGATTCGAAAGTCGCGGACGTTTGATTCATCTGAATAAACAAAAATTTAAAACCAACAACTCAACATACACATAGAAAAAAACCAAGAGACCATGAGATTCTGCTACAATAATTCTTTTATTTTAAATTTGAAAAAAAAATGAAATGACAAAAAGATAACATGAAAGCTTAGAAGAAAGTCTCATTTGAAATTTACAAAGCAAATCACCGATTTGAATTTCCTTCAGAACATGCCACTGTTAAAATATTAGAAAAAACAAGCGCCATCCCAACATGAAATTAGTGCTATAGTTACTTAACAGAATAAATTGAACGCCATTATTATATGTATATTCATTTCAAATTTCTAATGATATAAACCATTGTGTAAGATTGACTACAAAGTAAAAACATTTCAATTTTCTAATGATGTAAACCAGCTGCGTAAAATTGACTACAAAGTAAAAACGACATAATGGAAACAAAATGTGAGTTATAAAATATAATTAACTCACTCTCTAGGGAGGAAAACCGAATACAGAAAGTCTCCTCCTTCAGCAATCCATCTGCAAAATCAACAGCATGCCACACGCAAGACTTATCATTCCCCTGATGCTCTTGCAACGTCATCTTGGCCATCACTGGATTCACAAAGTAAATCTCAATTGCCAGTAAAAAAAAAACTCATTATCAAATGTCATAAATCTTCTAACAAGACATCACACAAAATACAGTTTCACAGCAATAAAAGCATCAAGACTCGTACGCACGCACGCGCACACACGGTTGCATATAATACAACTAACTAATACATATCAACTAGCAAATAGGAAAATGATTTCCTTACCAAAATGGTTGGCACAGATCTTAAGAGTCTTGTTCTGCCTCATGAGAAGCCTAACTTTGCCACTTTCCTTGTGCTTGAAGAGCTTGACGGTCCAACACCCCTCTCCTTCCACACAAAAACATCTAAAATGCTCGACCGCAATGAGAATTGTAAAAATATCCCAAGTGTCATGCAAGTTTTTGTGTAAAAAGGTATATTGATAAATGAAAGAAAAGGCTTAAAAAGGATGTCCATTTATAAGTATTAATCAACAAGCTTATCCAAGCAATACAAATTAAAGAATGAGTGCTCACCATTCAATTACACTTGATTACTAAAGCATGCAACTAGCAAAATGATGGGATGTAGTATGTGACGAATATGGAAAGACGAGACAAAAAGGCCGAGATACGGCTTCAACACTAACACGATCTAAAACCATGGTTCCTCATTAATAACATATAGATCCCGAGTGCAAAAGGCATAAATAGAAACCCTTCTTCTAATTGCAATTGCAAGTGATGAGTATTGGCGAGGGTTACCATAATAACTCGTCATTAAAAAAACTAGAAAGAAAAATAAAATGATACCTTCCTCTAAAATGGTATGAGCGGCATGAAATGGTATGCTCCCAAAGAGGTCAGTTCTGGAAACATTAATAATGTCGTCTCCTCGAATCATGATCACCACAGTTGCATGCACCTCTTTCACCAGTGGCCTTGTATCAACATCCTTCATTATTGACTCAAAAGGTAAAGGGACACCGGTTCGGTCGTTCTAGCCCTCTTTCTCGGTCTTTGTTAAAGCTTCCTCATTACCGCTTTCTCACTCTGTCATTTTCAACTAGCCGCAATCACAAAAGAAAAACATACCAAGGATATCTGAATAATCGCAAATTCAATCTAGCAATCCAACATTAATTCTAATTACCTCATGACGTGCAATAAAAGATTTTGACTTCAATTTCAACGTGGATGAGCTCTTGTTGGAATTGCTTCATTGACTCGTCCCATCATTTCCGACGAAAAATAACTGTTCGAGCATAATGCGAGAATCGTTACAAACACCAAATGATAGTTGACCATCTCAATGTATGTTGTAAATGTCGAGTTGTTTTTCCCAACAAGAAAACTAGCACAACACAAAGAAATGCACAATTGTTTAAGGTCACCACCTTTGGAAGGAAGAACAAATTAGGTCAAAATTATGGAAGCTTACTTAGAACTTTGACCAAAAATTAGGTCACCCAAAGATTTGCAAAATAGAAAATAAAACCTAGGTCACACGAAATTCGCTCGTAACTCAAAATCGAGGGAAGTAAGAATCTAACCGCCGCGAAGGAGAGCGGTTGTGGAGGGCGAGATCCGCGATTTGGAGGGTTGTCTCGTGTTAGTATCGAAATATACGAACCAACTAGTACAATTATATATGACCATGATTATTAGACAACTCAAACCGAAAGAAAAGTAGAAAACCCTAACCTCCTAAACCAAAGCGCCGCTCGGACTTCCGTCGGACCACCGCTCGCCTTGCCGGGTCGCCGTTATCCTTCAATTTCGCGCGCGCTTGCAAGTGCCGCCGCCGCCGCTTGTTCTCGCTCTTTTTTCTCGCTCGTTCTTTTTCTTTTCACTTATGGGTCACGGATGTTTTGAAGGGTTGGACGAGGGGTGGGCCGGCGGCGGTAGCAGGTTTTTATTGATGGATCTGTGAAAAAGAAATGGAGTGGGAAAAAATTTTGGGTAGGAAATAATTGAGCGGGTGAAGAAGACAGAGGGTTTTTGGAGTCGAAAAAAATGAGGTTAAGTAAACATTTCACTGTTGTAAAAATATTGCGTCAAAAATAAAATTAAACACTTTTTACTTCAGTAATTATAAAATTAGCGAAGTCTTTTGAACTTAAAATTTCTAACTAGCTCGTGCCTTTTTGTTTGGTACAATTTACTGAAGTCTATGTGTGTTGTTTACTTCAGTAACTTGAAAAGCGAAGTTGTTGTTTGATTTTACTTCGCTAATATACATTACCGAAGTGAGACGTACCGAAGTCTTTGATGTTTTTTCTACTAGTGTTATAATGTCCAAAACATCATATCGCAACACAAAATCGAAATTCAAGATGTTTGAAGAATATTACCTTTGAAGATCCAAGCACTTTGATCCGAAGAACACGCGTTAGATTGACTATCCGAGCTTCACAACCGAATGAAGATGATGAAAACCGATTACTCAAGTGATAAGTGATGAAAAATCTCTCCCCAAGCTCTCTCTCTCTTAGAAATAAGTTGAAGAAATGAGAAAATGAGGAAAAAGTCCAGACCAAGCCCTTATAAATTTCCGGAAGTTACGACCGTAACTCGGCCTACTTACGGCCGTAACATCCCAGGTCCAAGGCCTTATGGCCGTAACCAGCTAGCTCGTACGGCCGTAAAACGGCTTCATCCAGAAACTGCCGACAGCCATACGGTCGTACCCGCAACTGACTTACGGGCATAACTCGCCCTCGTCCAAAACACCTGCCGACATCCATATGGCCGTACCCGCACACCTTACGGGCGTAACTCGACCAATACGGCCGTATCCGCCCAAACTTACAGGCGTAAGCCCCCTTCGTTGAAATTGACCAGGCACCCTGCCTGCAATGTACGGCCGTATCAGGCCAAGCCTTACGACCGTACTTGCCTCATCTTATGGCCGTATGCCGCAACCCTTACGACCATAAGTCCTTCTCTTCCGACACATCCTGAAAAATACGAACACCCCTTACAGCCGTAGCCTGCCCATCTTACGGCCGTATCTCGCCTTCGGCTAAAAACGCCTGGGCACCCTGCTCGACACGTACGGCGGTAACCGGCCAAGCCTTATGGCCGTACCTGATCAACTTACGGCCGTATGCCGTAACCCTTACGGCCGTAAGTCCCGTTCGTCCCGACAATCCTTACGGCCGTAACTCGTTGCTGGACAAGATGAAAATCCGACAACTCCGATTTCTCGTTACGATTGATGAATGATCCGACATACCAGACGTATGCGAAAGTGAACAAGTCCAACACATGCCAAAGATGATACTTCCAACACAAGGCTACCAATCACGATGATAATAATAATACTCCCGTTCTGACACTCAAACGGAGATGAAATGACGATCGGTAACTGATACATGGATACAACATGCCAACAATGAACGCAAATGAATGAATCATGAATGATGAGTGATTATTAATGAGTGAAAATTAGTGAGTGACAAATACTGACTGATAAATACTGAATGATAATGAATGAATTACAACCGGGTATCACACTAGCTGCTTTGGGCCTAAAATCATCATCAACAACATAACATATCTCTGCTTCATACATAACCAATGAGGTAAATTATAGATCACATGTAGGACGGACCATGAGCTATGGTTAGTGCTTAAATTACCAAACGGATTCATCCTATCTGTGGCAAGTCCAAGCCTAAGGTTTCTTGCCTCACCACCAAAATCCGGAAATAAATGTTCTATTTTCTTCCACTGTACAGAATCAGCAGGATTACGAATTAGTCCGTCACATTTTCTCCCTTTTGCATGCCATATGATATTCTTTGCGTCATCCTTATTAGCAAACAGTCGCTTGAACCTTAGAATAATTGAAAGATACCACAACACCTTCGCTGGAGGCCCTCGTTGTGTGCTCTCTCCATCACTAGAATCATCATGCTTCAATTTTTAGCGTGATGCCCCGCACCAAGGACACTTATGCAATAATTCAAACTCTTTTCGGTACAATATGCAATCATTAGGGCAGGCGTGTATTTTCTTATATGCTAAACCCATCGGAAACAAAACCTTCTTTGCCTCATAAGTACGGTTAGGCAATTTATTACCTTCTGGAAGTATCTCCTGTATCAACTCGAGTAATTCGGTGAAACTTTTATCACTCCACCCATTTTTTGCTTTCGCATTAACCAACTTCAACACGGCAGACAAGCGTGTAAAATTTTTACAACCCGGATATAAAGGAGTCTCTGAATCACTTTTCAATGCATCATAAACATGCGCTCGTAGGAATGATTCTTCTCCAACATCATGAATCATGTCTTCAAATTGATCACCATCTATATCTACATGTGTGTCTTCAGTTGGAATGTCTACTAGTTCGCCATGCCATATCCAAATCGTATAGTTTGCATTTATTCCCTCACAAATAAGATGTTCACGAATTATGTCAGCTTCATGTCGTCTCCCGTTCATACACTTGACACAAGAGCAAAAATATCTTTCATCGGGTTCCGAGCGATTTTGTCGGGCGAACTCAAGAAATTGTTCGATTCCATTATCATACTCATCACTGTTACGACTTGCATTCATCCAACTTCGATCCATTTTTCTTCTTTTCTGTTGTACACATAGTGAAATTCAATTTGCAATTCCTTTAGTTAGATGTCAACCACATTTAGTGTTATTTTAATCTTCTACCAAAAACATACAACTGTTATTGCTATTAATATACTATGTCATCTCACTATTTTATAAAGACTGTAACCTTGTCCTGCATTAACTATTGGGAGAAGAGCCTTAAGATGAAAGTTAACATCTATCCCAAAGGGAGAAGATCCTTAAGAAGTTAACCACATCTATCCAACGTAATTCATGCTTTAAAAGGTAACAGACAAAAACTGAAAGACACACAAGAGTAATCACGCTATCCTTCTCGACCATATAGTAAATATACCTTTAGGTCAGAACATACCTTTATCTCATATAAAATTTTCTTATAATTTAACATCTTAATGTGTTAAACTATTGATTGGCCATTACCGATACTTATTGAACTCAGGTGACTATCTTTTATTTTTAAAGAAAAATTTGGACATAATATTTTCAAACTACTCTTCCCTGGGTACTACGAGTAGAGGGAGTGAGATTCCTACAAGAAGTATCTCACTTCAACTATCTCAAGAACAGAAGATGTCTAGCCTAAATAGAAGTGTAAAGCAGAACTCACCCAAAAGCAAGGATTAACTCTACTAGAAGTACAAGTACCCGAACAAATTATTCATGTTAGTGAATAATTATATTCGAAATTAGCACAAATAAAATGAAACCAATATGCAATGCAAACTAACGTAGGGTACAGAAAAATATAAAAAAAATGGAATAAAGCCAGTAAACGCTTACCTCAGCGCGTTTTAAACCCACGGCGGCCAGAAAATCCGAGTAGACAGAGCCGCGGAAATAGAAGTGGCCAACGGTGGGGGTAGCTCGGAGATGGTCGCTCAGGCCACGTCCAGCAAAAAACGGCGAAGGCCAATCGTCTGGCGGGATTGTTTGGGGCCAGGGGTCAATCGTCCGACGAGATTGTTCGGGGCCAGGGTTATTCATCCGGCGAAATTGTTCGGGGCCAGGGGTTAATCTTCCAGCGAGATGGTAGGGACGCAACGGCAAAAAATCGAGATGCACGGCAACGACACGGCGACAGGAAGGGAGATGGGAAAATCAGAGTGTATATTGGGTCAGTACGGGGTAGAGAGAGGCAGAGGAAGAAAAAAAAAGGACTGAACTATTATTCGTTTTCTTAATGATCAAACAACAGCGGTTGTTAAGCAACAACCGCTGTTAAATGTAATGTGCAAACAACAGCGGTTATCAAGTAAAACCGCTGTTAATTATCTTTTTTTTTTTGAAAAAAATTAACAGCGGTTACTGTGTAAACCACTGTTAACGTCACTTTTAAATTTAATTTTACTTTTTTTCCGAGAAAAATTTTAACATCGGTTTTCCTTAATAATTGATGTTAAATTGCAAGTTCATTTTTTTTAATTTTTCGGGATAATTTAACATCGGTTACTAGAAAACCACTGTTAAGTTGCTATCTTAACATCGGTTATTTTAATAACTGCTGTTAATTTGTTGCACACTATTTACAAGTATGCCACCATGTCATTTTAACAGCGGTTTTCGAACAACCGCTGTTAAAAGGGCGCTGTTAAAGGCTAGTTTTATAGTAGTGACTATAATTTTTTTCATTCTTGTCTCTGTGATTTTATTTCCAGGATCCAATTTTGAAGTTTCTTTACATAAAGTTTTAACTTTAGAAATAAATTCACTCATTGTCATCTCTTGTTGCGAGACTGACAATAACTCATTCTCTTGGCATCATATTTTCTTGCAAATAGTTCGGCAAGAGTGTCCCATGCTTCTTTGGGGGTTTTGGCGTCCTTGATATGCTGCAGCAGATCGTCCTCCACCGAGATTGATAAAGCATATATCGCTTTACCACACTTAACCTTCCATTTTTAAGGTCATTTTGTTCGGTCGGAGTTGTCGTGTCATGGCCTCCAATAATTTCCCATAAATATTGTCCGAGCAAATAAAATTGCGTACGAGTACTCCAAGTATTATAATTTTTGTTATTAAGTTTTTCCAGAGTGCTTACCGAGGTAGCCATATCCATCATCATCACTTAATTATCCCTCGTGATTAACCAAGTAAGTTTGGTCCCTCACCAATAATCTTTACAGCCCTAAACTGCACGCTAGCAATACCTCGTACCACCACGATCCCGGATCGCGAACGCTTTAGCACACGCAACTGGTCCCTGATCTCCTACTCGTACTTGACTATCGGTCCCTGACCGCTTTCTCCGATACCACTTGTTGAGAAAAATTTAGGGGACAACATGAACTTCTATTTATGTAGAGAATTATACTCATTGAATATTTTTCTACATATAACTCATTATTTATACTATATCACACCCTAAGATGAGTATTTATACTCATTCCACTCCTTAATGGATGGTGGAGATTATTTTGATCCTATGGATGAGAGTGAAGCTCTAGATTTCTCCATAATTCTCTACATATCTCTAAGACTTCCCTAACTTTCCACAGTGTTCATTTGATCTTTACAATTTTCCTACCTTGAACGACATAAACAGAATTGATTACATGGATATGGAGAGCTTGAGTGTAAGGCCCAGCAAGGCCCATAAATACAGACCCTAACTGGAACCCGTCGATCGACTGGAAGAGTTCGTCATTAACTCGGACTATCCCGAATAGAAGGTCAAGATAGGAGGACAGATCCCTCCTAAAGAAAAGAAAGAAATAGTTACCCTTCTCACGAACAACCTGGATGTATTCACGTGGAAAGTAGAAGACATGATTGGGTTGGAAGAGGACATGGCCCTACATAAACTGGAAGTTGATAAGTTCTTCAAACCTGTCAAACAAACAAGAAGAATCTTTGCCAAAGACAAAGAGAAGGAGATCCAGGAAGAAATTGAGAAATTACTCAAAGCAGGCATCATAAGAGAGGTAACTTACCCAGTCTGGTTGGCCAATGTAGTGATGGTCAAAAAGCATAATGGTAAGTGGAGAATGTGTGTGGACTTCATGGACATCAACAAGGCCTGTCCAAAGGATTGATAAGTTAGTGGACTCTATTGCGGGACATCAGACACTTAGCTTCCTTGACGCTTACTCTGGCTACCATCAAGTCAGAATGGCTGAAGAAGACATTGAGAAGACGGCTTTCCAGGCAGCTGGTGGAATTTACTATTATGTGATGATGCCGTTCGGGCTCAAGAATGCGGGAGCGACCTGCCCAAGGATGGTCAATAAGGTTTTCAAATCTCAGATTGGGAGAAACATGGACGCCTACATCGACGACATGGTTGTAAAAACTATGAGGGAAAGCCACACCGCTGACTTGGGAGAGACCATTGATAACCTGAAAGCAAACACCATGAAGCTTAACCCCAGCAAATGCGTATTCGGGGTCACGACAGCCAAGTTCTTAGGTTTCATGGTTTCTCAAAGGGGCATTTAGGCCAACCCAGATAAGATCAAAGCATTAATAGACATGAAAGAGCCAACCTGCATCAAAGAAGTCGAAAGGTTTAACAGAAGAGTGGCAGCATTGGGAAGGTTCGTAGCCAAAGCCGCGGAGAAATCACTCCTATTTTTTAAGGTCTTAAAAAGAATGAAAGATTTCGTATAGACACCTGAGTTTTTGGCCTCGTCTCGAGAGTTGAAGAAATATTTGGGTTCACAACCTCTCCTCAGCAGCCCCGTCGTGAGAGAAATGTTTTTCATGTTCTTAGCGGCAATAGACCATGTCGTTGCTGCAGTCCTAGTCCGTGATGATAGAGGTATTCAGAAGCCAGTCGACTATGTGAGCAAGGCATTATCAGAAGTTGAATCGAGATACTTCAATGCCGAGAAGATAGCTTACGCCTTGGTTATTGCTACGAGAAAGCTTAGGGCCTACTTCTCAGCTCATCCCAGCATGGTCTACACAGATGCTCCCCTAAGAAAATTATTGCACAAGATGGACAACTCAGGCCGACTTCTCAACTGGTCTATTGAGCTGACCGAGCTTGACATTACCTATAAGCCGAGGAAGACTTTACTTGCACAACCCCTGGTTGATTTTATAGTTGAAACCTCTTTCGCAAGTGAACACGTGCCTGCTGCACGGAAAAGAAAGGCCACCATGGATACTGAACTCTTCTCCGACCTACCAAGAGACTGCTCGATTTTGTACGTGGATGGGTCTGCTACAAAAGGAAGAAGTGGGGCAGGAGTTGTCCTGGTCAGTCCCAGGAGTGAGCACGTAACTCTAGACTTTATGCGATTCAAGTTCCCTTCTTGAAACAACCATGCTGAGTATGAGGCCCTTAAAGGCTAAGTTCCTCGGAGCAACGAAGGTGGCTTCTTACAGTGATTCAAAGCTGGTTGTGAAGCAGGTCCAAGGAGAGTTCAACACTGAAAACCACATGATGGCCAAGTACAAAGACCACATCCTTGACATAACCAAGGATTTGGAGTTCTGGGAGATAAGGCTAATAGGTCGAGACCACAACAAGGAGGCCGATCTGCTTTCCAAAATGGCTACAGCTGAGAACATTGATCCATTGGTCATATACGCCGACCAACCAACATTTGAAAGGATAAAGATCTTGGCCATAGACCACGAAGAGAGAAGCTGGATAGATGACTACAAGGACTACCTTAGAGATGGAAAGCTACTCGAAGATGAATTGGCAGCCAAAATGATTAAAAAGAAGACCGCGCGGTTCATCGTGTGGAACAGAGTACTTTACAAAACATCTTTCATCAAGCCTCTACTTAGATGTGCTCCTCCAAAGTATGCAGAGAACTTGCTTGTCGAGGTCCATAATGGAGTTTATGGAGGACACTCGGGGGCTAGGACTTTAGCTGATAAGGTCATAACCCTTGTATATTATTGGCCTAACTTGAGGGAAGATGCCCAGACCTACGTGAGCAAATGCGACAAAAGTCAAAGGTACTCTGACCTACCTACGGTCCCGGCTGTTGAACAAAGCCTCTTCATACCGACTTGGCCCTTCGATATGTGGGGAGTCGACATTACCGGACCTTTACCCTTAGCCAAGGGAAGCAATAAATATGTCATAGTAGCCGTAGATTACTTCACCAAGTGGGTCGAAGCTAGAGCCTTGGCAAAAATCATGGAGGAGAATGCCATTAATTTCATACACGATTACATATGGTGTCGGTTCGGTGTCCCTTACACGATTGTAACGGATAATGGACTTCAATTCTCAGATGCCTTCACTGAAGAGCATAACAAATTGGGGGTTCAGCACAATAAATCCTCAGTTAGTCATCCTCAAGGAAATAGCCAAGCAGAAGCAGCCAACAAACTGATCTTGATAGCCCTCACAAAAAATCTGGAAGGAAGCGAGGGGAAGTGGCTGGATGACCTCCCCCTTGCCCTATGGGCAGTTCGTACAACAACTTGGGGGCCGACCAGGGAAACACCCTTTGCCTTGATGCACGGTTCAGAAGCCTTAGCTCCAGGAGAGATGGCACTCCCAATCTTTAGGGTAACCAGCTATGACGAAACGGTCAATGAATAACAAACATCTAGATTTGGACTTGCTTGACTAGAAAAGACTAGCTGCACATCTAATGATGATTAACTACAAACAAAGGACCAAGGCCTATCACGACAAAAAGGTTAAGAAAATGGTGTTCGAAATAGGTGATTGGGTACTGAGATAATTGAGTCTACTCACCGAAAGGCTCAACAAAACAAGCTCTATCCAAATTGGGAAGGCCCTTACATTATAACCCACTCTATCCGGGAGGGGACCTACAGGCTCAAGACACCCGATGGGAAAGAGCTGAAACACCCATGGCACTCAGAGCATTTGAGAAAGTATTACCAATAGAAGAAGTTAAGACGAGCTATCCATTCACACCTTCGATGTAATGGCCTTTTATCTATCAAAATCCATTTCATCATTCTGTCAAGTACTTAATTTGTACATGCTTAGACATTATGTAACAATGTCTGAACATTTAAATAAGTCTGGAGCACTAACGCCTGACTTAAAGATTTAAAGCAAGGCAACTCTTGCAAATTCAGATGAAAGCCTGGTCCATATAAAGGCTAAAGCATACATGACATGCTTGGTCAGCAACATGCCGAGTTAAGATTAAGACATCTAACTCAAGACGATCTGAGCCTAGTTCTGACAACTAGACTGCTCAAATCTAAAAATGAGTACATAACACTCAACATGCCGAGTTAAGATTAAAACATCTAACTCAAGACGATCTGAGCCTAGTTCTGACAACGAGACTGCTCAAATCTAAAAATGAGTACATAACACTCAACATGCCGAGTTAAGATTAAGACATCTAACTCAGGACGATCTGAGCCTAGTTCTAACAACTAGACTACTCAAATTTAAAAATGAGTACATAACACTCAACATGCCGAGTTAAGATTAAGACATCTAACTCAAGATGATCTGGGCCTAGTTCTGACAACTAGACTGCTCAAATATAAAAATGAGTACATAACACTCAACATGCCTAGTTAAGATTAAGACATCTAACTCAAGACGATCTGAGCCTAGTTCTGACAACTAGACTGCTCAAATCTAAAAATGTGTACATAACACTCAACATGCCGAGGTAAAGACATCTAACTCAAGACGATCTGAGCCTAGTTCTGGCAACTAGACTGCTCAAATCTGAAAATGAGTACATAACACTCTGTTAGGAGTATGCCCTTGAATGCCACTCAGAGGATATTGAGTGAGGGCATTGTACTTGTAATTATGTAAATCATTAATACAAGGCAATGGATGTTTTTTTATTTACTGGTAGTTACTGGCGTTCCTAACTCGTAAATGTATATATAGAAACTAGTCCATGTATTTGAGAGCAAAAATGTTCCACTCCTTATTGGATAAGGGGGTCGGCACTGGAATAATTCATAGCTTAAATACTTAATTGTTTGCAAGTCGATGAAACTTGACTGGGCATTAAGTTTATGTGAAGACTTGTATGACGTGTTCTTTGACATGGAGAGTGCCTATCGAACACTAATGGTTAGTGGGAGCACACGTTATAGGTATGCTAATTGGATTAGTATACTCGAACTGACTCACCCTCGACTCGTCATACGAATTTCACTCCGGGACAGTCAATGACGGAATCGAAAGGTTGTGATAGGTATTTGTAAACCTTCAACTTGAGGATTTAGTAGGGATGTGCTTGTGACGTTAAGATTTTCATTAGAGTAGTTCGACCTTATAAACCGGGAGGTGGGGGTCAACCTCGACGTGCATCTTAACGGACAAGTAGCAAGTCCTACTGAATACCAAGATAGAATTCTTTCTCCCGTTAGTGAGCGGGTTATATGTCCTATGCAGTTATTGGCAGATGAGATCATAAGTCTTTGCCAAAGCATTGGAGATAGTTGTATTGGATACATGAGAGCTCAATGATCTCGATTTGCATTAACGCATGCATAGTGTCAAGTACAGATAGGGTTTGAATGATCGTGACCCTATAACTTGATCGGGACATTTAAAAGAAGGGTTTATACGTTTACTGGTATTCACGATGGAATAGTTCTTGAATGATCCCATCATTCGTTCTCAGTTGGGGTACAGTGTAGGCCGCCAGGCTGGCTAGGTGGTGCTGCTACTCTTTCTATGTGGTGCTACTACTCTTTGGTTCCTCTCATTGCGGACTGAGACGGACCTACCGAGTCGTGCAATAGGATTGAAGACGGAATGTATCAAGCTTATTATCTCATTATGAATATTATATATTAGATATCTAATTTGGGACATTGGATGTCTAAATCAATTTATTGGATAAATTGATTTACGGCCTAATGGATTGAATAAATTACTGGGTGAATAATTTAATTCATGAATATAATTATTTCTTGGAGAATTTAATTATGTTATTATGTATTTGATATGATTAATTAATTGGATTAATTAATCAATATAAATACATCGGAACGGAATCGGAGTTTATCTGTTTGGACTCTCGGGAGTTCGAAACGAACCAAACTCGTTCGATTCCTTCTAGAGGCCGACCCCACATTGATTCCTTACCTTGGTCATAGTCTTGATTTAGTTGGTGGAAGACTTTTGACTTGTGAGATATCATATCTCTTAAAATAAGGAATAAAGGGATTTTATGGGATTTGCAAGATGAATATATGTGTGAAGACTTCACTTTCCAACAAAAAAAAGACTTACATCCATACGTGAAGTTTCAAGAGGAGAGAGAGAAGTCTTATTCACCATCTTGTTCTTGATTCATCTTCTTCATAGTTTCTTAGAGAAATGTTGTGAGGAAATATTGAGAAAGATAGATATTCATACACTTAGAGTGATATTAATATCTATAACAAGCTTACTAACCTTGATCTAGCCGCATCCTTGGAGGATAACAAGGTGAGTATTGTTCCGATCGTTTTTCTGGCGTGTGGCTAGTAGAGACGCGATGCTTTCGACATTAGATCGTTCAAGTGCTTGGAGGGCTTCGGATCGTAGAGAATTCAAGTAAAGCTTGGGGAATAGCTCAAGAGAAGGATACCATTTAATCAACGGACTTCAACGGTGAGTTTCTTACACTCTTGTTTTTCCGTTTATATATTCGTATATACGTAGCTCGGTCGATCCTCGTAGGGATTCAGATCGAATTAATTTTCGTTTTACCGCTTCAGCTGGGCCTTCTTTTTAGGCAACGAATCCCAACAGTGGTATCAGAGCGTAGGTCTTGCGATCATATATACGATATTAGCATTTGGAATGCTTGATTGGATGGTTTATGATTTGGAATCATAATCGCATTAATCGTTGATTTTCAATTGTTCATCTAAAAATTAATTTTTCATGATTTTATGTTACAATATAAATCTATTTTTCTTTTGAAAAACTGATTTAATTATGTAATATAAAAATTAGAAAAATATTATTTTTAGATTCAGGACGAAAAGACGAGCCGAAAAAATGGTCGGACCCGGCATCTCGGGGCCAAGTCTGGATCGCCGACAGCGAAATTTCTTTAAGTTTAATTTAATTTGGCGAAATTTCTTTGAGGTGGTGAGCGGCCTGTAGGAGCCGCGGGCTTGGTCCGGCCTTGTGTTTTAGCTCGTTTTTATATTTCGTTCGGTAATTAATTCCCCACAAATTAAATTGGATTTAATTTGACTAAGATATAATTATGGTAATTTTATTCTTAGGGGAATTAATTTAATGAAATATTTTATCGTTCGGAACAAGTTAAAATTAACGGTTGTTTGAATTAATTCGTTTGGATGGATTAATTTATATTGATTGGATCAATATTTAGATTAATTATGAATGCCATTTATTTTAATGTGTTTGATGCATTATTTTGAATGGTGATGTGGTTCTTGGACTTAGTTTTGAATCGTTCGGTTTTATTCGATTGGGCTGTAAAGGCCATTTGAGCCTATTTATTTTACTAGAAATATTTATATCTAGGATGCAATTTTCAATGTAAAATTTATATGTAATGACGAAGACCGAAGGGAGATCCGTTTCGAGAAGACAAAGATTCAAGACGAAGACTTGTAATTGGATTACAGAGTTTTTGCTTCTAGGAACGGTCCATGAACTACATGTTGGTAGCAACTAGGTTGTGAATGGTTGTTTCACATTGTATGAATGCCACAAACGCGCTTAAATGATTAATGTGCAATGTAGCGACCACTTTTCTAAAAATAATTCTTCTAATTTTAAGAAGAATAAATAAAATTTTTTGCAGCGGAAATACATTTTAAAAAGACAACTTAATAATCACAAGTAATAATCCCAAGTCACCATTAAATAAAAACATACTTTAACGTGAAAGTAAACCAAGTCGAACCCTTGTTCGTAAAATATAGTTTGAGATAAATAACATTAAATAAATAAATAAATAAATAAATAACTCATGAAGCCTGATCATCCCACACTCATGCCCATGCCACATCGAGCTCCTCAACCTGAAAGGAGGTAAAAATGGGGTGAGCTTCCATCTCGCTCAGTGTGGAGAGTACGCATTATGTCTATGTTAATTACTAAATATATTAGCAAGTATAAACAACATGACTGATAAATTCTGAAACCCGTCGGCTAGCCCGAAGCCTTTATGCACAATTAAGTGCTTCTGACTGATTTGCACATTTAAGTGCTTCTGACTGGTCGCACATTTAAGTGCTTCTGACTGATTGCACATTTAAGTGCTTCTGACTGATTTCACGTGCACATACGAGACAATATATAAAGCAATTAAAATAAACAAAAGCGTAATAAATCCCCACACCTGGATAAAATGCAGTTCTGAACTTGAATGTGATGAAGATGCTTGACTCGACAATTCTAGGCCCGTAATTTCTTGTTATTATCTACAGTTAATAATAATAGAAATTATTATTATTATATGACCGAGAATTAAATTGTAAGTGAATAGTAATAGTAATTAAAAATGTCAACATGTTAAAAGCTTGGCCGAAAGGAACTGGTTTTGAAAATATTGAATATGGCTAGGGGAATTAAAAAGGATTGGCAAATTCAGGGACTGAAATTGAAAGAATTATCAAGCTAATTGGGGTTAATCTGAAGAAACTAAAAATTAGAGGCTGGAATTGGTATACACTGAAAACTGATTTGGGGTCAATTTGAGAAGGTCTGGAACTTGAGGGCTAAATTGAAAATCCTAAAAAAAGGCAGGGTATAAAAACCCTTTACCCTAAAGAAGTCAGTCGCAAGTCTTCTTCCTCAATTCCTCTCTCTTGATTTCTCTCATTTATAAAACACACACACACACATGTATACTGATACACAAAAGCACAGAGCGGTCGATATATATATACCTATATACACGCAGAATACTATGCCATCACCCTGAAAATCAAGGAAAATTGGGAGTGGCGGCGAAGGCAAGGGCGGCCGGATGCAGGGCGGAGGTCCAAGTGCGGTGGCGATGGTTAAAGGCTACGGCCTTGGACTGATGAAGGGATCTGAGTGTTACTGATTTTGATAATCAAATCGGATTTTCCTTTTTTTTTTGATTTCCGACTGAATTCGCCGATGGGTCTTGACCGACGGCTTCCGGTTCAGTTTTCCAGCGACTCCGATGAGGTTGGCCAGAGCGGCGGCGTTTGGTCGGGTTTGGGTGAGTTGAATCGGGTTTTTGATGGGTTTTTGGGCTTGGGTTTGGCTGGAATCTGGACTGGGGTTGTATATGCGGGATAGATTTCTGATCTGTTTTCTTGGTTCGGGGTTTGATGATTTCAATCGGTTCTTTTTTTTTTCTTGGTGGTGATGGATTGCAGCGGATGACGGGATGGTATTCCGAAAACATAAAAGGGGCAGTGAGTCGGGGATGATGGTTCGGTTCAGGCCGATAAAGATGATGAAGGTGATTATGACAAAAACTGGGGCTGGTATCATGTGTGATTGAATCAATAGTATAGTCTTTGGGAGATTTGTCATGAAAGGTTGAAGATTCTTCTATACGTAAACATCAAACTGAAGATACAGGGAGGGATATGAGAAAAATATTTTGATTACCTGCAGGAATAGAGAAATGGGGACAGATCGGCCGACTTGCAGGAGAGGAGGAAAAATAATATATTTGTGTGTTCTGTGTATACAATATGGTATTTATACTATATACAAAATTAGGTTTAGGGTAGAAAAGTTGTGTGGGCTTAGGTTTAGGACTGGCCAACTTATAACTGGACTAGTAATAAAATTTGAGCCACAAAATTAATATGGCTCTACAATGAAAATAAATAATACTTGGGCTAAACTAAATAATAATAATATTAATAATAGTAATAATAATAAATAGTATTATTATTCGACTTTTAAAGCCTTTTGGGGTAACGATTAATATCGTTTAAAATTGACTCGGGCTTAGAAATGACGAGATGAAACGATGAATTTAAAATGAGAAATGAAATGAACGAATCGCTTGACTTGACATGAATTAAAATGACGTAAATGGATTTGCATGATCAAGAAATAAAACTGGATTAAATGATAAAATTATTCGGGCATTAATTTAATAAAATTGGACATGTTTTCTATAATTCATAATAAATGTATATGCGAAATCGGGGCGTAACAACCTACCCCCCTTTAACAAATTTTTGTCCTCGAAAATTAAGTTACGTACCTTGAAAAATGAATGTTGGATACTTAGAACGGATCTCCTATTCACGTTCCCAAGTTGCCTCATTTGGTCCATGACGGGTCCACTGGACTTTTACCAATTTAACCTCTTTATTTCGTAACTGATGTACCTTACGCTCCAAAACAGCTGTAGGTACTTCCTCATAAGTCAGGTTCTTGGATACATGCAACTCTTTGAAATTGTATATGTGACCAGGATCATGTATGTACTTTCTCAGCATGGAGACATAAAAGACATTGTGCACTCCTGACAACTCCAACGGCAGTGCCAAACTATAAGCAAGATCACCAACACGACCCAAAATCTCAAAAGGTCCGATATAACGAGGTTGTAGCTTTCCCTTTTTACCGAATCGTATCACTCCTTTCATAGGCGCTACCTTCAAGAACACTTTCTCTCCAATCTCAAATTGGATATCTTTCCTTCGTTTATCAGCATAAGACTTCTGCCGATCCTGGGCACTCTTAATTCTGCTTATGATCTCGGCTATCTTCTCTACAGTCTGCTCGATCAATTCTGGACCCAAAATTTTTCCTTCCCCAACCTCACTCCAATAAAGAGGCGATCGACATTTCCTTCCGTAGAGAGCCTCGTACGGGGCCATTTGTATAGTTGCTTAGTAACTATTGTTATAAGCGAACTCTACTAACGGCAAAATATTCTCCCAATTATCACCAGTATCAAGAATACATGCCCTCAACAAATCTTCAAGTGTCTTGATAGTTCGTTCGGATTGACCATCAGTTTGCGGATGGTATGCCGTACTGAAATTCAACTTAGTGCCCAATGCACTCTGAAGACTCTTCCAAAATTTTGACGTAAATCATGGATCTCTATCTGATACGATTGACACTGGAACACCGTGTAGCCTCAAAATCTCCCGAATATAAATCCGTGCATATTGTTCCACACTATAAGTCATCCTCATAGGTAGAAAGTGAGATGATTTCGTCAAGCGATCAACTATCACCCAGATAGCATCGTTCTTCCTCACTGTTCGTGGCAAACCAACCACGAAATCCATTGTGATATGCTCCCATTTCCATTCTGGAATTTCCAATGGTTGGAGTAAACCTCCTGGCAGTTGGTGTTCTGCCTTCACCTGCTGACATATCATACACCTCTCTACAAATACACCAATATCCCGTTTCATTCCTCTCCACCAAAGAACTTCTTCAGGTCGTGGTACATCTTTGTACCTCCTGGGTGAGCGGAGTATGGTGCACTGTGAGCTTCTTCAAGAATTTGCTTCCTAAGGGATGGATCCTTAGGAACACATAACCTCCCATCATAAGTCAAAACATCGTTTGCAGCAACGACAAATTTCTCAATACTCCCATCTTGTGCACGATCTCTCATCTTGCACAAGAACTTATCACGTGGTTGAGACTCCTTAATCTTATCCCTCGAGTTTGGTTGCAAGACCAAAGATGATAGGATTGCTTTTGCACTCTTTGGAGACTCAACTACCTCAATCCTCAACTCGGAGAACTCCTTTATCAAACTCTCCTGACCGGTCAAGCAAGCTAACTCGCCCCTAGTCTTTCGACTCAAAGCATCAACTACCACATTAGCCTTACCCTGATGGTAATAGATGGTACAATCATAGTCCTTCACCAATTCTAACAATCTCCTTTGTCTCATATTAAGATCCTTCGGTGTGAAAAGATACTTCAAACTTTATGGTCTGTGTATATCTCACACTTTCCCCCGTAGAGATAGTGACACCAAATCTGCAGCGCATATACTACAGCATCCAACTCCAAATCATGCGTTGGACAGTTCAACTCATGTGGTTTAAGGTGTCTCGATGCATAGGCTACTACTTTACCAAGTTGCATCAGAACACAACCCAAACCCTGCTTTGAGGCATCACTATAAATAGCAAAGTCTTCCGTCAGATCAGGAATCATTAATACTGGTGCCGAGATTAGTCTCCTTTTCAAATCTTGAAAACTTTCCTCACACCTCTCACTCCATTCAAACCTCACGCCCTTCCTTGTTAATTGGGTCATAGGAGTGGCGATTTTAGAAAATCCTTCGATAAATCTTTTATAATAGCCAGCTAGGCCCAGAAAGCTACGAACTTCGCTCGCATTCTTGGGTACTCCCCAACTACTCACTGCTACAACCTTATCGGGATCTACCTCAATTCCTTTTGAGGTCACCACATGTCCAAGGAATCCAACTCTGTTCAACCAAAACTCACATTTCTTGAACTTGGCATACAACTTCTCCTTATGAAGTGTCTCCAATGTAATTCTCAAATGTTCTTGGTGTTGTTCCTTGTCCTTAGAATACACCAAAATGTCATCTATGAAAACGATCATGAACTTATCCAAGTAAGGTTGGAACACCCTGTTCATCAAATTCATAAAGACTGCCGGTGCATTACTCAGACCAAATGGCATCACTACAAATTCAAAATGTCCATAACGGGTCTTGAAAGCCGTCTTGGGAATGTCACACTCCCTAATCTTCAATTGGTGGTACCCCGACCGCAAATTGATCTTCGAAAAGGTTTCGGCTCCCCTCAACTAATCGAATAGATCCTCGATTCTCGGCAGCGGGTATTTATTCTTCACCGTGAGTCGATTCAACTGTCGGTAATCTATACACATCCGAAGTGACCCATACTTATTTCTTACAAACAGCACTGGTGCACCCCATGGTGACACACTAGGACGAACAAATCCGAGCTCCAGCAACTCTTGAATTTGGACCTTCAATTCTCGAAGTTCCCTCGGGCCATTCTATATGGCGCTTTGGATGTTGGGGCCGCCCCAGGGACCAAATCAATACTAAACTCCACTTGTCGGTCGGGTGGGACTCCCAGCAAATCTTCTGTAAACACATCCAAAAACTCCCATACTATAGGTACGTCGGTAGGGGACACCTCATTAGTACAAGTGTCGACTAAGCTCACTAAGTAACCCTGACATTTCTCCTTCCTTAGACTTCTTAGTGCCTTCGTGGCAGTGATTACTCTGGGTACTGTCCTACTCTTATTACCATAAAAAGTGATCGACACGCCTTCGGAACACCTAAATGTTACCGTCTTCTCAAAGCACCTTATATCGGCATCATGTCTATCGAGCCAGTCTATACCAACGATCATGTCAAAATCCACCGAGTTAATCAAATACAGGCTAGCGTCAAATTCTCTTCCTCGTTCGATATTTCAAAACTCTCTCTCCATTTTCTCTCGGTAATGCTGTGGGTAGTACGGCTCTATCACTCTTTCTTGAACCGATACCAAGTCAATGCAGCACGTTCGTCCGCCGGCATCAAACGCCAATAGCTTATCCACCAGTGTCCAGCATCCTCCACCATTTGGTATTGGCCGCAAAGAATTCTTTGCGCATCAGTGCACCCAATGAGCTCAAAGGTGCGCTCGAGTGACATGAACCATTCATCAACGAAAGCTGGTCCTTCTCGACCGTTGAATATTGGTGGGGTGAAACACCGGAACTATTGCACAACTTGTGCCTGATTAGGAGTTGGCACATTATTGTTGTGGTTATCCTGACCTCCGTCACCACCACCAAAGTTGGCATTCTCACCACCGAGATTATCTCCACCTCAGTTAGTTGGGCGTCCACGTCTATGAGTTGCCATTATCCTAAGGCATATCATACTCAATGATCCCTCAGTACTTGTCCAACGAGAGAGATGAATAAGATGAAGAATTACATTGCATCTATGGGTTGAGAACCATAGATTTCTAGCAATGATGATTTACGCATGTCACACATATACTTATGAATTTATAAGAAAACAATTTCATGCCCAAATACTTTATCATAAAATTCTTATGCACAAAATAGACTGAAGATGCATCTGTAATACATGAATCATGGTTGATCTGGAAAACTGCATTTATCACATAATGAATAATCATAACTTAACACACATTGGATTCGACGTGGAGCGGCAGAGGTGGATGATCATAATTGCTAAAAATATTTGACTACTTGCGAAAATGAAAATTCTGTTTATAAAAAGAAACTCTTTTTAACGAGTCTACAGAACCGTAGACCCTCTTTGATACCACTTATGTAGCGACCAATTTTTTAAAATTAATTCTTCTAATTTTAAGAAGAATAAATAAAATTTTTTGCAGCGGAAATACATTTTAAAAAGACAACTTAATAATCACAAGTAATAATCCCAAGTCACCATTAAATAAAAACATACTTTAACATGAAAGTAAAACAAGTCGAACCCTTGTTCTAAAATATAGTTTGATATAAATAACATTAAATAAATAAATAAATAAATAAATAAATAAATAACTCATGAAGACTGATCATCCCACACTCATGCCCATGCCACATCGAGCTCCTCAACCTGAAAGGGGGTAAAAATGGGGTGAGTTTCCAACTCGCTCAGTGTGGAGAGTACGCAATATGTCTACGTTAATTACTAAATATATTAGCAAGTATAAACAACATGACTGATAAATTCTGAAGCTCGTCGGCTAGCCCAAAGGCTTTATGCACAATTAAGTGCTTCTGGTTGATTTGCACATTTAAGTGCTTCTGGCTGGTTGCACATTTAAGTGCTTCTGACTGATTGCACATTAAGTGCTTCTGACTGATTTCACGTGCACATACGAGACAATATATAAAGTAATTAAAATAAACAAAAGCGTAGTAAATCCCCACACCTGGATAAAATGCAGTTCTGAACTTGAATGTGATGAAGATGCTTGACTCGACAATTCTAGACCTGTAATCTCTTGTTATTATCTACAATTAATAATAATAGAAATTATTATTATATGACCGAGAATTAAATTGTAAGTGAATAGTAATAGTAATTAAAAATGTCAACATGTTAAAAGCTTGGCTGAAAGGAACTGGTTTTGAAAATATTGAATATGGCTAGGGGAATTAAAAAGGATTGGAAAATTCAGGGAGTGAAATTGAAAGAGTTATCAAGCTGATTGGGGTTAATCTAAAGAAACTAAAAATTATAGGCAAGAATTGGTATACACTGAAAACTGATTTGGGGTCAATTTGAGAAGGTCTGGAACTTGAGGGCTAAGTTGAAAATCCTAAAAAAAAAGGCAGGGTATAAAAACCCTTTACCCTAAAGAAGTCAGCCGCAAGTCGCTACTTCTTTTTCCTCAATTCCTCTCTCTTGATTTCTCTCATTTGTAAAACACACACACACACACATGTATACTGATACACAAAAGCACACAACGGTCGACATATATATACCTACATACACGCAGAATACTATGCCATCACCCTGAAAATCAAGGAAAAATGGGAGTGGCGGCGAAGGCAAGGGTGGCCGGATGCAGGGCGGAGGTCCAAGTGCGGTGGCGATGGTGAAAGGCTACGGCCTTGGACTGATGAAGGGATTTGAGTGTTACTGATTTTGATAATCAAATCGGATTTTCCTTTTTTTTCTATTTCCGACTGAATTCGGCGACGGGTCTTGACCGACGGCTTCCGGTTCACTTTTCCGGCGACTCCGACGAGTTGGACAGAGCGGCGGCGTTTGGTCGGGTTTGGGTGAGTTGAATCGGGTTTTTGATGGGTTTTTGGGCTTGGGTTTGGCTGGAATCTGGACTGGGGTTGTATATGCGGGATAGATTTCTAATCTGTTTTCTTGGTTCGGGGTTTGATGATTTCAATCGGTTCTTTTTTTTTCTTCTTGGTGGTGATGGCTTGCAGCGGCTGACGGGATGGTATTCCGGAAACTTAAAGGGGTAGTGAGTCGGGGATGATGGTTCGGTTCAGGCCGATAAAGATGATGAAGGTGATTATGACAAAAACTGGGGCTGGTATCATGTGTGATTGAATCAATAGTATAGTCTTTGGGAGATTTGTCATGAAAGGTTGAAGATTCTTCTATACGTAAACATCAAACTGAAGATACAGGGAGGGATATGAGAAAAATATTTTGATTACCTGCAGGAATAGAGAAATGGGGACAGATCGGCCGACTTGCAGGAGAGGAGGAAAAATAATATATTTGTGTGTTCTGTGTATACAATACGGTATTTATACTGTATACAAAATTAGGTTTAGGGTAGAAAAGTTGTGTGGGCTTAGGTTTAGGACTGGCCAACTTATAACTGGACTAATAATAAAATTTGGGCCACAAAATTAATATGGCTCTACAATGAAAATAAATAATAATTGGGCTAAACTAAATAATAATAATATTAATAATAGTAATAATAATAAATAGTATTATTATTCGACTTTTAAAGCCTTTTGGGTAACAATTAATATCGTTTAAAATTGACTCGGGCTTAGAAATGACGAGATGAAACGATGAATTTAAAATGAGAAATGAAACGAACGAATCGCATGACTTGACATGAATTAAAATGACGTAAATGGGTTTGTATGATCATGAAATAAAACTGGATTAAATGATCAAATTATTCGGGCATTAATTTAATAAAATTGGACATGTTTTCTATAATTCATAATAAATGTATATACGAAATCGGGGCATTACATGCAAAGTGTAACGTTAATCGCGAAAATTCTCCCACGATAAATTATTAAGTTTATAAGGTTTCAAGGTTTTCCTTCCCTCCATCGAGCTTTTGGGAAATTGAAATCCAAACCGGATGTGCTATGCTTCCGAGTTATCGGGGTAGTCGTTCGGGGAGGATGAATAAATTACCGGAAGCGCATTAGATGCCTTCGGTTGGAGCAAATTTTATCCCTAGAAACCTGATAGGTTGCCGGATAAGATTCAATTGTGAAACTGATTTGCGTCGATGGTATAAACTTAACTTGTTCACGAACCATAGAAACCGTATAGGTTGAGGGGAGTGAACAAGGGGAAAAAGATGATCGAATTATCCATTAGATGGTTTGGTGTTGGACACCACTTTATGAAAATTAATAGACTAGAAACCTGTTCGGTTGCCCTCTATTAAGATTTATAAAGAACTCGATCACCACTATGAAGTAGAGCGACGATACTTCTGGATCTCACACGGGAGTGTGTTATTTCGATAAAAAATAGTAGGAGCTCGGTAACAAGAATAGAAAAGACCTTAATTCTATACTGAGAACATAATTAAACGAGTCACTAATTAATCTGTCGTACTTAATGCAGACTCAAATATCAATATGACAATGAATCCACTCACAATTTTACTCGAAAAGAACACCTTAATGGGACCTAACTTTGTGGATTAGCTCCACAATCTGATGATTGTCCTCAGTATAGAGGCATTGGGATATGTCTTGGAGACGGACATTCCGGCGCCTCCTGTGCGGACCCGAGCCAATCAGGAAGAGATTGAAAACCATGAAAAGTGGGTTAAGGATGACGTGAATGTCCGTGCTTATATGATGGCTTCCATCTCTAATGAGCTTCAGAGAGCTCATGAGAAAATGACTTCTGCTAGGCAGATTCTATCTCACTTAACCGAGCTTTATGGTGAGCACAGCAGAACTACTAGATATGAGACATCCAAGCAACTGTTCGGTGCAAGGATGAAGGAAGGTGAGAAGGTTGGGGAACACATCCTCAAAATGATATCCATGATCGAGAGATTGGAGGCTCTCGATTTTAAAATGGATACTTCTCTCCAAACCGACCTTATCCTACAGTCTCTCCCTGATTCCTTCTCACAGTTAGCTATGAACTTCAACTGCAATGAGATTGCATGTAATTTAGCTAGGCTAATGAACAAACTTGTGACCACTCAGTCTCAGATGAAGACTCCGCGGATGAAGGAGTCTGGTCTTGTGATTTCTTCTGGACCTCAGAGGTCTAAGAATAAGAAGAAAAAGACCAAGAAGCAAACTGGACCACAAATTAAGGACCTTAAGGAAAAGGGCAAGGCCCCGATGGTTCCGAAGAACAAGAAGAAGAAGAATACTTGTCTCAAATGCGGTGAGCTGGGCCACTGGGCTAGAGACTATCCGATTCTTCATGGCATTTCAGGTACAAAACTTTTAGTTTTGGAAATAAATTATTCTGCTACTGTATTTTCTACCTCCTGGATACTGGATTCTGGTGCTAGTTCACATATTTGTACCGTGAATCAGGATCTGGAACAAAGTAGGAAGCTTGGAGCTGGAGAAGTTATGATCACAGTCGGAAGCAGGCATAGTGTCGAGGCGATCGACATAGGATCACTTCTTTTGGGTTTAGAATCCGGATTTGTTTTGACTTTATAAAATGTACTTGTTTTGCGCCCAAGGGGCACAAAAACATTGTATCCATTCTGATCATGGACCGAAAAGGCTTTTCATTTTTCATTGGTGATGGTTCCTGCAAAATTTATTTCTGAAATAAACTAGTGGGTACTGCTACATTGTTAAATGGATTGTATCATCTAAATTTCAGCAACAAAGTAATTGTGAATACTATGACTAGAAAACGTGGTAGGGATGAAACCAATCAAGTTTTGAAATGGCATCTTAGACTTGGTCATGTTGGTCAGACCAAGGTTTACAAAATGGAAAAAGATGGACTTATGGGTCCATTGGGATCGGATCCCTTTCCTACTTGTGAATCTTGCCTTAATTGCAAAATGACTAAGTCCCCCTTCACAAGGACTTTTGAAAGAGCCACTGATAAACTGGGATTAATCCATACCGACGTTTGTGGTGTTTTGGAAGCAACACATGACGGATATCAATATTTCATTACGTTTACAGATGATCATACTAGGTATGGTTATGTATACTTAATGAAACATAAATCCGAGGCCTTTGAGAAATTCTAGGAATTCAAGGCCTTAGTCGAGAAACAAATTGGTAATCATATCAAAGCACTTCGGTCGGACCGAGGTGGCGAGTATATGAGTATGGAGTTTGACGGGTTCCTTAAGGAACATGGAATAGTTTCACAACTAACGCCTCCAGGTACTCCTTAGTTAAATGGTGTGTCAGAAAGAAGGAACCGGACCTTATTGAACATGGTCCGTTCCATGCTGGGCTATACTGACTTACCGATTTTCCTATGGAGGTATGCACTCCTGAATGCCGCTTACATCTTAAACAGATGTCCTTCCAAATCCATTCCTAAAACTCCACATGAGATGTGGGAGGGCAGGAAACCAAGTATTAATCATATTAAGATTTGGGGATGTCCCGCCTATGTCAAGAAGACTAAGGTGGAGAAGTTGGAAGCTAGGTCCGCGAAGGGACGTTTCATTGGATTCCCGTTTGGGACGATGGGATATCTATTCTACATACCCGAACATCGAAAGATCGTTGTTGTTTTACAAGCACACTTCCTGGAAGATGAGTTCATTCAGGTAGGCGGAGCAGGTAGAAGTATTTCTTTAGAAGAATACAATGAAACTCCTCGGGAGACACTTGTGCAAGAAACTGGAGCCGAACCTTCTGAAACACAAGTACAACCACCTCGTAGGTCTAGTAGGGTCTCTCATTTACCTGAGAGGTATGGGATTGTGCACTTGGAGGATTTGGGTCTCCATGAGGTTCCAAGTGATAGCCAAGAGACCGACGCAACAACCTATGACCAAGCGATAGTGGATGTAGACTCCGCGAAATGGCATGAAGCTATGGAAGCTGAGATAGACTCGATGCATGTCAATCAGGTCTGAACTCTAGTAGACCACCCAAGGGCATAGTGCCTATTGGGAACAAGTGGATCTACAAGAGAAAGACTGATGGTGATGGCAAGGTTGACGCCTATAAGGCCAGGCTTGTGGCAAAAGGTTATACCCAGAAGGAAGGGATCGATTACCACGATACCTTCTCGCCCGTAGCCATGATCAAGTCTATTCGCATGATGCTTGCTATAGCTGCCTACCACGATTATAAGATATGGCAAATAGACGTAAAGACGGTTTTTCTTAATGGATTCCTCGAGGAGGAAATCTATATAGAGCAGCCTAAAGGCTTTGTGTCCGAGGTCGATATTCAGAAAGTGTGCAAGCTTCAGTGTTCCATTTATGGACTGAAACAAACATCGCGTAGTTGGAACCTTCGTTTTGACGATTGGTCAAAGAGTTTGACTTCGTGCAAAATGAAGAGTAACCTTGTGTATACAACAGGGTTAGTGGGAGCAAAATCGCATTTTTAATACTATATGTAGATCCTAATAGGAAATGATGTGGGAATGCTCAGTTCTGTGAAAGCTTGGCTTTCGAGTAATTTCTCCATAGGAGAAGCAACCTATATTATTGGTATTTGACTCTACCGGGATACAGCGAAGAGAACAATAGGTCTTTCCCAAGCCCTCTATATAGATAAAATCTTAAAGCGATTTAAGATGGATGATTAAAAGAGGGTTCCTACCGCTGCGACATGGAATAAAACTCTCCTTGAAGATGTTTCCTCAAAGTAAGGAACAACCAAATGAAATGAGTAATATACCATATGCTTCATCCGTGGGTAGCCTTATGTATGCTATGTTTTGTACGAGACCTGACATTGCGCATGCTGTAAGTGTGGTGAGTAGGTTTTAGGCAAACCCAGATAGGGAACATTGGATTGCCGTAAAGAACGTTCTCAAGAACTTAAGAAGGACTTCAAAGGACTGAAGGACGATTCGGTGGGATTCACTGATTCGGACTTCAAAGGACTGAAGGACGATTCGATGTCTACTTCTGGCTACATATTTACTCTTAATGGAGGAGCAGTATCAGCACGACTGCTGATTCCACCTATCAGGCTGAGTATCAAGCAGCCTCGGAGGCTTCCAAGGAAAGGTTCTTGATTAAGAAGTTTCTGGGAGAACTTCAAGTGATACCATGTCCGAGCTTCTGTTCACTGCATCGCAACAACAACGGAGTCAGTAGACGTGCCAAGGAGCCGAGGTTTCACAACAGCACCAAACATATTGAGAGGAAGTATCATCTCGTAAGAGAATTTGTTCGCAAGGGATACATTGTGCTGCATAGAGTAGACTCAGCCAACAACGTCGCTGATCTACTGACCAAGCCACTTTCCCAGACTAGCTTGGAGCGTCATCTGGAGAACATTGGTATTAGATACCATAGTGTGTGGCATTGAGTGATTGTTAGGAGTATGCCCTCCAATGCCACTCAGAGGATGTTGAGTGAGGGCATTGTACTTGTAATTATGTAAATCATTAATATAAGGCAATGGATGTTTCTTTATTTACTGGTAGTTACTGGCATTCCTAACTGGTAATTATATATATAGAAACTAGTCTATGTATTTGAGAGCAAAAACGTTCCACTCCTTATTGGATAAGGGGGTCGGTACTGGAAAGGTTTATAGCTCAAATACTTAATCGTTCGCAAGTCGATGAAACTTGACTGGGTGTTAAGTTTATGTGAAGACTTGTATGACGTGTTCTTTGACATGGAGAGTGCCTATCGAACACTAATGGTTAGTGGGAGCACACATTATAGGTATGCTAATTGGATTAGTATACTCGAACCGACTCACCCGCAATTCGTCACACGGATTTCTCTCTGGGACAGTCAATGACGGAATCGAAAGGTTGTGATAGGTATTCGTGAACCTTCGACTTGAGTATTTAGTAGGGATGTGCTTGTGAGGTTAAGATTTTCATTAGAGCAGTTCGACCCTTAAAATCAGTAGGTGGGGGTCAACCTCGACGTGCATCTTAACGGGCAAGTAGCAGGTCCTACTGAATACCAAGATAGAATCTTTCTCCCGTTAGTGAGCGGGTTATATGTCCTGTGCGGTTATTGGCAGATGAGATCATAAGTCTTTGGCCAAAGCATTGGAGCTAGTTGTATTGGATACACGAGAGCTCAATGATCTCGGTTTGCATTAACGCATGCATAGTGTCAAGTACAGATAGGGTTTGACTGACCGTGACCCTATAACTTGATCGGGACATTTGAGAGAAGTGTTTATACGTTTACTAGTATTCACGACCGAATGGTTCTCGGATGATCCCATCATTTGTTCTCAGTTGGGGTACAATGTAGGCCGTCAGGCTGGCTAGGTGGTGCTACTACTCTTTGGTTCCTCCCATTGCTGACTGAGACGGACCTACCGAGTCGCGAAATAGGATTGACGACGGAATGTATCAAGCTTATTATCTCATTATGAATATTAGATATTAGATATCTAATTTGGGACATTGTATGTCTAAATCGATTTATTGGATAAATTGATTTACGACCTAATGGATTGAATAAATTACTGGGTGATTAATTTAATTCATGAATATAATTATTTCTTGGAGAAATTAATTATGTTATTATGTATTTGATATGATTAATTAATTAGATTAATTAATCAATATAAATACATCAGAACGGAATAAGAGTTTATCTGTTTGGACTCTCGGGAGTCCAAAACGAACCAAACTCGTCCGATTCCTTCTAGAGGTAGGCCCCACATTGATTCCTTACCTTGGTCATAGTCTTGATTTTGTCGGTGGAAGACTTTTGACTTGTGAGATATCATATCTCTTAAAATAAGGAATAAAGGGATTTTATGGGATTTGCAAGATGAATATATGTGTGAAGACTTCACTTTCCACCAAAAAAAGACTTACATCCATACGTGAAGTTTCAAGAGGAGAGAGAGAGAGAGAAGTCTTATTCACCATCTTGTTCTTTATTCATCTTCTTCATAATTTCTTAGAGAAATTTTGTGAGGAAATATTGAGAAAGATAGATATTCATACACTTAGAGTGATTTTAATATCTATAACAAGCTTACTCACCTTGATCTAGCCGCATCCTTGGAGGATAACAAGGTGAGTATTGTTCCGATCATTTTTCCGACGCGTGGAAAGTAGAGACGCGGTGCTTTCGGCATTGGATCGTTCAAGTGCTTGGAGTGCTTCGGATCGTAGAGAATTCAAGTAAAGCTTGGGGAATAACTCAAGAGAAGGATATCATTTAATCAACGGACTTCAAGGGTGAGTTTCTTACAACTCTTGTTTTTCCGTTTATATATTCGTATATATGTAGCTCGATCGATCCTCGTAGGGATTCGGATCGAATTAATTTTCATTTTACCGCTTCTGCTGGGCCTTCATTTTAGACACCGAATCCCAAAACACTCAACATGCCGAGTTAAGATTAAGACATCTAACTCAAGAGGATCTGAGCCTAGTTCTTACAACTATACTGCTCAAATTTAATAACAATACTCAGCAAGCCGAGTTAAGGCATCTAACTCGAACAAGTCGAATCCAATTCTAAACGATTAGACAAACGACACGCCGATCACTGACAGACAACCCCTGGCTCATCTACACTTGGCTCTGTAACACCCCAAATTAGGCGGATATTACAGTGCCGTGGACCCCCAATTAGGATCCACCAGGCGAATGAAAATTAATGAATTAAATAATATAATTATAGTACCGAACCACATTATATCATTTATTACTCCGATGAGGAGTTTTAAGTACACCACACCCAGGAAATACAGAATACATGTATATTTTATATGAAGATAAAATATACAACACTGAATAAAAATGAATATCCAAACGGAAGTCTGCTGCGGAAATAAAAGTGAAGAAACATGAATAACTGAAAAGGACTGGGGCCCCCTACTAGTATCACTGGGAGTCCTCGCTGTCAACGTTCTCTTCCCGTGCTTTAGCCTTGCCATGACCTGAAAACAACATCCCCCAACGGGGTCAGTTACACACAACAATAATCCTCAAGAGTTGAATAAACACAATCATTATATATCATAGTTATGAAACTAAGCTGAAGAGGGGCATCCGAGTACGCCCATAATGGGACGTGCAAGTGCACAAGACGAGTGTCCGGACACACCTGCACTTGTACCTAATTAGTCTCACGGAGGCACGTTACCATGTGCATAGTCCATTGTGTCGGTGAACCCGCCACATGACTATCGTGTGCCCGACTAAAATTTCCACACATAACAACCCGACCACGCAATATGAACCCAGAAGGTCACATGAACAAAAGTGACCACGATGAATATTAATAAATAACAATTTTACAAGGTAAAGAATGACTCACCGAGATGAAATAATAATGAATAAACGATAGCTCACTGAAATGATTGGAACCGTCGTTCCTTGTGAATTGAATGATTAGTTTGATAATTACAAGTCTAGACATGAATAATATATCATGAATGAATTATGAATATGAATGAACAATAACGAAAGGAATGAATATCCTTTTAACCGAGTAAGAATCAACTTACCTCAATACCGGTGATGAAATGTCCTCTCTCGAACAAACGTCCTAAGGAAAATTCCAGTCGCTCGAACAACCTTGAATAACATGATTACCAACAAACGCTCAATATGCGTATCAAGCACGATTATAACCAACTCAAACGTCGATACAACAATAATCAAACTCATTGGGGCATTCTAACGAATACATTGTAAACATTCTTCCCTTTGGTTACAACCAACCCCCATAATATCGATACCAAACCTCCAAGGAATGATTCAACCCAACAAAACTCCATTAATGACATCAATAATCCAATAGGAAACCACAACTCAAGGTTACGACAACATCAATCGAAAACCCCCAAAATAATCAAAGTCAAACATCAAGGGTTCTAGAAAAATTCCCCAAATATTCATCAAATCTGAAATATACACCAATAAATCCATAGGATTACATGTATCCAAGGTAGATAATCCATATCTAAGATATTCCAACATAATAGCAAGCTTACATGAAGAGATCGGAAGAAAAACACTCAAATTCCGAAATTCTAGATTCAAGAAATATTTACCTTGATTTGATGTGTTGGAGAACATAAAATGATGATTAATCCGAATTATAAGCTTGAAGATGTTGATAGGTGGATGCAGCTCGAAAAGATCTCTCCAAATCGTCCGAAATCGCCCAAAACCGTCGAGAGGAGGAGGAGAAATGAAGAAATGACAAAACTGGACTGAATTATCCTATATATACTGATCCCAGATTAGCGCACGCTAAGCCCTGATATTTAGCGTGCGCTAGCGGTTAACCGAGCAGTCCAGTGAGCTCAGACTACCTCGTTAGCATGCGCTACGATCTTGGTAGCGTGCGCTAACGCCTTCCCGATAGCATGCGTTAACCCAAAATGTTAGCGTTCGCTAACTGATGTTGATACCCAGCAACTGGAGTCCAGAACCTCTTGTCCTCTGACCTGCTAGCGATAGCGTGTGCTACACCCAAAACTCAGCGTGCGCTACACTTACCACTAGCGCACGTTATGATCCGCTCGTAGCGTGCGCTATGAATTATTCTATTTTAGTCCAGTACCCACTGGACTCTGCCTGATCGACCTTAGCGCGCGCTACACTGATTTCTTAGCGTGCGCTATCCAAACTACTAGCAAGCACTACTTACCATTCGTAGCGTGCGCTACTACAACTCAAATCCAGTCCAGTGCCTTCTGGATTGTCTGCCTGAACCACATTAGCGTGCGCTAAAGTTGAGAGGTAGCGTGCGCTCCCCGTACTCAATTAGCGTGTGCTAAGGAGAGTATGTAGCGTGCGCTACTCCTCACACACAGCCCACTATAAAGATGACAATGATGATACGCTCGGCCTGACTCTCCAACCGGGTTGAATGACGAATAATAACTTATATTTGATACAAAATTACTCCGAACGGTGAATACAATGAATGAATATGAATGATTATTAATGAGTGAAAAATTACTGAGTGACAAAATACTGAATGATAATGAATGAATTTACAACCGGGTATTACAGGCTCGTACTGGCTAAAGTGAACATAAACGAACCAAGATTTACATCTCGGATTTACTTCGATGTAAGGCGGGACCTCCCCTTGAGATACATTCAGAAAGGCCGACATCAACTGCTCGGCCTGATGTTAAACCAGTTCTCAATTTGTTAATAGCGAACAAGTACATTCTCGGTTGGCGAGATGAGAAACTTAAGCACGGATCGCATAAATAGATGTATAGAAACCGATATAGCAAGAACACCCACACCGGGTTGAAAATCTGGACGAAAATAGAAGAATGTATGAAAACATGAAGGCCAATAAAATGATTGGGTTCAAGTATCATAAATGTTCTGATAAAGACTACATTATTCTATCCAAATCGGATTTTCGACTACAGAAAAAAACAACTATCCCAGCCCGGTGCCATCCTCCTCCTCGGCCAGTGCTATCAAGTCCTCATGATTGTTCTCTTGAGGAATTGGGGGATCACATGTCGGCTTCCCCTTCTGAGAATCTCTAACCCTTATGTTCTTTAGAGCATTCTCAGAATAAGGGATTACGGAATGAGCAGCCCTGGCTTCGGCACTGTAAGGATCTTGGACGAAGAGCCGAGCGAGATTCTCCCGAGGCACCTCGACTTCTGGGTCAATGTAGAGAAGCCGAGATAAATTGGACCAAGCATCGCCATAGACGGAGCCCGCTTCATTAGCCAAGTCATCTCAATACTGTTTTCACTTCCTATATCGTTCGATGGCGGACTCCTCTTTCCCGGATATGCTCTCCTCAAGAAAGGCCAGCCTTTTATTCGAGGCATTCTTCTCTAGTGCTAGGACCTCGACCCTCTTCCTCTGTGCCTCAGCCTCAACCTCAGCAATCTTCAGGGCCGTCTCGGATTGAAGCAGCGACTCCTTTAACTTCCCCAAATCCTCAAGCGCAGACTTCCTGGCCGCCTCGGCCTGTTTAACCTTTAGCTCAGCCTCGTTCATCACGGCCTCACGAGTAGCCTTCTCCTTCTCCAGGGCTTCAACCTTCTTAGTGAGCTTAACGATGGATTCCTGAGCCGACTTGGCTGCTGCTTCATTCTTGTGCACCATATCCACCACCTACCTGAATACAGCATACTCGTGCTGAGCAATGGAGGCGAGCTACAAAAAGAAAATAAACTCAGTTCAAGCAGATTGCAGAAAAGAAATAGCGAAGTATGGGAAACTGACACGGAATAAAGGGAACCTCACCACGAATTAAACCCTTCCTGTTGAAGAGTTGGAGCGAACTCGGCTTGTCAGCAACAAGCCGCTCAATATAAAACGTACTCATGGCGTGCTTCATGACCGGCCCCCCAAGATTCAGGGTGGCCCTGGACCGAACGGTCGAATCAAACCTAGACATAACGGGCGCATCAACGAAAGAGTCGACCAGATTTTTGATCTCGACATCAGAAAGAACGAAATCCGAGGAGGAACCAGGTGGCGAGGGAGTAGTTCTCTTCTGAAAATTCTCCTAGAGCTCGGCCTACATATTTCCACGGCCTTTTCTGTCTCTGACGACTCTCTACCTTGGAGTCCGATCCACAATCTCGGCCCGGTCCTTGAGAGGCCCCCGGCCTTGACTCCGGGCACGAGTCCGAGTAGGGCTAACTTCCTCAGTGGGCGCCCTCTCAACTTCCGCTTCAGGTTCGGACGAATCTCCAGGTTGGATAATGGGCGGCTCCTTGGGAAGCGACGATTCCCCCTTATCTTGCATCTCTTTTTGCCGATCCGCCATATCGGCATGTCTACTTTCGACTCCCCTCAACCGGGACAACCTCTTCTTTTTCCGAACGGCCATCACGGGGTCTATATACCCCTTATCTACCTTCTGGATGTCCTCTATCGAGAGATCTGCGCAAAACAATGTTAACACCAAAATGAGATGGCAGAAAAAATGACAATGAAAGATAAGAAATTACATCCTACGATATCCACAGATTTTAAGCATCTATCATTCTCAGCACGGCAGGTCGAGCAATCCTCGTAGAAGACAAAATTAGGGTGGACAACCCAATCAGGAAACCGAGCCCCTCTTAGGACCTCGACCAAAGGTCTAACCCCAGCTATGGGCCCCCTCATCAGGCTGGCCTGAGCATGATAGCAGAAGTCATTCTCTAGCTCGGCCCAGTTAAGAATGGCAACGGAGGAAAACTGCTCGAGCTTCGTAATCAAGTTCGCACTCCAGTCCGGCTCGTGAACACGCGAAGGGCGATGCGGCGAATTAACAGGTGTTGTAAATTCCCAGCCATGCCAGCTCTTAACCTTGATCACGTGCTTGTTCCAACCCGTGACCTTATTGAACGTGTTTGAAATGGGGGCCATGAGCTTGGGTTCGTTGGGGTCGGACTTAATGGTGATGGTTATGGTTTTGGAGTTGTAAGACGAGTTGAAGAAGTGATAGAAGGCAAACATGCACGGCTCGAAGCCGAGACCACGGCACAAGATAATGAAGGCGATAAGATACATGACCACGTTGGCACCAAGGTGGGCTGGGACAATTCCTCAATCCTCTAAAAATTGATTAATGAAAGGGTCCAAGGGCAGCCCCAGTCCGAGGTGGAATTGCTTGAAATAAAATGGGAGGAAGGCATCATTATAATAGAAAGTTTTAGCTTCGTGCTCATCGGCGAAAGTAGTGGCCAAACTATGGTAGAGCCTATACTCATTCCTATCCTCCTCATATGTGGTATAAAGCTCTTCAAGCATCTCGTATCCCCCTTGGGATGCTTAGGCCGAGAGGAGCCTCCCAGGTGTATCTGGTCTTTGCCTGGGCTGCGTCTTGATCTGACAACCTCGGAGTCAAACTCCCCGACGGGCCTGTTAGAAGAAGACAATATATTAGACTCACCCTGTGAAGATGACGAGGTGTTCTTCTTCCCTGTCTCAACTACCTCGGCCGAGGAGAAGCCCCCCCCCCAAACGAAGCCGAGCATGAGACTTATCCTTGACATAATGCAAAAAGATGCAGTCTAGGACTTCATACAAACTATCAAGAGTTAATACATCGGGATCGCCACCATCTACGGTCCTAGGTGCAAAGGACCCAGAGGTATATCTAACATTCGTTCTAGGGATTTTGTTCATATACAGCATTTTCCCAATGGCCGCAAGGGATAAGGGCTTCCACGACCCATTAGATTTAACGTAAATCCTAGAGTACCGAGTGTAAAAACCATAAGTGGAATACTTTTCCAGATAGCCACGCTTAGACATCTTAAAGACGCGAAGTTTCACAGAGGAGATTTGAAGCTCTGAAAACTCAACAATGGCGGAAAAATAAAGGGGAAGTGGAGCTGAAAAGCACCTCAAAAAGCAAGCATAACAGATGGAAAGCATCGCCTGAGAAATTGGCCAGAGTAAATCATCGGAAAAACGAGCAGAAATGGCATGGTGTGAAGCATCGCCGGGGTATCACAAGCTCAACTCTCTGATTCGGCATCCGCAAAATGAAGAAAAAAATTTAACTTTATAGAGGGCACACGGGTGTCATAATTACACCGCATTAATGGGCGCGGTTTGCTAGGAGATTACCTCTTCACCTCCCCACGCGCACGCCGTCCAATTATATGACGGGATACGAAGCGATTGGTATGACAGGACCCTTAAAATTCATCAAGACATCCAAGCAGGTCAAGGACGACATAATACCAAGCGAAGCCGACTTCAAAAAAGCAACCAAAACCCTGAAGCACAAAGGACGGACTTGAGTTCCTACTCGGCCTACCGAGATAAAAACTTGGGGGCAACTAAATGACATAAATCGAATTGATTACATGGATCTGGAGAGCTTGAGTGTAAGGCCCGGCAAGGTCTATAAACCAAGACCCCCCAGAGCCCAAAAATAAACTTATTATCTCGGCATAGAGCATGACGTCGAGGCCGACCTGAAAGCCAGGACCATACTCTGTGTGTCTCAGCTCAGGCTCAAGCTAAGACTTGGTTCAGGCAACCGAATTGTTGCGCCGACCCGGATCAGTGACAGAATAAGCCGAGATCAGCAAATATACACTCTTTGTCACTAGATGAAGGTCCTATCCTTCAAGCACACAGAATCTGACAAAATCCAAGATAGAGACAATAAAGATGTCCGTACCTAATAAGGACTCTTCTCCATAAGGAAACTACATCCAAAATCCTTATCAGGGTTCTACTTCCCATATATATAAGAAGTCTAATATCAACACGGACCCAGTGACTTTCTCCGCAAGTTAGGGTTGCAATATTTATGCTTATAAATAGATGTCCTCCACCTACACTGGTATATAGAATTCGTGACTCACAATACAGTCAATTATTTTTATTTCCACCACATATTCAATATACTTACTCTCACGCCGGAGGGCCTTCGTCGGTGAAGCCCCGGCTCAGTTCACGTGTTTTCTTCTATGTAGGTCCGCTCAGGAAGTTCACTCGCTGGAATTATTCGAACCGCTTGAATAAGGGCTGATCCGATACGTTTTGGCAGCATCATACCTCTTTTTGAATTGTAGAGAAAATTCTAGATTTATTAATCACAAAGAAGAATTTTAGGAGTAACTAGTGTTTTCTTTAACAAGTTTTGCGGGGTTGACTCCTTCTACACATAAATTGGTGAGCCATTTCGTGTGAATCAATATAATGGTCATTTCTTAAATAAGTTTTTTTAAAGTTTATATTCACCATGCTGTTGATTATGTGGTAGGCTTTTTTGTTGATAATTATTTGTTAACTTTGTTGATGTATGGAATGTGTTGAGGTAATTTGTTTTAGTTCATTTGTATGTGGTTTTTACGCAGGGCTAGCCCAACTTATTTAGAGGCTCAAAGCGAACTTTCTTATGAGGCCCTTTAAAGAAAAAGATACCATAAAAATAAAAAATTCATGTGTATTTTTAGTTTATATTTTTTATTTCTATCTAGTGTTATTATTTGTAAGTTGTTGTAGGGGTAAACTTTTGGCTAATTAATAGTATTGAACCTGTGTTCAAATCTCGACAAACATAAATATGTTTTTGTTTTTAATTTTAATCTGCATGAAAAAATAAATTTTCCGTTAAAAGAGGCTTGTAGAATTCGATTATGTGTCCATCCAATTAAGGATTAAGACTATTGCCAAAACAGTTGGTATGTTTTGAGGCCCCTTTTTAATATATGATCCTTAATTTGGGGCATTTCCTAGCATAAAAAAAATTATTTGGTGCCGCTCGGGATTAATCAGCTCCGCGACACTGCTGCCCGCTGGTGGAGAACTTACAAGCTGGAAAACCGAGTAGTCGGGTGGGCCGAATTTGCCCGGCTACTGAGGAGCGAGTACTGTCCTAGATCAGCCCAAATCGCTCGTGCATGAGACTTTTTCATTGCCGTACCACATAATTTGCCAGTACCGGGGATCATTCAGGCCTATCGTACCGAGCTAAGTTACGTCTCACAGATGGTTCCATCAGAGGATCAACGAATTTGTCACCTTGCGCAGAGGTTGTCGGAAGATGTACAATGCTATGCTGCTGAATTCCACTGTATGACTCTGAGGGTGTACGAGGACGTAGTCACAGCATATGCCGGTACTGTTGTTAACACCGACACCGGACACAATTTAAAGAAACAGAAGACGTCTACTAGGTCAGGGAGTACCAACAAGACGAACTCGGAGTCCATATCTTCTTTTAAGTCAGCAGTTTCGTACCAACAGAAGGGTGTATCTGATCAGCCTTACCATAAAGACTGCTTCAATTGTGGTTTATCTGGACATACCAAGGACCGGTCTCGCAAGTCAGTTACAAAATGTTTCTCTTGCGGAAAAAGTGGACACATGTCTCGTTACTGCTGGCGAGCCAATCCTGCACAGAACTCAGCTCCTCATCACAGTCAATAAGGCTATGTGCAATCCTCTAGGACACCTACCGTTTTCAACTACCAAGCTCCACCCCACCAGACTCAACCACCACCACACGGTGCCGGTCGAGGCCGTGGGCGCGGTGGTGGCACTTCATCCTTTTTTGAGTCATTTCCATCCCGTGTATTCGAACTGAAGGCAACAGATGGTCAGTCTGCGCCAGCTATCTCAGGTACACTTCTTGTTAACGCCCAGCCTATTCATGTACTATATGATACTGGAGCCACACATTCATTTATATTTGCGGAATGTGTTGAACGTTTAAATCTTTCTTGTGTGCCTTATGAATCCTTTACTGTTAAACTACCCGAGGGTAGTAGAGTAGGCGACAATCTAGAAGTTTGAGACTGTCAGATCTGCATCAATGATCGTGGCTGGACTGCAAATCTTATGGTTTTCCCACTTCAGAATGAAGATATCATTTTAGGTATGGATTGCATGCCCTTGCACAGGACGATATTGGATACCTACCACTTGATTATTTCCATCGTGGCTTGCGAAGGTACCACGCATGTTATAAAAGGTCGAGAACACTTCAGTACGAAAGGGTCTCTCAGCCTTCTTGCATCGAAAGTCCCCTGTAACTCTTGAGAAATGTACTATTGGTGTTATGTTCTCCAAGAGGATACATCACAACTTTTGGTCGTGAACATCCAGGTGGTGAATGAATTTCCAGACGTCTTTCCCGATGAACTACCAGGGCTGCCGCCGCACCGAGAAGTTGATCTCTCCATTAAACTTGAGCCGGGAACGAGACCTATTTCCAAAGCTCCTTACAGGATGGAACCGGACGAGATGAAAGAATTGAAGATACAACTCGAAGATATGTTGGAGAAGGGATTGATCCACCCGAGCACTTCGCCGTGGGGCGCGCCCGTACTCTTTGTTAAAAAGAAGGATAACTCTCTACGCTTGTGCATTGACTACGGAAAGTTAAACAAGGCTACTATCAATAATTGTTATCCACTTCCAACGATCGGTGATCTCCTAAATCAATTATAGGGGGCGGTTGTGTTTTCGAAGATCGATCTACAGTCCGGATATCACCAGTTGAGGATTCGGGAGGAAGATATACCCAAGACTGCATTTTGATCGAGATATGGACATTATGAGTATATCGTGGTATCATTCGGTTTGACCAATGCCCCAGCCGTTTTCATAGAGTTGATGAACAGAATTTTAATCAATTTCCTCGATAAGTGCGTCGTGTTTTTTATTGATGACATCCTAATATATTCTCGAAGCCGACAGGAACACGAAGAATATTTGAAGCAGGTATTGAGCCTGTTGAGGCCACACCAACTTTATGCAAAACTTGCTAAGTGCGAATTCTGGATGCCGAAAGTAATTTTCCTCAGACATGTTGTCTCGGCGAAAGGCGTTAAAGTCGATCCACAAATGATCGAAACGATAATGAGTTGGAAACCGTCGAAGAACGTCAAGGAGGTAAGGAGTTTTCTAGGATTGGCGGGTTATTATCGAATATTCGTCGAGGCTTTTTCCTGTATTGCTAGACCACTAACGAACCTACTGAGGAAAAGTACCAAATTTTTATGGACTACGGACTATCAGAAAAGCTTTGACGAGTTCAAGAGGAGGCTGATTACTGCTCCAGTGTTAGTGCTACCGCAGGGAACAAAAGGATTCGTTATATACACGGATGCATCTAAACATGGACTGGGATGTGTCTTCATGCAGAACGACAGAGTTATTGTATACTCATCTCAACAACTGAAGCCGTACGAAATGAATTACCCAACACATGACTTATATCTATCCGCAGTGGTACACGCCCTCAAGATTTGGAGGCACTATCTTTATGGAGTTACTTGTAAGATTTTCACGGACCATAAGAGCTTGAAATGTATCTTCACCCAGAGGGAATTAAACATGAGACGGAGGCGCTGGTTGGAGCTAATCAAAGACTATGATGTGGAAATCTTATAGCGCCCCAGGAAGGCCAATGTCGTAGCTGATGCACTTAGTCGGAAACTACACAAGAAGTAATGTTAGCCTAACGGTTCAACCTGAACTGCAGCAAGACATCAAGAGAAGTGGTACTGAAGTATGGGTACAACATAGGCAAGGAAAATTATGCTCAATCAATATACACTCGTCCTTACTGAACGAGATACGTCTAGCACAGATGGAGGATCCCGAACTACCTGTGATCGGTGCGAGGATCGAGGAAGGAAATGTTTTCGACTATAAGATCCAGGGGGACTTGGTGGGGTTCAAGAATAGGATCTGTATTCCATCGAATGACGAGGTGAAGCAAACTATACTGAGAGAACCACACTCCACTCCCTACTCCATTCACCCAAGAGCGAGAAAAATGTACAAAGATCTGCGAAAGAGTTTTTGGTGGAAGAATATGAAACAAGAAGTGGATAGATTCGTTGCCCGATGTATGACGTGCCAACAAGTAAAAATTAAATACCGCAGACGAGCCGGAATCATACAACCCTTACCCATTCCAGAGTGGAAATGGGAAAGCATATCAATGGATTTTGTTACCAAGTCAACGGCTGTGGGAGGAAAGGACACAATTTGGGTTATCATTAATCGATAATCAGCACATTTTATTCTAATTCAGGAAGCAACCGGAACAGAACATTTAGCCACTATTTTCATCAGGGAGATCATGAGACTGCACGGCGTTCCCTCATCCATCATATCGGATAGGGACACCAGGTATGTGTCCCGTTTTTGGGAAGCCGTTCACAAAGCTATGGGAACTCAGTTACATTTTAGCACAGCCTATCACCATCAGACAGATGGACAGACTGAGCGCACGATACAAACCTTGGCATATATGTTGAGAGCATGTGTACTTGATTGGGGTAAGGATTGGGTTAAGAATCTCGAGTTAGTGGAGTTTTCGTACACCAATAGCTGGCATGCGAGCATAGGCATGGCACCATTTGAGGCCCTGTATGGGCGAAGATGCAAGTCGCCATTATGATTGGATGATGTTTATGACACCGTGGCTACCGAGTTAGATCTGATCCAGGAATCCATTAAGAAGATTTCTGTTGTTCGAAAACATATGCTAGCAGCGCAGAGCCGACAGAAATCATATGTTGAGAACCAGCAACGACCATTGGAATTTGCAGTTGGGGATCACGTTTGGGTCAAAGTATCACATATGCGAGGTATCCAGCATTTTGGCCAGAAGGGCAACTTAAGCCCAAGGTTCATAGGCCCGTTTGAGATATTGGACGGAGTTGGAAAGCATGCGTATCGATTAGCCCTGCCGCCGTATTTGGATGGAGTGCATAATGTCTTTCACGTCTCTCAGTTAAGGAAGTATGTCTATGACCCAATTCATAAACTCAATTTCGAAGAAGTGGAAATTTCTGACGACGCTACCTTTAGAGAAGTGCCGATCGCTATCTTGGATCGACGTATGAAAACGTTATGAAATAAAGTCATACCCCTTGTAAAGGTTCAGTGGTCGCACCACGGCATGGAAGAAGCAACTAAGGAGACCGAGTCGAGCATGAAGGAGAGTCATCCCGATTTATTTTCTTAGTTTCGGGATGAAACTAATTTAAGGTGGATGGTATATAATACCATGGGCATTTCATGCTTTAATTACCGTGTACTTCATAAATTAAAAGTCAATTTCTATCGTTTGCGATGTTGCCTTCTTATATTATGTGATTTCATTAAAGTGCAATTGTGATACAGTTGTGTGATGTTAATGGAATGGAGGTGACGTACCTTGACACCGTTAGACAATCGTCGGTGCGAATATGACAGTGGACAATGTCTTCTTACCCGAGGGATTGTTGACGATTGAAAAGGTGGTCACCCCGAGTTGGTTAAAATGTGATAAATGACTAAGGGACTGAGTGACTAACGTACGCTAATTGACATGCATAACGTATGTTAGTTTTGCAACATTATGTACGTTAACATCACTTGATTACGTACGTAAGGCTAAAATTGGTCTTCTTACCAGAATCTTTCTTTTGACGCGGATTGGGGTACTTTCGGTGGGCTAGAAGACAAACGAGTCAACTGCTTGTAACGTACGCTAATTGCCAAGCTTAGCGTACGCTATGGTCAGGTGTCTTACATACGTTATGACACCCTACGTACATAATAGGTGGGGACATTCCAGGCAGTAGCCTCTGGACGGCCTTTAAGCACGTTAACTAGAGCACATTACGTACGTAATACTCTTTACGTACGTAAAGCCTTGAGCGCTAACGTAGGTTAACGCAATCGAGTGTTATAAAATAATACTTCTTCCTCCATTTCCCTCAGCCAAAAAACCCTTGTGAAGCCTCGTTGAAGCCTTTTCCAGCCCCTTGTACGATTAATGGCCTCCCAAAACGCTTGTATTAACATAGAAAAGGGGATTACTCAAGCTCCAGATAAGATTATCTAGGTCAATCGATCCATTCTTCGCTCCTCCTCGTTGTTCTTCGTTGGTTCGTCATCATTCCTCATTGTTCTTCCCCTATTAAGGTGAGTTTATCAATCTTTGAGGTTATCTCTTTGATATTATTGATATGCCTATTGGATTACGGGTATTTGGGTAGTTTTGTTAGCTCTCATACACAATCTAATCGTATGAACTTGTAGTAATCAAAACTATCATTGTAAGTATATTTTGTTTCCGAACCATTAATTCATGTATCTTGTTGTATTAATCATATGCGAAATTCCCATTTCAATCGACCTTGGAAACGTAAACTTGATGAATCAATTGTAGGAGAAATTGCGTTAGGGATCCTATCACCATATGCTAAACTCGTTGTGACCCATTTTTCTAATATGATTATCAACATTAATTAACTAGGAGGAATCAACTCGATAGTATTGCCATCATTAAAAATCGACCATTGAAATCGTTGTGTGAAATGGTAACCCACTGAATGGAGAACTCGGAATAGAGAATTGAATTAATAGTAATGGAATTCAATTATGTTATAGTCGATTGTTGTCAACCGAAATAATGTTGGGGATGATCTTGTTGAGCAAATTGTAATAACAATCGTTAATCAAAGAATTAAACAACGTAATAATGCGTATTGCTATTGAACTTAGAAACACGATACTACTTTTACGAAATTGAACTAAGTTAAGAATTCGGTTAGGAAAGGAAATGGAAAACTAGTGTTATTCGTCGTTATCCATACAGAATGTTAATCGGGGGTTATGTGATTAGGTTGAACTCGATCAGTCGTGGAAGTTCAAGTTGTCGTAAGGAACTTACTGTTAGATTCTAGGCAAGTAAAATATTGCCCGAGAAGTGTTAATTTTATTGCAATATTCGAAATAAATGAATGTGTCATTGTGTGATGAATGTCGAACGATTGTCTTGCTCTAGAAATTGTGTTATGAGAGGGCCGATGTGTTGGGGATAAAACCTGAATGGTACCCGTGTGGAAATGTGTTGAGGGATAAGACCTAAAAGGGCATCCACGTTCCGGAGTATTCCTGTGTGGATACTCATGACTCTTGGTTGCGACCTTTGGGTTTATGTGTTAAAAAGAAAGTTGACTTCCGGCCGATACTCCCTTCAGTCACGCCGCTACACCTTTCTCCGGCTTCCTTTTCCGACCGCCACCTCCTCCAGCCGTCTCGCCGTCAACCCGCGACTCGCCTCACAGATCTACTTTCGCCATTATCCCATGTTCTCCGGCGACTGAAACTTGTCCTCTCATGACAAGTAAAAAACGGGCGTCGCGGACGCCCGAAAAGTCATCCTCGATGTCCCATGCCAATGTTCAAGATATCCGCTGCATCCCAGCATCATCGCCGGCCATTTCGCCATCGACTTCTCCCTCGCGTTCACCTTCACCGCTGACAGTTCCTTCACATACAACGCCCGACAGGAGTTCGATTTGCAAATGTTTACCCCCTTCTAATCTCACCGGAAATGTTGTCCCGTTGCTTCTTCAAACCTCCGACATCATCTCTACAAAGCTTGCGCCGTCGCCCTCATCCCTGGCGGCGGATGACAATAGGATTACAGACAAGAAGATGGACGGAGGAGAGCCGTCCATCTTAGGGCCAGTTCCATCGGACGGCCAGATTTCAATGGGCCAACCTTTACCTAATGAAGTCCAGCCCAAGGAATTAGAGGTTAGCCCAACTTCTTTTTTGATTAATCATCATGGGCCTGCTCTCATTTGGCCCACCTCATATATGCAATCCGGCCCAATCATATCTTCTAGCCCTCCAAAAATTAACCTTAACAATAAAACTTCCCAGCCCAATTTTATTAATTCCAACCGGCCCGGATCCCCCTCCACTTTTTTAACCCAATCATATACTCCCAAACCCCATCAGCCCAACACTTCTAAAACTCAACCCAATACCCTTTATAAATATTTCAAGACTATACCTAAAATTCAACCAGGCCCAATCATATTAAACCAGCCCATCATTGATTCCCAAACCCCAGCCCAAACAACCACCAGCCCATTTAACCCCCCTAATCTGCCAAACCCCTCTCTCCCAGCAGAAACCTTTCTAACCCAGCCCAACCCTAACCCCAACCCACCTTCCCAGCCAAACCTTATCAACCAAACACCACTGCCAGCCATTTTCAACATTCATGCCAACGTGATTTCGGCCGAACCAACCTGCCAGGATAATCCACCTAGAATAATGAAGAATTCGGCCGAACCTTCCTGCCAGGCCCCCCCAGTTGCGACCGATCAGACACGAACAAAGCCATCTTACGCCCAAACGGTCAACAATCAATACGGGTTAATGCAACCTAGTGCCATCAACCAATTCGGTACGACATCAAGATCATATAACTTCGACGGAGCGAAGGTATGTCCATTTGGTACTCTCTCCTCCGTAAACGAGAAAACGCGTGTTTCCTTTTCTCCTATTGATATGATTACCCTAGCTGCGTCGTGGGAACGCACTTTGATTCTTAAATTTTCACATGCTATTCCCACCCCTCGAGATGTGTCTTCGGGATTGACTGACATGAAACTGAGGGGTAAATTTAGTTGGAGTTGGTTGAACTATTGTCATGTAGCAGTTAGGTTTGAGAATGATGAGGACTTTCGACGTATTTGGTTAGGTTCTACCTGGAATTTTTCTGGATGTCCTGCACGAGTATTTAAGTGGTCACCTAGTTTCTCGATTAGGACAGAGACGTCTATTTGTCCGGTCTGGATTAGACTTCCGGGTCTACCCCTTCATTTATTTCATCCACGTGCTTTATACACGATTGCCAAGGTCATGGCAATCCAATTTTAGTTGATGCCCGACGGCCACACACTCACGGCTTTGACGCCGTGTGTGCGTCGAGATTGACTTCTCGGCACCCGAGTGCACGAGATCGAGGTTGAGTTTGGCGATCAGGTTATTACGCAGCGAATTATCTACGAGAGAGTGCCATTATATTGCTCTCTCTGCTCTCACGTGGGACACGAGCCGTCCGGTTGCTACATAGTTGGCAACAAAGAACGACCTCCACCTCCCCTGCGTAAGAAACCTCAGCCGCCCTTCTCGTCTCAAGAAGATGCACTGGCTCCTCCTAAAGCCACTAAGGCTAGTACTTCCTGTGCAGCCCCTAAAGGCAAGGAGCTCGCTGCTTGGCAAGTACTTGCCAAAAAAGGGCCCAAGGAGACGGGATTGATTCCCAAGGGCACAGCTGCTACTGGCCAGCACTCTTACTTTGCTTCTTTGGACTCCTCTGCTAGAGAGGAGGAGGATTTAGTTGGCACTGACGATATCATTAGTGTGTGTGATAAAAATAGTGTGTCGGGTAGCGACTGTAGAGGTCTCGAGATTCATGACGATCATGCTTTAGAGGAGGACACTGAGTCCTCTTCCGTCCCCCTCTCTTCTAGACTCTTTGAGTCTACCTCCACCCGCCATGACAGTCACGGCCTCATCGACGACCAGATCGTCGTTCAGTCCGAGTCCTTGGCTTTGGTGGTTTTCGAGCCTCCCCCTCCTCCCCTTTCTTTTTTTCCCTCTCTCTCTCAGTCTGAGTGCGGCCTTAAACGCGCTCAACTTGAGCTGTCAGATTCCAGTCTCCCTTCCTTGGCTATGGTGCCTCTCCCGTCGGCACCAAAACCACCGGTTAAGAGACGTTTGATGTCTTCTACTGCTGCCCCTGGTGTCACGACTAGGGGCAAAGCTGCCTCTGACTCCTCGATTTCCACACGAGGAAGAGCAGCCTCTCGCGGATCCTATTCCTCCTCTAAGGGGCGATCTTCATCGCCCCTGAGAGGGGAAACACCTGCCCGGCAGGATACTCCTCGGAGACGGGGCCGCTCCAGTCAGCGTCCTAGGTCTCCGTCTGAGTTGGTTGTTTAGTTTATGTCGATACCCATTCTTACATGGAACGCCCGTGGTCTGGCTAACACCGGAGCACAGAAGCGCATTCGACATCTCAACCGTGTGCATAGGTTTGCTTTTATTGGCATTTTAGAACCCATGGGTTCCAATGCTAATTTTGATTTTTATATTCGCTCTTTGGGTTATGCGTCGGGACTTTATAATCGGTCTAACAAAATTTGGTTCTTTTCTTCCCCACTTTCAAAGATCAAGTTTTGTTGGATACCGATCAAGTCCTTCATCTTTCTATTTCTTCTTCCCTTCTTCCTCGGATGATTTACGTCACTTTTGTCTATGCCGGCACTAACCGTCCGGTCGTTACGCCCTTTGGGACACCCTCCGTGAGATTGCTTTGGAAGTAGAGGGGTTGCCGTGGCTTGTCAGCGGTGACTTCAACATCTTCTTGCATTCACATGAGCGCGAGGGTAGTACCACTGACCGTTCTCCAGAGATTCTGGACTTTGCATGCTATTCTTGTTGTGAGTTGATTGACGCCCGTGAGGGCGATATTTTCACATGGGAGCGCAATGGTTTGAGGGAAAGGCTAGATCGTGCTTTATTTAATGAAGCATGGTCGAACGTGTTTGCGGTCTCTACCATTACTCACTGCCTCGACTTGGTCCGACCATGCGCCTCTTCTTATCCAGTGTCGCTTCTCCGCGACTCGTCACAAGTCGTCATTCCGTTTCCAGTATGTGGGTCCGGCATCACACATTCTGATATCATAGGAGGTCTGGCCGACACCGACCGGTTTATTTGGCATGTGTAACCTTCTGGCTAAGCTCCTTAGGGTTAAGCGTAGTCAAACAGTGGAACTGGTCTGCTTTTGGAAATCTTCATACGAAGTTGGATGAGGCCTTGAGGGTCAGCCGACGAGGCCGAGCGGCGATATGATTCGGACCCCACTCCGGAGAATAGAACCGCTATGCACCGATTTCGTGCCGAGTACCATCTTCGACTCTCTATGGAGGAAGATTTACGGAAACAGAAGGCCATTGCTCGTTGGGTTATCGAGGGCGAGCGCAATACCCGATTTTTTCAGGGTTTTGCGAAGCGTGCGTTGTCGATCGCATATTCACGGATTGAGGATGGTGGTTCGACGATCCAGTAGAGTCGGACATCGATCATCCACGTGAATTTCTTTAAGACTCTGCGACATCCGATGGCGATGTCCTCGTCCCCGGATGGCACTTGTTTTCCCTATCCCCTCTTCCTTTGATTCTGATAGTTTGTGTATCCCACCCTCTCCCCTTGAGATTCGTGCTTCGGTTTTTGATATCGATCCTCACAGCGCTTCTGGGCCTGACGGGTTCTCGTCTTTGTTTTTTCAGCATTGTTGGGAGATTGTATCTTCTGACGTGGAGGAGGTCGTGCTCGAGTTTTTGAGGGTCATCCTATGCCTCCGGCTTTCACGGCGACTACGGTCGTCTTGATCCCGAAGAAGCCTGTTAGAGCGGTTGGTCGATTACGGCCTATTAGTCTGTAATGTGACCAATAAGATTATCACGAAAATCCTTAACGCTCGGCTTGCTCCTCTCCTCCCTCTTATTATCTCTCCAAACCAGAGTGGATTTGTTCACGGGCGGGTTATTACTGATAATATCCTCTTGGCCCAAGAACTGATTCACGACCTCGACGTCGCGGACATCCATGGCGTCCCGAACCTTGCGCTTAAGCTTGATATGGCAAAGGCGTATGATAGGGTTCACTGGCATTTTTTACGTGAGGTCCTGGTGAGGATGGGTTTCCGGCTAGATGGATTTTGTTCATCCGTCATTGCGTCGAGAGTTGCACGTTCTCCATTTTGGTGAACGGCAGTCCGGTCGGCTATTTTGCCTCTAGCCGGGGTTTGCGTCAGGGCGACCCTATTTCTCCGTCGCTCTTCGTGCTTGCCGCTGATTATTTATCGCGCTGCTTGGATCGTTTCATTCGAGATCATCCTTTGATGAGGTATAGGACGGCTGGACGGCCTTTCCCCGTCTCGCACTTATCCTACGCCGATGACATCATTATATTCACACGGGCTGTGGATGATGGTCTTGTTGATCTTATGCGTCTCCTGGAACACTACTCTATGGCTTCGGGCCAGATGGTTAGTATCCAGAAGAGCACTTTTATTCTCGCTCCCAAGCATGCGCCTCGTTGGCATCAGAGAGTTTACGATCTTACTGGTCTTCGCCATGGCGACCTCCCCATCACCTATCTAGGTGTGCCCCTTTACAAAGGCTTTAAAAGACGCGAGCTCTTTGCTGGGGTGAAGCACCGGATGTTGGATAGGATCTCTGGTTGGTCCCATCGCCACCTTGCTTTTGGGGGCCGTTTGGCTCTTATTAAGAGCACTCTCTGCACGATTCCTCTTCACCTGCTTCAGGTTTTGGATCCCCCACAGTACATCATCCAGGAACTCGAGCAGATCATTGCGAGATACTTCTGGGGTGCTGTTGGTCCTAAGAGGAAGACGCATTGGGTCAGTTGGCGGCAGATTTGTCGTCCGGTCTCTGAGGGAGGTCTCGGGATTAGGAGCCTTTCGGATATGGTGAGAGCTTTTAGTTATAAGCTCTGGTGGCGCCTTCGCGCGGGCACGTCTCTGTGGGCGCAATTTATGCTCCGCAGAAACTGCTCTGCTGGCCTTTATACGCCTATGCGTACTGCTCTTAAAGCTCGTGCCAGCCACCCTTGGCGCCGTATCCTCCGCGTCGGTATTGAGGCCCAGGAGTTCATTCGCTGGACTCTTGGTCGTGGCTACGGGGAGGTCAGCTTTTGGGACGATACTTGGATTGGGGATAGGCCGATTTCTTCTTATTGTCAGGTTTCTGGTAGACCCCATCTTAGGATTAATGAACTATGGGTTGATGGGTCTTGGGACCTGGATAGGTTGGAGACTATTGTTGGAGAGGAGCTAGGATTTACCCCTCAGTTCATCCAGAGATCTCCGCGATTCCCATCGCCGAGGAGGATTCGGATAGTATGTCCGGACTCTTACCTCTTGGTGCGTTCTCATTATCGTCGGCTTGGTCTCACATCGGGGTGAGGGGTCAGCTAATCTTATTTACGGGGCCATATGGATGCCTTACTCACACACCGACCATTTCGGTTTTTATTTGGCGACTTCTCATGCGTCGGATCCCGATCGATGACATCCTACAGAGGAGGGGCGTTTCATTGGCTTCTAGATGTTTATCCGCTCGTATACCCTTACCTGGACCTACCATACCGAGACCATTGCCCACCTTTTCTTGGAGAGTGATGTGGCCCGTGACGTGTGGGAGTATTTTGGTGCTTGGACTCATTTATCCCTACCCCATTCTCAGAATATTTTTGAGCTCCCGAGTTTTTCGCACACGGCACACACTTTAGGCACGCGACTTTCATTATTCCTTGTCCGATCCTATGGTTCATCCGGACAGAAAGGAATAGTGCAAAGCATAGGCGATTACTTTTGTTTCCTCTCATGTTATTGTGCAGGTGGAGCGCCATGTTGCTTTATTAGTCTGCCGGGGCTTATTGGCTCGAGTTCGGCGGGTTGCTCGCCTCCTGATCGCTTCCTGCGAGCTACATCTTCCCCCGCTCAGACTCGTCGCCCCGTCCCGGTGGTTTGGCTTCGACCCGAGTCCCCTTGGATCAAGCTGAACACGGATGGTTCGTTTGATAGAGACACACAGATTGCAGGGGGGGGAGGTCTGATTAGAGATCATCACGGAGAGCTCCTTCTTGCTTTCCATTCCTCTTTTCAGGCCTCTTCGAGTTTTGATGCTGAGGTCCAGGCGTTGGCAATTGGATTGATTCTAGCCTCCCAGAGATCGAGACTTGTTTGGATTGAGCTTGATGCTGCTGCTGTAGTGACCCTGCTAGCATCTGGCCATCGTGGCTCGTGGCAGGTTCGTCACACTCTTATGCGTATCCGACACATTCTCAGAGATATTCAGTTCAGAGTCACTCATATTTTCCGGGAGGGCAACAGGCCGGCCGACTATCTTTCTGAGCTTGGCATGTCCTCCCTCGGCATTCAGACTTATACTTATGATACTGCTCCTCCGTTACTTCTCTCCCTTATACGGATGGATCAGCTTGGTTATCCGTCTTTTAGATTTAGATAGTTTTTATTTTTGATCGATTGCTTGTTTGCCTATTGGTCCGCACATTTGCCCACGGTTTTAGTAGTGCACCTTGTACTACTCTAGCGGGCCATAGACACTTTAGTTTTTAGATCCCGGATTATGGCCCACTTTTGGTCATAATTCGGAGTTGAGTTATTTGGTCTGCGGGTCCGCACACTAGCCCACGATTTGTGGTGCACTTTGTATTTGTTTAGCGGGCCGTAGATTTCTCCGATGTTTGTACCCGAATTTGGGGTTGATACTTTGTATTTTTTGAAAAAAAAAAAAAAAAAAAAAAAAAAGAGAAAGACAACGTCGGCCATACTATGAATTATGATCTATATGTTATGTGGCACGGTGTTAATAAAACGTGTATTTTGTTGTGAAATATTGTTATTGATTATCATTCTCTGACCCAGATTTGTCTGGCATGATTCATCGTGCTAGGTAAATTTGTTGAATATATGCAGGACATTCCCAAGGGGTCCGGTCGGGCTTGAACGGTGTTGGGATAAAATTTTGCTGCCGCATGTTTTAATTTGGATTTCCGAAACCTCCGTTTATGTAATAATCATGTTTTGAATTATGTTTCTTTCAAAAACATTCCGTTTCATGTTATGTAACCGTGGACTCATCGTTTTATAATAATTTCTTTAAAGGATCAATTGCCCAAAATAGCCTTGCGGGTCCCACTCGGGATTCAAGGCACTGTAATACCCCGGGAATTTTTGGGGGTGTTACATCATCGGCCCTCCTCATTTCGTAAATGCGCGGATGCGCTGAACCAGTATTAGAGACTTCCCCTTTAAAGAGATGACCCCATCCTCTGCCTCGGACAAAATTCTGAGACGGCTGACCCATAGATGGCTTCTGATTAACACTTGGTTCTCCAGGCATAGTAACAGATGCCTGGGCCCAATTGTCTTTTCCCCATTGGTATCAAATATGGCTTTGTAGCCCGCATGACCATAATTATAGCACTTCAAAGGAGGTCGGCTGCAATCATGGCTGATATGACCCTGTTGGCCGCTGTTAAAACACGCCACGACCTGGTTGGAAGTACTAGGACCCGCTCTGAAATTCCGATTACCTTCAAACGAATGGGATAACTTCCTGGGTGGATAGTTAGATGATTGAGACCTCTGTTGATTGCCGCCCATACTGCCAGAAAAGTTATCGAAGGTGTTCTTCTTCTTACTTTCACTTGCCGTCTCGGTAGCAGCGAAGGACATATCATAGGCTAATGCTCTGCCTTGATACTCCTTCAATGTAGTGCAAGCAAATTCTGCCACGTAGTGTCGAATCCTCGGCTTCATCCGCATATCAAAGTGAGGGATTTTGTCTCTCTCTTCTATCACTTGACCTTTCACATAATTGAGTTATTGATTGTATTCAATTAATGCCGGAGACATGGGAATAAACTGGGGCTTATCCTCAAATAAGGCTCGGATTCTGGCCTTCTGAACGGCCACGGACAATACTCGGCCTCCATCAACTCTTTAAAATTATCCCAAATAGCAGCATGATTTGGGGTTCGACTGCCTACCACAAGCTAACAGCCTCTCTCGTCAGGAAGTACTAAGCAATTGGCACATTTCGTGCCTCGGGATAATTCACCGCTACAAAGACCTTGTTCATCCTAATCCAGCTTTCCCAACTAGCCGGATCCATTGCACTAATGAATTGGGGAGGACGCATTCGGATCACATCTTGTAACCATCTTTCTTCCCCAGAAATGGCTACATGAGAAGGGTTATGGTGTTAAACCGCCTGGGTTAAGAGAGCCATTTGGTTCGCCACTTTATGCAATATGATTGCAACACCAGTATCCGCTCTGTGGAGTTCCCCTGACTAGCCGACTGGACCTGATGACCATCGATACCGGGATGAACTGAATTCAACAAAGTAGTAGTAGTCGAACCAGCATTAGAACTGAAGGGCAGAGCCGCCCACCGGCTATGCCACACCCTAGATCGTGTCGTCCACCGCGTCCGCGTCATCTACCAGCCGACATTTTAAAGAAGGGAATATGAAAAAAATACATGAGTACAGTTTAGAATATAACTGTCAAGGTGACCGGTTCTCCATATTATGATGTCGAACGACAATGCAGTAAAAAATACACTAAGGAATATAACAAAACTTACGAGTACCGGTTGTACAAAGATGATAGTTGTGCAAATAAAACGATGCGGCTAGACCCAAAAGGTCAACAACCTAGGTATCTAGAAACCCAAGATCTGATACCATATTTTGGAACACTCCTAAGATATTTAAGGTATGTCACAACATCGTGAATATCTACCCGGGACCCACAAGGCTAATCTCATACACAAACACACTTCAACCTTCAAGGTTGTAGTAATAATATCCAAACAAAAATCAATCATTCGGATCATCCGATGAAAACTCCAACAACAATACACAATATCTCAACCACAACAAATATTTTAACATATAATCAAAACAAAGACTCATATAGTACATGAGTACTAACTAACAATTGTATAACATAATAATCCCAAAAGACATGACTCAAAAGAATACAATATAATTCAGCACACTATCTGCTTGGCTGTCATCGTTGTACTTCCCCGTTGCTCGCTCGCTCGGTTTCTTCATACCTGAAATACATAAAATGTATTTCTCCAAATGGGGTTAGCTGTAGAAAAGCTAGTGCAAGTAATACAAATGAACTATTACATCTTACACATTAAAGTATATGCACCATATTTTCAAAAAGCTGAGATAATGATTTCCGAAAATGCAATATCCAAATTAGTCTGCAATAGTATAAACACTCATGATTAACCATGGACCCAACTATGCGTGGATCCCTCTTAGGCCCCGTCGGGCCCTCCTGGGATGGTTAACCCCAATGTTCATGGACCCAACCAAACGTGGTCCCTCTGAGGCCCCGTCGGACCCTCCTGGAGTGAACGTATACACTCACACACACATATGCATCACTTTTCACATTTAAAAATGTAAGTTCATAGGAATTACATGCCTTTGAAGCGCATTTGTTTTATAGTAATTTCTATACCACCTTCCTGTAGAAGATAAAAAAGTTTTAATTCGCTTGTTCCTAAAAATATTTTATCATTTAGACATTGCAGAAAATTGAAAATTTTAATTTGTTTCAATTCAAAAAGTATAAAAAACAGTACCAAAAATTTCTCTTATCGAATGTAGTAATTGGTTGTTAGTAATTACCATTAATTTTGTTAAGCACCAATCAAATTGATGATCCTAGGCATTCAGGCTAAGTAAGGAATATAACGAGCTCTTCATGTGATGAATTGAGTTTTGCATTATTAGTATTCCAAGATTACCAAACAAATTGAAAGTTCTGTAACATTTTATCTAATCAGACTGGAATATACTATCGACCATAATGACTCGGTGGATAGTTGAGCTTTCCGATTTGGGGTGGGGATTGCTACTTGATAAGTAGATCATGTTGAACGAATTATTAACTTACTATATCATTTTGATTGTGAATGTAAATTGACAGGGGATTCGTGTACTCGCCGCATTTGGGTAAATCCAGAATTTCCGCTCGGTAGACCTCAGGCTAGTTTTCTACTTGCTTGGATTATGATAGTCGATATTTGTGAGATTAATTTGCTATTACGTGATTTTATTAATTGGTATATGTGATTGTGATTGATCATAGAACCGACAGTGTCTATCTCGGTGTGGTGTTTCGTGATTATCGATGGTGTGAACCCTAATACATTTATTTTATTGGCAGTGTGTATCCCGGTATGTGTTTTTGCCGGTAGTGTATATCCTGATATGGTTCTTTTCTCGGCAGTGTGTATCCTGTGAAAAATGATTTGGTGCATGTAATTAATTTAAATTTGCATGCGACTATGTGTTTACGGGTTATCCATTTATGTGTTGCATTTTCATAAAATTATTTATCATCATCTAACCTCAGATTGGGCTGGCATGATTAGTCGTGTCAGTTAATTCTGCTTATGTGCAGGATACTCCTGAGAGACAGTCATGCTTGATAGAGTATTGAGGCACGACGACATGAAGTCGACTTTATTTTCAGAGTAAATAAATCATTATGAACTGGAGGGTTTTAATAATTATTTATTCGTTAAAGCATGGTTGTTTGGACATTTGTGATTCTGCTTGAATCATAGATACATTTTATATTGGAGATTTCTCATTTAAATCAAATGAAATAAAATCAAGTTTTATACTTTTAAAATAGCATTGTTGGTCTCACTTAGGATCACAGGGTTGTAACACATCGCAAGTTTTGGGGTTGTTACAGAATATGGTATCAGAGAAAGCGTTCCAATAAACCATTTACCGTAAAACATATCTTATCATCGAAAATGTTTAAGGAAACCTATGAAAACCACCACTCCAAGTGACCGCAACTTCTCTAGTAAATTATTAAGTAAGTGAACTATGTGTTTCTATTCTTTTTGTTATGAATTATATTTCTCCTAGTGATTATATTGAGATTGTGGACTATATGATATTTTGAATAATGATGACATTGATTTGATCGTTTAGATGATCACTTTTATTGAGATGGCGAGACGTGAAAACAAAAGAATTGCGAATGCGATATTAACACACCCAAGGGGTCAGTTGCTACGGAGAATGCTGATAAGAATATTCCACGTGGGCAGGGGCAGAGGGAGGGGGGGTCCAAGGGGGTCCACGGACCCCACGGCGGATAGAAATTCCCTTATAAAATAGGGGAAGATATATATATAGTTGTCCAACCTTCGTATTTTTTATAGCTCCAGATCCTCCCGAGTAAATGCTCTGCTTCCGCCACTACACGTGGGGACCAATCACCTCCTGTTGTGAACTAAATGATAATGAAGCAGAATGCATGGATGCTAACCGAGAGCTATGGACCAAGCTTCTTTCAGAACCTAGTCCAAGCAATCGCTATGGGAATTACCCAAGCTAATCGGACCGAACAGGTGCCACTTTTCAATGTTAAGGAGAACATTGGTGGTGACCATTTGTTCAACAGAATAGGGGAAAAACAGGTGAATGATTAGATCTCCAAATTAGAGACAGCTTTTGAAGTCATCGGATGTCCGAAAAACATAGGAAAGTGTCTCTGGGACTTGAACAGCTCCTTGATAATGCTGCCGTCGCTGGACATATTGTTGGTATATTTACCATGTCTTGAATCTCCCGTATGAACTGCAAATTTGAGAAAAACAAAGTAGGAGACAGATCCGTTAATAACGAAAACATTGAATAATATATATATATAATATTTATATATATATATATATAATATTTATATATATATATATAAGTAATTGAAAGAAGTAAATCGAATATGGACGATGTTGAGTCCAGAATTTGTATCCTTAAAGCAAATTCGCCTCCACCGCAGTGTGTAATGTCTGTCTCTCAGGATAAAACAACATCTCGATGCGTTGATGAATCGATCATCGCACCCTCAGCGAACTAGAATTAAACCTGAACTACCACCGACGCGACCCAAATTATGAAAGGAAATTATTTCCGAAAATAAAAAAAAAAATTGAAGTCTGAATTTTTTGGGTGAAAAAACGGACGAAATTTCTGTGTAAAAATAAGACCCCTCACATCTGTATTTATAGGTGAAGATGAGAGAGACATGTGCTGGAGGAACTCTATACCGACCGAAATTGGTATCTGGAGGAACCGATCGAAATTGGTATCTGAAGGAACTCTAAACCGATTAGGATTAGTATCTCAATACTTATCTAAACCGATCTGTTTAATTCGATTTTGTCCGGATCCGAAAAATTCGGAATTTATTAATTGAGGTATTTTCGGTAAAATAAAATTTTATAAAAAGATTACTTCGAGACACCGAAACAAATCGCCCTTCGACCGAACCGGACGAACAGCAGCGGCGCGCGCGCGTGTGTGTTGCCGAGGGGCGCCTAGTCACACATCCACTCATGTCTCACTTTTTGAACAAGACTTTGTCCACGTCTCTTTATATACTCACAATTTTTCTCTTTTTTTTCCAATGTGGGATAACATCCTAAACCCATTTTTAAAGGGTTCACTTTGTAACATTATATCTCATTTATACCTCAATCATTTTGAGTGTTCTTACATGTTTTGGAAACCTCGTACGGAGTACTACGTATTCCAACTAAGTCCTGACTTTAACTTGTAGTCGAGTTCACTCAAAATTTCCTTTCAAATGGACTGCTCAAAACATCCCATTTCCTCCATTTTATCTAATGGTTGGCCCGACTTTATTAGTTTTTTTTTTTGGTGGAAGGCCCGACTTTATTAGCTTGTTGCGACATAAATTATCCTTGATATGTGCATACTGCGTGTGCACGTGACTTCTTTAGTAAGGGGCCACATAATTTGTCAGTTCTGGAGATCGCTCGGGCCTATTGGACTGAATGGAGTTATATTTCCCATATTTTTCCATCTACGGACCAACACATCTGCCACCTGGCCCAGAGATTGCCAGAAGACGTTCAACACTATGTCAATGGTTTTCATTATACCGCTTTAAGGGCATATGAGGATGTTGTGATAGCATATTCTGGTACTATTGTTAGCTTCGACGGCAGATAGAGTCAGAAGAAGCAGATGTATTATCAGTCTGGGGGAATTTATAACCAGTCATTCTAATAAATTTGTTGTTTTGTACCAACCAGGGAAGCCGACTGGGACATTTGCCAACCCATAATGTCTTAACACTGGAGATATGGGACACTCAATGAACCACTGCCATAAAACAACAATTAAATACTCTTATGGAAAGAGTGGCCACATATCTTATTTCTTTTCACGAGCTGCTTACGCAATGAATTCAGCCTCTAGAGTTATCAGGACTCAGTTCAGTCAATAGAACATCGTCTGCCCCTAATTATATATCGCCATCTTATCTGACTCAACCCACATCACAAGGTGTTTGTCGAGGCCATGAGTGAGGTGGTGGTCATGCACTTTCCTCGGAATCAGCTCTATCTCGAGTGTTTGAGAGCTAGTGACGACCAGCACGCACCTACTGACTAAGTTACACTTTTTGTTAATTATGAACCTGTGTATGTGTTGTTTGATACTTATGCTATGCTTTTGTTTATATCTGATATATATGTTAGTCGTTGGAAACTTGCTTTTGTGCCTTGTGAATCTTTTATGGTTAAGCTACTCTAGGGTAGTAGAATGGGAGGTAATCACAAAGTTAGAACTGTCTGATCCGTAATGATGAGAGACATTGGTCGGCAAATATTATGGTTTTTCTACTGCAAAATGAGGATATAATTCTGGGTATGGATTGCATGACTATGCACCAAACTATACCTAACAATTATCACTTAAAAATTTCTATTATAGTACGATGGGGTCTCTCAGTTTGCTGACACCAGATATCACCTATGACTCCAAGCAGATGTACTTTTGGTGTTATTGAAGAGATAAAATTACCACCAGAAGGGGGGTTGAGTAGTGGTGATACAGATAAATAAAATTTCTCGAGAAGGACTAATTAAAAGTGCTGAAATTAACTGACACAAAGATTTATAGAGGTTCAGAAACTTGCCTACGTCCTCTCTTCGTTTTCTTTTTTCTATTGGCTTAAGGACAAACCACATTTTACTTTGCCTCGGCTTCTATTGGTCCGGGCACAACCGATACATCTCGCTTGCCTTGTGTAGGTCCAAGCTCAACCGGCTTTAATCAATACAATGTTTCTCTACTATTTGACCGGAACTTGAAGAACCTTACTAGGAATCTAAGAATTTAATCTTAACCATGCCAGATCAATGATCTTAATAACACTGGATTGATTTTCCTGATTTGACTTGTGTAAGAATGATGCAACACTCTAACACAATAAAGAAAGACAAAATATATGATAGAAAATGTAAGCACAATGTTTTGTGTCCTCTTCTTACACAACTCGATGATATAGACTAGCTTTAAAGTAATAGCAATATTCAGAGCTCAGTGTGTGTGTAAGTTTGCTTGGAGTTTTGTGTTTGTTCAATACCAAATAACTTGGTATATATATGCTTTGAAGTCTTCATTGCCGTTACTCCATGTCGATTTTAGCATGCGTTAATACTCCCTTTAGCATGCACTATCTGCTTCTGTCAATTATGGCAGTTGTGTTGACAAATTCTTCCAACGGTAACAATTTGAAATTTAGCGTGCGTTAATATACTCTTTAGCGTGTGCTAACAAGTCCACACTAGATTTCTAGATATTTGACAATATGCGTGATTTCCGCGTTCAAAAGTCGTGCAACGGTCATCTGATCAATGGTACAAATGTGAAGTGTGCGCAATGAATATCAGTTAGCGTGTGCTAACTGTTAGTTGAACAGTTTGTCAAATCTTCATTTAGATTGCATTATCCTCATGTTGTAGCGTGTATTAGTCATCTTCTCAGAGGTATTCTACTTTGTGAATTAGCGTGCGCTAGACTTCGTACTAGCGTGCGTTATCTGCTTCGATGCAGAATGTGCAGAACTCACTGCCTTAATAATTAATGTGCGCTAGTAGAGATAGTAGCGTGCGTTACCTATTGTGATGGGTTTAGTACAGAACTAACTGTCTTGTTTTACTAGCGTGCATTACAATGACATGGCGTGTGCTATTTTGAGATAATCTGAGACTCCAGACTAAAATATAACGTGGGCTATTTTCGGCTTTCAGCGTGCGTTATATGAGCATAAGTAGTTTTATCTGATCAAGTCTTGTTATACAACTTTTACTAAGTGTTTGTTTATGAATGATCAGATCATCAAAATATATTTGTTCAATAATCTCCCCCTTTTTGATGATGACAAAATACTTAGTAGAATTACCTGCAAAATATCGAAAAAAAGTCTATGCGAATCAAAGTGTCTTGCTTTGTTCCATAATGTTAGTTTTTGAACCAAATTTAGTAGCCTTCTTTGGTAGGCCAATTGAAGTTTGCATTGTAGCGCTAGAATTCTCCCCCTTTTTATCAGCGGCAAATAGGATAGCAATAAATTTTCCAATATCAAAGAAAGAAAAGGCTCCCCCTTAATTTTCCAATGAAAGCACAGGTGGGCAACAAATTGAAACTCAAAAAATCCGAACAATGATATTAAAAAGATACTAATACAAAAAACAAAATACTGTCAAAAAAATCTAAACAAAACATTATCCAAGCAAAGCATAATCCAAACGAAACATAATCCAAACAAAACATAAACATAAACCAAACATTTCATGATGCACATTGTTCTTTGGTCAAATCAAAGTAAAAACACCTTTAAGGTTGTGGATTAGAGGAGGAGGATGAAAAACATAAGGAGGGATGTGAAAAGCGACTGAAATCCTCGAGAATAATTTTAACAGAACGAACTTCCTCCATGTTCTCAGCAAACTCTGTTCGAAGACCTCGTATTTCTTCACGAATCTCGAGTTGATTTGTTTCTAAGTTTCTCATACGAACAATTAGATCATCTTCATCCCGATCTATAGGTTTACCAACCATGGTCTTTTTACCATCTGATTGGGGTTTGCATTGGAATGACCCAGTTTGAAGTTCTCTTAGCGTTTCCGGACCCCTTCGAGTTATCCTTTCCTCGGAGTGAGAAGTCGTGTCCCTTGATGAACTTGATCGTCCTCTTTAAGATATGAAAAGAGAATCCGGCCTCGGTTTATTATCCCGACATAGTGTATTGCTTTAAGAGATGATTCGGAGATTTCGTGACCACGAGAAATAGGAACGGCAATCTCTTTGGACATAACAATATTATGAAATCTAAAAATGGAAGTAAGAATTGATCAAGATGGCATTCCTGCTTCCTTGTTCGAGAAGCATAATACTTTGATCTAAATAAATCGCCCTTAGCTTGAATCCAATTTAACACAATTACTGCAAAGTTAACTTGATCATCGTTCAAAACGCGGTAAACCACATGTTTATCAACCCCAACCTATTTGTGTTGAATGCTAACTTTAGGCATTAGGCACTTAGTTAACGCAACTAATAAGAGTCGCAAAGCCATTTTCAAATACAATCATTTGTGATTTCAATGACTGCTTTGGAACTTAGAAATTCTTGAACATCCAACTCATTTAAATTAGAGTGATCATCCTCAATATATTTTCTAGAACAAATAACCCCTACATTAGATAGATCAAACAACTCCTTCAAAATCTCATATGAAACATACATAGGAGTACTAGCAACCATACTATGAAGAACGAGAGACGTAGACGAAGCACGTTCACCAAGATAAAGAATAGCATAAAATTCCCTTAACAAATTTGGATATATGGGTTCGTTGCATTCTACAAACTTATCGATCCCTAACATCGAAAAGAAATCTCGGATTTTAACACGAACATGTTCCAGGCTAGCGAAATTGAAGTCATAACAATCGATAACTTGTTCTTGAGGCATAATTTGAGAAAATACTTGTAACACCCCCAAGTTATTCAGGGAATATTACAGCGCCGTGAGCCCCACCGTGGGACCCACAAGGCTAAACATACGCGGAATTATAAATTTTGACCGAGAAGGTCTACATACAATGGAATGAAGAACAATACAAAGGGTATTCAAAACATATCCAATGTATCCAAGACATCACAACACAAATCAATACCTCGGCAAACACAGGCCGGAACATCAAGGAAAATAGAAAACAATACTCGAGTATTCAATAACCATTCCAGTACAACAACACTGAATGGAGAAGCACAAAACATAACCAGAGGAAAGACACAGTATCACACTTGCCCACCATCTTCATGCCGACCCGATACCTGCCTGTCCGCTCTCCTAGAACCTGAAATACATAAAAGTATTTCCCCCATAAAGGGGTTAGCCGTCGAATAGCTAGTGCAAGTATATCAAGTATGAAATACAATACTCCTCGACAATAAAGTAAATGTAACCGTCAATTCATAAATTTAAGACTAGTATTCCGGAATAACTAAATCTTATAGCATCACATCAATACATATATAAATACCGTGGAACAGCACCAAGAGGCTACGAAACCCTCAGGGGACCTGTCGGCCCGCCCCAGAGTGGTTCGTTCATATCATCCGTGGAATCGCACCAAGAGGCTACGAAACCCTCAGGGGACCCGTCGGCCCACCCCAGAGTGGATATAAATAATCATGCCATTAATATATCTTACTTTCAAAGTCGATAACGTACAATCATAAATATATACTTGCCTTTGAGACATCGAGAAATTGCACGGAAAAAGGGTATGAGTCGGTAGGTCCAAGAATACGCTTCCGGCACCTAAACGATTTGCAAGGAATATGATAATCAATTATCCATACTCAAACTACATGAAGAAACTCCCGAAACCCATCTACGATTCATGAAAATATACTGATAAACAACTAGAGGTTGGAAAATCGTCCAAACCCTCACAAGTCCGAAAACGGCACAATCCAATCCATAAAATCATAGGGAAAACATGCATACGGGATAGATACATCATAATCTCAAGGTTCTCAAGTTTCAAAATGAATAAATTGGACGAATCTTGGGAAAACCACAAAATTCCCAAAAATAGGGTTCTAAGGATTTTTAGCTTGATTTGGACGTTAGGATGGATTAGATGTTGTGGAATCCTTGTTCTCCAACCGAATATGATGATGTTTGACGAAGAATCGCTTCCAATCGCCTAAAATCGTCCCTCCCGAGCTATTCCTGTCGGAATTCAGTGAAGAGGATGAAAAATGACGAAATGGAAGTCAAATGTCCAATATATATCTGCCCAGTCTAGCGCACGCTACGCTTCCTTCATTAGCGTGCGCTAGCGTGGTCACCGGGTAGTCCAGTGGCTTCTGCCGGCCCCGATAGCGTGCGCTAATCGCCCTTCTCTAGCGTGCGCTAGCTAAAAAGTGGTGTCCAGTACTGGAGTCCAGAACCTACTGTCCTCTTCCCTGCTCAAGCCTTAGCGTGCGCTACCGCTATGGCTTAGCGTGCGTTATGCGACAGCTTTAGCGTGCGGTAGCCGAAGCCTAGCGTACGTTACCTGATAGTCCAGAAAACCTGACAACCTCACTGCCTCTGCCGACCAGCTCGTTAGCGTGCGCTACGGACGGATCTTAGCGTACGCTACTAACCACGAATAGCGTGGGCTAACGAACTCCTAGCACGCGTTAACCGCCAGTCCAGAGAGCAGTCCGAGTTACGGCTTCTAACCTAACTGGTCGTGTGCTACGGCTCAAACATAGCGTGCGCTAATCAAGCAGAATTAGCGTGCGTTAGCCTAGGCCTAGCGTGCGCTATTTCTCTAGTCCAGAACACTACCGCAAGGTCGAAACAACACGATCATGACCCAATCAAGATACGAAACTCAATAACAATTTCAACAACATCACCAAGAGTTTACAGAGCGACAAAATAAGAAGAACGTCAAGGTCAAACAGTCAATAAAAAGTACGGGTATTACATTCTCCCCCTCTAAAAAGAAGTTTCGTCCCGAAACTTAAGAAATAAAAAGCTTGGGGTACTCCGACCGCATCTTCTCTTCTGTCTCCCAAGTCGCCTCCTCGACTCCATGTCTCGACCATTGCACTTTAACCAGTGGAATGGTCTTATGTCGAAGTTGTTTCTCGCGACGCTCAAGGATCTTCATGGGTTTCTCCGGAAAGGTAATATCCTCGGCCACATCAATCTCACTGTAGTCGATAACATGGCTCGGATCCGGAACGTATTTTCTCAACTGCGACACATGAAAAACACTATGGACATGACTCAAAGCTGGAGGTAATGCCAAGCGATAAGCTAAATCTCCAACTCTGTCCAAAATCTCGAAAGGTCCGATATACCTCGGACTAAGTTTCCCCTTTTTCCCGAAGCGGAAAACTCCTCTGGTCGGCGACACCTTGAGTAAGACATGATCCCCCACTTCGAACTCCAAGGGTCGACGACGAGTATCAGCATAAGATTTCTGACGGCTCTGGGCAGTCAGCAATCGGTCCCGGATAATAGAAATCTTTTCCTTAGTCTCTATCAACATATCCAGTTCCGTTCCAATTAGCTCAGAAGTCTCGTCCCAGCATAATGGCGACCTACATCGCCTACCATAAAGTGCCTCGAATGGTGCCATTTTGATCGACGCATGCCAACTATTATTGTAAGCAAACTCGATCAACGGTAAGTGAATCTCCCAATCATTACTTCAGTCTAAGGCACAAGCCCGCAACATATCTTCCAATGTCTGAATCGTCCTCTCTGTCTGACCATCCGACTGGGGATGAAAGGAAGTGCTCAATCTCAACTCAGTACCCAAAGCCTGATGAACGGCCTGCTAAAAATGCGATACGAAACGGCCATCTCGATCAGAAACAATGGTCCTGGGGGCACCGTGCAACCTTACGATCTCAGCTATAAAAGTTCGAGCCAATCTATCCGGTCCCCAAGTATCCTTAATACCCAAGAAGTGTGCAGACTTGGTCAATTGATCGACAATTACCCAAATCATATTCATTCCGGCCCGAGTTCTAGGCATGCCAGTGATGAAATCCATAGAGATGTCTTTCCACTTCCACTCGGGAATGGGAAGCGGTTTCAACAACCCCGCTGGTCGTTGATGTTCGATCTTGACTTGTTGACACATCAAGCACCGTAGTACAAACTCCGTGACATCCTTCTTCATGTTATTTCACCAAAAATTGCGCTTCAAATCTTTGTACATCTTACTCGTCCCGGGGTGGATTGAGTAAGGAGTAGCATGAGCTTCTCGGAGAATTTTCTGCCTCAACTCTAAATCGTTCGGAACACAAACCCTGCCCTGAAATCTCAGAATACTATCCTCGTGAACCATAAAGCCAAGAGCTTTTCCTTTAATTACATCTTCCTTCAGTTGAGAAATCATCGGGTCACTCCACTGTTTCCCGTTGATGTCGTCAACCAAGGACGAAGTAATTTCGAGGGTACACAACTGTCCCTGTACTCGTTGAAGACAAACTTCTATCCCTTGCTCAATTAAATCCTGGCGAATTTTCGCCTGAGGTGTAAGAACCTCGAGCATTTGAAGAGATGCCGATTTGCGGCTCAAAGCATCCGCGACGACATTTGCTTTTCCGGGGTGGTAAAGAATTTCCAAATCGTAATCCTTTATCAACTCTAACCAATGTCTCTGTCTCATATTCAGCTCCTTCTGACTGAAAATGTACTTCAGGCTCTTGTGATCGGTATAGATCCGACATGGAGACCCATACAAATAATGCCGCCATATCTTGAGTGCAAAGACAATTGCGGCCAACTCTAAGTCGTGAGTAGGATAATTCATCTCATAAGGCTTTAATTGTCGTGACGCAAAAGCTATCGTCTTATCATGCTGCATAAGTACACAGCCCAGACCTTGACCCGAGGCATCACTATAAACTGCAAAGCCCTCACTACCATGTGGTAAAGTTAAGATCGGCGCTGAAGTTAAACGTCTCTTCAGTTCATCAAAGCTCTGTTGTCTCTCATCCATCCAAACAAACTTTTCGGTCTTCTGGAGTAATTTCGTAAGCGGCCGAGCGAATTTTGAGAACCCCTCGACAAACCGACGGTAATACCCGCAAGGCCCAAAAAGCTACGGACTTCCTTAATATTTTTAGGCGGTGCCCAATCTAGCACTGCCTCAATCTTCTGCGGTTCTACACGAACCCCTTCAGCCGAAATCACATGGCCGAGAAACATAACTTCTTCTAACCAGAATTCACATTTCGAGAATTTTGCATAGAGGTGCTTGATTCTCAAAATATCTAGCACCAAACGCAAGTGTCGGGCATGTTCCTCTTTATCTCGAGAATAGATCAAAATGTCGTCAATAACGACGACTACACACCTGTCGAGGTACTCGATGAAAATTTTATTCATTAACTGCATGAATACTGCCGGCACATTAGTCAACCCAAAAAGCCATAACTACAAATTCATAATGCCCATATCTTGTCCGAAATGCCGTCTTCGGAACGTCGGACTCTCTCACCCTGAGTTGATAATACCCTGATCTTAAATCAATTTTCGAGAAAACTGCAGCCCCTTGCAATTGATCAAATAAATCGTCTATACGAGGCAAATGATACTTGTTCTTGATGGTCACTTTGTTTAGCTCACGGTAGTCGATGCAGAACCGTAGTGAACCATCTTTCTTTCTCACAAAAAGGACAGGTGCGTTCCAAGGCGAAGCGCTCGGTCTGATGTATCCTTTCTCTAGGAGTTCCCCCAATTGATTCTTTAATTCTTGCATCTCGGAAGGTGCCATCCGATAAGGTGCTTTAGAAATCGGAACCGCATCTGGCTCTAAGTCCACGGTAAATTCTATCTCCCGATCTGGTGGTAATCCCGGGAGATCATCCGGAAAGGCATCGGGATACTCATTAACAACCGGAATCGAAGAGAAATCAACTTCGTTTCCTTCCGTTTTCAAGGAATAACACCAATAGCCCGTACAACCTTTCTTCAAAAGTTTAACGACCTTCATGGCACTGATAAGTAACTTGGATTGGCCCGACTTACGTCCCAAAAATGAGCACTCAGATTTGTCTTTAGTCATCATGGTGATAACCTTGGTAAGGTAATTCATAATCGCTTAGTGACTATCAAGCCAATCCTCGCCGAGGATCACGTCCTCGCCTTCCATATCAACTACAATTAAATTCGATAACCAATCCATACCGGATATAATCACCGGAAAATCTCTAATCTCCCGGTTCCCCATAATTCTAATCCCCGCTAGGCAGTTTCACAATGAAGGGATCGCAAGCAGTCATACAAGTTATATTCAAACGGCGTACACACTCCAAGGAAATAAAAGAATGTGTAGCACCCGTATCAAAAAGTACACGGACTGGATGAGATAAAATATAAATGGTACCTGAAGCCACTGCCGCGTCGGGTTTGTCTGTTCGACGCATCTCATAAACCCGTGGTTGTACCGAACCGACGCTAGAGTTTCCCCCTCCAGCGTTCTGACCCCGTCCCCGGCCCCTGCCGAAATTCTGCTGAGGTTGACCAAAAGATTGCCGCTGATTTATGCCTTGGTCAAGTGGTGCTGGGGCAGAAGCCCGAGTGTCCAAAGTCTGATTTAGTTCTGAACAATAAGCCGCTCTATGTCCCATCTGTCCGCAATTGTGACACTTCAACGGCGGAAAATTGCATCCAAATTAACATGGCCTTGACGGCCACAATTATAGCATGTTACCGTGCGATTTGTGGTGCCCGGAGCAGAACGGAAACCCCTCTTTCCTTTATTAGAACGTGACGATTGTCCGGCAGAACGAGAAGTTGTCTGTGACCTCTGAAAGTTGCCACCCTTAGAGCCAGAAAAATTTCCCACAACCTTCTGCTTCTTCGGTTCTTCAACGGTATCGTTGTCGGGGCTTCACATATCATGGGCTAAAGCTCTGTCCTGATACTCTTTCAGTGTGGTACAACCAAATCCGGCCATGTACCGCCGTAAGTCCAAATTCATCCACATATCAAAATAACGGATCTTATCACGCTCGTTCCGCACTTGATCCTTCACGTGGATCAGTTGTTGGTTGTACTCTACAATCGCTTGCGAAATAGGAATATTCTGTGGTTTAGCCTCGAAAAACGCTCGGATTCGGCCCTCTCGCACCGGCCAAGGACAAAACTCGACCTCCAAAAGCTCCTTAAATTCATCCCACGTAGAAACACGATCCTGTGCCTTGATGACCTTCCACCAGGTAGCGGCCTCCTTAGTGAGGAAATACTGAGCAATCGGTACTTTACTCACTTCGGGGCAATCAACCGCCTCGAAAATCTTTTCCAATTCCGCTAGCCAATCTTCCCAGCCTAATGCGTCTGTGGCACCGCCAAACTGTGGAGGGTGCATACGGATTACATTCTGAAGCAAGGCATACGTGTTCGGGTTCGGATTATTTAGCTGAACAGTTTGGGCTAAAATGGTCATCTGGGTAGCCAATTTTTGAAGTACATTCGCAACTCCAACGTCCGCGTTGTTCCCCTGGCCATTCGATTGGTCGTGCTGATTTTCGGTGTCAGGATGCACCGAGTTCGACAAACTGGGGTTGGTTGAACCCACAACAGAACTGATGGAAACAGCCACGCCACGACCTCTTCCACGTCCACGGCCACGGCCCCTACCAGCTGACATACTGAGGAACACACAAGGCACTTAAGTAGAATTCGATCGCACGTCATCAAAGTGACCGATTCTCAAGAATACCAAAATAGAAGCAAAACAAATAAGGAAACACCAGAAGAGTAAGAGGTCTTACAAGTACCGGTCGCACTGTGATGATGGCAAATTAGTGATACTGTGCGCAAATGACGACTCAATCGACCCAAAAGACCGACAGCCTAGGTATCCATAGACCTAAGCTATGATACCATATTCTGCAACACCCCCAAGTTATTCAGGGAATATTACAGCGCCGTGAGCCCCACCGTGGGACCCACAAGGCTAAACATACGCGGAATTATAAATTTTGACCGAGAAGGTCTACATACAATGGAATGAAGAACAATACAAAGGGTATTCAAAACATATCCAATGTATCCAAGACATCACTACACAAATCAACACCTCGGCAAACACAGGCCGGAACATCAAGGAAAATGGAAAACAATACTCGAGTATTCAATAACCATTCCAGTACAACAACACTGAATGGAGAAGCACAAAACATAACCAGAGGAAAGAAACAGTATCACACTTGCCCACCATCTTCATGCCGACCCAATACCTGCATGTCCGCTCTCCTGGAACCTGAAATTCATAAGAATATTTCCCCCATAAAGGGGTTAGCCGTCGAATAGCTAGTGCAAGTATATCAAGTATGAAATACAATACTCCTCGACAATAAAGTAAATGTAACCGTCAATTCATCAATTAAGACTAGTATTCCGGAATAACTAAATCTCATAGCATCACATCAATACATATATGAATACCGTGGAACCGCACCAAGAGGCTACGGAACCCTCAGGGGACCTGTCGGCCCGCCCCAGAGTGGTTTCTTCATATCATCCATGGAATCGCACCAACAGAATATGAAACCCTCAGGGGACATGTCGGCCCACCCCAGAGTGGATATAAATAATCATGCCATTAATATATCTTACTTTCAAAGTCGAGAACGTACAATCATAAATATATACTTGCCTTTGAGACATAGAGAAATTGAATTGAAAAAGGGTATGAGTCGGTATGTCCAAGAACGTGCTTCCGGCACCTAAACGATTCGCAAGGAATATGATAATCAATTATCCATACTCAAACTACATGAAGAAACTCCCGAAACCCATCTACAATTCATGAAAATATACGGATAAACAACTCGAGGTTGGAAAATCGTCAAAACACTCACAAGTCCGAAAACGGCACAATCCAATTCATAAAATCATAGGGAAAGCATGCATACGGGATAGATACATCATAATGTTCTCAAGCTTCAAAACGAATAAATCGGACGAATCTAGGAAAAACCCCAAAATTCCCAAAAATAGGGTTCTAAGGATTTTTACCTTCATTTGGACGTTAGGATGGATTAGATATTGTGGAATCCTTGTTCTCCAACCGAATATGATGATGTTTGACAAAGAATCGCTTCCAATCGCCTAAAATCGTCCCTCCCGAGATGTTCCCGTCGGAATTGAGTGAAGAGGATGAAAAATGACGAAATGGAAGTCAACTGTCCAATATATATCCGCCCAGTGTAGCGCACGCTACGCTTCCTTCATTAGAGTGCGCTAGCGTGGTCACCGGGTAGTCCAGTGGCTTCTTCCGGCCCCGATAGCGTGCGCTAATCGCCCTTCTCTAGCGTGCGCTAGCCAAAAAGTGGTGTCCAGTACTGGAGTCCAGAACCTACTGTCCTCTGCCCTGCTCAAGCCTTAGCGTGCGCTACCGCTGTGGCTTAGCGTGCGTTATGCGATAGCTTTAGCGTGCGCTAGCTGAAGCCTAGCGTACGTTACCTGATAGTCCAGAAAACCTGACAACCTCACTGCCTCTGCCGACCAGACTGTTAGCGTGCGCTACGGACGGATCTTAGCGTACGCTACTAACCACGAATAGCGTGCTCTAACGAACTCCTAGCGCGCGTTAAGCAGTCCGAGTTACTGGTTCTGACCTGACTGGTCCCTTAGCATGCGCTACGGCTCAAAGATAGCGTGCGCTAATCAAGTAGAATTAGCGTGCGCTAATCAAGTAGAATTAGTGTGCGTTAGCCTAGGCCTAGCGTGCACTATTTCTCTGGTCCAGAACACTATTGCAAGGTCGAAACAACACGATCATGACCCAATCAAGATACGAAACTCAATAACAATTTCAATAACATCACCAAGAGTTTATGGAGCGACAAAATAAGAAGAACGGCAAGGTCAAACAGTCAATAAAAAGTACGGGTATTACATTCTCCCCCTCTAAAAGATGTTTCGTCCCGAAACTTAAGAAATAAAAAGCTCGGGGTACTCCAACCGCATCTTCTCTTCCGTCTCTCAAGTCGTCTCCTCGACTCCATGTCTCGACCATTGCACTTTAACCAGTGGAATGGTCTTATGCCGAAGTTGTTTCTCGCGACGCTCAAGGGTCTTCACGGGTCTTCACATCAATCTCACTATAGTCGATAACATGGCTCGGATCCGGAACGTATTTTCTCAACTGCGACACATGAAAAACACTATGGACATGACTCAAAGCTGGAGGTAACACCAAGCGATAAGCTAAATCTCCAACTCTGTCCAAAATCTCGAAAGGTCCGATATACCTCGGACTAAGTTTCCCCTTTTTCCCGAAGCAGAAAACTCCTCTAGTCGGTGACACCTTGAGTAAGACATGATCCCCCACTTCAAACTCCAAGGGTCGACGAAGAGTATCAGCGTAAGATTTCTGACGGCTCTGGACAGTCAGCAATCGGTCCCGGATAATAGAAATCTTTTCCTTAGTCTCCATCAACATATCCAGTTCCGTTCCAATTAGCTCAGAAGTCTCGTCCCAAGATAATAGCGACCTACATCGCCTACCATAAAGTGCCTCGAATGGTGCCATTTTGATCGACGCATGCCAACTTTTATTGTAAGCAAACTCGATCAACGGTAAGTGAATCTCCCAATCGTTAATCCAGTCTAAGGCACAAGCCCGCAACTTATCTTCCAATATCTGAATCGTCCTCTCTGTCTGACCATCCGACTGAGGATGAAAGGAAGTGCTCAATCTCAACTCAGTAACCAAAGCCTGATGAACGGCCTGCCAAAAATGCGATACGAAACGGCAGTCTCGATCAGAAACAATGGTCCTGGGGGCACCGTGCAACCTTACGATCTCAGCTATAAAAGTTCAAGCCAATCTATCCGGTCCCCAAGTATCCTTAATACCCAAGATGTGTGCAGACTTGGTCAACCGATCGACAATTCCCCAAATCATATTCATTCCGGCCCGAGTTCTCGGCATGCCAGTGATGAAATCCATAGAGATGTCTTCCCACTTCCACTCGGGAATGGGAAGCAGTTTCAACAACCCCGCTGGTCGTTTATGTTCGATCTTGACTTGTTGACACGTCAAGCACCATAGTACAAACTCCATGACATCCTTCTTCATGTTATTCCACCAAAAATTGCGCTTCAAATCTTTGTACATCTTACTCGTCCCGGGGTGGATTGAGTAAGGCGTAGCATGAGCTTCTCGGAGAATTTTCTACCTCAACTCTAAATCGTACGAAACACAAAGCCTGCCCTGAAATCTCAGAATACTATCCACATGAACCATAAAGCCAGGAGCTTTTCCTTTAATTACATCTTCCTTCAGTTGAGAAATCATCGGGTCACTCCACTGCTTCCCTTTGATGTCGTCAACCAAGGACGAAGTAATTTCGAGGGTACACAACTGTCCTGTACTCGTTGAAGCCAAACTTCTATCCCTTGCTCAATTAAATCCTGGCGAATTTTCGCCTGAGGTGTAAGAACCTCGAGCATTTGAAGAGATGCCGATTTGCGGCTGAAAGCATCCGCGAAGACATTTGCTTTTCCGAGGTGGTCAAGAATTTCCAAATCGTAATCCTTTATCTCTAACCAACGTCTCTGTCTCATATTCAGCTCCTTCTGACTGAAAATGTACTTCAGGCTCTTGTGATCGGTATAGATCCGACATGGAGAACCATACAAATAATGCCGTCATATATTGAGTGCAAAGACAATTGCGGCCAACTCTAAGTCATGTGTAGGATAATTCATCTCATAAGGCTTTAATTATCGTGATGCAAAAGCTATCGTCTTATCATGCTGCATAAGTACACAGCCCAGACCTTGACCCGAGGCGTCACTATAAACTGCAAAGCCCTCACTACCATGTGGTAAAGTTAAGATCGGCACTGAAGTCAAACGTCTCTTCAGTTCATCGAATCTCTGTTGTCTCTCATCCATCCAAACAAACTTTTCGGTCTTCTGGAGTAATTTCATAAACGGTCGAGCGAGTTTCGAGAACCCCTCGACAAACCGACGGTAATACCCCGCAAGGCCCAAAAAGCTACGGACTTCCTTAACATTTTTAGGCGGTGCCCAATCTAGCACTGCCTCAATCTTCTGCGGGTCTACACGAACCCCTTCGACCGAAATCACATGGCCAAGAAACATAACTTCTTCTAACCAGAATTCACATTTCGAAAATTTTGCATAGAGGTGCTCGGTTCTCAAAATATCTAGCACCAAACGCAAGTGTCGGGCATGTTCCTCTTTATCTCGAGAATAGATCAAAATGTTGTCAATAAAGACGACTACACACCTGTCGAGGTACTCGATGAAAATTTTATTCATTAACTGCATGAATACTGCCGGCGCATTAGTCAACCCAAAAGGCATAACTACAAATTGATAATGCCCATATCTTGTCCGAAATGCCATCTTCAGAACGTCGGACTCTCTCACCCTGAGTTGATAATACCCTGATCTTAAATCAATTTTCGAGAAAACTGCAGCCCCTTGCATTTGATCAAATAAAATGTCTATACGAGATAATGATAGTTTTTCTTGATGGTCACTTTGTTTAGCTCACGGTAGTCGATGCACAACCGTAGTGAACCATCTTTATTTCTCACAAAAAGGACAGGTGCGTCTCAAGGCGAAGCGCTCGGTCTGATGTATCCTTTCTCTAGGAGTTCCCCCAATTGATTCTTTAATTCTTGCATCTCAGAAGGTGCCATCCGATAAGGTGCTTTAGAAATCGGAGCCACATCTGGCTCTAAGTCCATGGTAAATTCTATCTCCCGATCTGGTGGTAATCCCGGGAGATCATCCGGAAAGACATCGGGATACTCATTAACAACCGGAATCGAAGAGAAATCGACTTCGTTTCCTTCCGTTTTCAAGGCATAACACCAATAGCCCGTACAACCTTTCTTCAAAAGTTTTACGGCCTTCCTGGCACTGATATTTAACTTGGATTGGCCCGACTTATGTCTCAAAAATGAGCACTCAGATCCGTCTTTAGTCATCATGGTGATAACCTTGGTACGGTAATTCATAATCGCTTGGTGACTATCAAGCCAATCCTCGCCGAGGATCACGTCCTCACCTTCCATATCAACTACAATTAAATTCGATAACCAATCCATACCGAATATAATCACCGGAAAATCTCTAATCTCCCGGTTCCCCATAATTCTATCCCCGCTAGGCAGTTTCACAATGAAGGGATCGCAAGCAGTCATACAAGTTATATTCAAACGGCATACACACTCCAAGGAAATAAAAGAATGTGTAGCACCCGTATCAAAAAGTACACGGACTGGATGAGATAAAATATGAATGGTACCTGAAGCCACCGCCGCATTGGGTTCATCTGTTCGACGCATCTCATAAACCCGTGGTTGTACCGAACCGACGCTAGAGTTTCCCCCTCCAGCGTTCTGACTCCGTCCCCGGCCCCTGCCGAAATTCTGCTGAGGTTGACCAAAAGATTGCCGCTAATTTATGCCTTGGTCAAGTGGTGCTGGGGCAGAAGCCCGAGTGTCTGAACAATAAGCCGCTCTATGTCCCATCTGTCCGCAAGTGTGACACCTCAACGGCGGAAAATTGCATCCAAATTAACATGGCCTTGACGGCCACAATTATAGCATGTTACCGTGCGATTTGTGGTGCCCGGAGCAGAACGGAAACCCCTCTTTCCTTTATTAGAACGTGACGATTGTCCGGCAGAACGTTAAGTCGTCTGTGACCTCTGAAAGTTGCCACCCTTAGAGCCAGAAAAATTTCCCGCGACCTTCTGCTTCTTCGGTTCTTCAACGGTATCGTTGTTGGGGCTTCACATATCATGGGCTAAAGATCTGTCCTGATACTCTTTCAGTGTGGTACAAGCAAATCCGGCCATGTACCGTCGTAAGTCCAAATTCGTCCGCATATCAAAATAATGGATCTTATCACGCTCGCTCCGCACTTGATCCTTCACGTGGATCAGTTGTTGGTTGTACTCTACAATCGCTTGCGAAACAGGAATATTCTGCGGTTTAGCCTCGAAAAAGGCTCGGATTCGGCCCTCTCGCACCGGCCAAGGACAAAACTCGGCCTCCAAAAGATCCTTAAATTCATCCCACGTGGCAACACGATCCTGTGGCTTGATGACCTTCCACCAGGTAGCGGCCTCCTTAGTGAGGAAATACTGAGCAATCGGTACTTTCCTCACTTTGGGGCAATCAACCACCTCGAAAATCTTTTCCAATTCCGCTAGCCAATCTTCCAAGCCTAATGGGTCTGTGGCACCGCCAAACTGTGGAGGATGCATACGGATTACATTCTGAAGCAAGGCATCCGTGTTCGGGTTCGGATTATTCAGCTGAACAGTTTGGGCTAAAATGGTCATCTGGGTAGCCAATTGTTGAAGTACATTCGCAACTCCAACGTCCGTGTTGTTCCCCTGGCCATTCGACTGGTCGTGCTGATTTTCGGTGTCAGGATGCACCGAGTTCGACAAACTAGGGTTGGTTGACCCCGCAACAGAACTAATGGAAAGAGCTGCGCCACAACCTCTTCCATATCCACAACCACGACCACGGCCACGGCCCCTACCAGCTGACATACTGAGGAACACACAAGGCACGTAAGTAGAATTCGATCGCACGTCATCAAAGTGACCGATTCTCAAGAATACCAAAATAGAAGCAAAATGAATAAGGAAACACCAGAAGAGTAAGAGGTCTTACAAGTACCGGTCGCACTGTGATGATGGCAAATTAGTGATACTGTGGGCAAATGACGACTCAATCGATCCAAAAGACCGACAGCCTAGGTATCCATAGACTTAAGCTCTGATACCATATTCTGTAACACCCCTAAGTTATTCAGGGAATATTACAGCGCCGTGAGCCCCACCATGGGACCCACAAGGCTAAACATACACGGAATTATAAATTTTGACCGAGAAGGTCTACATACAATGAAATGAAGAACAATACAAAGGGTATTCAAAACATATCCAATGTATCCAAGACATCACAACACAAATCAACACCTCGGCAAACACAGGCCGGAACATCAAGGAAAATGGAAAACAATACTCGAGTATTCAATAACCATTCCAGTACAACAACACTGAATGGAGAAGCACAAAACATAACCAGAGGAAAGACACAGTATCACACTTGCCCACCATCTTCATGCCGACCCGATACCTGCCTGTCCGCTCTCCTGGAACATGAAATACATAAAAAGTATTTCCCCCATAAAGGGGTTAGCTCTCGAATAGCTAGTGCAAGTATATCAAGTATGAAATACAATACTCCTCGACAATAAAGTAAATGTAACCGTCAATTCATCAATTTAAGACTAGTATTCCGGAATAACTAAATCTCATAGCATCACATCAATACATATATGAATACCGTGGAACCGCACCAAGAGGCTACGGAACCCTCAGGGGACCTGTCGGCCCACCCCAGAGTGGTTCGTTCATATCATCTGTGGAATCACACCAAGAGGCTACGAAACCCGCAGGGGACCCGTCGGCCCACTCCAGAGTGGATATAAATAATCATGCCATTAATATATCTTACTTTCAAAGTCGAGAACGTACAATCATAAATATATACTTGCCTTTGAGACATCGAGAAATTGAACAGAAAAAGGGTATGAGTCGGTAGGTCCAAGAACGCGCTTCCGGCACCTAAACGATTCGCAAGGAATATGATAATCAATTATCCATACTCAAACTACATGAAGAAACTCCCAAAACCATCTACGATTCATGAAAATATACGGATAAACAACTAGAGGTTGGAAAATCGTCCAAACTCTCACAGTCTGAAAACGGCACAATCCAATCCGTAAAATCGTAAGGAAAGCATGCATACGGGATAGATACTTCATAATCTCAAGGTTTTCAAGCTTCAAAACGAATAAATTGGATGAATCTAGGAAAAACCACAAAATTCCCAAAAATAGGGTTCTAAGGATTTTTACCTTGATTTGGACGTTAGGATAGATTAGATGTTGTGGAATCCTTGTTCTCCAACCGAATATGATGATGTTCGACAAAGAATCGCTTCCAATCGCCCAAAATCATCCCTCCCGAGATGTTCCCATCGGAATTGAGTGAAGAGGATGAAAAATGACGAAATGGAAGTCAACTGTCCAATATATATCCGCTCAGTCTAGCGCACGATACGCTTCCTTCATTAGCGTGCGCTAGCGTGGTCACCGGGTAGTCCAGTGGCTTCTGCTGCCCCGATAGCGTGCGCTAATCGCCCTTCTCTAGCGTGCGCTAGCCAAAAAGTGGTGTCCAGTACTGGAGTCCAGAACCTACTGTCCTCTAGCCTGCTCAAGCCTTAGCGTGCGCTACCGCTATGGCTTAGCGTGCGTTATGCGACAGCTTTAGCGTGCGCTAGCCGAAGCCTAGCGTACGTTACCTGATAGTCCAGAAAACCTGACAACCTCACTGCTTCTGCCGACCAGCCCGCTAGCGTGCGATATGGATGGATCTTAGCGTACGCTACTAACCACGAATAGCCTGCGCTAACGAACTCTTAGCGCGCGTTAACCGCCAGTCCAGAGAGCAGTCCGAGTTACTGGTTCTGACCTGACTGGTCCCTTAGCGTGCGCTACGGCTCAAAGATAGCGTGCGCTAATCAAGCAGAATTAGCGTGCGTTATCCTAGGCCTAGCGTGCGCTATTTCTCTGGTCCAGAACACTACCGCAAAGTCGAAACAACACGATCATGACCCAATCAAGATAGGAAACTCAATAACAATTTCAACAACATCACCAAGAGTTTACAAAGCGACAAAATAAGAAGAACGGCAAGGTCAAACAGTCAATAAAAAGCACGGGTATTACAATACCTCTTGAGATTCGACCGAGTAAAATATGGAATTACCAAAATCGGAATTCTCGGGTTGTTTCGTTCCTTTACTTTGTTTCTTCTTTGCCATCTTTGATCCACTAGACATGATGATTCAAGGTGAATTAGGACCGAAAATATCTGATTTGTGGTTGAAGGAAGGATATTTCGGTTTTTGGAGGAGGGAGGGGTATGAAGAAATGAAAAATAGAACTGTGCAGATTTGGTATTTTAAGTGTACTGGAGCATCATTAGCGTGTGCTATGCTTGATAATTAGCATGCACTAACTTGGACAGAAAAATCGGGGTGTTCTATCCAGTTTCTGTGTGAAAAACTGAAGGTGTTCAACATTATTCATCTTGTATAAATATATTGTATATTATAAAAATATATTTATACACTAATATATTATATTAATATATATTTAAAATGGAGGGTTATGTTCACCCTCTTAAAAGAGGGTGAACAAAGTCCCACTCGCGCTGAGGTGTTTAACTAGCATGCGCTAAGCTGAAGTTTCATATTTGATTTAATTTCAGAACAATGCCATGAAATATACAACCTTAAAAATTGTTGATATGTCCCATGCCGAGTTGAAGACGAATCGAGTTGGAAGATTCCTCGGCAAAGGTTTTGTAAAAGTATCTGCGAGTTGATACTTTGTACCGATAAATATTAAACGAATATCTTTCTTTTGAACATGATCATATAAGAAATGATGTCTGATATCTATATGCTTGGTTCTACTATACAAAACAGGATTCTTACTAAGATTTATTGCGCTAGTTTTATCACAAAAAATAGGAGTATTTTCAATATAAATGCCATAATCACGAAGTTGGTTTTTAATCCATAATACTTGCGCACATGCCCTACTTGAAGCCACATACTCAGTTTCGGCTGTAGAAATTGCTACACTAGTTTGGTTTTTACTTCCCCAAGAAATTAAGCATGAACCAATAAAATGAAATGTGCCGCTAGTACTTTTCTTGTCAATTTTACATCCACCAAAATCGGCGTCACTGTATGCAATTAAATTAAAATCCAGACATGATGGTTACCATAGTCCTAGATAATGTAACACCCCAACAGGCGGTTATTACAGTGCCGTGGACCCCACATAGGGACCCACCAGGCGATACCAAAATACAGATTAAATAAGTATTACCTTGTGATACCGAACCACAATAAATAATCACTACTCCGATTAGGAGTTTATGAATGGTATGGACAACGGCCTTATGATACGCAGGATCCGAAATACAAGTATAAACCATATGGAGATGGAATATACTCCAAATAATAATACAACCAGACAATAGTTTAAATAAAGTGGAATTAAAGTAACATTACACGGTTTGAACATAACCGGATACAAAAGAATTGGCCCCCCCGAACTAGTATCCTTCGAATCCTTCGCCGTCACCATGCTCTTCCCGTGCCTTGCCTTTTCCTCGACCTAAAATACAACACAAGTATTTCGCCCAAAACACAGGGTCAGATATACATGATAAATGATTCTTCCGACATTATACAATTCATTTATATTAGATCTCAAGAAAACATCCGGACTATTGAACATACCCCTCGGGCGTATGAACAATCAGTCACAAACCGTCGAACATATCCAATCATACATGGACTATGAACGATCAAACAATATTGCTCAAGATGGATATCACAGTACGCCTGATCCGAAAATGTGTCCGTGTACATGTCCACCCCATATACGGAATCCAGAATATACGTGTGAGAATGTACCTAATTAGCCTCACGAACTACGTCTCGTATGCACAGTCCAATACGGAGAACATCCATGTATGACTATATAAGTGCCTGGCTAAAAATCCTACACATAACCAATCGGCACGCAGAGATGATTCCAGATATGTCACGATACAACATGACAACGAATACAACAAATCACATATCCGATTAAGGATCAAGAAACTCACCGAAGTGACAATAAGGGCCAACGAGATCAACGATTCAAAGTGACGGACATGGGAATGCAATCCCATGATGAAAAATGGAACAACGTCAAGAACAATATCAAATTATGAGTCACAAATTTATAAGCGTTCATATACAGGAAACGTATCATCATTACAAGAATCTAATAATCATGATAACCAAGTAATATAACTTGCCTCAATACGGAGACGAGAATAATCCTCCCTTGTGGAAACTAACGAACGGTCCTCGACTAATATCGGTTACTCGAACAATCAACCTTGAATGAAATACATTTCAGTTAATAACACATCCATATAATCATAGGTATCGAATTTAGTGAGACGACACCCTAAATTTCATTTGAATAGTTCACTATCTGAAAATATCGAAATCTCATTCCAAGAACTCTATTACCTTAACTCATTCTTACAATCGGTTTACAAGAGATTACCGAATATTCGCAATTCTCTATGACTAAGAATTTATCAAGAACATGTTATGCAATTATTATCTTATAACCTTTAAATCTATCAAGATCAGCACGGATGATTGAAATTGAAAATCTACACCACCTTGTTCATCACTATGTCTAATTTAGATTGAATATAGCAGGTTACCATAAGGTTATACTAAATTCATTTGGTTACAAGGCCATATCATAATTATGAAGATTATCTCATAGCACACCATCCTTATAATCTTCTTACTAACCTCAAGAATCAATTATCACACCTATGAATTCACCTAGCTTAGTTCAAGAACATCACTTTTAATCTTCTAACATTCATCAAAGTGTTCTAGTATATTATGCCAACAATTCCAACAATCAACCTATCAACAATGAAACTAAGGATTATTATTGTCCTAGTGATGTTAATAGTCCAGCGAGAAGAGTGTGATTCTACTAAACATGATTACCACCATTAAAACATCAAGAACACATCATTCCAAAACCCTTAATTAACATATTCATCACTAAGTTGTTAAAAGCTTAACTACAAACATGCTTTACTTGATTAATTCAACATTAGGTATAGTATACTATATTACTAACATCATGACTACGAAAATAGAGAGTAAAATCATACTACATACCTTCAAAAATGAAGAATAAATCACCAAACCACAAGAACACACTCCAAGCTTCAAGAAACAACTCTAAACTCCCAATCAACAAGCTCCAATCCAAGATGCAAAGCTCAAACACAAGTTGGAAGGGTGTAGAATCGGTCTAGTGAGGCAGAGGGATGTTTTCTGCGGAGAAGATTCGGAGTTTGGACGTGCAAATGAAAGACACAAGCTGTCTTTTTATAAACCGCATAGCTCGTTACGTACGTTATCGCATAAAGATAACGGAATTTAACCCCTTTACGTACGCTACACTGAATGTGTTACGTACGTAATATGCCTCCAGATGTGACTGTCTCAAAACACAAACATCATTACGTACGTTATGGGTCATAGCATTATGTACGTAATATAGGTCAACCTGGCTGCCTCGAAAAGGCCAGTTATCCGGATCATGTCTGCCCCCCCCCCCCCCCACGCCGAATGTGAGATCAGATAAGATTACCAAGCATTACGTACGTAACCAGCAAGACATTACGTACGTAAAGCTAACAATATAGCGTATGTTAGGTTAAGGCCTTAGCGTACGTTAGACACACCAAAAATCTATCCCAAAAACGTATAATCAACACCACATCAAGAACTCAACCACAATACGAATGATAGTCATAATCAAGTCTATTCCGATACATCCCGACATTAATAAACATTAACTGAATTAACATGATTACAACAATGCTCAAATTATCCGAATAATACAACAGTAGATAAGAATTACTGTCAGATATTACATACTCCCCCCTTAAAAGGAGTTTCGTCCTCGAAACTAAAGGGTAAACAACTCGGGATACCTCTCTCGCATGCTGTTCTCCGTCTCCCATGTAGCCTCCTCTACTCTGTGTCATGACGACTGAACCTTCAGTAGGGGAATCGTCTTATTCTGAAATTGTTTGATCGTCCTCTCAAGTATCTGTACGGTACGATCCTCGTACGAATGATCTTCCGCTATCTTGATCTCATCGAACTGAAGTATATAACTCGGATCAGCAATATATTTCCTCAACTGGGAGACATGAAACACGTTATGAATCCGACTCAGAGCTGGTGGCAACGCCAGACGATAGGCGAAATCACCTACTCATTCCAAAATATCAAACGGCCCGATATATCTTGGACTCAACTTGCCTCTCTTCCCAAAACAAAAAACACCTCGAGTAGGGGACACCTTCAATAGTACATGGTCGCCAACCTCGAACTCAAGCGGTCGTCGACGGTTGTCTGCATAAGTAGAGATGTTAAACGGGCTCGGGCCCGGCGGGCTGGCCCGTTTAACCCGCCAAAAAACCAGGTTAGGGCCGATATTTCCTACCCCATTTAAATCTGGGCTTTTTTTGGCCCGGACTGCTCACCCAGCCCGCTAGTGGCTAAACCCGATATATATATATATATATATATATATATATATATATATATATGTATATATATATATACTTAATTTCAACTTACAATAATACTATAATTATATAACATATATTAATATTATATATATAATATATATTAATATTACATATGTAATATATATTAATATTATATATAATATATATTATTACTGTATTTGTTAATATAGTGTGTATGTATATATGTATATACATAAAAGTGTATTTTTTGTTATATATATTATAGCATAGTTGTTCCTATATATATAAAATATATTGTTACTGTTTTTTTTTTGTTTGTGACTTATAAAAAAATAAAAAATAGATTTTTTAAATATTTAGCCCGTTTAGCCCGAAGCCCGTTAGGGTTAGGGTTAGGGCCGTTATTTCCTAGCCCGTTTAAATTCGGGCTTTTCTAGCCCGGACCGTTTAGGCCGAAGCCCGCTAGGGCTAGCCCGGAACCGCTAGGGCTAGCCCGTTTAACATCTCTATGCGTAAGACTTTTGTCGGCTTTCAGCCATTAACAAACGACTCTTAATTAGAGCGATCTTCTCACGGGCTGCTAACATCATATCGGGTTCCGTACCCAAGGACTCAGATATATCATCCCAACACAAAGGAGACCTACAACGACGACCATACAATGCTTCATAAGGTGTCATCTGAATCGAAGCGTGCCAACTATTATTGTAAGTGAATTCCACCAAAGGCAGTTGGGCTTCCCAATCATCCTTTCAATCAAGAGCACATGCCCTCAACATATCCTCTAGAGTTTGGATAGTCCATTCAGACTGACCATCAGTCTGCGGATGAAATGCTGTACTGAAGTCTAATTGCGTACCCATCGCACGATGGACTGCTTTCCAAAAGTGTGACATGAATCGCTCGTCACGATCTGATACAATACTCTTAGGGGTACCATGTAACCTTACAATCTCTTTGATAAACAGCTGGGCCAATCTCTCGGGTCCCCACGTGTCTTTAATCTCCAAGAAGTGGGCTCATTTGGTCAGACGATCCATAATCACCCAAATCGTATTCATCCCTCGACGACTCATCGGTAAGCTAGTGATAAAATCTATCAATATGTCCTCCCATTTCCACTTTGGAATCGGGAGCAGTTTCAGCATTCCTGCGGGTCGCTGATGTTCAATCTTAACCTGCTGATAGGTTAAACATCTCGAAACGAATTCTGCAACTTCACGCTTCATATTCCCCCACCAATAATATTGCTTCAAATCTTTATACATCTTGCTAGATCCCGGGTGAATGGAGTACGGGGTAGCATGGGCCTCTCTCATGATAGAGCTCCTCAACTCTTCGTATGCGGGTAAACAAACTCGATTCCTGAAGCGTATCAATCCATCCTCGTAGATCACAAATCTAGGGGCTTTCCCTTGAGTTACTTCATCCCGAACTCGAGATAAGAATGGGTCTGTAACCTGTTTCGATCTGATTATATCATCAATGGATGAGGAAATCTCAAGTGTGCAGAGCTGTCCCTGAATACACTGTAACCAGACTTCAATTTCCATGCTCACGAACTCCAACGGCAATTCTCTCTGAACTATCAAGCGAGCAAGCATCTGCTCCTGCACTGTCTTACGACTCAAGGCGTCGACAACCACATTTGCTTTGACCGGATGATAAAGGGTCTCGATATCATAGTCTTTGATTAGTTCTACACACCTTCTCTATCTCATGTTCAACTCCTTCTGAGTAAAAATGTACTTCAGGCTCTTATGATCAGTAAAGATCTGACAGGTAACTCCATACAGATAGTGACGCCAGATTTTCAAAGCAAACACCACGGCTGCTAGCTCCAAATCATGGGTCGGATAGTTAACTTCATAGGGTCGCAATTGTCTCGATGCATAGGCAATCACTTTCCCTCCCTGCATCAGTACACATCCTAGGCCCTGTCTCGACGCGTCACTATATACCACGAATCCTTCAGTTCCTTTTGGTAGAACCAAAACAGGTGCTGAAATCAATCGACTCTTGAGTTCATCAAAACATTGCTGACATGTCTCTGACCACAAATACTTTTTATCCTTCCTCAACAGGTTAGTCATCGGTTGCGCAATCCTGGGAAAACCTTTCACGAACCGTCGGTAATAACCTGCTAGACCCAGGAAACTGCGTACTTCCTTCACGTTCTTCAGAGGTAGGCGGTCTCGGATAGCTTCTGTCTTCTGTGGGTCTACTCTCACCCATTCGTCTGATATCACATGCCCAAGATAGATAACCTCAGGCATCAAGAATTCACATTTAGAAAACTTCCCGTAAAGCTGTTCCCACCTGAACGCATCGAGAACTTGGTGGAGATGATGTTCATGCTCTTCATGGTCACGAGAGTAAATCAGAATGTCGTCAATAATAACGAATACAAAGCGATCCAAATAATTAGTAAAAACCCGATTCATCAACTCCATGAATACATTCGGTGCATTAGTCAGTCCAAAAGGCATCATTACGAACTCATAATGCCCATAGCGAGTACGAAAAGCGGTCTTCGAAATGACAGACTCACGAATCCTTAGCAGATGATAACCGGACCTCAAGTCGATCTTGGAAAATACAACAGCTTCCTGAAGTTGATCTAATAAATCATCAATACGAGGCAACATATATTTGTTCTTAATGGTTACCATCTTCAGCTCACGGTAATCAATACACAAACACAGAGATCCATCTTTCTTTCCTACAAAAAGCATTGGTGCTCCCCAAGGGGACGCACTAGGTCGAATATAGCCTTTGTCAGTCAACTCCTGAAGCTGGTTCTTCAACTCCTGCATCTCGGACGGAACCATACGATACGGTGCTTTCGAAAGCGGGGACGTACCTGGCTCTAACTCAATAGTAAACTCTACATCACGATGTGGAGGTAAGCCTGGAAACTCGTCTGGAAATACATCTGGGTAATCTCGGACTACTGGAATATCGGCCAATTCACCTGGTCGGTCTGCTGTTTTGGTTATGTTACACCAATAACCAATACACCCTTGATTAAGCAGTTTCACTGCTTTCATAGCACTGATGACTTTCCCGGAACGACTGGGATGATCACCCTGAAAAATACACTCAACACCATCGTCAGATGTGACGGTCACTATCTGCTTGTGGACGCTAAGTATGGCATCATGACGATCCATCCAATCGATACCAAATATTACATCATCTTTAGTCAAATCGTTCATAATTAAGTTTGGAAACCACTCACGGTCGTTCATGCGAATCGGACAGTTCTGCACTTCACGATTCCCAACAATCCTTCTACCATCGGGTAGACCAATTACATAAGGTTCACAAATGGTAACATGATCTATTTGCAAATGCCTCAAACAAGAAGCAGATAAAAAGGAGTGTGAAACACCAGGATCAAAAATAACACAAACGGGCTGAGATTGGATCTCGAGAGTACCTGCAATCATGTTAGCTTTGGGATCGTCTACCTTCTTCATCTCGTAGATCCTAGGTTTCGTAGCTCCGGCACCAGATGTACCAGTTTGGTTCCACGGACCATCCCTCTGTTTGCCCCGGTAGTCTGATAAGAAGCGGACGGAGGCACACAGTCCTGCACAGAAGACTGAACGGGAGAATGAGATGCTATTGGTTCACGTCCCGGTCCATTCCCGCAATAATGAGCATGATGCCCATTCTTCCCATAAGTATGGCATGCGACGACTGGCTTCGGGCATTTGGAGCTGATGTTCCCCTGGTCCCCACAGTTATAGCACTCAACAGATGAGTTGACTGGTCGAGAGTGCGATCCGGCTGGCTTTGATGCCATGGGTGGTCGTTCAAAAGGGTTCGGCAATGACTGGGGATTCCTGAATGTCCCCCGGTTACTGTCAGTCTGGTTCTGGTTCCTAGATCTTTTGTTGTTGGACTGTGGTTACTTCTTAGAAATCTCTTTTGCGGTGAGTTCGTACTCCAGAGCTTTCTCGATGATCTCTGGTAGGGTCGTACAGTGGTGATTCGACAGCTACATTCTCATTCGGGGTTTAAGCCTCTTGAAAAAATATTTGATCTTATCAGCCTCCGTTCGGACAATCGACGAGGCAAAAGGAAGAAGTGCCTGAAATTTATCGGCAACAGATAGTACATCATCGTCTTCAGATGGGTTCGGATTCAGCAATCCTGACAGCTTGGCCTAACGGAGTGGCCCTGGATAGTAACGGTCTAGCATGAGGTTTTTAAATTCCTCCCAAGTATATACACCATCAGCTGGCCTCACTGAAAGCCACCAGGTGTGGGCGCCCTTACTAAGATAGTAAGCTGCTATGGAGACGCGATTCTCTTCGGGGCGGTCCACCATCTCGAATAATTTCTCAAAGTGTTCAATCCAATGTACAATGTCAGCAGGCTCAGAGGAGCCTTCAAAGGTCGGGAGTCGCTGGCGAGATATGTCGCTGATGATCCGACTCACGAGCCCGCCAAGCACAAGAGGTGGAGGATGAGGACCTTGTTGCTGGCCAGTAGTATCTCTCTGCATAGCTTCCATTAATTGACCCATCTGGGTCATTTGATCCATCATGCCCTGCATAACATCGTAAGGATCGACACGCGCATCCTCGTGTCCAGTATGGTGAGATTGGTCCCTAGGAGGCGAATCACTGCATGCGGAACTATGCTCCATATTTGCGCGCCTATTGGCTCGTGGTATCGGGATTCGTCCCCTTCCGCAGCCTCGTCCCCCTCTGCCACGGCCTCTCAGATTTCTTTCCATACTGAAAGAACCAAACCATAATGATAACCATAAGTACAGTTCATGATACCAATCAAAATTCATGCTAAGTTAATAGCAACAAGGAATTATATATTCAAGAAAACAGTTCCCAGTGAACTACGAGTGTCACACGGAATATCATATCAATGATGAGTCGAACAATTTCAATCATATAACCAATCCTCAATTTACCTTGAATTATCAATCAGATAAATCCTGCCACAGATCCTCGAAATAACAAGATTAACAAAGTGATCCATTCTGATATCAATATCATGCCAGTAATTAAATCATGGCTCATAAAGTACATACCGTATTTGGCTCGTAGGGTCAGGCGCTTGCACAGGTCACATGTGACACGGAGGTCTCTTGATACTAGTTCATTTCACGACGACTCATAAAGAGAAAAAAAACTCTCTGATACCATCTTCTGTAACACTCCAAAAGGCGGCTATTACAGTGTCGTGGACCCCACACTGGGACCCACCAGGCGATACCAAAATATAGACTAAATAAGTATTACCTTGTGATACCGAACCACAGTAAATAGCCACTACTCCGATTAGGAGTTTATGAATGGTATGGTCAACGACCTTATGATACACATGATCCGAAATACAAGTATAAACCATATGGAGATGGAATATACTCCAAATATTAATACAACCAGACAATAGTTTAAATAAAGCGGAATTAAAGAAACATTACACGGTTTGAACATAACCAGACACAAAAGACTTCGGGGCCCCGAACTAGTATCCTTCGAACGCTTCGCCGTCACCATGCTCTTCCCGTGCCTTGCCTTTTCCTCGACCTAAAATACAACACAAGTATTTCGCCCAAAACATAGGGTCAGATATACATGATAAATGATTCTTCCGACATTATACAATTCATATATATTAGATCTCAAGAAAACATCCCGACTATTGAACATACCCCTTGGGCGTATGAACAATCACTCATAAACCGTCGAACATATCCAATCATACATGGACTATGAACAATCAAACAGTATGGCTCAAGATGGACATCACAGTACGCCCGATCTGGAAATGTGTCCGTGTACATGTCCACGCCGTATATGGAATCCAGAATATACGTGTGACAATGTACCTAATTAGCCTCACGAACTACGTCTCATATGCACAATCCAATATGGAAAACATCCATGTATAACTATATAAGTGCCTGGCTAAAAATACTACACAATAACCAATAGGCACGCAGATATGATTCCAGATATGTCACGATACAACATGACAACGAATTCAACAAATCATATCCGATTAAGGATCAAGAAACTCACCGAAGTGACAATAAGGACCAACGAGATCAATGATTCAAAGTGACGGACTTGGGAATGCAATCCCATGATGACAAATGGAACAACGTCAAGAACAATATGAAATTACGAGTCACAAATTCATAATCATTTCATATACACGAAACATATAATCATTACAAGAATCTAATCATCATTATAACCAAGCAAGATAACTTGCCTCAATACGGAGATGAGAATAATCCTCCCTTGTCGAAATGAACGAACGGTCCTCGACTAATATCGGTTACTTGAACAATCAACCTTGAATGAAGTACATTTCACTCAATAACACATCCATATAATCATTGGTATCGAATTTAGTGAGACGACACCCTAAATTTCATTTGAATTGTTCACTATCTCAAAATATTGAAATCTCATTCCAAGAACTCTATTTACCTCAACTCATTCTTACAATCGGTTTACAAGACATTTCCGAATATTCGCATGATTCTTTATGACTAAGAATTTATCAAGATCATGTTACGAAATTATTATCTTATAACTTTTAAATCTATCAAGATCATCATGGATGATTGAAATTGAAAATCTACAACACCTTGTTCATCACTATGTCTAATTTAGATTGAATATAGTAGGTTACCATAAGGTTATACTAAATTCATTTAGTTATAAGGCCATATCATAATTATGAAGATTATCTCATAGCACACCATCCTTATAATCTTCTTACTAACCTGAAGAATCAATTATCACACCTATGAATTCACCTAGCTTAGTTCAAGAACATCACTTTTAATCTTCTAACATTCATCAAAGTGTTCTAGTATATTATGCCAACAATTCCAACAATCAACCTATCTGCAATGAAATTAAGGATTATTATTGTCCTAGTGATGTTAATAGTCCAGCAAGAAGAGTGTGATTCTACTAAACATGATTACCACCATTAAAACATCAAGAACACATCATTCCAAAACCCTTAATTAACATATTCATCACTAAGTTGTTGAAAGCTTAACTACAAACATGATTTACTTGATTAATTCTGTAATGCCCGAGATTTCTGTTATGTAATTGGAACTTGTGATATTGTAATGATTGTACTTTTGTCTGAGTATTATTCTCCGTATTTCATAATCCAATGTTGCCGAGCGTTTAATGTCATGGTTGCGATTTGTAAGGTTGAAATTCTGTGCATGTAGCGCACGCTACAGGCTAAGGGTAGCGTACGCTAACGTGGTTTCATAGCGCACGCTACAGAATGTAGTTAGCGCACGCTATGCGTGGTCAAATTGATTGGGACGTGCGGTAGGTGAGATCTGGCCGGGGGACCCCTGTCGGATTGTGTCGGATGTACCTGGACGGCTTTCGGGAAAAGCCGAGTCAACGCCTTAGCGCACGCTTCTGGTCGATGCGTAGCGCACGCTAAGTGCCGAGTCTGATTTAGGCGTGAGCCGTTAGCACACGCTACGAATAGGGTCTAGCGCGCGCTAATAGCCATTTATTATAAATAGGACATCATCCTATTCGAGATTTCGCTTTTCTCCTCCCATAACCCGAACTCTTACACTTAGAACATAACTCACTTCGTCCCAACACTTCATATCAACCTCCTAGTTCGAGATTGAAGGTCGTATATCATTGGAGATTGGTGTTCAAGCCTTCGGTGTTGGATCACTTCATTTTCCTCCGTATTCTTCACTACTTTGAGGTAGGTGATTCTTCACTGATGTTAGTAATGTTCCTAAGGAAGTTTGAATCATGTTTTGATAGCAAGTATTTCGTTTTTAATCGGTCATCACATGTTAGAAGGATATTTTTGTCGTATCGGCATTATATATCGTATGAACCTTTGAACCATCTTATTATAAGGACTCCTAAGCATGTTCAAATCAAGTTATGATCAATGATCGGATATTACCCATTGATACGTTTTACACGATGGAATCATGTGTTTTGGAACGTAGAACAAATGGAACTTAGATTATTTCTTGGAGATCGTAGATGAATTATGATGTTGAGTTGGCTATCCGTATTTTTGTATTTCACGATCATAAATCTTCCACAAACCTTATTAGCATGATTTTGCCCGAGGATGACTTGTATTATCACGGTAGGATTTATGAGTTCTTCACCATTCAACCTGGGCGACAAAGATTACGCCATGCAATATTAGCGCACGCTAACACTTGTGAGTTAACGTGCGCTATCGGGTCGATTAACGCCAAACGCACGTAGCGTCGTTATGAGACCAGCCGAGTCGATCGCTGGCCGTGGCTAGCGACGCTAGTCTTGTACGATAGCGTACACTAATCAGCCGTCTTAGCGCACGTTACGTAGAGTACGTGGCGCGCTAAGCAATCCGCTGACTTGTTTATTTTGAGCTTTTCGGCCATAGACCGAATTGTTAGGCCATCGTTCGACTTGAGATGATTTGTATATCGTTCCTTTTGTTAAGGTTCGAGCTTGTTACGTTGATCGAAGGAGGCGGCCTTCGAGTGTGTTGAGATCCTTGAAGTATTTCGTCTTGCCATTTTCGAGGCAAGTATCATATGTCGAGTTTGATTTATTATGCTTATGGTATTGTTCATATTTTGTATATGAGATGTATTTCTGGAAATTCGCGTGATATTCGTTGTTGTTTGTTCGTATTGATGAACATATTGAAATGCATATGTGTATGCATAATTGATTGATTACGGTATAAATGATCCGAGGGGGTCATGAGGATCTATCCGAGGGCGCTGGATCGAATGTCCACCATGCGTTGGTCCGACGGGATCATCATGGGGATCTATCCGAGGGCGCTGGATCGCTGGACGGGTTTTCCACCATGCGTTGGTCCGACGGGATCATCATGGGGATCTATACCAAGGGCGCTGGATCGCTGGATTACCTGTATTGTATTGATGGGATCGTGAGGATTCGCATCGTTGGATTCCGGTAGCGGAAGTCCGTTTTGCATGTTTTATCTTTGCATTGATGATTTATTGTATTACGATACTTGTACTAGAATCGTTTTGCTAACCCCCTTCGGGGTGGACATTGTTTTGATGTTCGGTAGCCGAGGAGCGGGGAGGCGACCACGATGCGACGGGACGATGAGATGGCTCGGTGATGTGATTGATGTTATTGTTGTCGAGAGTTGTTTTCTTGTTTCGCTCAAGACTCGAGCACGCCTGTTTTAATAATGTCCTTTCGATATGGTTGTATAAATTAACTCTTTGATCGGTTGAATCAAATATGTCTTTAAACTTCGGTTGTACGATTGGTTTATATTTACACTCTTTTTAAAATTAGCCTTGTAAATCCTTACCTAAAGGGTTTACGGCGTAATTATTCCGAATATCTCGGGGTGTTACGAATATGGTATCGAGCTAAGATTTATGGATATCTTGGCAATCGGGTTAGTTGGTCTGCATTTACGTTATTGATTATTGGTCGTTCGTAACATCAACTGCCGAGCCAAAGATCGCCAATCGAATTTGTGGTTGTAAGTTTCCTAATCTCGAATACTACTGTTTTATTTAATTCTTGTCTTGTAAACATTGATGGATGTACTTTTAGAACGTTTGCCCTGGATATTGAGTATTTATGTTTACAGTATGTTGAGGGGAGGTCGTGGACGCGGACGCGGTCGTGGACGCGGACGTGGAAATGCGAGGCAAGAAGAATCGGTATCTACTCCTGAGATAGCCGCTAGCCAAACGGATTCACATTCCGGGGGACAGCAGGGATCGGCAAATAATAATGCAGATCCTAACGTGCCGGGAGTGCTTCAGCAGGTGGTTGCCCAGATAAACCAGTTTGCTCAAGTTGTGGATCGCATGCAGACGGCGATGGGACAGCAGAATAACGTGGATAATCGGGGAGATAAATGGCTTACCGAGGTGGTCAAATTGCATCCTTCGAAATTTGACGGTTCCACTGAGACGCTTTCGTGGGATCATTGGCTGAAGGAATTAGAGAAGATTTTTGCGGGATTAAGCGTCCCAACGATAGGAAGGTTCCTCGCCCAAGATATCTTTTGGCCAGGGAGGCTTTCGATCGGTGGGAGGCCATTCGACCGAGGAGCACAATGCCGACTGGACAAATTCAAGTTGATGATGGAGGCACGGTATTGTCCTCGCCCGATTAGAGAGGCCCGAGTTCGGGAGTTTTTCACCACAAAATTGAAACATCTGTGACGGAAGTGATTAAGACTTTTAATCACCAGATGACTTATGTGCGCCACCTGGTCAGGACCGAGGCGGAAAGGATTTTCCATTTTGACATGCGAATGAAGCCGGAAATTCAGCAATATATGTCCGGATTTGATTGTGCCACCTTGAGGCAGTATCAGGACAAGGCGTTGGCCTACGATATGAAGGAAGCAGCAGTAGAGAAATCGACGGAAGCAAAGAAACAGAAGGTGTCGGGCAACTTCACGGAGAATAAGAATAGCGGGCCCCACCGGGGTCAGTCCTCTTTTCACTCATCCAGGAGACCTCCGCATCCTAGTCGAGGAGGAAAGAAGTTCCGTGCAGCACCGACTGTTTCTGACACAGGGAAGAAGTGTTACAACTGTGGCAAGGCGGGACATGTTCGACGTGATTGTTTCGCGCCTGCTGTGACCTGTTTCGAGTGTGGACAGGAAGGACATCGCGCAACATTTTGTGGGAATGCGACCCGATCTTTTGGTACTCGCGCTCCAGCTCCAGTTCCGAAGGAGACGAGTGTGAACCAGACGCAGCAAAGTGGATTTCAGCAGCAGAACGCTGGGAAGAGAGAGGCATCCAGTGCTGGGTCCGTTCCTCCACGCCTGTACGAGATGAGGAAATCTGATGATCAGAACATAGCTGTTGCATCAGGTACGATTCCGATCCTTTTGCAACCAGTTAGTGTCTTGTTCGATTCAGGAGCCACGCATTCTTTTATATCTTTGAACTGTGTTAATCGTTTGAACATCTCGTGCTTGTATAATTGTGAACCTTATGTTGTGGGATTACCGAGCGGAGAGAAAATTGTGGGAACCTTAGAAGCTAAGGATTTCCCAGTATCTATAGAAGGAAGAGATTGGCCATCGAATCTTATTGTAGTTGACATCTGCGGTGATGATTTAATTCTCGGAGATGATTGGCTCAACCGTTATGGAGCTGTCTTTGAATTACCGAGAGAGAGTCATTTCCATCATTGCCGAGACGGATCCGAACACTTATTCCGAGGATGGAGACCGGGAAGCTCGGGAAATTGATCAAGGCAATGAAAGTGAAATTATCAAGCAAGGATGTCACGGACTTTGGTGCTATGCCATGAGGAAAGAGGAAGGAGTAGAGCTCTCATCTATTTCGTTGTGAATGAGTTCTCGATGTTTTTCTGACGAACTACGGATTACCTCCGCAGAGAGAAGTGGAATTCACTATCGAACTAGAGTCTGGAGCAGCCTCCTATTTCAGAGCACCATACCGCATGGCGCCAACCGAGATGTATGAACTCAAGAAACAAGCTGGAGGAATTGTTGCGAAGGGTTATATTCAACCAAGCGTTTCTCCTTGGGGAGCACCTGTTCTCTTTGTCCTAAGAAAGACGGATCCCTCCGATGTGTATTGATTACAGGAGCTTAACAAGATGACGATCAAGAATAAGTATCCTATACCTCGGATCGACGACTTGTTTGATAAACCGCAAGGGGCAAGGGTATTCTCGAAGATTGACTTGCGATCGGATACCACCATTGAGAATTAAGGAATCGGATATACCAACCGCTTTCGAGATCGTGCAGACGGCATTATGAATTCGTAGTGATGCCGTTTGGACTTACCAATGCTCTGCGGTATTCATGCAATTGATGAATCGGGTATTCTTGGAGTACTTGGATAAATTTGTGGTCGTTTTCATTGACGACATCTTGATATATTCAAGGGACGCAGAGGAACATCTTGAACATTTACGTGTGGTTTTGAGCATCTTGAGAAAGGAACAGTGTATGCTAAGCTTTCTAAATGTGAGTTCGGCTTAAGGAAGTAACTTTCCTTGGGCATATGATATCATCCGACGGAGTTCGGTGGACCGAAGAAAGTCGAAGCAATCTTGGAGTGGGAAGCTCCTAAACGTGAAAGAAGTCCAAGCTTCTTAGGACTAGCCGGATATTATCGCCGCTTTTGTAAAGGGATTTTCCAAAATTGCTCGTCGCTCACTCACCGTTATTGTAAAACTCAAAAGTTCGCGTGGAATGAGAAGTGTTAGGTGGTTTTGACGAACTTAAGAAGAGACTGACGACAAGACCTATATTAGCGCGGAAGGAACCGATGATTTATGGTATACGGCGATGCTTCAAATCGGGGTTTGGGTTGTGTGTTGATGCGAAGGATAAAGTAATTGCTTATGCTTCTCGGCAATTGAAACCATACGGGTTAATTATCCGACTCATGATCCGGAGCTAGCATGTGGTCTTTGCCTTGAAAATCGCGACATTATTTGTACGGCACTCATTGTCGATATTTACAGACCATAAGAGCCTCAAGTACATTTTCAATGTAAAGAGTTAAACATGAGGCGTAGAAGGTGGTGGAATTGATCATGGATTAGGACTTGGAGATTCTATATCATCCGGGAAAGCAAATGTAGTAGCCGATGCTTTGAGCCGTAAACTGTTTCCCTTCGAGCGTTGGAAGCACTTACATCCCAAACCAAGATTCAACGGAACCCGATCCGCGAGAGGATTGAAGTATGGGTACCGGAATCCAAGGACAACTTTATGTGATGGAACCGACTTCATCACTAGTCGAGAGATCAAGTCTAAACAATTGAGCGATTCTCGATCCTTCGATTATGTGACGAAGTAAAGAAAGGAAAAGCTCCAGGATTCGTGATACAAGATGATGGAGTTACGAGATTTGAGTCGACTTTGCGTTCCCGATAATGATGATTTGAGAAGGACTATTCGAAAGAAGCTCACAGTAGCGCCTATTCTATTCACTCCGGCGTAGAAGATGTATAAAGATTTAAAGCAAAACTTACGGTGGGGAATATGAAGAAGGACGTAGCGGAGTACGTTTGAAGTGTTTGACTTGTCGCAGGTTAAGATTGAACATCAACGACTCCGGAATGTTAAGACCGCTTAGATCCTCGAATGGAAGTGGGAGGATATCTCGATGGATTTCATTACTAGTATGCCAAGGACTAGAACGGAATGAACATGATTTGGGTTGTAGTTGATCGACTAACCAAGTCGGCTCATTTCCTAGGAATCAAAGATACATGGGGACCCGAGAGATTGGCACGAATATTTATTGCGGAGATAGTCCGATTGACGGACGCCGAAGACCATTATTTCGGATCGAGATGGTCGCTTTCGTGTCACACTTCCGAAAGATTCACGGGCTTTGGGGACCGAGCTAAACTTTAGTACTGACTTATCATCCCCAAACGGACGGTCGATCCAAAGGACTATTCAGACGGTAGAGGACATGCTTAGAGCTTCGCATTAGATTGGTCGATCGATTGGGAGGTTCACTTGCCCTTGATCGAGTTCACCTATAATAACATTGGCATGCTTCTATTAAGATGGCCCCATTTGAAGCTTTATACGGAAGAAGATGCCGATCGCCCTGTCCGGGATGATTCTTCGGATTTGATCGACGGAACCGGAATTGATTATTCGGACTCAAGAGAAGATAGCCTTGATTCGAGAGAAACTGCTGATCGCCCGAGTCGACGAAGTCTTATGCCGATGTACGTCGCCGCCTCTAGAGTTCGACTTTGGAGACCACGTACTATTGAAGGTGTCTCCTACACGAGGGATTTTCCGTTTTGGGAGAAGAGGCAAGCTTAGTCCGAGATATATCGGACCATTTGAGATCCTAGAGAGAGTTGGGGATTTAGCATACCGGTTGGCCTTACCGCCATCGCTGAGTCATGTTCACAATGTGTTTCACGTATCCCAACTGCGGAAGTATGTACCGGACCCCAGTCACGTCATTGATTTCGACGAGATCGAGATAGCTAATGATGGCACCTTCGAAGAGAGACCAATCAAGATACTTGAGAGCCGGATCAAACAATTGAGGAATAAACCAATACACTTGGTTAAGGTACAATGGTCACGACATGGAGTCGAAGAGGCCACTTGGGAAACGGAGGACGGTATGAAGGCTAAATATCCGGAGTTGTTTTCATCATAAGTTTCGGGACGAAACTTCTTTTTAGGGAGGAAGGATGTAATGCCCGAGATTTCTGTTATGTAATTGGAACTTGTGATATTGTAATGATTGTACTTTTGTCTGAGTATTATTCTCCGTATTTCATAATCCGATGTTGCCGAGCATTTAATGTCATGGTTGCGATTTGTAAGGTTGAAATTCTGTGCATGTAGCGCACGCTACAGGCTAAGGGTAGCGTACGCTAACGTGGTTTCATAGCGCACGCTACAGAATGTAGTTAGCGCACGCTATGCGTGGTCAAATTGATTGGGACGTGCGGTAGGTGAGATCTGGCCGGGGGACCCCTGTCGGATTGTGTCGGATGTACCTGGACGGCTTTCGGGAAAAGCCGAGTCAACGCCTTAGCGCACGCTTCTGGTCGATGCGTAGCGCACGCTAAGTGCCGAGTACAGTTTAGACTGTGAGCCGTTAGCGCACGCTACGAATAGGGTCTAGCGCGCGCTAATAGCCATTTATTATAAATAGGACATCATCCTATTCGAGATTTCAGTTTTTCTCCTCCCATAACCCGAACTCTTACACTTAGAACATAACTCACTTCGTCCCAAACACTTCATATCAACCTCCTAGTTCGAGATTGAAGGTCGTATATCATTGGAGATTGGTGTTCAAGCCTTCGGTGTTGGATCGCTTCATTTTCCTCCGTATTCTTCACTACTTTGAGGTAGGTGATTCTTCACTGATGTTAGTAATGTTCCTAAGGAAGTTTGAATCATGTTTTGATAGCAAGTATTTCGTTTTTAATCGGTCATCACATGTTAGAAGGATATTTTTGTCGTATCGGCATTATATATCGTATGAACCTTTGAACCATCTTATTATAAGGACTCCTAAGCATGTTCAAATCAAGTTATGATCAATGATCGGATATTACCCAGTTGATACGTTTTACACGATGGAATCATGTGTTTTGGAACGTAGAACAAATGGGACTTAGATTATTTCTTGGAGATCGTAGATGAATTATGATGTTGAGTTGGCTATCCGTATTTTTGTATTTCACGATCATAAATCTTCCACAAACCTTATTAGCATGATTTGCCCGAGGATGACTTGTATTATCACGGTAGGATTTATGAGTTCTTCACCATTCAACCCAGCGACTGCAAAGATTACGCCATGCAATATTAGCGCACGCTAACACTTGTGAGTTAACGTGCGCTATCGGGTCGATTAACGCCGAAACGTCGTAGCGTACGTTATGAGACCACCAGTCGATCGCTGCCGTGGCTAGCGACGCTAGTCTTGTGCGATAGCGACGCTAACAGTCCGTCTTAGCGCACGTTACGTGAGTACGAGCGCGCTAAGCAATCCAGCATGACTTGTTTATTTTGAGCTTTTCGGCCATAGACCGAATTGTTAGGCCATCGTCGACTTGAGATGATTTGTATATCGTTCCTTTTGTTAAGGTTCGAGCTTGTTACGTTGATCGAAGGAGGCGGCCTTGAGTGTGTTGAGATCCTTGAAGTATTTCGTCTTGCCATTTTCGAGGCAAGTATCATATGTCGAGTTTGATTTATTATGCTTATGGTATTGTTCATATTTTGTATATGAGATGTATTTACGGAAATTCGCGTGATATTCGTTGGTGTTTGTTCGTATTGATGAACATATTGAAATGCATATGTGTATGCATAATTGATTGATTACGGTATAAATGATCCGAGGGGGGTCATGAGGATCTATGCTGAGGGCGCTGGATCGAATGTCCACCATGCGTTGGTCCGACGGGATCATCATGGGGATCTATCCGAGGGCGCTGGATCGCTGGACGGGTTTTCCACCATGCGTTGGTCCGACGGGATCATCATGGGGATCTATACCAAGGGCGCTGGATCATTGGATTACCTGTATTGTATTGATGGGATCGTGAGGATTCGCATCGTTGGATTCCTAGCGGAAGTCCGTTTTGCATGTTTTATCTTTGCATTGATGATTTATTGTATTATGATACTTGTACTAGCATTGTTTTGCTAACCCCTTCGGGGGTGGACATTGTTTTGATGTTCGGGTAGCCGAGGAGCGGGGAGGCGACCACAGTGCTGACGGGACGATGAGATGGCTCAGTGATGTGATTGATGTTATTGTTGTCGAGAGTTGTTTTCTTGTTTCGTTCAGTACTCGAGTACGTCTGTTTTAATAATGTCCTTTCGATATGGTTGTATAAATTAACTCTTTGATCGGTTGAATCAAATATGTCTTTAAACTTCAGTTGTACGATTGGTTTATATTTACACTCTTTTTAAAATTAGCCTTGTAAATCCTTACCTAAAGGGTTTACGGCGCTGTAATTATTCCGAATATTTCGGGGTGTTACAAATTCAACATTAGGTGTAGTATACTATATTATTAACATCATGACTAGGGAGTAAAATCGTACTACATACCTTCAAAAGCGAAGAACAAATCACCAAACCACAAGAACACACTCCAAGCTTCAAGAAAAACTCTAAACTCCTAATCATCAAGCTCCAATCCAAGATGCAAAGCTCGAACACAAGTTGGAAGGGTGTAAAATTGGTCTAGTGAGATAGAGGGACGTTTGTTGGAGAGAAAATTCGAAGTTTGGATGTGCAAATGAAAGACACAAGCTGTCTTTTTATAAACTGCACAGCTCATTACATACGTTATCACATGAAGATAACATACGTTAACCCCTTTACGTATGCTACACTGAAAGTGTTATGTACGTAATATGCCTCCAGATGTTACTGTCTCAAAACACTAACACCATTACGTACGTTATGGGTCATAGCATTACATACGTAATGTAGGTCAACCTGGCTGCCTTGAAAAGGCCAGTTATCCGGATCATGTCCGGCCCCCCACGCCGAAAGTGAGATCAGATAAGATTCCCAAGCATTACGTACGTAACCAACAAGACATTACGTACGTAAAGCTAACAATCTAGCGTACGTTAGGTTAAGGCCTTAGCGTATGTTAGACACACCAAAAATCTATCCCAAAAACGTATAATCTACACCACGTCAAGAACTCAATCACAATACGAATGATAATCATGATCAAGTCTATTCTGATACATCCCGACATCAATAAACATTAACTGAAGGTAACATGATTACAAAAATGCTCAAATTATCCGAATAATACAACAGTAGATAAGAATTACTGTCGGATATTACAGACAATAGTTCCATATAAATAACAAAAAATTCATTTAAAAGCAGTTAAATGATATTCCTTTGGATTTGATTGAAATCTGGCACATAAGCATGTAGCAAAAATTATATCTGGTCTAGATGCAGTTAAATAGAGCAGATAGTCGATCATACCATGAAATAGCTTTTGATCGACTAATTTCCCATGTTCGTCTTTATCTAGTTTTAATATAGAAGACATTGGAGTTGAAATAGTTTTGCTGCTTTCCACCTTGAATTTTTTGAAAAGATCATGTGTATACTTGGTTTGATGAATAAAAATACCATCTTCACATTGTTTGATTTGAAGTCTAAGGAAGAATGTTAATTCTCCCATCATACTAATTTCAAACTCTCATTTCATAAGGTTACAAAAGTCTTGACAAAGAGAGTCGTTAGTAGCACTGAAAACAGTATCATCTACATATATTTGACAAATAATCATATCATTATCCAATACTTTCACAAATAAAGTGTTATCGATGTTACCTCTTTTGTAGTCATTTGCAATTAGAAATTGACTTAATCGATTATACCAGGGTCGTGGTGCTTGCTTCAAACCAGAGAGAGCTTTATTGAGTTTGTAGACATGATCTGGAAATTGATAATCCTCAAATTCTGGAGATTGCTTTATGCATACCTCTTCTTGAATTATGCCGTTGAGAAATACATTTTTTACATCCATTTGAAAGAGCTTAATCTTCTTGTAAGCTGCAAATGCACATAATAGACGGATGGCTTCGAGACGAGCCATGGGTGCAAAGCTTTCTTCATAATCAAGACCTTCTTCTTAATTATAACCTTGGGCAACTAAGCGAGATTTATTTTGTAACACCCCGAGATATTCGGAATAATTACAGCGCCGTAAATCCTTTATACAAGAATTTACAAGGCTAATTTAAAGAAAAGTAGAAATTATACAGAAGTACCATTAACGTTAAGATTACAAAACCAGTTTGAACCGTTCAAATAAGTCCATTATTACAACCACCTCGAAAACATCACGATAAACACGTACTCGAGTACTGAAAATAACCCAGAAGGACAAGATAATAATAATTAACATCATTGAGCCCCTTCATCGTCATATCGGAACTGTGGCTGCTTCCCCGCTCCTCGACTACATGAACATCAAAACAAATGTCCACCCCCGAAGGGGTTAGAAAAACGATGCTAGTACAAGTATCATAATACATACATCGATTATGCAATAACTATGCATCATGAAACATACAAAACGGACTTCCGTCACCGGAATCCAACAATGCGAATCCTCATGATTCCATCAACATACAGGATAATCCAACAATCCAATGCCCTCAGTATAGATCCCCATGATGATCTCGTCGGACCAACGCATGGTGGGAAACCCGTCCAACGATCCAGCGCCCTCAGCATAGATCCCTATGATGATCCCGTCGGACCAACGCATGGTGGAAATCCGATCCAGCGCCCTTAGCATAGATCACTTGATCTATCCGGATCATACATAAATACAAATTGTGCATATACATATGCAAAAATCGATATGTCCATCATCATGAACAATCAAAAATCAATCACGAATATCATAACAATTCAAAAGAACTAATCTTACCAACAACATGAATAAACGTATACATGATAAACATTCCAATATTAACGAGTTTTCAATTCCGATACTTGCCTCAAAGATGGCAAGAACTAATTACTCCAATGATCTCAACACACTCGAAGGCCGCCTCCTTCGATCAATCGTTCGCAATTCTCGGCCCTTTAACAAGAGGAAAAATAATGACAACTCAAAACAAGTTTAAACGTATGAACATCTAACGTCTACTACAGTCGGGTTAACACTCTAAGCTAGCCGGCTCACGGTTTAACTCACCCGACGAACGCTCGGTCGAGCTAGAGTCACTCAAATCACCGTAATTTCGTACTTCGATTTCTGATTATCGATGTCATTACCAGGTTTCATTATATAACACCTTCAATCCAAGTTCAAGGTTAATTCATCTCTATACTTCGTTATTTATACAAGCTGCCATCTTTGCCAAAGTTTTCCGTTTAAATTAATAGTCACCCATCAACACTCTACGTTCGAATCATCAACAAGAAGATAAACAAACCCAGTAATCATTACGAGTTGCGAATTACGTTGAAGGTCATATCATGCTATCCGAAGACTATATCTTAGTGACCACTCTAAGAATTCATCTCTTTGCTAAAGATCTCGTTCTAGGTAATGATAATAACAATACACCGACATATAATTGATTCGGAAAAGACAACCTAAACTATACAACAACCTCAGAAATCAGATTCTTAGTTTTAACTCAATAAGGTTCGGTTGTGATCTTCTTACTCAAAGGAGTTATAATATGATTACTTCAAGTTTATATGGTATGGTGTTCAACCTAATGAGTTATCTATAACCTTGATAATTCCAGGAGAAAGGTCATAATCCGAATAAGAACACGAATTCTAAGCTCGGGCAGCGACACATACCTTGTATGGAAAGAAAAGACAAAAACTCTTGATGAACTCAACGTTGGACGCTTGAACACCAATCCTCAAAGCTCCTCGCCTTCAATAATATGTTAGGAGGCTGATATGAAGGTTGAAGATGGAGAGGGTAACTCTCAAAGTCGCGAAATTGGAGGGGGGGTTGAATGGCTGTCTGAAAATGAAAGAGGGTGTTGTCCTATATATAGAAAATGGTTATCAGCGCGCGCTACGGCTATATCTTTAGCGTGCGCTAACGGACTAGCAGTCTACTGTCTCGGTCTGGTCTCGGCTTAGCATACGCTAACATCCTTTACATGCGCTAAGTACGGAAATTAGGGTACGCTACCACACCATATAGCGTGCGCTAACGACCATACGAAGCTTTACTGACCTCACTGTACTCAACTTTAGCGTGCCCTATCCTCATACCATTAGCGTGCGCTAAGCACCGTTGACTCGAATTTTCCAAAAGCCGTCCAGATTCATTCCGACCTATCCCGACAAAGATCCGCGGTCTGGTCTCACCTACCACCCCGCCTTAATCAAGTTGACTACGCATAGCGCGCGCTAGGAAACTCAATTAGCGTACGCTATGCTCAGACGTTAGCGTGCGTTACAATTGCACAAATACAATTATGAACAACATCATTCATGAAATCATATGCTCAACAGTACAAGATCATGAAATACGAAGGATAATACTCAAATCAAATACAACATATACAATGGCACAAGGTTCAAAATACACATTAGAATCTCGGGTATTGCATCCTCTCTCCCTAAGAAGAAGTTTCGTCCCGAAACTTAAGATGAAAATAACTCTGGATATCTAGTCTTCATACCATTCTCCGTTTCCCAAGTGGCCTCCTCAACTCCGTGTCGTGACCATTGCACTTTAAACAAGGATATTGGTTTATTCCTCAATTGTTTGATCCGGCTCTCAAGTATTTTGATTGGTTTCTCTTCGAATGTGCCGTCATTAGCTACCTCGATCTCGTGAAAATCAATGATATGACTGGGATCTGGTATATACTTCCGTAACTGGGATACGTGGAATACATTGTGAATGTGACTCAATGATGGCGGTAAGGCCAACCTGTACGCCAACTCTCCAACTCTCTCAAGGATCTTGAATGGCCCAATATATCTTGGACTTAGCTTTCCTTTCCTCCCAAAACGGAAAATTCCCCGGGTAGGAGAAACCTTTAAAAGTACATGGTCCCCAATCTCAAACTCCAACGGGCGACAGCGCACATCTGCATAAGATTTCTGTCGACTCTGGGCAGTTAATAGTCTTTCGCGTATTAGGGCTACCTTCTCTTGGGTTTGAACTATCATCTCTGGTTCTATCCCGATCAAGTCAGAAGAGTCATCCCAACATAGGGGTGATCTGCATTTTCTTCCGTACAATGCTTCAAACTGTGCCATCTTAATGGAGGCATGCCAACTATTATTGTAGGTGGATTCGATCAATGGCAAATGAACCTCCCAATCAGTTGACCAATATAAGGCACAAGCTCTAAGCATATCCTCTACTATCTGTATAGTCCGTTCGGACTGACCGTTCGTTCGGACTGACCGTCCGTCTGAGAATGATAAGTCGTGCTAAAGTTCAGTTTGGTTCCCAAGGCCTTATGAACTGCCTTCCAGAAATGTGACACAAAGCGATCATCTCGGTCTGAAACAACGGTCTTCGGCATACCATGTAATCAGACTATCTCCACAATAAATACTCGTGCCAATTTCTCCGGTCCCCAAGTATCTTTAATACCTAGGAAATGAGCCGACTTGGTTAGTCGATCAACTATCACCCAAATCATGTTCATCCTTGCCTTAGTCCTTGGCATACTGGTGATAAAGTCCATCAATATATCCTCCCACTTCCACTCAGGAATCGGAAGTGGCTTCAACATTCCGGCAGGTCGCTGATGTTCAATCTTAACCTGCTGACAGGTTAAACATTTCGAAACGTATTCCGCTACGTACTTCTTCATATTCCCCCACCAGAAATTTTGTTTTAGATCCTTATACATCTTACTGGTGCCCGGGTGTATAGAATATGGGGTGCTGTGAGCTTTCTTCAGAAGTGTCTGTCTCAGAACATGATCATCGGGAACACAAATTTGACTCTAAAATATCAGAACTCCATCATCCTGTATCACGAATCCTGGGGCCTTCCCTTTGTTTACTTCGTCACATAATCGAAAAACCAGAGAATTATCCAACTGCTTAGATTTGATTTCTTCAACCAACGACAAAGTTAGTTCCATCACACACAGTTGCCATTGGACTCCCTGTGACCATACTTCGATTCCTTCATGAATCAGTTCTCGTTGAATGCTGGTTTGAGACGTAAGCGCTTCCAACACTCGAAGAGAAACACGTTTGCAGCTCAGTGCATCAGCTACCACATTTGCTTTGCTTGGATGATAGAGGATTTCCAAATCGTAATCCTTGATCCATTCCAGCCACCTTCTCTGCCTCATGTTTAATTCATTCTGACTGAAAATATACTTGAGGCTCTTATGATCTGTAAAGATCTGACAATGAGTGCCGTATAAATAATGTCGCCAAATTTTCAAAGCAAAGACCATAACTGCTAACTCCAGATCATGAGTCGGGTAATTAACTTCGTACGGTTTCAACTGTCGAGAGGCATAGGCGATCACCCTATCTTTTTGCATCAACACGCATCCCAGACCCTGATTTGAAGCGTCGCTGTATACCATGAATCCCTCGGTTCCATCTAGTAACGCTAGTATAGGTGCTGCCGTTAGTCTTCTCTTAAGTTTATCAAAGCTAGCCTAGCATTTCTCATTCCACACGAATTTTTGAGTCTTCTACAATATATGAGTAAGCGGACAAGCAATTTTGGAAAATCCTTCTACAAAACGGCGAGAATATCCAGCAAGTCCTAAGAAAATTCGGACTTCTTTCATGTTATTAGAAGATTCCCATTCTAAGATTGCTTCGACTTTCTTCAGGTCTACCTGTACTCCGTCAGCTGATATCACATGCCCAAGGAAAGCTACTTCCTTAAGCCATAACTCGCATTTAGAAAGTTTCGCATAAAGCTGTTCATTCCTCAAAGTACTCAAAACGATACGCAAGTGCTCTGCATTCTCTTCTGGGTCTTTCCTATAGATCAAGATGTCGTCAATGAAAACGACCACGAACTTATCCAAGTATTCTAAGAATAACCGATTTATCAATTGCATAAATACCGTAGGAGCATTGGTAAGTCCGAATGGCATCACCACAAATTCATAGTGCCCGTACCTGGATCTTAAAGCAGATTTCGGTATATCCGATTCCTTGATTCGCAATTGATGGTATCCTGATCTCAAGTTGATCTTCGAGAATACCCTTGCCCCCTGCAGTTGGTCAAACAAGTCATCGATCCGAGGTATTGGATACTTGTTCTTAATCGTCACCTTATTTAGCTCCCTGTAATCGATACACAATCGAAGGGATCCATATTTCTTCTGGACAAAGAGAACGGGTGCTCCCCAAGGAGAAACGCTAGGTTGGATGTAACCCTTTTTCAATAATTCCTCAAGCTGCTTCTTTAATTCGTACATCTCGGTTGGCGCCATACGGTATGGTGCTCTAGAAATAGGAGCGGCTCCAGGCTCTAATTCGATATTAAATTCTACTTCTCTCTGCGGAGGTAACCCATGTAGTTCGTCAGGGAATACGTCTGAGAATTTGTTCACAACTGGAATAGACGAGATTCCTACTCCTTCTTCTTTCTTTATGGCATAACACCACAATCCGTGACAACCCTGCTTCAGTAATTTCACTGCTTTCATGGCTTTGATCAATTTTCCTGAGCTTTCCGGTCTCCATCCTTTGAATAAATGTTCAGATCCATCATCAGCAATGATAGAAATAATTCTCCTTCGGTAATTCAAAATAGCCCCGTAACGGTTGAGCCAATCGTCTACGAGAATTCGATCGTCACCATAGATGTCGACCACAATAAGGTTTGATGGCCAGTCTCTCCCTCCTATAGACACTGGAAAATCTCTCGTCTCTAAGTTTCCCAAAATTCTCTCTCTGCTCGGTAATCCCACAACATAAGGCTCACAATCATATAAATACGAGATTTTCAAACGATTAACACAGTTCAATAATATGAAAGAATGTGTAGCTCCTGAATCGAATAAGACACTAACTGGTTGCAAAAGGATCTGAATCGTACCTGATGCAACAGCAGTGTTCTGATCGCCTGACCTCCTCATCTCGTAAAGGCGTGGAGGAACGGACCCAGCACTGGACGCCTTTCTTTTCTCAACATTCTGCTACTGGAACCCACTTTGTTGTGTCTGGTTCACACTTGCCTCTTTCGGAACCAGTGCAGGAGTGCGAGTACCAATAGGTCTAGTCATATTTCCACAAAAAGTCGCACGATGGCCTTCCTGTCCGCACTCGAAATAGGTCACAGAAGGCGCATAGCAATCACGCCGGACATGCCCTGATTTACCACAGTTATAACATTTCTTCGCTGCGTCTGAACTGTTGATGCTGTCCGGAACTTCTTTCCGCCTTGGGAAGGATGCGTAGGTCTCCTATATGAATGAAATGAAGATTGGCGCTTGCAGGCCCCACCACTCTTGTTCTCCGAGAAGTTGCCAGACACTTTCTACTTGTTTGGCTCCATCGATTTCTCCACCACTGCCTCTTTCATGTCATAGGCCAATGCTTTGTCCTCATACTGTCGCAAGGTAGCACATTCAAATCTGGACATATATTGCTGAATCTCGAGTTTCATCTGCATATCGAAATGGAAAATCTTTTCTGCCTCGGTCCTGACCAAGTGTCGCACACAAGTCAGCTGGTGATTAAAAGTCTTGATTATATCTATCACAGATGCCTCCGAACTCTGTAGGGAGAAAAACTCTTGGACTCTAGCCTCTCTAACGGGACGAGGACAATACTGTGCTTCCAACATTAATCTTAATTCCGTCCAGTCAGCATTATGATCCTCAGGTCAAACAGCCTCCCACCAATCGAAGGCCTCCCTAGTCAGAAAATACTAGGCGATCGGAACTTTTCGGTCATCCGGACAGTTGATCCCCGCAAATATCTTTTCCAACTCTTTCATCCAGTGATCCCAAGTAGGTATCTCAGCAGAACCGTCAAATTTTGGCGGGTGCAATTTTACCACCCCCGTAAGCCACTTGTCTCCCCAATTTTCCTTGTTGCGCTGTTGGCCCATCGCGGTCTGCATGCGGTCAACCACCTGAGCGAACTGGGTCATCTGAGCGACCACCTGATGAAGCACCCCCGGCATGTTAGGATTTGCGTTATCATTTGCTGATCCTTGTTGTCCTCCAGAATGGGAGTCGGTTCGACTAGCTGATACTTCTGGGGTAGTCGCTGAATCCTCCTGTCTCGCATTACCACGTTCGCGTCCACGACCGCGTCCGCGTCCACGACCTCCCCTCAACATACTGTAAACACAAATACTCAATATCCAGGGCAAAATTTTCTAAAGTAACGTCCGTCAATATTCACACAATGGAAATTAAATGAAACGGTAGTATAAGAGATTAGGAGACTTACAACCACGGTCCACATGACGACGTTGGCTAGGCAGTAATGTTACAAACGACCCATAAATCAAATAACGTAAACAGACCCAACTAAACCCGACTACCAAGATATCCATGAATCTTAGCTCCGATACCATATTCTGTAACACCCCGAGATATTTGGAATAATTACAACGCCGTAAATCCTTTATATAAGAATTTACAAGGCTAATTTAAAGAAAAGTAGAAATAATACAGAAGTACCATTAACTTTAAGATTACAAAACCAGTTTGAACCATTCAAATAAGTCCATTATTACAACCACCTCAAAAACATCACGATAAACATGTACTCGAGTACTGAAAATAACCCAGAAAGACAAGATAACAGTAATTTATATCACTGAGCCCCTTCATCGTCATGTCGGAACTGTGGCTGCTGTAATACCCAGTTGAAATTCATGTCATTTCAAACCTCTTCATTGTGCGAATAGTGTTTTGTTGGGCGAACCCTTGTAATCATTGCTTGGAACCACCGTTTTGGGGTTCCCGTACTTCTATTTCATGTTATTGTTTCCCACATATTGAGTACTATTGCTTTTATTCTCTTCCCGGGTCGTTTTTCATCATTTTAGGACCCGAGGGGGGTGTGGGCCGCGGCACAAGGAGTGTGGGCCGCGGCACAAGGAGTGTGCGCCACGGCACACACATTTTATAGACCTGTCCGAGCAGATGCACAGTGCCGCAAAGACATGCCGGCAGGCCGCGGCACCTGCTGAGTCACCGCCGCGCACACACTGTCCGGCCGCGGCACACTCGTGTTGCATCTTTGGCCAAAACCGTCTCAGGTGCCGCTGCAAGACGCTGACAAAGCACGGCACACCGCCGAGCCACAGGAGCAGCTTTGGGCTCGTGCCGCGGCACACTTCGGCTGAGCCGCGGCACACAATGCGGTCAACTGCATAATTATGCTTTTTGAGCGAGATGCAGCTCATTTCCTCCATTTTCTTCAACCCACACGAGAGAGAGAGAGCTTGAGGAGAGAACTTTGCATCATCTATCATTTGAGTACTGAATTTGTATCATTTTCATTCGGTGGGGAAGCTCGGATCATCGATCTATCGCGTATTCTTCGGATCATAGAGCTTGGATATTCAAGAGGTAATTTCTTCAACATCTTGGTTTTCGATTTTGTATTGGGTAATGATATTTTGGATGTTAAAATCATGGTGTATGAAGTGATATACACATGATTATGAGCATATTTGATTATTCATCGGATTATTGAAAGATTATTCAAGAACACTTTGAATATTGTGTTGGATTTTGGGGGTTTTCGTAGATTCGTCCGATTTATCCGATTTGAAGCTTGAGAACCTTGAGATTATAATGTATCTATACCATATGCATGCTTTTCCTACGATTTCACGGACTTGATTGTGCCGTTTTCGGACTTGTGGGAGTTTGGGCGATTTTTCCAACCTTTAGTTGTTTACCCGTGTATTTTCATGAATCGTAGATGAGTTTCAGGAGTTTCTTCGTGTAATTTGAGTATGGATAATTAATTACCATATTCCCTGCGAATCGTTTAGGTGCCGGAAGCGCGTTCTTAGACCTACCGAACTCATACCCTTCCTCCGTTCGATTTCTCGATGTCTCAAAGGCAAATATATATTTATGATTGTACGTTCTCGACTTTGAAAGTAAGAAATATTGATGGTATGATATGAACGAACCGTTTCTATGGCATTCATAGATATATTTATGGCATGATATGAACGAACCGTTTCTACGGCATTCATATATGAATTGATGGCATGATATGAACGAACCGTTTCTACGGCATTCATACATGTATTGACGGATGATATGAACGAACCGTTTCTACGGCATTCATATACGTCTCGATGTGACGCTATGAGATTTAGTTATTCCGGAATACTAGTCTTGAATTAATGAATTGACGGTTACTTTTACTTTATTGTCGAGCAGTATTGTGTTTCATACTTGATATACTTGCACTAGCTATTCGACGGCTAACCCCTTTATGGGGGAAATACGTTTTATGTATTTGAGTTCCAGAGAGCGGACAGTGTATCGGGTCGGCATGAAGATGGTGGGCAAGTGTGATACTGTGTCTTTCTTCCAGTTATGTTTTGAGTTTTCCATTCAGTGTTGTTGTACTGGATTGGTTATTGAATACTCGAGTATTGTTTTCTATTTTCCTTGATGTTCCGGCCTGTGTTTGCCGAGGTATTGATTCGTGTTGTGATGTCTTTGAATACATTGGTTATGTTTTGAATACCCTTTGTATTGTTTTTCATTTCATTGTGTGTAGACCTTCTCGGTCAAAATTTATAGTTCCGCGTATGTTTAGCCTTGTGGGTCCCACGGCGGGGCTTACGGCGCTGTAATATTCCCTGAATAACTTGGGGGTGTTACAGAATATGGTATTAGAGCTTAGGTCTATGGATACCTAGGCTGTCGGTCTTTTGGGTCGAATGAGTCGTCATTTGTCCACAGTATCACTACTCTACCATCATCACAGTGCGACCGGTACTGGTAAGACCTCTTACTCTTCTGGTGATTCCTTATTCATTATGCTTCTTTTATTGGTATTCTTGAGAATCGATCACCTTAATGACGTGCGATTGAATTGTGCTTACGTACCTTGTGTGTTCTTCAGTATGTCAGCTGGTAGGGGCCGTGGCCGTGGTCGTGGCCATGGACGAGGAAGAGGTCGTGGCGCGGCCGTTTCCATCAGTTCAGTTGCGGGGTCGACCAACCCCAGTTTGTCGAACTCGGTGCATCCTGACACCGAGAGTCAGCACGACCTGTCAAACGGTCAGGGGAACAACGCGGACGTTGGAGTGGCGAATGCACTTCAACAATTGGCTACTCCGATGACTATTTTAGCCCAAACTGTTCAACTGAATAACCCGAACCCAAACACGGATGCCTTGCTTCAGAATGTAATCCGTATGCACCCTCCACAGTTTGGCGGTGCCACAGACCCGTTAGGCTGGGAAGATTGGCTAGCAGAATTGGAGAAGATTTTCGAGGCGGTTGATTGCCCCGAGGTGAGGAAAGTACCGATTGCTCAGTATTTCCTCACTAAGGAGGCCGCTACTTGGTGGAAGGTCATCAAGCCACAGGATCGTATTGCCACATGGGATGAATTTAAGGAGCTCTTGGAGGCCGAGTTTTGTCCTTGGCCGGTGCGAGAGAGCCGAATCCGAGCCTTTTTCGAGGCTAAACCACAAGATATTCCCGTTTCGCATGCGATCGTGGAGTACAACCAACAATTGATCCATGTGAAGGATCAAGTGCGTAACGAGCGTGATAAGATCCGTTATTTTGATATGCGGATGAATTTGGACTTACGGCGGTACATGGCCGGATTTGCTTGTACCACACTGAAAGAGTATCAGGACAGAGCTTTAGCCCATGATATGTTGAGCCCCGACAACGATACCGTTGAAGAACCGAAGAAGCAGAAAGTCGCGGGAAATTTTTTTGGCTCTAAGGGTGCAACTTTTAGAAGTCGCAGACGACTAGCCGTTTTGCCGGACAATCGTCACGTTCTAATAAAGGAAAGAGGAGTTACCGTCCCACTCCGGGTACCACAAATCGCACGGTGACTTGCTATAATTGTGGCCGTCCAGGACACTTTAATTCGGAATGCAACTTCCCACCATTGAAGTGTCACACATGCGGACAGATGGGACATAGAGCGGTTTATTGTTCCGATCCAAATCAGACTTTGGACACTCGGGCTTCTGCCCCAACACCACTTGATCAACGTATAAACCAGCGACAATCTTTTGGTCAACCTCAGCAGAATTTTGGCAGGGGCCGGGGCCGGGGTCAGAACGCTGGAGGGGGAAACTCTAGCATTGGTTCGGTGAAACCACGGGTTTATGAGATGCGTCGAACAGACGAACCCGACGCGGCAGTGGCTTCAGGTACCATCCATATTTTATCTTATCCAGTACGTGTACTTTTTGATACGGGTGCTACACATTCTTTTATTTCTTTGGAGTGTGTACGCCGTTTGAATATAACTTGTTTGACTGCTTGCGATCCCTTTATCGTGAAACTGCCTAGCGGGGATAGAATTGTGGGGAATCGGGAGATTAGAAATTTTCCGGTGATTATATCCGGTATGGAATGGTTATCGAATCTGATTATAGTTGATATGGAAGGCGAGGACGTGATCCTCGACGAGGATTGGCTTGATAATCACCAAGCGATTATGAATTACCGTACCAAGGTTATCACCATGATGACTAAAGATGGATCTGAGTACTCATTTTTGGGACGTAAGTCGGGCCAATCCAAGTTACTTATCAGTTCCATGAAGGCCGTAAAACTTTTGAATAAAGGTTGTACGGGCTATTGGTTTTATGCTTTGAAAACGGAAGGAAATGAAGTCGATTTCTCTTCGATTCCGGTTGTTAATGAGTATCCCGATGTTTTTCCGGATGTCCTCTCGGGATTACCGCCAGATCGAGAGATAGATTTTTCCGTGTACTTAGAGCCAGATGCATCCCCGATTTCTAAAGCACCTTATCGAATGGCACCTTCCGAGATGCAAGAATTGAAGACTCAGTTGGGAGAACTTTTGGAAAAAGGGTACATCAGACCGAGCGCTTCGCCTTGGGGTGCGCCTGTTCTTTTCGTGAGGAAGAAGGACGGTTCACTACGTTTGTGCATCGACTACCGTTAGTTGAACAGAGTAACCATCAAGAACAAATATCCTTTACCTCGTATAGACGATTTATTTGATCAATTGCAAGGGGCCGCCGTTTTCTCGAAGATTGATTTAAGATCCGGGTATTATCAACTCAGAGTGAGGGAGTCCGACATTCCGAAGACGGCATTTCGGACGAGATATGGGCATTATGAATTTGTAGTTATGCCTTTCGGGTTGACTAATGCGCCGGCAGTATTCATGCAGTTAATGAATAAAATATTCATCGAGTACCTCGACAGGTGTGTAGTCGTCTTTATTGATGACATCTTAATCTATTCTCGAGATAAGGAGGAACATGCCCGACACTTGCGTTTAGTTTTAGACATTTTGAGAACCGAGCACCTCTATGCAAAATTCTCGAAATGTGAGTTTTGGTTGGAAGAAGTTATGTTTCTCGGTCACGTGATTTCAGCCGAAGGGGTTCGTGTAGACTTAGAAGATTGAGGATGCTAGATTGGGCACCGCCTAAAAATGTTAAGGAAGTTTGTAGCTTTTGGGCCATCTTTGGGTATTACCGCTTGTTTGTCGAGGGTTCTCGAAACTCGCTCGGCCGCTTACGAAATTGCTCCAGAAGACCGAAAAGTTTATTTGGACCGATGAGAGACAACAGAGCTTCGATGAACTGAAGAGACGTCTGACTTCAGCGCCGATTTTAACTTTACCACATGGTAGCGAGGGCTTTGCAGTCTATAGTGACGCTTCGGGTCAAGGCCTGGGTTGTGTACTTATGCAGCATGATAAGACGATAGCTTTTGTGTCACGACAATTAAAGCCTTACGAGATGAATTATCCCACTCACGATTTAGAGTTGGCCGCAATTTTCTTCGCACTCAAGATTTGGCGGCATTATTTGTATGGTTCACCGTGCCGGATTTATACCGATCACAAGAGCCTAAAGTACATTTTCAGTCAGAAGGAACTGAATATGAGACAGAGACGTTGGTTAGAGTTGATAAAGGATTATGATTTGGAAATTCTTTACCAACCCGGAAAAGCCAACGTCGTTGCGGATGCTTTGAGCCGCAAATTGGCATCTCTTCAAATGCTCGAGGTTCTTACATCGCAGACAAAAATTCGTCAGGATTTAATTGAGCAAGGGATAGAAGTTTGGCTTCAGCGAGTACAGGGACAGTTGTGTACTCTCGAAATTACTTCGTCCTTGGTTGACGACATCAAAGGGAAGCAGTGGAGTGACCCGATGATTTCTCAACTGAAGGAAGATGTAATTAAAGGAAAAGCTCCTGGTTTTGTGGTTCACGAGGATAGTATTCTGAGATTTCAGGGCAGGCTTTGTGTTCTGAATGATTTAGAGTTGAGGCAAAGAATTCTCCGAGAAGCTCATGCTACGCCTTACTCAATCCACCCCGGGACGAGTAAGATGTACAAAGATTTGAAGCGCAATTTTTGGTGGAATAACATGAAGAAGGATGTTATGGAGTTCGTAATACGGTGTTTGACGTGTCAACAAGTCAAGATCGAACATCAACGACCAGCGGGGTTGTTGAAACCACTTCCCATTCCCGAGTGGAAGTGGGAAGACATCTCGATGGATTTCATCACTGGCATGCCGAGAACTCGGGCCGGAATGAATATGATTTGGGTAATTGTCGATAGGTTTATCAAGTCTGCACACTTCTTGGGTATTAAGGATACTTGGGGACCGGATAGACTAGCTCGAACTTTTATTGCTGAGATCGTGAGGTTACACGGTGCCCCCAAGACCATTGTTTCTGATCGAGACGGCCGTTTCGTATCGCATTTTTGGCAAGCCGTTCATCAGGCTCTGGGTACGGAGTTGAGATTGAGCACTTCCTTTCATCCTCAGTCGGACGGTCAGACAGAGAGGACGATTCAGACGTTGTAAGATATGTTACGGGCTTGTGCCTTGGATTGGAGTAATGATTGGGAGCTTCACTTACCGTTGATCGAGTTTGCTTACAATAATAGTTGGCATGCGTCGATCAAAATGGCACCCTTCGAGGCACTCTATGGTAGGCGATGTAGGTCGCCATTATGTTGGGACGAGGCTTCTGATCTAGTTGGGATGGAGCCGGATATGTTGATGGAGAATAAGGAAAAGATTTTTATTATCCGGGACCGATTGCTGGCTGCCCAGAGTCGTCAGAAATCTTATGCTGATACTCGTCGTCGACCCTTGGAATTTGAGGTAGGAGATCATGTCTTGCTCAAGGTGTCGCCGACTAGAGGAGTTTTCTGCTTCGGGAAAAAGGGGAAACTTAGTCCAAGGTATATCGGACCCTTCGAGATTTTGGACAGAGTTGGAGATTTAGCTTATCGCTTGGCATTGCCTCCAGCTTTGAGTCACGTCCACAGTGTTTTTCATGTGTCTCAGTTGAGAAAGTACGTACCGGATCCGAGCCACATTATCGACTACAGTGAGATTGACGTAGCCGAGGATATTACCTTTCCGGAGAAGCCCGTGCAGATCCTTGAGCGTCGCGAGAAACAACTTCCGCATAAGGCCATTCCACTGGTTAAAGTGCAATGGTCGAGGCATGGAGTCGAGGAGGCGACTTGGGAGACGGAAGAGAAGATGCGGGTGGAATACCCCGAACTATTTATTTCTTAAGTTTCGGGACGAAACTTCTTTTTAGAGGGGGAGAATGTAATACCCGGTTGAAATTCATGTCATTTCAAGCCTCTTCATTGTGCGAATTGTGTTTTGTTGGGCGAACCCTTGTAATCATTGCTTGGAACCACCGTTTTGGGGTTCCCGTACTTCCATTTTGTGTTATTGTTTCCCAGATATTGAGTCCTATTGCTTTTATTCTCTTCCCGGGTCGTTTTTCATCATTTTAGGACCCGAGGGGGGTGTGGGCCGCGGCACAAGGAGTGTGCGCCGCGGCACACACATTTTCTAGACCTGGCCGAGCGGTGTGCAGTCTGCCGTGGCACATGCCGGGCAGGCGGCACTGCTGCCGAGTCAGCTGCCATGCACACCTATCCGGCGGCACACTCGTGTTGCATCTTCGGCCAAAACCGTCTCAGACCCGGTGCCGCGGCACGCCCAGCCGGGCCGCGGCACCGCGAGCCACAGGAGCGATTTTGGGCTGTGCGGCACACTTCGGCTGAGCCGCGGCACACAATGCGGTCAACTGCATAATTATGCTTTTTGAGCGAGATGCAGCTCATTTCCTCCATTTTCTTCAACCCACACGAGAGAGAGAGAGCTTGAGGAGAGAACTTTGCATCATCTATCATTTGAGTATTGAATTTGTATCATTTTCATTCGGTGGGGAAGCTCGGATCATCGATCTATCGCGTATTCTTCGGATCATAGAGCTTGGATATTCAAGAGGTAATTTCTTCAACATCTTGGTTTTCGATTTTGTATTGGGTAATGATGGTTTGGATGTTAAAATCATGGTGTATGAAGTGATATACACATGATTATGGGCATATTTGCTTATTCATTGGATTATTGAAAGATTATTCAAGAACACTTTGAATATTGTGTTGGATTTTGGGGGTTTTCGTAGAATCGTCCGATTTATCCGATTTGAAGCTTGAGAACCTTGAGATTATGATGTATCTATACCGTATGCATGCTTTTCCTACGATTTCACGGACTTGATTGTGCCGTTTTCGGACTTGTGGGAGTTTGGGCGATTTTTCCAACCTTTAGTTGTTTACCCGTGTATTTTCATGAATCGTAGACGAGTTTCGGGAGTTTCTTCGTGTAATTTGAGTATGGATAATTAATTACCATATTCCTTGCGAATCGTTTAGGTGCCGGAAGCACGTTCTTGGACCTACCGAACTCATACCCTTCCTCCATTCGATTTCTCGATGTCTCAAAGGCAAGTATATATTTATGATTGTACGTTCTCGACTTTGAAAGTAAGAAATATTGATGGTATGGTATGAACGAACCGTTTCTACGGCATTCATAGATATATTGATGGCATGATATGAACGAACCGTTTCTACGGCATTCATATATGAATTGATGGCATGATATGAACGAACCGTTTCTACGGCATTCATACATGTATTGACGGATGATATGAACGAACCGTTTCTACGGCATTCATATACGTCTCGATGTGACGCTATGAGATTTAGTTATTCCGGAATACTAGTCTTGAATTAATGAATTGACGGTTACTTTTACTTTATTGTCGAGGAGTATTGTGTTTCATACTTGATATACTTGCACTAGCTATTCGACGGCTAACCCCTTTATGGGGAAATACGTTTTATGTATTTCAGGTTCCAGGAGAGCGGACATGCAGGTATCGGGTCGGCATGAAGATGGTGGGCAAGTGTGATACTGTGTCTTTCTTCCAGTTATGTTTTGAGTTTTCCATTAAGTGTTGTTGTACTAGATTGGTTATTGAAATACTCGAGTATTATTTTCTATTTTCCTTGATGTTCCGGCCTGTGTTTTCCGAGGTATTGATTCGTGTTGTGACGTCTTTGAATACATTGGTTATGTTTTGAATACCCTTTGTATTGTTTTTCATTCCATTGTGTGTAGACCTTCTCGGTCAAAATTTATAGTTCCGCGTATGTTTAGCCTTGTGGGTCCCACGGCGGGGCTTACGGCGCTGTAATATTCCCTGAATAACTTGGGGGTGTTACAGCTGCTTCCCCGCTCCTCGACTACCTGAACATCAAAACAAATGTCCACCCCCGAAGGGGTTAGCAAAACGATGCTAGTACAAGTATCATAATACATAAATCGATTATGCAATAACTATGCATCATGAAACATACAAAACGGACTTCCGTCACCGGAATCCAACAATGCGAATCCTCATGATTCCATCAACATACAGGATAATCCAACAATCCAATGCCCTCAGTATAGATCCCCATGATGATCTCGTCGGACCAACGCATGGTGGGAAACCCGTCCAACGATCCAGCGCCCTCAGCATAGATCCCTATGATGATCCCGTCGGACCAACGCATGGTGGAAATCCGATCCAGCGCCCTTAGCATAGATCACTTGATCTATCCGGATCATACATAAATACAAATCTTGCATATACATATGCAAAAATCGATATGTCCATCATCATGAACAATCAAAAATCAATCACGAATATCATAACAATTCAAAAGAACTAATCTTACCAACAACATGAATAAACGTATACATGATAAACATTCCAATATTAACAAGTTTTCAATTCCGATACTTGCCTCAAAGATGGAAAAAACTAATTACTCCAATGATCTCAACACACCCGAAGGCTGCCTCCTTCGATCAATCGTTCGCAATGCTCGACCCTTTAACAACAGGAAAAATAATGACAACTCAAAACAAGTTTAAACGTACGAACATCTAACGTCTACTACGGTCGGGTTAACACTCTAAGCTAGCCGGATCACGATTCAACTCACCCGACGAATGCTCGGTCGAGCTAGAGTCACTCAAATCGTCGTAATTTCGTACTTGGATTTCTAATTATCGATGTCATTACCAGGTTTGGTTATATAACACCTTCAATCCGAGTTCAAGGTTAATTCATCTCTATACTTCCTTTTTTCTACAAGCTGCCATCTTTGCCAAAGTTTTCCGTTCAAATTAATTGTCACCCATCAACACTCTACGTTCGAATCATCAACAAGAAGATAAACAAACCCAGTAATCATTACGAGTTGCGAATTACGTTGAAGGTCATCTCATGCTATCCGAAGATTATATCTTAGTGACCACTCTAAGAATTCAACTCTTTGCTAAATATCTCATTCTAGGTAACGATAATAACAATACACCGACACACAATTGATTCGGAAAAGACAACCTAAACTATACAACAACCTCATAAATCAGATTCTTAGTTTCAACTCAATAAGGTTCGGTTGTGATCTTCTTACTCAAAGGGGTTCTAATATGATTACTTCAGGTTTATATGGTATGGTGTTCAACCTAATGAGTTATCCATAACCTTGATAATTCTAGGAGAAAGGTCATAATCCGAATAAGAACACGAATTCTAAGCTCGGGCAGCGACACATACCTTGTATGGAAAGAAAAGATGAAAACTCTTGATGAACTCAACATTGGACGCTTGAACACCAATCCTCAAAGCTCCTCGCCTTCAATGATGTGTTAGGAGGCTGATATGAAGGTTGAAGATGGAGAGGGTAACTCTCAAAGTCGCGAAATTGGGGTGTGGGTTGAAATGGCTATCTGAAAATGAAAGAGGGTGTTGTCCTATATATAGAAAATGGTTATTAACGCGCGCTACGGATATATCTTTAGCGTGCGCTAACGGACTAGCAGTCTACTGTCTCGATCTGGTCTCGACTTAGCGTACGCTAACATCCTTTATATGTGCTAAGTATGGCAATTAGCGTACGCTACCACACCATATAGCGTTCGCTAACGACCATACGAAGCTTTACTGACCTCACTGTACTCAACCTTAGCGTGCGCTATCCTCATACCATTAGCGTGCGCTAAGCACCGTTGACTCGACTTTTCCAAAACCATCCAGATTTATTCCGACATATCCCGACAAAGATCCGCGGTCTGATCTCACCTACCACCCTGTCTTAATCAAGTTGACTATGCATAGCGCGCGCTAAGGCTCATACATAGCGTGCGCTAGGAAACTCAATTAGCGTACGCCACGCTCAGATGTTAGCGTGCGCTACAAGTGCACAAATACAATTATGAACAACATCATTCATGAAATCATACGCTCAACAGTACAAGATCATGAAATACGAAGGATAATACTCAAATCAAATACAACATATACAATGGCGCAAGGTTCAAAATACACATTAGAATCTCGGGTATTACATATTTGTCATTGGGTATCCATCTTCATCGCGCTTGATTTTGTGCACCCATTTGGTTCCGATAATGATTTTATCTTCTAGTGTGGGAGCCAAATTCCATACTTTGTTTCGCTCAAATTGTGCCAGTTCTTCTTGCATTGCCATTACCCAACTTTCATCATCTAGTGCTTTAGACACATTTTTGGGTTCAATTTCGGATACGAATGCAAAATGATGTATATAGTCGGGAGTTCTTCTTCGAGTTTGGACACCATCATCGATGTTTCCAATAACAAGATCTTGTGGATGCTTTTTATTATGCGTCCAATCTTTAGGCAAATCATCAATTATTTATTTTTTAGTCTCAGAAATCTTCTTCATTTCATTTGAGGGATGAGAGCCCGGAAGTACACCTGTATCATCAAAACATTCTACCTTTCACGGGGGTGATCATATCATTGAATTTAATATGAATGGATTCTTCAACCTTATTTCTTCTAATATTATAGACACGAAAAGCTTTACTATTCAGCGAATAGTCTAGAAATATACCGGAATTGGATTTTGCATCAAATTTTCCCAGATTTTCCTTGCCATTATTTAAAATAAGAACATTGCAACCGAATGGATGAAAATAGGATATATTTAGCTTTTTGCCTTTCCAAATTTCATAAGGGGTTTTATGTTGAGCTCTACGAAGATGAACCCGATTAATTGTATAACATTCCGTACAAATAGCTTCGGCCCAAAAATATTGCAGAAGAGAACAATATTGTTCTGGACATTTCTTCCAGTGAGCGATTTCTTGTTTCGACGACCCCATTTTGTTGAGGGGTTCTAGGAGTTGTAAAATTATGATTAATTCCATATTTATCACACAAATTTTCAAACCGAGAGCAATCAAATTCTCCTCCATGATCGGTTCGAATAGAAATGATGGATAGGTTTTTCTCATTTTGTACCAAACAGCACCATTTAGAAAACTCAGTACATGTATCATCTTTATGAGCAAGAAATCTAATCATGTAAATCGAGAGAAATCGTCTACAATCACCAATGTATAAAGTTTGCCATTTATACTAGTATATCTAGATGGACCAATTAAATCCATATGAACAAGTTCAAGAATGCGACTAGTGGAAATTTTGAATTTTGGTTTAAAAGACTCTCGTGTGTTTCCGTTTAATGCATGATTCACACAACTATTTTCGCGCAAATTTTAGTTTAGGTAAACCATAAACTAAATCATGTCTACATAATTTTGAAATGACCGGTAAAGATGTATGCCCCAATTTTCTATGCCATAAAAATGCATTTTCATCTAAAATTATAAGACATTTTTCATTGAATGAATTCTCATCACTAACATCAACAATATAAATATTTCCACATCTTAGACCGATAAAGGCATTTTTGTTATTTATGAAAGCAGTGTAATGTGTTTCTTTAAAAAGAATTTTAGATCCTTTATCACACAGTTGAGATATACTAAGTAGATTGTGTTGTAATCTTTCAACAAATAAAACTTTATTATAGAAGGTGAAGGTTCCTTACCTACCTTACCGGTGCCCATAATCTTTCCCTTTTTGTTGTCACCAAAGGTTACGTGCCCTTGTTCTTGATATTCAAGATCTTCGAACAGCTCGTTGGTGCCACACATGTGCCTCAAGCAACCGCTATCTATGTATCATTTGTTTTTCCTTGAAATTGGTACCTACAAAAATAGTTTATTTCGGTTGTTTTGGTACCCAAGCCCTTTTGAGTCCTCCAAAGTTAATAATTATTATCGCATTTGGGACTATTGTTTCTTTAGGAACCTAAATTTGTTTAATTTTATTGTTTTGAATTTTGAACGGAATTTATTTTTATCTTTAGAATCTCTTTGTTGAGGTGGAATATTTGAATTCTTGGTTTCCTTAATGTTGTTAAGATTTATAAGAGATTCTTCTCTACTAAACGGATCAAAACCAATACCACGTTTTAACAAAGGAGATTTTTTGATAGATAATAGTTTTTCAAATTTCTCATTTCAAAATGTAAATTTATTCATTATATATTTTAATTTCTTTTGAGTTTTAGACAATACAATCTTCAAATTATTTTCTTTATAAGGCAACAAGTGTGGTCTATTTCATTATTTTTGCCGTCGTTTTGAAGTTTAGAATTTTCAAGTTCTAAGGTTTTAATTTCTCTTTTCAACATCATATTATGTTTTACCATTTCATCATATTCGATGTTTAACGATTCAAATGCATTTAAAAGTTCATCATCTTGATTTGACTCTTGTGAGTCGAAACTATCCATCATCATTGAAATTAGAACTTACCTCAATAATTGTATTCTCTGATTCAATAGCCATAAATGCGAGATTTGCGTCTAAGGATCCTTCTATTTCCTCCTTGTCATCACTCCAAGAAGCAATTAATACTTCTTTCTTTTTAAATCTTCCGACTTGTGGTTTGAAAGTAGACCCTCGGCATTCTTTAGCGTAATGTCCAGGTTGATCGCATTTTCGACAATTATTGTCGAACTTCTTCATAGGAACATAAGTATTTTATTTTTGTTCCATTTAGAATCCCGACCAAGGAAGTTCCGCCTTTTTTTATTAAGTTCTTGTATCTTCTAAAATTTTTGGCGTATAGAGCAAGTTCCTCGTCATCTTTATCTTTCGGAGTTTCTTTCTCAATATCGCTATCAACTTTAAGAGTGACCACTTTTTCATGAGGCTTGGGTTTGGATCCTCTAGATTTAAGTACGACCTCATAATTAGTGAGTGGCCAGATGAGGGCACTAAATTCAAGTTTATTAAGATATTTGAATTCCATCATTGTGGTAACCGTGGCGTCCCATTCATGTGGTAGAGAACGAATGATTTTTTTGGCCTTGTCACTACTTGATATTGGTCTTACGAATGACATGAGAGCATTAGTTATTTTCGAGAAACGATCCAACGTATTGTAATTGTTTCGTCGTCTTTCATGTAGAATAGTTCGTAGTCATGAAGAATCATGTCAGTTTTGGTCTCCTTGACCTGGGTGGTTCCTTCATGAGTGACTTCAAAAATTTCCTAGGTTTCTTTTACACTTTCATAGGATGAGATTCACTTGAGCTCTTCGGGATTAAGAGCACAATATATGAGTTAAGTGGCACGAGAATTCATATGCGTTTTATTCCAATCTTCACCGCTAAATCCATCAAATTTTTTCAGTGACCATCTTCCTTCTTGGCAATTTTTGGGCCAAGAGCAATGACCTTCCATATTTCAATGTCATAGGCTTATCTTCATCTTTCGGAGTTTCTTCTGCAATATCGCTATCAACTTTAAAAGTGACCACTTTTTCATGAGGCTTGGGTTTGGAGCCAGATTGAAGTACGACCTCATAATTAGTGAGTGACCAGATGAGGGCACTAAATTCAAGTTTATTGAGATCTTTAAATTCCATGATTGTGGTAACCGTGGCATCCCATTCACGTGGTAGAGAACGAATGATTTTCTTAGCCTTGTCACTACTTGATATTGGTCTTCCGAATGACATGAGACCATTAGTTATTTCCGAGAATCGATCCAACATATTGTAATTGTTTCGTCGTCTTTTATGGAGAATAGTTCATAGTCATGAAGAATCATGTTGGTTTTGGTCTCCTTGACCTGAGTGGTTCCTTCACGAGTGACTTCAAAAATTTCCTAGATTTCTTTTGCACTTTCTTAGGATGAGATTCAGTTTATCTCTTTAGGATTGAGAGCACAATACATGATTTAAGTGGCACGAGAATTTATATGCATGTTAGTCCAATCTTCACCGCTAAATTCATCAAATTTTTTAGTGACCATCTTCCTTCTTGGCAATTTTTGGGCCAAGAGCACTGACCTTCTGTTGTGTCAAGAATTAACACCTTCCGACCGGCGATCGCCTCGGAGGTCGGGCGACCGAGTCACTGCCGATCGGCCAAGGCAGATCTGCCGACCAGCGACCAGGCAACCGAGCCTTTACCCAGTGGACGAGCTACATCGACCGACCGAAGGTCTCAGGACCAGTCCCGGTGCCGAGCGATCGACATCAAAGATGATCGCCTCTCGGTACTCGGCGACCGACTCCTGGGGACCGACAAGCGGACGACCATCCCTCGGCACCTGCCGACCGACCCTTGGTGACCGACCATTGCCCACCCTCAGCAACTGGCCGATGGCAACCTCTGATGACCAGCTAGAGACGATCGCCTCATGTCGATCAAGGCCGATGGCCATCCAATCGGCAAAGGTCGAGCCTCAAGACTGGCACCACGTGCAAGGCCAAGACAAGATCCGCGAATCACGGGCCATTGACCACAGCCTGGCAGAATCTCTCCACCAGCCGACAAGCCGCCAAAAGCTGTCAGTAGGGCCGCATGTCGATCGACCGACGCGCGGCCGGCTCCTTATTGACCACCCACTGGGCGCCACCTCTTCCTCGACTTTAGCCCGACAGTGAGGTCGCCCCATTATAGTATTGGCCGGCAGACGATCGCCCCATTATTATAATGGCCGGAAGGCGATCGCCCGCCTAAGGACAAGACCCGGCTGTCCCTATATAAACGAGGCTCCCAGCACTTGGACACTTCTTCAACTTCCTTCGGATTTCAAGCAATACAGAAGCAAAATACCCACACTTGGCTATCTCCAACTCTTGGCAATAGCTATCATTCGGTCTTGCTTCTCCTGGCCTATCTCATCCAGCAGATTATCGGCGGGGACGAAGAACACCGAGCTTCGCTCAAGAGCCGGATTAACAGAGTCTTTTTACACTCATTGTATTTAGATTTCTCTCATTAATACTTGTATCCACGAATATTCGTATTAATATCATCTCGCGAGAGCATTCAAGCCCGGGCCTAACAAACCCGGCAAATCTTGTATTATTTATCTTCTCGCCGGAAGTGCTCTCGCAATTGTTGTTTGTTGTCCGTCTTCCAGCAGTATTAATCTTCGGATAAATATTTTGGGCAACAACAATTGGCGCTAGAGGAAGGACATCCAACCCTCGAATTTTTTATACCTACCGTCCCGAAGAACACTCACTGTTCTCGGGGCAGATACTTGAAGTGACACTCACTGCACTTCAAAGAAATCCTTCAGAAATCATGTCTTCCGCATCCGCGTCGAAGAAAGCCGCTGACTGCCCGGCTGCACCCTGTTCCATCCTGGGCCCGAGCCGCAGCCCGATGGTGGAAGGTAGCCGCCGCGGTCGAGACGCCGATCTCGCCCCGGACGGCGGCCCGAGCCTCTCGCTCGATCGGTTCGAACCAATGAACAGATCAAGAGGCCATAGCCGCCCTTCAGAGCGACGGAGTACTCTTGACGCGCGCCTCTGCTATCACCCTCGATCTCCCGCCGAAGTCCAAGCGAAGCTCAAGGCACATCGGCCGAGCGATCGCTGGAGGCTCTCACCCGCAAGAAGAGGCGCTCGCACTGGGCACGTCTCGTCTTCGATCGCACAGGCGTGACTCCGACTCGCGACCGGGCGGGGCCCGGCCTGCCTACGAGACGACGGAGTGTGAATCCGTCACCAGGAGCTCGGCCTACCCGGCTCCCAGAAGGCAATCCATCCGCCTGGCTCCCGCTCGCCAGATTCCCGAGGTCGGCAGCAGCGGAGTGCGGAGATCGGTACACGATCGCCTCGGCTCCCGCTCCCAAAGCCGATCCGCAAGCAACCGAGCCGCGGCGATTGCCGCATTGCAACGTCAGATCGACGACGTGAAGGCGCTCCTGCAATCCGGGGCAGGCGCCGTGAAGACGATCGCCGCGCCAAGCGAGCCGCTCACGATCGACATCGAGCTCGCCCCGGTGCAGCACAAGATCGTTCCTCCTCAGACACCCGTGTACCAGGGGCGATCGGACCCCCAAACACACCTGCACAAGTTCAACATCTACATGACCGGGTGTGGGGCATCAGACGCGGCCCGGTGCCAAATGTTCCCTCTGACGCTGGACGACCTCGCCCACCGGTGGTACATCTCATTGCCACCTCGGTCCATTGGCTCCTTTAACGAGCTGGCGCACGACTTCACAGAATACTTCGCCACTGTGGCCGCCGGCGAAGGTCCCCATCGCATGTGGCGGATCAAGCAAGGGGAAGAGGAGTCCGACTCGGACTACATCGACCGGGTTGACATGATCATCCTCAACGGCGAGACCGTAAGCGATGAGACCGCCCTCTACGCGGTCCTAAGAGGTTTTCAGGGCTTCTCGCCTATGTTCAGGCATCTCACGAAGACCCTACCGACGACCTACGCAGCCTTCCGGGCTAGAGCCGCAGATTTCCTGTCCAGGCAAAGGCTTCTTCTTGGCCTAGGAGTAGAGCGATCGGCGCCCGCGCGACGACCTCCAGTCTACCAGCCCGATCGCTACTATCCAGCAGGGCCGGAGGACTCGCTCACCGCATACAGTCCACCATTTTAAATGAGGGACTAACTCCCGCCCGATCGCCGATATCGACCTACGAATAAAGCGATCGGCTGCCGAGCGGCGATCGCCAGTCTTCCGGCCCGATCGCCGATCATCACGCTACATCATCAGCAATCCGGCGGACACGATCGCCATTAATACCCAAAGCATCTAACATGACGGACTAAGGCATAAGATCGCCTCCACCGCACATCATAAAGCCATGGTCCCGCAACGATGGAACCGGCCGCCCGCCATGCAAGGTCCCTTTCGCCGAGATCGCCCGCCCTTCGCTTGAGTATGAGGCCGGCGTAGTCCGAGGGCTCTCCAACATTAATCGGTGGACACATGCCACAACCCCGCCTCAACGTACACTGCCGAGGTCGGCCATCTCCATGGCCGGCCGAGGTGGAAGCAGAGCTAACAAGCCGCGGCGTGGAGTTGATTCATCCGACGCCGCCGCGTAAGGACTCCTCTAGACCGAGACCGCACGCCCTTCGTTTAAATACGAGGCGGCGCGACCTAACAGAGGACCCTCATAATAAAGTGAGTCACGAGACACTCAATGTCTTCGCGCACCAAGACACGGTCATGGAGTCGGTCCATCGATCTCCTCGACTGTGCACGATTCCTCAAACAAAGCGAAACCACCAAGTTTCCGAGGGGGATCGGCCAATGTTGTTTTTGCAGGTACAAGACCGAAAGATATCTAGCCAATCGACCATGATATCCCAAGTCCGAATCCTAAGTCAGCTCAGCAAGATCGCCCGTCCTCTTCCTTACACGATCGCCAGCAAGAACCACCTCGCCCCATGTCTTCAACATAGGAGCAAGCTGGGGGGCAATTGTTGTGTCAAGAATTAACACCTTCCGACCGGCGATCGCCTCGGAGGTCGGGCGACCGAGTCACTGCCGATCGGCCAAGGCAGATCTGCCGACCAGCGACCAGGCGACCGAGCCTTTACCCAGTGGACGAGCTACATCGACCGACCGAAGGTCTCAGGACCAGTCCCGGTGCCGAGCGATCGACATCAAAGACGATCGCCTCTCGGTACTCGGCGACCGACTCCTAGCGACCGACAAGCGGACGACCATCCCTCGGCACCTGCCGACCGACCCTTGGTGACCGACCATTGCCGACCCTCAGCAACTGGACGATGGCAACCTCTGATGACCAGCTAGAGACGATCGCCTCATGTCGATCAAGGCCGATGGCCATCCAATCGGCAAAGGTCGAGCCTCAAGACTGGCACCACGTGCAAAGGCCAAGACAAGATCCGCGAATCACGGGCCATTGACCACAGCCTGGCAGAATCTCTCCACCAGCCGACAAGCCGCCGAAAGTTGTCAGTAGGGCCGCATGTTGACTGACTCCGGACGCGTGCTGGCTCCTTATTGGACCACCCACCTGGCGCCAGCCTCTTCCTTGGACTTTAGCCCGACAGCCCAGGAGGTCGCCCCATTATAGTATTGGCCGGCAGACGATCGCCCCATTATTATAATGGCCGGAAGGCGATCGCCCGCCTAAGGACAAGACCCGGCTGTCCCTATATAAACGAGGCTCCCAGCACTTGGACACTTCTTCAACTTCCTTCGGATTTCACGCAATACAGAAGCAAAATACCCACACTTGGCTATCTCCAACTCTTGGCAACAGCTATCATTCGGTCTTGCTTCTCCCGGCCTATCTCATCCAGCAGATTATCGGCGGGGACGAAGAACACCGAGCTTCGCTCAAGAGCCGGATTAACAGAGTCTTTTTACACTCATTGTATTTAGATTTCTCTCATTAATATTTGTATCCACGAATATTCGTATTAATATCATCTCGCGAGAGCATTCAAGCCCGGGCCTAACAAACCCGGTAAATCTTGTATTATTTATCTTCTCGCCGGAAGTGCTCTCGCAATTGTTGTGTGTTGTCCGTCTTCCAGCAGTATTAATCTTCTGATAAATATTTTGGGCAACAATTGTTGCAGAAATCATGTTGTTTTTGCAGGTATTAATCTTCGGATAAATATCCGGCCCCATGTCTTCAACATAGGAGCAAGCTGGGGGGCAATTGTTGTGTCAAGAATTAACACCTTCCGACCGACAATCGCCTCGGAGGTCGGGCGACCGAGTCACTGCCGATCGGTCAAGGCAGACCGACTGACCAGCGATCGAGCCTTTACCTGCCGAGCTACATCGACCGATCAAGGTCTCGTGACTATCCGGTGCCGAGCGATCGACATCAAAGACGATCGCCTCTCGGTACTCGGCGACCGACTCTTGGCGACCGACAAGCGGACGACCATCCCTCGGCACCTGCAGACCGACCCTTGGTGACCGACCATTGCCGACCCTCAGCAACTGGCCGATGGAAACATATGATGACCAGCTAGAGACGATCGCCTCATGTCGATCAAGGCCGATGGCCATCCAATCGGCAAAGGTCGAGCCTCAAGACTGGCACCACGTGCAAAGGCCAAGACAAGATCCGCGAATCACGGGCCATTGACCACAGCCTGGCAGAATCTCTCCACCAGCCGACAAGCCGCCGAAAGCTGTCAGTAGGGCCGCATGTTGACTGACTCCGGACGCGTGCTGGCTCCTTATTGGACCACCCACCTGGCGCCAGCCTCTTCCTTGGACTTTAGCCCGACAGCCCAGGAGGTCGCCCCATTATAGTATTGGCCGGCAGACGATCGCCCCATTATTATAATGGCCGGAAGGCGATCGCCCGCCTAAGGACAAGACCTGGCTACCCCTATATAAACGAGGCTCCCAGCACTTGGACACTTCTTCAACTTCTTTCGGATTTCACGCAATACAGAAGCAAAATACCGACACTTGGCTATCTCCAACTCTTGGCAACAGCTATCATTCGGTCTTGCCTCTCCCGGCCTATCTCATCCAGCAGATTATCGGCGGGGACGAAGAACACCGAGCTTCGCTCAAGAGCCGGATTAACAGAGTCTTTTTACACTCATTGTATTTAGATTTCTCTCATTAATACTTGTATCCACGAATATTCGTATTAATATCATCTCGCGAGAGCATTCAAGCCGGGGCCTAACAAACCCGGCAAATCTTGTATTATTTATCTTCTCGCCGGAAGTGCTCTCGCAATTGTTGTTTGTTGTCCGTCTTCCAGCAGTATTAATCTTCGGATAAATATTTTGGGCAACAATTGTTGCCCAAAATATTTATCCGAAGATTAATACCTGCAAAAACAACATGATTTCTGCAACACCTTCCATATTTCAATGTCATAGGCTTGGACAAAAATAGGAATCTTCTTTTTTCATGTCATGAAGTTAGAACCATCAAAGAAAGGTTGACGGTTGAGAGCATTTCTTTCGATTTGACCCATAAGAGTCATTTGCGGATCTTTTCTCTTAGGTGGTTAAATTAATAAAAAAGAGACCCTCTCTGATACCAACTAAAGAGATAAAATTACCACTAGAAGGGGTAGAATAGTGATGATACGGATAAATAAAATTTCTCGAGAAGGACTAAGTAAAAGTGCTGAAAGTAAACGGCACAAAGATTTATGGAGGTTTGGCAACTTGAATACGTCCTCTCTTCATTTCCTTTTTCTATTAGCTTAAGGACAAACCACACTTTACTTTGCCTCGACTTCTATTGGTCCGAGCACCACCGATACAACTCACTTGCCTTCTATAGGTCCAAGCTCAACCGACTTTAATCAATATAATGTTTCTCTAGTATTCGACCGAAACTAGAACAAGCTTACTAGGAATTTAAGAATTCAATCCTAACAATGCTAGATCAATGATCTTAATAATACCGGATTGATTTTCCTGATTTGACTTGTGTAAGAATGATGCAGCACTCTAACAGAATAAAGAAAGACAATATATGATAGAAAATGTAAGCACAATGTTTTGTGTCGTTTTCTTACATAACTCAATGACATAGACTAGCTTTAAAGTAATAGCAATAATCAGAACTCAGTATGTGTGTATGTTTGCTTAGAGTTGTGTGTTTTATCAATACCAAGTGACTTGGTATTTATCGGCTTCAAAGCCTTCATAGCCGTTACTGCATGTCGATTTTAGCGTGCGCTAATACTCCTTTTAGCGTGCGCTATCTGCTTCTGTCAATTATGGCATGCAATTGTGTTGACAAATTCTTCCAACAATAAGAATTTGAACTTTAGCGTGCGTTAATGTACTCTTTAGTGTGCAGTAACGAGTCCACACTAGATTTCCAGATCTTTGACAATACGCGTGATTTCCGCATTCAGAAGTCGTGCAACGATCATCTGATCAATGGTACAAATTTAACTTTAGCGTGCATTAATGTGCACTAACGAGTCCACACTTGATTTTCAGATCTTTGACAACACGCATGATTTTCGCGTTCAAAAGTTGTGCAACAGTCATCTGATCAACGGTACAAATTTGACTTTAGCATGCACTATGAATATCAGTTAGCATGCGCTAACTGTTAGTTGAACAACTGGTCAAATCTTCATTTAGCGTGTGTTATCCTCATGTCGTAGCGTGCGTTAATCATCTTCTCTGAGGTATTTTGCTTTGTGAATTAGCGTTCGGTAGACTTCGTACTAGTGTGCGTTATCTGCTCCGATGCATCATGTGCGGAACTCACTGCCTTAATATCTAGCATGCGCCAGTATTGATACCACCTTCTGTAACACTCCCAAAACCATATGAGGACATTACAGCGCCGTGGGCCCCGCGCCGGAACCCACAAGGCTAAAAATTATATTCGCAATCGTTCAAATGCGTCAAAGAGGTATAGACGGTGATATTTTTCAAATAATTAAATGCTTTCCAAAATATATATCTCAAATACCGTCCTAAAAATACCATTTAATATTCAAGGCCAAAATGCCAAAACTCGACGGTTTCAAAATGTACGTTAAGTCACCGCTTACATGTATAGATAATTAAGGGAAAAAGGTTTTGCAAAATAAACCCAAGTTTGCAAAATACCAAAAAGTCCATTGTAAAAGTATACATGAGTTGGTAAAATACCGGAATGACATTTTAAAATACACACGCAGCGGATATAAACATAGTTAAAAATACTTTTGCAGCGGAATCATAACATCCAGGAAAATACTCGATTCTCAAATACATACCGTAGCCGGTATCACCCGGGAAGCTCATTCCTTCACGACCGCTACTAACTCGATCAACGAGTACCTAAAAGATAAAGCCCACGACGGGGTCAGCCACAACACTCAACAATGATAACGATCTGTTACGTATTTCAGTGAACGCAAGTGCACGTTGTCGTAAGCAAGTAATAAAGTGATAAGTAAGATATCGTTCCCTCGAGGACTGACTTACTAATTACCAATTTATTTATATTCTAATTTTATCTGAACGATCGAATTTGGTGGTGCAAGGAATATTAAAGAAAACTAATAAAGTGATAAACTAAAAATAATTAATAAAATCGATTATTCGAAGAAAGAAGATCAAATACGAGAATAATCTAGGATTGAGAATCCGCCTCAATTTATCCGAATTACTCTTGATTTATATAAATTAAGTGATTTCCTAATTTATTGAAGGCGGAGATTTCTAAGATACTCTAATGCCTCTCCCGAGGTTAGTAGAATTTTCTAAGGCGAATAAATCACTCTATTCCTAGGTGAATTAATTCGACAATAGGCAAAAAGTATGAAATCTTTAGACGGGCCACGTAATTCCTATAAGTATATTCTTATCTGACAAGATAAAACGCTTCTCACCAATTTTTCCTACTAACTATCCTCTCCCGACTCGAGTTGCATAATCAGAATAATTCAATCATAGGCCACATAATTGAACGCATTAAAAACAATTGGGGAAAACTCAATAAAAAAAAGGGAGATATATATTAATAATGCAAAATCAAAAGTTAATTCGTCAAAATCTCGGTTTCATCACAATCCTAGAAAAGGGTTCTAGCCCGACATGCTAGAAAATAATACACAAAGAATTGAAGAAAGCATAAGAAAAATCAAACACAGTTGAAGAACTTGAATTCCTCCGTTCTCTGGCTTCTGCTCTCTGCTCCTCGGTATTTTCTCCTTCTGTTTGATGATCATATCTTTTGACCTTTAATGCCTATTTATACTTTTTCATCTTCCTCAAAAATGCATCCAGAAATTAGGTCAGATACGAACTTTTAAACCGCCAAAATCGCGAGCTGCGAGTATGAACCCTGCGCGGCGGGCCACGGCCTGGCATTAGTGTGCCACGGCCCTTGTCTTAATGCGGCTAGGCCTGGGCTCTTCTGTTCCTTATGGGCCGCGGCTCAGAGCTTGCGTGTCGCGGCCCCCGGTACAGTTTGTACCGAGTCTTTCCGGGCGCCTCCTGTGCCGCGGCCCAGCGTCTGTGTGCCGCGGTCCCTTACAATGTCATTTTGGCCCGTTTTTCTTCGTTTAAGCTCCCAGACTTAAATTTCCTTTAGAACATATAAAGATAATGCATCAAAAGCTCATTTACGCTGATTTAAACTAAAAATGGGTATAAAATAATGATGATTAAGCGCGTAAAAATATATCTAACAAATACCCCCAAACTTAAGCCTTTGCTTGTCCTCAAGCAAAAATTAATTTCAAATGAGATGACAAGTATCATGGGTAAACATGCAAATCCATAGTGTTTACCTGATTAATACTACCCTGAAAATCTCAAAAAAAATTACAAGTATCGTATTAGTGGGTCACATCACGGACAATGATTCCACAAAGCAATCATTTTTAGTGCTGATCCATCGGTCATGAAGAAAATCAAGGCTCAAAGATTAACAAACGTGAATTGAGCCGACCGACAATATGAATGGTTAGATTAAACAAGCCAACTCGCCCAGTCCCACAGTCTCGAGCCAAAAATGTAAGAGTTTCATCGTAAATAACATTCATCGGACAGCATTCCCTTATATATAATTATTATAATGATTCGAGTTAACCACTAGGTTCCGACTCCCGGTATATTTCATGAAATGACCCTAGGGTGGAAATCCATTCTCATATATTGGGGAACCGTTTGACGTAAAAGACACTCATGGGGCTCATGAGTGCTTCTAGTTACTACGTCTCCTTCTACAGCGGAGAAAAAACTCGAATGGCTATTCCTGCATGTCCGATTCAAAGTTGTTGTTTTACGCGAATGTAAACGACAGGTCACGTGAATACATCTGGTTACTTGGCTTCCTTTTATCATCATGCGATTTTTCTGAACCATTAGTCTATTCAGGGTTGTCGTTTTACGCGAGAGTAAACAACGGGTCACGTGAATACCCCCGGTTACTAGACTTCCCATCATAGAACATGTATAATTTCTCGAATTTTTGGGAAAGACTGTCTGACTCAATACCTAAACTCAAATTAAATGCCAAGAAGACTCATGTTACTGGGCGACTAGCTACGTGAAAAGTGTAACCAAACGTATAGACGGTGGTTCGTAAACATGTATGGCTCATTTCTTATATGCTAGGATTTCTACAATGACGCAAAAAAATCAGACCTAAATGAATACTCAAAGGAAACAAATATCGCAGAAAGCAAACTCGACCAAAACTCAACCGTTTCTTTAAAAAGAAGTCAGTATCATATCCTCAGTTTTACACAAGGCTGCACGAAAAATCCACGAATGCAAATAAAGTCCAGAATATTGTAGAAGACAAGCAAGGCTAGAGTCAATAACAATAAAAAATAGCAACGAATAAGTAAATAACAACTGAAAGTACCCCCCCCCCCCTAAAAAAAAAAAAACTTAAGACGTACATTGACCTCAATGGACACAAATAATAGTATGCAATATGAGAAAGGTCAAGTACTCCCCTAATATCAGCTCAGGAACTGGTGCCGGCATCATCCGGCGAGGAGGGTGGTGTATATGGCTTGACTGGTGGAATGAAGGGTCCGTCCAGATGGAGTATATGGCTCGTCCACGCAGCTAAATAGTCCTGATGATAAGCATCTCTCGCCACTAGGTGCCACTCCGCACGCCGATTGGCCTGGCGGACCTGCTCGCGCAACTCCTCTCGAACAGCTACGAGGAGGCTGTCACTCTCAGCCCGCATATCCTCTCTAACAACAACGAGAAGGCTGTCTCTCTCAGCCCACATCTCCCCCCTCAGACTTCAAACATTGCCTGAAGGTGCTCTCTCGCTGGTGGTGGAGTGGACTCAGTCTGATCCTCAGCATCTGCTGTCGGCTCATGAGTCAGAAGTAGCGGCTCGAGAGAGTGCTCGTGTGGCTCATCGATAGGAAATACTCGCCCATGCTCGTGTGCCACCACGCCACCCCACTAGTCGAAATGGGAGATAATACGGTGGTCGATCGGACCCTGGGGTGCAATAGACGGCTCGTCGTCGGACCACATCACGCCCGACTGGCGGCATAGAGCACAAATCAGTGAGGGATGTTTTAATCCCGTCTTTGCCCCTCCCCGGATGCACTGAAATATAGAACGGGACAAACATGGGGCCACATCAAATCGGAGTCCCGTCGTGATAGCATACAATAATTGGGCACGAGGAAGCAAGACCGAGCGGATCTATGATGTAGGGTCGACTCGTGCACAGAAAAAATAAAGCCAGGCTCGCCCGAGCCGACTGAGGCGAGAACTCTTGAAATAGAAAGCTGTGGAACCCGAGACGCGCGTCTCCCAAACGGAACCCGACTGAGCAAGTGCCTCCAGCAGAGCCTCCCTCGTGAGGCTACTCATAGTCCGTGTGTACTCCGAGTCATCCACCTCCGGTAGCTCGTACAGCCTCCGAATTGCGGCCACCGAGAAGTCCACAGTTTGGCCTCGGACAACGACCTCAGTCCGTGTATCCGGTCGTCCCATCATTTTCCCCGCCTGGATTTGTCGCAATAGAGCACTAGCATAGAACTCTTGGACAATAGAAATCACCGCCGGCTCAGATGGCGCAATGAATTGAGTCCATCCCATTTCTTTGATCATTGCCAGTAGCTCGCCGTCTTGGGGGGCGGGAGTGAATCCCCACTCCGGAATTATTGGACGAGGACTGATTCTCTTGTTGAATATTCGATGGATGTCAGGATCAGGGAATTGGTGGGATTCCATATCTGTTCGGTTTTGTGACGTTTCCCCTCTTGTGGGGGATGATCACGTCCTATCCCTCGTGCTAAACTTCCTTTTCCTAGCCATGACGAAGTTCCTGAAAAATAAACGCCGAAAATTAAACAACTTTAAAGATAACTACACCACTCTCAACTTAAAACGTGCGGAAAATGGATATAGTGTCGAATGAATTCGCACTTTCGTATGAGGGAAATGAGGCGGATATTTAAGCTCAAACTTGACGTAAGGGTTGGGGGCACAATTTAATCTGATAATCGAATTTGTTGCAGATAATTTGGAGATGTTTGGCTCAAAAAATTTCATTGGTGCATTTTATCAAACACTTTGCATGCGTTAGCTTAATTGAAGAACAAAAAACAATAACTTACTCAATTCAATCCTCAACAACAACAATTTCAATCGAATATCACAGCAATTCACGACACAATAACAAAACACCATCAATCAATCAAATAATCTTAGCATAATCCGATACAAATTTTGATAGGAATTTAGGAACTAAACACAAGTTCATCAAAGAATATTACACCAATCATTAATCCATGTTGCATTGAAACTTAAGGGAATAGAATTACCTTGTGTTGGATTGACGAAGGTGAGAAGAAGAAAATATTTGAATGGAGACCTACGGCGCCGCGCGAAGAAGAAAGGAATTTAGGATTACCTTGTCTCGGCCGACTGAGTTATAAACCTGCCCTGGCCGTTTAAAATTCTCAGCAGGGGCCGCGGCACGTATCAAGTGAGCCGTGGCCCGTAGTACAGGCTGCTTTTGGGCGCTGGGAGTATGGCAGTGTGCCACGGCTTGCAATGTTAGTGTGCCGCGGCTTAGAGCCTGCGTGCCGCGGCACGTAGTACAGGCTCCTGGATGCATTTTCTTGGTCTCGGCGTGCCGCGGCCTGGCTTCATCGTGCCACGGCTCTTGCGGCAAATGTGCCGCGGCTCAGCATCCCCGTGCCACGGCACAGAGTACAAAAACTTTTCCTGTATTTTAGACATCGGTGTGCCGCGGCCCGCTCTTCATGTGCCGCGGACCCTGGCCTGGAATGCTCCTGCACAAAAAAATTTTAAAGCGAAAACACATTGAACGTGAGAGAGAAGCATATCCAAGTAAAAATTGCGAAAAATTAGACTCCTAGAATGAATGAAATCAACGAAAAATTAACATCTACAACTAATACTCGGGTTGCCTCCCGAGAAGCGCTAAGTTTATAGTCTTCAGCCGGACATTTTTAAGATCAAATTGCTTTTCGCAAACACCATTCGGGCTCCGCCCCGTCCATCGAACCGTGAATATGTGTTTTAAATTTTTGTCCATCAGTCTTTAACAGTTCGATTTTTGGTTTGGACATCCAATGTTGTTTGCGAAAATATTTGAATAATAGTAACCTTCCAAAACACCCAAATTTCACATGACTTGGCAACCGTTTCACTTCCGGCTTAGTTTTCTTTTCCACCAACAAATTTATGACGGCCTGAGAATTTTTAGATGGTGAGTGAACGGATGATGAAGACGACATGTCCAAATGCCTAAGATATGCGAATCGCTATACATTTTTCTCAGATGTCGGAACAACTATAATAGATTCTGAACATTTCGACTGACAGCTTTCTCGGTGTGTGTCTTTCGCCAAAATATCTAAGCTTTCCAATTGAGAACCCTTCTTGACATTGATTGGACACGGGAGAGATCGAAACACTTGGAATGTGACTTGCTCATCTTGAACCCGTAAAGTTAGTTTCCCTTTCTCCACATCAATGAGAGTTCGTCCGGTTGCTAAAAATGGTCTTCCCAAGATAATTGGGATATCATGGTACTCCTCCATATCAAGCACAATAAAATCGGCAGGAAAGATGAATTTATCGACCTTGACCAGGACGTCTTCTATCACTCCCCTCGGATACTTGATGGATCTGTCAGCTAGTTGCAAAGAGACTGTAGTCGGCTTGGCCTCCCCATTACCTAGCTTCTTAAAAATGGAAAGGGGCATAAGATTAATACTGGCGCCGAGATCACATAATGCTCTATCAAAACACAAGTTTCCAATAGTGCACGGTATATTGAAGCTTTCTGGATCCTTCAATTTAGGCGGGAGCTTTTTCTGCAATATGGCGCTGCACTCTTCCGTCAATGCCACTGTCTCATACTCTTTGAGCTTCCTTTTATTCGATAAGATCTCCTTCATGAACTTCACATAGCTCGGCATTTGTTCCAAGGCGTCGGCAAATGGAATGTTGATATGTTGTTTCTTGAAGACGTCAAGAAACTTGGAGAATTGCTTGTCCAATTTTTGCTTTTGCAATCGCTACGGAAACGGGATGGGTGGCACATAGGCCATCGAAATGTCAGGAAACAATTTCGAGTTTTTAGAACTTTGTGATTCTTTTGATGCCGAATTTTTCTTCTCCTCATCTTCATCTCTATTTTTGTTTTTCCCGGGCTGCTCACAAACTACCCTCCCACTTCTCAAGCCAATGGCATTATTACTCTCTTTAGGGTTCATCTCAGTTGTACTTGGCAAAGTACCCTCAGGTCGGACTGTTAACACATTTGCTATTTGACCCAATTGGACTTCCAAATTGCGAATAGAGGCGGAATGGTTTTGCAAGGTTGTTTCCGTACGGGTCATGAACTGACTCGTATTTGCTGCTAATTTTGCCATTGCCTCCTCTAGAGAGATTTTTGGAGCGGGAGGAGGTTGTTGTTGGTGTTGAACAAACTGAGGTTGGTTTAAATTTTGTCCGTTTTTCCACGAAAACTTAGGGTGATTTCGCCACCCCGGATTATATGTGTTGGAATACGGATTGTTCTTCCGATTTTCGTTCCCCACAAACTGAGCTTGTTCCATCGGAGATTGCTCGAAAGGATTTCCAACTTGGCATTCCACACTAAGGTGAGATCCGTTGCACCAATTTACATGATTCCGTGGTAACGGTAGAATGAGCGCATGATAAAACTTGAAGTTGATGAGTTAAGGCAGCAACTTGGGCCGATAGCGTAGATATTGGATCATTATCGGAAATTCCCATAACTCGTTTCGGATTCAGTGTTGGGATTCGGTGCCTAAAACGAAGGCCCAGCGGAAGCGGTAAAACGAAAATTAATTCGATCCGAATCCCTACGAGGATCGATCGAGCTACGTATATACGAATATATAAACGAAAAGCAAGAGTCGTAAGAAACTAACCCTCGAAGTCCGTTGATTAAATGGTAACCTTCTCTTGAGCTATTCCCCAAGCTTTAGTTTGATCTCTACGAGTTCAATCCGCTCCAAGCCCTTGAACGATCCAACGCCGAAAGTACCGCGTCTCTACTTGCCACGCCACGAGAAACGACCGAACAACGCTCACCTTGCTATCCTCCGAGGATACGGCTAGAGCTAAGTGATGAAGCTTCCAATATGAAATTATAACACTCTAAGTGTATAACTCACAATCTCTCTTTGAATTCTTGATTTTTCTCTAAGAAAAACTCTCAAGAAATAGATGAAGAAGAAGACTTTTTTAGAAAGAACTTTTCTCTCTCTCTCTCTCTACACTTAAACTCACGTATGAAAACAATCAATTAGTGTATGAGAGATTGAAGTCTTCTTATCTATATTCTCCTTCCACATGTTACAACTCATTCACATGAGAATATTGCCCCACAAGTCATTTTCCTTGCATTATCATCAAATAAAAATTGGAAAGAAAAGACAATGGGAAGGTAGGTGGAAGGGGGTTGGCCATGATGAAAAACGGATGAGTTCGGTTCGTTTCGGACTCACGTGAGTCCAAACAGATAAACTCCGATTCCGTTCCGATGTATTTATATCGATTAATTAATCCAATTAATTTTATCATATCAAATACATTATGACATAATTAATTTCTCCAAGAAATAATTATATCCATGAATTAAATTTATCACCCAATAATTTATTTAATTCATTAGGCCGTAAATTAATTTATCCAATAAATCAATTTAAACATCCAATGTCATGAATTAGATATCCAATATCTAATATTCATAATGAGAGAATTAAGCTTGATTCATTCCGTCGTCAATCCTAATGCGCGACTCGGTAGGTCCGTCTCAGTTAGCAATGGGAGGAACCAAAGAGTAGTAGCACCACCTAGCCAGCCTGGCGGCCTACACTGTACCCCAACTGAGAACGAATGATTGGGATCATTCAAGAACCATTCTGTCGTGAATACCAGTATACGTATAAACCCGTCTTTCAAATGTCCCGATCAAGTTATAGGGTCAGTCGGTCAAACCTTATCTCAGACTTGACGCTATGCATGCGTTAATGCAAATCGAGATCATCGAGTGCCGTGTATCTAATACAACTAGCTCCAATGCTTTGGCCAAAGACTTATGATCTCATCCGCCAATAACCGCATAGGACATATAACCCGCTCACTAACGGAGAAAGAATTCTATCTTGGTATTCAAGACCTCGCTACTTGCCGTCAAGATGCACGTCGAGGTTGACCCCGCCTTCCGGTACAGGTGGTCGAACTACTCTAATGAAAATCTTGACGTCACAAGCACATCCCTACTAAATCCTCAAGTCGAAGGTTCACGAATACCTATCACAACCTTTCGATTCCGTCATTGATCGTCCCGAGTGAAATCCATGTGACGAATCGAGGGTGAGTCGGTTCGAGTATACTAATCTAATTAGCATACCTATAACGTGTGCTCCCACTAACCATTAGTGTTCGACAGCACTCTCCATGTCAAAGAACACGTCATACAAGTCTTTACATAAACTTAACGCCTACCAAGTTTCATCGACTTGCGAACGATTAAGTATTTGAGCTATAAACCTTTCGGTGCCGACCCCTTATCCAATAAGGAGTGGAACGTTTTGCTCTCAAATACACGGACTAGTTTCTATATGTTTATTTACGAGTTAGGAATGCCAGTAACTACCAGTAAATAAAGAAACAATCATTTGCCTTATATAAATGGTTTACATAATTACAAGTACAATGCCCTCACTCAACAACCTCTGAGTGGCATTCGAGGGCATACTCCTAACATTCAGATGCTCTGAAGGCCACTGATACGCATTCGCCGCCATATCTTCCAATAAAGAATGAGCTTCCGCCATCGTCTTGCCCATTAAGGCTCCTCCAGCGGCTGCATCAACAAGAGTGTGTGTAGAAGCACTTAGTCCGTTATAGAATATCTGGATTTGGAGCCAATCCAATAGGCCATGATGTGGGTATCTCCTTAGTAAATCCTTGTATCGTTCCCAAGCTTCATGAAGCGATTCCATCTCAAATTGCCCGAAGGTCGTTATTTCATTCCGAAGTCTCGCTGTCTTTGCTGGCGGAAAGAACTTAGCCAAAAAGGATTGTGCTAACTCCGCCCAAGTCGTGATAGAGCCCGGTGGAAGTGAATTAAACCAAAACTTGGCTTTATCCCTCAAAGAAAAAGGGAAAAGCCGTAGACGAATGGCATCATCAGAAACTCCATTATTCTTGAACGTATCGCATATCTCGAGAAAGGATGTGATATGAGCATTAGGGTCGTCATTCGCTAGTCCGCAGAATTGGCTTGCTTGTACCACCTGGATTATAGCTGTCTTAATCTCGAAATTGTTTGCTTGGACAGTTGGGTGCCGAATTCCCGAAAAAATCGCGTTAATTTGAGGCAATGCATAATCCCGGAGTGCCAATGCCGGTTAAGCTTGCTGAATAGGGTTGTCCACCCCGTGATTTTCTGTGTTATCGGCCATGGTATCTTTTGTTGACACCTCACGCCTTTCCTTCTTATTTTTCCGCAAAGTGCGCTCGAGTTCAGTATCCAAAGGTAATAGACCTTCGTTACCGAATTTTCTCATGCACTAAACGAAACTCCTGAAAGGAAAACAAATAATAAAAAATTTACACAAAAATAAAATAATATTCAAATTAAGACAAGAAATACTGAAATTGATATTTGTAAAACAATCAGTCACCGGCAACGGCGCCAAAAACTTGTTACGTATTTCGGTGAACGCAAGTGCACGTTGTCGTAAGCAAGTAATAAAGTGATAAGTAAGATATCGTTCCCTCGAGGACTGACTTACTAATTACCAATTTATTTGTATTCTAATTATATCTGAACGATCGAATTTGGTGGTGCAAGGAATATTAAAGAAAACTAATAAAGTGATAAATTGAAAACAATTAATAAAATCGATTATTCGAAGAAAGAAGATCAAATAGGAGAATAATCTAGGATTGAGAATACGCCTCGATTTATCCGAATTACTCTTGATTTATATAAATTAAGTGATTTCCCAATTTATTGAAGGCGAAGATTTCTAAGATACTCTAATGCCTCTCCCGAGGTCAGTAGAATTTTCTAAGGCGAATAAATCACTCTATTCCTAGGTGAATTAATTCGACAATAGGCAAAAAGTACGAAATCTTCAGACGGACCACGTAATTCCTATGAGTATATTCCTATCTCACAAGATAAAACGCTTCTCACCAATTTTTCCTACTAACTCTCCTCTCCCGATTCGAGTTGCGTAATCAGAACAATTCAATCATATGCCACATAATTGAACGGATTAAAAACAATTGGGGAAAACTCAATAAAAGTTAATTTGTCAAAATCTCGATTTCATCACAATCTTAGAAAAGGGTTCTAGCCCGACATGCTAGAAAATAATACACAAAGAATTGAAGAAAGCATAAGAAAAATCAAACACAGTTGAAGAACTTGAATTCCTCCGTTCTCTGGCTTCTGCTCTCTGCTCCTCGGTATTTTCTCCTTTTGTTTGATGATCATATCTTCTGAACTTTTATGCCTATTTATACTTTTTCATCTGCCTCAAAAACGCGTACAGAAATTAGGTCAGAAATGGACTTTCAAACCGCCAAAATCGCGAACTGCGAGTATGAACCCTGCTGGGCAGGCCGCGGCTCGGCATTAGTGTGCCGCGGCCCCTGTCTTCATGTGACCAGGCCTGGGCGCTCCTGTTCCTTATGGGCCGTGGCTCAGAGCTTGCGTACCGCGGCCCCCGGTACAGTTTGTACCGGGTCTTTTTGGGCGCCTCCTGTGCCGCGGCCAGCGTCTGTGTGCCGCGGTCCCTGACCAAAAATGTCGTTTTGGCCCGTTTTTCTTCGTTTAAGCTCCCAAACTCGAATTTCCTTCCGGACATATAAAGATAATGCATTAAAAGCTCATTTAAGTAGATTTAAACTAAAAATGGGTATAAAATAATGATGATTAAGCGCATAAAAATACATCTAACACGATCACATCATCATAAATAATTATATACCAATGAAATAGCATAGTAAGAATACCAACCCATAGCAGTCCATATCAGTTCAATCCTTACCATAATCTAAATTTCGCATTCTCAAATGACGAAATGAACTCAACTACAACCATATGTACTGTGTTCAAGTAATACCAAGAATTCTCAAAACATCATCATAACTCATAAGTGCGGACTAATCCATCCGTGCTAAAGCCAGTCTGTAGGATCACACAATCAAATACCAATCGTGACCAGAATCAATAATACACAATACATCTGTAGATTAATGACAGCAAATTCCGATACATAGACACAAAGTCCGAACGCTCGTACGAGCAGTAACCATGATAAACCAATATATCAATTGGGAATATCATCAACATGATAAACTCCAACACGATCAACAAAGGACTTCAAGGACAGATAAACGAGAGAATAAAATTCTCAAAACGATATACAAATCACATACGGTGGATCTCAAAAAAACAAACCCGACTCTCGAACATACCCCTCGGGCATATGAACAGTAATACCCGTATTTTTCATTCCTGTATTTTTCGATTTTAGCAACTCGCTTGTGTTCATTAACACATTTTGGACATGTTTTTTTCTGTACTTTTTGTTATTCGAGCGAGTTTTGTTATTGTTTCGGGTTAAGCGGTATATTATTGCGACTTTTCCGCATTCGGGTCCGATTCTTGAATCTTGCTCGGAATTGTTATTTTGTCGTACCTACAAGTTTGTTTAATATTTTTGGTCGTCTTTTGAACTTCGGAATTTTTATTCGATCTCGTATCATGATTTTCGGACTGTTGGGCCATTTCGTAATTTCTTAAAGTTTTGGGTTCTCGTTTTCATACCCATTTTACTTACCTTCTATTGTTGGAATCGCATGTTCGATTAACGCTTTTGTTCATTGTTGAGAATCCTTTGTGAGCGTTCTGTTGAATTTTTTGAATTATCGCATTTCGGGATCGTTCGGAGCTGATCGGGTAGTAGAATGAATCTGCTGCCAGAATGCAGGTTACGGCCGTAATGGCCATTGTGTTACGGCCGTAATGGCTTACTGATAATGAACATGACACACCCTTACATTTTTGGACAGAAGACCCGAGTGTGGTGTTACGGCCGTAATGTCCTATGTGTTACGGCCGTAACACGCCCAGCTATTTAATAGCTAGGCGGCGGGTTTCACTTCATTTTTCACCGCTTTCTCCTTCTCTTCTCGCGGGCGACGGTCAGGTGAAGATAGGGTTGGATTATTGGTCGATTCTACTCAATACCTACATGTTTTGGAAGGTCTTAGGTGATTGTAACATCATCCAATTGGTTGTTCTTCGTCGGATCGAGGTATTTTCTTGTTTTCCCAAGAGTTATCCTTTTTAGGGATTTTATTGTTGATCTCGTTTCTAATCTGGTTTTTATGAATTAATCATTGTTAAACATTGTTATTGATCACGTTCTATGGATTGTATATCCATATTCCGGTTTCGTATAATCCAAAACGTGACTTGGTGACTTATTGAAGTCTTGAGCATTTAATGCTCGATCGAATGTCTCAATGAGTTTTTCTTCGATTCTTAGATGTGTTTTCCGTTGTTTTCAGTTGCTATGCTTGTAGTGATCACGTTGCTATTGTGTCTCTCCTGAGGATATAAGTTGGGGACTTTCGATCGAGCTACGTTCTTCAGAGTTGTTCGTGTGTTAACTATCGAGGCAAGTATTCTTGTCTATACAGTTTATATTGCGTGAATGGAGGTGGCATATGAAATTGTGTTGGTTTGTGCATTTTTGTTGATTGTACCTTATTTGAATTATTATAGTTGTTATGTGGTTTTGTGAAGTTAGTGTTGGTTCATTACTTGTCATAGAGATATGTCAATAGAGACGAAGTGACGGGTAGATAGTACACTTAGACGTGTGCTATAATGTTTTCGTGATCACCGGGTTGTGTGGATTAAGTTGTGTTAGGGATTTGGGTTGGTTGTAATGGTTTGATCGGTTGTTATAACTGTCGATGTGTAGTGAGCGTCGAGGATTGTTAGGTTGCTGTGAAGTCGTGCCGGTTGTGTTGTAGGTGCTGTTTGTGGTGATTGTTGTGTGTTGACGTATACTAGGGATAGTTGTTGTGTCAAATCCTTGGTTGTAGTTACGTGCCGGTATGAGGTCATTCTAGCAGGTTCCATAACTATGTATGTTGTATTCAACGTTGGAATTTGTGAAAGTTGTGTACGTGTGTGTGTGTGTTGTTGTTCTTCCAGCCAGGGATGGTCTGACGGGGCCTCTGGGGGCCGATACTAATGGGTACGGCCGCGGAAGTGGTTTACCACCTCAGGAGGGTCCAACGGGGCCTCTAGGGGCCGATACTAATGGGTAAGGCCGCGGGTTACCAGGTGTGGTTTTCATCATGTGGTTGATGTTGATGTTTTCGCTAATTGTGATATGTCCGGAATATCACAACGCTTTTGATCTCGATGTTGAGATACATTATATATAGGATTTTGGAAGTTGTCTAGAATGGCACCAGAGTATGTGTCGTATGTATTTAGCTCTATGGTTGTGAGGTTTTGATGTTGGAAAATGGACCGTGATATTTTTTCGTGTATTATAGTTGGAAAAGGTTTTGGGTTGAGATACCTATGGTTGTGTAAATGTTATTTATAGAAACTGACTTTGGGCCGAGACCCAAATGTTTTGAAATGATTTCGTAATTAAGTACGTGAGGTCCGGAAGGATTTACTATTAATGAAAATGTTTGTTTCACAGAAGAGATTTGGGCCGAGACCCTATTGTTTTCAGAAAGGGTTTATAATCTCGAACTTGAAGTCCCAAAAGGCTTTCTGTCTTTTTGTAAAATTCCGGAGTTGATATATATTATTTTCAAAGACTTGAATTGTACCTTAAATATTGAAAACCTCTCGGGAACCTCTTTCACGACTGTTGTTATTGTAATAGAACTGATATTGGCGTGATATATTTTGTATAGACTGAATACTTGTACTAGCCATTCAAATGCTAACCCTTAAATGGGGAAATGCGTATCATGCATTTCGGGTGTGCTTAGTTCGTTGGAGCAACCATAGGGAAGGCATGGAAGAAGACGAGCCGCGATACTAATCAAGAGTGAAGGGCCCAATTTGATGTTGTTGTATTGTTGAGTTATTTTCAGTCTTCTGTTGTACTATATCTTGACCCGTGCGTGGGTATGTACAATAATGAGTTTATTTTTGGGTTGATTTAATCGTGAGACCTCATTGGTCAGTGTAATTAGTATTTGACCTTATCGGTCTGTGTTAGTACGTTGTTTGACCTCAGTCGGTCAAACATTGTTCGTATTGTTTTCAGTTGTTAGCCTAGTAGATCCTTATGGAACAAGGGTCTACGTCGTGTAATATTCCTGGTGGTTTCTGGTGGTGTTACATTTATGGTATCAAAGCTTAGGTTGTGGAAACCTAGGCTTTCGGGTCAAGTCGAGTCGTGTTTTGTCGAGTCTTATTTTGTTGCATCGTCCGAGTTGTCAGTTAACAAGTGGACTTATGCATTGTCATATCATATCGTTCGTGTTGTTCGTTGAGATTAGTATCGTGGGCGACCGTCACCTTCGTGCGACCTTTGTATGTAAGTCTCCCCTTATATATATATATATATATATTATATTTTATATTTTGTGTTGTATGATTTTTGTTTGCAAGTAAGAGGCAAAATAGAAACTGTATTTGATACTTGTGGTATATTACGTGTATGGTAATTGGGATATACTGGTAGATTGAGTTTTTATTGGTACGACGTGTTGTGGAAGTCTATAGACATTACTGTGTTCCCAAAAGCGTATTGACGACAAAGATTGTCAGAAATGCAAATGGATAGTTTCGACGCATGTTTAAATCTGAGATTATATTCATGAGTGGTATTGATTAGTATGATGATTTGAATGCTAGATGGGCACGTGTTTGAGGACCGAATATGGTTGACATTTATGATAATTGCTACAAACATGTTTTTATTGATAACTGTGTTGGCTACGCGTGTATTTGATAATATTTCTGAAAATTTCATAGACTTGAGAATGTTGTGAAAATCAGACCTTCTCAAACATTTTACTAGTACAGTTAAACGACGGTTACAATGAATTTTGAAAGTATTATGAAATTTTGGACAAGCCGGCCATGTATATTCAAGGAAGAGAGTTGATTGGTTGTTTCTTGCTACCTCAGTGTACGCTCATCGTTAGCTATACCTGTTGTACGTGTATTTTCAAATGACTTGCAAGTGTTTCGCAATCTGGATTAAACTAGAAAATTTTCATGACTATTTTATCGGTATGCATAAGTAGTGACTTAGCGTATACATTGTTTTTAATTATAAACGTTTTGAGTTTTGAGAAAGTGATCGTGCACTTTCATAGAAACTTTGGGACTAAATACGAATGATATATTTTGAAGTACTTTTGATATTTTATTAAATATCACCGTCGCCAATCTTTTGTCATAATTGAAAGAATTTTAGAATGTTTTAGCCTATTGTTGTTAATTTCAAATAGCTTGAGTATACGATTTTAAAATATTTCACACCATAAAAATTTTATATTTTAAACCAAAAATGTGATTTTTATTTTCAAAAATTTATAGATAGTGAAAGATGGAGAATCTTACTCGGCTTAAACTTCAGACTCGGATTTGGAGTAATTTTCTGAGTAGAGTTAGCCAGCGCACACTAATTTTGTGCACAATTGTTGTGTTGCGTGGTTTTGGTTGGTTTTGTAGCCTGTGTAATGTTGTTTCGACATGATTCCTCTTGACGATGACATTTTTAATGAATTTTAATATTCCGGATAATGGTTTTGCAAATTATTTCAGAAAGAAAAATTTTTGATCTATTCCTTATAGTTTCGGTAAAACAGCCCGAGGTGCCAAAAGCGCTTATTTCGGAAAAATTCTATGAACTCAGATTTTAAAATGTTACTATTTAAACAAATGTCTCGGGGACTTTTTGAAAAAGAATGTTATCAACGATTTACTACTATGACATGCGATTTGTGGTGGCCGTGTCTGTTTTTTGTATCGGCATTGAACATAAATTTTCTGTTGATATGGTCATGTGGTTTATCAGTTACGTCTGTAAGTTCTATTTCTTGCAATTGTAATTATTGTACTCGTGTAACTTTAGTGAGTGAATATTTTGTGTGATGTTATCATTGCCTTATGTTGGTATGTTGCGCTGAATCGGCGTTATGGGTATCGTTTGTGATGTTATGTCCCATAGAGCTGAGCGGTATCGTTTGTGATGTTATGTCCCATAGAGCTGAGCGGTTGAGTGTTCAATATGCCGAGAATACGAGGTCCGGTTGGTGATTATGGATGTACTCAAGAGCAGGGTGTGGATCGTGATCAGAGGCAAGTAGCCGAAGTGAGCGGCCATGTTGGCAGAAATCCAACGCTCATTATGACTATCATTGACGAACCCTATGTCCGTGGCAATGGAGCAGAAGGATTCAGTGGATTCATAGGGAAGTAAGGGAACGGGGGTCCATATGTAATACCCGAGATTTCTGATATGTATTTGGAACTTGTAACATTGTAATTGTTGCACTTTGATCTGAGTATTATTCTCCGTATTTCATAATCCGATGTTGTTGAGCGTATGATTTCATGTATGTGATTTAAAAATTGTAATTCTGCGCATGTACCGCATGCTATCGGCTATGTGTAGCGTACGCTAACATGGATCCATAGCGCACGCTACAATGGAACATTAGCGCACGCTATGCGTGGTCAATATGATTGAGACGTGTGGTAGGTGAGATCAGGCCGGGGATCTTGGTCGGATTGTGTCGGGATGAACCTGGACGGCTTTCGGGAAAAGCCAAGTCAACGCCTTAACGCATGCTACTGACATGAGAATAGCGCACGCTAAGTGCCGAGTACAGTGAGGTCAGTAAGCCGTTAGCGCACGCTAAGAGTATGGACTAGCGCGCGCTAATAGCCATTTCCTATAAATAGGACAGCATCCTTTTCGTGTTTTCAGTCCTTTCTTTTCCCACATCCGAATTATTATACTTATAGTATTACTCTCAACATCCTAAACACTTCATATCAGCATCCTAGCTCGTGGTGAAGATTATAGATCATTGAGGATTGGTGTTCAAGCCTTCGACGTTGGATTGCTTCGATTTCCTCCTTGTTCTTCACTACTTTGAGGTAGGTGATTCTTCACCAATACTAGTAGTGTTCTAAAGGACGTTTAATCATGTTTATCTAGTCAGTTAGATTCGTTAATAGTCGAACATCATGTGTTAGAAGGATATTTTCGACATTTCGGCACTTATTCATCGTATGAACCTTTGAACCGTTTTAGTATATGGACTCCTAAGCATTTTCAAACCGATTTGTGATCAGTATTTGGAGATTTTCAAGTTCTTATACGTTTATATAAAGGAATCATACGTTTTGGGTCATATAACGGATTGAACTCAGGATATCCCTTGAAGATCTAAGATGAATTATGGTGTTGAGATGATTATACGTATCTTTGTATCTCATAGTCATTTAGTACGTATAGAACTTTCACAAATCTTATTAGCATGATATGCTCAGGGATGACTTGTATTATCACCATAGAATTCATGAGTTCATCACCATTAGATCCAGTTTTCTACCAGTAGTAATCTGCCATGCACGGTTAGCGCACGCTAACATACATAAGTTAATGTGCGCTATCGGGGATAAGTTAACGCACGCTACGTTTGGTACGTAACGTACGTTATGATATCAGCCGAGTCAGTCGGCTGATCAGAGAGAACTGTCAGTCCGTGGCTAGCGTACGCTAGGCTTAGACGATAGCGTACGCTAACAGGCAGGCTTAGCGCACGCTACATAGAGTACGTAGCGTACGCTAAGTGGTTCAGGCAGATTGCATATTTTGAGCTTTTGGGCCGTAGATCGAATTGTTAGGCAATCGTTCGACTTGAGATGATTTGTATATCATTTCTTTTGTTAAGGTTCGAGCTTGCTACGTTGATCGAAGGAGGCGGCCTTCGAGTGTGTTGAGATCATTGAAGTATTTCGTTCTTGCCATCTTCGAGGCAAGTATCGTAATGTGTTAAAATTGGTATTTTGAGCATGTTTGTGGTTTATTCATGTTGTTGAACATGGAAATTATTTTTGTTGAATTGTCATGATATTCGTTATCTAGTGTTTGTATGTTCATGTTGATGAACATAAGGATTTGGCATATGTGTATGCATGAGTTGTGTTTGTGTACGTTGTACGATCTATGCTGAGGGCGCTGGATCGGATGTCCACCTCGTGTTGGTCCGACGGGATCATCTTGGGATCTAGGCTGAGGGCGCTGGATCATTGGACGGGTTATTTCCACCTCGTGTTGGTCCGACGGGATCATCTTGGGATCTATGCTGAGGGCGCTGGATCATTGGAATACCCTTGCTGTGTTAATGGAATCTTGTGGATTCGCATTATCGGATTTCGGTGGCGGAAGTCTGTGTGGTGTATCTTGTTATGTATTGTTGATGCATATTTGATTTGTTTAAATGATACTTGTACTAGCATCGTTTTGCTAACCCCTTCGGGGGTGGACATTTGTTTTGATGTTCAGGTAGCCGAGGAGCAGGGAAACAGCCACAGTACCGACGTGATGACGAAGGGGTTCAGTGATGTTTGTTTGTTGTTGGTGAATTGTTTTCTTGGTTTGATTTCAGTACTCGAGTACGCGTGTCTTATTATATCATTTCAATATGGTTGTATTAATTACTCGTTACACCAGTTGAATGGTTTTGTAAACTTGAATTTCCGCAGTATTGATGTCTTATATTTATATTCCTCTTAAATTAGCCTTGTAAATCCTTACTTAAAGGGTTTACGACGCTGTAATTATTCCGAATATCTCGGGGTGTTACACCATAGACCTCAACCCTCGTATCAATCGATTGTGGAACCTTCTAAGCCACCTGGAAAATCCAGGAGATCCAAGGCGGTATCTTTAACTGTGGGTAACTTGCCTAGATGCTTCAACTATAATGTTTCGGGCCATGAACGCGCGAATTTTAAGAAGCCGCCAATAGTTGCTATAATTATTGACTCGGGGGGGCATCGAGTGCAGTACTGTGATGAAGCATTTAGATCGAACATGACCACTGAGAGAGCTACTCCTATGATGGAGGCGGGTCCAGAAAGTAAGAGGCAGAAGACCTCGGGTAACTTTTCCAGGGTCAGAGAAGTGAGTTTCCTGAGCCTACTACATTGCGTTGTCCTTCTGGGAGCACTCCTCGTTCATTTAGTCAGTCTAAGAATCTTACTCCGGAGGTGAGTAAGGTGAGCGGTGTGAAGATGTGCTTCCACTGTAGTCGTGTGGGCCATACTCGGCAGAATTGTCGCTCGCTGCTGATTAACTGTTTCAAGTGTGGTCATTTGGGACACCAAGCGGTGCACTGCGAGACCGTTGTTGAGATGTTCGAGAACCGGAGACCCGCTCCTGCCCGTGGAGGGAGCAGTGGGGCCCAGTGATGTTATTGCGTGTTGTATTGTGGGTTTTGTCTTGTGTGAGGATTGATAATTGTTGTACGAACCGTTTTACTTCATTTGTGTTCTACCTTATTATTTTATTTTTAGTGGGGTAGAATGTAATACCCGTATTTTTCATTCCTGTATTTTTAGATTCTAACAACTCGCTTGTGTTATTGACACATCTTGGACATATTTTGTTCTGTACTTGTTGTTATTCGAGCGAGTTTTGATATTGTTTCGGGTTAACCGGTATATTATTGCGACTTTTCCGCATTCGGGTCCGATTCTAGTGAATCTTGCTTGGAATTGTTATTTTGTTGTCCCTACAAGTTCGTTTAACATTTGTGGTCGTTTTGTGAACTTCAGAATTGTTATTCGATCTCGTATCGTGATTTTCGGACTGTTGGGCCGTTTTGTAATTTCCTAAAGTTTTGGGTACTCGTTTTCATACCTGTTTTTACTTACCTTCTATTGTTGGAATCGCATGTTCGATTAATGCTTTTGTTCATTGTTGAGAATCTCTTGTGAGTGTCTGTTGAATTTTCCGAATTATAGAATTTCGGGATCGTTCGGGGCTAATCGGGCAGCAGAATGAATCTTCTGCCAGAATGCAGGTTACAGCCGTAACCTGCAGCGTGTTACGGTCGTAATGGCCATTGTGTTACGGCCGAAATGGCTTACTGATAATGGTCGTAACACACCCTTATATTTTGGACAGAAGACCCGAGTGTGGTGTTACGGCCGTAATGTCCTATGTGTTACGGCCGTAACATGCCCAGCTATTTAATAGCTGGGCGACGGGTTTCACTTCATTTGTCACCCCTTTCTCCTTCTCTTCTCGCGGGCAACGGTCAGGTGAAGCTAGGGTTGGATTCTTGGTCGATTCTACTCAATCCCAAGATGTTTTGGATGGTCTTAGGTGATTGTAACATCATCTAATCGGTTGTTCTTCGTCGGATCGAGGTACTTTCTTGTTTTCCCTAGAGTTGACCTTTTTGGGGATTTTGTTCTTGATCTCGTTTCTAATCCGAATTGATCGTTGTTAAACATTGTTATTGATCACTTTCTATGGATTGTATATCCATATTCCAGTTTTGTATAATCCGAATCGTGATTCGGTGACCTATTGAAGTCTTGAGCATTTAATGCTCGATCGAATGTCTCAATAAGTTTTTCTTCGATTCTTAGATGCGTTTTCCGTTGTTTTCAGTTGCTATGCTCGTAGTTATCACGTTGCTATTGTGTCTCTCATGGAGGATATAAGTTGGGGACTTTCGATCGAGCTACGTTCTTCGGAGTTGTTCGTGTGTTAACTATCGAGGCAAGTATTCTTGTCTATACAGTTTATATTACGTGAATTGAGGTTGCATATCAAATTATGTTGGTTTGTGCATTTTTGTTGATTGTACCTTTTGTGAATTATTATACTTGTTATGTGGTTTTGTGAATTTAGTGTTGGTTCATTGCTTGTCATGGAGATATGTCAATAGAGACGTAGTGACGGGTAAATAGTACACTTAGACGTGTGCTATAATGTTTTGGTGATCATCGGGTTGTGTGTATTAAGTTGTGTGTTAGGGACTTGGGTTGGCTGTAATGGTTTGATCGGTTGTTATACCTGTCGATGTGTAGTGAAGCATCGAGGATTGTTAGGTTGCTGTGAAGTCGTGCCGGTTGTGTCGTAGGTGCTGTTTGTGGTGATTGTTGTGTGTTGACGTATACTAGAGATAGTTGTTGTGTCAAATCCTTGGTTATAGTTACATGCTGGTATGAGGTCATTCTAGCAGGTGCCATAACTATGTATGTTGTATTCAACGTTGGAATTTGTGAAATTTGTGTACGTGTGTGTGTGTGTGTGTAGTTGTTCATCCACCCAGGGATGGTCTGACGGGGCCTCTGGGGGCCGATAATAATGGGTACGGCTGCCCTAGTGGTTTCCCACCTCGGGAGGGTCCGAAAGGGCCTATAGGGGCCGATACTAATGGGTACGGCCGCGGGTTACCAGGTGTGGTTTTCATCATGTGGTTGATGTTGATGTTTTCGACAATTGGGATATGTCCGGAATATCACAACGCTTTTGTTCTCGATGTTGAGATACATTATATATAGGATTTTGGAACTTGGCTAGAATGGCACTAGAGTATGTGTTGTATGTATTTAGTTCTTTGGTTGTGACGTTTGGCATTGGAAAATGGACCGTGATATTGTTTTCGTCTATTATAGTTTGAAAATGTTTTGGGTTGAGATCCCTATGGTAGTGTAAATGTTATTTCTGGAAAATGACTTTGGGCCGAGACCCAAATGTTTTGAAGTGATTTCGTAATTAAGGACGTGAGGTCCGGAAGGATTTACTATTAATGAAAATATTTATTTCACAGAAGAGATTTGGGCCGAGACCCAATTGTTTTCAGAAAGGTTTTATAATCTCAAACTTGAAGTGCCAAAAGACTTTCTATCGTTTTCTATAATTCCCGAGTTGATATATATTATTTTCAAAGACTTGAGTTGTACCTTAAATATTGAAAACCTCTCGGTAACCTCTTTCACGACTATTGTTATTGTAATATAACTGATATTGGCGTGATATATTTTGTATAGACTAAATACTTGTACTATCCATTCAAATGCTAACCCCTTAAATGGGGGAAATGCGTATCATGCATTTCAAGTGTGCTTAGTTCGTTGGAGCAACCACAGGGACGGCATGGAAGAAGACGAGCCGTGATACTAATCAAGAGTGAAGAGTCCAGTTTGATGTTGTTGTATTATTGAGTTATTTTCGGTCTTCCGCTGTATTGTATCTTGACCCCTGTGTGGGTATGTACAATACTGAGTTTATTTTTGGGTTGATTTAATCGTGAGACCTCATTGATCAGTGTAATTAGTATATGACCTTATTGGTCTGTGTTAGTACGTTGTTTGACCTCGGCCGGTCAAACATTGTTCGTATTGTTTTTAGTTGCTAGCCTAGTAGATCCTTATAGAAAAAGAGTCTACGGCATGTAATATTCCCGGTGGTTTTGGGGGGTGTTACATGAACAGCCAGTCGCAAACTGTCGAACATCAGCGATTAGGGAATCGAACGATTTAAATAATCTTGATTTTAGTGCCCTCGTTGGTTCACTAATAAACTATGAGATAGTTCTTCAATCTCGGAACACTAAGCAAAAACCGAAGGAAAGATCGATAGCTTTGAAAGCTAAGATGTCAAAGAAAGAAGAAATCCCGGTGGACGAAGATGATGAAGAATTGGCATATTATGCCAAGAATATAAATAAGTTTTAAAACTTATTGAATCAGATAAGGAAAGACATCAAGATGAACGAATCAAAGAAATTCGACAACAACTATCAAAACTGTGGTAAACCAGACCACTTTGCGAAAAATGTCGAGGCACGACTTCCAAGAAGGAAGTTCTCATACCAATATGGAGTAATGAAGAGGATGATGATGAATATACTCAAGATAACCTCGCACTCATGGCAAGGAGTGCGACGTCGAAAGCCACGTTAGTACCTCATCTCACGACGAATTATTTGAAGCATTCGAACTTTTACATACCGATTTTCAAAATACTTTAATTGATAATAAATCACTGAAAGTGAAAACTAAATTATTGGAAATCGAAATTTCCAAAATAACTGAAAAGAGAAATTTATTGAAACCGATCATTCTAAATGTCTTGAAAATGAAAATAAATTAAAGGATGATCTTTTGAAAGTTCAAATCGAACTTAAAACTTTAACGAATAAATTTTCGTGTGGCAATGAGAAATTTGAACAAATACTTTCCGTTCAAAAAATTTCTTTAAACAAACAGGGGTTAGGATTCAAACCGTGTAATAAAATCGAATCCTTAAATTTTAAAATACCCCGATGTGATAAATGTTTAAAACTTGGGTATCATATTTCGATTTGAAAAGCCCAAGATGGACGAATTAGAAAAGTTTGGATTCCAAAAGGAACCATTATACCGAATATCGTCTATGTTTCAAAAGAAAAACCAACTCTCAGTTGGATCCCCAAAAATCAAAATTAATATATTTCCATCGATTGGTATTTTGATAATTTATACTTTTTGATAATTTATATTTTTAACAATTGGTATTTAACTCAGGGGGAGTTACTATTTTTAAAAAATGGGGAAATCTATTTTTCAAGGGGAGTTTTACCCGTTAATACTTAATAGTATCAATCTTTTTATTATGCACTTTTTGATTATGAAAAAAAAGGGGGAGAATATCGATAAAAATGATGGGAGAAGGAGAATACGAGTCATGGAAGAATGGCGAGAAAAATATAATACCGATCATGAAAAGGGGCAGAAAAGACGAAGGAGAAGAAAATCGAGAAAACGAAGAAGAAGGTTGAAAGAGAAAATAACATAAAGATGTTGAAAAGAAGAAAAGAAAAGATGAGGAGAAGAAAATTAACGAAACGGACAAAGCCGAAAACTTTGATCTGTAATTGTTTATATTTTGCAGGTATAAAATCCCATCGAAGATTGTTGTTTTTGTAATATCCGGATAAATTGTTGAGTATTTTCGTCTGTATTTGAACCTTGTATTAGTCGAATTTGTGATATCATTAATCGAAGTATGATCTTTTCTGTATTCGTGTCCACATTCATGATAATATCAACTTGTAAATTTTCACATGCAACTACGCCATAATGTACGCTAGCTAGTAAGCGTAACGTACGTTACGTACTACGGGTAGCGTATGCTATGAATGAAGCATAGCGTACGTAAGGCAGCCAATAACTGATCAAGTCGGCTAGCACATGGGCCAGTTGGTGGAGGGCCCAGATAAGATTCCCGCGGCATGAACCTGGACAGTTTTGGGTCAACGGAGATTAATGTACGCTAAGGGATGTACATAGCGTACGCTAAGTATTTTGATTACGTACGTAACGGTGTTGATGTAGCGTACGTAAGAGAGAACAGGAGCGAGGCAGTAAGCTATCATTGGACGATAACGTACTCTAAGGATAGTAGATAGCGTACGCTAAGTGTATAATGTACGTTAAGCACTAAGGCTAACGTACGTAAAGATTAAGATAGTATAAATGGGACAGCACCCCATTTCATTTCACCTCGTTTCTTTTCACTACCCTTTCATTTCCTTCAAGTCCAGAGAGCTCCCTTTGATACTTTAACACCTATATATCATCTATACTCGATCATTAAGGATTGTAAGCACCTTGGATTGGTACTCAAGCTTCCGGTGTTGGATTTTCGTCAAGTGTTCATCATTGTCTTCTACATTAAGGTATGTTGATACTTTCCAAACTCTAATCCTCGTTCTTAAGGAATGATATGAGCATGCTTCTGAGATCATTGGATTAGTAAGTGACACTTTAAGTTGAACACCTTGTTGTTAGAAGTTAAGATGAACTTATTTGAGACCTTCCTTGAGTAAGAAGATTATTAACCGAGCATTTTCGAGATTGAACCTTTGATATAGTTCCTGAGATTGTTACACATGTTGGATGTTGATTATGAGCCACTTGTTTACCAAGGTATTGTGAATGCCATCACTTAAATGGGAATATTTAAGGGAGATGAATTCTTAGGATTTTCACCAAGAATAATCCATGTGTAGTATCAAGTATTCTTCTAGCTCAATTCATGACTCATAGTGATTTCTGGAGATGAAGATATTGATACGAATTCGCTCGGAAAGTGAATATGTATCGGTTGGAAAATGTATAAGTATGGAAGTATATCGTAGCGGAAGTATATTTTTATGGATAGGGTATTTCGAATGTGAAATTATGGAGATAATCTAGTGACAATATCTATAAAAGAGATTCGATCGAACAAGAACAAAGGTTTATCAAATTCGACCTATAACTCGATAAGATGATTTCTTCTCAAGACCTATTGAGAATCGATCTGATTAATACTCGAAAACGCGTCGAATAATAATCAAGGGTTTGATGAAACTCATTCAACAAGGATGAAAACACAAGGTGTATTCTTTCTTCAACATTCAATAATGGCTATTACAATAATCACCAAGACTACTTATAGGGATTTAGACTTCTAAAATCAACTAAAGAAAACAAAACCATAAGATCACATTATCTTGAAAAGAAAGACAAAATCAAGATAAAAAATAAAAAGGGGAACACAAAATCAAATCATATCGAAGGGAAGGGGAACACAATCTTGATAAAGAAAGGAAAAGAAAATAAACAACGCACACAATGTGTATAAAAAAAAGGAGGCTGGCGACTGGACATGGGCTGTGTCGAATGACACGGCCGCGGCGGCATGTGCGGGCGAATCTTGGTCGAGCAGGACTCGACCGTGTCCCGGGACACAGTCGTGTTAGGTAGGCAGTGCCTTCGGCACTTTCCGGAAGAGTTTGGCACGGGCCGTGTCGCCTGACATGGCCGAGTACAGAAAGCAGTGACGTTTGCTTTTCCGGAACAGTGCGACACAGGTCGTGTCATATGACACGGCCGAGACCGAGCACCATGGTCACTCCACGTTCTTTGTCTGTTTTCTCGCCAAAATATGTAGTCATAAGTGCATGGCGTGTTGTAAGGTCACTTACGTTGATTCTTACCTCGTCTTCTTCATTTGTATTCGTCAATCCCGTATCATCTCCTCCCCCTTTAAATGGAATTGTCCTCAATTCCGAAATTCCGTCATCAACAAGGTAAGGCGAAAGATCCCCAACATTAAAGGTCGCATGAACCCCATAATCTCTCGGAAGTTCTAACTTGTATGCATTGTCGTTCACCTTCGCAATTACTTTAAACGGTCGCTCCGCTCGCGGCATTAGCTTGTTCTTATGTTTACTCGGAACTCGCTCTTTTCTCAAATGCACCCAAACCAAATCACTAACTTCGAATAATCTTGGTTTTCTTTGCTTGTTCGACTTTCTTTTGTAAGTTTCATTTATCTCCTTCATTCGATTACGTACTTGATCGTGTAATTTCATTATTGACTTCATCTTCGACTCCGCATCCTTATCGTCACTCGGCAATGGAATTAGATCTAACGGCATGTAAGGATTCAGCCCGTAAACTACTTCAAACGGAGAGTGTGCCGTGGCATGTGTAGGAGAACGATTATAAGAAAACTCCGCATGTGCAAGCTTCAAATCCCAATCCTTTTGTGTCTTGCTCACAAGACCGCGTAATAAAGTGCCCAAAGTTCGATTGGTCACCTCGATTTGGCCGTCCATTTGTGGATGATGTGACGTGATAAATAGAAGCTTGGTTCCCACCTTTCTCAACACGGTGTTCCAAAAATAGCTAAGGAATTTTGAGTCCCGATCCGAAACAATTATCTTCGAGACCCCATGCAATAGTACGATCTCTCAAAAATATAAATCGGCGACGTTACTCGCGTCGTCCGTCTTGTGACAACACAAAGTGAGCCATCTTCGAAAATCGATCAATAACAACCATAATAGCATCCCTCCCTCATTGAGTACGAGGTAAAGCAACAATAAAATCCATCGAGACATCTTCCCATGGCCTTTCCGGAATCAGCAAAGGCATGTATACTCCCGGCTTGAACGAACTCTTCGCAATATGGCATGTCACACACTTACTAATTATGTCATTCACATCTCCTTGCATCTTTGGCTAATAAAAATGTTCCTTAAGTACCTCCAATGTCTTAGCGAACCAAAGTGGCCAGCCAAGCCTCCACCATGAGCTTCTCGAACCAATAATTCACGAACCGCGTGTTTGGGCAAGCAAAGACGATTTCCTATGAAGAGGAAACCTTCTTGTATCGTAAATTATCCAAACGGACCATATTTGCAACGAGTGAAAATCTCAGCAAAATCCGCATCACCATCATAATATTCCTTCAATGTCTCAAACCCAAGCAAACGAACATCAAGAGTAGAGAGCAAGGCATACCGTCTAGACAACGCATCCGCCACAATGTTACTCTTTCCATCCTTATACTTGGATGAAAAGTGGAACGATTGCAAGAACTCCACCCACTTAGCATGTCTCGTACTCAACTTCTTGTTGGGATTCCGTGCCTAAAACGAAAGCCCAGCGGAAGCGGTAAAACGAAAATTAATTCGATATGAATCCCTATGAGGATCGATCGAGCTACGTATATACGAATATACAAACAAAAACACAAGAGATAGAAACTCACCCTTGTAGTCCGTTGATTAAATGGATTCCTTCTATTGAGCTATTCCACAAACTTTAGATGTATATCCCTACGAAAAAAGCACTCCAAGCACTTGAAAGATCCAACGTCAAAATACAACGCCTCTAATTGCCACACGCCGGAGAAACGAACGGGATGATGATCACCTTGCTATCCTCCAAGGATACGGCTAGAGCTAGGTGATGAAGCTATTGATTTGTGATTACAACACTCTAAGTGTATAACTCACTATCTCTCTTTATGTCTTGATATTTTCTCCAAGAAAACTCTCAAGAACAAAATGAACAAGAAGAAGACTTGAAGAAAATATTATTCTCTCTCTCTCTCTATCCTTTCTCAAGTTGGAAATGAGTGTGTAAGAGTGATGATAAGTCTTCCTCTCTTTATTTAATTTCCACCCACATGTACAACTCATGCAACCATCCATTAAATAATAGAACAAGAGTCCAAAAGGTGTAATACCCGGTTGTAATTCAGTCATTATCATTCAGTAATTATCACTCAGTAATTGTCACTCTGTAATTATTCACTCATTAATGAACATTCATCATTCTTATTCATTCATTATATTCACCGACCAGAGTATTTGTATCGTACATCAGTTATTATTCGTCCTCCTACCTGGTTGGAGGATCGAACCGTGGTTATCATCATTGTCATCTTCATAGTGGGCTGTGTGTGAGGAGTAGCACACGCTACGTACTCTCTTTAGCGTGCGCTAATTGAGTACGGGTAGTGCATGCTACCTCTCCATATTAGCGCACGCTAATGTGGTTCAGGCCTGCAGTCCAGAAGGCACTGGACTGCAGTCGAGTTGGAGTAGCGCACGCTACGAATGGTAAGTAGCGCACGCTAGTAAGTTTGGATAGCGCCCGCTATGCAGTCAGTGTAGCGCGCGCTAAGGCCGATCAGGCAGAGTCCAGTGGCTACTGGACTGATCTGAAATAGTTCATAGCGCACGCTATGAGTAGATTTTAGCATACGCTAATGGTGTAGTAGCACACGCTGAAACTGAGGTGTAGCGCACGCTATCGCAAGCAGACCTAAGGACAGATGGTTCTGGACTTCAGTTACTGGGCATCAGATATTCAGTTAGCGCACGCTAACATTTGAGGTTAACGCATGCTAAGTATATGGCTGTAACGCATGCTACAAAAGATACGTAGCGCACGCTACCATTTCGGACAGAGGGTACTGGACTACCTAGGACACCCGTTAACGCACGCTAAATATCAGGGCTTAGCGTGTGCTAAGCTGGAACAGTGTAAGTAGGACAGTCAGCCCAGGTTTCGTCAATTCTCACTTCTCACTTCATTTTCGGGCAATTTGGAAGAATCTCTTCGAGCTGCACTCACCTATCATCATCTTCAAGTTTCTGAGTTGGATTAATCATCATTTCATCCTCTCCAACACATCAAATCAAGGTAATTCTTTCTTGGATCTATAATTTTGGATTTTGAGTATTTTCTTTCCGATCTCTTCGTGTAAGCTTGGATTTATGTTGGAACATATTAGATATGGATTATCTAACTTGGATAACTGTATTCCTATGGATTTATTGATATGTTTTTCGGATTTGATGAACATTTGGAGAATTAATCAAGAACCCTTGATGTTGACTTTGGTTATTTTTGGGGGTTTCCGATTATAGTTGTCGTAACTTCGAGTTGTGGTTTCCTATTAGAATATTGATATCATTGAAGGTGTTTTGTTGGATTGAACTACTCATTTTGGAGTTGGTTTCGATATATTTGGGTTTTGGTTATAATCAAGGGTTGATGTTCGCTAAGTGGTTGTTTGAATGCCTCAATGAGTTTAGATATTGTTGTATCGACCTTTGAGTTAGTCGTAATCCATGCTTGATACGTCTATTGAGCGGATTATTGGTAATTGTGTTATTCAAGGTTGTTCGAGCGACCGACATCTCTTTTTAGGACGTTGTTCGAGGAAGGACATTTCAACACCGGTATTGTGTAAGTAAATTCTTACTAGGTTAAAAGGATATTCATTCCTTACATTGTTGTTCATTCATACATGTAATTCACTCATAATATATCATTCATGTCGAGACTTGTATTTATCAACTCATCATGTAACTCACAAGTAATGACGGTTCCAAATCATTTCATTGAAGCTATCACACATTGTGTCATTATCTCATCTCGGTGAGTCGTTCTTGATCCTTATCGGATTCTATTCATTACTCCTCATCTTGGTCGTTTTGTTCTTTTGATCTTCCGGAATTATATTGCATGGCCGGTTGGCGCATGTGTGGAAGTTTTAGTCGGGCACACTATGGTCATGTGTATATGTGGGACTCCGGACACATTGGACTCTGCGCATGGTAATGTGTATACGCGGGACTCCGGACACATTGGACCGTGAGACTAATTAGGCTAATAGCTGGTGTATATGCGGGACTCCAGACACTCGGCTACTTGTGCTCTTACGCATTTCATTCAGGCGTACATTGATGCTCATCATTCAACTCAATTCATTAATTCATTTATGTATACTGTTCAACTCTTGGGGATTGTTGTTCTATGTAACTGACCCCGTTGGGGGATGTTGTTTTCAGGTCATGGCAAGGCTAAGGCACGGGAAGAGAACGTTGACGGTGAGGAGTCCCAGTGATACTAGTATGGGCCCCCAGTCTTTCCAGTCATTCATGTTTTCTTTATTTTATTTCCGCCGCAAATTTCCGTTTGGATGTTTATTTTCATTCGGTGTTGTATATTTTATCTTCATATAAAATATACTTGTATTCTGTATTTTCCTGGGTGTGTTGTACTTGAAACTCCTCATCAGAGCAATTAATGATATATTGTGGTTCGGTACTACAATTATATCACTTAATTCATTAATTTTCATTCGCCTAGTGGGTCCCAGTCGGGTGTTACAGAGTTGGTATCGGAGCATGGTTTTGACTACTACCTTTCGAGTCATATCTCATTTGAAATCATTGTTCATCATACTAGTATCATTGGACTTTCGCATCACGTGTGACCTGTGCAAGAGTCGAGCCCCTCATGCCAAAGAACAGTAATATTTCTGACGCCATGGTATAATTTCTGGCAATAAAAATCACTCATTCATCATTCAACAGTCAACAATCCTCAATCATCATTTTCATTTTTGATCATGTCGATCATGTTAACCCATTAATCACTCAGTTCATTTTGTTCAATTGTTGATCTTGAGGATCATATCATTAATCTTGTTAACTTGTTCAAGATAATCATTTCAAGAATTTCATCAGATAATCATGTCACTTCAGTTGATCATTCATGTAATCATTGTGTTTGAGCGCGTATGCTCATTTTCATCATTTGATAACGTAATCATAATGTGATATTCATGCGAGATATGTAATCATCTTGTGACTTTCCCACTTCAGTATGGAAAGAGCTGGCAGAGGACGCGGGGGAAGAGGCCGCGGTGTGGGCCGAATCCTGAGAACTCGTGTGAATACATGTGCGAATGCGAGGAATAATGCTAATTCATCGAGCAGCGACGCCGCCACTCATTCTCCTGGAAATGATCATTCACTGTCAGGGAGTCGTACCCGGGACACACCTCATTCAGAGGGTGTTCGGGTTGATCCACTCGCTTTTATGCAGGGCATTATGGCCCAGATGACTCAAATGGCACGCCTCATGGAGACGATGCAGAACTCAGCTACTCAGAATCAACAGGCTCCTCCGCCGCCACCTCAGGGGTAGGAGAGGGGTGTGAGCAGTATTATTGGCGACATATCTCGCCAAAGACCACCTAACTTTGAGGGCTCGTCTGAGCCGGCGGATATTGTTCACTGGCTTGAGAATTTCGAGAAGTTGTTTGCTATGGTGGACTGTCCCGAAGGGCACAAAGTTTCAGTCGCGGCTTACTATCTGGGTAAGAGCGCTCATTCATGGTGGTTATTGTTGAAGCCCACTGACGGATCTTGTACTTGGGATCAATTCAAGACCCTCATGATGGAGAGGTATTATCCGGCCCCACTCAGAGAGGCCAAGTTATCAGAATTACTCACTCCCGACCTCTCAGCGGACGATGATGTTCTCGCCATCGCCGAGAAATTTCAGGAGCTTCTCCCTTTCGCCTCGTCTATTATTCAGTCCGAGGCTGAAAAGATCAAGTATTTCAGCAAGAGGTTGAAACCTCGTATGCGGATGCAGTTGCTTAATCACAGTTGCACCACTCTGGCCGAATTCATCGAGAAAGCTTTTACTTATTAGCTTACCGCTAAGGAGATTGCTAAGAATCAAACTCCATCATCTGGCAAGAAGTCAAAGAATCGAAATCAGCCTGAAGGCAGTCACGCAACTTTCAAGAAGCCTCGAGCGGGCTCTACTTTCACTGAGCGGCCTCCTATGGCACCCAGACCCGTGGAATCTCAGTCACGAGCATCCAGTTCAGCCATTACCTATTTCAACTATGGAGAACAGGGTCATTACAGCACAAAGTGTTTGAGGCAAACCGTCACGTGCAATAACTGTGGAATGGCGGGGCATAGGGCCCGTTTTTGCTGAAGGGGCTCCAAACCTACTCCGGCGTCATCTCAGGCCCCGAAACAGTCAGCGATTCCGAATCATGCTACTCAGTCCGCGTCGTTTAAGACGACGGGAGATAACAAAGGTAGAGCCCACAGCTATTAGACGGGAGCATCCGGTTCCAGGGCTGGCAAGCCCCGAATTTATGAGATGAAGAGAGCTGATGATCCGAAAGCCCAAATGATCTCAGGTACACTCGAAATTCTATCTCAACCTGTGTGTACCCTTTTTGATACCGGTGCATTGCATTCATTCATTTCCGAGTCATGTTTGAGTAGACTACGTTTGGGTAGTGCTACTAGTTGTGAGCCTTATGTCATTGGTCTACCTAATGGTAGAAGAATTATCGGAAATCGTGAGATTAAGGATTGTCCGATTCAGCTTCATGGTCGTTGTTGTGTCGAGATTTATACACCTCAACAGGAGATCGGCACAAATGCCGGGCGATCGAACCAGAGTCAAATAGACCAAGGCAGACTGCCGATCGAAGGACCCAGAACAGGACCCAGCGCCGAGCGATCGACTGCCAAGGCGATCGTATCCCGGCAACTAGCGATCGTCCCAGGTGCCTGATCATGGACGACCGCCTCATGCCATATAAGGCCAACATCCGCCAAGTCGGCGAAGGCCGAAATCCGGAATAGAGACCCACATGCAGATCCAGAAAAGGCGCCGCAGAGCATGGATCGTTGACCCCAGCCTGTCATCATCTTCTCACCTACCGACAGACCCACCGAAAGGTCCAAGGTGGGACCTCCCGAGACAGCGATAAGAGATGGGTTTTATACTCTCATTGGTTCGCACAGCTGGCTGCCAGCAGCAGCCGCGGACTTTAAGGCAACCAGCCCATGTGTTAAAAGACGATCGCCCCCTTTTTATAATACAAGAAAGGCGATCGCCCGTGAGGATTAAGGCATCCCAACTCCTATAAATAGAAGGCGTCCTGCACTTGGAAAAGGGTCTGCTTTTCTGCCTGCTTTTCTCTCGGCTTTTCTCTCTCAGAACCTCTTAACCAAAAGACGGTCGGCAGAGACAAGAACTCCCTGTAGTTCAATAACTCACAGAGCAGCACTCAAGAGCTAGATAATTAGGCTCTTTTACACTCATTGTAATTGCACTTTTATATTAATATTTGTACTCCAACGTATTCGTATTAATAACATCTCGCGAAAGCATTCAAGCCCAGGCCTAACAAACCCGGCAAATCTTGTGTTATTTACTTCCCCACGGACGTGCTCTCGCATTTTGTTTGTTACCCATCCATTCCAGCAATATCTATCTCCGGAGAATATTTTGGGTAACAACAGTCGTCATTGGTTAGCAGACCTAATCGTAACAACAATTGGCGCTAGAAGAAGGGCGCATCTTAACCTTCATTTTTTCCGACCGTCTTGAAGAACACTCACTGTTCTCCGGGGTATATACTTGAAGAAACACTCACTGTTCTTCAAATAAAAACCTTCAGAATCATATCATCTGTCAACGCATCGAAGAGAGCCACTCTCCGATCCGCCGGTCGCCTTATTCTGGCTCAATCCGATCCCCAACCTACGGCAGAGGGTAGCCGCGGCGACGCGAGACTCTCAATACCGCACCTGAGGGATGGCCCCAGCCTTTCGCTCGACCAGTTCCAAACCACGGAAGAGATCGAGGAGGCTATGGCCATCCTAAAGGAGCGACGGAGAGCATTTGACACGCCCGTAATTTCCCCATCAGTCATCTGCCGCGTGAGCAAATGGAAGCTCAAGGGGTTACTTGTCGAGCGATCGTCAGGAAGCCCCGATACACGAGCAGAAGCACTCGCGAGGCGGGACGGTTCCGTTTTCAGCCACCTAGGCAGCGACCCATCATGGCGACCGGGGCATTCCGGCCCCAGCCGTGAGACGACGGAGCCCGAATCTGTCACCAGGAGTTCGACATACCCAACTCCCAAAAGACAGGTCGGCCACTTGGCTCCCCCTCGCCGAAGAACCGAGATCAGCGATGAAGATCTCATCGCCTATCGCATAGCCAGGAGACCAGCACACGATCGCCTCGGCTCCCGCTCCGAGAGCCAAACCACGAGCGACCAAGCTACGGCGATGGCCGCAATGCAACGCCAACTCGATGTCATGAAGGCGCTCCTAGAAACTGGGGCAGGTGCCAAGAGAAAGATCACTGGGCCGAGCGAGCCGCTCGCGATCCAGATCAAACTCGCCCCCGTGCAGCCAAGGATCACTCCTCCTCAAACACCTTTATGCGACGGGAGATCGGACCCCGAGACTCACCTGAGTAAGTTCCAGATCTACATGACCGGATGCGGGGCATCAGACGTGACCAGGTGCCAAATGTTGCCATTAACATTGGGCGAACTGGCCCATAGGTGGTACATCTCAATGCCACCGCGATCAATCAGTTCCTTTGAACAACTGGCGAACGACTTCACAATGTACTTCGCCGCCAAGGTCGCTCGACCAGAAGGTCCCCACCGCATGATGAAAATCAGGCAGGGGGGAGACGAGACCGACGCAGACTACATCGACCGGGTAGATGAGATAATCCTCAATGGCGAGCCCGTAAGCGACGAGATCGCCCTCTACTCAGTCCTAGGGGGATTCAATGGTCTTTTGCCCATGTTCAGGCACCTTACGAAGGACATCCCCCCGACCTACGCAATCTTCCACGCCAAGGCCGCAGACTTTTTGGCCAGGCGAAGGTTGCTCGCCCTTCGCCAAGGCGAGGGGGCAGAGACGACGATCGCCAAGTCCAACAAGGCGGTCGCCAAGCCACTCGGTAGTTTCAGGACCTTCGAGGATGTGGAAGCCCATATCTACCACAACCTCAATCTATCTCCGGCTCATATTTTCTACGCCATCCAGGGGCGCGAGCGGCTAAGCAGGCCGAAGGCGGTAAGGGACCACGGTCATCTGGACCACAACAAATTTTGTGCTTACCACAAGAGTACCGGCCACAACACCGATCAATGCCGCGACCTCCTCAGACAACTCTGGAGATTGTTCGAGGAGGGCAAGCTGGACAGTTAGCCAGAGCCCCGGGCCAAAAGAATCAAATGCCGCGATCGGCATCAGAACGACGATCACCAGTCTTCCAACCCGATCGCCAGAATCAAGCAACATCTCCAAAAATGGAGGACTCGCTCGCCATCTACATTTCATCATCCAACATGATGGACCAAGGCACGAGATCGCCTCCCTCAGCACAACGTATACCGTCGAGGATCGCCATCTAACATGACGATCCGAGGTAGAAGAGTGCAGCCATGGTACAGGAAGTCGATGGAACCGACATCTTCGTCCATGCAAGGTTCCTTTGGGCTGCGATCTGTCACCCTTCGTTTAAATACAAGACGGGCGTAGCCGAAGGACCCTCCAAAAAAATCTGTGGACATGCTCGCCAGCCTTCAAAGGTTCATTATCTAACTTGGTGGACCCGAACAATGCGACGTGTCCCTACCCCCATCACAACGTATACCGTCTAGGATTGCCATCTAACATGACGATCCGAGGTAGAAAAGTGCTAACAAGCTGCGAACATGGAGTCGATTAATCCGACGACGCCCCGCGTAAGGACTCCTCCAGACCAAGACCGCACGCCCTTCGTTTAAATACGAGGTGGGTGCAGCCTAACGGAGGACCCTCACAATAAAGTGAGTCGCGAGACAAACCTACAGGTGGAATGTCCCTCGCGCACAAGACACGGTCATGGAGGTCGGTCCATCGAACTCCGCGACCATGCACGGTTCCTCAAGGTCGAAACAATCGGCTTTCCACGAGGGATCTGCAAAATTAAAGATCACAAGAGCAAGACCGAAGATAGCTAGCCAATCGATCAGGTCGCCCAAATCCGAGACCAAAGTCCGCTCAACGGATCGCTCATCTTTATCCTAAACGATCGCCAGTGGAACCACCTCACCCCATGTCTTTAACATCGGAGCAAGCTGGGGGGCAATTGTTGTGTCGATATTTATACACCTCAACAGGCGATCGGCACAAATGTGGGGCGACCGAACCAGAGTCAAATAGACCAAGGCAGACTACTGATCGAAGGACCCAGAATAAGACCCAACACCGAGTGATCGACTGCCAAGGCGATCGTCTCCTGGCAACTAGCGATCGTCCCAGGTGCCCGATCATGGACGACCGCCTCATGCCACATAAGGCCAACATCCGCCAAGTCGGCGAAGGCCGAAACTCGGAATAGAGACCAACATGCAGATCCGGAAAAGGCGCCGCAGAGCATGGATCATTGACCCCATCCTGTCATCATCTTCTCACCTACCGACAGACCTGCCGAAAGGTCCATGGTGGGACCTCCCGAGACAGCGACAAGAGACGGGTGTTATACTCTCATTGGTTCGCACAGCTGGCTACCAGCAGCAGCCGTGGACTTTAAGGCAACCAGCCCATGTGCTAAAATACGATCGCCCCCTTTTTATAATACAAGAAAGGCGATCGCCCGTGAGGATTAAGGCATCCCAACTCATATAAATAGAAGGCGTCCTGCACTTGGAAAAGGGTCTGCTTTTCTGGCTGCTTTTCTCTCGGCTTTTCTCTCTCAGAACCTCTTAACCAAAAGACGGTCGGCAGAGACAAGAACTCCATGTAGTTCAATAACTCACAGAGCAGCACTCAAGAGCTAGATAATTAGGGTCTTTTACACTCATTGTAATTGCACTCTTAAATTAATATTTGTACTCCAACGTATTCGTATTAATAACATCTCGCAAGAGCATTCAAGCCCGGCCTAACAAACCCAGCAAATCTTGTGTTATTTACTTCCCCACGAACGTGCTCTCGCATTTTGTTTGTTACCCATCCATTCCAGCAATATCTATCTCCGGATAATATTTTGGGTAACAATAGCCGTGATTGGTTAGCAGACCTAATCGTGGTAGATTTACCAAGAGACGACGTCATCTTGGGTATTGATTGGATGGATCGTCATGATGCCATCATTAGTGTCCATAAGCGTATGGTCACTATCATTTCAGGCGATGGGGTCGAATGTGTATTTCATGGAGGTAATCGCAGCTGTTCCGGGAGAGTCATCAACTCGATGAAAGCAGTGAAATTACTCAGTCAGGGGTGTGTTGGTTATTGGTGCTATATGACCAAGACCGAGAAACCATCAGTAATGTTGAAGGATATTCCTATAGTGAGAGAATATGCCAATGTAATTCCAGACGAGTTACCTGGTTTGCCTCCACAAAGAGATGTGGAATTCACGATTGAGTTGGAGCCTGGTACGTCTCCAATATCAAAAGCACCGTACCGGATGGCCCCGACCGAAATGCCGAAGTTGAAGAATCAATTAGAGTATTTGACCGAGAAGGGTTATATTCGATCGAGTGCATCCCCGTGGGGAGCACCAGTGTTATTTGTCAAGAAGAAGGATGGTTCGTTTCGCTTGTGTATTGATTACCAGGAATTGAACAGGGTGACGATCAAGAATAAATATCCTCTACCCCGTATCGATGATCTTTTGGATCAACTTCAGGGAGCTTTAGTATTTTCCAAGATCGACTTAAGATCTGGATATCATCAGTTGCGAATTCGAGAGTTGGATATCGCAAGGACGGCGTTCCGAACACGCTATGGTCATTATGAGTTTGTGGTAATGCATTTGGGTTAACTAATGCACCTGCGGTATTCATGGAGTTAATGAATCGGGTTTCCATCGACTATTTGGATCAATTCGTGGTTGTCTTTATTGATGACATTCTAATTTATTCTCGTGACTGGGAGGAGCACGAGTTTCACCTTCATCAGGTGCTCGATGTGTTGAGACGAGAGCAACTTTATGGAAAGTTTTCCAAATGTGAGTTCTGGATGTCCGAAGTGATGTTTCTCGAAAATTTAATTTCATCAGACGGAGTTCGTGTCGACCCTCAGAAGACGGAGGCTATCTGAGATTGGCAACCTCCAAAGAATGTTAAGGAAATTCGAAGTTTTCTCGGATTAGCCGGTTATTATCGGCGATTTGTGGAAGGATTTTCTAAAATCGCTCAACCCATGACGAACCTTTTACGGAAGGATAAGAAATACTTGTGGTCTGACGCGTGTCAGTGGAGTTCTGAGGAACTCAAGAGTCGTTTGATTTCAGCACCTGTCCTTTCCTTGCCGCAAGGGACGGAAGGATTTGTGGTTTATAGTGATGCGTCCGGACAGGGTCTCGGATGTGTACTAATGCAGAATGGGAAAGTTATTGCTTATGCTTCACGGCAATTGAGACCTTACGAGGTTAATTATCCGACCCACGACCTCGAGTTGGCGGCTGTGGTATTCGCCTTGAAGATTTGGCGTCATTATCTTTATGGCGTCACCTATCATATTTTCACCAACCATAAGAGTTCGAAATATATATTTACTCAGAAGGAGTTAAATTTGCGGCAGAGGCGGTGGTTGGAACTAATCAAAGACTATGATATTGAGATACTATACCACCCGGGCAAGGCGAATGTTGTCGCCGACGCCTTGAGTCGTAAGTCCGTTCAGGAGCAAATGCTTGCTCGTTCGAGTGTTCAGAAGGAACTTCAACAGGAATTCCTAAGATCCGAGGTCGAGGTTTGGTTACAACGAGTACAAGGGCAACTTTGTACGTTAGAAATTTCGTCGCCACTTGAGGAGGCGATCAGGGAGAATCAGGGTTCGGACCCATTTTTGTTGCGCACTCGAGATGATGTGACTCAGGGGAAAGCCCCTGGATTTGTGGTCCACGAGGATGGACTTTTGCGATTTAAGAATCGGTTATGTGTACCGGCGAACGACGAGTTGAAAAACTCGTTTTTGAGATAATCTCATGCTACCCCTTATTCCATTCATCCGGGGTCTAGCAAGATGTACAAAGATGTGAAACAAAATTACTGGTGGAATAATATGAAGCGAGAAGTCACGGAATTTGTTTCGAGATGTTTAACCTGTCAGCAAGTCAAGATAGAATATCAGCGACCGACAGGTATGCTGAAACCTCTCCCTATTCCAGAGTGGAAGTGGGAAGATATTTCAATGGACTTCATCACGAGTTTGCCGATGAGTCGTCGTGGGATGAATACAATTTGGGTAATTGTGGATCGTTTAACTAAGTAATCCCATTTTCTTGAGATTAAGGATACGTGGGGTCCCGAGAGACTTGCCCAGTTGTTCATCAAAGAGATAATGAGATTGCATGGTACTCCTAAGAGTATCGTCTCACTACTAGAAAAAGGTCTATCCTTGACTCGCATTTTATGACGCACACAATATAATGCCACGCAAAATTGTAAGTCATAAAAAAACTGTCATAAATTGTAAAATCTGAAGGCTAGACGACAGGCATTTTTGTGTGTCATAAAATTCGCGTCATATCTCAATTTTCTTAAAAAACACGGACCACAAAAGCTTGAAAACTTTCAAATCCCCTTTTATTCATTATTTCAAGAAGATATATCAGATCTCATCTTCTCTCTCTCAAATGTTCCATCCCTCCCTCCTCTCTTTGGTGAACAACGGCAGCAACAACAACATCACCACCATCCGACTACTGCCGTCCATCACTACTTGATAACACCACAACCATCACCATCAAGGAGAATATCAAGGGTGAGTGGCTACGGGTTTAGATGGTGATGATCGGATCTCGCTTGGTTCGAGTAATCACCACCACAGACGCACCACCGCCGCCTTCATCTCACTACTCCTCTCTCGGTTTTCTGGTGGTATGACAAAACTCAACCATGTTTATCATTTTCTTAATATACAACTGATTTATAAAGTTTTCGTGGATTAAAATAAGGATTAAAACATGTTTTTGATTTGTTGTCGTGTGGTGAAACCTGATTAAAGGTTGTTTGTTTGAATCGATTTGATTCAGATTGGGTCTAAACCCGTGTAGGGTTTCGGGTCAGTCGACCCATTTGGGTCACGAATTGGCCATGGGTATAGTCTTGAATTGTTTATTAACTGCTTATTTGAGCTTATTTGGTTTTATTTATTTAAGTGTATTTGAGCTTATGGCTTAATTGTTTTGGTTCATGGGTCTCGATTGGAAAACACGACCCAATAGGGTTCGCCTGGTTTAGTTTGCTTCTATACAACCACAGACGACAAAGGGTGTGTTTGTTGTCTACTGTTGCGGCTCACACCACAGCCCTACTTGAGTGCGTTTGGTTTTGGTCTCGGTTAAGAAAAACACAAGAGTGTTTGTTTGTTACCTGTTGTAGCAGCCCACCCCAAAGGGTGATGGTTTGGTTGAGGGTACGATTCACGACCACAGCAAGAGGGTTTTTGTTTGCTTCTATCAAAGTAAGGAAACCCGTATAGGGTGTGTTTTGCTGTGTTCGGTTCACAGCGAGACCCACAAAGGGTGTCGTTGGTTTGTGTCATTTATCGCCTGGAAGGAAAACCACCTATGGTGGTGATTATTTGGTCTGGTATACGACAGCCCCGAAGGGGTGTCGTTGTTGTTGTTCTGTTGTCGCGGCTCACACCACAAGCCTCACTCGGGTACGTTTGGGTTTTGTTGCCTGTTCCACCAAAACAACCCACTAGGGGCGTTTGTTTATTCTTAGTTAAAGAGAAAAACCCGCAAGGGGTGTTGAAACTATCAACAACACCTATCTCAATATATCTGACGGTGCAATTGGAAATTTTTTTAAGTCAAACAATTTGTAACAGTTTATAATCATTTGAAGGTTATACTTTAGGTTCTCTTAATTAAAATGTCGATAGTAGTAGCTTTATTAATATTATCATTGTTGCATTATTACCATTCTTGTTCGCCATACTGTCGATTATTATTTTATTTGTAGGGTTGGCAAACAAATTATAGAGTTCGACTCAACATATTTATTTGAACTTGATAGGGGAGATTTGATTGTTTCAGACTTATCTTATGGTTTAGAAGGCAAGATAAACCTATTTGATACTTCTATATTATGCTATAGGACATTATTTAATAGCTTTGTTTATGTTAATGCAGGCGAATTGTGGATGAACCTTGACGGTGATATATCTCCTATATGCCTAAACATTTTACCTCTTGTGTTCCCATTGTTTAGGTAATTTGTGTTGCTGAGTTTGAGTTATCTTTTCGTAAATTTTGAAAATATTGAAGTCTAAACATCTTTCATCTCTAAGTGCTTAGTTCTAGATATATGCGCACTTACTGAAGTATCAAGGTCGTCGTAATGGCAAGTCTTGAGTTCAAGTCTTTCTGCCACTCATTTATGAAAGAGTTCCACTTGCTGGGCTGCAATCTAATTATCCAATCTTTCAGAATTGGTGGTCATTCAATAATATAAATCTATTTAATTCATCAAAAACATATGGTAAACCATAAAATACGAAGAAGAGAATGATGATGGAATTTGATTAGAGTTTTTTTTTTCTTTTTTGCCGCTTGACGAGAAAAGTTTTTGAGATTTTATTCCTGCATAAAGGTATCAAGTTGCTTATGTTGTAATCAAATAATACATTTGAAACAACCTAATATAAGCTGGTTTCAATCTCACTTTGCTTGTTTGAAGTATTTTTGCAGGTTAGAATTGGTGTGCAGGCACAAGACAAGCTGAACTGTCTCAATAAGCTCATAATAAGCTCTGCTTATTTTGGAGCTAATTGGTGTGCAGCTGGTACGTTGACATCTCTGGATCTTGTACTGTTTATTACATTTTTAGCATTATTATAATCTATATCCATGATTACATTTTTCAGAATACACCAAGGCTGAAGGAAACCATCTCTGTGGCAAATAATGCTTGCTGGGCCATTGGGGAATTGGCAATTAAGGTGCTTTTCTTCGTATGTTGCCTACCAAATACCTAATTTTACGGAGATTATGCTTCTTTAGTTTCATGCTTATCTGTGTACCAATGAATGTATGTATTTAGCTTCTATATCATATGCTTCAGGTCAACCAAGATATATCTCCAGTGGTGATGACTGTAATTTCATGCTTAGTCCCGATCCTTCAACATGCAGAGGTGATTTAGCTCTTTTATTTGCATTTTTTTAATAGTTTTGTATTGTATAATTTTTTTGTTTAGCATCTAAATGCTGCTATTTTTTCCTATAGTAAAAAGATGCCACTTTTTTCTAATTCCATCTATCCAAATCCAGCTGCATTTGTCATGATCTCATGTTCATAAGCTTTTATACAGGTTCCTGGCAATCGAAGGTTACATCAATCCTTTGATTCTATTTTTTCCTCTGAAGCTTCATCACTTGGGGGCTTCTATGCTGTCAACAGGCGTGGGCAGGTGTTACTTGCCACCGTAAACGAGGCAGCAATTGTGCTTCGTATGAGGGTCGTGCTTTTCTGTCGTCTGCAGCTGCCAATTCTCCTTCGTATGAGGGTTGTGCTTTTACTGAACGTGCATCAACGTCCAATGAAACACAAGCCTCTAGAAATAGATCAGGTTTTTTTAGAGAGGTGTTTAAAATGATGGCTTTTATTTAGGTTTATGTCAACGACTGTTGTTGATTTCCAGTTTTTAATATTTGTGTTTCATTGACTTTGATATTTGACATTTGTATTTTTAATTTTGTATTATCAGGTTTTTAATTGTCATTTAATAGAAAATTAGGAACTGGAAAAAATTAATTTTTTTTAAAAAAAAAATTAGGTTATGACATGCAAAAAGGAGAGTCATAAAACGTGGGTCATAAGTGCGCGTCATAGAGGGATGACGCACAAATGCGAGTCATTAAAATTTATGACAGGTCCATCCTTGACGCGCATTTGCGCATCATAACTCCTCTTCTTGACGCGCATTGCGCGTCAAGAATAGCCCTTTTTGTAGTAGTTTTTCTGATCGTGACGGGCGATTCGTGTCACATTTTTGGAAATCAGTTCATCGTGCTACGGGAACTCAGCTTAATCTCAGCACAACTTTTCATCCTCAGTTCGACGGACAATCAGAGAGGACTATTCAGACTTTGGAGGACATGTTGAGGGCATGTGTTCTCGATTGGAAGGATGATTGGGAAGCCCAACTACCCTTGATCGAGTTCACGTACAACAATAGTTGGCATGCTTCGATTAATATGGCACCTTACGAGGGCTTGTACGGTCGTCGTTGTCGATCTCCTTTGTGTTGGGATGACTTATCAGAATCAATCGGCATCGAGCCTGATATGCTTATAGCTGCTCGTGAGAAGGTAGCTTTGATCAAGAGTCGTTTGTTGACCGCTCATAGTCAACAGAAATCATATGCAGATAACCGTCGTCGGCCATTAGAGTTAGAGGCGGGTAACCATGTTTTGGTCAAGGTATCCCCGAGTCGAGGTATCTTCCGTTTTGGGAAGAAGGGAAAATTGAGTCCGACATTCATTGGACCGTTTGAGATTTTGGATCGAGTAGGCGAGCTAGCTTATCGATTGGACTTACCTCCGGCATTGAGCCGAATTCATAATGTGTTTCACGTCTCTCAGTTGAGGAAGTATGTTGCCGATCCAAGTCACATACTTCAGTTTGACGAGATCGAGATTGCAGACGATGATTCGTATAAGGAGCGTCCCGTACGAGTCTTAGAGCGGCGAATCAAACAGTTGAGGAACAAGACGATTCCTTTGGTCAAAATTCAGTGGTCTAGACATGGAGTCGAAGAGGCTACTTGGGAAACCGAGGATAGTATGCGGGAGAGTTATCCCGAGTTGTTTGACCCTTAGTTTCGGGGACGAAACTCTTCTTAGGGGGGTGTATGTAATACCCGATTGTAATTCAGTCATTATCATTCAGTAATTATCATTCAGTAATTGTCACTCACTAATTATTCACTCATTAATGATCATTCATCGTCCTTATTCATTCATTGTATTCACCGATCACAGTATTTGTATCGTACATCAGTTATTTTTCCTTTTCCTACCTGGTTGGAGGATCGAACTGTGGTTATCATCATTGTCATCTTCATAGTGGGTTGTGTGTGAGGAGTAGCGCACGCTACGTACTCTCCTTAGCGCGTGCTAATTTAGTACGGGTAGTGCACGCTACCTCTCCGTATTAGCGCATGCTAATGTGGTTCAGGCCTGCAGTCCAGAAGGCACTGGACTGCAGTCGAGTTGGAGTAGCGCACGCTACGAATGGCAAGTAGCACACGCTAGTAAGTTTGGATAGCGCCCGCTATGCAGTCAGTGTAGCGCGCGCTAAGGCCGATCAGGCAGAGTCCAGTGGGTACTGGACTGATCTGAAATAGTTCATAGCGCACGCTATGAGTAGATTTTAGCGTATGCTAATGGTGTAGTAGCGCACGCTGAAACTGAGGTGTAGCGCATGCTATCACGAGCAGACCTAAGGAAAAATGGTTCTGGACTTCAGTTACTGGGCATCAGATATTCAGTTAGCGCATGCTAACATTTGAGGTTAACGCACGCTAAGTATATGGCTGTAGCGCACGCTACAAAAGGTACGTAGCGCACGCTACCATTTCGGACAGAGGGTACTGGACTACCCAGGACACCCGTTAATCCACGCTAAATATCAGGGCTTAGCGTGCGCTAAGCTGGAACAGTATAAATAGGACAGTCAGCCCAGGTTTCGTCATTTATCACTTCGTTGGCGATTCCGGGCGTTTTAGGGTGATTTGGAAGAATCTCTTCGAGCTGCACTCACCTATCATCATCTTCAGGTTTCTGAGTTGGATTAATCATAATTTCATCCTCTCCAACACATCAAATCAAGGTAATTATTTCTTGGATATAGAATTTCGGATTTTGAGTATTTTCCTTCCGATCTCTTCCTGTAAGCTTGGATTTATATTGGAACATGTTAGATATGGATTATCTACCTTGGATAAATGTATTCCTACAGATTAATTGATATGTTTTTCGGATTTGATGAACATTTGGAGAATTAATCAAGAACCCTTGATGTTGACTTTGGTTATTTTTGGGGGTTTCCGATTATAGTTGTCGTAACTTCGAGTTATGGTTTCCTATTGGAATATTGATATCATTGAAGGTGTTTTGTTGGATTGAACTACTCATTTTGGAGTTGGTTTCGATATATTTGGGTTTTGGTTATAATCAAGGGTTGATGTTCGCTAAGTGGTTGTTTGAATGCCTCAATGAGTTTGGATATTGTTGTATCGACCTTTGAGTTAGTCGTAATCCATGCTTGATATGTATATTGAGCGGATTATTGGTAATTGTTTTATTCAAGGTTGTTCGAGCGACCGACATCTCTTTTTAGGACGTTGTTCGAAGAAGGACATTTCAACACCGGTATTGTGTAAGTAAATTCTTACTCGGTTAAAAGGACATTCATTCCTTACGTTGTTGTTCATTCATACATGTAATTCACTCATAATATATCGTTCATGTCGAGACTTGTATTTATCAACTCATCATGTAACTCACAAGTAACGACGGTTCCAAATCATTTCATTGAAGCTATCACACGTTGTGTCATTATTTTATCTCAGTGAGTCATTCTTGATCCTTATCGGATTCTATTAATTACTCCTCATATTGGTCGTTTTTCTTCTTGTGATCTTCCGGAATTATATTGCATGGCCGGTTGGCGCATGTGTGGAAGTTTTAATCGGGCACACTATGGTCATGTGTATATGCGGGACTCCGGACACATTGGACTGTGCGCATGGTAATGTGTATACGCGGGACTCCAGACATATTGAACCGTGAGAATAACTAGGTCAATAGCGGGTGTATATGCGGGACTCCGGGCACTCGGCTACTTGTGCTCTTACACATTTCATTCGGGCGTACATTGATGCTCATCATTCAACTCAATTCATTAATTCATTTATGTGATTGTTGTATACTGTTCAACTCTTGAGGATTGTTGTTACGTATGGCGACCCGTTGGGGGATGTTGTTTTCAGGTCATGGCAAGGCTAAGGCACGGGAAGAGAACGTTGACGGTGAGGAGTCCCAGTGATACTAGTAGGGGGCCCAGTCCTTCCAGTTATTCATGTTTTTTTCATTTTATTTCCGCTGCAGATTTCCGTTTGGATGTTCATTTTCATTCGGTGTTGTATATTTTATCTTCATATAAAATATACTTGTATTCTGTATTTTCCTGGGTGTGTTGTACTTGAAACTCCTCATCGGAGTAATTAATGATATACTGTGGTTCGGTACTACAATTATATCACTTAATTCATTAATTTTCATTCGCCTAGTGGGTCCCAGTCGGGGGTCCATGACACTGTAATACTCGCCTAGTTTGGGGTGTTACAAAAGGAAGGTAGGTGGAAATGTGGGGGGGGCATGTAGAAATAGGACAAGTTCAGTTCGTTTCGGACTCCCGTGAGTCCAAACAGATAAGCTCCGATTCCGTTCCGATGTATTTATATCGATCAATTAACTCAATTAATTAATCATATCAATTACATAATAACATAATTAATATCAAATGTCCCGATCAAGATATAGGGTCATGGTCAGTCAAACCCTATCTGTTCTTGACGCTATGCATGCGTTAATGCAAATTGAGATCATCGAGCTCTCGTATATCTAATACAACTAGCTTCAATGTTTGGCCAAAGACTTATGATCTCATCTGCCAATAACCGCATAGGACATATAACCCATTCACTAACAGGAGAAAGAATTCTATCTTGGTATTCAGTAGGACCTGCTACTTGCCCGTCAAGATGCACGTCGAGGTTGACCCCCACCTCTCAGTTTATAGGGTCGAACTACTCTAATGAAAATCTTGACATCACAAGCACATCCCTACTAAATCCTCAAGTCGAAGGTTCACGAATACCTATCAAAACCTTTCGATTCTGTAATTGACTGTCCCGGAGTGAAATCCGTGCGACGAATTGAGTGTGAGTCAGTTCGAGTATACTAATCCAATTAGCATACCTATAACGTGTGATCCCACTAACCATTAGTGTTCGACAGGCACTCTCCATATCAAAGAACACGTCATACAAGTCTTCACATAAACTTAACGCCCAGTCAAGTTTCATCGACTTGCGAACGATTAAGTATTTGAGCTATAAACCTTTCCAGTGCCGACCCCCTTATCCAATAAGGAGTGGAACATTTTGCTCTCAAATGCACGGACTAGTTTCTATATGTATATTTACGAGTTAGGAATGCCAGTAACTACCAGTAAATAAAGAAACATTCATTGCCTTATATTAATGGTTTACATAATTACAAGTTCAATGCCCTCACTCAACATCCTCTGAGTGGCATTCGAGGGCATACTCCTAACAATCTCCCACTTGCACTTAATGCCACACACTATGGTATCTAATACCCATGTTCTCTAGATGACGCCCCAAGCTAGTCTGAGAAAGTGGCTTGGTCAGTGGATCAGCGACGTTGTCGGCCAAGTCTACTCTGTGCAGCACAATGTATCCCTTGCGAACAAATTCTCTTACGAGATGATACTTCCTCTCAATATGTTTGGTGCTGTTGTGAAACCTCGGCTCCTTGGCCTGTGCTACAGCTCCGTCGTTATCGCAGTACAGCAGAACAGGAAGCTCAGCACATGGTATCACTTGAATTTCTCCCATAAACTTCTTAATCCAGAACCCTTCCTTGGAAGCCTCCGAGGCTGCTTGATACTCAGCCTGACAGGTGGAATCAACAGTCGTGCTTTGCTTGGCGCTACACCAAGATACTGCTCCTCCATTAAGAGTAAATATGTATCCAGAAGTAGACATCGAATCGTCCTTCAGTCCTTGGAAGTCCGAATCAGTGAATCCCACCACATTCAATTCTCCACCGCCATACATCAGAACCATATCTCTAGTCCTTCTTAAGTACTTGAGAACGTTCTTTACGGCAGTCCAATGTTCCCTACCTTGGTTTGCCTGAAACCTACTCACCACGCTTACAGCATGCACAATGTCAGGTCTCGTACACAATATAGCATACATAAGGCTACCCACAGCCGAAGCATATGGTATATTACTCATTTCCTTTCGTTGTTCCTCACTTTGAGGACACATCTTCAAGGAGAGTTTTATTCCATGTCGCATTGGTAGGAACCCTCTTTTAGAATCATCCATCTTAAATCGCTTTAAGATTTTATCTATATAGAGGGCTTGGGAAAGACCTATCGTTCTCTTCGCTCTATCTCGGTAGAGCCGAATTCCAAGAATATAGGTCGCTTCTCCCAAGTCTTTCATGGAGAAATTACTCAAAAGCCAAGCTTTCACAGAACTGAGCATTCCCACATCATTTCCTATTAGTAGAATGTCATCCACATATAGTACTAAGAATGCGATCTTTCTCCCACTAACCCTCTTGTATACACAAGCTTCCTCTTCATTTTGCACGAAGTCAAACTCTTTGACCGCCTCGTCAAAACGAAGGTTCCAACTACGCGACGCTTGCTTCAGTCCATAAATGGAACACTGAAGCTTGCACACTTTCTGAATATCGACTTCAGACACAAAGCCTTTAGGCTGCTCCATATAGATTTCCTCTTCGAGGAATCCATTAAGAAAAGACGTCTTTACGTCTATTTGCCATATCTCATAATCGTGGTAGGCAGCTATAGCAAGCATCATGCGAATAGACTTGATCATGGCTACGGGCAAGAAGGTATCGTGGTAATCGATCCCTTCGTTCTGGGTATAACCCTTTGCCACAAGCCTGGCCTTATAGGTGTTAACCTTGCCATCACCATCAGTCTTTCTCTTGTATATCCACTTGTTCCCAATAGGCACTATGCCCTTGGGGCGGTCTACTAGAGTCCAGACATGATTGACATGCATTGAGTCTATCTCATCTTCCATAGCTTCACGCCATTTCGCGGAGTCTACATCCACCATCGCTTGGTCATAGGTCGTTGGGTCGGTCTCTTGGATATCACTTGGAACCTCATGGAGACCCAGCTCCTCCAAATGCACAAGCCCATACCTCTCAGGTAAATGAGACACCCTACTAGACCTACGAGGAGGTTGTACTTGTGTTTCAGAAGGTTCTGTTCCAGTTTCTTACACAGGTGTCTCCCGAGGAGTTTCATTGTATTCTTCTAAAGAAATACTTCTACCTGCTCCGCCTTCCTGGATGAACTCATCTTCTAGGAAGTGTGCTTGTAAAGAAACAACGATCTTTCGATCTTCGGGCATGTAGAATAGATACCCCATCATCCCAGACGGGAATCCAATGAAACGTGCCTTCGCGAACCTCGCTTCCAACTTTTCCACCTTAGTCTTCTTGACATAGGCGGGACATCCCCAAATCCTAATATGATTAAGACTTGGTTTCCTGCCCTCCCACATCTCATGTGGAGTTTTAGGAATGGATTTGGAAGGACAACTGTTCAAGATGTAAGTGGCAGTCAGGAGTGTATACCCCCACAGGTAAATCGGTAAGTCAGTATAGCCCAGCATGGAACGGACCATGTTCAACAAGGTCCGGTTCGTTCTTTCTGACACACCATTTAACTGAGGAGTACCTGGAGGTATTAGTTGTGAAACTATTCCATGTTCCTTAAGGAACTCGTCAAACTCCGTACTCATATACTAGCCACCTCGGTCCGACCGAAGTGCTTTGATATGATTACCAGTGTGTTTCTCGACTAGGGCCTTGAATTTCTGGAATTTCTCAAAGGCCTCGGATTTATGTTTCATTAAGTATACATAACCATACCTAGTATGATCATCTGTAAACATAATGAAATATTGATATCCATCATATGCTGCTTCCAAAGCACCACATACGTCGGTATGGATTAATCCCAGTTTATCAGCGGCTCTTTCAAAAGTCCCTGTGAAGGGGGACTTAGTCATTTTGCCTTTAAGGCAAGATTCACAAGTAGGAAAGGGATCCGATCCCAATGGACCCATAAGTCCATCTTTTTCCATCTTGTAAACCTTGGTCTGACCAACATGACCAAGTCTAAGATGCCATTTCAAAACTTGATTGGTTTCATCCCTACCACATTTTCTAGTCATAGTATTCACAACTACTTTGTTGCTGAGATTTAGATGATATAATCCATTTAACAATGTAGCAGTACCCACTAGTTTATTTCTGAAATAAATTTTGTAGGAACCATCACCAATGAAAAATGAAAAGCCTTTTTGGTCCATGACCGGAATGGATATAATGTTTTTGTGCCCCTTGGGCAAAACAAGTACATCTTCTAAAGTCAAAACAAAGCCGGATTCTAAACCCAAAAGAAGTGATCCTATGTCGGTTGCCTCGACACTATTCCCGCTTCCGACTGTGATCATAACTTCTCCATCTCCAAGCTTTCTACTTTGTTCCAGATCCTGATTCATGGTACAAATATGAGAACTAGCACCAGAATCCAGTATCCAGGAAGTAGAAAATACAGTATCAGAACAATTTGTTTACAAAACTAAAAGTTCTGTACCTGAAGTGCCATTAAGTATCGGACAGTCTCTAGCCCAGTGGCCCAGCTCACCGCACTTGAGACAAGCATCCTTCTTCTTCTTGTTCTTTGGAACCATCGTGGCCTTGCCCTTTCCCTTGAAGTCCTTGACATGTGGTCTAGTCTGCTTCTTGGTCTTTTTTTTCTTGTTCTTAGACCTCCGAGGTCCATAAGAAATCACAAGAGCAGACTCCTTAATTCGGGGTGTCTTCATCAGATACTGAGCGATTACAAGTTTGTTCATTAGCCCAGCTAAGTTACATGCAATCTCATTGCAGTTGAAGTTCATAACAAACTGTGAGAAGGAATCAGGGAGAGACTGTAGGATAAGGTCGGTTTGGAGAGAAGTATCCATTTTAAAATCAATAGCCTCCAATCTCTCGATCATGGATATCATTTTGAGGACGTGTTCCCCAGCCTTCTCACCTTCCTTCATCCTTGCACCGAATAGTTGCTTGGATATCTCATATCTAGCAGTTCTGCTGTGCTCACCATAAAGTTCGGTTAAGTGAGATAGAATCTGCCTAGCAGAAGTCATTTTCTCATGAGCTCTTTGAAGCTCATTAGACATAGAAGCCATCATGTACGCACGGACTTTTATGTCATCCTTAACCCACTTTTCGTGGTTTTCAATCTCTTCCTGATTGGCTCTGGTCCGCACAGGAGGCGCCGGAATATCCATATCCAAGACGTATCCCAGTGCCTCTATACTGAGGACAATCATCAGATTGCAGATCCAGTCCACAAAGTTAGGTCCAATCAGGGTGTTCTTTTCGAGTAGAATTGCGAGTGGATTCATTGTCATATTGAGAGTTATGTCTGCATTAAGTATAACATATTAATTAGTGACTTGTTATATTATGTTCTGAGTATAGAATTAGGGTCTTTTCTATTCTTGTTACCCAGCTCCCACTATTTTTATCGGAATAACACACTCCCATATGAAATCCGTAAGTATCGTCGCTCTACTTCATAGTGGTGATCGAGTTCTTTATAAATCTTAATAGAGTGCCACCAAATAGGTTTCTAGTCTATTAATTTTCATAAAGTGGTGTCCAACACCAACCCATCTAATGGATGATTCGATCTTATTTTTCCCCTTGTTCACTCTCCTCAACCTATACGGTTTCTATGGTTCGTGAACAAGTTAAGTTTATACCATCGACTCAAATCAGTTTCACAATTGAATCTTATTCGGCAACCTATCAGCTTTCTAGGGATAAAATTTGCTCCAACCGAAGGCATCCAATGCTCTCCCGGTAATTTATCCGTCCTCCCCGAATGACTACCCCGATAACTCTGACGCATAGCACATCCGGTTTGGATTTCAATTTCCCGAAAGCTCGATGGAGGGAAGGAAAACCTTGAAACCTTATAAACTTAATAATTTGTCGTGGGAGAATTTTCGCGATTAATGTTACACTTTGCACATTAATTCATTTAAGCGCGTTTGTGGCATTCATACAATATGAAACAACCATTCACGACCTAGTTGCGACCAACATGTGGTTCATGGACCGTTCCTAGAAAATAAAAACTCCGTAATCTAATTACAAGTCTTCATCTTGAATCTTCGTCTTCTCGAAACGGATCTTCCTCTGGTCTTTGTCAATACATATAAATTTTACATTGAAAATTGCATCCTAGATACAAATATTTCTAGTAAAATAAATAGGCTCAAAACGGCCTTTACAACCCAATCGAATAAAACCGAACGATTCAAAAACTAGGTCCATGAACCACATCACCATTCAAAAATAATGCATCCAACGCATTAAATAAATGGCATTCATAATGAATCTGAATATTGATCCAATCAATATAAAACAATCCATCCAAAATGAATTAATCTAATTAATTCAAACAACCGTCAATTTTAACTTGTTCCGGACGAGAAAATATTTCATTAAATTAATTCCCTAAGAATAAAATTACCATAATTAAATCTTAGTCAAATTAAATCCAATTTAATTTGTGGGAAATTAATTATCGAACGAAATATAAAAAATGGAGTCAGAAAACACGGTCGGGCCAAGCAGGGACACTTTGCCAATGCCGAGCGAGCTGCACAGTGCCGGCAGGCTGCACATCTTGCCTAGCATGTCCGGCAGTGGCGAACTTCGGTCAGTGGCGGACCGCAAGCGCGCCGGGGACTCAGCTGCCGGGTCCGTTAACGTTTTCGGCTCATTTTTTCGCCCTGATTCCAAAAATAATATTTTTCTAATCTTTATATTACACATTTAAATCAGTTTTTCAAAAAAAAATAGATTTATATTGTAACATAAAATCATGAAAAAATAATTTTTTGATGAACAATAGAAAATCAACGATTAATACGATTATGATTCCAAATCATACACCATCTAATCAAGCATTCCAAATGCCAATATCGTATATACGATCGCGAGACCTACGCTCCGATACCACTGTTGGGATTCGGTGCCTAAAACAAAGGCCCAGCGGAAGCGGTAAAATGAAAATTAATTCGATCTGAATCCCTACGAGGATCGATCGAGCTACGTATATATGAATATACAAACGAAAACACAAGAGATATAGAAACTCACCCTTGTAGTCCGTTGATTAAATGGATTCCTTCTCTTGAGCTATTTCCCAAGCTTTAGATGTATATCCCTACGAACAAAGCACTCCAAGCACTTGAAAGATCCAACATCGAAATACGCCTCTACTTGCCACACGCCGGAGAAACGAATGGGATGAGGATAACCTTGCTATCCTCCAAGGATACGGCTAGAGCTAGGTGATGAAGCTATTGATTTGTGATTACAATACTCTTAAATGTATAACTCACTATCTCTCTTTATGTCTTGATATTTTCTCCAAGAAAACTCTCAATAACAAAATGAACAAGAAGAAGACTTGAAGAAAATATTATTCTCTATACATATATATCCTTTCTCACATTGGAAATGAGTGTGTAAGAGTGATGATAAGTCTTCCTCTCTTTATTCAATTTCCACCCACATGTACAGCTCATGCACATGAGGAATCAAACCCCACCAAGACAATCATCATCCATTAAATAATAGAACAAGAGTCCAAAAGGAAGGTGTGTGGAAATATGGGGGGCATGTAGAAATCGGACGAGTTCGGTTCGTTTCGGACTCCTATGAGTCCAAACAGATAAACTCCGATTCCGTTCCGATGTATTTATATTGATCAATTAATCCAATTAATTAATCATATCAAATACATAATAATATAATTAATTTCTCCAAGAAATAATTATATTCATGAATTATATTTATCACCCAGTAATTAATTTAATTCATTAGGCTGTAAATTAATTTATCTAATAAATTAATTTAAACATCCAATGTCCCAAATTTAGATATCCAATATCTAATATTCATTATGAGAGAATTAGCTTGATTCATTCCGTCGACAATCTTATTGCACGACTCGGTAGGTTCGTCTCAGTCAGCAATGGGAGGAACCAAAGAGTAGTAGCACCAGCTAGCCAGCCTGGCGGCCTACACTGTACCGTAACTGAGAACGAATGATGCGATCATTCAAGAACCATTATGTCGTGAATATCAGTATACGTATAAACCCTTCTTTCAAATGTCCCGATCAAGATATAGGGTCACGGTCAGTCAAACCCTATCCATTCTTGACGCTATGTATGTGTTAATGCAAATCGAGATCATCGAGCTCTCGTGTATCTAATACAACTAGCTCCAATGCTTTGGCCAAAGACTTATGATCTCATCTGCCAATAACCGCATAGGACATATATAACCCGTTCACTAACAGGAGAAAGAATTCTATCTTGGTATTCAGTAGGACCTGCAACTTGCCCGTCAAGATGCACGTCGAGGTTGACCCGCACATGTCAGTTTATAGGGTCGAACTACTCTAATGAAAATCTTGACGTCACAAGCACATCCCTACTAAATCCTCAAGTTGAAGGTTCACGAATACCTATCACAACCTTTCGATTCCGTCATTGACTGTCCCGGAGTGAAATCCGTGCGACGAATCGAGGGTGAGTCGGTTCAAGTATACTAATCCAATTAGCATACCTATAACGTGTGGTCCCATTAACCATTAGTGTTCGACAGGCACCCTCCATGTCAAAGAACACGTCATACAAGTCTTCACATAAACTTAACGCCTAGTCAAGTTTCATCGACTTGCGAACGATTAAGTATTTGAGCTATAAACCTTTCTAGTGCCGACCCCCTTATCCAATAAGGAGTGGAACGTTTTGCTCTCAAATACACGGACTAGTTTCTATATGTATATTTACAAGTTAGGAATGCCAGTAACTACCAGTAAATAAAGAAACATCCATTGCCTTATATTAATGGTTTACATAATTACAAGTACAATGCCCTCACTCAACATCCTCTGAGTGGCATTCGAGGGCATACTCCTAACACTTCTGTTGCCCATTAATATATTTCAATGACTCATGATCCGAATGTAGATAAGTGTTTCGGCCGAAGGTAATGACTCCAATGATCAAGAGCTCTCACAATGGCATAGAACTCCTTGTCATAAGTACAATAGTTGAGTCGGGCCCCACCTAATTTCTACAAGAAGTATGCAATCGGTCGTCTCCCTTAGATGAGAACTTCCCCAATACCCACTCCAATTGCATCACACTCTACCTCGAACGATTGTGAAAAATCGGGTAACGCCAAGATAGGCGCCTCACACATTTTTGTTTTCAACTTTTCAAATGCCCCTTGGGCAGCCCCGCTCCACACAAACGGTCCTTTTTTTAATCATTCCATTATCGGACTTGAAATGGTGCTAAAGTCTCGGATGAACCTCCGATAGAATGAAGCAAGTCCGTGGAAGGATCGGACTTCCGTGATGGTTTTAGGAGTAGGCCAATATTTAATTGCCTCGATCTTGGTTTTATCAACCGACACTCCTTCCTTAGAAACGATGTATCCAAGAAAAGCTACGCTCTTGACTAGAAACGATCACTTCTTCTTCTTCCCATAAAGCTTTTCATCCCTAAGGATCTCGAAGATTTGCCTCAAGTGCCCGGTATGTTCTTGCAACGAGCGACTATAAATCAAGATGTCATCCAAGTATACGATGACAAACTTTTCCAAAAACGGTTTAAGTACCTCACTCATTAATCGCATGAAATTACTTGGAGCATTTGTAAGGCCAAAGGGTATGATGAGCCACTCGTACAATCCATGTTTTGTTTTAAAAGCCGTATTCCATTCATCACCTTCTCGCATGCGAATTTGATGGTAGCCGCTTCTCAAATCAACTTTCGAAAAAACCACCGAACCATGCAATTCATCCAACATATCATCAAGTCTCGGAATTGGGAATCGATACTTGATGGTTATGTTATTCACGGCTCTACTATCTATACACATTCGCCATGATCCATCTTTCTTCAGGACGAGCAAAACCAGAACCGCACAAGGACTCAAACTTTCTCGAATGTACCCGCGGTTTATTAGCTCCTCGATTTGTTTTTGTAACTCCTTCGTCTCCTCTGGGTTACATAGATAGGCGGCTCTGTTAGGGAGTGATGCACCCGGTATAAGATCGACTTGGTGTTCAATCCCACGTAAGGGCGGCAAACCCGGCGGCAAGTCTTCCGGAAAAACGTCCGCAAATTCGTGTAACAAGGTATCGATCTCCCCTTTGCCTTGCACAACCATATCAACGTCTCGTGTTCATTTAATCGTCAATAAATACACACTCTCGCCATCATCAAATAGCGTGCTTCACCTCTTTCTCACTAGCAAACATAGTGAGTTTCGGTTTTTCCATTTAGCTAGAACTCCTCGAACGAATGGCTTGAGGTGCCATTGGTTTAAGCACAATCTTCTTGCCTTTATCCCGTAATTCATATTCGTTACTTCTTCCTCAATGTAAAACATCGCTATCAAATAGCCATGGTAGTCCCAAGAGTGTATGGCATGCATCCATCGGGAGTACATCACATAATACGTTGTCACCATATGAACCCATAGTTAAACCGACCCGTACTTGTTTCGAAACTTTCACTTTACTCCCATCATCGAGCCAATGTAATGTGTGTTGGAACATTTTGTTCCATACATAAATTAAAAGTGTTTTGATGATTAAAGTCTATAAACAAAACAAAACAATGAAGAGGCGAAGCAAGCATTGAAGGAAAACAAAGTGCAAAATGCTGGAGAAAATCAAAGTTAACGTACGTAAAGGAGTAAGAATAACGTACGTAATATAAGGCTATTAACGTACGTAAGAGATGCATATTAACGTACGTAACACATGTTCAAACCAAGTGAACGTTGGACGAGTCAAAGACAGAAAGATGGCAACGGACACATGACGTCAGCACTGACGTATGGCTTAACGTACGTAATGGAGTATATGCTAACGTACGTAACCAATATGACGAAACTCCATGGACTGGATTGTGAAGAGGCTAACGTACGTAACCCGTGGAGGTTAACATACATAATCAAGCTTACGTACGTAACCATAGTTACATAGCATACGTAATGCAGTGTGCAGCAGCTAACATCTAGTTTGTTGATGGAGCCTATAAATACCAAGGAGATGGTATTGATTCAACACAACAACTTCAAGTATACTACACATTGATCTGAGATTGATATTCATTATATTGTTGTTGTAATATTAAGCTTACATTGAGTGATTGAGTGTTATACACAAAATCATACACGAGTGGTAAAAGAAAAGATACGATTGGATTCGGTGTTATTAGGATCAAGGATCCGGCGTTATTAGAATCGCAATCGCTATCGAGTGAGGCTTATCTAGTACCCATAGAAAGCTAGAGAGGTTGATTCCTTGTCCTAAGAAAAGGAAAACGGTTTAACTTGGACCGACATAAAGACAAGTGTGAGTGGTTTATCAAGGACTAATAGAAGCCGTGATTGTAAACGGTTATCCCTCGACTGATAGAAGAGATTGTAAACTCCGATTCCGTTCTGATGTATTTATATCGATCAATTAATCCAATTAATTAATCATAACAAATACATAATAATATAATTAATTTCTCCAAGAAATAATTATATTCATGAATTATATTTATCACCCAGTAATTAATTTAATTCATTAGGCCGTAAATTAATTTATCCAATAAATCAATTTAAACATCCAATGTCCCAAATTTAGATATCCAATATCTAATATTCATTATGAGAGAATTAGCTTGATTCATTCCGTCGACAATCTTATTGCGCGACTCGGTAGGTTCGTCTCAGTCAGCAATGGGAGGAACCAAAGAGTAGTAGCACCCGGCTTGACTGGCGGCCTACCTTGTACCTGGCGAGAACGAATGATGGGATCATTCAAGAACCATTATGTCGTGAATACCAGTATACGTATAAACGCTTCTTTCAAATGTCCCGATCAAGATATAGGGTCACGGTCAGTCAAACCCTATCAGTTCTTGACGCTATGCATGCATTAATGCAAATCGAGATCATCGAGCTCTCGTGTATCTAATACAACTAGCTCCAATGCTTTGGCCAAAGACTTATGATCTCATCTGCCAATAACCGCATAGGACATATATAACCAGTTCACTAACAGGAGAAGGAATTCTATCTTGGTATTCAGTAGGACCAGCAACTTGCCCTTCAAGATGCACGTCGAGGTTGACCCCCACCTGTCAGTTTATAGGGTCGAACTACTCTAATGAAAATCTTGACGTCACAAGCACTGTAATACCCGTAATTTTGATTTCTGGTAATTTCTTTTTTTCGGCGGAAGTCCGTTTTGACGACTCTCTCATGACCGTTTCGTCATTATGAGAATGATTAATTCTACACTTTTTGTCATCCGAGTTCTTTTCGGTGTTGTTTTGTTGAGTTCCGAGCTTTTTAGCGACTTTTCCGCACTTGAGTTCGATTCTTGCAAATCTCGTCCGAAACTGTTGTTTCGAGTTTCTCGTAAGTTCATTTAATGTTATTATTCATGTTGCGAGCTTTGGTTTGGTGTTTCGATCGCGTATCGTGATTTTCGGACGTTTTGGGCCATTTTCGTAATTTCCCAAAGTTTTGGGTAATTACTTAGTTGTCGAATTCGAGCCTTCGGGTGGTCGGAATGTGTGTTCTCTTATCTCTTAGATTCGTATTTGCGAGTACGTAACCGTATCATCGATTCGTATTCGAGTTCGGGTTTCGGGGTCGTTCGGGCCGTCGGAGTTGGCCGGCCGAGTCATGGCAATGCAGGCTCGAGCCGGCAGCCGCCGAGTTACGGCCGGTAGTGCTCGGGAGCTTCGGCCGAGCCGTACCATGGTCCGCGGCACATGCCGCAGGCCGTGGCACACTGTGGCATTTTTCGGCCAAACCGATCTGCGGGTGCCGCGGCACACGCGCCAGCCAGCGGCAACTGCTGCCGACCGGGAGCCATTTTTGGGCTGTGCGGCTTTGCTTGTGCGACTATTTAAGATCCTGCAGTCGGATTTTTGGTCATTTTTCTCCTTCTTCTCCTTCTCTTCCGCGGTTGAGGGTGTTCTAATCTTGAAGCCATGTTGTTTAACAACAAATCCATGAAGTTCTTAAGGTTATATCATTGATCAATCATCCGTTATCATCCTTTGATCCAGCGAATCAAGGTTAGATCTTTAGAACCCTACTTTTGGGTAAATTTGGGGGTTTTCGCGTTTTTGTCTGATTCGTTCCGTTTTGTTTATTAATTCATGATGAATATGATTAATCTTGTTGGTATTCTTAGTTTCCCTACGGATTCATGGTATATTTCGTGGTTTTTACGGAATCGAGACGGTTTGGTTGTGGTCCGCCCTCGTTGTTGTTTATATACGAATATACATGAATCGTAGGCGGGTTTTCGGGGGTATTCCAATTCCGTATTCATTTAGAAATGGTTGTGATTGTATTCTTCGAATCGTTAGGTTCGGTTTCGTTGGTTCCTAGCGTTCGTCGGTGACTTTCCTTTCCGTTCGTTGCGTCGTCAACATTCAAGGCAAGTATTTTTGGAAATCTTTATGCTTAACGTGGAATGGTAATGTATTTTGTGTTTGAATTGCTCACCTCGGGTTGGTCCGACGGGATCACGGAGGGAATCCAAAGGGTTGAGTCCTGGATTCATGAGTTTGTTTAGCTAGCCAGCTCGGGAGGGTCCTTAGAGGCCTCGGGCGGGATCTATGATATTACTCTATTCCCAAGGCGATGCACGTGCGTGTTTTGTTTTATAATATGGCCAGCTCGGGAGGGTCCTCAGAGTCCTCGGGCGGGATCTATGATATTACTTTGTTCCCAAGGCAAATTGTTTGACTGTTTGTTTCCAGAAAAGACATGTCTGGTTTTGGCTTTTGAAATTGATATTGGTGCATGTACTATGAAATGTGTAAGCGATTGGTTTGCCTTGAATACTTGTACTAGCGTAATTGCTAACCCTTTTGGGGACCCGTTTTGGGGAAATTCTTGTTATGGATTTCAGGTTATGTTCAGTCAGACGATCGGGCACTGGGATGGTACGAGGATGTCGGCCAAGGTTGTTGATATGTGCAATTGAGTCTTGTTATTTTCTACTGTCTCTTTTGATGTGGATGTTTTCCAAATTGTAAACTTATAGATGTACTCGCGAGTACTTCGGCTTTTCCTTTCGGATTGTGATTGGTCTTCGTTGGAGTTACTGTATTTGTCGGTTGATGTTTATTATGCCGGTTGTACCGGACGTGTTGTTTTATGTTCTTGTTGTTAACAATTGTTTCCTTGCTAACGGAGACGGTTAGTCGAGTGGTGTTTTTCTTGTGTTAGCCTGGTGGGTCCCATGTAGGGGTCCACGGCGTTGTAATACACCTCGAATATCTTGGGGGTGTTACAGAAAATGGTGTCAGAGCTCTAGGTTTATGGATACCTAGGCTTGTCGGTTATTTGGGTCTAGTTGTGTTTTATTTTGCACATTGTCACACCGCTGCCGGCGTCTCAGTACATCCAGTGCTCGTAAGTTTTCCTTACTCGATTCTCTTGTTTTCTCGTATTGTATTTCCACTTCTTGGACTGTGATTGTCTCTATCGTACTTATCGTCGAGTTATGAGCCTTCCACCTCTAAACTTCCTAGCGTTAGTAGGATCGTTGGCGATCGAAAGATCCGAGTTTTGCTCCGTGGTATATTCTAAGAGGGCTTGACTCTCTAGTCTTTTGTTGTATGATGGAATCTATGTTTGGTAATTGCGATATACTAAATGTATGTTGAGCCGAATGTACTGATGGTTTGGACACCGAAGGGTGCAGTATGATGTAGAAGTTTGAACATTGAAATGTTCTGGGAAAGGTATTGATGGCAGAGTTTGTTGAGAAACTCACATAGATGGTTTCGACGTGTGTTCGAATCGGTGTTCACTAGTTATACTGTTAAACTTGAAGAGATAGTTTGACATATGCTTGGAATTAGTATTTCCGAGTTGCGCTTGTTGAACTGGTGATTTTTGAATGCCGTATATGCGTGTGTTCGGAAATTGTTAGTACTTGGCTAATTATTATTATTTACACCCAATGTGTTTCTATTAATAATAATACATGCGGCGTGCATGCTTGAAAATTTCTTAGACTTGATCGTATTGTGGGATTTTGAAAAGTGAAATGAATTTGGGCGAGCCAGCCTTGTATTTCCAAATAAAACCTTGTGTCGGTATTTAAAAGTCGTGTATAAAAGTGTTTAGGACATTTTATAAAATGCTACCATTGTTAAACCCTTGTCGTATTTGAAAGGGTCTTGAAAACGATTTTTAACATATCGGTTTTATTTTCGAATAACTAGAGTATACGATTTTCAAATTCAGATTAGCTTGGGGAAACCTAGGTTGTCGAGTCAAGTTGTGTTTGTTGAGTTTTGTCTCGTCGGATTTTGTCTGACTTAGTCGCATCGCGACGCGTCGTTTCAGATCATTGGTCGTGATTAGTATCGAGGGGCGGTCGTCACTTACGTGCGACCTATGGATGTAAAACTCCCTTCCTTGTGTTGTGCCTCGTGTGACACGAGTTATTTATATGATTAGTCGTAAAATGATGGAATCCTTCTGTGGATTTTGATTTCACGATATGTGTTTATTAGGCTCTCGTATTTGGTTTATACGAGGAGTGTCGTCACTACTGATGCATTTTCGAACCGCATTTTATCCACTGCGTGAGTTCTTTCAAAACGGCTTTTGGTATTTTGCAAACTGAGTTTTATTTCGTAAAACCGATTCCTTGAATCAAGTTTTGGCATTTTGGCCCTGAACATTTCATGACGGTTTAACAAATGATTTTGTGAGCTTTGGAAAATATTACCGTCATTGGTCTTTTTAGCATTTTCGAAATGACGTGGTAAATTGTGCTTAGCCTGGTAAATCCGTGTGAGAAAGGTTTACGGCATGTAATTTTTCTGATATGTTCTGTTGTTGTCTCTGTGGTTCGTTAGCGCACGCTACGCTTTGCGGCTAGCGCGCGCGAGAGTGCGTTGGTAGCACGCTAAGGGGAGGATAGCGCACGCTACCTGGTAGTTCAGGCGATCCAGAGCTACCGGGTAGTCTGAGTTCTCGTTAGCGCACGCTAAAACTTGGGGTTAGCGCACGCTGACAGTGTATTTTTGGTCAGGAGTTTTGTTTGGTGCCGTGATAGCGCACGCTAACCTTAATGATTAGCGCACGCTAATTGTGTCTAGTATAAATACTGGACACCAGCCTAGAAGTTGCATTTTTCTTCATTTTTCTTCTTCCTCCATGAGATTGAGACGTAGCGACTAGGGTTCGCATCGGGGCTGATTTTTCTTCCATCCAAAGGTGTTTTGGAGTATCCTAGATGATTTTTAACATCATCTAATCCATTGTTCTTCGCCGAATCTAGGTATTTTTCTTGAATCCCTAGAGTTGACTTTTTAGAGTTTTGTTCTTGATGTCGTTTTTCATCCGGTTTTGATAAACCGATTGTTGTTTTAACGACGTTGTTAAACATATCCTAGGGATTGTACATCACTGTCGTGATTTTGAACGATTTGATGCGTGTGATATGATGTGTTTAAATGAATGTTGATACGTGCGAATTCTGGGCATTTTGGCCTATTGTACTTCTGAAAAACCTTGAGTATCTTAGAAAATAAACCTCGAGACGTACTTTTAAAATGAATTATTTTCTCACAGTGTTCTCAAGATGCCTACTAGCGCTACGCTATGTTTCAAAATTATTCTACTTTGAGGATCAAAATATTTTGAGATATTTCTAATGATTTAGAAACGCATTTGCTTAGACCCGAAGGTCGAATATTGCCGAAAAGTTTTAATTTAAAGAAAGGTATCTTCATTTTTTTTATCAAACGCAAGATGATTTTTTTTCAAAGTCTCGATGACGATGTTTATACTACTTTTTGATATATGATACTCAAGATCAACTGGTGTTTGCAAATTATTTTCAAAAGGTGGTTTTTGTTTTCAAAACCTATCGTTCTTATTTGCGGACCGGGAATATATGTGTGATATTCGTACTCTCGTTAGGGTGTTAACCCCAGAGTTGTGATTGAATTGGTGGTGTGAGCGTTGAGTCGTTAGCTACACAGTTGCCGTGGTAGCCTCTGTGAGGGGTGTGACGTTGGTATTGGATGTTGTCGCCTCGTAGCGATTTATGCGTTATCGCATATATGCGAGCTGTTAGAGCTTGGGTTGCTATGATTATGTGCATCGGTGATTGTTCCGCGTTGTGTTGGTTGCTGGTTGTATTGTTACCTTGGTTCCGTTGTTGTGAGTTTCGGGGGCGAGGTCAAAGGTAATACCGTACTATTTTGATTTCTATATCTTCTCTTTATCTAGTCTATCGATTCGCTCATGTTCATTGATACCTTCTGAACTTGTTCTGTACCTTGGTTTCATCGTTCGAACGAGCTGTAATCTGATTTTGAGTCGATCTGGTTATCGCTGTGACTTTTTCGAATTCGGTTCGATTCTTGTGAACCTTGTTCGGGAGTAACATCTTTTGGTTCTAATAGTTCTTTTATTCGAAGTGGATCGAATTTTGAACTTCTGTATTTTCGGCTCTATCGACTTGTTTATGCTCGTTAACATTTCTAAACTTTCCCTATCCCTTGTTTTTGTTGATCGAACGAGGGTGGTATTGTTTCGGAATAACTCATTTGTCGTTGTGACTTTTCAATCGCTATTCCCTTTCCTGTGGATCTTATGGGAATGCATGTCTGGTAGTTCTCACTAGATCATCCTGGGAGTTGTTGTTTGAATTTTATTATCCTTCGTGTTTCGGACATGATTGTTCGATTTTTGTTGTCTCGATCGTTTGTTTGTTTGGTTTTTGTTCTCGTTTCGTGATTGTTGAGCGTTCAGGCTCCTTCGTAATTCCCTTAAGTTCGGGAAATTACTCTCGTTTTCGATCTTCCAACCTTTAGGCGGTGGAATTCCGTATTTGTTCAGCGCTTGGCTCGCATTTTGATTGATGAACCGTTGGGTTGGTCAATCGTATTGATTTTCGTTCGTTGTGTTTTGTGATTGTTCGGATAATTGACTTGATTGTATTATCCTTTTGATGACTCTTGTCATTTGTTGGTTTTATTATATCCCTAACGGCGACGTTGTGTTGATCGTCGTGGAGCGTGTTTTCACACCGTATATTCCGTTGCGTCGTTTGTAACGTTTCGCCGTTGGGCATTAGTTAAGCGTTTCTTGCGTATCTCGTTGAGTTTTCCTGGAGGGATATTGCTTCTCCCTACTTGTTTTAAGTTTCGGGACGAAACTTCTTTTAAGGAGGGTAGAATGCAATACCCGTAATTTCGATTTTCGGTAATTTCTTTTTTTCCGGCGGAAGTCCATTTTGACGACTCGCTCATGACCGTTTCGTCATTCTGAGAATGATTAATTCTACACTTTTTGTCATCCGAGTTCGTTTCGGTGTTGTTTTGTTGAGTTCCGAGCTTTTTAGCGACTTTTCCGCACTTGAGTTCGATTCTTGCAAATCTCGTCCGAAACTGTTGTTTCGAGTTTCTCGTAAGTTCATTTAATGTTATTATTCATGTTGCGAGCTTTGGTTTGGTGTTTCGATCGCGTATCGTAATTTTCGGACGTTTTGGGCCATTTTCGTAATTTCCCAAAGTTTTGGGTAATTACTTCCGTTGTCGAATTCCGAGCCTTCGGGTGGTCGGAATTGTGTGTTCTCTTAGCTCTTAGATTCGTCTTTGCGAGTACGTCGTAACCGTATCATCGATTCGTATTCAGGTTCGGGTTTCGGGGTCGTTCGGGCCGTCGGAGTTGGCCCCGCCGAGTCATGGCCGGGCAATCTGGCCGAGGCCGGCCTTTGGCCGAGTTACGGCCAGTAGTGCTTGGCGGCTTCGGCGGCGAGTCGTACCATGGGCCGCGGCACATGCCGGCAGGCCGCGGCACACTCTGTGACATTTTTCTACCAAACCGTATGCGGGTGCCGCGGCTGCCGGCCGAGCATGCACACCGCCGACCACTGGGAGCCATTTTGGGCACGTGCCGCGGCACACTCCCAGGCCGCGGCACCTTGTGCGGCTTATTTAAGGTCTATGACGGATTTTTGGCCATTTTTCTCCTTCTTCTCCTTCCCTTCCGCGGCTGAGGGTGTTCTAATCTTGAAGCCATGCTGTTTAACAACAAATCCATGAAGTTCTTAAGGTTATATCATTGATCAATCATCCGTTATCATCCTTTGATCCAGCGAATCAAGGTTAGATCTTTAGAACCCTACTTTTGGGTAGATTTGGGGGTTTTCGCGTTTTTGTCCGATTCGTTCCGTTTTATTGATTAATTCATGATGAATATGATTAATCTTGTTGGTATTCTTAGTTTCCCTACGGATTCATGGTATATTTCGTGGTTTTTACAGAATCGAGAGGGTTTGGTTGTGGTCCGCCCTCGTTGTTGTTTATATACGAATATACATGAATCGTAGGCGGGTTTTCGGGGGTATTCCAATTCCGTATTCATTTAGAAATGGTTGTGATTGTATTCTTCGAATCGTTAGGTTCGGTTTCGTTGGTTCCTAGCGTTCGTCGGTGACTTTCCTTTCCGTTCGTTGCGTCGTCAACATTCAAGGCAAGTATTTTTGGAAACCTTTATGCTTAACGTGGAATGGTAATGTATTTTGTGTGTGAATTGCTCACCTCGGGTTGGTCCGACGGGATCACGGAGGGAATCCAAAGGGTTGAGTCCTGGATTCATGAGTTTGTTTAGCTAGCCAGCTCGGGAGGGTCCTTAGAGGCCTCGGGCGGGATCTATGATATTACTCTGTTCCCAAGGTGATGCACGCGCGTGTTTTGTTTTATAATATGGCCAGCTCGGGAGGGTCCTCATAGGCCTCGGGCGGGATCTATGATATTACTCTGTTCCCAAGGCAAATTGTTTGACTGTTTGTTTCCGGAGAAGACATGTCTAGTTTTGGCTTTTGAAATTGATATTGGTGCATGTACTATGAAATGTGTAAGCGATTTGTTTGCCTTGAATACTTGTACTAGCGTAATTGCTAACCCCTTTGGGGACCCATTTTGGGGAAATTCTTGTTATGGATTTCAGGTTATGTTCAGTCAGACGATCGGGCGCTGGGATGGTACGAGGATGTCGGCCAAGGTTGTTGATATGTGCAATTGAGTCTTGTTATTTTCTACTGTCTCTTTTGATGTGGATGTTTTCCAAATTGTAAACTTATAGATGTACTCGCGAGTACTTAGGCTTTTCCTTTCGGATTGTGATTGGTCTTCGTTGGAGTTACTGTATTTGTCGGTTGATGTTTATTATGCCGGTTGTACCGGACGTGTTGTTTTATGTTCTTGTTGTTAACAATTGTTTCCTTGCTAACCGGGACGGTTAGTCGAGTGGTGTTTTTCTTGTGTTAGCCTGGTGGGTCCCATGTAGGGGTCCACGGCGCTGTAATACACCTCGAATATCTTGGGGGTGTTACAAGCACATCCCTACTAAATCCTCAAGTCGAAGGTTCACGAATTCCTATCACAACCTTTCGATTCCGTCATTGACTGTCCCGGAGTGAAATCCGTGCGACGAATCGAGGGTGAGTCGGTTCAAGTATACTAATCCAATTAGCATACCTATAACATGTGGTCCCATTAACCATTAGTGTTCGACAGGGACTCTCCATGTCAAAGAACACGTCATACAAGTCTTCACATAAACTTAACGCCCAGTCAAGTTTCATCGACTTGGGAACGATTAAGTATTTGAGCTATAAACCTTTCTAGTGCCGACCCCCTTATCCAATAAGGAGTGGAATGTTTTGCTCTCAAATACACGGACTAGTTTCTATATGTATATTTACAATTTAGGAATGCCAGTAACTACCAGTAAATAAAGAAACATCCATTGCCTTATATTAATGGTTTACATAATTACAAGTACAATGCCCTTACTCAACATCCTCTGAGTGGCATTCGAGGACATACTCCTAACACTTCTGTTGCCCATTAATATATTTCAATGACTCATGATCCGAATGTAGAATAAAGTGTTTCGGCCGAAGGTAATGACTCCAATGATCAAGAGCTCTCACAATGGCATAGAACTCCTTGTCATAAGTACAATAGTTGAGTCGGGCCCCACCCAATTTCTACGAGAAGTATGCAATCGGTCGTCTCCCTTAGACGAGAACTGCCCCAATACCCACTCCAATCGCGTCACACTCTACCTCGAATGATTGTGAAAATCGGGTAACGCCAAGATAGGCGCCTCACACATTTTTGTTTTCAACTTTTCAGACGCCCCTTGGGCAGCCCCGCTCCACACAAATGGTCCTTTTTTTAAGCATTCCGTTATCGGACTTGTAATGGTGCTACAGTCTCGGATGAACCTCCGATAGAATGAAGCAAGTCTGTGGAAGGATCGTACTTCCGTGATGGTTTTAGGAGTAGGCCAATATTTAATTGCCTCGATCTTGGTTTTATCAACCGACACTCCTTCCTTAGAAACAATGTAGCCAAGAAAAGCTACGCTCTTGACTAGAAACGATCACTTCTCCTTCTTCCCATAAAGCTTTTGATCCCTAAGGATCTCGAAGATTTGCCTCAAGTGCCCGGTATGTTCTTGCAATGAGCGACTATAAATCAAGATGTCATCCAAGTATACAATGACAAACTTTCCCAAAAACAGTTTAAGTACCTCACTCATTAATTGCATGAAAGTACTTGGAGCATTTGTAAGGCCAAAGGGCATGATGAGCCACTCGTACAATCCATGTTTTGTTTTAAAAGCCGTCTTCCATTCATCACCTTCTCGCATGCGAATTTGATGGTAGCCGCTTCTCAAATCAACTTTTGAAAAAACCACCGAACCATGCAATTCATCCAACATATCATCAAGTCTCGGAATTGGGAATCGATACTTGATGGTTATGTTACTCATGGCTCTACTATCTATACACATTCGCCATGATCCATCTTTCTTCGGGACGAGCAAAACCAGAACCGCACAAGTACTCAAACTTTCTCGAACGTACCCGCGGTTTATTAGCTCCTCGATTTGTTTTTGTAACTCCTTCGTCTCCTCGGGGTTACATAGATAGGCGGATTTGTTAGGGAGTGATGCACCCGGTATAAGATCGACTTGGTGTTCAATCCCACGTAAGGGCGGCAAACCCGGCGGCAAACCCGGCGGCAAGTCTTCCGGAAAAACATCCGCAAATTCGTGTAATAAGGTATCGATCTCCCCTTTGCCTTGCACAACCATATCAACGTCTCGTGTTCCTTTAATCATCAATAAATACACACGCTCGCCATCATCAAATAGCGTGCTTCACCTCTTTCTCACTAGCAAACATAGTAAGTTTCGGTTTTTCCATTTAGCTAGAACTCATCGAACGAATGGCTTGAGGTGCCATTGGTTTAAGCACAATCTTCTTGCCTTTATCCCGTAATTCATATTCGTTACATCTTCCTCAATGTAAAACACCGCTATCAAATAGCCATGGTAGTCCCAAGAGTGTATGGCATGCATCCATCGGGAGTACATCACATAATACGTTGTCACCATATGAACCCATAGTTAAACGAACCCATACTTGTTTCGAAACTTTCACTTTACTCCCATCATCGAGCCAATGTAACGTGTGTTGGAACATTTTGTTCCATACATAAATTAAAAGTGTTTTGATGATTAAAGTCTATAAACAAAACAAAACAATGAAGAGGCGAAGCAAGCATTGAAGGAAAACAAAGTGCAAAATGCTGGAGAAAATCAAAGTTAACGTACGTAAAGGAGTAAGAATAACGTACGTAATATAAGGATATTAACGTACGTAAGAGATGCATATTAACGTACGTAACACATGTTCAAATCAAGTGAACGTTGGACGAGTCAAATTCAGAAAGATGGCAACGGACACATGACGTCAGCACTGACGTATGGCTTAACGTACGTAGTGGAGTATATGCTAACGTACATAACCAATATGACGAAACTCCGTGGACTGGATTGTGAAGAGGCTAACGTACGTAACCCGTGGAGGTTAACATACATAATCAAGCTTACGTACGTAACCAGAGTTACATAGCATACGTAATGCAGTGTGCAGCAGCTAACGTCTAGTTTGTTGATGGAGCCTATAAATACCAAGGAAATGGTATTGATTCAACACAACAACTTCAAGTATACTACACATTGATCTGAGATTGATATTCGTTATATTGTTGTTGTAATATTAAGCTTACATTGAGTGATTGAGTGTTATACACAAAATCATACACGAGTGGTAAAAGAAAAGATACGATTGGATTCGGTGTTGTTAGGATCAAGGATCCGGCATTATTAGAATCGCAATCGCTATCGACTGAGGCTTATCTAGTACCCATAGAAAGCTAGAGAGGTTGATTCCTTGTCCTAAGAAAAGGAAAACGGTTTAACTTGGACCGACACAAAGACAAGTGTGAGTGGTTTATCACGGACCAATAGAAGACGTGATTGTAAACAGTTATCCCTCGACCGATAGAAGAAAGGTAGTTTTTATCTTGAACTTATTGAAAAAGATACCGAGAGAGGACGTAGGCTCGTTTATAGCCGAACCTCTATAAATCCTTGTGTGCTTTAAATTTCCGCACTTGATATTTATGCTTCCGCGACATGTCGCAATATCCGATCTTGTACCCAACAACTAGTATCGGAGCGGTACTCCAATACACAGCTTAACATCCGAGGAGAAAAAGATCCAATAGCATTTCAATTTGCTCCTGTCGAAGGCCTTGCTCTCAATCGACCACCATTCTTTGATGGCTCAAATTATTTGACATGGAAGAAAAAGATGTCAATCTTTATTCGTGCCTATGATATAGAGATTTGGAAGATTATTTGCCTTGGCCCGAAAATTCCTCTCAAATCCGACGGTACGCTCAAATCTTTCGAAGAATACGACGATGCCGATTGGAAAAATGACCATCTAGATTGTAAGGCTACTCAACTCTTAATTTGTGCCTTAAATCCGGAAGAGGTCAATCGAATCTCATCGTGTGAGAGTGCGAAAGAAATATGGAAAATTCTAGAAATCACACACGAAGGAACGACTCAAGTCAAGGAGACGAAAATCAATATGCTTCTCCATGACTACGAGTTATTCATGATGAAAGGTGACGAGTCCATCACCAATATGCTCGACCAATTCTCGGTTATCACAAATGGACTTGCTTCGTTCGGAAAACCATCTAGTAGTGAAAAAATCAAGAAAATTTTACGATCACTACCTAGCGAATGGGACGGCACCGTGACCGCGATTATGGAATCCAAAGATCTCAATACGCTCGATTTTAGTGCCCTCATTGGTTCGCTAATTAATTATGAGATCGTGTTAAAATCACGAAGTGTGAAGCCGAAACCGAAGGAAAAATCAATATCCTTGAAGGCTAAGATGTCTAAGAAGGAAGTAATCCTGGGTGAAGAAAGCGACGAAGAATCGGCATATTATGCCAAAAATATTAATAAGTTCCAAAACTTATTAAACCGGAGGAAGAAGGACATCTCGAGCAAATATAAGAAGTTCGACAACTCTTGTCGACTATGTGGAAAACCAGGCCACTTCGCTAAACATTGTCGTGCTAAACCCAAAAAGGAGGTCCTCGTGGCAACATAGAGCGATGAAGACGAAGATGACGAATTTATCGATCAAAATAATCTCGCTCTCATGGCCCGAAGTTCGTTCGACGACAGCGACGTCGAAAGCCAAGTAAGTACATCCTCTCATGACGAGTTATTTGATGCATTTGAATTATAGCATACAGATTTTCAAAATGCTTTATCCGAGATCAAATCCCTTAAATCTAAAATTAAATCTTTGGAAATTGAAAATTCAAAAATTATCGAGAAGGGAAAATTTGTTGAAATCGATCATTCAAAGTGTATTGAAAATGAAAATATTTTGAAGGATGGTCTCGCTAAAATTCAAACCGAGCTTAAATCTTTGACAAAGAAATTCTCGTACAGAAACGAGAAATCTGAACAAATGCTTGATGTTCAAAAGTTTACTTTGAATAAAGAGGGGTTAGGATTCAAAACACATTCGAAAAACGAATCCGTTAATTTCAAAATACCCCATTGCGAAAAGTGTTTAAAAATCGGGCATCATATTTCAAATTGTAAAAGCCCTAGACGAACGATTAAAATTAAGAAAATTTGGGTTCCTAAAGGGACCATTAGTGCAAATATCGTTTACATCTCGAAATAAAAACCAACTATCGGTTGGATCCCCAAAAATTAATTTTGATATTTTACAAAGGGGGGATAATACTTTCAGGGGGAGTATATTTTTTGAAAAACGGGTATAAACTTCATCCTACTCATGCATTTATTTATCATAAATTACTATCATGCATATTTTACATTTATTGCATATTTTTTTCAATTGGTATTCTATTACACTTTTTGATGAATACAAAAAGGGAGAGAGATAGGAGAATGGAGAAATAAGTCAAAAATGGGATTAACCTTGAAAGGGGGAGAAAAATTGAAGAAAAATCAAAAGCATACAAAAAGAATTGGAAAGACGAAGGAGTTGAAAAATAAAAAGGAGAAGTCGAAAATAACAGGAAAAGAAAAATGAGGAGACGTCGAAAAAGACGATGAAAAATTTGAAAATGAGAAAAGAAAAGGAGAAAAGAAAGAAGGAGTCGAAAAATAAATGGGAGAAGAACTAACGAAACGGACAAAGTCAAAAACTTTGGTCTATACACACACACACAAATATATATATATATCTATATATATATATATATATATATATATATATATATATATATATATATACACATGGGGAAATTACAGCCAACTACCCTATTAGATGGCCTCTTTACACTTTAGTCCCTATTGTTTCATAAATTACAGCGAAGGACAAAAATCTGAATTGGTGTTGACTTCCATCAAAAAGACGAAAATGCCCCTCTATTTACTTGAATAAAATATTTCTTTTAAAATACATTTCATATGAAACAAATAGCTTATAAGTTATTAAAGTGTTTGGCTAATACATTTTTGTTAAAAAATATTCTTTTTTCAGAAAATAATTTTTTTTCGAAATATAATTTTTTCCGGAAAATATATTTTTTTAGTTTTTCGCAAAAATATCTTATTTTATTTTTTTCCAGAAAATAATATTTTTTCAAGAAAATAATTTTATTTCGAAAAAAAATTATTTTGCCAAAAATTAACTTTTTCTCTAGAAAATATTTTTTATTTTTTTCAGAAAAATATTTTTTTTATTTTTTTTCCAGAAAATAATTTTATTTTTCAAAAAAATAATATTTTTTCCAGAAAATAATTTTATTGAAAAAATATTATTTTGCGCAAAAATATTTTTTCCTCCAGAATTTTTTTTTTAATTTTTTCGTAAAAATATTTTTTTTTTATTTTTTTTGCAGAACATAATTTTATTTTTTCAAAAAAATAATATTTTTTCGAGAAAATAATTTATTTCGAAAAAAAATATTATTTTGCCAAAAAATAATTTTTTCAAAAGAAAATATTTTTTAATTTTTCTAAAAATAAAAAATTGTAAAATAATGTTTTTTCAAAATATAATTTTTTTCCCAATTTTTTTGAAAAATAATATATTTTTTTCCATAAAATACTTTCTTTTTGAAAAAAATATTTTTTTCTAGAAAGCTTGAAAATTTATTACACTGAAGTCCAAAAGTGTTATATATATTACAATGAGGTCCAGCATGTGCCACCCACGTGAGGCGAAAAATAAATGGGTAAAAAAGAAAAAGAAAAATAAAAGGGCAAATTTGGAATATCAGTACTCTCTCTCCAGTGACATCATCTGAAAGTTTGACTTTTGTCCTTCGTTGTAAATATAGTTTCTGGACAGTGCAAAGTTTGTCCTTCATTGTAATATCTGAAACAATAGGGACTAAACTGTAATTAGGCCATCTAAAAAGGTAGTCAGGTGTAAATCGCCCATATATATATATATATATATATATATATATATATATATATATTTGTATTTTTGCAGATAAATCCCATTGGCGAAGTTTTGTTTTGTAATCATCAAAAAGGGGGAGATTGTTGGAACATTTTGTTCCATACATAAATTAAAAGTGTTTTGATGATTAAAGTCTATAAACAAAACAAAACAACGAAGAGGCGAAGCAAGCATTGAAGGAAAACAAAGTGCAAAATGCTGGAGAAAATCAAAGTTAACGTACGTAAAAGAGTAAGAATAACGTACGTAATATAAGGCTATTAACGTACGTAAGAGATGCATATTAACGTACGTAACACATGTTCAAACCAAGTGAACGTTGGACGAGTCAAAGTCAGAAAGATGGCAACGGACACATGACGTCAGCACTGACGTATGGCTTAACATACGTAATGGAGTATATGCTAACGTACGTAACCAATATGACGAAACTCCCTGGACTGGATTGTGAAGAGGCTAACGTACGTAACACGTGGAGGTTAACGTACGTAATCAAGGTATTCGTCAATCCCATATCAGATATTCATGTGGATGTTTTAGAAATGATCAAGACTTGTGATTATTGTCACCCTTGTTAATCGAACTTAGATGGATGAACATTGAGGGTTTTGACATGTTTATCCCGGAATTCAAAAAACGTCAAACACTATAGGATCATTCTTGTTCGCATGAGGAATGTATTTGTGAGTATAACATACGTTATGCATCATGCTTTACGTACATTATATCATCAGGTAAGACAGTCGTCTGATTAGAGAAGAAAACTGTCAATGCATGCTTAGTATGCGTTAGGCTTCGGAGCTTACGTACGCTAACGAGCAGACTTAATGTATGTTACGTTGGGTATGTAACGTACGTTATGCAGACATCAGGCAGGATACGTTTTGTTGACAACTTTCGGACATAGTTTAGGATGTTACATGTTCGTACATTAGTTATGACGTAAGATGAACTCTTTATTCATTTCTATTGTTTAAGGTTCGAGCTTGCAACGTTATAGATCGAGGGGGTGACCTTCAAGTATATTGATATCCATCGAAGTATTATCCTTATCGTAAATTTGAGGCAAGTACTTTAATTATAATTGTGCGTATTAATGTCGGTTATATTATTGTTGTATTATGCATACTTGTTGTGATTAATTCTCCACCATGCGTTGGTCCGACGGGATCATCATGGAAATCTATAGCTGTGTGCGCTGGATCGTTGGACAGGTAATTCCACCATGTGTTGGTCCGACGGGATCATCATGGGAATCTATAGCTGTGTACGCTGGATCGTTGGAATACCATGAGAATGTTTAGATTGTCATGATGTGTTACGTGTATTATTATTTCTCGTTGGAGAAACTTGCCATGATTATTGTTGTATAATTATCGTACTTGTACTAGCATCGTTGTGCTAACCCCTTTGGGGGTGAACATTTGTTTTATGTTCAGGATAAGGAGAGCGGGAAAACAACCACTAGAGCTGCATGATGACGAGGGTGCAGATTGATGTTCCGGCCGGATTTATTTATCAAATGTTTATGTTGTTTTTAATTAAGTACTCGAGTACGTAATCTTTTTCATGTTGGGTTTGGTTATGTATTAATATTCACCGTTGGACGTTTGTATTTTCAGTATTGAGTCAGACTCGTTGTATTTTATTTATGTTGCCGTCATTTGTTGGTGTTTGTTATTGTCATTTCGTTTCCTCGGCCTTGTAAATTCTTACATAAAGGATTTACGGCGCTGTAATATTCCTGAAAATATCGGGGGTGTTACAGAATATGGTATCGGAGATAAGATTATGAATATCTTGGCCGTTAGGTTGAAATAGGGGTCGTATATTTCTTTTGAGATAATCGTCCGTGCATAACATCACTGTACTGCCTATGTCTTCGTGCGAGCGGTGGTTGTAAGTTCCTAAACTCTATCTCGTCCTTTACATGTGATACCTCTTTATACTTGAACATTAGGATGATATTGTTACCTGTATATTGAGTATTTATGCTTACAGTATGTTGAGAGGAGGACGTGGACGTGGTCGCGGTCGCGGACGCGGATGTAGAAATGCTGAGAGAGAAGCTTCGCCTTCAAATCAGGCTAGCCACAGCTCAGGCGAGCCACAAGAATCTACTAACAACGAACCAGAACTTGCTGTTCCCGACATCCTTCGTCAGGTGGTAAACCAGATGACTCAGTTTGCTCAGGTTGTGGACCGAATGCAAGTGGCAGTAGGATTGCAACCGGGAGAAAGACAGCAAGGCATCCCAGACTTGGGAAATCGAGGAGACAGATGGCTCCAGAACGTGGCGAAAATGCATCCGCCAAAGTTTGACGGTTTCTCAGAGACGCCGATGTGGGATCACTTGCTTAGAGAGTTGGATAAAATATTCGCATGGATTAACTGCCCAGACGACCGGAGAGTTCCCATAGCCCAGTACTTTCTGACATGGGAAGCGTCCGAGTGGTGGGAATCCATCCGACCTATAGATCATGATGGAAAGCTAAAGTTCGAGAATTTTTCTCTGCGCAACCTTCAGATGTGCCAGTATCTCAGGCGATTAAGATGTTTAATCAGCAGTTGGAATTTGTTCGACACCTGGTCAGAACCGATGCAAAAATGATGATCCATTTCGATATGAGAATGAAACTAGAGATACAGAGGTACATGTGAGGTTTCGAATGCACCACTCTCCGTCAGTATCAGCACAAAGCGTTGGCGTATGAAATAAAAGAGGCAGCGATGGAAAAGTTCACAGAGTCCAAAAAACAAAAAGTCTCCGGTAATTTCACAGAACATAAGAGTAGTGGGCCCCGCAAAGCCCATTCATCCTTTAATTCATTAAAGAAACCCCCTCATCCATCCAAGAGCGGAAAGAACTTCAGAGAGGTATCACACCGACAGATGTGGTCAAGAACTATTTTAATTGTGGTCGCCCAGGACACCTTTGGCGTGATTGTTTCCGTTCTCCGGTAACATGTTATGATTGCGGACAGGAAGGGCATCGTGCGATGTTCTGAAAGGATGCCAGGAAGTTAAATAGAGCTCGTACTTCGCAGCCGGCTCAGAAAGAAGCAAGTGTTCAGCAGACGGAGCAGAGTGTCCAACTACCCCAGAGTTTTGGTCGAGGACGAGGCAGAGGACAGTTCGACCGAAAGGGAGCATCGAGTGCTGGATCCATTCCCCCATGCCTTTATGAGATGAGGAGGGCAGACGATTAGGATGCCGCTGTTGCATCAAGTACCGTTCAGATCCTTTCTCAACCAGTTAGTGTTTTGTTCGATACAGGGGCTACACATTAATTTATATCATTTTTTTGTGTAAATTGTTTGAACATTTCTGGTTTTTATTATTGTGAGCCTCATGTTGTGGGTTTACCGAGTGGGGAGAGAATTGTCGGAAACTTGGAAACTAGAGATTTTCCTATATCCATTGGAGGCAGAGAGTGGCCCTCAAATCTTATTGTGATAGAAATGCAAGGAGACGACCTGATTCTTGGAGATGATTGGCTTAATCGATATGGAGCTATTGTAAACTACCGAAAGAGGAATATCTCGATGATAGCTGAAGATGGTTCTGAAATATTGTTCGGGGGATGGAGACCAGGAAGATCAGGAAAGATGATCAAAGCAATGAAAGCTATCAAACTGCTAAAACAGGGCTGTATAGGATACTGGTGTTATGCAATGAAGAAGGAAGATGGAAAAGTAGAGCTTTCGTCCATTCCTGTTGCGAACGAATTTCCGGATGTGTTCCCTGATGAATTACCTTGACTACCACCACGACGAGATGTAGAATTCACCATCAAGATGGAACCAGGAGCTACACCGATTTCTAAGGCGCCGTATCGTATGGCACCTACTGAGATGTACAAATTAAAGAAGCGACTGGAAGAGTTACTAGACAAAGCCTATATTCAGCCAAGCGTTTTGCCCTGGGGTGCACCAGTTCTTTTTGTTCAGAAGAAAGATGGATCGCTTCGATTGTGTATTGACTATCGAGAGCTGAACAAGATGACGATCAGGAACAAGTACATGTTGCCATGGATTGATGATTTGTTTGACCAATTACAAGGAGCAACAGTATTTTCTAAGATCAATTTGAGATCGGGATATCATCAGTTGAGAATTAAGGAATCCAATGTTCCGAAGTCAGCGTTCAGAACTCGCTACGTTTACTATGAGTTTGTAGTAATGCCGTTTGTCTCACTAATGCACCTGCCGTGTTCATGCAGTTGATGAATCGAGTGTTCATAGAGTATTTGGACAAATTTGCAGTAGTGTTTATTGATGATATTCTGGTTTATTCCAAGAGCCCGGAAGAGCATGCGCAGCACTTACGGATCGTTTTGGACCTCTTGTGAAGCGAGCAACTATATGCCAAACTTTCTAAGTGTGAATTCTGGCTAAATGAAGTGATGTTCCTCGGGTACGTAGTATAAGCGGAAGGAGTCCGAGTAGACCCCCAGAAAGTTGAAGCAATTATGGATTGGAAACCTCCTAAGAATGTGAAGGAAGTTAGAAGTTTCCTAGGACTTGTTGGGTACTATCATCGGTTTATGGAAGGGTTTTCCAAAATAACCTGCCCACTTACTCGATTGCTACAGAAAACCCAAAAGTTTGAGTGGAACGAGATGTGCCAGACCAGTTTTGATGAATTGAAGAAGAGATTGACAATGGCACCGATTTTAGCAGTGACGCTTCAAACCAAGGTCTCGGGTGTGTACTGATGCAGAATGAGAAGGTGATCGCCTATGCGCCACGACAGTTGAAGCCCTATGAAGTAAATTATCCAACGCACGATTTGGAGTTGGCAGCTGTGGTTTTCACCTTGAAAATTTGGAGACATTATTTGTACGGGACTCACTGTCAGATCTTCACGGATCATAAGAGTCTCAAATACATCTTCAGTCAGAAAGAGTTAAACATGCGGCAGAGGAGATGGCTGGAATTGATTAAGGACTATGACTTGGAGATTCTTTATCATCCAGGTAAAGCAAATGTAGTGGCTGATGCACTGATCCGCAAACCTATTTCTATTCGAATGCTGGAGACTCTCACCTCCCAGACCAGCATTCAACGAGAATTGATTCGCGAAGGAATTGAAGTATGGTTGCAAAGAGTCCAAGGACAAGTGTGTGTGATGGAATTAACTTCATCGTTAACCAAAGAAATCAAATCTAAGCAATTAGATGATCCTTTGATGATTCGGTTACGTGATGAAGTGAGCAAGGGAAAGGCCCCAGGATTCGTAATTCATGATGATGGAGTTTTGAGATTCCAGAGCCGACTTTGTGTTCCCGATGTCGATATTTTGAAGCAGACAATCATGAATGAATCTCACAGCACGCCCTATTCTATCCACCCGAGCACCAGTAAGATGTATAAGGATCTGAAGCAGGATTTCTGGTGGGGCAACATGAAGAAAGATGTAGCGGATTATGTCTCGAAATATTTGATTTGTCAGCAGGTTAAGATTGAGCATTAATGACCTGTCGGAATGCTGAAGTCGCTCCTGATTCCTGAATGGAAGTGGGAAAATGTGTCGATGGACTTTATAACTAGTATGCCGAGGACCAGGTCAGGGATGAACATAATTTGGGTGATAGTTGATCGTCTAACCGAATTGGCTCATTTTCTGGGCATTAAGGACACTTGGGGATCAGAGAAGTTGGCACGAGTGTTTATTGCAGAGATAGTCTGATTGCATGGTACGCCGAAGACCATTATTTCTGACCGAGATGATCGCTTCGTGTCACATTTTTGGAAGGCAGTTCATAAAGCCTTGGGAACCGAGCTAAACTTTAGTACAACTTATCATCCACAAACAGACGGACAATTCTAGAGGACTATTCAAACAGTGGAGGACATGCTGAGAGCTTGTGCCTTAGATTGGTCGACTGAGTGGTAAGTTCATCTACCATTGATTGAATTCACTTGTTGGCATGCTTCCATTAAGATGGCACCTTTCGAAGCATTATATGGAAGGAGATGTAGATCCCCCCCGTGTTGGGATGATTCATCAGACTTGATCGGGACTGAACCGGAGTTGATCGTACAGACGAGAGAAGATAACTTTGATTCGTGAAAGACTGTTGACCACCCAGAGTCGGCAGAAATCTTATGCAGACGTACGCCGTCACCCGTTAGAATTTGATATTGGAGATCATGTGCTTTTAAAGGTTTCTCCTACTCGGGGAATTTTTCATTTTGGGAAGAAGGGAAAGTTGAGTCCGAGATATATCGGACCATTCGAGATTGTTAAATGAGTTGGAGAGTGGGCGTACAGGTTGGCCTTACCTCCATTGCTGAGTCACGTTCAGAATGTGTTCCAAGTATCTCATTTACGGAAGTACATATCAGATCCCAGTCATGTAATTGACTTCAGTGAGATCGAAGTCACTAAGGATGGCACATTTGAAGATATACTGATCAAGATACTCGAATGTCGAGTCAAACAATTGAGAAATAAACCAATCATTTTGGTTAAGGTTCAATGGTCGCGACACGGAGTTGAAGAATCCACTTGGGAGACGGAAGAAAGTATGTTGTCCAGATACCCAAAATTATTTTCGTCTTGAGTTTCGGGACGAAACTCCTTTTTAGAAGGAGAGTATATAATATCCGAATAAATTGTTGAGTATTTTCGTCTGTATTTGAACGTTGTATTAGTCGAATTTGTGATATCATTAATCGATGTATGACCTTTTCTGTATTCGTGTCCACATGCATGATAATATCAACTTGGAAATTTTCACATGCAACTATGCCATAACATACGCTAGCTAGTAAGCGTAACGTACGTTACGTACTACGGATAGCGTATGCTATGAATGAAGCATAGCGTACGTAAGGCAGCCAATAATTGATCAAGGCAGCGAGCACATGGGCCAGTTGGTGGAGGGCCCGGATAAGATTCCCGCGGCATGAACCTGGACAGTTTTGGGTCAACGGAGATTAATGTACGCTAAGGGATGTACATAGCGTACGCTAAGTATGTTGATTACGTACGTAACGGTGTTGATGTAGCGTACGTAAGAGAGAACAGGAGCGAGGCAGTAAGCTATCATTGGACGATAACGTAAGCTAAGGATAGTAGATAGCGTACGCTAGGTGTATAACGTACGTTAAGCACTAAGGCTAACGTACGTGAAGCTTAAGACAGTATAAATGGGACAGCACCCCATTTCATTTCACCTCGTTTCTTTTCATTTCCTTTTCATTTCCTTCAAGTCCAGAGATCTCCCTTTGATGCTTTAACACTTATATATCATCTATACTCGATCATTGAGGATTGGAAGCACCTTGGATTGGTACTCAAGATTCTGGTGTTGGATTTTCGTCAAGTGTTCATCATTGTCTTCTACATTAAGGTATGTTGATACTTTCCAAACTCTAATCCTCATTCTTAAGGAATGATATGAGCATGCTTCTGAGATCATTGGATTAGTGAGTAACACTTTAAGTTGAACACCATGTTGTTAGAAGTTAAGATGAACTTATTTGAGACCTTTCTTGAGTAAGAAGATTATTAACCGAGCATTTTCGAGATTGAACCTTTGATATAGTTCTTGAGATTGTTACACATGTTGGATGTTGATTATGAGTCATTTGTTTACCAAGGTATTGTGAATGCCATCAGTTAAATGGGAATATTCAAAGAAGATGAATTCTTATGATTTTCACCAAGAATAATCCATGTGTAGTATTAAGTATTCTTCTAGCTCAATTCATGACTCATAGCGATTTCTGGAGATGAAGATATTCATGTGGATGTTTTAGAAATGATCAAGACTTGTGATTATTGTCACCCTTGTTAATCGAACTTAGATGGATGAACATTGAGGGTTTTGACATGTTTATCCTGGAATTCAAAAAACGTCAAACACTATAGGATTGTTCGCATGAGGAATATATTTGTGAGTATAACGTACGTTATGCATCATACATTACGTACGTTATATCATCAGGTAAGATAGTCGTCTGATCAAAGAAGAAAAATGTCAAATGCATGCTTAGCATGCATTAGGCTTCGGAGCTTACGTACGCTAACGAGCAGACATAATGTATGTTATGTTGGGTATGTAATGTATGTTATGCAAACATCAGGCAGGATATGTTTTGTTGAGAACTTTAGGACATAGTTTAGGATGTTAGATGTTCGTATGTTAGTTATGACGTAAGATGAACTCTTTATTCATTTCTATTGTTTAAGGTTCGAACTTTCAACGTGATAGATCGAGGGGGTGACCTTCGAGTGTATTGATATCCGTCGAAGTATTATCCCTATCGTCAATTTGAGGCAAGTGCTTTAATTATAATTGTGCGTATTAATGTCGGTTATATTATAGTTGTATTATGCATACTTGTTTTGATTAATTGTCCACCATGCGTTGGTTCGACGGGATCATCATGGGAATCTATAGCTGTGTGCGCTGGATCGTTGGACAGGTAATTCAACCATATGTTGGTCCGACGGGATCATCATGGGAATCTATAGTTATGTGCGCTGGATCGTTGAAATACCATGAGTATGTTGAGATTGTCATGATGTGTTACGTGTATTATTATTTCTCGTTGGAGAAACTTGCCATGATTATTGTTGTATAATTATCGTACTTGTACTAGCATCGTTGTGCCAACCCCTTCGGGGGTGAACATTTGTTTTATGTTCATGATCTAGGAGAGCGGGAAAACAACCACTTGAGCTGCATGATGACGAGGGTGCAGATTGATGTTCCGGCTAGATTTATTTATATGATGTTTGTGTTGTTTTTTATTAAGTACTCGAGTACGTAATCTTTTTGATGTTGGGTTTGGTTATGTATTAATATTCACCGTTGGACGTTTGTATTTTCAGTACTGAGTCAGACTCATTGTATTTTATTTCTGTTGACATCATTTGTTGTTGTTTGTTATTATCATTTCATTTCCTCAGCCTTGTAAATTCTTAGGTAAAGGATTTACGGCGCTGTAATATTCTTGAAAATATTGGGGGTGTTATAGTTTTGTCATCATCAAAAAAGCGGAGATTGTTGGAATATTCTATTCCACATAATTATGGTTTTGATGATGAGTTATTGATGTGTTGTTGATCAAAGAAAATAACAATAGAACGAACCAAAACAACAAAGGAATTGAAGACGATTGAGCCAGATAGAAAAGCAAAGTAGTGAGATTTATCGAAGATAACGTTCGCTATGCAACATATATAACGTACGTAATGAGAAGTCACCTGAAGGCAGACGAGTGCAGGATGCATGTTTAACATACGCAACATAATATGTAAAACATACGTAAGGAGGCGAGCTTAACGTACGTAAGCTTACATGTTTAACGTACGTAATGGTTTGAATACGAATTCAAACAAGGAACCGTTGAAGATGACGACGTGGAGTAAATCAGCATGGAACGGATATTATGACTGAAGATAACGTACGTAAAGAGTGATATATAACGTACGTAAAGAAGAAGACAGTTGCTACTGGATTGATTTGCACTATATAACGTATGTAATGAAGGAGTCTTAACGTAGGTAATGTGGTTAACTTACGTAATGGTGGACATTTAACGTACGTAATGCAGGCAACATGGGCTAATGGCTAGTTGAGGCTTTATGCCTATAAATACCAAGGCACATGGTATTATTCATAACAACAACTCTGAGAAAATCATATATACGTTTGATATCATTGGATACACTATTGTTGCTGTATTTGTGCTTAATTGATAAGTATTTGAGTGTTCATACACGAAAACATACACGAGAGAAAAGGTGCGGATTGTAGATTGATTCGGTGTTATTAGGATCATTGATCAGGCATTATTAGAATCATATCTAAATCCAATAGAGGTTTATCTAGTACTAATAAAAAGATAGATAGGTTGCTTCCTTGTCCAATAGAAAAGAAAAACAGTTTATCTTGGACCGACATAAAGACAAGAGTGTAACGGTTTAGCTCGGACCAATAGAAGACGAGATTGTAACGGTTTACCTCGGACCGATAGAAGACAAGGAGGAAAAGGTTGATCTTGAGCCTATAGCAAAAGATATGGAGAGAGGACGTAGGCACGTTTGGCCGAACCTCTATAAATCTTGTGTTGTTTACTTTCCGCAAGTTAGTTACGCTTCTGCAATGCAAGAGTTGAAAACTCTACTCCGCAATATAATCCACCATTCTAAGTGGGGTGCCAATTTCCCAACAACATAAACTCCCAAGGTCGCAACCAAGGGTCATGGAAGCATCTACACAGGAATACTCCGGACGTGGGTACCATTCAGGTTTTATCCCTCAACACAGTTCCATGGGGTACCATTCAGGTTTTACCCCCCAACACATCGGCCCATAAATATTACAGTTCTAAAGAAAGACGAAAACACAAAATTCACAAGTAACGACATACAATCAATCTCGAAATTCATAAATTAAATTAACAGGGTCTGAGAAAGGTATCGCCTGCCTTAACTCCGATGAGGGTAATTTCCTTTACGAACACAACGACTCGAACGTCCATAATTCAAATTTATAATCTCATTGCTATATGAATTATAAATAAAATGAAATCGAGACCATTCATTAAATATTATAAACTGAACAAGTAAAAACTTTCCTCGATACCGATAAGGCGAAGCCGTTACCAATTCCATCGCCTTCATCGAAAAGATCCTCAGCCCCGACCAAAGCGATCCACGAATTCTCCAATCTCATTCGCAGCACAACGGTTAAAATCAACGATCACTTATCACAACCTTATGCAATAATCAATTAACAACACGTTTGATAATAATCAACAACCAACATAACCAACCAATCAAACTCAACGGTTCAACGATATCTCGATCATATACAAAACCAAACCATTCAACTCAAACAATTACGAATACAAGCCGCAATTCAATAATCAATCGATTCTAACAAGTGTCTCAACATTCTCGATTCCAACTTCAACCTTAAATACGAATTAACAAGGTTTCTTCTTGTTCATACTCGTAAATTCATAGAAAGACAATTACCGGTTATTATCATCAATCTGAACCATCCAAATAGCTCAATATCATGAATAATCATAATCCGAGATTAACCATAACCTCTCTGGATTCACCCTCATATCATGATTCATTACTCATCAAGGACATATGAAATCGACCACTACAATCAACACAATATTGGTTATAATCATCAAATCCATGTTTATACTCAAAACCATTTGTACCCTATCACATATTCTTCTTTGATGTGATATATACCAAGAACACCAAGAACATTATGATTCCATAATCATGTTCAAAACAACAACATAATCTATGGTATATATGTATATATACACACACACACACACATATCATCACATCATCATCTTCCGCAACTCAAACTCCATGAAACTTCAAGAATTATCACAGCAGTCCCACAATCTATCATCATACGAATTAATCATCAACAGCGACAACAAAACCCGAAAATAAAGAGGGAATTATCCAACATACCTCTTGAAGATGAACAACACAATCAAACTCCTCAGGTATCAACAAAATCTTCATATCTAAAGCTCCAGATCCATGCCATCAAAATCATAATCAAGTTAGAAGATCCAAAAATACATCTTGGAGGGTTGAAGGGCGAAAAACGAAGTGAACACCTCAAAAATGCCAAAATGCCGAAGCCCTCACATTTATAATAACTTCAGTCATTACGTACGTTACTTGATCCACCTAACGTACGTAACGCGCCTTACATACGTTATCCGACCTTGATAGAGTACGTAATACTCATCTAGAGCCACTGCCTCAATTCGTACCATGTATTACGTACGTAAGGCCTATGCCAAAGGACACGTAATACAGACATTGACTTGCTACAGTGAAACACCCCGACATATTCAGAATAATTACAGCGCCGTAAACCCTTTATGTAAGAATTTACAAGGCTAAATTAAAAGAAATACAGATCAATTCGAATAATACCATCAATAGTTGTATAATACAATGACCGATCCAATCATCCAAAACAACCCATTAATATAAAGTTCTCAAATCACCATAAAGAACACACGTACACGAGTACTTATTACAAAAACAGAATACCAAAACAAATCAGACGGTTAACATCACTGTGCCCCTTCGTCATCATGTCGACACTGTGGTTGCTTCCCCGCTCCTCGGCTACCTGAACATCAAACAAATGTCCACCCCCGCAGGGGTTAGCAAAACGATGCTAGTACAAGTACCAAAATAATACAGAATCAAATATGCAACAACAATGCATAGCAAAAAACAAAACACGGACTTCCTCTACCGAAATCCAACGATGCGAATCTACATGATTCCATCAACATAACACATGGTAGTCCAACGATCCAACACGAGCTAGAAAAACCTGTCTAATGATCCATCACCCTCAGCATAGATATCAAGATGATCCCGTCGGACCAACACGAGGTGGACAATTAATCCAGCGCCCTCAGCATAGATCACACGATCCCATCGGATCAATACAACATATACAATACAACTATACATACACATATGTAAATCACTATGTTCATCAAAATGAACAACATAGGAATCATAACATGAACAACATTATGACAAATCAACTTGGACGACCTCATGTTCAACAACATGAATGACAATATGCATGATCAAAATCATCAACATTAAACTAAAATCAAATTAAGGTACTTACCTTAGAAAGATGGCAAGAATTAAATACTTCAATGACTGTCAATACGCCCAAAGGTCGTCCCTTCGAGCAATCACCTTGCAAGGCTCGGACCTTATTCAAAAGAAATAACAAAGAGTTCAACTTACGTCACATAGCTAACGTACGAACACCTAATGCCTTAAGTTATATCCGAGTTAACATTACCATAGGGTCGGTTCATGGTTATCTACTCAACGAATGCTAAGCCGAATTAATGACATACTTCATACGAATCGAATGACCATATCGGAGATGAAATGTCGACGTCTACGGATTCATGGATATACATGTCATCACAATCCAAACTCAATCTTGATTTTGACTTCCAACATATGTGGTTCGGCTAATCTTACAATTCATATCAAAGGTATGATTCAAGATATAAGCATATCAAAGCATACTTCGAAAGGAGACGATACAACGGTGTTCCGGGTTTGATTCTAACAACATAGTCTATTCATTTTAACCATGAATATGAAGAATATTGTTAAATCAAGCACCTATTTCAAAACACGAACTATCCTCGGTGAAATACCTTAGAAATATCAGAAAACTCAAACGAAATCATGTTCAAAATCCATAACAATCTCAGGAAACTACATCATAGGGTTCTATCTCAACAAGGTTCGATTAATACTCTTAACAATGAAGGAGAACCGAAGTATAACTGAATTTATTCTTCTTAAAACATGGTGTTCGGCTCATCAAGATAATAACGAACTTGGTAATCTCAAAAATAGGTTCAAAACGTCATTAGGAACATGTATTCTAGTTGGTGAAGGATCAACATACCTTAATATAAATAAGAACGACGAAACACTTGGTGAAACTCAACACCGGAAGCTTGAACACCAATTTGCAAGGGTCTACGATCTTCTAAACCAAGTTGGGATGATGATATAAGAGATTTATGGTTCTGGGGAGTTCTCAAGTTACAGGAATCGGCCAAGGAGTGAGGGGGAAATGAAAAGAAGGTTGAGGTCTATAAATAGACTTTTACACATTACGTATGTTAACAGCAAAACCTTACGTATGTCATTGCCTTCGCGTACGCTATTTGCTATCCTTAGCGTACGTTAACGTCCGGTAGTAGCTCACTGCCTCGTTTCTGGCTTCTCTTACGTACGCTATTCAAAACCATTACGTACGTAACACTATGAACATAGCGCATGTTATCACCCAAATCTAACATACGTTAAGCCTTGTTGACCTGCTTTATTGAAAAGCCGTCCAGGTTCACGCGGGAAAAATCCGACGAATCTACCTCTGGCTCCACACGCCGACCTTATCTGATCTGCCTTTGACTGATGCTTACGTACGCTATGTTACGATTATAATGTACGTTATATTCAACACTTAACATGCGTAATGCTCAACATCCACCGTATGTTATGATGTGCAGATGCATGCATGCATGTATCGAAAACTCAAGAACGTAGGAATGCAAATACGGGAAAACATACTTCGACTAATCATACCACATAATCAAATGTTACAAGTTCGGTAAAATACACAATAATTATCCAGGCATTACATACAGGACACACCCTTAACGTACGTAATCTCACAATAATAACTTATGTAATCCATAATCCTGAAGCTACGGTACTTATCAACGTATACTCTTACATACGTAGCATAACTGGTATAACGTATGTTGGCCACTAAGTATACAGAATACAGCTTGGAAAGTGTTTAAGCAACAACCTGTGCGTTTTACAAATTAGAGTGCGTAGCGGAAGTCTTGTTAAAGATAGTTTGCAGTGTATACTTAAAAATAATCACAGTAATGAAAACAATAAACTGCAGAAGGTAAATAACACAAGATTTAAAGTGGTTCGAGGTAAACCCCTCTACGTCCACTGGTCCTCCACATAGGAGGAAAACATTTTATTACAAACACTGCATACACAACTACATGTCTATAATCAAACCTATCCTCATATCGTTCACACAGATTGATACAAAGACTGCAGCTTTCAACCGTTCACACAGATTGGTCAAAGCTAACTCTTGACTTGCTTCTTCACAAACAGTTCCAAAGCTTCGTTTATTCGTCCCACACAGGTAGGAATAACTTCTTTAGTTCACACAGAACTAGGTTTTTACTCAAAGGTAAAAGTAAGGTAACCAGGTAAGAACAACAGCTTGAATATGAAGTTCTTGAGATGATGATGGCTGTTCTTGGTGACTGAGTATATTTCTTCTTCTTAGATGTGAATGATACTTGGAAGAAATATACTTTTCTCTTGTAAGCTTGAACTGATAAATATTCAGTCTTTTGATTGTTTGAATATTGCTTGTAAGCTTGTATGTATTCTTGTATTCTGATCTTCAAACTCCGGGGTATAAATAGCTTTCTGAATAGATCCGTTGGGAATAGATCCATTGAGCCAATAGTCTGTTCCAACGTGTTGATGGACAAGATTCGGTTTTTGCTCCTTGATTGAAGATCTCTGTATGATGGTATTTAAATACTTTATCCCTTCAGTGTTTAAATACTTCTTTTCAAATGGGTCTTTGACTTTAGTGAATAAAGCAGATTCTGTTTCAACGGTCTTCAGTCCTGTTGGATATGTGTTTGAATATCTTTACACTTTACAGCTGGATCGTTGTATCCAATAAGTTGATTGACTAACGCTGTATGGAATGATGATGTATGAATGATTCAGGACAACTTCCATACTTGGTGTCATATTGCTTTGAGCTTCTTGCTGTATGATAGGCAATTATCCTTTTGATGTATGATGATGCAATGCATGATGCAGGATAAATTGTATAACAATATGAACAGCTTCGTAACAGCTACTTGCTGTATGATGGCTTGCTGTTTGGAACCACCTGCTGCATGAAGCTTGCTGTTTGGTAATTATCAAAACAACATTGTTGTTTCCAACAATTTCCCCCTTTTTGATAATTGCCAAGTCTCTTAATGATGCCAAAACCTTGATGCCAAAAACCTTTGAAACATCTTTGTTTAGAGGGGCTTTCTTCTTGATCTTCTGTTGAATGTTCTGGCCTTCAGCAAATTAAAGCAATGTGAACTGTTCGCAGGCAAGTTCTAAAAAGATAGAATCTAACAGCAAAGTGTTTTACAACTTAAACTTATGATTGGTGCGCAGGAACAATCTTACAGTATAATCTAGTTGAATACAACTCAACCTATGAACTGTTCGCAGACAAGTTCTTACAACTTATATTCTTAACAAGTTTTCATACTTGTTTTTAGAAAATGAATTTATTTTGTAATCATATAGGAACACAGTAGATTACGAGTTGTAATCTTTCAAGACAAAAATATATTTTATTGATGAAGAGCGAATATTACAAAAAAAATGGAGATACAAAATTTTTGTTGTTTCAGAAATAAAATACAGGAAGGATCCTACAAGCTAACTCCTATAGTCAGCATGTCTCCAAGGCCTGCTGGGATAATTCTTGGTTCCCTTCCACCAATTTTGCAAGGCATCCCTATTTCGATTTAAGTAGATAGCTCTTCCTTCAGGTGATTTATTGAAACCAAGGATCCAGTCTTCCGGGTGGGTAACCAAATCTCCTTTCCTGTGTTTGGATTTTAACTTTTGCTGTAGGGGGAGCGTTCCTTCGTCCAACCTCTTTTTGAATTCCTCGGCAGCTTCCTGTAGTGTCTTACAACTGTTGAATATGGGGGATTCCCTGATAAGAACTACAAAGTATCTTAAGAGTTCATTCTTCTTCCAATCCTTTATCTCATCGGTTGTTGGCTGTCGGTTGGCTGGGAGATTTATCATTTGCGGCTTTTGCACGAGGTTTTTCCAAGGAAATTTAGGATCGTGGAATTCCGGACGAGATCCCTGTATCCTAACAGTGTGAGCAGGAGATGATAATCGAGAGATTGCAGCAGTAATGTTGTCTTCTAATGCAGCTTCCATCTCCTTTTCTTGCTCCAGTCTTAATCTCTTTGCAGCTTCTCTAGCCTCTTCCCCCTTTTTGGCCTCATCAAGGTAAGAGACCTTCTCATCTAGGCATTCTAGGATTTTCAGTGCGTCATCCTGTTTGGTCTCAAAACTTGACATTCTATCAACTAGTGATTTGAGCACTAGTCACATGTCATCAATCTTTTTGTCGTGGCCTCGAAGGTGGGATCCTGTTTCAACAAGGGCTGATATAGTCTTGGCTTCAGAAATACAAAGCTTGGATTGTTCTTCCAATAGAATTTGCTCCTGACGCTGTTGTAGTTTATTGAGAGCTTGCCTCATGACGGTGGGCAGAATGCGAAAGGCTTCTTCCACTTGGGAGATTTTGCGCTTGACACCACTCATTTCATCGATAGCAGTCTCATGTAACCAATTAATTTCCTTCTCAACAGTGTGCAGGGCATTAACGGCATCCTGCAGGAAAACAGTTTGGTGGCCCAGAGCATGCAGTTACTCATTCCTCTCTACTGTTCCTGGGGAATCGGGCTTTGCATCATCTTCAGCTCCGTTTAGCTGTCTAAAGACCACATGATATCATGGCCATTGTCGTTCATCCTCAGGTAAGAAACCATCGTCGGATTCCACTTCAACAGGTGAAGGTGCAAGGGCAGCAGGGGCTGATTCAGATTGCGGCTGTTTGATTTGATCGGCGACAGGGGGAACTGTTACTTCCTGTTCCGAAGTGGTTTCTGTAGACATGGTTACAGGAGGGACTGATTCCTCCTATTGTCTCTCAGTTTCCGCCTACTTCGGCAGAGGGACTGATTCCTCCTGTGGGATGGCACGGGCTTAGTTGTCGGCGGCAGGCTCGGGTGCCTGTTGTAAGACTGAGTGTTCCTCCGCGACAGGAGGGACTGAATCCTTGCTGTCTTGAACATATTTTTGTTGTTTGGAAGGGGACTGATGGTGACTTGATGTCTATTATCCTTCTTGATGTGTCCTTGAGAACTCCTGTTCTCTTGCTTCTTCACGGCTCATCCGCTGACCGGCCTGGAAGGCGGCGGCGGCATCGTCTGAGTCGTGGTCAGTTTTTGGACTGATAGGAAGTGTTTCTACGGATAGGGATTTTCCTTTCTTTCGAGCATCAGCTTTGTCCATTAGATGGCTCGAGATTAGATCTTTGCAGCAAAGGTTGTCCCATTGGATCAGGACTTCAACATTCTGAGAGTCTATCACTGTTGGGATTCGGTGCCTAAAATGAAGGCCCAGCAAAAGCAGTAAAATGAAAATTAATTCGATCAGAATCCCTATGAGGATCGATCGAGCTACCTATATACGAATATATAAATGAAAACACAAGAGATATAAGAAACTCACCCTTGTAGTCCGTTGATTAAATGGATTCCTTCTCTTGAGCTATTCCCCAAGCTTTACAGTGTTTTCCTTACGATCCAATCCGCTCCAAGCTCTTGGATGATCCAATGCTGAGAACACCGCGTCTCTACTTGTCACGCGCTGGGGAAACGATCAGAATGACGATCACCTTGCTATCCTCTGAGGATACGGATAGAGCTAAGTGATGAAGCTTTTAATTGTGAATATAGCACTCTAAGTGTATAACTCACTTTCTCTCTTTTATTTCTCAATTTTCCTCCAAGAAAAATCAAGAACTTGTGAAGAAAAATGGAACAAGACTTGGAGAAGATGATGAAGACTTTGAGAGAAGTTTTCTCTCTCTCTCTCTCTCACTCTCTCTCACGTTGGAAACCACTTGTGTATGAGTGCATGGTGTCTTCTTTCCTTTTATTCAACTCCCCCACATGAACAACTCATGCTAATGAGAATCAAACCCCACCAAGACAATCATCATCCATTAAAGAATGGAACAAGAGTCCTAATGGAAGGTGGGTGTAAATGTTGGGGGCAGCCCATGTAGAAATCGGATGAGTTCGGTTCGGTTCGGACTCCCGTGAGTCCAAACAGATAAACTTCGATTCCGTTCCGAAGTATTTATATCGATCAATTAATCCAATTAATTAATCATATCAAATACATAATAACATAATTAATTTGTCCAATAAATAATTATATTCATGAAATATATTTATCACCCAGTAATTAATTTAATTCATTTGGCCGTTAATTAATTTATCCAATAAACCAATTTAAACATCCGATGTCCCAAATTTAGATATCCAATATCTAATATTCATAATGAGAGAATAAGCTCGATTCATTCCATCGTCAATCATATTTCGTGACTCGGTATGTCCGTCTCAGTTAGCAATGGGAGGAACCAAATAGTAGTAGCACCACCTAGCCAGCCTGGCGGCCTACACTGGAATGATGGGATCATTCAAGAACCATTCTGTCGTGAATATCAATATACGTATAAACCTTTCTTTCACATGTCCCGATCAAGTTATAGGGTCACGGTCAGTCAAACCCTATCTGTACTTGACGTTATGCATGTGTTAATGCAAATCGAGATCATCGAGCTCTCGTGTATCTAATACAACTAGCTCCAATGCTTTGGCCAATAACTTATGATCTCATCTGCCAATAACCGCATAGGACATATAACCCGTTCACTAACAGGAGAAAGAATTCTATCTTGGTATTCAGTAGTACCTGCTACTTGCCCGTCAAGATGCACGTCGAGGTTGACCCCCGCCTTCCGGTTTACTGGGTCGAACTACTCTAATGAAAATATTGACGTCACAAGGACATTCCTACTAAATCCTCAAGTCGAAGGTTCACGAATACCTATCACAACCTTTCGATTCCGTCATGGACTGTCCCGGAGTGAAATCCTCGTGAAGAATCGAGGGTGAGTCGGTTCGAGTATACTAATCCAATTAGCATACCTATAACGTGTGCTACCACTAACCATTAGTGTTCGACGGGAACTCTCCATGTCAAACAACACATCATACAAGTCTTCACATAAACTTAATGCCCAGTTAAGTTTCATCGACTTGCGAACGATTAAGTATTTGAGCTATAAACTTTTCCAGTGCCGACCCCCTTATCCAATAAGGAGTGGAATGGTTTGCTCTAAATTACATGGACTAGTTTCTTTATATATATTTACGAGTCAGGAACGCTAGTAACTACCGGTAAATAAAGAAACATACATTGCCTTATATAAATGATTTATATAATAACAAGTACAATGCCCTCACTCAATATCCTCTGAGTGGCATTCGAGGGCATACTCCTAACAATCTCCCACTTGCACTCAATGCCACACATTATAGTATCTAATACCCATGTTCTCCATATGACGCTCTAAGCTAATCTGAGAAAGTGGCTTGGTCAGTGGATCAGCGATGTAGTCGGCTGACTCTACTCTATGCAGCACAATGTATCTCTATGCGAACAAATTCTCTTACGAGATGATACTCTCTCTCAATATGTTTTGTACTATTATGAAACCTCGGCTCCTAGGCCTATGCTACCGCTCTATTGTTATCGTATAAAAACAAAAACAAGCATCGTAGCACAAGGTGTCATGTGAAGTTTACCCAGTAACTCCTTAACTCTTCCTTTGGAAGCCTCCGAGGCCACTTTGTACTCAGCCTAACAGGTGGAAACAGTAGTCGCGCTATACTTGGCACTATGCCAGGATACTGCTCCTCCATTAACAGTAAAATGTGGCCACAAGTAGACATAGAGTCGTCTTTCTGTCCTTGGAAGTTCAACTCAGTGAATCCCACTACATTAAGTTCTCTGCCACCATATTTAGGAACCAGATCTCTAGTCCTTCTAAAGTACTTGAGAATGTTTTATACGGAGGTCTAATGTTCCCTAACTGGGTTAGCCCGAAACCTACTTACCACGCTCCCAGCATGCACAATATCAGGTCTCGTACACAATAAAGTATATATAAGGCTACCCACTGCCGAAGCATATGGTATATTACTCATTTCCTTTCATTGTTCCTCATTTTGAGGACACATCTTCAAGGAGAGTTTAATTCCATGTCGCATCGGTAGGAACCCTCTTTAGAATAATCCATCTTAACTCGCTTTAAGATTTTATCTATATAGAGGGCTTGGGAAAAACTTATCATTCTCTTCGATCTATCCCAGTATAGTCAAATCCCAAGAATATAGGTTTCTTCTCCCAAGTCTTTCATGGAGAAATTACTCGAAAGCCAAGCTTTCATAGAACTGAGCATTCCACATCATTTCCTATCAGTAGAATGTCATCTACATATAGTACTAAGAATGTAATCTTGCTCCCACTAACCCTCTTGTATACACAAGGTTCCTCTTCATTTTGTACGAAGTCAAACTCTTTGACCGTCTCATCAAAACGAAGGTCCTAACTACATGAAGACTGCTATAGTCCATTTCATGGAGTCTACATCCACCATTGCTAGGTCATTGGTCGCGGGTCGGTCTCTTGTTTATCACCTGGAACCTCGTGGAAAACCCAGTTCCTCCAAGTGCATAAAACTATACCTTTCAGGTAATTGAGACACCCTACTAGACCTACGAGGTGGTTGTACTTGTGTTTCAGAAGGTTCGATTTCAATTTCTTGCACATGTGGCTCCTGAGGAGTTTCATTATATTCTTCCAAAGAAATATTTCTACCTGCTCCGCCTTCCTGAATGAACTCATCTTCCAGGAAGTGTGCATGCAAAGCAACAACGATCTTTCGATGTTTGGGAATGTAGAATAGATAACCCATCGTCTCAGATGGGAATCCAATGAAATGTCCCCTCACGGACCTCGCTTCCATTTTGTCCACCTTAGTCTTCTTGACATAGACGGGACATCCCCAAATCCTAATGTGATTAATACTTGGTTTCCTGCCCTCCCACATCTCATGTGTAGTTTTAGGAACGGATTTAGAAGGACATCTGTTCAAGATATATGCAGCAGTCAGGAGTGTATACCCCACAGGTAAATCGGTAAGTCAGTATAGCCCAGCATGGAACGGACCATTTAACTGAGGAGTACCTGGAGGTGTTAGTTGTGATATTATTCCATGTTCCTTTAGGAACTCGTCAAACTCCGAACTCATATACTCACCACCTCAGTCCGACCGAAGTGCTTTGATATGATTTCCAGTTTGTTTCTCGACTAGGGCCTTAAATTCCTATAATTTCTCAAAGGCCTCGTATTTATGTTTCATTAAGTACACATAACCATACCTAGTATGATCATATGTAAACGTAATGAAGTACTGATATCCGTCACGCGCTACTTCCAAAGAACCACATACGTCGGTATGGATTAATCCCAGTTTATCAGCGGCTCTTTCAAAAGTCCCTGTGAAGGGGGACTTAGTCATTTTTCCCTTTAAGGCAAGGTTCACAAGTAGGAAAAGGAATCCGATCCATATGGACCGATAAGTTCATCTTTTTCCATTTTGAAAACCTTGGTCTGACCACCAAGTCTAAGACGCCATTTCAAAACTTGATCAGTTTCATGCCTACCACGATTCCGAGTCATAGTATTCATAATGACATTGTTAGATGATACAGTCCATTCAACAATGTAGCAGTACCCACTAGTTTATTTCTAAAATAAATTTTGCAGGAACCATCACTAATCAAAAATTAAAAGCCTTTCCGATCCATGACCGGAATGGATACAATATTTTTATGACCCTTGGGCAAAACAAGTACATCTTCTAAAGTTAAAATAAAGTCGAATTCTAAACCCAAAAGAAGTGATCATATGTCAGTTGCCTCGACAATATGCCTGCTTCCGACAGTGATCATCACTTCCCCAGCTCCAAGCTTCCTACTTTGTTCCAAATCCTGAAGCGCCATAAAGTATCGGACAGTCTCTAGCCCAGTGGCCCAGCTCATCGCATTTGAGACAAGCGTCCTTCTCCTTGATCTTTGGAACCATCGGGGCCTTGCCCTTACCCTTAAGGTCCTTGACTTGTGGTCCCGTCCGCTTCTTTGTCTTTTTCTTCTTATTCCTAGACCTCCTAGATCCAGAATAAATCACAAGGGCGGACTCCTTCATCCGCGGAGTCTTCATCTGAGACTGAGCGGTAACTAGTTTGTTCATTAGCCCAGCTAAGTTACATGCAATCTCATTGCAGTTGAAGTTCATAACAAACTGTGAGAAGGAATCAGAGAGAGACTGTAGGATAAGGTCGGTTTGAAGAGAAGTATCCATCTTAAAATCAAGAGCCTCCAATCTCTCGATCATGGATATCACTTTGAGGATGTGTTCCCCAACCTTATCAACTTCCTTCATCCTTGCACTAAACAGTTGCTTGGATATCTCATATCTAGCAGTTCTGCTGTGCTCACCATAAAGTTCGGTTAAGTGAGATAGAATCTGCCTAGCAGAAGTCATTTTCTCATGAGCTCTCTGAAGCTCATTAGACATAGAATCCATCATGTAAGCACGTACTTTTACGTCATCCTAATCCACTTTTCGTGGTTTTCAATCTCTTCCTGATTGGCTCTGGTCCACACAGGAGGCGCCGGAATGTCCGTCTCCAAGACGTATCCCAGTGCCTCTATACTGAGGACAATCATCAGATTGCGGAGCCAATCCATGAAGTTAGGTCCGATCAAGGTGTTCTTTTCGAGTAGAATTGCGAGTGGATTCATTGTCATATTGAGAGTTATGTCTGCATTAAGTACGACAGATTAATTAGTGACTCGTTCAATTATGATATGAGTATAGAATTAAAGTCTTTTCTATTCTTGTTACCCAGCTCCCACTATTTTTATCGGAATAACACACTCCCATGTGAAATTCGGAAGTATCGTCCGCTCTACTTCATAGTGGCGATCGAGTTCTTTATAAATCTTAATAGAGGGCAACCGAACAGGTTTCTAGTCTATTAATTTTCATAAAGTGGTGTCCAACACCAACCCATCTAATGGATGATTCGATCTTCTTTTTCCTCTTGTTCACTCCCCTCAACCTATACGATTTCTATGGTTCATGAATAAGTTAAGCTTACACCATCAACGCAAATCAGTTTCACAATTGAATCTTATCCGACAACCTATCAGGTTTCTAGGGATAAAATTTGCTCCAACTGAAGGCATCCAATGCGCTCCCGGTAATTTATCCATCCTCCCCGAACGACTACCCCGATAACTCAGAATCATAGCACATCCGGTTTTGATTTCAATTTCTCGAAAGCTCGATGGAGGGAAGGAAAACCTTGAAACCTTATAAACTTAATAATTTGTCGTGGGAGAATTTTCGCGATTAACATTACACTTTGCACATTAATACATTTAAGCGCGTTTGTGGCATTCATACAATATGAAACAACCATTCACAACCTAGTTGCTACCAACATGTGGTTCATGGACCGTTCCTAGAAAACAAAAACTCCGAATCTAATTACAAGTTTTCATCTTGAATCTTCGTCTTATCGAAATGGATCTTCCTCCGGTCTTCGTCATTACATATAAATTTTACATTGAAAATTGCATCCTAGATACAAATATTTCTAGTAAAATAAATAGGCTCAAAACGGCCTTTACAACCCAATCGAATAAACCGAATGATTCAAAGCTAAGTCCACGAACCACATCCCTATTCAAAATCATTCATACAATAAATACAATATAAACGGAAAGCGTAGAGATATATTTATCCAATCAACAATCCGAACCGATCCAATCGATTCACACAATTGGTAATATGAAAAATGTTCAAATAATTTGGTCACCCATAAATATTCCAATTAATCAAATTTCCCTTATAAAATGAAATACCATAAATCATTTTAATCATATTAAATCCAATTTAACATGTGGGAGATTGATTTTCTGGAATACACGAAAAAATCGAGCCGGGGCGAAAACTGGCCTGTCGGGCCAAGTCACCTTCGACAGTCTGCCGGCAGACACGCCTTATCCCGAAAGGCAGGGTCGAGTCACGCTCGGCATCCTGACGGCCAGGCACGGCCCGTGTCCCCTGACACGCTCGAGTCTGCACGCACGGCCGTGTTGCAGGACACGGCCCAGTGCAGCGGTGGCACAGGCTAGGACACGGCCCATGTCAAACAAGACACGGCCGAGTCACCTTGGCAGCTTCCTGCCCTTTGTCCGAAAAGTCGTCTCACGACGATTTGGAGCTAGATTTTCGACCGGATATCCAATATCAATATTTTCCGACTTTCATATCTTCAATATAAATCATATTTCCCATAAATTTAAGATTTATATTTAGACATAAACTTACGAAAAATACAACTATTACGAACGAAAAACATATACCACGATTATGACTAAAATGATTCCAAATTATTCTCCATCTAATCGAGCATTCCAAATGCCAATATCGTATATATGACCGCAAGACCTACGCTCTGATACCACTGTTGGGATCCGGTGCCTAAAACGAAGGCCCAGCAGAAGCGGTAAAATGAAAATTAATTCGATCTGAATCCCTACGAGGATCGATCGAGCTACATATATACGAATATATAAAGAAAACACAAGGGATATAAGAAACTCACCCTTGTGGTCCGTTGATTAAATGGATTCCTTCTCTTGAGATATTCCCCAAGCTTTAGATTGCTTTCCTTACGATCCAATCCGCTCCAAGCTCTTGGATGATCCAACGCCGAAAACACTGCTCCTCTACTTGTCGCGCGCCGGAGAAATGATCGGAACGACGATCACCTTGCTATCCTCTAAGGATACGGCTAGAGCTAAGTGATGAAGCTTTTAATTGTGATTATAGCACTCTAAGTGTATAACTCACTTTCTCTCTTTTATTTCTCAATTTTCCTCCAAGAAAAATCAAGAACTTGTGAAGAAAAATGGAAGAAGACTTGGAGAAGATGATGAAGACTTTGAGAAAAAATTTCTCTCTATCTCTCTCACTCTCTCTCACATTGGAAACCACTTGTGTATGAGTGAAGGGTGTCTTCTTTCCTTTTATTAAACTCCCCCACATGAACAACTCATGCTAATGAGAATCAAACCCCACCAAGACAGTCATCATCCATTAAATAATGGAACAAGAGTCCAAATGGAAGGTGGGTGGAAATGTAGGGGCGGCCCATGTAGAAATCGGACGAGTTCGGTTCGTTTCGGACTCCCGTGAGTCCAAAGAGATAAACTTCAATTCTATTCCGATGTATTTATATCGATCAATTAATCCAATTAATTAATCATATCAAATACATAATAATATAATTAATTTCTCTAATAAATAATTATATTCATGAAATATATTTATCACCCAGTAATTAATCTAATTCATTAGGCCGTAAATTAATTTATCCAGTAAATCAATTTAAACATCCAATGTCCCAAATTTAGATATCCAATATCTAATATTCATAATTAGAGAATAAGCTCGATTCATTCCGTCGTCAATTCTATTGCGCGACTCGGTAGGTCCGTCTCAGCCAGCAATATGAGGAACCAGAGAGTAGTAGCACCACCTAGCCAGCCTGGCGGCCTACACTGTACCCCAACTGAGAACGAATGATGGGATCATTCAAGAACCATTCTGTCGTGAATACCAGTATACGTATAAACATTTCTTTCACATGTCTCGATCAAGTTATAGGGTCACGGTCAGTCAACCCCTATTTGTACTTGACGCTATTCATGTGTTAATGCAAATCAAGATCATCGAGCTCTCGTGTATCTAATACAACTAGCTCCAATGCTTTGGCCAAATACTTATGATCTCATCTGCCAATAACCGCATAGGACATATAACCCGTTCACTAACAGGAGAAAGAATTCTATCTTGGTATTCAGTAGGACCTGCTACTTGCCCGTCAAGATGCACGTCGAGGTTGACCCCCGCCTTCCGGTTTACAGGGTCGAACTACTCTAATGAAAATCTTGACGTCACAAGCACATTCCTACTAAATCCTCAAGGTGAAGGTTCACGAATACCTATCACAACCTTTCGATTCCATCATTGACTGCCCCGGAGTGAAATCCGCATGATGAATCGAGGGTGAGTCGGTTCGAGTATACTAATCCAATTAGCATACCTATAACGTGTGCTCCCACTAACCATTAGTGTTCGACAGGAACTCTCCATGTCAAACAACATGTCATACAAGTATTCACATAAACTTAATGCCCAGTCAAGTTTCATCGACTTGCGAACGATTAAGTATTTGAGCTATAAACCTTTCCAGTGCCGACCCCCTTTGTAACACCCCCGAGATATTCAAGGTGTATTACAGCGCCGTGGACCCCCACATGGGACCCACCAGGCTAACACAAGAAAACACCACTCGACTAACCATCTCGGTTAGCAAGGAAACAATTGTTAACAACAAGAACACAAAACAACACGTCCGGTACAACTGGCATAATAAATCTCAACCGACAAATATAATAACTTCAACGGAGACCAATCACAATCCGAAAGGAAAAGCCTAAGTACTCAATTGCACATGTCAACAACCTTGGCTGACATCCTCGTACCATCCCAGCGCCCGCTCGTCTGGCTGAACATAACCTGAAATCCATAACAAGAATTTCCCCGACAACGGGTCCCCAGAGGGGTTAGCAATTACGCTAGTACAAGTAATCAAGGCAAACCAATCGCTTACACATTTCATAGTACATGCACCAATATCATTTCAAAAACCAAAACCAGACATGTCTTTTCCGGAAACAAACAGTCAAACAATTTGCCTTGGGAATAGGGTAATACCATAGATCCCGCCCGAGGCCTCTAAGGACCCTCCCGAGCTGGCCATATCATAAAACAAAACACGCACATGCATCGCCTTGGGAACAGGGTAATACCATTGATCCCGCCCGAGGCCTCTAAGGACCCTCCCGAGCTGGCTAGCTAAACAAACTCATGAATCCAGGACTCAACCCTTTGGACTCCCTCCGTGATCCCGTCGGACCATCCCGAGGTGAGCAAATCACACACAAAATACATTACCATTCCACGTTAAGCATAAAGGTTTCCAAAAATACTTGCCTTGAATAATTGACGACGCAACGAACGGAAAGGAAAGTCACCGACGAATGCTAGGAACCAACGAAACCGAACCTAACGATTCGAAGAATACAATCACAACCATTTCTAAACGAATACGGAATTGGAATACACCCGAAAACCCACCTACGATTCATGTATATTCGTATATAAACAACAACGAGGGCGGACCACAACCAAACCCTCTCGATTCCATAAAAACCACGAAATATACCATGAATTCGTAGGGAAACTAAGAATACCAACAAGATTAATCATATTCATCATGAATTAATCAACAAAACGGAACGAATCGGACAAAAACGCGAAAACCCCCAAATCTACCGAAAAGTAGGGTTCTAAAGATCTAACCTTGATTCGCTGGATCGAAGGATGTTATAGGATGATTGATGAATGATATAACCTCAAGAACTTCATGGATTTGTTGTTAAACAACATGGCTTCGCCACCTCCGAATCGCCAGTCGCGGACAGAAAAGGAAGGAAGTGAAAAACGAATGAAAAAGTGGCTGCTCTGTCATATAAATACTGGGCCGGGACTAGCGTGCGCTAGCCTTCCCGGACTAGCGTGCGCTATCGGCCAGTATCGGCCCAGCACCCTCGGCCAGGGCCTGCACAACCCGGCACCACCGACCAATCCTGCCGATCGTGACCTGTCCGCCCGACCCTCGCTAGCGTGCGCTACGGCCGGAAGCCTGCGCGCGCTAGCCGACCTGTCCAGTAACCTCTGGACTAAACAGCTAGCCCAGGTAATGTACGCTAGTCGGACGACAGCGTGCGCTACCCCTGCCGGTTAGCGTGCGCCATGACCAACAGTAGCGTGCGCTACCTGCCGATCCTCCCCGAGTCCAGAACCTCAGAACCTCTCTTCCCTGACCCGATAGCGTGCGTCGGTCGGCCGCGTAACGTGCGCTACTCCTGCCTGTTAGCGCACGCAGCCTTCCGGAAATAGCGCGCGCTACGCCGGCTCCTGCCGCGTCAGCCCGGCCAGTGCCCACAACCGTCCGGCCAGGACCCGCCACCGTCTGGCCAGCTGCTCAGCCGTCATGATCCGACGACTCGATTTCCAAAAACGTACGGGACGAACACGACGAAAATCTCGCGGACAACATCAACGGCCCAAAATGAAAACATAATGCAATAATTAATCATACGCGACCAAGAAAAGGGTCGAGACAACAAATACAGATACGGATACCCGTAACTTTGGGTAAATTACAAAATGGCCCAAAATGCCCGAAAATCACGATACGTGATCGAATAACCAAACCGAAGTTCACAACACGTCTAGCAAAGTTAAACGGACTTACGGGAAACTCGAAACAGCAGTTTCGGACGAGATTCGCAAGAATCGAACTCAAGTGCGGAAAAGTCGCTAAAAAGCACGGAACTCAACAAAACAACACCGAAACGAACTCGGATGACAAAAAGTGTAGAATTAATCATTCTCAGAATGACGAAACGGTCATGAGCGAGTCGTCAAAATGGACTTCCGCCGAAAAAAAGAAATTACCGGAAATCGAAATTACGGGTATTACATTCTACCCTCCTTAAAAGAAGTTTCGTCCCGAAACTTAAAATAAGTAGGGAGAAGCAATATCCCCTGTCAGGAAAACTCGACGAGATACACAAAAAACCGAAAACTCGCGCCCGACGGCGAAACGCTGCAAGAAACGCAAAGAGACATAATAAAATCAACAAGTGACAAGCGTCATCAAATAGACAATACAATCGAGTCGATTATCCGAACAATCACAAAACACAACGAACGAAAATCAATATGATTGACCAACCCAACGGTACATCAATCAAAACGCGAGCCAACCGCTGAACAAATACGGAATCTCACCGCCCAAGGGTTGGAAGATCGAAAACGAGACTAATTTCCCGAACTTAAGGGAATTACGAAGGAGCCTGAACGCTCAACAATCATGAAACGAGAACAAAAACTGAACAAACAAATGATCTAGACAATAAAAAACGAACAATCATGTCCGAAACACGAAGGATAATAAAATTCAAACAACAACTCCCAAGATGATCTAGTGAGAACAACAAGACGTGAATTCCCATAAGATCCACAGGAAAAGGGAATAGTGAATGAAAAGCCACAACGACAAACGAGTTATTCTGAAACAATACCACCCTTGTTCGATCAACAAAAGCAAGGGATAGGGAAAGTTCAGAAAATGTTAACGAGCATAAACGAGTCGATAGAGTCGAAAATACAGAAGTTCAAAATCTGATCCACTTCGAATAAAATAACTAGTAGAACCAAAAGATGTTACTTCCGAACAAGGTTCACAAGAATCGAACCGAATTCGGAAAAGTCACAGCGATAACCAGATCGACCCAAAACAAGATTACCGCTCGTTCGAATGATGAAACCAAAGTACAGAACAAGTTCAGAAAGTATCAATGAACACGAGCAAATCGATAGACTGGAGAAGGAGAAAATACAGAAGTCAAAATAGTACGGGTATTACCTCCGACCTCGTCCACGAAATTCACAAAAATGGGAGCAAGGTAACAAGACATTAAACAACCGACACATAACGGAACCATCACCGATGCACACTGTCATACCATACCAAGCTCTAACAGCTCGCACATATGCAATAACGCATAAATCGCTACGAGGCGACAACATCCAATACCAACATCACATCCCTCACAGAGGCTACCACGACAACTGCGTTGCGAACGACTCAACGCTCACACCACCAATACAATCACAACTCGGGGTTAACACCCTAACGAGAGTACGAACATCACACATATATTCCCGGACCGCAATTAGGAATGATAGGTTTTGAAAACGAAAACCACCTTTTGAAAAAAAAAATTTGGAAACACCTGTTGATCTTGAGTATCATTTTACAAATAGTTGAACAAACATCATTTTCGAGACTTTGAAAATCATCTTGCGTTTGAACAAAAATGAGGACACCTTTCTTTTAGTGAAAAACTTTCAAAAAAATATTCGACCCTTAGGTCTAAGCAAAGCATTTCCAAAATTACTGGAAAAAGGAAAAAAAAATATTTAGGTCTTCAAGGTAGAAGAATTTTGAAACAGATAGTTGCGCTAGTAGGCGTCTTGAAAATACAATCCATTTAAAAGTACGTCTTGAATTTTATTTTCTAAGATACTCAAGGTTTTCAAAGATAATTCAATGGGCTAGAATTTCCAAAATTCGCACGTATCAACATTCACTTAAACACATCATATCACACGCATCAAATCGTTCAAAATCACAACAGTGATATACAATCCCTAGGATATGTTTAACAACATCGTTAAAACAACAATCGGTTTATCAAAACTGGATGGAAAACGACATCAAGAACAAAACTCCAAAAAGTCAACTCTAGGGATTCAAGAAAAATACCTAGATTCGGCGAACAACAATGGATTAGATGATGTTAAAAATTATCTAGGATACTCCAAAACACCTTTGGATGGAAGAAAAATCAGCCCCGATGCGAACCCTAGTCGCTACGTCTCAAACTCATGGAGGAAGAGAAAAATAAAATGAAGAAAAATGCAACTTCTAGATTGGTGTCCAGTATTGATACTGGACACAATTAGCGTGCAGTAATCATTAAGGTTAGCGTGCGCTATCATGGCACCAAACAAAACTCCTGACCAAAAATACACTGTTAGCGTGCGCTAACCCCAAGTGTTAGCGTGCGCTAATGAGAACTTCAGACCCAGTCCAGTAGCTCCTGGACTGCCCTGAACTACCAGGTAGCGTGCGCTATCCTCCCCTTTGGGTGCTACCAACGCACTCTCGTGCGCGCTAGCCGCAAAGCGTAGCGTGCGCTGACGACTCACAGAGACAGCAACAGAACATAACAGAAAAATTACATGCCGTAAACCCTTCTCACAAGGATTTACCAGGCTAAGCACGATTTTACACGTCATTTCAAAAATGCCAAAAAAAGGTCGATGATGGTAATATTTTTCAAAACTCACAAAATCATTTGTCAAACCGTCATAAAATGTTCAAGGCCAAAATGCCAAAACTTGATTTAGGAAATCGGTTTTACGAAATAAAACTCAGTTTGCAAAATACCGAAAGCCGTTTTGAAAGAACTCACGCAGCGGATAAAATGTGGTTCGAAAATACATCAACAGCGACGACACTCCTCGTATAAACCAAATACGATAGTCGAATAAACACATATCGTGAAATCAAAATCCACAGAAGGATTCCGTCATTTAACAACTAATCAAACAAATAACTCGTGTCACACGAGGCACAACACAAAGAAGGGAGTTTAACATCCATAGGTCGCACGTAAGTGACGATCGCCGCTCGATACTAATCACGACCACTGATCTCAAACGACGCGTCGCGATGCGACTAAGTCAGACAAAATCCGACGAGACAAAACTCAACAAACACAACTTGACTCGACAACCTAGGTTTCCCCAAGCTAATCTGATTTTAAAATCGTATACTCTAGTTATTCGAAAATAAAACCGATAAGTTAAAAATCGTTTTCAAGACCCTTTCAAACACGACAAGGGTTTAACAGCGGTAGCATTTTATAAAATGTCCTAAACACTTTTATACACGACTTTTAAATACCGACACAAGGTTTTATTTGAAAATACAAGGCTGGCTCGCCCAAATTCATGTCACTTTTCAAAAACCCACAATACGATCAAGTCTAAGAAATTTTCAAGCATGCACGCCGCATGTATTATTATTAATAGAAACACATTGGTTGTAAATAACAATAATTAGCCAAGTACTAACAATTCCCGAACACACGCATATACGGCATTCAAAAATCACCAGTTCAACAAGCGCAACTCGGAAACACTAATTCCAAGCATATGTCAAACTATCTCTTCACGTTTAACAGCGTAACCAAAGAACACCGATTTGGACATATGTCGAAACCATCTATGTGAGTTTCTCAACAAACTCTGCCATCAATACCTTTCCCAGAACATTTCAATGTTCAAAACTTCTACATCATACTGCACCCTTCGGTGTCCAAACCATCAGTACATTCGGCTCAACATACATTTAGTATATCGCAATTACCAAATACAGATTCCATCATACAACAAATGATTAGAGAGTCAAGCACTCTCACAATATACCATGGAGCAAATCTCGGATCTTTCGATCACCAACGATCCCACCAACGCTAGGAATTTTAGCGATGGAAGGCTCGCAAAACGACAAGCGGTCAAGCCCAGAACGGCGCACATACTCCAGAGAGATAAAGGACTGCGCAATACTAGAATCAAAAGTACAAGAACCGGATGGATAAAAAAAACAACTCGACGATAAGTACGAGAGAGACAATTACAGTTCAAGAAGTGGAAATACAATACCAGAAAACAAGATAATCGAGTAAGGAAAACTTACGAGCACTGGATGTACTGAGACGTCGGCAGCGGTGTGACAATGTGCAAAACAAAACACAACTAGACCCAAATAACCGACAAGCCTAGGTATCCATAAACATAGAGCTCCGATACCATTTTCTGTAACACCCTCGAGATATTCAAGGTGTATTACAGCGTCGTGGACCCCCACATGGGACCCACCAGGCTAACACAAGAAAACACCACTCGACTAACCATCTCGGTTAGCAAGGAAACAATTGTTAACAACAAGAACACAAAACAACACGTCCGGTACAACCGGCATGATAAATCTCAACCGACAAATATAATAACTTCAACGGAGACCAATCACAATCCGAAAGGAAAACCCTAGGTACTCGCGAGTACAATCTATAAGTTTACAATTTGGAAAACAACCATATCAAAAGAGACAGTAGGAAATAACAAGACTCAATTGCACATGTCAACAACCTTGGCCGACATCCTCGTACCATCCCAGTGCCCGCTCGTCTGGCTGAACATAACCTGAAATCCATAACAAGAATTTCCCCGACAACGGGTCCCCAGAGGGGTTAGCAATTACGCTAGTACAAGTAATCAAGGCAAACCAATCGCTTACACATTTCATAGTACATGCACCAATATCATTTCAAAAACCAAAACCAGACATGTCTTTTCCGGAAACAAACAGTCAAACAATTTCCCTTGGGAACAGGGTAATACCATAGATCCCGCCCGAGGCCTCTAAGGACCCTCCCGAGCTGGCCATATCATAAAACAAAACACGCACATGCATCGCCTTGGGAACAGGGTAATACCATTGATCCCGCCAGAGGCCTCTAAGGACCCTCCCGAGCTGGCTAGCTAAACAAACTCATGAATCCAGGACTCAACCCTTTGGACTCCCTCCGTGATCCCGTCGGACCATCCCGAGGTGAGCAAATCACACACAAAATACATTACCATTCCACGTTAAGCATAAAGGTTTCAAAAAATACTTGCCTTGAATAATTGACGACGCAACGAACGGAAAGGAAAGTCACCGACGAACGCTAGGAACCAACGAAACCGAACCTAACGATTCGAAGAATACAATCACAACCATTTCTAAACGAATACGGAATTGGAATACACCCGAAAACCCGCCTACGATTCATGTATATTCGTATATAAACAATAACGAGGGCGGACCACAACCAAACCCTCTCGATTCCGTAAAAACCACGAAATATACCATGAATCCATAGGGAAACTAAGAATACCAACAAGATTAATCATAATCATCATGAATTAATCAACAAAACGGAACGAATCGGACAAAAACGCGAAAACCCCCAAATCTACCCAAAAGTAGGGTTCTAAAGATCTAACCTTGATTCGCTAGATCGAAGGATGTTATAGGATGATTGATCAATGATATAACCTCAAGAACTTCATGGATTTGTTTTTAAACAACATGGCTTCGCCACCTCTAAATCGCCAGCCGCGGACAGAAAAGGAAGGAAGTGAAAAACGAATGAAAAAGTGGCTGCTCTCTCATATAAATACTGGGTCGGGACTAGCATGCGCTAGCCATCCCGGACTAGCGTGCGCTATCGGCCAGTATCGGCCCAGCACCCTCGGCCAGGGCCCGCACGACCCGGCACCACCGACCAATCCTGCCGACCGTGACCTGTCCGCCCGACCCCCGCTAGCGTGCACTACGGCCGGAAGCCTGCGCGCGCTAGCCGACCTGTCCAGTAACCTCTAGACTAAACAGCTAGCCCAGGTAACGTACGCTAGTCGGCCGACAGCGTGCGCTACCCCTACCGGTTAGCGTGCGCCACGACCGACAGTAGCGTGTGCTACCTGCCGATCCTCCCCGAGTCTAGAACCTCAGAACCTCTCTGCCCTGACCCGATAGCGTGCGTCGGCCGGCCCCATAACGTGCGCTACTCCTGCCGGTTAGCGCACGCAGCCTTCCGGCAGTAGCGCGCGCTACGTCGGTTCCTCCACGTCAGCCCGGCCAGTGCCCACAACCGTCTGGCCAGGACCCGCCACCGTCCGGCCAGCTGCTCAGCCGTCATGATCCGACGACTCGATTTCCGAAAACGTACGGGACGAACACGACGAAAATCTCGCAGACAAACATCAACGACCCGAAATGAAAACATAATGCAATAATTAATCATACGCGACCAAGAAAAGGGTTGAGACAACAAATACAGATACGGATACCCGTAACTTTGGGTAAATTACAAAATGGCCCAAAAGGCCCGAAAATCACGATACGTGATCGAATAACCAAACCGAAGTTCACAACACGTCTAACAAAGTTAAACGGACTTATGGTAAACTCGAAACAGCAGTTTCGGACGAGATTCGCAAGAATCGAACTCAAGTGCGGAAAAGTCGCTAAAAAGCACGGAACTCAACAAAACAACACCGAAACGAACTCGGATGACAAAAAGTGTAGAATTAATCATTCTCAGAATGACGAAACGGTCATGAACGAGTCGTCAAAATGGACTTCCGCCGAAAAAAAGAAATTATCGGAAATCGAAATTACGGGTATTACACCCTTATCCAATAAGGAGTGGAATGTTTTGCTCTCAAATACACGGACTAGTTTTTTTATATATATTTACGAGTCAAGGACGCCAGTAACTACCAGTAAATAAAGAAACATTCATTGCCTTATATAAATAATTTATATAATAACAAGTACAATGCCCTCACTCAACATCCTCTGAGTGGCATTCGAGGGCATACTCAAGGACGCCAGTAACTACCAGTAAATAAAGAAACATTCATTGCCTTATATAAATAATTTATATAATAACAAGTACAATGCCCTCACTCAACATCCTCTGAGTGGCATTCGAGGGCATACTCCTAACAGTCACTTCCAGAACAAACCTTTATTCTTCACTCCAATCGCTCCAATTGTATAAAGTCTCATACGGAGCAAGCCTCTATGCTTTCCATTGAACAAAGCGGTCGTATGCCTGTTCAATTTGCACAGACAACAGGATTCTATTAATAATAGAGTCTGGAGAGGGGCTGCGTACAGCGCATGGGTCCGCTGTAGGCAAGGGTTCCAATACAGGTGTGGGAGCCTGTATCGGAGAGGGATCCCATATAGGGAAGGTGGCTATTGGCTCCAAAGTGGCAGCCGACTCGTCAGAGTCTTTCAAGTTGGCAGATTGCTGTATTTCCGTCGTTGCCGCCAATGGCTCGGGATCTACTGTTTACACAGTAGCAGCTATCTCTTCCACAGGGGTTGCGCCCTGGGGGTTTGATACAGTGGGTTGCGCCTTTGCCTTAATTTTGGAAAGCCTTTGTAGCTTCCTTTTTGGCTTCTCACCAGCAACGGGAGTCTTGCTGTGAGATCTCTTTCTTTTCTTCGAGGGCTCCTCACTTTCGGGCTTAGAAGTTATGTCCCTTGGATCAGCAGAGAGGGGCAGAGTGCGGACAAATGGCCTTGTCGCAATCAGATGTTCTTTGTTGAAGACGGAGGGCCTGGTTCCTCTAATGTACTTACGTGAGTAACTCTTCTTAGCATCATTTGCTTGCGGAACACCGCACTTGGTCATAATATAGTTTAGAAACACACCAAAAGAGTTCTTCTGAGAGGCATGTTTAGCGGCTTCTTCCTGCAGCCTCTTGAGAACAATCTGACACCAGTTGACCTTCTCGCAGGTCATGATGGCGACCATCATCCTGAACCTCAAATTGGTGCACATCTCGAAAACACCTGTTCTGTTTTCAATTACGCGACAACAGAAATCGTGTAAGTAAACAAAGGGAAGGCAAAAATGTTTCTTGTGGCATGAAGAATGAACCGTTTCGACCGATGCTGAACCAGTGAATAAACCATAGTATTTGGTTAGGACTTCTTGGGACCCAAAGGTCTCAAGTTCCTCCATGGACAGGCCATCAGCAGGGAGTCTGTAAAGATTCTACAACAGGTCTTGTTCAACGCGGATCTCCACTCCGCGGATGATAGAAGTGATGTCGGTGACATTTCCTCCCTGTGCAAGAGAGAAGAAACGGACAGCAGCATTGAGGTAAAATTCCTCAACCATTTGAGCATCGTAGCGCTCAGTGGTGTGACTTCCAAGGCGATAGAGGCCTTGTTGACGAATCTTCGAAACGATAATCTCCATGGATTCGACATCGTCTCCTTCAGCATGAACACGCTCAACAACCACAGATCTGGCAAAGATCCTTCCGTCGATGATGGTCGCAGTCTTCTTGAGAGATGGAGTGGAAGTCTGTGATGATGCCATAGTAGTTTCTTGAAGGAAAGAAAGTGAGATTCAAAGAAAATCGCAGTAAAATTTGCAGAGAAATGTAGGTTGTTTGCTCAAAGACTCGTTTAATTTGCAGAAAGCATAAAGAGTCAAAAGGGGCAGAAACGGTCCTTTTATAGTGGGCGGTAGGAAGACTTAGGGTTTCCAGACAGTGAACGGTCAGATTTAAGGGATGGGAACCGTCATTTAAAATGAACGAACAGGATGGACTGAGCGTAACGGGTACATCTTATCCATTCGATTTTCAAATGAGAGCAGGTCCCACGTCTGACGCATCATCTTCCTTTATTGCCCGAAACGGCGGTGCGAAATTATAAAATAATTTGAAAAATCGCGGCGCTTGAGATAAAATAGTCCAAATGTCGTGCAAAGCATTTATTACCAAAGACGTTTGATTTAAAACAGGGCACATGGACTCAAATATGTTTTGAAATAAATAAAATATTAGAATATAATATTAATTGAACTCCATAGTATATGTTGTATCCGCGTAAATACAGCATTCCCCCTTAAAAGGTACATACGGGATTCAATTTCATACAACAATTTTCGGATTACTACTGTATTCATGGGTCATACTGTATTCCCCCTTAATTATTGCACACGTCAGCTGTAGGATAATTATATATCTCTTTGTTCCTACAGTGCTGTTCGGAATGTCTGAGTGTACATATAATTAACGGTGGATACTGTATTCATGGATCTTATAGCATTCCCCCTCAATTGTTGAGAAAAAAAATTAAAAACTTACAGGGAGTCAGGCTGTAGCAAACCGAATTCTTGTCGAAGCATACAGAATATTGCTGTGCCGAGAGGCATGGTAAAGATGTGAGCTAAGTGGATATCTATATGAACTTTCTCTAGCCGAACATCCTTGTTCTCAACATGATTCCTAATGAAGTGATGCTTCATATAGATATGCTTAGTGCGCGAATGCAATACAGGGTTGTGTGTTATTTCAATTGCACTCGTACTGTCGCACATAATGGGTGTTTCTTTGGCTTCAATTCCATAATCTGACAGCTGTTGTTGTATCCAAAGGATCTGCATACAGCAACTACCAGCAGCATAGTATTCTGATTCTGCTGTTGAAAGCGAGTTTACCAATTGCTTCTTACTGAACAAAGATACAAGTCTAGGTCCAAGAAAGTGACAAGTACCGCTTGTACTCTTCCTATCTAGCTTGCAGCCTCCGATATTCGAGTCACTGTAGCCAACCCAATCGAATCTGCCTTCTTTAGGATAACACAGTCCCACATCGACTGTTCCTTTGACGTACGTCAGGATTCGTTTGGCTGTTGTGAAGTTTGATTCTTTAGGTGCTACTTGATATCGCGCACACACTCCTACAGCAAATTGGATATCGGGCCTGCAAGCTGTTAGGTACAGGAGTAAGCCAATTAGATTCCTGTAGAGTGATTGATCAACCGGCTTTCCAGCTTCGTCAGCACTAATTTGCACGGAAGTGCTCATGGGGGTTGACGATGATTTGGAGTTATTCATCCCAAATTTGTTGAGAAGCTCCTTGCTGTGTTTTTCCTGGTTTATATCCCTGTAGGCAACTGCTTTACCTACAATCCTAGGAAATAAATAAGTTCTTCCATCATACTCATTTTAAATTTACTTTGCATGAGATGAGAGAACCTTTGATATAAAGCAAGGTTAGTTGAACCAAATATAATATCGTCTACATATATCTTAACCATCAGGAGGTCATCACTTTCCTATATTTTAAATAAGGTCTTGTCCACGGCACCTTTCTCGAATCTATTATTGGTTAGATACAGGGGAAGGGTCTCATACCACGCTCTAGGTGCTTGCTTAAGTCCATACAATGCTTTCTTTAGCCTGTATACAAGGTCTCCGCCTTCTGTGTTGACAAACCCTGGTGGTTGTTCAACATAGACTTCTTCGGCAAGTTCTCCATTCAGGAATGCGCTCTTGACGTCCATTTGATAAACAATAAAGCTCTTATGGGTGGCAAAGGCTAAAAATATCCTAATGGCTTCTAGTCTGGCAACAGGGGCAAAAGTTTCATCGTAGTCTATGCCTTCTTCCTATTTGTAGCATTGTGCAACTAGACGGGATTTGTTTCTGATAATGAGTCTATTTCCATCCTTCTTGTTTCTAAATACCCATTTTGTTCCAATTACGGATTGATGCATTGGTCTGGGTACAAGATACCATACATTGTTTCTTTCGAAACCATTAAGCTCTTCTTCCATAGATGTAATCCAATGAGAATTGTCTAGAGCTTCTTTGGTGGAAACAGGTTCAGATTGAGCTAAGAATACAGCGATCGTATACATGTTAAGTCTTCTAAGTTCAGATAGGGACTTCCATATAGGAAATGGATATATCTCAGAATCAGGTTCTCTTGCGCACATAGTACATTTCCTTGTGTACTCTGTATTCTCCTACGAGTAGATACACCAGCATCAATATTTCCTATGATCAACTCTTGTGGGTGATCTCTCAACCATCTTCTCGGGTTCTAATTCGGAGTCCCATACTATATCTTGAGTTGTTGTAGTTTCAGCTTTAGCTTGTACAGCATCGGCTTCATCTACTTCTGTTCTTACAGCTGCGGGTTTGATTTCTAAGTCAACGACAGGCTCTATAGGAGTTGTAAGGTTATCAATGGTGAGTTGTTGGATATTCTGAGTGAGATCCTCTACTCCTCTAGGATCATGATGAGGTTCGTCGAACCCTACATATACTGATCATCTTCCTTTTATTAAAGATCATGTAAGCTTTGCTGACAGAGGAATATCCAACAAATATTCCTTCATCCAACTTCTCATCGAAGGTTCTAAGTTGATCCTTCCCATTGTTCAAAACATAACACCTGCATCCAAAAATGTGAAAGTACGAAACTAATGGAGTTTTGTTGTTCCATACCTCGTATGCTGTTTTGTTGTGGTGTTTGTTGATGATACAGCGGTTTTGTGTGTAGCACGCTGTATTGGTGGCTTCGCCCCATAAATGCTGTGGCAACTTACTTGCGGCAATCATGGTCCTCGTTGCTTCTTTTAGAGTCCTATTCTTTCGCTGGGCGACACCATTTTGTTGAGGCGTGCGGGCAGCTGAGTATTCGTGTTGTATCCCATTTTCCAAATAGTATTGCTCTATAAAGTGGTTAGTAAATTCAGTACCTCTATCGGAACGAATGGACACAATACTCAACCCTTTCTCATTTTGAAGCTTTTTCAGGTGCTCGGGCAGCTTTGATGTTGTTTCCTTCTTCTTGCTTAGGAAGATTGGCCAAGCATACCTGGAATAGTCATCAACAATAACGAGATAGTATTTCCTACCTCCCAAACTTACCGGTTCCACAGGACCGTAGAGATCCATATGTAGCATTTCTAGAACTCTGTGAGTGGAAAGGTAGGATTTGCTCTTCAGGGTGGTCTTTATTTGCTTGCCTTTCTGACAGAGTCCACAGACGCTGTCTTTTTGGAATGACACATTGGGCAATCCTCTAACCATTCCCTGTCTGGAGAGCTTGTTGATCATCTTGAAGTTGATGTGAGACAACCTCTTGTGCCATAACCAGCTTAGATCTGCAGTGCCTTTGGAAACAAAACAAGGAATTATGGAGCTCGTAGGCATCCAGTCAGCAATATACATATTACCTGATCTACTTCCTGTGAGCACAACTTCTTTGCTTAGGATGTTCTTGACTCTACAGTGATCTATATAGAGTTTTATCGAGAACTGCTTGTCACAGAACTGGATAATACTAAGTAGATTGTACTGTAAGCCTTCAACATACGCTACATCGGTGACTTTGAATTTTCCCACAAGCAGGGTTCCCTTCCCTCTTGTTCTTCCTTTTGATTTATCACCGAAGCCCACTTTTGGACCGCGACCTTCTACGAAATCTGACAGCTTGCTTTTGTGTCCTATCATGTGCCGAGAACATACATTGTCGAAGTACCAGATGTCCTCCTCTAAGATGTCCTGTAGGCAAAGGAATTAAGTAGATTTAGGTCCCCTTTAAATGTTGGGTCCGTGTGTGTTAGTGCCTTTAGGTACCCAGATTTTCCTGACAGTAATGGGTTTACTGTAGGTTACTTTAGGTACATTCTTACAGTATCTATGTGGGGAAGGTACGTAGTCGCTGTAATCATGATAATCATTATGCATGAAAAATCCAGGGTTATTTTTATTAATCCAGCACGAATGCCGTCTTGGAGGTGAAGTCATTTTCTTCGGCCTAACAGCTTGCCTTCTGGGTCTCCAGTTGGATTCCCAAAGTTGTTGCTGATACTGTGTGGCGACCTGCGTTCGCGATGGATAACGAGGCTCTTATGTCCAATATCTAGGCACGCTGTACTATTAGAAGTACTGATGTGCGGGCCTTTGATATTTGGGTACAGCCTTCTTTCTGAACGGCTGCTGGCGCTTTTGATATGCTCGGGGAGCATCTTTGTTGAATTCATATACAGTCCGAATGGCTGAGGATTCCGCTTTCTGGAATATGACTGTGGTGGAGGAATGGCAGCCTTTGCTGTTCGTGGTGAAATAGGTGCCTTCACAAGACTCGGGATTTCTTCCGATACAGGAATGGGTTCCACACCCCTGACGAACACAGTACTAGTTTTCCCTTTATTGGAACATGAGCTGTATCCTAAGCCACTTTTATCATCACTACCAATATCGGAAAGGTCAATGTCGTCGGCTAATCCCCTCAGTCGTCGGCTAAAAAACCGTCTGCCGATATTCGTCGGCCAAGGTTAGCCGATGACTTTTTGGGTAGTCGTCGGCTAAAGCTCGAAGTTTAGCTGACGACTTCAACCCGTCGGCTAAATAGTTAAGGTTTTAGCCGACGACCGTAATTAATCGAAATGGTGACTATAGCAACCGGTAGAAACCTTCGTCACTCCATCTAGCACAAATCAAAGTAGCAACACAAACTCAAAAAATACACAAAGGGGTTTCCAAGAACCGGGTTGATCTTTTTCGCAAGGTCACAATACTCAAAGTAGCAACTCACAAGCTTTTTTCGGGAATAACTGACAGAGTCGGGAATAGAAAGGTGATCTTTAGTAGGGAGAGGGGCAAGATTTGGTTGGTGTTCCGTGGACTATATATAATTTTAAATTGGAGGTTTAGCCGACGACTTGATCTGGGTCGTCGGCTAAACCCCATTTTTTTTTCGAAAAGGGTTTAGCCGACGACCCAGATCAAGTCGTCGGCTAAACCATTATAAAAGTCGTCGGCTAAAGTTTAACACTTTAGCCGACGACTACGTTGCACTATAGCCGACGACCCAGATCAAGTCTTCGGCTAAAATTGTTTAGCCGACGGTAGTATGTGTCGTCGACTAAAGTGCAAAGTGTAGTCGACGACACTTAAAAGTCGTCGGCCGTTTTTTTACGGGTCGTCGGCTAATGTATGAATTTTGGTAGTGCATGAACATATTGCCCGGTGCTTAGAATTTCTTCCATCCTTTTAGATGATTTCTCGAAAGATTTCAAGATGGTCTCAAGTTCTCCTTCTCGTTTTTCGAGAGTTTTTATTTTGTCTTGGAGCAGAACAAAATCATTTGTCTTGCTTTCACTGTGAGATTTAGTCTCATTTAGTTCGTGAGCAAGTTGATGATTGCTCTCCATGAGTTTTTCGTGATCGACTTTGCTGTTTTCACAATCAACAGACATATTTTTTGTAATTTAATTTTAGCAAGTCGTTTTCTTCCCTCAGCTCTAGGTTAGAAATTTAGAGCTGTATGTTTTCATTTTTCAATGTCTCATGGGCCTTTTGAATGTTTTTGAATTCATTCATCATGTTTTCAAAGGTATGAGATGCATTTGAAGGAGTAATTGAGGTTGAGCTTACCTCATCATCGCTATCTTCATCTTCCGGTATGTCTTTGGCCATGAAGCACATATATGCTTTATCTTCGAATTCATCATCTGATGAGTCACTGTCAGTGACTGACTATAGACATTCTTCGGACTTTGTTGGTGCGGGGGAGGCTTATGATTCGCCAATCAGGGCCTTGAGCTTGTTTTTCCATCTTTTTCCTGTCGCTCAGTTCCGGCAACCTTTGAACTTTAGGATGAGGACATTTATTTGCATAATGTCCTAGTTTCCTGCAATTATAACACAGGTTAGCATCACCGGCGGAAGACTCGGTACTTACCTTGTGAACAGGCTTGGGCCTGAATGGAGTCTTTCCCGATTGCTTGATGAACTTCTTGAACTTATGCATGAGGAGCGCCATTTCATCTTGTGACAGGATGTCGTCGTCGCTGTCAGAACTTTTGTGGGTAGGCTTTGATGAGCTGGGTATGTTATGCTTTCTGTTGGATACAGCGTCTAATGCTGTAGTCCTTGCAGGTGATTCTTCAGCTTTCTCTCTCCTGTCTATATCATACTCAAATGCTTTGAGGTCAGAAAAGAGGTCAAAAGTAGATATGTCATTAAGATTACATGACACACGCAAAGCTGTTGTTTTAATGTCCCATCGGGCAGGGAGAGATCTGAAAATTTTTAAATTCTTCTCCTTTTGTGTGTAAATTTTGCCCAATGCTTCAAGTTCACCGACAATGCCAGTGAATCTGAAGTCAAGTTCCTCGAGAGTTTCAGTTGGGTTCATTTCAATTGCTGAGTTAGTTTCAAAATTCTGTTTTCTTTTGAGAGCTCAGTACCCTCGCAAATCATCTTGAGTTTTTCCCAGATTTCTTTGGCTGTCTTACAGCTCTTTACCTTCAAGAACGTGCCTTTGTCAGGAGTGACAAATAGGGCGTTCTTAGCAACATTGTATAAGTTGGTGCGTTTTCGATCATCTGTGGTCCATTGTTCACGCTCTTTCTCTAGCATCTCGGCATGAGCCTGGCCTTCAATTCTTGTGGCCGGATTTACCTTCATGATCTTTATGGGGCCTTCTTGGATGACATAAATCATCTCTTCATGCATGGCAGCAAGATGAGCTTCCATCCTGATTCTCCAGTCATCAAATTCGTTAATAAAAAACATTGGTACCTTGTTAATCAGTGAGGTATCCATGTCTAAGAATAAGAAAGATAACGAAGTTTTCAAAAATAAAGTGATTTTAAGGATCTGATTCGGTTAAAAATATGACTTATTCTTTTTAGAATCAACCGCTCCGATACCACTTGTTGGCCACTAAGTATACAGAATACAGCTTGGAAAGTGTTTAAGCAACAAGCTGTGCATTTTACAAATTAGAGTGCATAGCGGAAGTCTTGTTAAAGATAGTTTGCAGTGTATACTTAAAAATAATCACATTAATGAAAACAATAAATTGCAGAAGGTAAATAACACAAGATTTAAAGTGGTTCGAGGTAAACCCCTCTACGTCCACTGGTCCTCCACACAGGAGTAAAACGTTTTATTATAAACACTACGTACACAACTACGTGTCTATAATCAAACCTATCCTCGTATCGTTGACATAGATTGATACAAAGACTACAGCTTTCACCATTCACACAGATTGATCAAAGCTAACTCTTGACTTGCTTCTTCGCACACAGTTCCAAAGCTTAATCTTATTCGTCCCACATAGGTCGGAATAACTTCTTTTGTTCACACAGAACTAGGTTTTTACTCAAAGGTAAAAGTAAGGTAACCAGGTAAGAACAACAACTTGAATATGAAGTTCTTGAGCTGATGATGGCTGTTCTTGGTGACTGGGTATATTTCTTCTTCTTAGATGTGAATGATACTTGGAAGAAATATACTTTGATCTTGTAAGCTTGATCTAATAAATATTCAGTCTTTTGATTGTTTGAATATCGCTTGTAAGCTTGTATGTATTCTTAAATTCTGATCTTCAAACCCCTGGGTATAAATAGCTTTCTGAATAGATCCATTGGGAATAGATCCGTTGAGCCAATAGTCTGTTCCAACGTGTTGATGGACAAGATCCGGTTTTTGCTCCTTGATTGAAGATCTTTGTCTGATGGTATTTAAAAACTTTATCCCTTCAGTATTTAAATACTTCTTTTCAAATGGGTTTTTGACTTTAGTGAATAAAGCAGATTCCGTTTCAACGGTCTTCAGTCCTGTTGGATAAGTGTTTGAATATCTTTACACTTTACAACTAGATCGTTGTATCTAATAAGTTGATTGACTAACGCTTCCATACTTGGTGTCATATCGCTTTGAGCTTCTTGCTGTATGATAGGTAATTATCCATTTGTTGTATGATGAGGCAACGCAGGATGCAGGATAAATTGTACAGCAGTATGAACAGCTTTGTAACAGCTGCTTGCTGTTTGAAACCACTTGTTGTATGAAGCTTGCTGTTTGGTAATTATCAAAACAACATTGTTTTTCACAACAACGTACATAATCTTCATGCTCAAATAACGTTCGTAACATCATCAATGTAACGTATGTTAAGTCCTTCGTTGACTCTCCTGTCCACATATGCGCCGAAAGTTACCGACACCGGGCCTACTCGTCGATCATAGCTCGGATCCCGTGTGCTACATAACATACGTTACACTTGTATCTTAACGTACGTAAGCTTCTCTACTTAACGTACGTTATGACTTCTATACTTAGTTATTTACATCTGCTCTTGCCTGTCGTCTCAACATACCGTATACGCATACTCATCCCAATAATATTCTCATACAATAAACCTGATACCAAAATTAAGACAACCTGATACACGATATTCTCAAATATGATTGTCAACCAATTACGTCAATTGTACCAATACAACTGTCTCAGTCCTCAAATTATTTTATCCATACTGTATAGATACCACACTGTCTAATATATCTTAGATAAAATAATACGAAAAAATTATACTGAAAATCCAGGATATTACACGTGTGTTTCCTGTTTTGATTTGTTTAGTAGAGAACTAACTGTCTTGTTTTACTAGCGTGCATTACAATGGCATAGCGTGCGCTTTTTTGAGTTAATCTGAGACTCCCGACGGAAATATAGCATGCACTATTTTCCGCTCTTAGCGTGCATTATATGAGCATAAGTAGTTTCGTCAGATTAAGTCCTGATATTCAACTTTTACTAAATGTTTGTTTATAAAGGATCAAATCATCAAAATCCATTTGTTCAACAGTTATGTCTTGCAGGAGGAGACTTCGGAATTATTTGTGGTCAATATTCCAATGATGAATGAATTTCCTGATGTATTTCCCGATAAATTACTTGGATTCCGCCGATGAAGAGAAATTGACCTTCCAATCAAACTTGAACCAGGGGCGAGGCCAATTTCCAAGGCCCCACAAAGAATGTCACTGGCGGAGATGGAAAAATTAAAAATACAACTTGAAGAGTTGTTGGAGAAGGATTTGATCCGTCCAAGTACTTCACCCTAGGGAGCAATAGTTCTTTCCGTCATAACAATAATTCATTGCCATGGTGTATCCAATATAGAGAATTAAACAAAGTCACCATCAAGAATTGGTATCCGCTTCTAAGGATTGATAACTTATTTGACCTGCTTCAGGGAGACGTGGTATTCTCTAAGATTAATTTGTGGTCTGACTACCATCAATTGACAATTCGTGAGGACTATATTACTAGGACAGCATTTCCATCAAGGTATGGACACTACAAGTACATAGTCAGTTGAATTGACCAATACTCCGGCTATGTTCATGGAGTTAATAAATAGAGTTCTGATCTATTTTCTCGATGAATATGTGGTGTTGTTTATTGATGACATTCTTATTTATTCTCAAAGTATAGAAGAGCACGACTAGCACTTGAGACAAGTGCTAGGTGCTTTGAGACAACATCAACTATATGCTAAATTCTCTAAATGCAATTCCGAATGTCGGAAGTAATCTATTTGGGCCATATTATCTCGGCAGAAGGCATCATAGTCGACCCTCAAAATATCGAGACAGTGATGAGTTGGGAATCACCTGAGAATGTCAAGGAAGTTAGAAGTTTTCTTGGATTGGCAGGCTACTATCGTCAGTTTGTCTAGACATTCTCTATCATCGCACGTAGGGGTGGTAAAATATACCGAAATTCCAAAATACCGAATCTATCATACCGAAAATATACCAAAAATACCGAATGGTATAATGGTATGGTATATTTTTGGTATGATAACGGTATGATTTTTTTTATTTTCGGTATTTCAATATATATATATATATATATCGGTATACCAATTTTTAGGTATATTAATTGTTCCGTATTTCGGTAATATCGGTATATCTGAAAATTTTGATATTTGGGAAATTGGGTATTTCGATAAGTTCGGTATATACCGATACCGAAATAAAATTCGGTAAACCGAAATTTCGGTACGGTATTGGTATGGATCGAAAACTATACCGAAATTTCGGTATTCCAGATTTTGGTATACCGAAATTTCTGGTACGGTATTGGTATGAAGTTTTGTTATACGGGAATTTCGGTACAGTATCCGATATCGGCAAAAAAATTCGGTACGGTACGTATACCACCCCTAATCGCACGACCCTTGACGAGTTTATTGAGAACAAGTTCGTGTAGATAGCTAACTGTCATAATAGTTTTGGTGAACCCAAAGAAAACTGACTATAGTGTAACACCCCCGAGATATTCGGAGTATATTACAGCGTCGTGGACCCCTACATGGGATCCACCAGGATATAAAAATAAAACACCACTCGACTAACCATCTCGGTTAGCGAGGACACATCTTTTAATAATACAACATATAAAAATACGCCCGGAGCAATGTAATATCCGCAATTTTCGATTTTCGGTAAATTTCTTTTCTGGCCGGAGTCCGTTTTGACGACTCGCTCGTGACCGCTTCATCATTCTGAGAGTATTTAGTTCTGCACTTATTGTCATCCGAGTTCGTTTCGGTGTCGTTTTGTTGAGTTCCGTGTTCTTAAGCGACTTTCCCGCGCTTGAGTTCGATTCTTGCGAATCTCGTTCGAAACTGTCGTTTCGGGTTTCTCGTAAGTTCATTTAACGTTGTTATACGTGTTGTGAGCTTCGTTTTGGTTATTCGTTGTCGTATCGTGATTTTTCGGACATTTGGGGCTGTTTTGTAATTTCCCAAAGTTGTGGGTATGTCGTCATACCCATTTCTGAGATGTTCTGTTGCTGTCTCTCTGAGTTGTTATCGCACGCTACGCTTTGTGGCTAGCGCGCGCTAGGTTGCCGAAGTTAGCGCACGCTAAATGTTGCCGTTAGCGCGCGCTAACGGGTGGTGCAGAAACAGTCCAGAGGCTACTAGACTGGGTTAGAACGATGGTTAGCGCACGCTATTTGGTAACATAGTGCGCGCTAGGGTGCATTGGTAGCGCACGCCGGGGGGGAGGATAGCGTGCGCTATCCGGTACTTCAGGGCAGTCCAGGAGCTACTGGACTAGGTCTGGGGGTCTCGTTAGCGCACGCTAACATTTGTAGCTAGCGCGCGCTAACTGTACATTTTGGCAGAACGTTTTGTTCTGATGCTTCGATAGCACACGCTAATCAAGTAGTATTAGTGCACGCTAAGCTGTCCAGTATATAAACTGGACAGCAGTCATTACTCTTCATTTTTCTTCATTTATTCTTCTTCCCCCGCGGGTTGAGACGAGGGCGACTAGGGCTTGGGCTCCTGGCCGATTTCTACTCCATCCAGGTGTTTTGGAGTATCCTAGGTGATTATCACATCATCTAATCCATTATTCTTCACCGAATCAAGGTATTTTTCTTGAATCCCTAGAGTTGACTTTTTGGGAGTTTTGTTCTTGATTTCGTTTTCTATCCATTTTCGACGAACCAATTGTTGTCAAATGATGTTGTTAAACATATCTTATGGATTGTATATCCATATTTCGGTTTGGAATTCCATTTTCATGTTTTGGTCGGTCGATTTGTGTTCTTGGCCGTTTGGGGGAAACCCTTGAACTTTCGTCGTTTGTTCTATGAATTCAGCGACTTTGGGTCGTACTTTGGAATTCATTTTCATTGTTGTTATTGTTGTCCGTAGTTTATTGTCGCGGGTTAGCGTTCGGTGGAGTCGACGGGTTCGTGGTCGGTTCGTGCCAACCTACTTCGGTCGATTCTTCGCGTTTGTGATTACTCGAGGCAAGTACCTTGTCCATACAATTCTTATCTTATGAATATGGTCATTAGTGATCGTCTCCTTGTGCTTACTTGATCGTTTGAATCTCATTTTCATAGATTCGGTTAGCCTTGTTAAAGGCCCTCTTTCAAAACGCGCGTGTTTTGTGGACATTGTGTTTCGTATATGGTTACGTGAATTCCTATGAATACACTTGGTGTTGTCGTTGTGCTTTGATAATATATATGTATATATATTATCTCTTATTGGTGCGTTGTAATTTGACCATTGCGTCGTGTATTGTGTTTGTTGCCATTGAGTGAATTACTTTGATATTATTGATGTGATATGTTATTTGTGTGAATGTGTGGATATGGTTGAAGGTCTACGGTGACACATGGCACGTGATCATGTGGTCAGGATGCAACAAGTGATTGATCCAACCGTGAGAGCCTGAGATAATCTACGGTGGCACATGGCATGCGATCATGTGGCCAGGATGCAACAAGTGATTGATCCAACCATGAGATGTGTGTGATTTGTTTCGCTAGCTAGCTCGGGAGGGTCCTTCGAGGCCTCGAGTGGGATTTGTGGCTTCGTCCCGGTCCCAGGCGATGCGCGTGCGTGATTACGTTGTGTTGATTTTTATGTCCGTCGAGGACACGTGATGTTGGGCTCTGGTCCTGTGAATTGTTGTCTGTTTTCTATGTGCGAAAACAAAACCTTTGGGCTGTGACCCCTGTTGATTTTTGGAAAGAGAAGGATTTGGAAATCCTAAATTGTTTTCTATTAAAACTCTCGATGGCATTTTAAACTGTTTTATAAATTATTTCCCCTGATTTGTGATCTTTCGGTTTTGGAATGTTTTACCAAACTCATGCCTCGGGAAGTGCTTTTCGTTACGTTTGGAACTTTGAGGATTCCTGATTATTATTGTTCTTGGAACTTGTATTGTATGGCTCATATTTGCACTTTGTTCTTGCACTAGCAAAACAGTAGAGTTTTTCTAACCCCCGAGTATTCGGGGGGTGGATGTCTGTTTTTGCATTCAAGTTTGGGAGCATAACACATGGTCGGCACGAAGGATGATGAAAGATGAACGATACTAATCACACGAGGACCCGTTTGATGTCATATTGGTTTAGTTGTATTTTATTTCCGCTGCAGTATTCTTTCCCCGTTGTACGGGAGTGTGTTGTATTCGACCCCTGCATGGGCATGTATTGTAATTGAGTTGTATGTATTTATTGAAAGACCAAATCGGTCTACTGAGTCATTTTAGCCTTAAAGGCGTTGTTGAGTTGTTCGGTTTTGTTACCATCCCGGTAGAACCTTGAGGAAAGGTTCTACAACGTGTAATATCCCTGAGCGGATTGGGGGTGTTACATAAATGGTATCGGAGCTTAGGTTGTGGAAACCTAGGCTGTCGGGTTTAGTGGTGTCTGTTGAGTTTTGTATCGTCGGATTTTGTCTGACTGAGTCGTGTCGCGACGCGTCGTCTGAGTTGGTTGGTCGTGATTAGTATCGTGGGGCGATCATCATCTTCGTGCGACCTGTGGATGTAAGTCTCCCTTCTTTGTGTTGTGCCTCGTGTGACACGAGCTATTTTTATGATTATTTGTTAAGTGACGGAATCCTTTTATGGATTTTGATTTCTTGATATGTGGTTATTTGACCCTCATATTTCGTTCATATGAGGAGTAGTGTTACTGGATTGTGCATGTTGAACTGTATTTCTCTTATCCGCTGCGTGAGTTCTTTTGTAATGGCTTTCGGTATTTTACCGAATGAGTTTTATTTCGAAAACCGATTCCCTTAACCGAGTTTTTGGCATTATGGCCTTGATCATTTTGGCGAAATTCTTATGACGGTATTTAGTATTTTGGTAAATGGCTTTCGTGAGTTTTTGAAATATTACCGTCATCGGCCTTTTTGGCATTTTTGTAACTGGTTTTATCCTGGTGGATTCCGGCGCAGGACTCACGGCGCTATAATGTTCCGTGTAATTACCTGAAATTTTTTTGGGCATTCTAGCCCATTGAATTATCTTTGAAAACCTTGAGTATCTTAGAAAATAAATTTCGAGACGTATTTTAAAATGAATTATTTTCTCGTGGTACATCCAAGGTACCACAATATGTTTAAAATTCTTCTACCTCGAGGACCAAAATGTTTTGAGATATTTTCAATATTTTAGAAACACTTTTACTTAGACCCGAGGGTCGAATATTCTGAAAGTTTTTCACTAAAAGGAAAGTGTCCTCATTTTTGTTCAAACGCAAGATGATTTTCAAAGTCTCGATAATGGTGTTGTACTACTTTTTGAAAGGTGATACTCAAGATCAACTAGTGTTTCCATAATCTTTCTTTTTCAAAGGTGGTTTTCGTTTTTAAAACCTATCATTCCTGTTTGCAGTCCAGGAATGTATGTATGATATTCACATTGCCGTTAGAATGTTAGCTCCCGAGTATGATGGAATTGGTGGCGTGAATGTTGAGTCATTTGCCACGCATTTGTTGTGATTAGCCCTATGTGAGAGGTGAGATGTTGGTATTGAATGTTGTCGCTTTGTGATGATTTGTGTGTTATCGCACTTGTGCGAGCTATTGGAATTGGAGTTTGTATGATTGTGTACATATGTGGTTGTTTCGTGATGTTTTGTAATTGTGCACTGGTCATTGTTCGAGTCGTTGATGTCGCCGAACGATGCCGTCGTTGCTGTGATATTCATGTGTGTGTTGCCTTACGATGGTAATCGTTGTATGTGTTATATGTTATGATTTTCTGTTGTGCTGAGTGGTTACTTATTCAGTATGCCGAGTGGCCAAAGTCATGGTCATGGCGATCGGATGCGTGGTCGAGATCATGCTGCCGGTGATGATATCGGTATCGGTGTCGCTACTATTTTGCAGCAGGTAGCCACACAGATGACTCAGTTGACTCAGGCAGTTCAGTGTGTTACAGATGTGGCCCAACACACTGGTGCAAATCAGTGGCTTCGAGAAGTGGTTCGTATGAATCCCCATCGTTTATTAGTCTTTGCAGATGCTTTAAGTTTAGGATGGTTGGCTTTTCCAGTTGGAAAAGATTTTCGAGATAGTTGATTGTCCAGAAGAATGTAAGGTCCCGGTAGCTCAGTATCTTTTCGACAAAGATGCCGCTAGCTGGTGGGAGGCTGTTAAGCCTCAAGATCGTGTTGTCACATAGGCAGAGTTCAAGAGATTCATGAGAGATGAGTTTTGTCCGGAGTCGATTAGAAATCAGAAGATTAATGAATTCTTTTCGGCGAAACCGCAGGATGTACTGCTGTCTCAAGGTATTATTGATTTTAGCAAACAACTCGGCTATGTGCAGAATCAAGTAAGGACAGAGGAGGACAAGATTTGTCATTTTAGTAGGCGGATGAAGCCGTAGATTCGTCAGTACATGGCAGGTCTCGCTTGTACTTCCTTGAGAGATTATCAGAATAGAGCGTTAGCCTATAAGCTATCAGTTATCGGCCGAGTATGTCTGACTCGAAGAAACAGAAAACCGCTGGGAACTTTTCAGGAAATCAGATGAGTGGGCCCCTTGAGGTTGGGACTTCATTTCGTCATCCCAAGATGGTTCCTAGATCGCGTGATCAGAGGAGTAGTACCCCTGCAGTGAGTAATGTGAGCAGCTCGAAGATATGTTATAACTGTAGTCGAGCAGGCCATACTGCGAAGAATTGTCGTTCACCGTTAGTCAGTTGTTTGGAATGTGGCCAGGTGGGTCACCGAGCCGTACATTGCGAGACGGTAGCTGAGAGATTTGGGGATCGAGGTTGCGTCTCTGCTCCGAAAGGGCACGGAGATGCCTAGTGTGGTTTGAGGATTTCGGCGTAGTCTGAATTGTTTATGATTGCCCTTGTGGATCGTTTGTGTTTACTTTCTGTTTTCTCGACTGTGCGTGTTTCCTTGTAATAGGTACTTTGTGTTTTGTGAATGTTCGGATAATTGACTTGATAATATTATTTTTTTGATTACGCTTGTCACTTGTTGGTTTTATTATGTTTTTACCGGTGGCATTGTGTTGGTCGTCGTGGAGCGCGTTTTCATGCCGTATATTCCTTTGCGTTGCTTGTAACGTTTCGCCGATGGATGAAAGTTACGCATTTCTTGTGTATCTCGTTGAGTTTTCTTGGCGGGATGTTGCTCCTCCCTACTTATTTTAAGTTTCGGGACGAAACTTCTTTTAAGGAGGGTAGAATGTAATATCCGCAATTTTTGATTTTCGGTAAATTTCTTTTCCAGCCGGAGTCCGTTTTGACGACTCGCTCGTGACCGTTTCGTCATTCTGAGAGTATTTAGTTCTGCACTTTTTGTCATCCTAGTTCGTTTCGGTGTCGTTTTGTTGAGTTCCGTGTTCTTAAGCGACTTTCCCGCGCTTGAGTTCGATTCTTGCGAATTTCGTTTGAAACTGTCGTTTAGGGTTTCTCGTAAGTTCATTTAAGGTTGTTATACATGTTGTGATCTTCGGTTTGGTTATTCGTTGTCGTATCGTGATTTTTCGGACATTTGGGGCTGTTTTGTAATTTTCCAAAGTTGTGGGTATGTCGTCATACCCATTTCTGAGATGTTCTGTTGCTGTCTCTCTGAGTTGTTAGCGCACGCTACGCTTTCTGGCTAGCGCGCGCTAGGTTGCCGAAGTTAGCGCACGCTAAATGTTGCCGTTAGCGCGTGCGAACGGGTGGTGCAGAAACAGTCCAGAGGCTACTGTACATTCAGGTTTTGGAGCATAACACATGGTCGTCACGAAGGATGATGAAAGATGAACGATACTAATCACACGAAGACCCGTTTGATGTCATATTGGTTTAGTTGTATTTTATTTCCGCTGCAGTATTCTTTCCCCGTTGTACGGGAGTGTGTTGTATTCGACCCCTGCGTGGGCATGTATTGTAATTGAGTTGTATGTATTTATTGAAAGACCAAATCGGTCTACTGAGTCATTTTAGCCTTAAAGGCGTTGTTGAGTTGTTCGGTTTTGTTACCAGCCCGGTAGAACCTTGAGGAAAGGTTCTATGGCGTGTAATATCCCTGAGCGGATTGGGGGTGTTACATAAATGGTATCGGAGCTTAGGTTGTGGAAAGCTAGGCTGTCGGGTTTAGTGGTGTCTGTTGAGTTTTGTCTCATCTGATTTTGTCTGACTGAGTCATGTCGCGACGCGTCGTCTGAGTTGGTTGGTCATGATTAGTATCGTGGGGCGATCATCATCTTCGTGCGACCTGTGGATGTAAGTCTCCCTTCTTTGTGTTGTGCCTCGTGTGACACGAGCTATTTTTATGATTATTTGTTAAGTGACGGAATCCTTTTATGGATTTTGATTTCTTGATATGTGGTTATTTGACCCTCATATTTCGTTCATATGAGGAGTAGTGTTACTGGATTGTGCATGTTGAACAGTATTTCTCTTATCCGCTGCGTGAGTTCTTTTGTAATAGCTTTCGGTATTTTACCGAATGAGTTTTATTTCGAAAACCGATTCCCTTAACCGAGTTTTTGGCATTATAGCCTTGATCATTTCGGCGAAATTCTTATGACGGTATTTAGTATTTTGGTAAATGGCTTTCGTGAGTTTTTGAAATATTACCGTCATCGGCCTTTTTGGCGTTTTTGTAAATGGTTTTATCCTGGTGGATTCCGGCGCGGGACCCACAGCGCTATAATGTTCCGTGTAATTACCTGAAATTTTTTTGGGCATTCTAGCCCATTGAATTATCTTTGAAAACCTTGAGTATCTTAGAAAATAAATTTCGAGACGTATTTTTAAAATGAATTATTTTCTCGTGGTACATCCAAGGTGCCACAATATGTTTAAAATTTTTCTACCTCAAGGACCAAAATGTTTTGAGATATTTTCAATATTTTAGAAACACTTTTACTTAGACCCGAGGGTCGAATATTCTGAAAGTTTTTCACTAAAAGGAAAGTATCCTCATTTTTGTTCAAACGCAAGATGATTTTCAAAGTCTCGATAATGGTGTTGTACTAGTTTTTGAAAGGTGATACTCAAGATCAACTAGTGTTTCCAGAATCTTTCTTTTTCAAAGGTGGTTTTCGTTTTTAAAACCTATCATTCCTGTTTGCAGTCCAGGATGTATGTATGATATTCACATTGTCGTTAGAATGTTAGCTCCCGAGTATGATGGAATTGGTGGCGTGAATGTTGAGTCATTTGCCACGCATTTGTTGTGATTAGCCCTCTGTGAGAGGTGAGATGTTGGTATTGAATGTTGTCGCTTTGTGATGATTTGTGTGTTACCGCACTTGTGCGAGCTATTGGAATTGGAGTTTGTATGATTGTGTACATACGTGGTTGTTTCGTGATGTTTTGTAATTGTGCACTGGTCATCGTTTGAGTCGTTGATGTCGCCGAACGATGCCGTCGTTGCTGTGATATTCATGTGTGTGTTGCCTTATGATGGTAATCGTTGTATGTGTTATGTGTTATGATTTTCTGTTGTGCTGAGTGGTTACTTATTCAGTATGCCGAGTGGCCAAAGTCGTGGTCGTGGCGATCGGACGCGTGGTCGAGATCATGCTGCCGGTGATGATATCGGTATCGGTGTCGCTACTATTTTGCAGCAGGTAGCCACACAGATGACTCAGTTGACTCAGGCAGTTCAGCGTGTTACAGATGTGACCCAACACACTGGTGCAAATTAGTGGCTTCGAGAAGTGGTTCGTATGAATCCCCCTCGTTTCGCTGGTGCTGCAGATGCTTTAGGCTGGGATGGTTGGCTTTTCCAGTTGAAAAAGATTTTCGAGATAGTTGATTGTCCAGAAGAACGTAAGGTCCCGGTAGCTCAGTATCTTTTCGACAAAGATGCCGCTAGCTGGTGGGAGGCTGTTAAGCCTCAAGATCGTGTTGTCACATAGGCAGAGTTCCAGAGATTCATGAGAGATGAGTTTTGTACGGAGTCGATTGGAAATCAGAAGATTAATGAATTCTTTAAAGCGAAACCGTAGGATGTACCGCTGTCTCAAGGTATTATTGATTTTAGCAAACAGCTCGGCTATGTGCAGAATCAAGTAAGGACAGAGGAGGACAAGATCTGCCATTTTAGTAGGCAGATGAAGCCGGAGATTCGTCAGTACATGGCAGGTCTCGCTTGTACTTCCTTGAGAGATTATCAGAATAGAGCGTTAGCCTATGAGCTATCCAGATTATCGACCGAGAGTATGTCTGACTCGAAGAAACAGAAAACCGCAGGGAACTTTTCAGGAAATCAGATGAGTGGGCCCCTTGAGGTTGGGACTTCATTTAGTCATCCCAAGATGGTTCCTAGATCGCGTGATCAGAGGAGTAGTACCCCTGCAGTGAGTAATCTGAGCAGCTCGAAGATATGTTATAACTGTAGTCGAGCAGGCCATACTGCGAAGAATTGTCGTTCATCGTTAGTCAGTTGTTTGGAATGTGGCCAGGTGGGTCACCGAGCCGTACATTGCGAGACGGTAGCTGAGAGATTTGGGGATCGAGGTTGCGTCTCTGCTCCGAAAGGGCACGGAGATGCCTAGTGTGGTTTGAGGATTTCGGCGTAGTCTGAATTGTTTATGATTGCCCTTGTGGATCGTTTGTGTTTACTTTCTGTTTTCTCGACTGTGCGTGTTTCCTTGTAATAGGTACTTTGTGTTTTGTGAATGTTCGGATAATTGACTTGATAATATTATTTTTTTGATTACGCTTGTCACTTGTTGATTTTATTATGTTATTACCGGTGGCATTGTGTTGGTCGTCGTGGAGCGCGTTTTCATGCCGTATATTCCTTTGCGTTGCTTGTAACGTTTCGCCGATGGATGAAAGTTACGCATTTCTTGTGTATCTCGTTGAGTTTTCTTGGCGGGATGTTGCTCCTCCCTACTTATTTTAAGTTTCGGGACGAAACTTCTTTTAAGGAGGGTAGAATGTAATATCCGCAATTTTTGATTTTCGGTAAATTTCTTTTCCAGCCGGAGTCCATTTTGACGACTCACTCGTGACCGTTTCGTCATTCTGAGAGTATTTAGTTCTGCACTTTTTGTCATCCTAGTTCGTTTCGGTGTCGTTTTGTTGAGTTCCGTGTTCTTAAGCGACTTTCCCGCGCTTGAGTTCGATTCTTGCAAATTTCGTTTGAAACTGTCGTTTCGGGTTTCTCGTAAGTTCATTTAAGGTTGTTATACGTTTTGTGATCTTCGGTTTGGTTATTCGTTGTCGTATCGTGATTTTTCGGACATTTGGGGCTGTTTTGTAATTTCCCAAAGTTGTGGGTATGTCGTCATACCCATTTCTGAGATGTTCTGTTGCTGTCTCTCTGAGTTGTTAGCGCACGCTACGCTTTGTGGCTAGCGCGCGCTAGGTTGCCGAAGTTAGCGCACGCTAAATGTTGCCGCGATGCGCGCGAACGGTGGTGCGTAAACACCGCAGGCTATCGGGGTCTCGTTAGCGCACGCTAACATTTGTAGCTAGCGCGCGCTAACTGTACATTTTGGCAGAACGTTTTGTTCTGATGCTTCGATAGCGCACGCTAATCAGGTAGTATAAGCGCACGCTAAGCTGTCCAGTATATAAACTGGATAGCAGTCATTACTCTTCATTTTTCGTCATTTATTCTTCTTCCTCCGCGGGTTGAGACGAGGGCGACTAGGGCTTGGGCTCCTGGCCGATTTCTACTCCATCCAGGTGTTTTAGAGTATCCTAGGTGATTATAACATCATCTAATCCATTATTCTTCACCGAATCAAGGTATTTTTCTTGAATCCCTAGAGTTGACTTTTTGGGAGTTTTGTTCTTGATTTTATTTTCTATCCATTTTTGACGAACCAATTATTGTCAAATGATTTTGTTAAACATATCATATGGATTGTATATCTATATTTCGGTTTGGAATTCCATTTTCATGTTTTGGTCGGTCGATTTGTGTTCTTGGCCGTTTGGGGGATACCCTTGAACTTTCGTCGTTTGTTCTATGAATTCAGCGACTTTGGGTCGTACTTTGGATTTCATTTTCATTGTTGTTATTTTTGTCCGTAGTTTATTGTCGCGGGTTAGCGTTCGGTAGAGTCGGCGGGTTCGTGGTCGGTTCGTGCCAACCTACTTCGGTCGATTATTCGCGTTTGTGATTACTCGAGGCAAGTACCTTGTCCGTACAATTCTTGTTTTATGAATATGGTAATTAGTGATCGTCTCCTTGTGCTTATTTGATTGTTTGAATCTCATTTTCATAGATTCGGTTAGCCTTGTTAAAGGCCCTCTTTCAAAACGCGCGTGTTTTGTGGACATTGTGTTCGTGGATGGGTACGTGAATTACTATGAATACACTTAGTGTTGTTGTTGTGCTTTGATAATATATATGTATATATATTATCTCTTATTGGTGCGTTGTAATTTGACCATTGCGTCGTGTATTGTGTTTGTTGCCATTGAGTGAATTACTTTGATATTATTGATGTAATATTTTATTTGTGTGAATGTGTGGATATGGTTGAAGGTCTATGGTGACACATGGCACGTGATCATGTGGTCAGGATGCAACAAGTGATTGATCCAACCGTGAGAGCCTGAGATAATCTACGGTGGCACATGGCATGCGATCATGTGGCCAGGATGTAACAAGCGATTGATCCAACCGTGAGATGTGTGTGATTTGTTTCGCTAGCCAGCTCGGGAGGGTCCTTAGAGGCCTCGAGTGGGATTTGTGGCTTCGTCCCGGTCCTAGGCGATGCGCATGCGTGATTACGTTGTGTTGATTTTTATGTCCGTCGAGGACACGTGATGTTGGGCTCCGGCCCTGTGAATTGTTGTCGGTTTTCTATTTGCGAAAACAAAACCTTTGGGATGTGACCCCTATTGATTTTTGGAAAGAGAAGGATTCGGAAATCCTAAATTGTTTTCTATTAAAACTCTCGATGGCATTTTAAACTGTTTTATAAATTGTTTCCCCTGATTTGTGATCTTTTGGTTTTGGAATGTTTTACCAAACTCATGCCTCGGGAAGTGCTTTTCGTTACGTTTGGAACTTTGAGGATTCCTGATTATTATTGTTCTTGGAACTTGTATTGTATGGCTCGTATTTGCACTTTGTTCTTGCACTAGCAAAATAGTGGAGTTTTGCTAACCCCCGAGTATTCGGGGGGTGGATGTCTGTTTTTGCATTCATGTTTGGGAGCATAACACATGGTCGGCACGAAGGATGATGAAAGATGAACGATACTAATCACACGAGGACCCATTTGATGTCATATTGGTTTAGTTGTATTTTATTTCCGCTGCCATATTTTTTTTCCCGTTGTACGGGAGTGTGTTGTATTCGACCCCTGCGTGGGCATGTATTGTAATTGAGTTGTATGTATTTATTGAAAGACCAAATCGGTCTACTGAGTCATTTTAGCCTTAAAGGCGTTGTTGAGTTGTTCGATTTGGTTGTCAGCCTGGTAGAACCTTGAGGAAAGGTTCTACGGCATGTAATATCCCTAAGCGGATTGGGGGTGTTACAAGCAACCGGCGAAATAAGCATCTACCGACAATGTAGCAATTTAAGGTAATACAATCGAAATGAAAAGCCTAAGTACTCGCGAGTACAATCTATAAGTTTATAAATGTGGAAAACAACCATATCGAAGTAAACAAGAGAAATAAGAAAACCCAAATGCACATGTCAACGACCCTGGCCAACATCCTCGTACTGTCCCAGCGCCCGCTCGTCCGAAAGAACATAACCTGAAATCCATAACAAGAATTTCCCCAAAACGGGTCCCCAAAGGGGTTAGCAATTACGCTAGTACAAGTAATTAAGGCAAACCATTCGCTTACACGTTTCATAGTACAATGCACCAAATCATTTCAAAACCAAAACCAGACATGTCTTTTTCGGAAATGAAGAGTCAAACAATTTGCCTTGGGAACGGGGTAATACCATTGATCCCGCTCGAGGCCTCTAAGGACCCTCCCGAGGTGGCCATATCATAAAACAAATCACGCACATGCATCGCCTTGGGAACAGGGTAATACCATTGATCCCGCTCGAGGCCTCTAAGGACCCTCCCGAGCTGGCTAGCTAAACAAACTCATGAATCCAGGACTCAACCCTTCGGACTCCCTCCGTGATCCCGTCGGACCCTCCCGAGGTGAGCAATCACACACAATATACATTACCATTTCATGTTAAGCATAAAGGTTTCCAAAAATACTTGCCTTGAATAATTGATTACGCAACGAACGGACAGAAAAATCACCGACGAACGCTAAGAATCAACGGAACCGAACCTAACGATTCGAAGAAAATAATCACAACCAACTCTAGACGAATACGGAAATGGAATACACCCAAAAACCCGCCTACGATTCATGTATATTCATACAAAAATAACGAGGGCGGGCCACCACCGAACCCTCTCGAATACGCAACAACTACGAAATATACCATGAATCCGTAAGGGGAACAATAATATTAGCAAGATTAATCATACTCATCATGAATTAATCTATCATGCGGAACGAATCGGATGAAAACGTGAAAAACCCCCCAATTTACCCAAAACAAGGTTTTAGGAGTTTACCTCGAATTAATGACAAAGAACACGATTAGATGTTGATAATATACTCCAAAAACTCGAAGATGATGGATCGGAGTAACAAAGCTTCAAATCGCCAGAAATGCCAAGAAAATCGCCTAGGAGTCGGATGGGGAGGAGGAGGAATGATAATGGCCGAAATCGGTCAACTCCTGGTTTTATAAACCCAGGCCGCGTTACGTACGTTAGCCACCACTTGCTAACGTACGTAAGCTGTGTTACGTACGTAAGCCATAAGGTCCTTACGTACGTAACCAAAAAGGCAGAAATTCCTGTACCATTTTGTACAGGCCGTTATGTACGTAACCAAAGGTGTGTTACGTACGTAACATCCCTTCCTGGGGAGTACAGGCCAGAATTTGACAAGAGGGGTTACCGAAAAGAGTCGAAATACAACGGTGAACAATTCATGATGGTACGAACGTAAAGGATTCGAGACGACGAATGAAAGTGTTAAAAGAAAACATATTCCCGACTACCCAGAGGTTCGAAAAACAACAACCATCGTAATTATCCCAAAACTCTGGGAAATTACGTAACGGCCCAAAACCTCTGAAATGAACGATACATGGTCAAAGCACCAAACAAAAGCTCACAACACGCGTAATAACATGAGATTGATCCTCGGCAACCCCGAAATGGCGCTTCCAAATGACAATTTACGAGAATACCCGAAATAGCGACGTAAACAACATAAAACACCGAATCAAGTAAAACGAGTCCGAAACAAGCTCGAACGACAAAAGTCCAATATTAAATATCCTCGAAATGTCAATACGGTTATGAGAGAGTTGCCAAAAACGATAATACACCAAAACAAGAATATCAAGAGAAAGGAAAAATGCGGATATTACATTCTACCCCTCTAAAAACAAGTTTCGTCCTGAAACTTAAGAAATAAACAACTCGGGGTACTTAGCACGCATGCTATCCTCGGTTTCCCAAGTTGCCTCCTCGACACCATGTCTCGACCACTGCACTTTGACCAAAGGGATGGTCTTATGCCTCACTCGCTTCTCACGGTGCTCCAAAATCTTTAAGGGACGCTCCTCGAATGTAATATCCTCGGCAATATCGATCTCGCCAAAGTCGATGATGTGACCAGGATCCTGAACATATTTCCTCAGCTGCGAAACATGGAAAACATTATGAATATGAATCAAGGCCGGAGGTAACGCCAAACGATATGCTAACCCACCGACTCGCTCGAGAATCTCGAAGGGTCCAATAAATCTCGGACTCAACTTCCCTTTTTTCCTGAAACGGAAAACTCCTCTCGTCGGCGACACCTTTAGCAAAACGTGGTCTCCCACCTCGAATTCTAAAGGTCGATGACGGACATCAGCATAAGACTTCTGTCGACTCTGGGCGGTCAACATCTATTCCCGAATTACTTCTATCTTCTGCCTCAATTCTAAAATGATATCCGGCTTGGTCCCGACCAAATCGGACGTCTCATTCCAACAAATCGGTGATCAACAACGCCGCCCATAAAGTGCCTCATACGGTGCCATCCGAATCAATGCGTGCCAACTATTGTTGTACGTGAATTCGATCAATGGCAAATGCTCCTCCCAGTCATTGCTCCAATCGAGAGCACAAGCACGCAACATATCCTCAAATGTATGGATAGTGCGTTCCGACTGTCCATCTGACTGGGATGAAAAGAGGTACTCAAACGCAAACGGGTACCCAACACCTTATGCATCGCCTGCCAAAAGTGCGATACAAAACGGCCATCACGATCTGAAACAATAGACTTCGGAGTACCGTGAAGCCTCACAATCTGCGCGATAAACACACGAGCCAACTTCTCGGGGCCCCAAGTGTCCTTGATGCCCAAAAAATGTGCCGACTTAGTCATACGATCAACAATCACCCATACCATATTCATGCCCGGCCTCGATATTGCCAAACTCGTAATGAAATCCATCGATATATCTTCCCATTTCCATTCCGGAACAGGAAGTGACTGCAATAATCCGGCCGGTCGCTGATGCTCGATTTTGACCTGCTGACAAGTCAAACATCTTGCTACAAACTGTGCGACCTCCTCCTTCATAACATTCCACCAGAAATTTCTTCTCAGGTCCTTGTACATCTTACTCGAACCAGGATGGATGGAGTAAGGTGTAGCATGGGCCTCGTGCAGAATACCCTATCTCAACTCTGAGTCGTTCGGTACACAAAGCCGACTCTGGAATCTCAAAACACCATCCTCGTGAATCACAAACCCAGGAAACCTCCCTTTAATAACGTTCTCTCGGATTTGAGTAATCATCGGATCCTCTAACTGCTTCAGCTTAATTTCGTCGATCAAGGACGACGAAATCTCTAAAGCATAAAGTTGTCCGATAGCTCCAGGCAACAAAACCTCAACATCTAACTCGATCAAAAATCGTCGAAGCTCAGACTGAGAAGTAAGGATCTCAAGCGTTCGCAACGCAACCGGTTTCCGACTCAAGGCGTCGGCCACGACATTCGCCTTGCCCGAATGATAAAGGATTTCGAGGTCATAATCCTTACTCAACTCTAACCACCTCCTCTGCCTCATATTCAACTCCCGCTGAGTAAATATGTATTTTAGACTTTTATGATCGGTAAAAATCTGACATGCAGAGCCGAAAAGATAATGATGCCAAATCTTGAGCGCAAAAACAACTGCCGCTAACTCCAAATCATGAGTAGGATAGTTAAGTTCATACGGCCTCAACTGTCTCGACGCATATGCGATGGTCTTTCCGTGCTGCATTAATATGCACCCAAGACCCTGACCCGAAGCATCACTATAAACAGCAAAACCCCCATTGCCAGATGGCAACGCTAAAATTAGGGCTGAAGTCAAACGCCTCTTCAGCTCCTCAAAACTCGATTGTCTCTCGTCATTCCAGACGAACTTCTCGGAATTCTGGAGCAACTGTGTAAGCGGCCGAGCCAGTTTCGAGAAACCCTCGACGAACCTACGGTAGTAGCAGGCCAGACCCAAGAAACTACGGATCTCCTTCACATTCTTGGGCGGTGCCCAATCCAACACAGCCTCAATCTTCTGCGGATCCACTCGAACCCCCTCGGCTGAAATCACGTGACCTAAAAACATCACTTCCTTCAGCCAGAACTCACATTTCGAGAACTTTGCATAGAGTCTCTCGGTCCTCAAAATGTCTAACACTACCCGCAAATGATGGGCATGCTCTTCCTCATTCCTCGAATAAATAAGAATATCATCAATGAAGACGGCGACACACTTATCCAAATACTCGATAAAGACTTTGTTCATCAACTGCATGAACACCGCCGGCGCATTGGTTAACCTGAAAGGCATAACTACAAACTCATAATGTCCGTATCTCGTCTGAAATGCTGTTTTCGGCACATCGGACTCCCTCACCCGGAGCTAGTAGTACCCCGATCTCAAATCAATCTTCGAGAATACTGCAGCTCCCTGCAACTGATCGAACAAGTCATCAATCCTCGGCAAAGGATACTTGTTCTTGATGGTCACCTTGTTTAGTTCGCGATAGTCGATACACAAACGCAGTGAACCATCCGTCTTCCGCAAAAACAGGACCGGTGCGCCCCAATGCGAGGCGCTCGGTCGAACATACCCCGACTCAAGAAGCTCACTCAACTGCTTCTTCAACTCTGACATCTTTGAAGGTGCCATGCGATACGGCGCCTTCGAAATCGGAGCCGCACCCGGCTCTAACTCTATAACAAACTCAACCTCACAGTCCGGTGGCAATCCCGGTAACTCGTCAGGAAATACATCAGGAAATTCACTAACGACTGGAATCGACGAAAACTCAACTCCACCATCCTCCGCCTTCAAGGCGTAGCACCAATAATCGGTACACCCCTTTCGCAGGAGCCTCATCACCTTCAAGGCGTTAATAACAAACTTATGGTTTCCCCTCTTTCGCCCCGCGAAAGAGTGTTCGGTGCCGTCCTCGGCTAACATAGTGATGATTCTCGTGCGGTAGTTTATGATTGCGCCATGCCGCTCGAGCCAATCATCCCCGAGAATAAAATCCTCACCCTCGATACCCACGACAATAAGATTAGAGGGCCAAGACCTCTCACAAATAAACACAGAACAGTCCCGGACCTCTCGATCACCGACAATTCTATCACCGCTAGGAAGTTTAACGATGAAAGGTTCGCAAGGTGATAAGCAGTCGAGACTCAAACGGCGTACACACTCTAGAGAAATGAATGAATGCGTAGCACCCGAATCAAAAAGCACACTGACAGGATGGGAATGGATATGAATGGTACCTGTCGCCATAGTGGCCGCTGGATCATCGGCCCTCCTCATCTCATAGATACGCGGCTGGGCAGAGCCGATACTGGAAGCTCCTCCTCTAGCGGGCTGACCCCTAACCTCTACCTCGACCGGCACTCGGCGGAGGTTGCGGAGCAAACGATCCCTGGTTCACACTCGGCTCTCTAAGTGCTGAAAAAGATTCACGGGACTCGCGAATCTATCTGATCTGATCACAAAAGAGGGCCATGTGGCCCGACTGACCACAAGTATGACAAGTAAACTTCGGACGAGGACACTGCCGGTTCCTATGGCCCTGCAGACCACAGTTAAAGCATGTGGGTTCACGAACGGAGGTTCCGGAGGCACCCCGAAAGCTCCCAGAGAAACGAGTCGAACCGCCCGTAGAAATATTCGCAGCCTGAGATTTCTGCTGGCCTCCACTCTTGGGACCAAAAAAATTTCCGACCGACTTCTGCTTCTTGCTCTCACGAGCCACATCACTAGCCGTTACCGACATACCGTAGGCAAGAGCCCTACTCTGATAATCCTTCAATGTAGTGCAGACGAGCCCAGACATATACTCCCGAATTGACAACTTCATCCGCCTGGAAAAATGGAAAATTTTGTCGCTCTCTTCGACAACTTGGGTCTTCACATAGCCCAACTCCTTGTTAAAATCGGCAATAGCTTGGGATACGGGAATATCCCGAGGTTGAGCATCGTAGAAAGCATGGACTCGAGCCTATCTAACTGGCCACGGGCAATATTCAGTCTCCATCAATTCCTAAAATTCGGCCCACGAAGCAACATGATTTTTGGGCCCAACGGCCTCCCACCAATCCGTAGCGTCCCCAGTGAGAAAGTACTGGGCAATATGGACCTTACGGTCCTCGGGACAGTTGGTGGCAACGAAGACCTTAGATATCTCCTTGATCCACCCCTCCCAGCCGATCGGGTCTGATGCTCCCGAAAACTGAGGAGGATGCATCTTTAAGACATCTTGGAGCCAACGGTCTGCTCCGCCCCGATTAGCATGGGCCTGATCGGGGTTCTGAACCACCTGAGCTATAGCCGCCATTTGGTTTACCATTTGTTGCATAACGGTCGCAATACCAAGGTCGGCGCGCTCCTGAGAAGAAGCATGACTGTGACGGTCACCGGTACTGATGGCTCCCAAAGAATGCGATGTGGCCGCCCCACCGGATGCCCCACGTCCTCGGCCGCATCCACGACCACGACCACGGTTTCCTCCGGCATCCATACTGGTGTTAAGAGATAACAGAAGTATATCGATGATGAGTAAGGGATGAAAAAGCAACTACGATTCAAGAAGTGGAAATACAATGCAAGAAACAAAAGGGGCGAATAAGAAAACTTACGAGCACTGGAAGTACCGAGATGCTGGCAGCGGTGTGACAATATGCAAAACAAAACACAACTAGACCCAAATAACCGACAAGCCTAGGTATCCATAAACTCAACCTTGCGCTCCGATACCATTTTCTGTAACACCCCCGAGATATTCGGAGTATATTACAGCGCCGTGGACCCCTACATGGGACCCACCAGGCTATAACAAGAAAACACCACTCGACTAACCATCTCGGTTAGTGAGGACACACCTTTTAATAATACAACATATAAAAATATGCCCGGAGCAACCGGCGAAATAAGCATCAACCGACAATGTAGCAATTTAAGGTAATACAAAACGGAGTTCGAAATGAAAAGCCTAAGTACTCGCGAGTACAATCTATAAGTTTATAAATGTGGAAAACAACCATATCGAAGTAAACAAGAGAAATAAGAAAACCCAAATGCAGATGTTAACGACCCTGGCCAACATCCTCGTACTGTCCCAGCGCCCGCTCGTCCGGAAGAACATAACCTGAAATCCATAACAAGAATTTCCCCAAAACAGGTCCCCAAAGGGGTTAGCAATTACGCTAGTACAAGTAATTAAGGCAAACCATTCGCTTACACATTTTATAGTACAATGCACCAAATCATTTCAAAACCAAAAGCAGACATGTCTTTTCCGGAAACGAACAGTCAAACAATTTACCTTGGGAATGGGGTAATACCATTGATCCCGCTCGAGGCCTCTAAGGACCCTCCCGAGCTGGCCATATCATAAAACAAATCACGCACATGCATCGCCTTGGGAACAGGGTAATACCATTGATCCCGCTCGAGGCCTCTAAGGACCCTCCCGAGCTGGCTAGCTAAACAAACTCATGAATCCAGGACTCAACCCTTTGGACTCCCTCCGTGATCCCGTCGGACCCTCCCGAGGTGAGCAATCACACACAATATACATTACCATTTCACGTTAAGCATAAAGGTTTCCAAAAATACTTGCCTTGAATAATTGATGACGCAACGAACGGATAGGAAAATCACCGACGAACGCTAAGAATCAATGGAACCAAACCTAACGATTCGAAGAACATAATCACAACCAACTCTAGACGAATACGGAAATGGAATACACCCGAAAACCCACCTACGATTCATGTATATTCGTACAAAAATAACAACGAGGGCGGACCACCACCGAACCCTCTCAAATACGCAACAACCACGAAATATACCATGAATCCGTAAGGGGAACAAGAATATTAGCAAGATTAATCATACTCATCATGAATTAATCTATCATACGGAACGAATCGAATGAAAACGTGAAAACCCCCCAATTTACCCAAAACGAGGTTTTAGGAGTTTACCTCGAATTAATGACGAAGAACACGATTAGATGTTGATAATATACTCCAAAAACTCGAAGAATATAATGGCTCGGAGTAACAAAGCTTCAAATCGTGGGAAATGCCAAGAAAATCGCCTAGGAGTCGGATGGGGAGGAGGAGGAAATATAATGGCCAAAATCGGTCAACTCCTGGGTTTATTAACCCAGGCCGCGTTACGTACGTTAGCCACCACTTGCTAACGTACGTAAGCCATAAGGTCCTTACGTACGTAACCAAATAGGCAGAAATGCCTGTACCATTTTGTACAGGCCGTTACGTACGTAACCAAAGGTGTGTTACGTACGTAACATCCCTTCCTAGGGAGTACAGGCCAGAATTTGACAAGAGGGGGGTACCGAAAATAGTCGAAATACAACGGTGAACAATTCATGATGGTACGAACGTAAAGGATTCGAGGCGACGAATGAAAGTGTTAAAAGAAAACATATTCCCGACTACCCAGAGGTTCGGAAAACAACAACCATCATAATTATCCCAAAACTTTGGGAAATTGCGTAACGGCCCAAAACATCTGAAATGAACGATACATGGTCAAAGCACCAAACAAAAGCTCACAACACGCATAATAACATGATATGGATCCTTGGCAACCCCGAAACGGCGGTTCCGAACGACGATTTACGAGAATACCCGAAATAGCGGCGAAAACAACATAAAACACTGAATCAAGTAAAACGAGTCCGAAACAAGCTCGAACGACAAAAATCCAATATTAAATATCCTCAAAATGTCAATACGGTTACGAGCGAGTTGCCAAAAACGAAAATACACCAAAACGAGAATATCAAGAGAAAGGAAAAATGCGGATATTACATATAGCTCCGGTATTGGCATTACCTCATGGGTTCATGATATACAGTGATGCGTCCAAACACGTGTTTGAATGTGATTTAATGCAGAACGAGAGGTGAACTATTCGACACACAATCTTGAACTTGCTGCAATTGTTCACACTCTTAAGATCTGGAGACACTACTTATATCGGATGACTTGTGAAACTTTCACAAATCATAAGAGCCTGAAATACATCTTCTCTGAGAAAGAGTTTAATCTGAGACAAATATTGTGGCTTGAACTATTCAAAGACTATGAGTTGGAGATTTTATAACACCTAGGAAGGCCAATGTTGTGGCTAATACACTCAGTCGTAAAAAACACATGAAATTATGTTGTCCAGCATGATGGCCCAACTGAAACTGCAGAGAGATATCATGAGGAACAGTATCAAATATTGGGTACAACACCGGCAGGGTCAGCTGTACCATTAATCTTTACCCAACACTTCTATACGAGATTCGTTTGATGAAGTTCGAGGATCTTGAACTGTGAGAAATTGGTAGGGACGCGGTGGAAGTAGTCGTTGAAATTTCAAATTTTAAGGCGAGATATTGAGATCCAAGAACAAGATCTGTATTCCACCTAACGATGAACTAAACAAGCGATTCTGAAGGAGGCAGAATCTACCCCTTACTCTGTTAATCTTGGGGCGAGTAAAATGTACAAGAATCTACGTATGAGTTACTGGTGGAAGAATATGAAGCGCAATGTAACCAAATTTGTTGCATGATGCATGACGTGCCAACAAGTTAAGATTGAACATTGAACACCAGTTGGGATCATGAATTTGCTTCTTATTTCTGAGTGGAAGTCGGAGTATTCCATCTGATTTATTACTGGTTTGCTTGTCATGAAGGAGTGAAAGAACATAAATTAGGCTATTCCTGATAAAATCATCTCATTTTCTATGCAAGAGGCAATCAGAGCTTAGCAGTTGGCTATAATTTTCGTACGAGAAGTTATACGGTTACATGATGTGCCTACATCATTATAGGGATGTCTAATTGGCTTCTCGATTTTGTAAGATTGGCCATCAACCTATAGGAACTCAATTGAAATTTGGTAAGACTTACCTTCCACAAACATAAGGACAGATGGAACGTACTATTCATACTTTGGAAGACATGTTGAGATATTGTGTGCTTGATTAGGGGAAGGACTGGGTAAGGCACCTCAGCTGATTTTCCGTATAATAACAGCTGGGATGTGAGTATTGGCATGACACTTCGACACCTTATATGGAAGGAGATGATTTTCCCTGTATGTTGGGATGACGCATCAGACATGGTTGTAAACGAGCTAGATTTGATCAAAGAGCCGCTCGAAAAGATTGTTGTCGCTAGAAATCACATGTTGACGGCTCAAAACCGATATAAATCATATGTAGAGGATGGACAACGTCCATCGGAGTTTTCGGTTGGTGATCATGTCTGGGTCAATGTATCAATAACGTGTGGAGTTCTTCATTTTAGATAGAAGGGCAAGCTAATCCCTAAATTCATCAGCACATTTGAGATTTTAGATCGAGTTCAAAACCTTGCTTACCGTCTATCATTGCCGCCACCGTTAGATGGAGTTTATAATATTTTTCATGCTTTTCAGTTAAGGAAATATATTTATGATATGAGTCATAAACTCATGTTTGAAAAAACTGAAATTTCTAACAACGCTACGTTCAAAAAGTTGCCGATATCAATTTTAGACCAACATAAAAAAGCATTGAGGATCAAGGTAATACCACTCGTCAAAATTCAATGATCTCATCATGGTGTTTGAAGGCAACTTGGGAAATAGAATCGATCATGAGAGAGAATTTCCCTAAGTTATTTGCTTCATAGTTTCGGGACGAAACTAATTTTAAGGCGATGGTATGTAATACATATAACACCCCCAAGACATTCAGGGCATATTACATCGCCGTGGACTCCACACTATGGAATCCACCAGGCTAACGTACCAACAAGACATTTGACAACGACAAACAATCATCAATAATACGACAATTCAAATAAGACTACAACCCGACAAATAGAATCCAACATCAATCCATTTCCCAAAACGGGAACACAACATTAACAATTTTCAAACAAGAAGTACTCGAGTACTTAAACCAATTTTATAATACAAAATCCCAAAACAAGACATCAAAAATAATAGACAGAACTGAACACCAACAAATGACTACTGATCAGTATCATGCTTGCCCATCATCCTCATACGGCTCAAGTGCTCGTTTGTCCCCACGATCGATACCTGAAATACAAAAAGTATTTCCCCCATTTAAGGGGTTAGCGACAACTGCTAGTGCAAGTACAATCCATTTGAACTACATTCTAATCAGATGAATATATGCGCCAAAAAGTCATTTTAGAAAACATTTTATATTCCAGAATATTTACATTGCACAATCGCAAAACACATTATCTCCAACAAATCACAATTCAAAGTTAACCGTTGGTACGAGATTCACGGCCACCGTACCCCGCAGAGCCCCATCGGACATCCCTGGGTGGCTAACCACAGTTCGCGATACGCACACTCACGGCAATACGTATCCCTAGAGGCCCCGTCGGACCGTCCCTAGGTGAACATACACAACCATCCACAACAACCACGATACAGCCATAATTCAAATACTAGAACATGTAAACAAATGTAAAGTACTTGCCTTTGAGACATTCTTGAAGAAACGGAAGTGAAACACGACTACGAACGGTCCGGGTGGAAAACGACGGTTCCTAAACGAAGGATCAACACAGTTCAGTCCCAACGGACAACAATACTCTATTGAAATACACCCATAACCCCGATTACATGATACGACAATGAACGATCAATTGATACGGGCGAGGGTTTACGCAAAATCTCCCCGTATTGATAATTCGCGGATTAAAATCAAGGAAATTGGATTTAGAATCACTCAATCATTACAATCGGTAAAGAATATCGTAACATAGATGAACAATTCGGAACTAAACCCTAGAATCCCGAAAAACCCCCAAATTCGTCAAAATTAGGGTTCCTGAGGAATTACCTTGAATTCGGCTGATGAAGGGTGATTATGCTGATTATGATATGATGGCTCGATTCTACCGTGATGGAATTTGAAGAGAACTCCGAATAGTACCGGTGGAAATCGCCTCTGAGGTCGCACGTCGAAGAAACGAAGAGAAAAGAATAAAACTGCTGTTTCTGAACTGCCCGCTAACTTATATAAATGTGAAGTTAGCGCACGCTAACTAACATAGATAGCGCGCGCTAACGGGTCAGAATCGTCCGGTAGAGCTCTGCGCCACTCGCTAGCGCACGCTAACAATAACGAGTTAGCGCACGCTAACGGCACATCGGTAGCGCACGCAAGACAATAGGAGTAGCGTGCGCTACCTACGCAGCAGTTCAGTACTGCTGCTCATATCAGCAGTACGCTGCTGTCGAAGGTACAAAACGTGAAACGCACGACGAGGTTAGAATCCGGAAACATAAACACGAAGCATACCAGACGACGGAGCTAAGCGCTAAAAGAAAATATAATTCTGACCACCGAAGGGTCCGTAATGCGACAACGAAAATGAGATTCCCTAAACTATTAAGAAATTACAAAAATGACCCAAGTGTCCGAAAATCACGAAACGACGTCGGATTTACCAACCGAAAGTCTCAACATGACCAACTCAACCATACGAACTTGTACAAACCAAGAAACAACGAAAACGAACGAGTTTTACGAGAATCGAACGTTCATACGGCAAAACATATCATAAAATGAAATCACGTGAAAACATCGCCTAAACTCGTCCAAATGGAAAAACTCCAAGAATAAAGTAGATTCACAATGTCGAAACGGTTACAAGCGAGTCGATAAAAATAGACATACACCAAAAATGGAAACTACTAAAAATGGAATGTTACGGATATTACATTCTCCCCCTCTAAAAGAAAGTTTTGTCCCGAAACTTAAGAATCAAAAAGTTTGGGATGCCTCGAACGCATATCCTCCTCTAACTCCCACGTCGCTTCTTCTACTCCGTGCCTCGAACATTGCACCTTAAACAAAGGAATGGTTTTGTGCCTTAACTGTTTGTCGCGATGCTCCAAAATTCTGACGGGCCTCTCCTCAAACGTAACATCTTTCTCGATCTCCACATTTCCAAAATCAATAATGTGGGATGGGTCCGGAATGTACTTCCTCAACTGGGAAACGTGAAATACGCTATGAACATGACTCAGCGACGGAGGTAAAGCCAAACGGTATGCCAACTCACCTACTCTCTCCAATATCTCGAAAGGCCCAATATACCTCGGGCTGAGCTTCCTCTTTTTCCCAAAACGGAAAACTCCCTTCGTCGGAGACACTCTCAACAGAACATGATCTCCCACCACAAACTCTAAAGGTCGACGCCTAACATCCGCATAAGACTTTTGTCGACTCTGAGCAGCCAACATTCTCTTTCTAATCAATTCAACTTTCTCCCTCGTCTCTAACACAAGGTCTGGCTCGGTGCCAACTAGATCGGACGGCTCATCCCGACATATCGACGATCGACAACGTCGGCCATAAAGTGCCTCATACGGTGCCATCTTAATCGACGCGTGCCAGCTATTATTATAAGTAAACTCAATTAAGGCTAAATGCTCCTCCCAGTCACTACTCCAATCTAACGCGCACGCGCGCAACAAATCCTCGAACGTCTGAATGGTACGTTCGGACTGCCCATCGGTCTGGGGATGGAACGAAGTGCTCAAACGTAACTGTGTCCCCAATGCCTTATGTACCGCCTGCCAAAAATGCGATATAAATCGGCCATCTCTGTCTGAAATAATGGTCCTCGGCGTACCATGAAGCCTCACTATCTGTGCGATAAATATACGAGCCAACTTTTCTGGACCCCAAGTATACTTGATGCCCAGAAAATGTGCCGACTTAGTCAGTCGGTCTACAATCACCCACACCATATTCATACCAGTCTTCGTCCTCGGCAAACCCGTGACAAAATCCATAGAGATATCCTCCCACTTCCATTCCGGGACGGGAAGTGGTTTCAATAACCCGGCTAGCCGCTGATGCTCAATCTTGACTTGCTGACAAGTCAAACACTTAGCCACAAACTGAACTACCTCCTTCTTCATATCGTTCCACCAGAAATTTTTCCTCAGATCTTTATACATTTTACTCGAGCCCGGATGGACTGAGTAAGGTGACGCATGAGCCTCTCGCATAATACTCTGTCTCAATTCCGAGTCGTTCGGAACACACAACCGACCTCGGAATCTCAACACTCCGTCCTCATGAATAACGAATCTCGGGGCTTTCCCCTTCTCCACACTCTCTCGAAGCTGAATAAACATCGGGTCCTCCAACTGTCCCGATTTAATGTCATCGACCAGAGATGAAGAAATCTCAAGAGTACGCAACTGCTCGGAACTCTCTGGCAGTACAACCTCAATGCTCATCTTCGTAAACTCTCGCTGAAGTCCCGACTGGGCCGTAAGTATCTCAAGCGCTCGAAGCGATACCGATTTCCAGCTCAAGGCATCTGCTACCATATTAGCCTTGCCCGGATGATAGAGGATCTCGAGGTCGTAATCCTTAATCAATTTCAACCACCTCCTCTGTCTCATATTAAGCTCTTTCTGGGTGAAAATGTACTTCAGGCTCTTGTGATCGGTGAAAATCTGACACGACGAGCCATACAAGTAATGACGCCAGATCTTCAACGCAAATACGACTGCGGCCAACTCAAGATCGTGTGTAGGGTAATTCAACTCGTACGGTTTCAACTGACGGGAAGCATAGGCAATCGTCCTCCCGTGCTGCATAAGTACGCATCCGAGCCCTTGGCCCAAAGCATCACTATAAACTGAGAAACCATCATTACCACTCGGTAAAGCCAAAACAGGAGCGGTCGTCAACCGCTTCTTCAACTCCTCGAAACTATTCTGCCTCTCATTGGTCCACACAAACTTCTATGACTTCTGTAACAACTGAGTCAGCTGTCGAGCGAGCTTAGAGAACCCCTCGACGAATCTACGGTAATACCCGGCTAATCCCAGAAAATTGCGGACCTCCTTCACGTTCTTGGGCGGCGCCCAATCCAACACTGCCTCTACCTTATGTGGGTCCACACGAACACCCTCGGCCGAGATCACATGACCGAGAAACATAACCTCCCGTAACCAAAACTCACATTTTGAGAACTTCGCAAAAAGATGCTGAGTTCTAAAAATATCTAGCACGATATGCAAATTATGGGCGTGCTCCTCCTCTCTCCTCGAGTAAATCAGGATGTCATCGATAAAAACGACTACACACTTATCGAGGTACTTGATAAAGACTTTGTTCATAAGCTGTATGAACACGGCTGGGGCGTTGGTTAGCCCAAAAGGCATAACCACAAAATCGTAGTGACCGTATCTCGTCTGAAAAGCCGTCTTCGGAATATCAGAGTCCTTCACTCGGAGCTGATAATACCCAGATCTCAGATCAATCTTCGAAAACACAGTTGCCCCTTGCAACTGATCAAACAAGTCATCAATCCTCGGGAGCGGATACTTGTTTTTTATGGTCACTTTGTTCAACTCTCGGTAGTCGATACACAAACGAAGTGACCCATCCTTCTTCTTCACAAACAGGACCGGTGCGCCCCAAGGTGAGACGCTCGGTCGAATATACCCCATGTCTAGCAACTCTCCCAATTGTTTCTTCAGCTCCAGCATCTCGGAGGGCGCCATACGGTATGGCGTCTTAGAGATAGGTGCTGCACCCGGCTCTAAATCGACGGTAAACTCAACTTCTCGGTCCGGCGGCAAACCCGGCAACTCGTCTGGAAAAACATCAGGATACTCACACACTACCGGAATAGACGAGAGCTCGACTCCCCCTTCTTCCGATCTCAAAGCGTAACACCAATAGCCCGTGCAACCTCCTCGAAGAAGTCTCACCGCCCTCAAGGCGCTGATCAAAAGTCTCTGGCTACTCCGTTTACGCCCCACAAAAGAATCCGTCAGAGGCTAACATCGAAACAGTCCTCGTTCTATAATTCATTATCGCCCCATGACGGTCCAGCCAATCCTCACCCAGAATCAAATCCTCATCTCTAATATCTACTGCAATTAGATTAGAAGGCCAAACCCTCCCCGCAATACTCACTGGAAAATCTCTAACCTCACGATCCCCCACGATGCTATCCCCGCTAGGAAGTTTAACAACAAAAGGCTCACAAGCAACAAGGCAATCAACATGCAGACGACGCACACAATCTATAGATATAAAAGAATGCGTAGCACCATAATCGAACAATACGGAAACAGGATGATCAAGGATGTGGACGGTACCTGTAGCCACCGTCGCATCTGGGTCTCCGGCTCGTCTCATCTCATAAACCCGGGGCGGAACAGACCCCGCACTAGAAGCTCCCCCTCTAGAAGGCTGTCCACGTCCTCGACCTCTACCAAAACTCTGCTGGTGAGGAACCAGTGCTCGATTAACACTCGGCTCTCCAGCACTGGGGCTGATATCTGAGTAACTGGAGCTCGAGCTGCATCCGTACAGAACTTAGCACGATGACCCATCCGACCACAAGCAAGACACTGAATCGGAGGCCTATCACACTCACTCATCATGTGGCCCGGACGACTACAGTTGAAGCACGTAGGACCACGAACGGAACCAGTAGGAGCAGACCTAGAACCGTTTCCTCGCCCAACTGACGGCGACTGACTCCCGAAGACTCGCGAACCAGACTGAGCCTTCGGATACCCTCCAGACTTGCCTCTCGAAAACTGACCGGCGGTCTTCTGCTTCTTTCCTTCGGTTGCCATCTCTGTCGCAGAAAACGACATCTCATAAGCCATCGCTTTATTCTGATATTCTTTCAAAGTCGTGCACCCCAGACCAGACATGTAGTGGCGCACCCTCGGTTTCATCCGCATATCAAAGTGGCGGATCTTGTCAAGCTCATCTCGGACTTGGTTTCTCACATAATGCAGCTGTTGATTGTACTTGAGAAATAGGAACATCCTGGGGCTTAGCCTCAAAGAAGGCTCGGATCCTCCCCTCTTTCACCGGCCATGGACAGAATTCATCTTCCATCAGATCCCGAAACTCTGCCCACGTAGCTGCCCGGTCACGCGGTTTCACCGCTTGCCACCACGTTGCTGCCTCCTTGGCGAGGAAGTACTGAGCAATGGGTACTTTCCTCTCCTCAGAACAATTAGCAGCCTCAAATACCTTCTCCATCTCGAATATCCAATTCTCCCAACCGGAAGGGTCGGAAGCACCATCAAACTGTGGAGGATGCATACGAATCACGTCCTGAAGCAACTTATCATTGCCGGATCCAGTAGGCGGAACCGGGTTGGTATTAGCTTGGCCGACTAGAACGGCCTGAGTCAGTAGCGTCATCTGGTTCGCTACTTGCTGCAAAATGTTGGCCACTCCAACATTCTCATGTGCATTACCGGAGCTAGCAGACTGGTCCTGCTGACCTCCAGAACTAGGGGGAACACTGTTCGACAAAGAAGGCATCGCCGAATCAGTTCCCGAGTGATCCGACATGGTCGCCCCACCGGCTGCGCCATGTCCCCTACCGTGTCCGCGTCCTCTACCAGCAGGAATTCTGAAGAAGTAGTGGGTAAGTACAATTCAAACGCAAAACACAACAAGATACTAAGACAGGAATAGAACAGAACGGTGAAACGAGTCAAGTTAAGAAAAACTTATGAGCACCGGCGTACTGAGATGATGGCATAGCAGTGATACTGTCCCAAAAGCGACACTTAACTAGACCCAAATAACCGACAACCTAGGTATCCATAACCTAAGCTCCGATACCATATTCTGTAACACCCCCAAGACATTCAAGGCATATTACAGCGACGTGGACTCCACACTATGGAATCCACCAGGCTAACGTACCAACAAGACATTTGACAACGACAAACAATCATCAATAATACGACAATTCAAATAAGACTACAACCCGACAAATAGAATCCAACATCAATCCATTTCCCAAAACGGGAACACAACATTAACAATTTTCAAACAAGAAGTACTCGAGTACTTAAACCAATTTTATAATACAAAAGTCCCAAAACAAGACATCAAAAATAATAGACAGAACTGAACACCAACAAATGACTACTGATCAGTGCTTGCCCATCATCCTCATACGGCTCAAGTGCTCGTTTGTCCCCACGATCGATACCTGAAATACAAAAAGTATTTCCCCCATTTAAGGGGTTAGCGACAACTGCTAGTGCAAGTACAATCCATTTGAACTACATTCTAATCAGATGAATATATGCGTCAAAAAGTCATTTTAGAAAACATTTTATATTCCGGAATATTTACATTGCACAATCGCAAAACACATTATCTACAACAAATCACAATTCAAAGTTAACCGTTGGTACGAGACTCACGGCCACCGTACCCCGCAGAGCCCCGTCGGACATCCCTGGGTGGCTAACCACAGTTCGCGATACGCACACTCACGGCAATACGTATCCCTAGAGGCCCCGTCGGACCGTCCCTAGGTGAACATACACATAACCATCCACAACAACCACGATACGGCCATAATTCAAATACTAGAACATGTAAACAAATGTAAAGTACTTGCCTTTTAAGACATTCTTGAAGAAACGGAAGTGAAACACGACTACGAACGGTTCGGGTGGAAAACGACGGTTTCTAAACGAAGGATCAACACAGTTCAGTCCCAACGGACAACAATACTCTATTGGAATACACCCATAACCCCGATTACATGATACGACAATGAACGATCAATTGATACGGGCGAGGGTTTACGCAAAATCTCCCCGTATTGATAATTCGCGGATTAAAATCAAGGAAATTGGATTTAGAATCACTCAATAATCACAATCGGTAAAGAATATCGTAACATAGATGAACAATTCGGAACTAAACCCTAGAATCCCGAAAAACCCCCAAATTCGTCAAAATTAGGGTTCCTGAGGAATTACCTTGAATTCGGCTGATGAAGGGTGATTATGCTGATTATGATATGATGGCTCGATTATACCGTGATGGAATTTGAAGAGAAATCCGAATAGTACCGGTGGAAATCGCCTCTGAGGTCGCACGTCGAAGAAACGAAGAGAAAAGAATAAAACTGCTGTTTCTGAACTGCCCGCTGACTTATATAAATGTGAAGTTAGCGCACGCTAACTAACATAGATAGCGCGCGCTAACGGGGCTGTAACCGGTCCAGTAGCTACTGCTGCCACTCGCTAGCGCACGCTAACAATAACGAGTTAGCGCACGCTAACGGCACATCGGTAGCGCACGCAAGGCAACAGGAGTAGCATGCGCTACCTACGCAGCAGTTCAGTACTGCTGCTCATATCAGCAGTACGCTGCTGTCGAAAGGTACAAAACACGAAACGCACGACGAGGTCAGAATCCGGAAACATAAACACGAAGCATACCAGACGACGGAGCTAAGCGCTAAAAGAAAATATAATTCCGACCACCGGAGGGTCCGTAATGCGACAACGAAAATGAGATTCCCTAAACTATTAGGAAATTACAAAAATGACCTAAGTGTCCGAAAATCACGAAACGACGTCGGATTTACCAACCGAAAATCTCAACATGACCAACTCAACCATACGAACTTGTACAAACCAAGAAACAACGAAAACGAACGAGTTTTACGAGAATCGAACGTTCATACGGCAAAACATATCATAAAATGAAATCACGTGAAAACATCGCCAAAACTCGTCCAAATGGAAAAACTCCAAGAATAAAGTAGATTCACAATATCGAAATGGTTACAAGCGAGTCGATAAAAATAGACATACACCAAAAATTGAAACTACTAAAAATGGAAAGTTACGGATATTACAATACCACTGGTTACTACAGTATGTTTTGATGCATTTACCGTGTATTTTGATTTGTGTTTTGAGATTTGATTAAGATATATTATGCTATTTAGGTCATCTAATTATACGTACCGCGAACATAGAATAATGATTTCATATTGTTGTATGTTATTATGCTGCGAGAATGATTTTTGTTTCAGTTGTATCAACGTGATTAAAACATCAGATAATATTTGCACGCTACCGTAATTGATACGTTTTACCAATATTACGTCTGCTGTAAAACTCCAGATTGAGGCAGTAGCCTCTAGTACGCAACTAGAGTGCGATAATGTACGAGAGGTTCCTTACGTACGCTACAGAAGGGGTGTTAGCCTCCCTTATTCATTTCTCATGAACCATTTATGCATTTTTCTCTTCGAATTCATTTTTCATTCAGTTAAAAGTGATCTTAAGTTTTTCTTAGCGTGTCTATTGTCGTGGTGGTGGATTGCTCAAGCTTATTGAAGGAATTTTTGAAGGTTTCTAGTCCGTTCTTCGTTATTCTTCGTCGTTCTTTAGTGTTCTTCGTCATTTGAGGTAAGTTTGGGTCTCCTTTGATTCTCCTACAGTTTATATTGATGATATATGTTCATCTCAAGGTCTTAGAGTTGGGGTAGTATTCAATTACAAATTTCTTAAGATAACTCGAATTGTATAATTATTTTAGGAGAACTTTTCATAGTCGAACCCACTGGCTCATTCCTACCATAAACTTGATTAGAATCGGAGTTGTTATTGATGGTAGATTGTAGAATTTGTTCAGATTCCATTTATTCACAAATTGTTGTTAAGTTTAGTCGAATTTATCATAATCAGTGTATTGTCGAACGTAGTAATTGGTTGTTAGTAATCATTGTTGTTATTCTTGTAAAGAACCAAACGAATCAATGATTATAGACATGTTCGGACTGAGTTAAGGAGATAATGACTACTCGTTTGATGAGTTAAATTTTGCATTTCTAGTAATTCCGAGATTGCCTAAGAAATTATAAATGCTGTAACATTTGACGTAAGTAGAACTGGAATTAACTATCGGTCGCAGTGCCGATTGGGGGGTTCCTACTTGATAAATCGATCTCGTTGAACGAGTTATTAACTGATTATACAATTTAGGTTGTGAATTGTGATCGGTGATTCGTTTGCTCGTGGTATTTGCATTAATCCAAAATTTGTGCTCATCAGGATTATGATAGTCGTCATTTGTGAGATTAATTTGCTATTATGTAATTTTATGAATCGATTTATGTTATTGTGATTGACCAAGGAACCGACAGTGCATATCCCGATGTGGTGTTGTGATTATCAGTTGTGTAAATCTCGGTACGTTTCTTTACCGGTAGCATGTATCTTGGTACGTTTCTTTCACCTGCAATATTTATCCCTGTAGATTTTTTACCGGCAATATGTATTATGGTATGCTTTCTCCTACAGTATATATCCCAAGGGGCTTGTGATTATTATTTGACGCGTGTAATAATTGTAATTTGAATGCGACTATGTGTGTGCGAGTTTGATATGTTTGTAATTTTGGGCTAGCACAACTCGTCGTGTCAGGTAAATCTATTGCTTATGTGTATGATATTATCGAGAGTTCAGTTCATGCTTAATAGTGTTGGTTTCAGATTAGATAAATCATTGTGAACTACGATGTTGTAATAATTATGATTCGTTAAACCAAGGTTGCTGGATACTTGCAATATGACTTGAGGCATAAATACATTTTAATTTGAAGATTGCTAATTTAAATCAAATGCAACAAAATCAAATTTTATACTTTGAAAAACGTCTTGTAGAGCCCACTTGCGGTTGATTTAATACCGCATTAAGTTTTGAGGTGTTACATGTGGACTCTTTCACGTCATTTAAATTTGCTTAGTAAAAAGATTCGAGCAAGAAAAGAAAGTCAGAGTACTCTCCCAATTAGCTCAAATTTGACCGATTTTGGCTAAATTTGCCCAATCTTGGCGGAATTTGACCCAAGTTTTAAACCCATGTAATTCCTACTCAACTTCCGTAGACTTTTTTTACAACACTAGATTCTATAAAAGTACCTACGATTGTTTCTTTAGCAAATGCATCTAAAGGGACTATCCTAATTATCGAACACTATATCAATAATCGATTCAATGTTGGGCAACTCATATTACTCACTTCTCAATTAGTTACTATATTGTTTCTTTTCACTCTATCCAAAAAAATCCAACTAAATCATACCCACTTTTGTTTTGATTATTTTCATGAAGTGTTTACAAATTTAATCTAGCGAATTTTTGTCACTGACATTGCCCATCACCACTATAGAATAAATCATTAGGAGCAAGTATTGATCTTATTGATTTCAACAATAATAATCAAGTGAAGAATTTAACTAAGATTATCAACCCCTTTCTACAAGAGAGCTCCAGAGATGCAAAAATGTGTGGAGCCAGCACCTTCTTGGGCCCAAAATGAAAGACCGACACATGAGGTGTCGAACAAATCCAAAATCCACGACACTCGGCGTCGAAAATATCCAAAATCAACGATACTCGATGTTTAGCTCTATCAAGTACTCTCGGTTTGGAAAACGGGCAAGAAAATCAGACCATAATGAGCTTGTATTTCTCCGCCAATGCACCACATTTATCCTTCTGGAACTGTATATACCGTAATGTACTTGCAAGGAACGCATCTGCTGCTGGATCTGATGGTGCATTATCACCCTGCATCTCACTCCTGATCAATTCAACCAGGCTCTGGATCGATCCCACAGTAATCTGTGAGACCCCCTTCTCATAGAAGTAAAGATACCTAAATGAGGAGAAAAAAATTATTAACAGCGAGTATTTCTCAGGAATATATTGGCAACAGCATATAAATGCTCAATTAGTCACGCCCATTACTTGTTCAGTATCTCTATGAGGAGTACAACTGATCCACTGCCTCCTCTAGTTCCACTGGCCATTTGTTGAACAGCATTTGCAATTCTAAGAGCACGCTTTAAGCAAAGCAAGACCCTAAATGAACATTGAGAAAACAAATACTGAGAAAAAGAAATCGAAGATGCCGGAAAAAGCGTATAAAACCATTCAGAAATACAATTTTCATTATACGTCTTCCCACTGGATGTGAGAGGTAAGCTGTAGCTTCGAACACAAGTTTCCCAACAGCCAGATACGAAAATAGTTGTAACGCACCTCTCTCCGTCTCTGATGCTATCATCAAGCCAGAACAGATGTGAACATGCATAAACAGCTCTACATTGGTCAGACTTTTTCAACAGCTTTGCAGAATACTGGAGACGCATTAGGAAAGATGAAGCATGTTAATTTTACGGTAATACTAAAAAAAATATCACATACATAAAACAACTCATCGAAGAGTGCTCCCCTAGTTATTTTTGGTTGACATATGACAACTCCATTATGACTACATAGGCTTACAAGAATTTACCCCAGTGGCCTTGTGTGTCAGAGCATCTCTGTTATCGACCCCAAATACATGCATCCTCTGAAGCGTCCCTATTATTAGGTGTATAGAAGTCACCTGAGATTTTGAATCCTATAGAAGCAATTCAAGCAAATGCGGAAAAAAATAAGCATTTACATATACTCCTAGCGATTTGGGCAACTAACGAATATGCTTGCTGCTACTAAGAAGAATATGACTACGGGAAACTGAATATTTACCGTGATTTCTTCTTCATATAAGATATAAGCTTGAGTTAAAAACTCATATGCTACAGGTTCTAGGTCACAGTTATTTGCAGCCTGAGAATCAGCAAATTAATAACCACAAACTGGAGAAAATACGGATACTACACCTAAGTTTCCAGGTTAAGAAATGAGTACCTCAGCGCACTCCAGGTACAATCCTAAAGCCAGTTCAGGTACTTGAATACTTGACAAGGCCTCGATTGTCTACAACAATAGATGAAAATATTGCCAAGTATAATGAAAAGGTCGAGTGGAAACCAATTGAGAGAATGGTCAGAGTGAAACTTGTTGAGTAATTGAACATAGCATGAAGAGAACATGCATCTAGAGAAAGAAAAACAGTTGAATGCATTTGAAACAGAAAAATGGAATTTCCAACATCCAAACAGCAATTTTGATGGCCAAAAAAGCAGCAGCATATAACTAACATAGGTACCATCACAAGGTAGAACCATTAACACCTGTGTCACCATCTGAAAGATTTTCTTCGGTGTAGCTAATGCCTCATCACCAGATATACTTTCATTCTGATCCTCCAGTCGCCGTACCAGCTGCGAATAGGACACAGAGACATCGTATAATGCAAAGTTGTTAATATTAATTCACTGTTTGTTAGTTAAATATTTTTACTAATATTAATAAAACAATTGTTTAGGGCTCTGGAATGTTACTTATGAAAAGAATACTAAGGGAAAGCACGCTAATGACGGACTAAGAGATGAAGATGAAGATAATGATGAAATTCAAGTACATGATATTGAACGTGGAGGAAGTGATGACGTGTCACCCGATCAAGGTGTTTATGCCATTGATATCAATTTTTTTGATTGAATTAAACCATTGTTATCACGTCGACGACTAGCCGCCGACTAGTCGACAAGTCGGCCGAAGAAAGAAGTCGCTGAGCGACTTATTGTATTTGACGTTGATGGGTAAAAGCCGGTTTCGACCCGGCACATTCAAATCGACCCGTTTTTTATTTAAAAAAAAAAATTGTTTAAAATCAATAAAACGCGTTTGTAAACCCTAAGTTCTCACCCGATCAACAACCCGCTCGAAACCCTCGGCTACGGCATCCAAGATTCAGCTCCCATCCAGTTCAAACTTCCGATCTGTTCGGCCGGTCATTCCGACTTGTTCAACATTGCCTTCCTCGTTGTCCGACATCCTCTTCCTCCGCGGGCTTCTCTTCCTCTTCCGGTATGTCGACTGTGTTGTTTATATATGTATCTATGTATATCTATATATATCGTATATATATACACACACACACACACACACATATATATATATATATTATCTGACCTGACTATATATATGTATATTTATGTAACTACTAACTACTATTATTAAATTAATATACTGTTAGTAGTTTAATACTAAAATAATTATTAATATTTTATTATAAAATCTTTAAATTAAAAATCTGTTGTACTGATATAACTAGTAAAAAAAATTAAATTTTACACTTTAAATAAAAATCTGTCATAATGGTTTTTATGCAAAAAATTAAATTGTAAATTATATTTTTAATTATATAATATAATGTATAAATTAAATCATGATCAGATTATGCATTTTATTTTTTTGTGGAATGTGGAGTTTTTTTATCTGTCTTTTTTTTCATGTGCAGTTTTTGAAAAATGGAGAGTGGTTCTAATACTGAAAATGATTGGCGTGAGTTGGCTAAAGATCCTAAAAGGAAAGTTGAATCAAATGATCCGGGTTGGAAGCATGCATTTTTCCCAAACTTGAGCAACAAAGATGTGGTTAAATGTCTTCTTTGCGGGAATGAAAATCATGACGGCATTAATAGGTTGAAGCAACATTTGATTGGTGGTTTTCCGGATATTCATAAATGTCCAAAGACAACTAAAGAGATTGCCAAAGAAATGAGTGAATTTATGGCTAGTAAGAAGAGGAATAACTCGGTGCAGCTTGATGATGATGACGAGGAGGAGGTTCAAGAAATCGGATCTACTGCAGCTTCTAGTACTGTTCCAAGATCTTCAAGAAAGAAGAAGCCATTTAAATTTCGTAAAGTTCAACAGAATTCAAAAGTAACAAAATCTGTTTCTTCGATGATTATGAGGACACCTGAACAAGTCATTGAAGATAGGCATGCCAAAGGTCCAAGTCAAACAACCATTGAAAGTCGTCTAAGAACGCCGCGAGAGAAAGAAAGAGTTCATATGCACATCGCCAACTTTTTCCACGAGTGTGGAATACCTTTCAATGTTGCCAACTCTAGGAGTTATGAGGTTATGATCGAGTCTATAGGCCAATATGGACCGGGTTTGAAGCCCCCCACATTTCATGAGTTAAGGGTGCCTCTACTTAAAAAAGCAAAAGAAGAGACAGAAAAAATGAAAGAGAAGCATGAGAAAGCTTGGAAGAAGTATGGATGCACTCTTATGTCGGACGGGTGGACGGATAGACGAGGAAGACATCTTATAAACTTTCTTGACAACAGTCCAGAAGGTACTTTCTTTTTGGGTTCGGTTAATGCTTCAAGTGAATCACATGATGCACCAATGTTGGCTAACTTGCTCGAGAGCAAGATCAAAGAAATTGGTGAGAAAAATGTTGTGCAAGTGGTGAAAGATAATGGTGCAAATTATAAGGCAGCAGGTGAGCTCTTGGAGAGAAGGATTCCTACTTTGTTTTGGACCCCATGTGCTGCCCATTGTATTGATTTGATGTTGGAGGACATAGACAAGTTGACAGGTTTTAAGAAAACAATTAATCAAGCAAGAAGATGTACTACATTCATCTATAGGCATGGGCGTGTACTTGAAGCTTTGAGGGAGAAAACTAATGGGAGGGATCTTGATTTATATGTATATAATAAATCAAAAAAATGTGCTGATCTACTGGATTGTCTTTAATTTTATTTATATGTATATATTGTGCACGTGTGCATATGTTCGTGTATATAAAATTTAAAATTTATATAAAAATCAAAGCATATCCTACAATACATTACGATCTAGGAAGCACCGACATGGGTACTCATACGGGTGTGGGGACACGGCATATTTAGATTTAATTATATATATATATATATTATATATATATAGTGGCGCGTTCTATGCAGTACCAATATTAGATGCACTACTTTACAGTACTAATTTATGCATGAGTTTTGTACTAATTATGCATGAAATATATGCATTTCGTGCATCAAAATTTCAATGCATTAAAATATGCAATATATGCATCAAAATATCGATGCATTAAAATATTAGATTATATGCATCAAATATATTGCATATTTTAATGCATTGAAATTTTCATTCACGAAATGCATATATTTCATGCATAATTAGTACAAAACTCATGCATAAATTAGTACTGTAAATCTTGCATCTAATATTGGTACGTATAGCGCCCTATATATATATATATATATATATATATATATATATATATATATATATGTTACATAAATAAATATATATAAACCACAAATAATATTCATAAGTCATTACAACAACAACATCAGAGCCTTAATCCCAAAATATTTTGGGGTCGCTAACATGAATCAATCTCTAAAATCGTCAAGTCTGTCTCCAATAAAACAGTCCTATGAAAAGGCAAAAGTGATAGGTGAAAAGTTTAGTACGTAAAAAAAAGTAATAATAAATATGCAAAAATAAATAAATAATAAAAAGTAAATAAAAAATAGTAATAATCATTATGCAAAAAAAAAAACCTCAAACATAATCAACCACCCGAATTCTCGCCCTCCACATCGTCCTATCCAACGCCATAACTTCTCCAATCCCAAGAAACCTCATATCGTTCTCAATCACTCTTATCCATGTCTGTTTAGGTCTTCCTCTACCCCTCACCGGCCTATGCGCTCCCCATTCTTCAAGCATCCGCACCGGTGCATCAATCGGCTTCCATCTCATATGTCCGAACCATCTTAACTGATTCTCCAACAGCTTATCCTCGATAAGGGCCACTCGTACTTCTTTCCTAATCACATTATCATTTCTAAGTCGATCCTCTCTCGTATAGCCACACATCCATCTTAGCATAAATAGCATCACTAATGTCACTCATCAAAAAGAAACATTTAATATCAAACGATTTAAACAGCATAGTCTAAAGATCACAGTAAGATATTATTTTTTTATATCAGCCCCTCTTTTTTGTAGGATTAGAAGAAAAAATGCATTTGAAAAAAAAAAAGTTCGTGTCCTCGAGGTATCCCGCATGTCCTCATATTACAAAAAAGGGGACATTTATTTTGGCGTGTCCGGTGCGTGTCCCCATTTCTGGAATGTCCGGCACTCGTACGTTAAACTCCTAGAAGTGTCAGTGCTTCATAGGTTATGATACATGATACACGACACTTTTTTTGGCAAAACAATACACTTCTGGAACACATCGACTTTCTTGGTACATATCCCCTTGATTTGAGAACATTTTTCAGAAATCACGGGGCTTGTGGTTGTTTACATGGAGTTTAAACATACTTCAGAATCAATATGACATAACAATGCATCTTATCATTTGCCTTTTCACATGCTACATCTCGAATCAAACCCACATCCTAATGAGTCAACACCGACATGATCTCCGATAAAAGAAGCATGCTTTCTTCATCAATTGTTAATGGAGACAGAAATTTTTAGGGATTAACGATACTTTATACTCTTGAATTCCAGTGTTTTAAATAGCGTGCTATAGCACAAATCATAGCGCGCTACAGACATTTAACGCGTCGTAGAGCGGCCCAGATTTGCACAAATAGCATGCGCTGTTTGCTCACATAATGCGCTATTTACGCTATAGCGTAGCACTATACGCTATTTGTGCAAAAAATGAGAAGGCCTCATAACATAATTCTTTAAGGGCAAATAGTCTTTTAATAATCCGTCCAAACAAATATAGTTAATTTTCACACTGATCGGTTGAAACAAAGAAAACATCCACTTGTGATAAAAAAAAAGGAATGAAACCCTAGGAGAAGGCTGGTGAACGCGTTGAAGGTCCAAGACTGAGAGGCACGATTTTTGGTGCGTCTCAAAACTCAAAGAGATTACACATCTCTTGGTATTGCACGATAATTTACTAGTATATTTCTATTTCTTTATGGTTTTGTGGTTAATTGTCTCGTTGATTTTCCAATATAAGTATATTTTTATCTATTAAAATTAATAATTGACATGCGCGAATAGCTTATGCTATGCGCTCGCTATTTAAGCTACTTATGGTGAAACAAAAATGCTACACATGTAAAAAGTGTTATTTAAAACACTTTTGAATTCTATTCAACTTGTGCTTGGTTTATCAAGGCAGGCAAATTGAGATCGCCAAAAAAAATCTCATTATTAGCATTTAGCAACCAACTCAATCTTCTAAAGCTCAATCCCACCGATACTTCTCCAGAGCTTCGCAAGCCAACTCCATCTCATGAGCTTACAGACAGCCACTAGCATGATCCTTCAGTACTTTAAATTGAACCGTCCCAACCATCCTAACATACTAATATGTTATAAAGGAAATCTTCCAGAGAGCCAACAGCATAAGCTCAAATATCAATCATGTCCAAGCATTGCCGCTCATCTCCACCCTCCTTTAGAAACAAGAGCAACCCATTCATTCAGGCATACCATATCTTTACTACATAATCGGAATGAAAATTAACAGCATTCAAACAAAAATGCCTATATACAGTACTCAAGTGCCTGCCACGATGACAATGGGGAATTTGTGATGGATACTAAATTAAACAGCCGATCTATGTATTCTTACTACTTAGGACTTCATTACTCATTTATTTCTCTCAGGAATAGTCATAATGGTAGTTGTAATGGTAGTTCAATGTTGGTGACATGAATGCTGGGTATAGATTAGAGCAGGGAATGGAATATTGGAGGCTAAAGACAAATAGTGGTCAGGGAGAAGAAACTGGCCATGATGAGTGACAAAAATGAGGCACGCCCAAGTATTTTTTCAGAAGCACTAAACTCTTGATGATTACTTTTGAAAGCCTTCCACATACAACCATTTTAGGCGTGTAATGACATGTTATTTGAAGGAATATGAATGAGGCCAATGCATTCAAACCTTAATTTCTTCCTTCCTCCAGACTACAAATCTTCACCAAATCCTTAGCAATATCTAGAAGCATTTCTTAGAAAACTCATATTGAACTGTCCATTTCATATACTGAACCCTAAACCCTTAGTTCCAGAAGAGATACCCAACTCTACCTTAATGCTTCAAATAGAAAACAATATGAAAACATTAATCTTGTGGATCTAATCACAACTTATTCAGGTTTTGGAGCTATGAAGCACCAATATTCCTAAAAGGTCTGAATATGCAAGTCAGACACTCGGGGATACGCGGGGATACGGCTATCTTCTTCTTCTTCTTTTCTTAAATGGGATACACCGGAGATATTCCCGAGATACGGATTTAGAGACTTTTTTATTAAAAAAATTGAGACTCCTGTTTACAGAGTCCTCTTTGTAAAGCGTAAACGGCAATAGGATCAAAATGTTATTAATCAAAATTAAAATCACTATTCCCTCCCTCTCTCTCTCTCTCTCTCTCTCTCTCTCTCTCTCTCTCTCTCTCTCTCTCTCTCTCTCTCTCTCTCTCTCTCTCTCTCTCTTTTCCGACATCAAAATCTCCATCTATCCTGCTTTTGTTCTTGACTATCTCTCCCTTTCTTCTTCTTCGTCTTCTTCTTCAAGGCTTCAAAATTTCCCAGTTATTCTCTCCGTATCTCTCTTTTCTTTACAACAGCCCCTAAAATCATATGGATTCTTCTCCATCATGTATGAATTCTTCTCCATCATTAGTTATTACTTATTAGCAAGGTTGTTAAGTCGACAAGTCGAGCCTGACTACCGTGGAATTGACTAGTCGACAAGTCGCCAGACTAGTCGTAAAAAGTCGTAAATAGTCGACAATATCCTATTTAGAGTAATTATAATATATAATAGAGGTAAACATACTTCAATTTCACAGTTCAAATAAAAACTAATAGAAAATAAGTTCAAGTACCCAAAGTCAAACATATATAAGCAAATAAAAACATAATTAAATAGTCAAATCAACTAAACAAACACAATCATGCATCAAATTCTTCCATCTCGAAATCATCTGCATCCCCCTCTCCATCTCCTCCTTAAGTATTTTCCTCGGGTGGTACACCATAGTCATCTCCATCGACTAGCTTTTCTTTTAGGATCTTTAGCTAACTCTCTCCGAGAACTTTCGGTTTCAATATTTTCATTCTCCATTGCTTATTTTTCTGCACAAAAACAAGCTATAATCAGTGAATACCAATTAATTCCTCCATGATCAGTGAACACCAGATGCAGTGCAGAATGAAAAAAAAAATGAAAAAAAACTGAGCAGAATGCAAAAAAAAAAAAACCGAGCAGAATGAAAAAAAAACTAAGCAGTAAAAATTAAAAACGTATGCACAGTTTTTAAAAATTAAAAACGTATGCAGAATGCTCAATTTTTTAAAAAAAAACTGAGCAGTAAAAATTAAAAACGTATGCAGAATGCTCAATTTTTAATTTTTAAAAATTAAACAAAAATTAATTTTAAGAAATAAAACAGAAAAAATTGAAAAATAAAAATAAAAATGTATGTAATATTATATTATACACCCAGTAAAAAAAAGAAAAAGAGAAGAAAAGATGAGAGAAATAGTCGGAAGACAGGAGAAGAGAGAAAACTTACCGAAGGAGATGAAGCCGCCGTTGAAGTCGCCGGAGGAGATAGTCGTGGTCGGTCGCGCCGCTGTCGGGTGAGAAGAGGAGGAAAGTCGCGGACTGTCGGGTGAGAACAGGTGAAAAGTCGCGCAGCGGTTAGGTTAAGTAGAATTTTTTTTTTATTAATTAAAGGTCGCGGGTTGCGGGTCCGGGCGGGTCGGCCCCGGGTACAACTCACGGACGAGTAATACAAAAGTCGGGCGTCGACTATTTCGGCCAGGGCGACTTCTCGACTAGTCGGCGACTAGTCGACGACGTGACAACCATGCTTATTAGTATTATACTCATTAGACTTGCAGTTTATTGTGTAATTTTTACGGATCAACGAATCATCAATCTTATTTTTACAATATATGTATTTATCTAGTTTTTTTCTTTTGCTCGTTATTCAACCCTAGCATCGATGGCTCTAAAAAAAGTTGATCCGCTTTAGGTTTTACATCGACCAGGAACTCAAAACTCGTGCAAGCCTCGCCTCATTAACACTCCTCCTTGCAGGTTTGGCTTGGCCTGTCGGTTCATCTTCACTAGCCTGTCGGTTCATCTCCACTAGCCCCTGCCAGTGTCTCATTTTTGTTCTTTCAAAAATGCCGTTTCCAGTACCGTACCTTGTGTGCGTACCCGTGACGGTGATCATAGTTTTGGAGGTATATACCAAACTATGATACGAGACCAGCTAGTTGTCGTGACAATATAAATTAAAATAAACAAAATTATCCTGAAAGTTAGAGCACATGGGTACGGGTATGGGAAGTTGCATTTTGAAAAAAAAATGAGAAACGGGTGCAATACAAATCATAATGAACCAAATTACCCTCAAAATTAGAGCTTATTTATGGAGGCAAACAGATCCTAATTCCACCCCCATATACATGCATATATTTCCACAATTAACCAGAAGCTTGATGAGTTATGGTAAGTGGTAACATAAATATTGTAAGGCTCACTGATACGCCCTAAACTCAAACATTTAACTTTGGTCGAGTGCATCAGAAATAGGCTTGAGATATAACTGCAATGGCGTCTCGTAGAACAGCATTTTCGGGATATTCATGTGTGTGTGTGTATAAGTACATATATGTGCGTCAGAGCAAATGAATTTTTTCTATAAACGGAAAGCACAAATAAATACTAGCTAGAGTAAGTTTGTTTTATGTAAATTAACATATCGGGAAAAAGGGTGTTTGAGCAACATGCTAATCATCACAGTAAAACATGCAAGTAATCTTCCACCGGTTTGAAAAAAGCCCATCTCTTGAGAAAAAATTGGGGACACATACATAGATAGACATGTTTAGGTTCTTGGACTCATTACCAGCAAAATGTGTTCTCAGTCTCCTCTACAGAAAGCAACGCATTATTTATAAACAGCTTGCTGCCTAGGCCATGTGAATCCATGATTAATCTCCAAATGGCATCTAAATTCTGCTCAGGTGGATCAAGCATAGAGTAGGAACTGATTATAATAGCCGAAAAGAATATATACCTTTAGAGAACTAAATATAAGTGGAGGGACCGTATATGGAAGTCTCTTACATCCTCCAGTCAAAATATGCTTCCTCACAGTATCGATGATCTGAAAATCAAAAGAAAAAGACAAAGGAAAAACAATGAAATGCTTGTATCACTAACATTAGAAATGTTGTAAACAATATGAAGTCTATTCATGATAATTAATTAGATAGGTGCATTTTGATATAGACGTGTTTGTACATGTAACTTTTGATCTCTATAAATAGAGAATCCTATATCAACGGAATTCCTACTTCTCTCCATCTCTGATTAATATTTCAACATGTTATCAGCACGAAGCTCTATAAAAAAAACTCCTAAACTGTACACGGCCAAATGCAAATTGCAAAAAAAATTCAAGTTCATTCATCATGGAAGTGTTGTTATTGATGTGGTATTACATGCATACAACTCAATTATAGATCTGCCAATATACTTCAATTCAAGTTAAGTAGTTTCACCGGAACATTAGATTTTGTTTCTTGATCAATTGCATGTGTCCACAATTTTTTTTTTGGGGTCTAGGGGACACAAATTAGTTTTTAGTTGGCTACAATCACACACTGAAAAGGAATCCCAATTCCTGTTCATTGAAATTATCAATTGCTTACTGAATCATCCAATGAAGATTGGATATGGGCCCAAAGACACTTTTATGACATCTTTCCCTTATTATTATCGTGTTGTTTGGGATGTTTTATCAATTTAATGGGATGTTTGGGTTAATGGTCACTAATCAAAATTTTAAATTTGATGCATGCAGTTTCTTAGAATTATAAATGAATGAATGGACATATGTTTTTTCCAACCTTATGTGTTGAAGAATGGATCAAAACCCATTGAAATCATGCTGAGGTTCTTGCCTTTCACGAAGAGTATGTGAGTGTATATTGGTTGAGATCTATTACACAACATACTCGAAGCATATGTGGGCTGCATTCAACTATTAAAAAACCGACTATTATCTATAAAGCACGGATACTCTCCCGAAGCCATGTATCCTGTCCGACACAAGTCAAACACTCCGAACACGCCCAATACACTTTCGACACGCATGTCGCAGAGTGCCGGATTTTTTTTGGTCCCACACGCCCGCAACACGTTGGCCAACACATCCGAACATGCGAATCGAACATTAGGATTTTCTTTACCTGGTAGGTTGTTTTCTAAGAAAAAAAGGAAGAGGAGGAGGAAAGCAGTGGAGGTTACATTGATGCAAATTTTAATAAATGGGGAAAAGGAAAAGTATATTCAAGAAGGCTCCAGAATATACTTGAAGCTGATTATTCAGAATTCTAAATTCTGTGAATTCAGGGAATGGCCAGATTCATTGTATGGTCAAAGTATATTAATTAAACAAGTCTAAAAGTGTCATGGAAGCTAAAAGGTCCCTAGAATTTATTAGTTCTCATGTCATGTAACTAGAATATTCTTATGGACCTATACATACATGTAATCACAAGTGTTTAAGGCAGATTTTGAATGAATTAAGTTATATTATCATCCTTGGGTGTGAGACCTAAGCAATCTAGGCGTGAGGCCCATGGTTGTTATGGCGGTAAGTCGAGTCGAGTCGACGGAGGTCCGGCATGGCAAGTCGTAGACTAGTCGTAGACTAGTCGAGACTAGTCGACTAATTATAAATATATATATATAATTATATATATGAAATTGTTGTGTAAATATGTAATGACAATTGACAAATACCACATTGCAAAATAGAATAACAATAATCATCCAATTTTAAGTTGCAAGTTTCAACAAAAGAAAAGTAGAATCCAATAGAGTGCAAAATAAATTAATATATATACTATTGTATGTACTATATATATTTATATGTAATATGTATACTACTGTATGTACTATATATTATATATATACTGATTATATATAAAGTAATATATATATATACTGGTTGTATGTATGTATATATATATATATATCCAATATATTAGTATATCCAGTATATCCAGTATATATTAGATACTGCTATATATATATACACACACACACAGTATATTAGTGTGTCAGTATATTAGTGTGTGCGTGTATATATAATATAATATAATATATATATAATATCAATAGAAATAGGAAGAAGAATCGGCGCGGCAAATTAGGAAGAAGAAGAAGAAGAAAACATTTTTTTCTTTTTATGTATTCTGCCTGCGATTAAAAAAAAAAAAATCCGCGGGTCCAAGTCGGACCCGAGTCGTCGCCCAGTCGACCCAAGTCGTCGACCAGGCGACCCAGTCGACCCAAGTCGGGCGACATTTTTACACACGGCGAGTCGGAGTGGCGCGGCGACCATCCTCCATCGCCTGGTCGACTAGTCGCCGACTAGTCGAGCGCCGTAACAACAGTGGTGAGGCCTAGCTTTTCTTCCTTATTTCTCATCATAATCAGTTTCTTTACTTGTTTTGTTTAAAGTTTAACCGCTGAATATTAAAGATCCTGTATCATATTTGGTATCGGAGCCAGGCAGACACTATGTCGACTCGCAGTGGACGAACTTTTCGAGGACGGCTCACTGATGCAGAACGGGACGAACTGTTGCTACAAATGATGGAGCAACTTAATACTATGAATCTGCGACTAGGAGAAGTTGAAGCAAAGATCAATCACAATGAAGCAAGGTCGAATGCAACCGTCAATGATCAAGATGGAGAGGCATCTGATGTTAACAACGAGGAAGGCAACGAACAACCACATGGAGAAGAAAACCGGAGGCGGGAACCAAGGAATAACAGGCCCCCTTCCGTGCAGCAGCCACATATGTACGATTGGGGAAGAAACTTCAGGAACAGAGGTCAATTTGAGCCATACGATACAGCTGGAGATATCACAAAGAAAGTGAGAATTGACGTACCAGATTTTGATGGAAGATTTAATGCTAGGAACTTTGTTGATTGGATTTCAGCAATTGAAGAGTATTTTGATTGGTATGATATGTCTGACGGGAGGAGAGTCAGATTCACCAAAATGAAGCTGGTCAATCTTGCAAAAGTGTGATGGAATGGTGTCGAAGCGGACATGAGGAGATTCGGACGACCTCCGATAGCGACTTGGCAGGAAATGAAAGCAAAGCTGAGGGAGAAATACATGCCACCAAACTACGAGGATAGACTTTCCGAACAGCTTGTCAATTTAAGACAAGGAGCGATGACAGTAGCGGAGTACATGCAGAAATTTGATGAATTAAAAACTAGAAGCCAGATTGTTGAAGATCCTCGTCATAGTTTGGCAATATTCAAATCTAGTCTCAAGTTTGAAATAAGAAAAGAAATGCTGAAATACACTCCCTGTAGTGTGGAAAATGCTTTCCAGATTGCACTTGACTTGGAGGAATATCTAAATTTGACGTATCTCAAAAAAAAATAACTCTCAACTAAAAGAGTCAGCAACCATAAAATTAAATGGCAGTAACCCCACATCAAAGCCAGCATACACAAATAAAAGAGAAGGTGGAAAAGGAAAGGGAGTCGATAATAGTGCAGAGGACATAAGGCTTATCAATGTCCCACAAGAAATAATCTTCATATAGGGATGGAGGAAAAGAGCAACTAGAAAATGAAGTGGCTAGTAACGAAGATGGCGAAGAAACTCCACAGTTCAATGCCGATGACTTGGCTGATTCAGATCAAGATACCTCTCCTGCTATGGTTGTTCGACGCATACTTGCTACTCCAAGAGTTAAGGAGGCAGATTGGAGAAGGACAACAATTTTTCAAACACTTGTAACTTGTAAAAACGAGTTACTTAAGCTTGTTATTGATGGTGGAAGCTGCATGAATGTCGTTTCAGCCTCGGCAGTGGAACGATTAAAACTTCTTACGGAACAACATCCTCAACCTTACCACGTTGCATGGATTGATAATACATCTCTTCCGGTAAGTAAACGTTGCTTAGTTCTAATCAGTTATGGTCGTTACAAATATAATTTATTGTGACGTTGTCGCCATGAATGTCACACATTTTAATTGGACGGCCTTGGTTGTTTGATTATGATGTATATCATTGTGGCAAGGAGAATACTTTTCGTTTCTTATGGGAAGGTAATAATATCACACTTTATCCCAAAAGTTCTGAGGAGCTAAAAAAATGAAAAAGATCAATTTGAAAGCTACAGAAACCCCATCAGATCAGAAGTTAATCCAATCAAAATCTGCATCTATTAATTCTAAACTGGAGAAAAAGGTACTTCAGTTGCTTACAAAGAAGCAATTCTTGCGTGAGAGCAATGAAAGTGGAGTAATTTATGGTATGGTGGTCAAGCAAGTGAATCAAAATAAAGATTCAACAACTGAGTTACCAAATGATGCGAAATCTCTATCGGTACAGTGGGCTTATGATGCGAAATCTCTATCGGTACAGCGGGAGGCTGTTTTGACGAGCGGAAGCGAACAACACTTAGCCAAAAGGAATCGAACAGCACAGTTGGGAACTGACAGGAACTGATAGCAACAGTTCGCTACAGCAACAAGAATGGACAGCGGCACGCGCACAAGACAGGAACTGGTAACAACAGTTCGATACAGCAACAATGATACGCGTCAAGACAGGAAGTTGAGGAGTGGAAATGATTTCGGAACAGGAAACTCCAAACAGCGGCACTCGAAACAACAGGTTTCAGTCGGATGCAATGGAAACAGGAAGCAAGTTTCGGGCAACCAAACAGCAATAGTTTCGAACTCCCGATCAGGTACAACCCTGTATCGAAAACAAGAGGAATGTCTTTTGCGAACAGGGAACAAGGATAATAAGTTGAAGTATGGAACGAAATGTATAAACTGTCTGAAGAGTTAGAGTTTTCTATCGAAACAGGATAGGAAGCAGGTGTTTATCGAACTAGACCTATAATCTGATAAGGTGATTTCTTCTCAAGACCTATTGAGAATCGATCAGATTAAAATTCGAAACGCGTCGAATAATAACCAAAATTTTGGAAGGAAACTCGTCCAACACTTCGAACAATACACAATGTATTTTTTGATCATTCAATAATGGCTCTGTTACAACCCAAACATGACTACTTATAGGTAAGAGTAGCCTGACAAGATTACTCAAAATATTAAAAGATAAGATCACATGATCTTAAAATAAAAAAGGTACTCCACGCTACTTGTAAACAAAAGGAATAAGGATGGGTTTTGTCTCCAAGCTGCTCTTCTCCTCCACATGCAGGCCGTGAATCCTGCATTGCTTTATTATAAAGAAATGGGATGAATTCTTTATTATTTTATCTTCACCAACTTGGACCCAACATGATGCATGTTGCCATGTTTAAGTTATTCCCGGTCCGATCACCAAGGTTACTCCAGGTCTCGTAGCTGTTTTCTCGCCTAAGTATGTAGGAGTATGTTCAAGGTATTTTACGTCAATCCTCACTTCGTCTTCTTCGCTTGGAGTAGTCGGTTTCGTATCATTCCCTCCTTTAAAAGGAATTGTCCTGAATTCCGCAATTCCATTGTCGTCGAGATATGGAGATAGATCACCAATGTTAAAAGTAGCATGCACTCCATAATCACCCGGAAGTTCTAACTTGCATGCATTGTCATTCACCTTCGCAACTACTTTAAACGGTCCCTCAGCTCGTAGCATTAACTTGTTCTTACACTTACTCGGAAATCGCTCTTTCCTCAAATACACCCAAACTAAATCCCCAACTTCGAATAATCTCGGCTTTCTTTGCTTGTTCGACTTTCTTTTGTAAGTCTCGTTTATCTCCTTGATTCGATTACGTACTTGCTCGTGTAATTTCATCATTGACTTCAGCTTCGACTCCGCATCCTTATGCACCAATTCGTCACTCGGTAATGGAATTAGATCTAACGGCACGTAAGGATTCAGCCCGTAAATTACTTCAAATGGAGAGTGTGCCGTGGCATGAGTAGGAGAACGATTGTAAGCAAACTCCGCATGTGCAAGCTTCAAATCTCAATCCTTTTTGTCTTGCTCACAAGACCACGTAATAAAGTGCCCAAGGTTCGATTGGTTACCTCGGTTTGGCCATCTGTTTGCGGATGATGCGACGTGCTAAATAGAAGCTTGGTTCCCACCTTTCTCCACAAGGTGTTCCAAAAATAGCTAAGGAATTTTGAGTCCCGATCCGAAACAATCGTCTTCGGAACCCCATGCAATCGTACAATCTCTCGAAAATACAAATCGGCGATGTTACTCGCGTCGTCCGTCTTGTGACAAGCCACAAAGTGAGCCATCTTCGAAAATCGATCGATAACAACCATAATAGCATCCTTCCCTCATTGAGTATGAGGTAAAGCAACAATGAAATCCATCGAAACATCTTCCCATGGTCTTTCCGGAATCGGTAAAGGCGTGTATACCCCCGGCTTGAACGAACTCTTCACAATATGGCATGTCACACACTTACTAAATATGTCATTCACATCCCCCTGCATCCTTGGCCAATAAAAATGTTCCTTAAATACCTCCAATGTCTTAGCCGAACCAAAGTGGCCAGCCAAGCCTCCACCGTGAGCTTCCCAAACCAACAATTCCCAAACCGCGTGTTTGGGCAAGCAAAGACGATTTCCTTTGAAAAGGGCTAAAGAAGCTATGGACAGGGCTAAAGAAGCGATTGCACGGGCTTTTGACAATGACGAGCATAAATACAAAACCTTCTTTGAAATCATTGATAACAGGTGGGACGTTCAACTCCATCAACCTTTGCATGCAGCTGCATATTACCTCAATCCAAAATTTTACTACACAAATCCGAATATTGAGAATGATAAAGAAGTATCCCTAGGTTTGTACAAGTGCATTGAGGGAATGGTGGATGTTGATGTGCAAGACAAGATTGGAGATCAGTTAAAGTTCTATAAGAGAGCGGAAGGTTTCTTTGGCTTACCAATGGCTATTCGACAAAGGTCATCAAAATCTCCTGGTAAATTTCTGAAACATAAACTAAACGCATTGGCATTACACATTTTAATACTCTCACATGTAAATCTCCTGGTCATCACATTGGTAAATCTCCTGGTCATCACATTTTAATACTCTCACATTGGTAAATCTCCTGGTCATCACATCACATGTAACTGTATGATTTATTTATTGACTAGCTGCATGGTGGAGTTCTTATGGCAAACATACTCCGGAATTCCAAGGTGGACCCCCAAGACAGCAATGTGAGGCACATGGCGTCTTCTCACTAGTTCGCACAGCTGGCTGTCAGTAGCAGCCGCGGACTTTAAGGAGACCAACCCATGTGCTAAAGACGATCGCCCGCTTATTATAATACAAGAAAGGAGATCGCCCGCTCGGGATAAAGACATCCCAGCTACCTCCTCTCCTATAAGTAGAAGGCTTCATGCACATGGAAACCTCTGGGCTTTTCTCTTGACTCTATCTAGGATTTCTCTCTCAGAACCTCTTAAACAAAAGAGGGTCGGCAGAAACGAGAACTTCCTACAGTTCAAGAACTCACAGAGCAGCACTCAAGAGCTAGATAACTAGGGTCTTTACACTCATTGTAATTGTACTCTTACATTAATATCTGTACTCCAAAGTATTCGTATTAATAATATCTCGCGAGAGCATTCAAGCCCGGGCCTAACAAACCCGGCAAATCTTGTGTTATTTACATTTCCTCGGACGTGCTCTCGCATTTTGTTTGTTACTCACCCGTAGCCATATCCAGCAATCCCTTCCGAATAATATTTTGGGTAACAACACTCACTTCGAATTCTTCGCTTGGAGTAGTCGGTTTCGTATCACCAAATGAAGTTGAGACATTGTTGCACGACTTTTCTGATATTGCACCTGATGATCTTCCAGATTCTTTACCTCCAATGCGCAATATCTAACATGCTATTGATCTTATTCCAGGAGCACAACTTCCAAACCTGCCGGCCTATAGAATGAATCCCACGGAGCATGCTGAACTAAAAAGGCAGGTAGAAAATCTCTTGTCGAAGGGATTCATTAGAGAGAGCCTTAGTCCATGCGCTGTTCCGGCTCTTTTAACACCAAAGAAGGATGGAAGTTGGCGCATGTGCGTAGATTAGTCATGCAATTAACAGGATTACCGTCAAGTACCGTTTCCCAATACCAAGACTTGATGATTTGCTTGATATGATGACAGGTGCTACTATATTTTCAAAAGTTAACCTAAAGAGTGGCTACCATCAAATTCGAATTCGGCCCGGAGATGAATGGAAGACTTCTTTTAAAACCAAAGATGGGCTTTATGAATGGTTGGTTCTGCCATTCGGATTGTGCAATGCGCCCAACACATTTATGCGAGTAATGACTCAAATTTTCCAACCCTTTATTGGCAAGTTTTTGGTTGTGTATTTTGATGATATACTAATATACAGACAGACCAAGGAGGAGCATCTCTCGCATTTAAGACAAGTCTTAAGTTCTGTGACAAGAAAAACACTATATCAATACGAAGAAGTGTTCCTTCTTGACATCTGAAGTTGTATTTTTGGGTTCTATTAGATCTGCCAAAGGCGTGGCACTAGACCCGGAGAAAGTCACTGCCATTCTCAACTTCGGAGGTCTTTCCCCAGTTTCCACCATGTCAAACGAAAGGCTACTGCCCAAGCAACATATCCAAAAATGGAGGACTCGCTCGCCCTCTAAAGTTCATCATCTAACATGATGGACCTAGGCACAAGATCACCTCGCTCAGCACAACGTATACCGTCGAGGATCGCCATCTAACATGACGATCCGAGGTAGAAGAGTGCAGCCATGGTCCTGGAGGTCGATGGAACCGACAGCTTCGTCCATGCAAGGTTCCTTTGGGCTGCGATCACTCGCCCTTCGTTTATATACGAAGCGGACGTAGCCGAAGGACCCTCCAAACAGATCTGTGGACACGCTCGCCCGCCCTCAAAGGTCCATCATCTAACATGGTGGGCCCGAAAAATGCGACGCGTCCCTACCCCGTCACAACGTATGCCGTCGAGGATCGCCATCTAACTTGACAATCCGAGGTAGAAAAGTGCTAACAAGCCGCGGTCGTGGAGTCGATTAATCCGACGACGCCCCGTGCAAGGACTCCTCCAGACCGAGACCGCTCGCCCTTCGTTTAAATACGAGGCGAGCGCAGCCTACGGAGGACCCTCACAATAAAGTGAGTCGCGAGACAAACCTACAGGTGGAATGTCGCTCGCGCACAAGACATGGTCACGGAGGTCGGTCCATCGAACTCCGCGACCGTGCACGGTTCCTCAAGACCGAGATGATCGGCCTTCCTCGAAGAATCTGCAAAATTGAAGACCGCAAAGAGCTGAACCAAGAATCAGTCCACTCAAGAAAACGATCGTCTGGTCCAACAAGGATAAGTCGCTCGTCTAAATCAAGTGATCGCCGGTAAAACCACCTCACCCAATGCCTTCAGCATCGGAGCGAGATGGGGGGCAATTGTTGTGTCGCGATTAACACACCTCGACGGCGATCGGCATAAGGGCCGAGCGACCGAGTCAACGTCAAAAGAACCACGGCACACCTACCAAACGGAGATCCCAGATCAAGTCCAAGTGCCGAGTGATCGACATCCAGGGCGATCGTCTCTTGGCACCTGGCGATCGACTTTGGCGCCCGACCAAGGACGACCGCCTCATGCCACGTGTAAAGCCAACATCCGTCAAGTCTGCGAAGACCGAATCTCGGGATAGAGGCACACGTGCAGATCCGGAAAAGGCGCCGTAGGAAAAGGCCTTTGACTCCAGCCCATCAACAACTGTCGGGGACAAGGACAAACCTCACCTACCGACAGACCCACCGAAAGGTCCAAGGTGGACCCCCAAGACAGCAACGTGAGGCACATGGCGTCTTCTCACTAGTTCGCACAGCTGGCTGTCAGTAGCAGCCGCGGACTTTAAGGAGACCAACCCATGTGCTAAAGACGATCGCCCGCTTATTATAATATAAGAAAGGAGATCGCCCGCTCGGGATCAAGACATCCCAGCTACCTCCTCTCCTATAAATAGAAGGCTTCATGCACATGGAAACCTCTGGGCTTTTCTCTTGACTCTATCTAGGATTTCTCTCTCAAAACCTCTTAAACAAAAGACGGTCGGCAGAAACGAGAACTTCCTACAGTTCAAGAACTCACAGAGCAGCACTCAAGAGCTAGATAACTAGGGTCTTTACACTCATTGTAATTGTACTCTTACATTAATATCTCTACTCCAAAGTATTCGTATTAACAATATCTCGCGAGAGCATTCAAGCCCGGGCCTAACAAACCCGGCAAATCTTGTGTTATTTATATTCCCTCGGACGTGCTCTCGCATTTTGTTTGTTACTCACCCGTAGCCATATCCAGCAATTCCTTCCGAATAATATTTTGGGTAACAACACTCACTTCGTCTTCTTCGCTTGGAGTAGTCGGTTTCGTATCACCAAATGAAGTTGAGACATTGTTGCACGACTTTTCTGATATTGCACCTGATGATCTTCCAGATTCTTTACCTCCAATGCGCAATATCCAACATGCTATTGATCTTATTCCAGGAGCACAACTTCCAAACCTACCGGCCTATAGAATGAATCCCACGAAGCATGCTGAACTAAAAAGGCAGGTAGAAAATCTCTTGTCGAAGGGATTCATTAGAGAGAGCCTTAGTCCATGCGCTGTTCCGGCTCTTTTAACACCAAAGAAGGATGGAAGTTGGCGCATGTGCGTAGATTAGTCGTGCAATTAACAGGATTACCGTCAAGTACCGTTTCCCAATACCACAACTTGATGATTTGCTTGATATGATGACAGGTGCTACTATATTTTCAAAAGTTGACCTAAAGAGTGGCTACCATCAAATTCGAATTCGGCCCGGAGATGAATGGAAGACTTCTTTTAAAACCAAAGATCGGCTTTATGAATGGTTGGTTCTGCCATTCGGATTGTGCAATGCGCCCAACACATTTATGCGAGTAATGACTCAAATTTTCCAACCCTTTATTGGCAAGTTTTTGGTTGTGTATTTTGATGATATACTAATATACAGACAGACCAAGGAGGAGCATCTCTCGCATTTAAGACAAGTCTTAAGTTCTGTGACAAGAAAAACACTATATCAATATGAAGAAGTGTTCCTTCTTGACATCTGAAGTTGTATTTTTGGGTTTTATTAGATCTGCCAAAGGCGTGGCAACAGACCCGGAGAAAGTCACCGCCATTCTCAACTTCGGAGGTCTTTCCCCAGTTTCCACCATGTCAAACGAAAGGCTACTGACCAAGCAACATCTCGAAAAATGGAGGACTCGCTCGCCCTCTAAAGTTCATCATCTAACATGATGGACCTAGGCACGAGATCGCCTCGCTCAGCACAACGTATACCGTCGAGGATCGCCATCTAACATGACGATCCGAGGTAGAAGAGTGCAGTCATGGTCCTCGAGGTCGATGGAACCGACAACTTCGTCCATGCAAGGTTCCTTTGGGCTGCGATCGCTCGACCTTCGTTTAAATACGAGGCGGGCGTAGCCGAAGGACCCTCCAAACAGATCTATGGACACGCTCGCCCGCCCTCAAAGGTCCATCATCTAACATGGTGGGCCCAGAAAATGCGACGCGTCACTACCCCGTCACAACATATGCCGTCGAGGATCGCCATCTAACTTGACGATCCGAGGTAGAAAAGTGCTAACAAGCCGCAGTCGTGGAGTCGATTAATCCGACGACGCCCCGTGCAAGGACTCCTCCAGACCGAGACCGCTCGCCCTTCGTTTAAATACGAGGCGAGCGCAGCCTACGGAGGACCCTCACAATAAAGTGAGTCGCGAGACAAACCTACTGGTGGAATGTCGCTCGCGCACAAGACATGGTCACGGAGGCCGGTCCATCGAACTCCGCGACCGTGCACGGTTCCTCAAGATCGAGATGATCGGCCTTCCTTGAAGAATCTGCAAAATTGAAGGCCGCAAAGAGCTGAACCAAGAATCAGTCCGCACAAGAAAACAATCGTCTGGTCCAACAAGGATAAGTCGCTCGTCTAAATCAAGCGATCGCTGGTAAAACCACCTCACCCAATGCCTTCAGCATCGGAGCAAGCTGGGGGGCAATTGTTGTGTCGCGATTAACACACCTCGACGGCGATCGGCATAAGGGCCGAGCGACCGAGTCAACGTCAAAAGAACCACGGCACACCTACCAAACGGAGATCCCAGATCAAGTCCAAGTGCCGAGTGATCGACATCCAGGGCGATCGTCTCTTGGCACCTGGCGATCGACTTTGGCGCCCGACCAAGGACGACCGCCTCATGCCACGTGTAAAGCCAACATCCGTCAAGTCTGCGAAGACCGAATATCGGGATAGAGGCACACGTGCAGATCCGGAAAAGGCGCCGTAGGAAAAGGCCTTTGACTCCAGCCCATCAACAACTGTCGGCGACAAGGACAAACCTCACCTACCGACAGACCTGCCGAAAGGTCCAAGGTGGACCCCCCAAGACAGCAACATGAGGCACATGGCGTCTTCTCACTGGTTCGCACAGCTGGCTATCAGTAGCAGTCGCGGACTTTAAGGAGACCAACCCATGTGCTAAAGACGATCGCCCGCTTATTATAATACAAGAAGGGAGATCGCCCGCTCGGGATCAAGACATCCCAGCTACCTCCTCTCCTATAAATAGAAGACTTCATGCACATGGAAACCTCTGGGCTTTTCTCTTGACTCTATCTAGGATTTCTCTCTGAGAACCTCTTAAACAAAAGACGGTCGGAAGAAACGAGAACTTCCTACAGTTCAAGAACTCACAGAGCAGCACTCAAGAGCTAGATAACTAGGGTCTTTACACTCATTGTAATTGTACTCTTACATTAATATCTGTACTCCAAAGTATTCGTATTAATAATATCTCGCGAGAGCATTCAAGCCCAGGCCTAACAAACTCGGCAAATCTTGTGTTATTTACATTCCCTCGGACGTGCTCTCGCATTTTGTTTGTTACTCACCCGTAGCCATATCCAGCAATCCCTTCCGAATAATATTTTGGGTAACAACACTCACTTCGTCTTCTTCGCTTGGAGTAGTCGGTTTCGTATCACCAAATGAAGTTGAGACATAGTTGCACGACTTTTCTGATATTGCACCTGATGATCTTCCAGATTCTTTACCTCCAATGCGCAATATCCAACATGCTATTGATCTTATTACAGGAGCACAACTTCCAAACCCGGCACATAGAATGAATCCCACGGAGCATGCCGAACTAAAAGGCAGTAGAAAATCTCTTGTCGAAGGGATTCATTAGAGAGAGCCTTAGTCCATGCACTGCTCGGCTCTTTTAACACCAAAGAAGGATGGAAGTGGCGCATGCGTAGATTAGTCGTGCAATTAACAGGATTACCGTCAAGTACCGTTTCCCAATACCACGACTTGATGATTTGCTTGATATGATGACAGGTGCTACTATATTTTCAAAAGTTGACCTAAATAGTGGCTACCATCAAATTCGAATTCGGCCCGGAGATGAATGGAAGACTTCTTTTAAAACCAAAGATGGGCTTTATGAATGGTTGGTTCTGCCATTCGGATTGTGCAATGCGCCCAACACATTTATGCGAGTAATGACTCAAATTTTCCAACCCTTTATTGGCAAGTTTTTGGTTGTGTATTTTGATGATATACTAATATACAGCAAGACCAAGGAGGAGCATCTCTCGCATTTAAGACAAGTCTTAAGAGTTCTGTGACAAGAAAAACACTATATCAATACGAAGAAGTGTTCCTTCTTGACATCTGAAGTTGTATTTTTAGGTTTTATTAGATCTGCCAAAGGCGTGGCAGCAGACCCGGTGAAAGTAACCGCCATTCTCAACTTCGGAGGTCTTTCCCCAGTTTCCACCATGTCAAACGAAAGGCTACTGACCAAGCAACATCTCGAAAAATGGAGGACTCGCTCGCCCTCTAAAGTTCATCATCTAACATGATGGACCTAGGCACGAGATCGCCTCGCTCAGCACAACGTATACCGTCAAGGATCGCCATCTAACATGACGATCCGAGGTAGAAGAGTGCAGTCATGGTCCTAGAGGTCGATGGAACCGACAGCTTCGTCCATGCAAGGTTCCTTTGGGCTGCGATCGCTCGACCTTCGTTTAAATACGAGGCGGGCGTAGCCGAAGGACCCTCCAAACAGATCTGTGGACACGCTCGCCCGCCCTCAAAGGTCCATCATCTAACATGGTGGGCCCAGAAAATGCGACGCGTCCCTACCCCGTCACAACGTATGCCGTCGAGGATTGCCATCTAACTTGACGATCCGAGGTAGAAAAGTGCTAACAAGCCGCGGTCGTGGAGTCGATTAATCCGACGACGCCCCGTGCAAGGACTCCTCCAGACCGAGACCGCTCGCCCTTCGTTTAAATACGAGGCGAGCGCAGCCTACGGACGACCCTCACAATAAAGTGAGTCGCGAGACAAACCTACAGGTGGAATGTCGCTCGCGCACAAGACATGGTCACGGAGGTCGGTCCATCGAACTCCGCGACCGTGCACGGTTCCTCAAGATCGAGATGATCGGCCTTCCTCGAAGAATCTGCAAAATTGAAGACCGCAAAGAGCTGAACCAAGAATCAGTCCGATCAAGAAAACGATCGTCTGGTCCAACAAGGATAAGTCGCTCGTCTAAATCAAGTGATCGCCGGTAAAACCACCTCACCCAATGCCTTCAGCATCAGAGCGAGCCGGGGGGCAATTGTTGTGTCGCGATTAACACACCTCAACGGCGATCGGCATAAGGGCCGAGCGACCGAGTCAACGTCAAAAGAACCACGGCACACCTACCAAACGGAGATCCCAGATCAAGTCCAAGTGCCGAGTGATCGACATCCAGGGTGATCGTCTCTTGGCACCTGGCGATCGACTTTGGCGCCCGACCAAGTACGACCGCCTCATGCCACGTGTAAAGCCAACATCCGTCAAGTCTGCGAAGACCGAATCTCGGGATAGAGGCACACGTGCAGATCCGGAAAAGGCGCCGTAGGAAAAGACCTTTGACTCCAGCCCATCAACAGCTGTCGGCGACAAGGACAAACCTCACCTACCGACAGACCCGCCGAAAGGTCCAAGGTGGACCCCCCAAGACAGCAACGTGAGGCACATGGCGTCTTCTCACTGGTTCGCACAGCTGGCTGTCAATAGCAGCCGTGCTAAAGACGATCGCCCGCTTATTATAATACAATAAAGGCGATCGCCCGCTCGGGATCAAGACATCCCAGCTACCTCCTCTCCTATAAATAGAAGGCTTCATGCACATGGAAACCTTTGGGCTTTTCTCTTGACTCTATCTAGGATTTCTCTCTGAAAACCTCTTAAACAAAAGACGGTCGGCAGAAACGAGAACTTCCTATAGTTCAAGAACTCACAGAGCAGCACTCAAGAGCTAGATAACTAGGGTCTTTACACTCATTGTAATTGTACTCTTACATTAATATCTGTACTCCAAAGTATTCGTATTAATAATATCTCGCGAGAGCATTCAAGCCCGGGCCTAACGAACCCGGCAAATCTTGTGTTATTTACATTCCCTCGGACGTGCTCTCGCATTTTGTTTGTTACTCACCCGTAGCCATATCCAGCAATCCCTTCCGAATAATATTTTGGGTAACAACACTCACTTCGTCTTCTTCGCTTGGAGTAGTCGGTTTCGTATCACCAAATGAAGTTGAGACATAGTTGCACGACTTTTCTGATATTGCACCTGATGATCTTCCAGATTCTTTACCTCCAATGCGCAATATCCAACATGCTATTGATCTTATTACAGGAGCACAACTTCCAAACCTGCCGGCCTATAGAATGAATCCCACGGAGCATGCTGAACTAAAAAGGCAGGTAGAAAATCTCTTGTCGAAGGGATTCATTAGAGAGAGCCTTAGTCCATGCACTGTTCCGGCTCTTTTAACACCAAAGAAGGATGGAAGCTGGCGCATGTGCGTAGATTAGTCGTGCAATTAACAGGATTACCGTCAAGTACCGTTTCCCAATACCACGACTTGATGATTTGCTTGATATGATGACAGGTGCTACTATATTTTCAAAAGTTGACCTAAATAGTGGCTACCATCAAATTCGAATTCGGCCCGGAGATGAATGGAAGACTTCTTTTAAAACCAAAGATGGGCTTTATGAATGGTTGGTTCTGCCATTCGGATTGTGCAATGCGCCCAACACATTTATGCGAGTAATGACTCAAATTTTCCAACCCTTTATTGGCAAGTTTTTGGTTGTGTATTTTGATGATATACTAATATACAGCAAGACCAAGGAGGAGCATCTCTCGCATTTAAGACAAGTCTTAAGAGTTCTGTGACAAGAAAAACACTATATCAATACGAAGAAGTGTTCCTTCCTTCTTGACATCTGAAGTTGTATTTTTAGGTTTTATTAGATCTGCCAAAGGCGTGGCAGCAGACCCGGTGAAAGTCACCGCCATTCTCAACTTCGGAGGTCTTTCCCCAGTTTCCACCATGTCAAACGAAAGGCTACTGACCAAGCAACATCTCGAAAAATGGAGGACTCGCTCGCCCTCTAAAGTTCATCATCTAACATGATGGACCTAGGCACGAGATCGCCTCGCTCAGCACAACGTATACCGTCGAGGATCGCCATCTAACATGACGATCCGAGGTAGAAGAGTGCAGTCATGGTCCTAGAGGTCGATGGAACCGACAGCTTCGTCCATGCAAGGTTCCTTTGGGCTGCGATCGCTCGACCTTCGTTTAAATACGAGGCGGGCGTAGCCGAAGGACCCTCCAAACAGATCTGTGGACACGCTCGCCCGCCCTCAAAGGTCCATCATCTAACATGGTGGGCCCGGAAAATGCGACGCGTCCCTACCCCGTCACAACGTATGCCGTCGAGGATTGCCATCTAACTTGACGATCCGAGGTAGAAAAGTGCTAACAAGCCGCGGTCGTGGAGTCGATTAATCCGACGACGCCCCGTGCAAGGACTCCTCCAGACCGAGACCGCTCGCCCTTCGTTTAAATACGAGGCGAGCGCAGCCTACGGACGACCCTCACAATAAAGTGAGTCGCGAGACAAACCTACAGGTGGAATGTCGCTCGCGCACAAGACATGGTCACGGAGGTCGGTCCATCGAACTCCGCGACCGTGCACGGTTCCTCAAGATCGAGATGATCGGCCTTCCTCGAAGAATCTGCAAAATTGAAGACCGCAAAGAGCTGAACCAAGAATCAGTCCGATCAAGAAAACGATCGTCTGGTCCAACAAGGATAAGTCGCTCGTCTAAATCAAGTGATCGCCGGTAAAACCACCTCACCCAATGCCTTCAGCATCAGAGCGAGCTGGGGGGCAATTGTTGTGTCGCGATTAACACACCTCAACGGCGATCGGCATAAGGGCCGAGCGACCGAGTCAACGTCAAAAGAACCACGGCACACCTACCAAACGGAGATCCCAGATCAAGTCCAAGTGCCGAGTGATCGACATCCAGGGTGATCGTCTCTTGGCACCTGGCGATCGACTTTGGCGCCCGACCAAGTACGACCGCCTCATGCCACGTGTAAAGCCAACATCCGTCAAGTCTGCGAAGACCGAATCTCGGGATAGAGGCACACGTGCAGATCCGGAAAAGGCGCCGTAGGAAAAGGCCTTTGACTCCAGCCCATCAACAGCTGTCGGCGACAAGGACAAACCTCACCTACCGACAGACCCGCCGAAAGGTCCAAGGTGGACCCCCCAAGACAGCAACGTGAGGCACATGGCGTCTTCTCACTGGTTCGCACAGCTGGCTGTCAATAGCAGCCGTGCTAAAGACGATCGCCCGCTTATTATAATACAATAAAGGCGATCGCCCGCTCGGGATCAAGACATCCCAGCTACCTCCTCTCCTATAAATAGAAGGCTTCATGCACATGGAAACCTTTGGGCTTTTCTCTTGACTCTATCTAGGATTTCTCTCTGAAAACCTCTTAAACAAAAGACGGTCGGCAGAAACGAGAACTTCCTATAGTTCAAGAACTCACAGAGCAGCACTCAAGAGCTAGATAACTAGGGTTTTTACACTCATTGTAATTGTACTCTTACATTAATATCTGTACTCCAAAGTATTCGTATTAATAATATCTCGCGAGAGCATTCAAGCCCGGGCCTAACGAACCCGGCAAATCTTGTGTTATTTACATTCCCTCGGACGTGCTCTCGCATTTTGTTTGTTACTCACCCGTAGCCATATCCAGCAATCCCTTCCGAATAATATTTTGGGTAACAACACTCACTTCGTCTTCTTCGCTTGGAGTAGTCGGTTTCGTATCACCAAATGAAGTTGAGACATTGTTGCACGACTTTTCTGATATTACACCTGATGATCTTCCAGATTCTTTACCTCCAATGCGCAATATCCAACATGCTATTGATCTTATTACAGGAGCACAACTTCCAAACCTGCCGGCCTATAGAATGAATCCCACGGAGCATGCTGAACTAAAAAGGCAGGTAGAAAATCTCTTGTCGAAGGGATTCATTAGAGAGAGCCTTAGTCCATGCACTGTTTAGGCTCTTTTAACACCAAAGAAGGATGGAAGTTGTCGCATGTGCGTAGATTAGTCGTGCAATTAACAGGATTACCGTCAAGTACCGTTTCCCAATACCACGACTTGATGATTTGCTTGATATGATGACAAGTGCTACTATATTTTCAAAAGTTGACTTAAAGAGTGGCTACCATCAAATTCGAATTCGGCCCGGAGATGAATGGAAGACTTCTTTTAAAACCAAAGATGGGCTTTATGAATGGTTGGTTCTCCCATTCGGATTGTGCAATGCGCCCAACACATTTATGCGAGTAATGACTCAAATTTTCCAACCCTTTATTGGCAAGTTTTTGGTTGTGTATTTTGATGATATACTAATATACAGCAAGACCAAGGAGGAGCATCTCTCGCATTTCAGACAAGTCTTAAGAGTTCTGTGACAAGAAAAACACTATATCAATACGAAGAAGTGTTCCTTCTTGACATGAAGTTGTATTTTTGGGTTTTATTAGATCTGCCAAAGGCGTGGCAGCAGACCCGAAGAAAGTCACCGCCATTCTCAACTTCGGAGGTCTTTCCCCAGTTTCCACCATGTCAAACGAAAGGCTACTGACCAAGCAACATCTCCAAAAATGGAGGACTCGCTCGCCCTCTAAAGTTCATCATCACCTAGGCACGAGATCGCCTCGCTCAGCACAACGTATACCGTCGAGGATCGCCATCTAACATGACGATCCGAGGTAGAAGAGTGCGGCCATGGTCCTGGAGGTCGATGGAACCGACAGCTTCGTCCATGCAAGGTTCCTTTGGGCTGCGATCGCTCGACCTTCGTTTAAATACGAGGCGGGCGTAGCCGAAGGACCCTCCAAACAGATCTGTGGACACGCTCGCCCGCCCTCAAAGGTCCATCATCTAACATGGTGGGCCCGGAAAATGCGACGCGTCCCTACCCCGTCACAACGTATGCCGTCGAGGATCGCCATCTAACTTGATGATCTGAGGTAGAAAAGTGCTAACAAGCCGCGGTCGTGGAGTCGATTAATCCGACGACGCCCCGTGCAAGGACTCTTCCAGACCGAGACCGCTCGCCCTTCGTTTAAATACGAGGCAAGCGCAGCCTACGGAGGACCCTCACAATAAAGTGAGTCGCGAGACAAACCTACAGGTGGAATGTCGCTCGCGCACAAGACATGGTCACGGAGGTCGGTCCATCGAACTCCGCGACCGTGCACGGTTCCTCACGATCGAGATGATCGGCCTTCCTCGAAGAATTTGCAAAATTGAAGACCGCAAAGAGCTGAATCAAGAATCAGTCCGCTCAAGAAAACGATCGTCTGGTCCAACAAGGATAAGTCGCTCGTCTAAATCAAGCGATCGCCGGTAAAACCACCTCACCCAATGCCTTCAGCATCGGAGCGAGTTGGGGGGCAATTGTTGTGTCGCGATTAACACACCTCGACGGCGATCGGCATAAGGGCCGAGCGACCGAGTCAACGTCAAAAAGAACCACGGCACACCTACCAAATGGAGATCCCAGATCAAGTCCAAGTGCCGAGTGATCGACATCCAGGGTGATCGTCTCTTGGCATCTGGCGATCGACTTTGGCGCCCGACCAAGGACGACCGCCTCATGCCACGTGTAAAGCCAACATCCGTCAAGTCTGCGAAGATCGAATCACGGGATAGAGGCACACGTGCAGGTCCGGAAAAGGCGCCGTAGGAAAAGGCCTTTAACACCAGCCCATCAACAGCTGTCGGCGACAAGGACAAACCTCACCTACCGACAGACCCGCCGAAAGGTCCAAGGTGGACCCCCCAAGACAGCAACGTGAGGCACATGGCGTCTTCTCACTGGTTCGCACAGCTGGCTGTCAGTAGCAGCCGCGGACTTTAAGGAGACCAACCCATGTGCTAAAGACGATCGCTCGCTTATTATAATACAAGAAAGGCGATCGCCCGCTCGGGATCAAGACATCCCAGCTACCTCCTCTCCTATAAATAGAAGGTTTCCTGCACATGGAAACCTCTGGGCTTTTCTCTTGACTCTATCTAGGATTTCTCTCTCAGAACCTCTTAAACAAAAGACGATCGGCAGAAACGAGAACTTCCTACAGTTCAAGAACTCACAGAGCAGAACTCAAGAGCTAGATAACTAGGGTCTTTACACTCATTGTAATTGTACTCTTACATTAATATCTGTACTCCAAAGTATTCGTATTAATAATATCTCGCGAGAGCATTCAAGCCCGGGCCTAACAAACCCGGCAAATCTTGTGTTATTTACATTCCCTCGAATGTGCTCTCGCATTTTGTTTGTTACTCACCCGTAGCCATATCCAGCAATCCTTCCGAATAATATTTTGGGTAACAACACTCACTTCGTCTTCTTCACTTGGAGTAGTCGGTTTCGTATCACCAAATGAAGTTGAGACATTGTTGCACGACTTTTCTGATATTGCACCTGATGATCTTCCAGATTCTTTACCTCCAATGCGCAATATCCAACATGCTATTGATCTTATTCCAGGAGCACAACTTCCAAACCTGCCGGCTTATAGAATGAATCCCACGGAGCATGCTGAACTAAAAAGGCAGGTAGAAAATCTCTTGTCGAAGGGATTCATTAGAGAGAGCCTTAGTCCATGCGCTGTTCCGGCTCTTTTAACACCAAAGAAGGATGGAAGCTGGCGCATGTGCGTAGATTAGTCGTGCAATTAACAAGATTACCGTCAAGTACCGTTTCCCAATACCACGACTTGATGATTTGCTTGATATGATGACAGGTGCTACTATATTTTCAAAAGTTGACCTAAAGAGTGGCTACCATCAAATTCGAATTCGGCCCGGAGATGAATGTAAGATTGCTTTTAAAACCAAAGATGGGCTTTATGAATGGTTGGTTCTGCCATTCGGATTGTGCAATGCGCCCAACACATTTATGCGAGTAATGACTCAAATTTTCCAACCCTTTATTGGCAAGTTTTTGGTTGTGTATTTTGATGATATACTAATATACAGCAAGACCAAGGAGGAGCATCTCTCGCATTTAAGACAAGTCTTAAGAGTTCTGTGACAAGAAAAACACTATATCAATACGAAGAAGTGTTCCTTCTTGACATCTGAAGTTGTATTTTTGGGTTTTATTAGATCTGCCAAAGGCGTGGCAGCAGACCCGGAGAAAGTCACCGCCATTCTCAACTGGCCAGTTCCACAGTCATTACATGAGATCAGGAGTTTTCATGGCTTGGCTACCTTTTATAGGCGCTTTATTAAAAATTTCAGCACTATGATGGCTCCAATAACATACTGCATGAAGAAAGGGCAATTCAAATGGACAACAACCGATTCTACAACATTTAAGAAAGCATGACCCAAGCCCCAGTTCTCAGGCTTCCAGATTTTTCAAAAGTGTTTGAAGTCGCTTGTGACGCTTCAATGTCGGCATTGGAGGAGTACTCGGCCAAGAAGGGCATCCAATAGCATTTTTCAGCGAAAAACTCAATGAAGCAAAGATGAAATATACTACTTACGAAAAGGAATTCTATGCAGTAGTGCAAGCACTTCGATACTGGCGTCATTACCTAATTTATAAGGAATTTGTGCTTTATTCAGATCATGAAGCTCTCAAGCACATTAATACTCAAAAGAAGATGAATCAAAAGCATGGCAGGTGGGTGGAGTTCTTACACGAATATGCTTTCGTCATTAAACATAAAGCAGGTGCGGAAAATAAAGCTGGTGATGCTCTTAGTCGAGTAATATATGTTATGAATACATTCTCTGTAAAGGTTGTGGGGTTTGAACGGCCAAAAGAGGAGTATTCAACATGCAAAGATTTTCAAGTTATCTATGCCGACATAACTTCTGGTCAACATCAAAATCATGCTAACTTTTCTCTTCAAGATGGTTATTTATTCAAAGGGCATCGTCTTTGCTTACCATCTACTTCAATACGTGACCAGATTATTTGGGAATTACATGGTCGTGGCCATTTTGGAAGAGACAAGACAATTGCTATGATAGAAGAAAGATTTTACTGGCCACGTCTTAAACATGATGTAGCAGTTGTTGTTGCACAATGTCGCACCTGCCAACTGGTCGAAGGAACAAAGAAAAATACAGGTTTATATGTACCTCTTCCCGTTCCTCACGAACCTTGGCAAGATTTAAGTATGATTTCATACTTGGTTTGCCAAAAACAGTACGGGGGCATGCCTAGATTTTCGTGGTGGTAGATCGGTTCTCAAAAATGGCGCATTTCATTCCTTGTTCAAAAACGGTAGATGCAGTTCACATAGCAAAGATATTTTTTAAAGAGATTGTTCGACTACATGGACTACCAAAGACCATAGTGTCAGATCGAGATGTAAAATTTACGAGCTATTTCTGGCGAACTTTGTGGCATTTAATGAATACATAATTGAAGTTTTCTTCAGCCTATCACCCTCAAACAGATGGGCAGACGGAAGTTGTTAATAGGAGTTTGGGAAATCTACTATGCTGCTTAGTTGAGGACAAGTTAACAACTTGGGATCAGATTTTGGCAATGGCCGAGTTCGAGTACAATAGTTCTGTCAATCGAACTACAGGTTGCAGCCCCTTTGAGATCGTATTAGGCAAGCAGCCTAAGAAACCAATTGATTTGGTCCCTCTACCTATTTCGGGTCGTCACAGTGCAGATGCGGAGGCTTTTGCTGAACATATTCAACAAATTCATGCTGATGTTCGTCACAAGATTTCTGTTAGCAATACTAATTACAAAAGCAATGTAGATTTGCATCGTAAACATGCCGAATTCGAGGTTGGAGATCAAGTCATGGTGCGGCCTGAACGTTTTCCAAATAGCAAATACAAGAAGGTGCAGTACAGGCGTGTTGGGCCATATACTGTTATTCAATATAGATTAACTCAAATGCCTATGTTCTAGATCTTCCAGATGACATTGGAATTAGCAATATCTTCAGTGTTGAAGATCCTACTATTTATCACGGACACAAATCTTCAGAACCTATTGTTCCAGTTCGCCTTCCTCCGGCTTCAAATCGTGAACAGATTGAAGATATTGTAGATACAACCGTTGTTTCTACTCGTAATGGTGGCTATCAAAAATATTTAGTCAAATGGAGAGATAAGCGATGAAGAACTTAAACGTTTAGATCCTGATATTTACGACAAATATCACTCATTTAACTCGTCGGAGCCGAGTTTTTCTAAGCCGGGGAGAAATGATGCAAATTTTAATAAATGGGGAAAAGGAAAAGTATATTCAAGAAGGCTCCAGAATATACTTGAAGCTGATTATTCAGAATTCTAAATTCAGTGAATTCGGGGAATGGCCAGATTCATTGTATGGTCAAAGTATATTAATTAAACAAGTCTAAAAGTGTCCTAAAAGCTAAAAGATCCCTAGAATTTATTAGTTCTCATGACATGTAACTAGAATATTCTTATGGACCTATAAATACATGTAATCACAAGTGTTTGAGGCAGATTTTGAATGAATTAAGTTATATTATCATCCTCGGGTGTGAGGCCTAAGCAATCTAGGCGTGAGGCCTAGCTTTTCTTCCTTATTTCTCATCATAATCAGTTTCTTTACTTGTTCTGTTTAAAGTTAACCGCTGAATATTAAAGATCCTGCATCAACATCTAGGTTAAATGGGCACTTAAGGACTAATCTTCTTTTTATGTAGGGTTTATTTATTTACTAATCAGGGCACCTATGAGGGGGGTTATTATTATTATTATTTTTTTTTGGTATTGTACCTTTCTAATAATAGCAAAAAATAATATGTAAATATAAATTAAAAAACGTGTCCTCTATATGTCGTGTCGTGTATCTTAAAAAAATACGAATTACGTATCATATTGTCGTGTTGCATGTCGTGTGTCGAGTCCATGCTCAGACTATTATTTATGAGGATATTGTTGCCTGCATAGAGCAAATACAAATGAAGACATGTTTCATCGAAGGGGACAATACCAAATATATTATACCCAAAATCTTAAATCAACAACGACAAGACATCAAAAGATTGAAGTCAAGCAAATCCAATCTAAAGAAAATCACACGAACCTCTTCACCAAGTGATACCAAAATTCACATTCGAGAAACATGTTAGAGGTATTGATCTACGCAAGTTATCTGAATTACCCAAAGTATAACAATCAGGGGGAGACGAAATCACGGAGTATCCTGAAGTGGCAAGGTTTTAATGACACATCTTTAGCATGATCACCCTAATTTGTATTTTATTATATATATATATATATATATACACACACATACATACAGATATACATTGATTCGAAAAATAAACTTTTTCTTTCTTTTTCCGTCAACCAGAGGTTTCTCCCATTCTGATTGAGCAAAGTATTGGTGTAGTAACTCTAAAAGAGTCCCTCACATATTCATTTCCGATGTGATCACCTTACCATATCCAAGGGGGGTGTTGTAAACAATATGGTGTCTATTCATGATAATTAATTTGATAGGTGCTTTTTGATGTAAATGCCTTTTGGTATAGGTGTCTATTGGTTTATACATGTAACTTTAGGAGTGGAATTACTATATGAGTGGAATTACTACTCTCAATTTATGATTATACTCTTCTTATCTCAAAATTAAAAATTATTATTTCACAAAAAGAAAGATCATTTCAGATGGAGACATATGAAGAACAATGACCACACATTTCAACAAGAGCTAATGCAGGGAGAGAGGGAGAGAGAAAGAGAGAGTTAGGTAACTTTTCTAAGAATGTTGTCTCACTATATAGATTTGCAGAGCAGTTTAATTGCAAATGGGGCGTCACTTTCATATTGATTTGATATTAACTAAAAATATATTAGCTGCTCAACCACATGATGTCTATTATCTTGCCTTGCAACAAAGTTAAAAGAAGTACATGCCACATTTTTCCCAAGTGATGTTTTATGCTAAAAAGATGATACCCTCCCTTCTACTTGGCTGGCAGCAAATTGCTTACCATCCTTCCTTATTCTTATCATGCCCAGACCTGATCATGCTCACAATTGCACCGACAGCAAAAACGAAGAAGTTTGTAAAGGGAAAAAATCTTCTTTTAGGTATGAAACACAAAATCTGAACAATTCAACAGCTCCATCATGCAATGGCTTTTGCACCATAACTGGTAGTAAGAATAACGAGTTTGAGCATACATGTGCTGACCTCATTATTATATAGAGATTATATTATTACTGTAATATACAAAATACAAAATCACGAACCTAAAAGAGGATACAATTTACAAACCATACTTAAGAAAGAATTGAAGTGGCTACTGAAACAACTTCTGCGGTGCATTGACGGGACACTTGCAGAGAGGGGAAAGGAGAATAAAATAATTGGGAAACACTTTCCAGTTTGGGCATTCGGGCTAAGGAGATAAAGAGAAAGATTATGGTGTTGGTTACACCTCATAGGTAGTATTAACAGCAATTTTAAGGTTAAATTTGAAAATTAAATTATAAAGTAGTACCATTTGTCAACTTTCACCTAAAACAAAAATCAAGTTGAACCATGTCCATCTTCTACCTTTAGTATATAAACACCCTTAAGGATGTATAAAGACAGAACCCAACTTATGCAGTGCATATCAGAGTTGTAATGATAGTAGACGCAGGAGAAAAAACTTGCATCATTGTTGCCTGGTACTGGTACGGAGAAGATAACAAAGCCAAACAATATCACAGAACATAATCGAAAGGATCACCAGTAATAACAAATTGTAGCACCAATAACTGATTAAAAAAAATAATTACCTTCATCATCTCCTGTGGATCATCACTCTGAAGCATTTGTATAAGACGTGCAACAGCATTCTGCTCTTCTTTGAAGTCCTCATCAAGCTGATAATACAAGGGAAGAAACTACATCAGCGCAAATATTAATAGTAGCCATCAATAATAATTTACGTTTCAACTTAAATTAGAAGGATAGATAACAAAAATTAAAAAAGAACAATGTATTAAAGCTATAAATTACTAGAAACCATCTCCAGACCACCTCATCACGAAGATCTTCATCTAATTCTCTTATAAGCCCCTTTATTAATCCAAACAATGCATCCACCTAAAAAAAAAAAAACAATAACTCAAGGTCAAAGAGGAAGTAAAACTGCAACCAACTAAAGTAAATTATGGAAACAAATACCTTTTCACAAGTAGAAATGCAAGTCTTGTTTTTCATTATATTTTGTATAATAACACTAGCCACCTCTTTTTTGGTTCCATCATTCAGATACTCCATGACACAAGGATAATTCGACAGCTTCAGTGCAATGTCTATATCTTTATATTTCTCCAGTGGAGCACTTAGTAGGGCAACAATTTGTTTTGTTGCTTTGCTATCATCAAGCTTTTCTCTTCCTGAAAGTTTCTTTATGCATGCTCCCTGCAGGAAAATGAATGGGGTTCTGGCTGGTAACGATGATATATGAAAAGACACGTTTCCTAGACAGGCGTCATAATATGAACATATGGTAAGGAATAAGTGGAAAACAAAGATCAACATTTACATATGTAAGTTGTTCAACAGAATTGTAAGTCATAAAGGAAGTCCATAATACATCAATGAGTAAAAAGCAGGATTCTTGTTTTTCACATAGGTGCGTTCATTTTTTTATATAAATTGGTGGTGTGAAGCCTATACAAATTAAAAAAAGAGATAGTTTGTTGATTACAAAGGCCAATCAACTGGCCAAGAAGTGGGCCTCGCTAAAACCTATCAAGGAAAACCCACCCTTGTGTGAAAAACCCTTAGTAGGAAAAGAATACCCCCCACTAGATGTAACGACCTAAAAAGTATGAAAATGACCACAAGCTGGTCAAATATTAAACTGCTTAATTTATTAAATGAAGGAAAAAAAAAAAAAAAAGTTGCCGAGTGAACAGGCGATCTGTTGTGAGCTGTCTGTCACGGGCTTAGAGATTTGTCGGTTGTCACTGGCGGGGCGTGACATGTCGCTCGGGCTGTCGCTGAATGAGTGAGCGGTCAGACTGTGGCATGGTTTGAGCGATAGTTCACATACGTGAGCCGATGGTCACTGACTGACTTCCATGGTGTGAGCGTTCGCTTGGGCCGTGAGCGAGCAGAATGCGGCATGTGGTGGACCGGTACTCAGGAGTGAGCCGGCGCTCACCTTTAAATTTATTGTGACGAAGATCCGACATGATAGGCAACATGAATAGTTTAGAAGAATTTTCCATGTCCAACAAAATTCACATCTTGCACAAGAACGGGAGCGATAAAGTCAGGAATCCAACCACAATTTGCTGTTAGCCACCACGGCGACGAGCAACTCAGAGGCACCATTCGCCTCACAGTACTCATGACACTTGTTATAATTAGATGTTTGGTAATGCTGACTATTTAGTTATGAGGCTGGCTCAAATGTCGTCATAAACTTGTGCTTTATACTGATTTTTATTTTTATATTTTCTCTTGATGTGTGTTGCAACAACATATCATTTTCAAAATTGATCAAGAATGTGGATCTAGAGTTGTGTTGTTTTGGTGGTAAACTGACTTATAACAGATGAAGGTTGAATTGGCATGCCTTTACTAGTTAAAACTTTCAAGAAAAAGGAGATCAAGAGGAAAGCAGCTACTCTTGTTTAGATTTGTGTTTTTTTGTGTTTGTTAATCATTCTCTGAAGTAACTCAAATTTGTAAATGTTCAAAAATGTAGCCGTCTCATGGAGCACATTGTCTATGGTAAGTGGGAAGTTGTGCCCAATGTGTTTTATACCAAATCATTATCTAAAAATCCAACTATTTGAAGAAATAATAGGATGTCTAGTTGATACGCTACTATTTCATACTTACTATAGTTTTAGGTTTTTAAATTAAGTTATTGTACAAGCTTGGCCCATGGACTTAGTTGCTTAGGACTTAAGTTAGGGTTAGGTTATTGAGCCTATTTATATTGTCCTTTGACTCTCTCGTAGTTAGATTATCTTATCTTTGAATTTTGATTCGGCTTCAGCTTTGTTTCGGCCTTTTGGCTTGGGACGGGATTTATCATGATGGTTCTTATTTTTCTTATTTTTTTTCCTACAATTCAATATATTTTCCGTATTTCTCTCGACTCTAACAATTAGTCCGACCTGCCGGATTCGAACCAACAAAAAATAAGAGGCTTGAAGACTGGGGAAGAGATAAGGTGGAAAAAGACCCAAAAAAATATGGATAAAATGATGTAAAACGATATAAGATTTCTTGGGATTAAAAAAAATATAGCGATTGAGAGGACAATGTGGAGGGAATATATGTGGGTGGATGATGGAGTTTGATTCTTATTTTAATTATTTATTTAATTAGTTTTTTTTTTCGCTTGAGTCTATTTGATTTTTCTTTAAACTACGTATTTTCGTTTATTTATTTCGCTTTTTCTTTTTTTTCTGGTTTTCTTGATTAATTTTTTTTTGTGCCGTAGACGGTTTCAAAGGATTCAGCCGAACCAAATCATTTTGGGATTACGGCTCAGATGTTGTTGTATAGCATACTTATAAATGACAAGACAAGTTAAATTATAACCGTCACATAACGGAACCCATTTACTTCTTATACAGGTATGCTAGAGCCAACGCTAACCACTATCATAGCTTGCCTGGGATGGATATCAAAGAACTGGAACTCGTTACTTTATATTACTAAGTTATTATCCTTTTAACACAATATGCTTGATTGCCTCTGTTACATTTCTTTTCGTCTATATGAAACCTCACAAGAACCAAGGTATGGTTACTTCTCCAAAGTCAGTAACTAAAACCTAATATCGCTAAAATGTGCTTGTTATAGTAATCCCACTTGTTAAATTCCTGGGCATAAAATGTGCCGTATCTATTAACACCTTCTCATTTCTATGGGGCTTGGGTTAAATGCTTGTCATTTTGGGTATCAGGCATGGATAATTAAGCATGGATAACTCCCTTGCGAATTTGTACTATAGGCCTAATTAAATATTATATGGGAGAGGGACAGACATGAAATTATATCTACAGAATGTGGTCTGCTTCCAACTCATGATTATGATATAAGCACCTTGATTATACTACTGTTCGTCAAATAGATGCATGACCCACTATGTTTGTCAGCTTTCAATATCATGGAATAATGTGTCGACGCCTCTTGCTTTAGGTCACTTGAATGGATTTCTATGCAGAGAATGTATCTCCTTTAATACTTTTTATATCGAGTATGTAATACCTTTTGACAAGTCGAATGTACAGAAATTTGAGCAAATGACGACCTCGTATCTTTTGTGTTTGAATGTGTATCTCCTTTATTTTGGTTGTATGGCACACACGGATAATCTTTTTTTCAAGAGCAGTTATGGTGGCAAAACATGTGATGAAACTGTTCATTGACTGCTGTGAGGAACCATCAGAATCAACGAATATGAATGTGGTTCGAAATTGTATAACTTAAAGGTAAGCTCTAATTTCATTGTGGTTCACATGATGCTGGACAAATCTGATGTTAGTGATATCTATACACATACACAATAACACTAAAGAATCAAGTGATTAATACTCCCTCCTTCCCAAAATGGTTGGCAGGTTTTGACTTTCATTTGAAATTTAAGGAGTTTTGACTTGTTTAATTAAGAATTGACAAAATCGTTGGCAGATTTTAACTAAGGCATGACACAATTTGAGAATTTTAAAAAGGGCAAACCTGTCAACCATTTTGAGGAGGAGGAAGTATCACTTTTCTGATGGCATTCTAACAAGTATCCTAGGGACATAATTGTGGCGTCTAATTGTCAATTGCGATGTATCAGTAAGACCATAGTTATTAAAAGTGCCCATAGCACTCACTATAACGCATAGCCAAGCGTAGCGAGACTTCATCGCTAGTGGGAGCTAAGGGCTACGCGGGTATGGATAATGCTCGTTATCCGCATTATTCTAGCGATAGCGCCGACCAAGGTAGCGGAAAATAGCGGTGCAGTTCCAGTATATCGCGCTCCAGTTGTTTTTTTCATTGTTAATAATTGTCTGCTACGTTTTAGGTTGCCCCTTCTGTTCAATGTAAACAAGAAACGTGCAAGGTACAATGAATCTGAAAAAGCTAAATAAGCCAAGCCCTAACCCCCTAATTCTCCATTTATTTTCTTTTTCTTCCCTTTATGGACAAGTATCCAACTCCACCTGCGGGTGTCTTTTTGACATTCACTGTTAGCCCCAAGCCTGGATAGAAGGAGGATTGCAGTAGGTTTATGGTAGCCATCATAAAACCCGTCATGTTATATGGACACGAAGGCGTCTCCTCAGAGCCATGCGCTGCACTTCATATGCTCCGGTGTAGTGAAAAGTATGCTAGGGTTGCTAGGTCATCGCCGAGAAGCAACGCACCACCTCTACGCCTAGGGGTGGTGTCAAATGGGCAAGGGTGTGGTACACTTTAGAGGCCCGGGTGTAGTGGAAAATATGCAAGGGTTGCTAGTATCAAATGGGTAAGGGTGGGCTACACTTCAGAGGCTCGGCCGTCCGGGTGCAGCGGAAAATATGCAAGGGTTGCTAGTGTAATAAGCGAACCTTGTAGTTCTGTTATCTCAGTTTCATGTGTTGCTTTGTGCCGACTATTTTTGTTTTGGTACAACAACAACAACAACATCTAAGCCTTAGTCCCAAAATGATTTGGGGTCGGCTAACATGAATCAAACTTTGTTTTGGTATTTGAATGAAATTATTTCTCGTTGTGTGTTGTATGCTTTGATCGTGTTATGGTATTTATTTGAGTTGGGTGTTGTTTCATTCATTTGGTTTGTGTGCATGTGTCATCCCGTTTGCATGTCATCTTATGATGTTGGATTTGATCTGTTTGCTTTTTCAGTGTTGGCATGGTCGAGGCATGGCGGACATCGAGCAGGATTGTCTTGAGGTATATTTTCTATTCCAGCAAAGGAATTATGGCTGTAAGCAGTTGTGGTGGTTTAGGTCCAGAGAACCCGTATGATTGATGCGGATGTACTCGGGGTTTGTTATGGCCATAAGTCTGTGGAGTTAAGGTCGTAACTTGTAATTCGTTAAATAGCAAAGCAGCAGTGTAGATGTTGTCATTCCTTCTCGTCCTCTTTGTTTTTCGTGCGATTTTGGGCTAGAGTTTGAGGCTTGGGACTTGAGGATCGTTTTTCATCAATTAGGAGAGCTTGTACGTGATTCTTAAAACTTCCCATTCATTTTTGTTTAGATCAAAGGTTAAAGGTTTCCTGACCGTTCGTTCAAGCCTTCTAATTGATTCTTTCGCTTGTTGATATCTGACGCTTTGTTATTTTTATAGATATGGTGTGGTGTGTCGGTTTGTGTTAGTTATTTCCTCTTAATTGTGTATTATATAATTTGGTCATTATAGAATTATATATATTATTGGTGGGACCGAGTTTATGTATACTTGTGTTGAATTTACTTGTGATACATTGTCGTGGAATTGTGATTTCGGAATTCATGAGTTGGATGTGTGTATACACTTGGAAGTGTATTTTGATGTTCATTTGGTTGATGATTGGCTTTGTGTTAATTGTGTAACATCTCGTGTTGATTATTGATGTAATATCCACACTTTTCATTTCCGTTTATTCCAACTGCTGTGATCCATCGGTACTCTATACGACTTTTGTGTCTCTCATATTGTATATTGTACTCATTCTATTATCGTGATGCTTGAGCTATTTATTGATGTTCATTTCTGAATGTATCATATTGGATGGATATTTGTATGTCTTGTCATGTCGCTATTGGTTACAACAATACTGCTGGTTACTGAGTATAACGTGCGTTATGCTTACTACTTAGCGTACGTTGTTTCATATGTGTAGTTAGTCAGTAACCTCTGGAGTCATCTTTGCGTATGCTATCTGTAGGATATAACGTACGTAAAGATTCATTACGTATGTTATCCCAGCTCCTCAACGTACGTGATGATACCTGGGTAACAGGTCAGCAAGCACTGGACATTCTCTTACGTACGCTAACATTAGAATGTAGCGTACGCTAGCATCCCTTACGTACGCTAAACTTGCCATGCAACGTACGTAATGTTACCTGTACATCGAGACAGTGGGTTTTGTGGGGTTTGTTGCGTACGCAATGCATATGCCTTAACGTACGTTAAATCTTTAAGGTACATAATGCCTTTGGTGTTGCGTACGTAACGATATTCAACTATATAAGCGGACTTCAGTATTGATTTCGCCATATTTCATCTTCTCTTCTTCTTTCCGGTGATTTGGGGACTTAGTTCGAGGGTGAAGGTGGATTAAGGCCAGATATCATCACCCATCCATATTTTTGAGTTCCTAGCAAGAAGAAATCATCATCCTAACATCTTCCACCGTCCGAATCGAGGTAAATCGGCTTGAACCCTAATTTTGGGAGTTTTGGGGGATTTTCTTGTGATTCCATCTTCTTATCACGATTCGGCCAAGATTGTTGTTAGATTAGGGTTGTATACTCGAAATCCTTTGTTATTCTTGTAGTTTTGTGGAATAAAATTCGTAAACTATTCCGTTATTCGATTATGTTGGATTGTGCTCTCGTAATGTCCGACGAATTGTTCCTACGGGTAGAACTTAGGATGGTTTCCTATGTTTTCGTAGTGTTGTGATTGATATGTGTCATTGTGATTTAGGAACGAACCTTTGAAGGGAGTCGGACCGAAACCCTTTTCTTTCACCGTTTCCTTCACGTCGTGTTATTCGAGGCAAGTACATGTATTACATTATGTTATGTTTGTTACGAGTTCGACATGAATGATGAATTATGATAATGTGTGTGTGTGTGTTGTTGTTCTTCCACGCGGGGACGGTTCGACGTAACCTCTGGGGGCCGATACTAATGGTACGGCCGCGAAAGTGGTTTCCCACCTGGGGACGGTCCGACGGGAGCTCTGGGGGTCGATACTAATGGGTACGGCCACGGATTACCAAGTGTGGATTATCATGGTGTTGAGACGTGATGACATGGTTTTCGTGAAAATGATGTTTTGATGCAAATGTGATATTCCGGAATATTGTTTACATAATTGCTTTCTAAATGTTATGATATTGTTGAATCGTATCTGTATATAATGTCGTGTAATTTTGTACTTGCACTACCTATTCGAATGTTAACCCCTTAAATGAGGGAAATACGTTTCATGCATTTCAGGTATCGGGCGAACTGAGGAGCCAGCAGGGGAAACGCATGCAAAGGATAGCCAAGCATCATGATGAGGCTCCAGTCTGTGTTATTTATTTTATTATGCTTATGTTGTTCGTCGGAGTTAGTCGAATAAACGTATTTCAACGCATGCAAAGGATAGCCAAGCATGATAATGAGCCATATTATGAATTTACATACTTGTGGTGCTTTAATTTCAAATATCCCTAGCTATATGCATAGCTATGCGCTATAGCCATAGGGAATCTTGTCGCTATTTGGAAATATGCGCGATTAACAACTATTGAGTAAGACCATTTTTGAATGCTCCGCAAATGCACAAAACAGTTGCTGTTTTGGACCTTTCTCATAGTGTTTTAGGTATTTTCATTCCATTGTTCGAAGGCGCGATCATCATAGTCAAAAGTTGGACGGTAGATCTGGGCCCTTGCTGCTTCGGACAGTTTTTTCATATCGTTCGTATCGGATGTAACAGTATCCAGCCAAATTCGACGCCTAGGAGAAATAGTTATTATATGGAAAGGATATATAAAAATATGGGATAATAACAGTATCCAGCCAAATTCGACGCCTGATGTTGGTATTTAATAAAAACAGCTAATTTCAAAGTCATGCTATGTCCAGACCTGTGTGCATGTCGTGTCTGAGCCAAACAGCACGTTGCACACGGCGCGTGCGTGTTGGACAAATGTTCGTGCCATGTCCAACACGGCCACACTCCTATCATCCTAGGCAGTATGGAAAGAGTATGTGTGGAAACCGTCAAACGTGGCCGGGCGAATTCAACAGCGACCCGTTGGAATTAGGTTAGTGGTCGGGCGCTAGGAAGTTGCATCTAGAGAGAGGTTTTTTTAAATTTCCATTTCATTGGCAATTATAATCTCCAGGGCGAGTTGTTAATAGAACCACAAAAAATTCCAATTTTTAAGATGCATCAGCAAAGAAACTAGGAAGCATCCATAAAACCCATTGTTACAGAATTCTTCATAGATCTCATCACGTGAGTTCTGATTCAATTGTTGGATTTGATTCTTTCTTCCTGTTTCTCGGAAGGAGTGCAATACTGGTAATTCCTTTATACGTTCCGAAAAACAGAGTCAGGGTTTTAAATGAAGAAATGACACAAACAAAATGATAAACTTGACACGTCTAAAGATGAAATCCATTTCATGATATTGAAAAACGCATTACAAATATGCAGATAACACTGGATATCATAATCCATGCAATCAGAAGATAAAGTAAGAACGTTTTACCATAACATCAATCAGGGGGGCATTGAATAAAAAAAGTGAAATAATAATGAAGGCAACTGGAAAGAGACGCAATGCACTTATTGCTAATCCTTGAAGTACATTATAGAAGAACTTACCAGGATTCGGTCAACATAATCAAGCCGATCAGGATGTACTTGTAGAGTGAATGTCAATAGAGATCCATATAAAGTTACTACTCCAGCAATAGGCATATCTTCTTGTGCTTCTATCACCTGCATCCAAGAGCCGACATCAGTTCATTGCCAGGGGTGAAACACCAAACCTGAACGTGGTCCAAATGTGAATTAACACAGGAAAAAATTTCTAAATGCACACTAAAAATAATGACATCTAAAGAGGAACAGCATAACCATAAAAATGAAAGATACATGTGTGTAGATTAGAAATCATAATAACAGTATATGATCGAAGCTGCATTAAGCAGAAACAAACAGATAGGAAGTTAAGCAGAATATCTGCGGAGTTATCATCGTGAGTCATCCACGCATGTACTTGCATGAAGACAAGCACAACATGAAAGTGGAGAAGAACAGACCAAGCACAAAAAAAACTTTAATGTTTGGTTGGCTTCTTCCAACCACAATCCCATCTCCCAAAACAACATCAAACATGCATTATGTTCCCCAATGCACTACTAAAAAGAACAATTTTAGTTACCACACATCAAACATCGCTCCTCAAATACTTAGCTCCATAAGGCCAAAAAACCCTAGTACTAACCAAAAATACTTAGCAGCCAAATCATGTGCAACAATCATATTACAGAAGAAGAAGGTTAGACCTTATCTAATACAATGATAGAGATGAAACTCAATTACTGTAATATCCGGGGATAATTTTTTTTTCTTTTTCCTTTCGTGTTACTGTTGAGTTGTACATATTCATTTGGAATTGTACAAAGTGTTGTTGTTTTGGACTGATACAATGTATATTGTATTGGAATATTTCGGGATCGAAATATTATACTTGTCGTCGGGTTAGTTTCGTCGTTTGGATGTTGGTTGGAGAGTTTGGATTTTTTGGCTAAGTACACTAGCCTTAACGTACGCTACATGGGTAGACTTACGTACGTTATGGGCTGAGTATTACGTACGTTATGCCTGTAAGGTTACGTACGTAATGCTTGGTAGGTGGCAGGAACCTTCCCCGCAGTCGCTTTCGGCCGGTGGGTCCCGAGCATCTTCCGATCGGATCTCACTATTGCAGTCAACGGACCCTTACGTACGTTAAGAGGCGAGCTCTACGTACGTAATGTAGGTCTTGTTAACGTACGTAATAAGTTCTTGTTTACGTACGTTAAGGCCTTCGTATTTTAGTCCATCGATTACGATTTTTCATTCCGTACGTTAATGTCTTAGCATAGCGTACGTAATGCCTCTTACGTACGTTAACCTTAGTGTATAACGTACGTAATGAATTGGTCAGTCTATTTAACTTGGTTTCGTCTTTCATTTCCTCACGAACCAAAACACATTTTCTCTCCCTAGAATCGTCCGTTTGGACTTGTTATTGATGTTTAGCCTCTTCCAACTCGATCTTGATCATCCTAGCTTGGATTGAAGCTTGAAGTTGGAAGCTTGTTGATGCTCCTTTGGTGTTTGGAGGCTTCTTCTTGTTCTTCTTTGGTAAGTTCCCTCAATCTCTTGTTCTTCAAGTGATTTTCGAGTTGTTGTTGTTTTCTTCGGGTATTGTTTGATTCATGGAGTATATCATGATTCTTCATGGTTTTGATAAACCTTTGATGAAGAACATGATGGTATTGCTTGAGTTGGTTTATGTTCTTGATGTTTTAGATTGTTTGGAGGTTTTAATCATGTCTAGGAAAGATTATGTTAAGATTGTTATATGATTAACATAGTCTTGAGATGATTATTGTTGTTGGTGGTGTTCTTGTAAGATTTTAACCATTTTAGTAAGGATTTATGATAATTCAAGAGGTGATTATCATAATTTGAAAATGGTTGAGTAAATCTTGTTGTTTAATCCGAATTCATGATGCATTGATGAAGGATTTCGTTTTAGACATCATGGTTATTGAGTGGATGATGTTCTTGGGGTGATAATGATAATATTGATAATATTATCATTGTAGGAGGATCAATTTGATGATATTGGTGATATTATCACTTGAGATGTTTGTTTCGATGATTGTTCTTAAATGAATCTTGTTGAATGGATTTCACAAGTGTTAAGAATGTGATGATCATGTTAATTGATCATCGAGGTGTTGGAGGATGTTAGAATTCATAGTTTAGAACTATGATATTCGTTCATGCGGTGTGATCGATTCGTGTTTGAATCGGGCTTTGTCCTTGTCGTTGTTTTCTATTGATTTTGTGTTTTTGAATGAATCGTTTTCATTCAAGGTTGTTCGAGTATTGTGATCGTCGGGAGGCGCCGTTCGTCGTTTCGTGCCAGGACGTAGATCGTGGAAGGACTTTCTCGCCTTCGGTTTGAGGCAAGTTTTATACTTGTACTGGTCAATGAGATTAATGTTATCATATATGTGTATGAATGTGTTGTATCATTTCGAGACATAGTCTCTTCGTGATTTATTGGTATTTGGGGATTGGTTGATACAATACCCTTCGGTGATTTTACCAATTGTGATTGTTATTCGTTAACGGCCGGTTTAAGGCATTGAGATTCTTGTTGTCGATAGCCGGTTCGCGGTATCGATGTATCGATTATTATTGTTGACGCTAATGTCGTTCTGAGGCATCGTTGAATCGTTATTATCGATTTGGAACTATTACTATGAGGTCATTGGCCGATTGAAGGCGTTTGATATATTCGTTATCATATCCGTCTTGGTCGGTTTAGAACGCCGGATATCTATTCCCATCAGACATTGGTTATCGATTAACCGCTCTAAGGTAATCGATGTATTTAATCGGGATTATCAAGATAATTCCCATCCGTTGTATCATTGGTTATCGGTTGACCGCTTTAAGGCAATCGATGTATTTATTCGGGATTATCAAGATAATTCCCATTCGTCAGTCATCGTTATCGATTGACCGCTCTAAAGGTAATCGATGTATTGAATCGGGACCGCTGGCGATAGTTTCCATCCGTCGAGTTGTTGTGATCGATTGGCCATTCCAAGGCAGTCGAGGTATTTTGAATTGGGACTGCCGTGGACGGAGCCCATCCGTGAGTTATTGTTGTCGTGTTGACCGACTCAAGACAGCATGCTATTATTCTTATGAGTTTGGTAATCTTGGGATTATTACTGTTGTGATTAAATTTGTTTTGGAGGCTAGTCTCGGCTATTGCTCGATGGGTAAGCTTGGGGCTTGAACCTTCGCGGTTGATTTCCCAACACCTACAGATTCAAGAGGTCACGGCCACCGGGTGATCTCATTATGGGTAAGTCTGGGGCTTGAACCTTCGCGGTTGGTTTCCTCAAAGACTGCAATTCAAAGGTCACGGCCATTGGATGACCTCATTGTGATACGGCTTCGTGCCGTGGCTTCGCCCTCATTGTGATACGGCCGTGCACGCGGCCCTCATTGTGATACGGCCGCACGTGGCTTCGCCCTCATTGTGATACGGCCGTGCGTGGCTTCGCCCTCATTGTGATACGGCCGCGCGTGGCTTCGCCCTCATTGTGATACGGCCGTGCGTGGCTTCGCCCTCATTGATACAAACCTTTCAGCTTTGGCTTCGGCCATCAGGTGATCGATACTTACCGAGTGACATCTGTGGTATTATGATGATAAACAATGCGCCTTGGTACTGTTAGGCCATTGTGATGTATCGGTATTCTGGTGGAGCCTTCGGCATTGTGATGTATCTATTTCGGTGTTTGGCTTGGGTTACCTTCGGGTGATGTATTGTTGTGTTCAGTATTGATGATTCGCCGTTGGGCACTTGTGTTCTAACCCGTTGAAAGGTGTATTGCTTGTATGCCGTGGGAATAGTGTTCAACGAATCCTCGATTCTAACTTTGGTTTGTGAGCAAAACGTATAACAATTACTATACTATTTCATTCGCCTTTCGATGCATATCATGTTGTACATGTATTTGATAATCATTATCTGGATGATCGACTCTGGGGGCGAAACATGTTTTCATGTTTTAGGTGTTTGCGTGGAGAGAGTTTAGACACAGGGGCTTGACGGTGGCGTCGAGGCTTTCAAGCGATACTAGTCCGAGATGTTTTGGTGTTCATGTCAGTCAGGCAGTTGGAGTACTCCAGTTTTGTTCAGTCTTTGTCATTATGTATTATCCGAGCAAGGCTCGTGGATGTTGTTGTATTTTATTTTGGCCATGTAGGCTCACTGTTGTCATTGAAATTCCATATCGGAATATTGTGTTGGGTGTCAGTGTAGGGATTGTGATTCCCCTTTCGGTCGGTTTGTTGTATTTTAGTCATGTTCGCCTGGTGGATCTCCTGGTGTGGGGTCCACGGCACTGTAATAACCCAATGGGATTTGGGGGTGTTACAGAAGATGGTATCAGAGAGTTGGGTTGTGAGGTACCCTGATATGTGAGTTATGCGGTTCTACCGACGCGGTAGTAGTGGACTGTCAGGTTATGACAATCTGGACAGTCTGGCATTGTGAGTCGTAGTAGTTGAACGACTGTATGAGTCATTCTTTCATCGAGTCGTCGTCGATGAAGACTAGTATCGCAAGACCTCGAAGCTTCGTATGACCTGTGTAAGGACTCGATTCTCTTGTATGTTCATACATTCAATATGCCATTGATTATGCATGTTTCGTTGAAATCTGTATGTAACATTGTGTTACGACCCATTCATGATAAATTGCTTTGGAGCGTCTCGGCTCAGTATTGGCTATAATTAACATATTTGAAGCGATTGTTTGTTTGTTGAGTATATATACTCGTGTTTGGCTATTGACTTAGCATTGTGGATTAGCCGTTGAGGCATATTTGAGCTTTGTTCATGATCGAGCGTTATTCTTTCAGTATGGAAAGAAGAAACCGAGGATGTGGCAGAGGGGGTAAACCATGAGCAGCCGAAACCTAACCTCGTGATTATGCGCGTGCGGATGCCGAGAGGGATCGGGACCACCGAGATGTGACTTATGCGACCGGTTCCTCTTCTAACGTCATACTCGAGGAGTCGACCAGACTGAGAGTGATCACATCGACCCTTACTTGCTTATGAGGGGCATGATGACCCAGATGACTCAGATGACGCAGATAATGGAAACCATACAGACCTCAGTGGTACGTGGTCCACCGCAGCAGGGATCCCAGGTGCCGTTTTATGGACAGTCCAGGAGAGTGAGTCAGATTATCGGCGACATCTCTCGTCAGAGGCCGCCTATTTTTGAGGGTTCTTCAGAACCAGCTGATATTGTTCACTGGCTTGAACATTTTGATAAACTCTTCGACATGGTTCAAAGGTCCTAAGAGAGTAAGGTGGCGAGCGGCTTACTATTTGAGTAAAGGCGCTTATTCTTGGTGGCTTTCGTGAAACCCACCGATCGTGATTGTGCTTGAGCGAGTTTAAGACTCTCATGTTAGAGAGGTATTATCCGGCTCACTTCGTGAAGCCAAGCCGTCAGAGGTTTCAACCCGAATCCATCGAGGACGAGGGTGTTATTGTTATTGCGGAGAAGTTTCAGGGACTCCTTCAGTTTGCTTCATCTGTTATCCGTACTGAGGCGGATAAGATCAAGTATTTTAGCAAGAGGCTGAACCCGCAGTTGAGGATGCAGTTGTTCAACCATAATTGCAATTCACTTGGTGAATTCATCGAGAAGGCTCTTGGAGCAGAGCTTTTGATCAAGGAGCTTGCTCGAAAGAACCCTTCAGTTTCTTCCGGTGAGAGGACTGGGATGCCGGTTCGTTCAGAAGGACATCGGCCCGACGCCCAAGAGGTCGTCTTCTAGTCGCCCTCGTGGCCGGGAAATCATCTTCTTCTCGTGACGAGTTCGACCGTTGTTTGCTTTAATTGTGATTCGGGCACGTTAGCACCCGTTAGACGGTGCGCCTATTGTTTGTTTTCTCGTGTGGGAAGCGGGACACCTTCGTAAATCTGCAGAGTTCTAGTGCGGTAGATCTCAAGGAAGCTCACGGGCCTCGAGAGATTTTGTTGTTTCATCCGTACTCCATCCAAGGGGTCATATCGGGCTTCGGAGCCGGAGGTATGGACACTCGAGGAGGAGCGCGAGCTCGACTGGGTCTTCCTCGAGTCGATGAGATCGATGAGTTCGATGACCCGGAGGGTGTTGATTTCGGATACATTTGAGATGTAGCCTTAATTTCTTTCTTTATTTTTTTGGATTGATGTTTGACTCGGTCTGTACTTTAGTACTGTGGTTGCGAACCATTTATGGTTGATCTATCTTGTAATGATTGTATCTGAGAATCTTGAGATTTGAGGTCATGTGATGTGTTTTTCCTTCCTTTTGGTGTTGTACCCGAGATTTTTTTTATAATCTGGGTAATTGTTCATTTCAATCCGAGACGCCGAGTCGTGACGACTTGGGTGTGCAGTTGATATGGTCCCGAGGACCACATATGCGTTGTTATTTTCCTTTTGTGGCATGAGTCAGTGTTTGCTTGAGCGTTTAATGCTGATGAGAACGGGGGAGTGTACACCGATGATTATAGACATGTACAATGGGCGGCACCCGCGGGGTGTGTACGCCGGTGTTACTAGTCATGCGATTGGTACGACTTCCTGGCTGGTCTCTAGGGGGAGAGTTATGTTTCGGCTGATCTCGCAGTTGGTTGAGTGTTTTTATCCCTTGTTTTTCGCCGTGTTCGGGCAGAGGAGACGCGGGAACCCGTGGGGTTGGCCCGACTCGTGCGGTTCGCAGTGAGGAGTATTCCCGGAGATGTTGTTTTCTTATCCCGATGGATAGTTCGTACTGTTTTGCACCCGAGTTTCGGGACGAAACTCTTTTAAGGGGGAGTATGTAATAACCGGGTATAATTTTTTTTTCTTTTTCCTTTCGTGTTACTGTTGAGTTGTACATATTCATTTGGAATTGTACAAAGTGTTGTTGTTTTGACCGATACAATGTATATTGTATTGGAATATTTCGGGATCGAAATATTATACTTGTCGTCGGGTTAGTTTCGCTGTTTGGATGTTGGTTGGAGAGTTCGATTTTTCGCTAAGTACACTCAGCCTTAACGCACGCTACATGGGTAGACTTACGACGCATGGGTCGAGTATTACGACGTTATGCTGTAAGGTTACGACGTAATGCTTGGTAGGTGGCAGAACCTTCCCCGCACGCTGGCCGGCTGGTCCCGAGCATCTTCCGATCGGATCTCACTATTGCGATAACGGACTTACGCACGTTAAGAGGCGAGCTCTACGCACGTAATGTAGGTCTTGTTAACGCACGTAATAAGTTCTTGTTTACGACGTTAAGGCCTTCGTATTTTAGTCGATCGATTACGATTTTTCATTCCGTGACGTTAATGTCTTAGCATAGCAGACGTAATGCCTCTTACGACGTTAACCTTAGTGTATAACGCACGTAATGAATCGTCACCTATTTAACTTGGTTTCGCTTTTCATTTCCTCACGAACCAAAACACATTTTCTCTCCCTAGAATCGTCCGTTTGGACTTGTTATTGATGTTTAGCCTCTTCCAACTCGATCTTGATCATCCTAGCTTGATCAAGCTTGAAGTTGGAAGCTTGTTGATGCTCCTTTGGTGTTTGGAGGCTTCTTCTTGTTCTTCTTTGGTAAGTTCCCTCAATCTCTTGTTCTTCAAGTGATTTTCGAGTTGTTGTTGTTGTTTTCTTCGGGTATTGTTTGATTCATGGAGTATATCATGATTCTTCATGGTTTTGATAAACCTTTGATGAAGAACATGATGGTATTGCTTGAGTTGGTTTATGTTCTTGATGTTTTAGATTGTTTGGAGGTTTTAATCATGTCTAGGAAAGATTATGTTAAGATTGTTATATGATTAACATAGTCTTGAGATGATTATTGTTGTTGGTGGTGTTCTTGTAAGATTTTAACCATTTTAGTAAGGATTTATGATAATTCAAGAGGTGATTATCATAATTTGAAAATGGTTGAGTAAATCTTGTTGTTTAATCCAATTCATGATGCATTGATGAAGGATTTCGCTTTTAGACATCAGGGTTATTGAGTGGATGATGTTCTTGGGGTGATAATGATAATATTGATAATATTATCATTGTAGGAGGATCAATTTGATGATATTGGTGATATTATCACTTGAGATGTTTGTTTCGATGATTGTTCTTAAATGAATCTTGTTGAATGGATTTCACAAGTGTTAAGAATGTGATGATCATGTTAATTGATCATCGAGGTGTCGAGGATGTTAGAATTCATAGTTTAGAACTATGATATTCGCTCATGCGGTGTGATCGATTCGTGTTTGAATCGGGCTTTGTCCTTGTCGTTGTTTTCTATTGATTTTGTGTTTTGAATGAATCGCTTTTCATTCAAGGTTGTTCGAGTATTGTGATCGTCGGGAGGCGCCGTTCGCTGCTTCGTGCCGTGACGATCGTGGAAGGACTTTCTCGCCTTCGGTTTGAGGCAAGTTTTATACTTGTAATCGGTCAATGAGATTAATGTTATCATATATGTGTATGAATGTGTTGTATCATTTCGAGACATAGTCTCTTCGTGATTTATTGGTATTTGGGGATTGGTTGATACAATACCCTTCTGATATTTTACCAATTGTGATTGTTATTCGTTAACGGCCGGTTTAAGGCATTGAGATTCTTGTTGTCGATAGCCGGTTCGCGGTATCGATGTATCGATTATTATCATGACGCTAATGTCGCTCGAGGCATCGTTGAATCGTTATTATCGATTTGGAACTATTACTATGAGGTTGCATTGGCCGATTGAAGGCGTTTGATATATTCGTTATCATATCCGTCTCGGTGGTGGTTTAGAACGCCGGATATCTATTCCCATCAGACATTGGTTATCGATTAACCGCTCTAAGGTAATCGATGTATTTAATCGGGATTATCAAGATAATTCCCATCCGTTGTATCATTGGTTATCGGTTGACCGCTTTAAGGCAATCGATGTATTTATTGGGATTATCAAGATAATTCCCATTCGTTGTGTCATCGTTATCGATCGACCGCTCTAAAGGTAATCGATGTATCAATTGGGACCGCTGGCGATAGTTTCCATCCGTCGAGTTATTGTGATCGATTGGCCATTCCAAGGCAGTCGAGGTATTTTGAATTGGGACTGCCGTGGACGGAGCCCATCCGTGAGTTATTGTTGTCGTGTTGACCGACTCAAGACAGCATGCTATTATTCTTATGAGTTTGGTAATCTTGGGATTATTACTGTTGTGATTAAATTTGTTTTGGAGGCTAGTCTCGGCTATTGCTCGATGGGTAAGCTTGGGGCTTGAACCTTCGCGGTTGATTTCCCAACACCTACAGTTCAGTAGGTCACGGTCACTGGGTGATCTCATTATGGGTAAGTCTGGGGCTTGAACCTTCGCGGTTGGTTTCCCAAAGACCGCAATTAAGAGGTCACGGCCATCGATGACCTCATTGTGATACGGCCGCGCCGCTTCGCCCTCATTGTGGATACGGCCGCACGCGTGGCTTCGCCCTCATTGTGATACGGCCGTGCGCGCTCGCCCTCATTGTGATACGGCCGCCGCGTGGCTTCGCCCTCATTGTGGATACGGCTTCGCGTGGCTTCGCCCTCATTGTGATACGGCCGCGCCGTGGCTTCGCCCTCATTGATACAAATGGCCGCTTTGGCTTCGGCCATCAGGTGATCGATACTTACCGGTGAGTGACATTCGTGGTATTATGATGATAAACAATGGGTCTGTTGTTAGCCATCATGGATGTATCCAGATTCTGGTGGAGCCTTCGGCATTGTGATGTATCTATTTCGTTGTTCGGCTGGGTTACCTTCGGGTGATGTATTGTCATGGTTCTCAGATTGATGATTCGCCGTTGGGCACTTGTGTTCTAACCTCGTTGAAAGGTGTATTGCTTGTATGCCGTGGCATAGTATTCCACGAATGATCGATACTTACATTGGTTTGTGAGCATCTCGTATTACCATTACTATACTATTTCATTACGCCTTTTCGATGCATATCATGTTGTACATGTATTTGATAAACATTATCTGGATGATCGACCCAGTGGGGAACATGTTTTCATGTTTTAGGTGTTTGCGAGGAGAGAGTTGAGACACAGGGGCATGACGGTGGCGACGAGGCATTCAAGCGATACTAGTCCGAGATGTTTTGGTGTTCATGTCAGTCAGGCAGTTGGAGTACTCCAGTTTTGTTCAGTCTTTGTCATTATGTATTATCCGAGCAAGGCTCGTGGATGTTGTTGTATTTTATTTTGGCCATGTAGGCCCACTGTTGTCATTGAAATTCCATATCGGAATATTGTGTTGGGTGTCAGTGTAGGGATTGTGATTCCCCTTTCGGTCGGTTTGTTGTATTTTAGTCATGTTCGCTGGTGGATCTCCCGGTGTGGGGTCCACGACCGTAATAACCCAATGGGATTTGGGGGTGTTACGTAAGATGGTATCGAGAGTTGGGTTGTGAGGTACCCCGATATGTGAGTTATGCGGTTCTACCGACGCGGTAGTAGTGGATCCGTGTTATGACAACTGACAGTCGGCATTGTGAGTCGTAGTAGTTGAACGATCAGTATGAGTCATTCTTTCATCGAGTCGCCGCCGATGAAGACTAGTATCGCAAGACCTCGAAGCTTCGTATGACCTGTGTAAGGACTCGATTCTCTTGTATGTTCATACATTCAATATGCCATTGATTATGCATGTTTCGTTGAAATCTGTATGTAACATTGTGTTACGACCCATTCATGATAAATTGCTTTGGAGCGTCTCGGCTCAGTATTGGCTATAATTAACATATTTGAAGCGATTGTTTGTTTGTTGAGTATATATACTCGTGTTTGGCTATTGACTTAGCATTGTGGATTAGCCGTTGAGGCATATTTGAGCTTTGTTCATGATCGAGCGTTATTCTTTCAGTATGGAAAGAAGAAACCGAGGATGTGGCAGAGGGGGTAAAGTCTGCGGAGCAGGCCGAAACCCAGAACCTCGTGATTATGCGCGTGCGGATGCCGAGAGGGACTGGGACCATGGAGATGTGACTTATGCGACGGTTCCCCTTCTAACGTCATACTCGAGGAGTCGACTGTGACCGAGAGTGATCACATCGACCCTTACTTGCTTATGAGGGGCATGATGACCTGATGACTCGGATGACGCAGATAATGGAAACCATACTGCACTCGGTGGTACGTGGTCCACCGCACAGGATCCCAGTGCCGCTTTATGGACACCCAGAGAGTGAGTCAGATTATCGGCGACATCTCTCGCCGAGGCCGCTATTTTTTGAGGGTTCTTCGTAACTAAATTGATATTGTTCACCGGCTTGAACATTTTGATAAACTCTTCGACATGGTTCGGTCCTAAGAGAGTAAGGTGGCGATGGCGGCTTACTATTTGAGTAAAGGCGCTTATTCTTGGTGGCTTTCGTGAAACCCACCGATCGTGATTGTGCTTGGAGCGAGTTTAAGACTCTCATGTTAGAGAGGTATATCCGGCCCACTTCGTGAAGCCAAGCCGTCGAGGTTTCAACCCGAATCCATCGAGGACGAGGGTGTTATTGTTATTGAGAAGTTTCGTGGACTCCTTCATTGCTTCATCCGTTATCCGCATCGAGGCGGATAAGATCAAGTATTTTAGCAAGAGGTGAACCCGCATTGAGGATGCGGTTGTTCAACCATAATTGCAATTCACTTGGTGAATTCATCGAGAAGGCTCTTGGAGCAGAGCTTTTGATCAAGGAGCTTGCTCGAAAGAACCCTTCGATTTCTTAGGTGAGAGGACCGGGATGCCGGTTCGTTCGAAGGACATCGGCCCGACGTCCAAGAGGTCGTCTTCTAGTCGCCCTCGTGGCCGGGAAATCATCTTCTTCTCCGTGACGAGTTCGACCGTTGTTTGCTTTAATTGTGATTCAATGGGGCACGTTAGCCTGGTTGCACGGTGCCACTATTGTTTGTTTTACGTGTGGAAGCGGGACACCTTCAGAAATACTGCAGGAGTTCTAGTGCCAGTAGATCTCAAGGAAGCTCACGGGCCTCGAGAGATTTTGTTGTTTCAGTCCGTACTCCATCCAAGGGGTCATATCGGGCTTCGGGAGCCAGAGGTATGGACACTCGAGGAGGAGCGGCGAGCTCAGATTTGGGTCTTCCTCGAGTCGATGAGATCGATGAGTTCGATGACCCGGAGGGTGTTGATTTCGGATACATTTGAGATGTAGCCTTAATTTCTTTCTTTATTTTTTTGGATTGATGTTTGACTCGGTCTGTACTTTAGTACTGTGGTTGCGAACCATTTATGGTTGATCTATCTTGTAATGATTGTATCTGAGAATCTTGAGATTTGAGGTCATGTGATGTGTTTTTCCTTCCTTTTGGTGTTGTACCCGAGATTTTTTTTATAATCTGGGTAATTGTTCATTTCAATCCGAGACGCCGAGTCGTGACGACTTGGGTGTGCAGTTGATATGGTCCCGAGGACCACATATGCGTTGTTATTTTCCTTTTGTGGCATGAGTCAGTGTTTGCTTGAGCGTTTAATGCCGATGAGAACGGGGAGTGTACACCGATGATTATAGACATGTACACGGGCGGCACCCGCGGGGTGTGTACGGTGTTACTAGTCATGCGATTGGTACGACTTCTGGGCCGGTCTCTAGGGGGAGAGTTATGTTTGGTGATCTCGCAGCTTGGTTGAGTGTTTTTATCCCTTGTTTTTCGCCGTGTTCGGCAGAGGAGACGCGGAACCCGTGGGTCAGTCTGATTACTCAGCGGGCGGTTCGCAGTGAGGAGTATTCCTGGAGATGTTGTTTTCTTATCCTGATGGATAGTTCGTACCCCGTGTTTTTGCACCCTGAGTTTCGGGGACGAAACTCTTTTTAAGGGGGGGAGTATGTAATATCCGGGGATAATTTTTTTTTCTTTTTCCTTTCGTGTTACTGTTGAGTTGTACATATTCATTTGGAATTGTACAAAGTGTTGTTGTTTTGGACTGATACAATGTATATTGTATTGGAATATTTCGGGATCGAAATATTATACTTGTCGTCGGGTTAGTTTCGTCGTTTGGATGTTGGTTGGAGAGTTTGGATTTTTTGGCTAAGTACACTAGCCTTAACGTACGCTACATGGGTAGACTTACGTACGCGTTATGGTAGTATTACGACGTTATGCCCGTAAGGTTACGTACGTAATGCTTGGTAGGTGGCAGAACCTTCCCCGCCGCTTTCGGCCGGTGGGTCCCGAGCATCTTCCGATCGGATCTCACTATTGCGATCAGCGGACCGACGCACGCGTTAAGAGGCGAGCTCACGACGTAATGTAGGTCTTGTTAACGACGTCGTAATAAGTTCTTGTTTACGACGTTAAGGCCTTCGTATTTTAGTCGATCGATTCTGGATTTTTCATTCCGTGACGTTAATGTCTTAGCATAGCAGACGTAATGCCTCTTACGACGTTAACCTTAGTGTATAACGACGTAATGAATCGTCACCATTTAACTTGGTTTCGTCTTTCATTTCCTCACGAACCAAAACACATTTTCTCTCCCTAGAATCGTCCGTTTGACTTGTTATTGATGTTTAGCCTCTTCCAACTCGATCTTGATCATCCTAGCTGATCAAGCTTGAAGTTGGAAGCTTGTTGATGCTCCTTTGGTGTTTGGAGGCTTCTTCTTGTTCTTCTTTGGTAAGTTCCCTCAATCTCTTGTTCTTCAAGTGATTTTCGAGTTGTTGTTGTTGTTTTCTTCGGGTATTGTTTGATTCATGGAGTATATCATGATTCTTCATGGTTTTGATAAACCTTTGATGAAGAACATGATGGTATTGCTTGAGTTGGTTTATGTTCTTGATGTTTTAGATTGTTTGGAGGTTTTAATCATGTCTAGGAAAGATTATGTTAAGATTGTTATATGATTAACATAGTCTTGAGATGATTATTGTTGTTGGTGGTGTTCTTGTAAGATTTTAACCATTTTAGTAAGGATTTATGATAATTCAAGAGGTGATTATCATAATTTGAAAATGGTTGAGTAAATCTTGTTGTTTAATCCGAATTCATGATGCATTGATGAAGGATTTCGCTTTTAGACATCATGGTTATTGAGTGGATGATGTTCTTGGGGTGATAATGATAATATTGATAATATTATCATAGGAGGATCAATTTGATGATATTGGTGATATTATCACTTGAGATGTTTGTTTCGATGATTGTTCTTAAATGAATCTTGTTGAATGGATTTCACAAGTGTTAAGAATGTGATGATCATGTTAATTGATCATCGAGGTGTTGGAGGATGTTAGAATTCATAGTTTAGAACTATGATATTCGTTCATGCGGTGTGATCGATTCGTGTTTGAATCGGGCTTTGTCCTTGTCGTTGTTTTCTATTGATTTTGTGTTTTTGAATGAATCGTTTTCATTCAAGGTTGTTCGAGTATTGTGATCGTCGGGAGGCGCCGTCGCTGCTTCGTGCCGTGACGTAGATCGTGGAAGGACTTTCGCCTTCGGTTTGAGGCAAGTTTTATACTTATCGGTCAATGAGATTAATGTTATCATATATGTGTATGAATGTGTTGTATCATTTCGAGACATAGTCTCTTCGTGATTTATTGGTATTTGGGGATTGGTTGATACAATACCCTTCGGTGATTTTACCAATTGTGATTGTTATTCGTTAACGGCCGGTTTAAGGCATTGAGATTCTTGTTGTCGATAGCCGGTTCGCGGTATCGATGTATCGATTATTATTGTTGACGCTAATGTCGTTCTGAGGCATCGTTGAATCGTTATTATCGATTTGGAACTATTACTATGAGGTTGCATTGGCCGATTGAAGGCGTTTGATATATTCGTTATCATATCCGTCTCGGTGGTCGGTTTAGAACGCCGGGATATCTATTCTACTGTATCATTGGTTATCGATTAACCGTTCTAAGGTAATCGATGTATTTAATTGGGATTATCGAAGATAATTCCCATCCGTTGTATCATTGGTTATCGGTTGACCGTTTTAAGGCAATCGATGTATTTATTTGGGATTATCGAAGATAATTCCCATTCGTTGTGTCATCGTTATCGATTGACCGTTCTAAAGGTAATCGATGTATTGAATTGGGACTGTCAAGGATAGTTTCCATCCGTCGAGTTATTGTGATCGATTGGCCATTCCAAGGCAGTCGAGGTATTTTGAATTGGGACTGCCGTGGACGGAGCCCATCCGTGAGTTATTGTTGTCGTGTTGACCGACTCAAGACAGCATGCTATTATTCTTATGAGTTTGGTAATCTTGGGATTGTTACTGTTGTGATTAAATTTGTTTTGGAGGCTAGTCTCGGCTATTGCTCGATGGGTAAGCTTGGGGCTTGAACCTTCGCGGTTGGTTTCCCAACACCTACAGTTCAGTAGGTCACGGTCACTGGGTGATCTCATTATGGGTAAGTCTGGGGCTTGAACCTTCGCGGTTGGTTTCCCAAAGACTGCATTCAAGCAGTCACTGGCCATCGATGACCTCATTGGATACGGCCGTGCCGTGTGGCCGCCCTCATTGTGATACGGCCGTGCCGTGGCCCGCCCTCATTGGATACGGCCGTGCCGTGGCTTCGCCCTCATTATGATACGGCTTCGCCGTACGCGGCTTCGCCCTCATTGTGATACGGCCGTGCCGTGGCTTCGGCCCTCATTGTGATACGGCCGTGCGTGGCTTCGCCCTCATTGATACTGACTTCATTTGGCTTCGGGCCATTGTGGTGATCGATACCGGTGAGTGACATCTGTGGTATTATGATGATAAACGGCTTCGGTACATCATAGGCCGTTGTGATGTATCGGTATTCTGGTGGAGCCTTCGGCATTGTGATGTATCTATTTCGGTGTTTGGCTTAGGTTACCTTCGGGTGATGTATTGTTGTTCTGTATTGATGATTCGCCGTTGGGCACTTGTGTTCTAACTGTTGAAAGGTGTATTGCTTGTATGCCGTGGGCATAGTATTCCACGAATGCTCGATTCTTACTTTGGTTTGTGAGCATCTCGTATTACCATTACTATACTATTTCATTATGCCCTTTGGATGCATATCATGTTGTACATGTATTTGATAATCATTATCTGGATGATTGACCCCGTGGGGCGGAACATGTTTTCATGTTTTAGGTGTTTGCGAGGAGAGAGTTGAGACACAGGGGCATGACGGTGGCGACGAGGCATTCAAGCGATACTAGTCCGAGATGTTTTGGTGTTCATGTCAGTCAGGCAGTTGGAGTACTCCAGTTTTGTTCAGTCTTTGTCATTATGTATTATCCGAGCAAGGCTCGTGGATGTTGTTGTATTTTATTTTGGCCATGTAGGCTCACTGTTGTCATTGAAATTCCATATCGGAATATTGTGTTGGGTGTCAGTGTAGGGATTGTGATTCCCCTTTCGGTCGGTTTGTTGTATTTTAGTCATGTTCGCCTGGTGGATCTCCTGGTGTGGGGTCCACGGCACTGTAATAACCCAATGGGATTTGGGGGTGTTACAATTACCCAGTCCACACTGCATCTAAGATGACTCGAGGCAACTTTACGCAGCTAGTAGTTTGTTTTCATCCCTCACCAGAAGCTTTTTCATTCAACGGAAATTGTTTTCATTTCTCGAGAATGAAGAAGCATTTTACAAATTCTTCCCCGAAACAAATGGTCACAGCAAATATCAGTATCATCTCTCAGTATTTAGGGATGGAAATGAGGAGGGACAGGGCATTAAAGACTTGGACCCAGTCACCCAGACCCCTGGAGTCGACCCATGTAGAAAAAAACATTATTATATTAATAAAACTAGCAAATACTCATTGTAATATGATAAAGTGTGATAGAGAACAAGTGCAAATTGAGTTAACAATTGGAGAAGAACTGGGTACAATTTGACAAAATGGGAGGAAAACAGAAGAAATGGAAGAATTATAGAAGAAACTGAAGAAGTTAATGAAATCGGGGAAAATCGGAAGAATATTCAAGAACAAGAGATTTGGAGAAATGCTCAATTTTCATTAGTCACAAATTATAATACATGTCTGCAAAATCAGTATAACTTTGAGATTAAGAAAATGATATATTGTTAGAAACGGTAATGGGGGGAGGCGTGGTGGGTATCCAAGACTCAAGCTCGCTGTCCTTTGAACGGGAGTTAAAGTTGCATGTTGACACATATGGACTCAGAAAGCATAATGTGAGTTTCATTGAATAATAACCATTAAAAAAATTTAAAACATTCCTGCAAAATTATTACGTTAAATATTCGACATAAAATAAAAAATGAGAAACTGAGACAAATATTTTTCTTATTATATAAACGTGTGTGTTGATTTCAATATTTCAAACATTTGAGTTTATATTTATATAGTAAATACAGTTTCTAACGTCTTTCAGGCAAAATTAATATGACCAAACACTTTTTTTAGATATTAGAATCTTGGAGTTGAAATTGGAAGGGCTAATATAAAGTCATGATCACCAATTCAAACAATATTTTCACTAAGGTTCTAGATTTATAGTTAATATTTGATCCCAATTTTTAGAACATAAGATGATATTATTTTTTTAAATTAAGAAAATATACAGTCGCAAGCAGTTAAAATATACCTCATCATAAATAGAAAAATTAACCTTATGATCATAAGATACAGACAGAAAAAAAAAAAAGAAAAAAAAACTACAAAAATAGGGGCCAAACTATCACGTAAAGAAGTCAGAGAGAGGTTGCGACTTAGCAGAGATCACGACTTAACCGCCTCTCATAGATCTTTCTTTTGGTGCCGGTGCCCTTGTAAGTTTCAATTTATTTGTTAAATCTATATTTTATTTATATATAGTATATTAAAACTTACATAAAATTATAACTTCCAAAGAATTAGATTCTTTTGTTGCCTCTAGATTTAGACAAGATTATATTTCCTTTATTTATATATATATATATATGCAATATGAGTGTCAAACCTAATATTGTAAAAGTGTGATTAACTCATAATAAACACCAAAAAATGGATCAAAAACGAAAAAGATCACAACCTTTTAAAACTAATTAAGCAGCTACACAGATTTAGACTGCTAGTGTTATACAATACAACAACAACAACATTACCCCAATGCCTCAACGGCTCCCGCAAAAAGCGGGGTAAGGGGGGATCGGATGTACGCAGCCTTACCCATGTTTTAACACAGAGAGGCTGTTTCCGAATGATCCAAAATGAAAATCGCATCGAGAATTGCATGGAACGACTAGTACTTCATGAGAAAAAGAAGTGCAGCCAGTTTAGTGAGTCATTTTGTTTTATTCCATTATAATCCAGGACCAAAGAATAAGGAGTTTTTGGCTCCATTGGAAACAATGGAAAAGCTAGTGTTATACAATCGTAGTTTAAATTATAATTTAGTTATTTTATCTATAAATTTATATTTTATTATAATTTATGTACATATTTCAGCATTTTCCATATAGAACCTACAAAATGCGCGGGAAGCTCCTTACCCCTATCTTAACACAGAGAGGCTGTTTCCGGATGATCTAAAATGAAAATCGCATAGAGAATTGCATGGAACGACTAGTACTTCATGAAAAAAAGAAGTGCAGCCAGTTTAGTGAGTCATTTTGTTTTATTTCATTATAATCCAGAACCAAAGAATAAGGAGTCTTTAGCTCCATTGGAAACAATGGAAAAGCTAGTGTTATACAATCTTAGTTTAAATTATAATTTAGTTATTTTATCTATAAATTTATATTTTATTATAATTTATGTACATATTTCCGCATTTTCCATATAGAACCTACAAAATGCGCGGGAAGCTCCCTCCCTCCCTCTGGTATTTTGCTTTGATAATGCATAATATAACAGGACTTATCATTATTAATGTATAAATAATCAATAAACTATTAAGTGCATAAGAATTACATTATCATGTATAATTTATATGAAAAATAAATATTATAAAATTTAAAAAGGAAATATTATAAGCACCGGGGGCTACCCGAGGGGTGGAAGTGATATACATACTCACCCCCATTGCAGATCACAGAGCGATCCAAAAATATGGGCCGGGGTAGGTCAAAATTGCCGTCCATACAATATTGTATTATTAATTAATTGTACAAACATATACCACTGTTTTAACATTAGTTATATAAAAGGCTAATGTCGCACCACTAATAATTCAGATTTTCCCACTAGAAAAACAAAACATGTCTGTCCCAGACAGTGTTTTCAATAGCGCTTTTCATGTGCATAGCGTTTTTATTCCACCATAGCGTAACGTAAATAGAGTAGCGCATAGCGTAAGCTATTCGAGCATGTCAATTAATTATTTAAAAATATATATAATATATATAATATATATTTATATTACCAAATAAATGAGATAAATAACCATAAAACCATAATAGTTAATCACTACATTTCAAAATAACTCGATCTAATTATCGAAACACCAATATGAAAGTTTTACATCATAACTAGAGGTAATCATTATCTTCCAATATTATATCACTATCATCATCATCAATATTATCAATAATTGAAAATTCCCGCTGTCAAAGTTTGTTGGAGTATCGCGATGGATGTTCTGAAGTATCGCGATCTGAAAGATAGGGTTTTGAAGAGTCGATTACCTCAGGGTTTTTTTTGGAGTTCTGAAAGTTGAAGTGTCGCGAGGAGTTCTAGTATCGCGAGGGTTTTATTTTGGAGTTTTACCATCTTGCCTTCCAAGAATTTCAGCAGTTTTTCTTGTTGAACATATAGCGTACGCTATATGTTATTTCGCGTAATAGCGTATGCTATTTACGCTATTACTTGCGCCACGGTAATATAGCGTGCGCTATCCGAACATTAAGTTAAAAAACTGCGCTAGGTAACGCTTCGGCTCCGTAGCGCGCGATAGCGCGCTACGACTCGAGCGAAAGCGTAAGTTTGAAAACACTGGTCCCAGACAAATCAAATATTACTTTCATCCATTCTCATTACCAAATTATTCTCCCTAAAACCCCTTCTACTGAACACCCAAAACATAAGCAAACACGTTTTCCACAAGAAATGTATGATGACAAATAAATCAAGGCTCCAAAAGAAAAGTCATAATCATCACCACCACCATAATATTATGAGATATATCATGTCATAATTTGCTCATTAGGGTTATTACCATTTGTGAGGAGTTCAATTTGAATGCAGGTCTATCCAAAAACTTCAAATCACCATCAACAAGTTCTGAATATCTTTGTTTCATATGGAAACTTAAGTAGATTTACCTGGCCTATGGCATTGTTTAGTTTCGAAAAAGCTTCTACTTGAAAAAATTCAGTTAAGACCTGCAGCATGAAATTCAGTGAGGCAAATACATTACAACAAATCATGAGGTCATGATCAATACTTACTTCTGCACCAGAAGCTGCATAATTTGAAAGCCTTTCCAAAAGACGAGAAAGCACGGTTTTTACATCAGCAGAAGACTGCGGAAAACCATGCATGGTAGTGTGAGAATTTTAGCATGAATTGTAAGATAAACACAATACCAATAGACATGAGAATCAACATACAACTGAGTATTATACACTCCATCTAGTATGGAAGAAAAATTTACCCACCTGAAGTTGAGGGCAGGCGTCCAATAAGGTTTCAAGACTCTGCAAGTGGTATTCATCAGGGAAGACTTGAATTATGCAATCCATCAAGTAATATTGGGCAAGTTCATCCTTGCAGTTAACAACCTAAAGCCACAACAATGTGCATAACATCAGATTACAAGAACAGAAGCGATAATAAATAATCGAACCTAACTCAAGATTTACTTGCTCCAACACCCTGGGAAGCACTATTTCTTTATATATTTCAAGGTCAACACCCTCAATCTGGCTGAGAACGTGAAGGTTCTTACCAACCTAACCAACATGAGACGAACAAAACAAAACTTTGTTAGTACAATCAACCAGTGACATCAAAAACTCTAACAAAATTATGAGTGATAATTATTACAAGATCACGTAGCTCACTCCTTTCTTTTTCTCTCTTCTCCTTCTCCCTAGTAGGTCCCTGAAAATAAGAAGGCCCAAACTGCCAGGAAGTGACAAAAAGAAGCGCATGCGTTTATATGAATCTACTCTCATGATCTACTTTTATCTTTATTATGAGAAGCATACATCACAATTTATGAGAACGATCACTAGATTTCACCACTTCTCTCACCTGATGTTGCATTCTAACCCAAAGTTTGTTCATTTCAGTGAAATTTTGGAGTACAAATTCAACAGCATCCATGACAGTATCCGCATCCCTATCAGAGTCGATTTAGCCAACGACACGTTAATCCATAGTTCAAAATATAGCAACGCCAATAATAACATGCACAAACAGTAGAAACTACGACGTATGTCCTATTTGGTAAAATTGACCGATAAGGTGATTGAAAACTGATAACGTGACCGAAACCTGACATGGTACCTGATGTGTGATAGTGCCTGAGAAGGTACTTGACTGATAAGACCAAGTTTAGCGGCACCCAATTCATGCATTTGGGCGCCCGCCATGGTGGAAATAAAAAATAAGAAAAATAAGAAAATGAAGTTGTTGGAGCAACCTTGGGTGCCCACAGTCCATGGGAGCCCAGCTCCCCCCCCCCCCCCTTTTTGTTGTTTTTTGCAACACGTGTCACAATATTATTAGTTCAATATATTATATTAGGATATTAGAATAAATAATTTATATTTCAAAAAAAATAACCAAATTTTTTCTTTTCATTCGCTATAAATTGACATCAATATTGTGATAGTTATACACGTTATAAAACTCTCTCTTCTTCTCTACCTATACCCATAACATCAAATTTTCACTTCCAAAAATGTCATCTTTCTCTTTTCCATGGATCCCAATCAGATATTTTTCCTAAATTCTCAAAGTTTCTCAACCACCCAAGATTATTATCAAAACCTTAAAAATATCCAAAACTCTGAAAAAATCATGCATTTCGGAACTCCAGAATATCGTCAAAATTTTGAAAAAGCACTCGAATCTCAAACACTTAGCTGGTCCACAGAGTTGGACCGATCAAGAAGACATAACACTCATGTCTTGCCGGCGGTCGACGGACCTCAGGTGGCCAATATTTTTCTTTTTAACTCTAGGCCACCGCTGACGGCCGGCCTTTTTTTTACGCAGGCTTTCGGCGGGCCATAGCAGGCAGCCGACCAGTTTTTCTTTCTTTACACCAGGCCCGCCGTCCTGCTTTACGGTGGGCTACCGCCGGCGACCGGCCATTTTTTTTTCTTTTACGCCAGGGCCGCCAGCCTGCTTTCCGGTGGGCCACTGCCAACAACCGGGTTTTTTCTTTTTTGGGTGAAGCCCGCCGGCCTGCTTTTCGGTGGGACACCGACGGCGGCCGGCAAACCTCCGGTGACCAAAATATTTGTTTTCTAGCAAGTTAATTTGTTAACTTAATTATTTTAATTAAATTATATCACCGCCACCGTGTCATTAAAGCACGAGTTATCTCTAGTCTAATTTTTTTTGGAAGAACTAATCATTAATAAACCAAACTCGCAATACAGTCCGGGGGATACTCCCAAGAGACATTATGAGCACCCGCATGTCTAGCTAATGTATGTGCCAAAGTATTAAAGTTACGATGAATAAAAGAGATAGAAATATAATTAAGCGAAGCCATAACGGCTTTACAATCTGCAACGACCGACCCCAAATAGGATAAGATGCTACCTGAATCATTGGCCCGAATTGTTTGTATCATTTGTAAACAATCCTAATACACTTCACCTCCTGCACGCCTCTATTCTTTAACCATGATAACGCTTCTCGGCACGCCATTGCTACAGCAAACGTAGGATCCTGGCAACATCTCAATTCACCATTAGAGGCTGCCACAAAACCACCATCTTCCCCTCTTAAAATACAACCAAACGACACCGTACCTATTTGTGGAAAAATGGCGGCGTCCACCCAACATCGCATTATATTTATCCATCCGGCAGCGTTCTGGGCAACTACCGGTGTCGTCCCCTCATCAAACCGCCTGTCACGCCACCCTTTTGCCATGCCGTTTACCATGCTACAAGTTGAAACAGGGGTCATCACTTTTTTTACCACAAACAGCCCCGTTTCTTGCTTTCCAGATGGCCCAAGTCACCCAAACAAGAATCTGAAGGTCTGCCTTAGTTCCACTCTGCATTTGCTGTTGTATCCAACCTGTAAAAAAGCCAAACTTCTGCCAATCACCACCTTTCTCCATTTTGTTCCAAACTGGTTCAGCAAATGGGCAATGTAGGAAGGTATGCTCAACAGTTTCCTCATTTAGGCCACAAATAGGACAAATATTCTCCAAATCCATACCTTTCAAGCACAAGGCAGTAACAGTTGGTAAAATCCCCCTAATTGCACGCCAAAGACAGACCTTTACCTTGGCCGGAACATCGAGTCGCCAAAGTCTGCCCCATCCCATAAAGTCAGAAGTGTCGCCTCTCCCGTTAACCGTCTATACCCATCTTTCACAGAATATTGCCCATGCAAGTCCCCTTTTCAATACCAACAGTCCGAAAGCAGAGAAGCAGGTGGGATTTTTAGGATTAAATCTGCATCTCAGGGGATGAAAAGAAATTCCACATTCCAGTAACCACTCGCAAAATTGATCAAAGCTCTCACTGTCTGATTCCCCAAATTCGGTGGTAATGCCGTATCAATAGTAGGATTTTCATCATGTAGTAGCCACAGCGAACCCCAAATCAGCGTGTTCCTCCTATCTCCGACACGTCTTCGAACACCTTCTTTGATCAGATTTTGTGCCGCTAATATGCTCCTCCAACAGTAGCTTGGAGTACCCCCCGAAGTTGCATTCAGAAAAGTACCAATAGAGAAGTACCGTGCCTTAAAAACCCGGGAAACCAACATCGCTGGATTCGTCAATAGTCTCCACCCCTGCTTCCCAAGCATGGCTAGATTGAATTTATGGATTTGTTTAAAATCGAGGGCACCGAACTTCTTGGGCACAGTCATTCTTTCCCAGGACAACTAGTGTATCCCATTTGAACCCGAGCCACATTCCCTACACCATAAATTATTCATCCTTTCAATACTTAAGCACAAGGATTGGGGTAACAAAAAGATGCTCATGGCGTATTGAGGCATCGCTTGAGCAACAGTTTTGAGGAGTATTTTTTTCCGGCCTTAGATAACAATTTTTTATTTCATCCTCCAATCCTATGTCGAATCTTATCAGCGACATACGAGAACACCGCCGTCTTATTTCCTCCCAAGAATGAAAGCAATCCCAAATATTTTCCAAAATCAGGTCCCTCAACCACTCCAAAGTTCTTCAGGAACCGAACTTTTAGGGACCGAAGTAATTTTCTCAAGGAACCGAATTACCCGAAACGAAGTTTACATTTCAAATTTCTCAGAAAGAACCGAAAAGAACCAAAAAAAATTCGATTACTTCGGTTATTTTCAAATTTATCTGAGGAAGGATAGTAAATTATGGTGTTTTAGTTTATATAGTATGTAAACAAGTTAGATATTAACATAGTTACAAAAATTATAGTAGGGTTTATATTTCGGATATTATGGATTATAATATATATTCGGTTATTGACATTAATTTTGGGTATTAAGTTATTGAAATTTTGGAATTATAATAACCGAAGCCGAACCCGAACCCGAAGTTTATTTCAGGACCCGACCCTAAAACTTTTTAATGATTTCTTTCTCAATATCTGAACCAAACCGAACCAAACCGAACCAAAATTGACAGTTCGGTTCGGATCTTCGATTATTCGGGATTGGGTCAGAAAAATTCCTCAGCTATATGGTCAGCCAAGGAGGAATCCAAGCCAACCCCGAAAAGATTAAAGCAGTGACCGAGCTTGTTCCGCCAAACTCGGTCAAATAGGTTCAGAGCTTGACAGGCCGAATAGCTGCGTTAAATCGTTTCGTTTCTCCATCAACGGATAAGTGCAAGCCTTTTATTTGAGGCGATAAAAAAGAACAAGGATTTCCAGTGGACCGACCAGTGCCAAAAGGCCTTCGACGCGATAAAAAAAATTCTTGGCCGAAGCACCGGTCTTGCAACAACCGGCCCAGGGATAGAGGAGGAGGGCCGCGGTAGGTTTGTTGCATCCAACGTAAAACCCGTCGCCTCTTATATACATGACTCAAAATTTGAAAATTGTTGGAGGCGATTCTTCATAAGCGACTGGCTGCACTTCATCAACCCGGTGTAGTGAAAAGTATGTTAAGGTTTCTAGGTCGTCGCCTAGAAGCGGCACGCCACCTCTACGGCCTGGGGGTGGTGTCAAATTGGCAAGGGTGCCATATGCTTGGGTGTATTGGAAAATATGCAAAGGTTGCTATGGAAAATATGCAAGTGTTCCTAGGTAGTAGCTTGACGTATGGGTGTGGTGTCAAATGTACAAGGATGGGGGCACGCAAAGAAGTTAGTTCGGACTACTAGTAAGGGTAGTAGGATGCAGTTCGAAACTTAGATTGAAAGGGAGATCAGCGGAGGTGGGAGAGGTAATGAAAAAGAGGAGGATTCACATAATGTGTTTACAAGAGATTAAGTGGGTCGGAGAGAAAACAAGGTATTAGCTCCTTGGGGGTTACAAGTTTTGGTACTCGTGAAAGGTGGAGGTAGAAATGGAGTGGGAATAGTCATTGATAAAAAAATTTACTGACGATGTGGTGGAAGTATCAAGGAAGAGTGACAGAATTATGAGTAGTAAGCTTGTGATAGGGGATGAGGTTTTATTTATCACAAGTGCATATACACCATAAGTGCAATTTTGGCCCGACCCGCATTGCCCCGCCCAGACCCATGGCGTATGGGATGCCCCGTCCCGCGACCCGCAACGGGTCGAGGCGGGTCTGGTTATTATTTTTGCCCCGTGGGTACCTGCCCTGCACTACTTTTTAATTATTTTGAATATATTTAATATATATTCTATATATATAGTATTTATATTTAAATACTTTTTTATACATTTTTTAATACATCTTATATATTTATGTTAATATTGATAAATTCATTAAATAATATGTATTTTGAAAATAAAATACTAGATAAAAAGTCATAAAAATATTTATTTTATTCACTTTAAAACAATATTTTTTCCTATGCGGGTTGGCCTGCCCCGCCCCGCGGTCAGCGGTGGGTCGACCCGCCCCGCCCCGTTCACCTCGTGGGGCAAGTATGGGTCTTCAAGTACTTGCACCGACCCGCCCCATTGACATCCCTAGATTTCAGGAAGATTTGAAGGAGGTGGTTGAATGAGTTCCTATGGGTAAGAAATTGATCATTGGTGGTAACCTCAATGCAATGTTGGTGCTAGCTGACATGTCTTTGAGAACGTCCATGGTGGCTTTGGCTTGGGATAAGAACGAAGCAAGAAGTGGTATGTTGGATTTTGCATTAGCATATGACTTGGGTATAATAAACAGTTGGTTCGAGAAAAAGACTCTCACTTAGTGACATATAGAAGTGGAGGTAATGCAAGTCAAATCGACTTCATTTTAGTATGGAACATTTGGAGAAAAAATTGCAAGACTTCTTGGTCTTCTGCTTCTTATTTTTATTCTCGACAGCTGTAGGCGAGCTGCTATCGGGAATATTTGTTTTCTTGCTGACCGCCTTCTTCTTGCTGTCAGCAGATTTGGATTTTGATGGGAGACCAGCAACATCCCTGGGATCATTAGATGTTGGGAGGAAGAATGGGCTTGGCCTGCTTGCAAGAGGTGACTCCCTGTTGAAAACAGATGGCTTGGAGCCACCGAGAAACTTCCCGGCAAGGATCTTCTTGTATTTGTTGACTGATGTATACCACAACTAGTCAGGATGTAGTTCAGAATGAGGCAGACTTAGTCTTCGATGCTTCCTCCTGAAGCCTTTTCAAGATGATCCGGCACCAGTTCACCATCATCCGAAAATGCAGACTTGTGCACATCTCAAATGATTCTCGGTGATAATGCTGCAATGCAACATAGAGTTGTGGTGTTTGATTTTCGAGGTAGGAGGCACTTAAGAAAGAGAAGTATAAAAGTTGACCCTCGAATCAAGTGGTGGAAGCTTTAAAGGGAGAGTTGGCATACTTTTGTGGCTAAAATCGCCAATAACGGTATTTGGTCCGATTGTACAGAGATGGATATAGATTCAACTTGGTATATGTTGGAGCATAGCGTAAAGGAAGCTGCTAAAGAAGTTATGGGAGACTTCAAAAGAAACAAGTCACTGAGTAAGCCAGTAAGGACACATCTTGGTGAAACGATGAAGTTAAGCAAGCGATAAAAGACAAAACGTAAATGTTATAAGGTATTGGGAAAATGCGTAAGCAATGGAACTATGAGAAGTACAAAGAAGCTAGAAGATAAGCTAAAAAGGCAGTGAGAGATGCCAGAACAAAGGTTAATCATGAATTATACACAAGGTTGGATACGAAGGAAGGAAAAAAAAATATCTATAAACCTCTAAAGCACGGACTCGCCTACAAAGGGAGAGTGTCCGAGTCCAGTGCGTTTTGGACTCGGACTCGCCGCCGACGCGGCGCGGGTGCGTGTCCGACGCGGCGGATCGCTGGCCCCGCCGACGTGGCATTTTGACGCGGCGGGACACGCGAGGATGCGGCGGGGACACGCGAGGGACGCGCGGGATGCGGCGGCTCTCTTTTTTTTTTTGGTTAAAACGGAAAACAATTAAAATAAAGAAAAGAAAACAGAAAGAAAAGAAAACGGGAAAGAAAAAGAAAAGAAGAGGCGGCAGCGAAACCCTAGGTCGCGAGAACCGACGGGCGACACCGTGAAGAACCGACGGCGATGACTTTCCACTTTCCACAGATAATTCGAATCACTTATCTCTTCTTTTGATTTCTTATTTGATTTCATTTCTCTTCTTTATTTGATTTAGGAAGGAACCGACGGCAAGCGTTCGGGCTTCCTTATTTGATTTCTCATTTTTCTTTTTTTTTCCGCAAAAAGAAGTCTTGATTTATGCGAATTTCTCTTCTTTATTTGATTTCTCTTTTTTTTTCTTTGGATCTTTGAATTATCTAATTAGTAATTACTAATTAGTTTTTAATTAAAATTAATTTTTAGAATGAATCAAGATGAAGGAGTTTTTAATTAATTCTTTTGATTCTACTATTAATATATTTTTTATATTATTTAATTTGCCGAGTCCTATACCGTGTCCGAGTCCTACTTTTTGGAGTTTTTCCGTGTCCCCGTCCCCGTGTCCGTGTCCGTGTCCGTGTCCGTGTCCGTGTCCGTGCTACATAGCTATAAACTTGCTCGTATAGAAGACCAGAAAATGCATATATGATGAGAGTTAAATGTGTGAAGGATATTGACAAAAAAGGTTTTAGTTTGAGATAAAGAGATAAAAGATAGATGGTCATACTTTGATACACTATTCAATAGCCATAAGGAACGAGATATTGAAGATTTAAACATCCCTTCAAGTATGGCTAATCGACAATTTATACAGAGAAAGCAAAAGAGTGAATTGAATGGCACTGAAGAAGATGGGGTCTGAGAAAGCAAAAGGACCACATGGTATACCTAAAGAAGTTTGGAGGGGTTTGGAGGTGAGAGCGATCGAACGGGTAACTATGCTTTCAACGAGATTTGGGGAAGCAACAAGATGCCATCAGCATGGAGAAAAAGTACTCTCATCCCCTTGTTTAAAAACAAAGGTGGTGACGGTTCAAGATTGTCTTAATTATCGAGGAATTAAAGTTATTAGTCATACCATGTGGGAATGTACAATTAAACAAAGACTCAAAAAATGTGTGAAGATCACGAAAAACCAATTTAGATTTACGCTTGGGAGATCGACAATGGAAACACTTTATCTTATGAGATAGGTGATGGAACAATATCAGGAGAAAAAAAGAAAGATCTAGATATGGTTCTTATTGATTTGAAGAAAGCAATCTAAGCAAGTTGAACGAGCATCGTCATCCATTGAATGGAGGCGGAGATATTTGTCCGCTCGTAAAACCCCGTATCATTTTAAATCACATCTATCCATGTGTCTTGGGTCTTCCTCTATCCTTTACAATTTTATATGTTCCCCAATCTTCAAGCCTCCTCACTCACTAGGACAGCAACAGATCTCCGTCATTGCCAAACAATTTAACCGATTCTCAATCATCTTATTTTATATAGAAACAACTCTTAACTTCTTCCTAATCATCTCATTTCTGAGCTGATCTTTTCTTATATGGCCACACATCCACCGTAGCATATGCATCTCCGTCACATTCGAAACGTGACATGTTTTACCACCCAACATTCGGTGCATACAACAATGCAAGCTTAGTTGTCGTGCGGTAGAATTTACCCTTTAGTTTATGAGGCACGCCTGGATCACATGGCAACCATGTGGCACTCTTCCACTTCAACCAACCCGCCTTAATTCTATGAGCTCTCTATCCTTTTGGATAGTAGATCCAATATAACCAAAAAAAATTGGATCCTTGAATAGCTTTCCCATCAAAAATGATCATCCCCGCCTCTGGCTCCGTTTTCGCTAAAACTACACTCCAAATAATCCGTCTTACTTCTACTCCGCTTATAGCCTCATACTTCCAAAGTATCCCTCTAAGATTTCAACTTATTTTGAACTCCAACCTTTGTCTCATCAATCAACACAATATCATTTAAACATCATACACCAAGGAATGCCGTCTAGAATTGGTCTAGTCAATTCACCTATGAATATGACAAAGAGAAAAGAACTAAGAGCAGTAACAGGGAACTCTTCTATCCTCCCAACAATTGTACATACACTTGTACTAGCTCCCTCATACATGTCGTTTATGAGGTCAATATATTTACGAGATCGACCCTTATTTGCTAAGGACCACCAAAGTACTTCCCTTGGTACTTTATCATGTGTCTTCTCTAAATGAATAAAAAACATATGTAGATCTTTATTTTTATCTCGATATTATTCCATCATCTGTCTCATAAGATAAATTGCTTCTATGGTCAATCTCCCCGGCATTAATCCAAATTAGTTTTTCGAGATATTCTATATTTCTTGTGCCTTTGTTCAATCACACCTACCATAATAATACTAAAAATTTGAAAGAATTACAGCGCCTTTGTTTCATTCCTTAATATTAGAAACTAATATTTTCAAATATATACTTAACTATAGAACTACATTACATATGTGCAAATTTTAAATTATTAAAATTTAATTACATAATTCGATTATATGATTAACTAATTAGATATATATAATTTCATAAAGATAGAATTATAAACAACAACTTATGAAAAGTTTAGGGAGAAAAGAGAAAAAAGATCAAAGAAAAACTGAAAGAAAATTTCAATAACATGTAACTTTTAAGTAAAATTAATACTAAATGCATTAGGAAAACAATTTGAGTTCTATATTGAGATCAAATCTAAAGGGATTCAAGAAGGAAAATAACGATATAATTAGTAAATTTAATTCACCAACAAAAATATATTCACCTAATTAAGGTAAATTCTAAAAATTATAAAAAATAGCAAAATGAAAATAAAAAGAGAGGAGAAAAGACTGGAATTTAGGGCATGCGTTACAGCTATCTCTCTCTATCTATGCATCTTTTTCTTTTTTCCTCGCAGCACCCCTTCTCTATGCGATGGGCTAGGGTCTCGTAAGAAAACCATTAATCAGCATACTTAATCGCGCTTCAAGGCTACGCATCAAAACGTATCAGATTCAGCCCAAAAATCCAGATTAGAACTCTTTCTCGACGCGCTTTTAGGCGCGCCCCAGTCCTATTAAAACATTGCATCATTTCCTGATGTAGCAAAAGTTTGTAACATAATTTGAATATGGTCAACAGCCTCCAAACGAGGCTGCAAATGCTTGCAAATCAGCATGAACTGTCGTCAAATCCGCTCGGAAAGATTCGACACTTCTCTCTACTCCTTCAATTCGTCCCATTCGAGTAATAGGCATGCCCTGAGGGCAGGACCCACGATTTGTTAAGATGAACAGAAAGTACTATAATTGAAAGAACAAATCCAAGGGGAGAAACTCCTGTCCAGCAATAATGCCGATAATTCTTAATTCTTCGACTCCTTGCAGAGATAAGTTCCTAATTTAAGTACTGCTATTAACTGCTCCACAGCTCCAGAAACTTACAGTAACTGCTCCAGATTTCTGTTGCTAATAGACGTTCCGGTGCTCCACTACTCCAGAAACTTATACTAAAATAAACCAACATAATAATAACCAACTACTATTTACCAACAGAATTACAACATAAGATAAGTAAGCATATTTTAAGAATGCACATAATTAGGTGCTCTGGTGCTTCCGATGACGATGATAAACAAGCTTATCAGACATCCACTCTAGAAAGTTGAAGATACATACATCAAAGTGCCATGGCCAAATATCTAACCAGATATGGAAACACATTCCGCAATCTTTATGTATATGATGAATCTATAACAGCGGTGTAAACAAACAAAGCCGACCCAAACTTGGCTTTGTTCGTTTAGTGTTCATTTACTTTTGGTGAGTTCAAGCTCGAGCCAAGCTTGATAAGATCTTATCAAGCTCTTACATGTTTGAATTTGTTCACAAACGTGTTTGTGAATATGCTCATGTTTGTGAATAATGTTCATGTTCGTTAATTTGGTTTGTTACCAATTAACAAACATTTTTCAACTAAAAAAGTGAAGCTTTGCAATTAAAAGTGAACGAAGCTAGTATATATTAATGTATATTATACATTCTGGGGTGTGTATACGTATTATCTTAAACTATTTTAAAAAAAAAAGTAAAATATAATTTTATTGTTAATTGAGCTATTATCGAGCTTGTTTATTAACATTTACAACGAGCTTGTTAACGTACTATTAGTAAACGAACATACAAATGTTCAAAGTATGTTCTTTTATAAACAAGCTCAAAAATCTGTTCTTTTAATGTTTGGTTAACTAAACAAAAGCTAATGAACAAGCGCTAAGCTAGTTTTAACACGGGCTGTTCATCGAACCCTTTGTTCATTTACACCCCTATATAATGCCACCCTAGACTTACTTCTACACCAAACATCCATAAACATCAAAAATCTATCTCCTAAGTTTATATTCCTACTTTATTTATGATACTGACAAATAACAGTAACAGTTCTAAGCCATCTCCTATTGATTATGCAGACTCCCGGGCATTCAAAATCAGGTAGATAGGATAAATTGCAACAACCAGAAGGAACATCAAGCTAATGACCATGAATTCTAGTGGAAGACCTATTTAAGAATGTATTACCAGAAAATCAACTGCTGTCATGGGCTTCTTTTAATGTTTATGCATTTTCAAGGAACTGGACTTAACGGTTTTCTAAAAACAAAGCGACCAGGGCTGGAAGAGAAGTTGATATGGCTGAATTGTAAAACTAACTGCAAGCAAAGACTAAAAATAAACCATGTAGGTGGTTTTTGAAACAGAGATGATTGTTATGAAATAGCTCCTAAGAAATACTTGTGGTTCCTTAAATTAATAATAGTTGATGCTAAATCCACACTGAATATGCTTACCCTTCATGTTCAGAACCAATGTCCGGCAGTTTATCCCTACTGACTTGAGACAGGTAACTCCTTAGAAAGAGGCCACGCAGAGGATGCTGGATGCCACGACACATTTCGACAAGATCTTTAAGGACATCCTTTGCTGGAGCTTCTTTGGATTTTACATAGACAGAACCGACGGTACACAGCAAATATCTATCACAAGAAAATGAAAAATTTAGAGTGAACATACTGTTGATAAGAGGCAGGTCTCTGTGTCAGGAAAGTTCCATTTGACCTGGAGACCACAAGTTATATTCAACGAAATATTATCCTACTTTCAAGGGTAAACTTCACAATCCAACCTTGAAAGCCCATGGGATGCTGGCATAAAATATGCCTTCTTTGAACAAATTGTGAAAACAACAATAATTCAGATGGTTGGCATTAATGATAATTCGCAAGAGAGGCACATATATATCCTAAGATCTTCATGGCTTATATATACCCATTTTCCTTCCATCAGGAAATATAGTATACAGACCAAAAGGGAAATACAGAAAGTAAATAAAGCATTCCTGCTTACATGATACTCCTAAAAACAATCTATTTTCTTCTCCTGCCAACATAAAGCTTCTAAAGTTCCCAAATGCGAATTTTAACATTAACAGCACACAAACATCACTGAGGAAGCCAGGAAATAACTATTTGAAAAATCAAATCAGAATTAGGAAAAACAGGCAAATGATTCTTACAGTCTCGGCAAGATGTTGCCAGCGTGCTGCACAAGCTCATAAAGTTCAACTATGGAGCATCCCCGAGTAGTCTCCTCCTTGAAGAAGATCTCCAATGTCCTTAATTCATCAAACGCCCTCATATCTACACAACGAACTCAAAGTCGAGAAATGATTAAAGGAACCAAGCAAACTAAATGAAACAGGAAAAACCCACGCTTTAATTACACACAAAGTTCGTAGTATTTGTGAGGGGAGAGCCTCGAAGTTCGGAGCTCCGAAAGCATCTGAGCAGAGTACTTCAGAGCGTCCTTCAAATTGTTTGAATCCTAAAATTAAAACGAGTTACAATTCAAAAACTATGGTTTAACTGAATCGCAGAAACCAAAATAAGAACAAATAAATGCAAGTACGAGAGCACGATGCATATAGAAGGCGTTCTGCTGAAGGCCGGCGATCCCGGCGGAAAGCCATTTTTCTTCGTCTTCAATTCCGTCAGCAATCATGCTCTCTCTCTCTCTCTCTCTCTCTCTCTCTCTCAGAATAATCTGAGAAATTATAAAAGAAAAATTTAAGAAAATACTAGGATATCAATCACATAGTGAGAACTTTCTTTGCTCCGTTATTCGACTCTTTTTTAGACCTAAATTATTAAAATTGATCCTTACTTGAATACATTGTATTTTTTAGTAATAAAATTTCGAGACAACGTGCAAATATATACAATATTAAAGAAGGTTGACAATTGAGTAAAACGAATTGACAATCAGATAACATGAATAGACAATCGGGTAACTCGAATAGACAATCGGATAATTCGAATGCGAAATACGAGTAACTCGAACCTGTTACTCGAGTAACCAGAATGCCTCTTTTGGGTAACTCGAATTCATGCGAGTAATCCCTTTCGGGTAGTTCGGACAGTCGAGTAACCCGAACGGACAATCGGGTAACACGAATATACAATCGGCTAACTCGAGTGCGAAATGCGAGTAACTCGAACATGTTACTCGAGTAACCCGAATACTCGAGTTACGCCAATTGAGTAACTCGTATTCGTTCGAGTAACCCGTAACTCTTACTCGATTGTAAACTCGTGTTACCCGAATACTGATATCCTATATTTTTGCAAGTTGACTCGAAATTTTGTTACTCGAAAGTACAATATATGACTCGAATTTATTCGTGTAAAGGTCAATTCCGACAATTTAGATATCAAAAGTGTTGGTGTTAAACATGAAGCGAAAAATAATAATGATTAGTTATTTTCACTTGATCACAAAGGTTAAGTTGACTACTGAGTCTGGTTTAGCTTCTTGGAATGATTCTAAGGAGTTCATTTGACAAGTGTATAATAGTACAATCATTTCTATATAAAAATAATGTCATAATAATTAGAAGCAAAAGAATAGGGAAATCTTTAACACATTACTTATTTGAATCTCTTAAATATTGGGCACAATCATTATCCCAAAAAAATAATTGTCATTTCATATTAGTTTTTTATTCGTGTCTTCATCTTTGTCACAAAATTCAAATTGTTCACAAACTCCTGCAAAAAAAAATTGAACGATATCCATTCGAATTATAACAATAACTTATGCTACAAACTTTGAATTGCAGAAAATGTCACCAACCCAAATACATGCTTGTGTAAACACTTTCAAACCTAAATGAGACTTACTGTTGTCACCATTATACACTAACAATCTGATGATAAATCACTCTAAATGTTACCATCTAAGGGATAACGTCTGAAAACAAACCTATTGCAAATGCATAAATTCAAAAATAATAAGTGCCGCCACATACACATAGAAGTGTGAAAACATTTGCACGAAATGTTACCACATGCAAGCATAATAATGGAAACTTTTAAACAAAATATCACTAAGACAATGCATATGTGTGGAAACACTAACATGAGGAAATGAGAAAAAATATTGTCACCATTGTATACTAACACTCTGGTGCCAAATAACTCTAAATGTTACCATATAGAGGATAACATGTGGAGACAAATATACTGCAACTAAATAAATCTAAAAATAGAATGCGTCACTACATTCAAACAGAAGCAGGTAACTACTTGTTCAAAAATGTCACAATCTCTCTGTTCAGATGCACAAACAAATATAAGGCACATGATACATTAAAACATCATATATGCCATCACGTTCACACATTGTGATTGAAACACTTGTTATCACCCAAATTATGCAGAAATTGAAAACAATTGAAAAATAGCAATAATGAGATGCAAAACTATAAAGTCTCCAAATATATGCAAAATGATGAAAACAAAAAACAAATAAAACGAAACAAAAATGCGAAAATGCCATGAACATAAAACGAAAATCAATCCTGCTATAGTCACCACATATATCATTAGTCTTCTTGGTACAATAACGAGATCCCCCTTCTACTATCGTATTTAACTTCTCCAAAAATATTGATATTCTACACATAATCTTATTCCCTCCTCCTCTCCCCCAATCTCCTTGTCACCCTCCTAATTCGAAGATCGCAAATGCAAGCTCAAAAATTAATAAATTCCTAAATTTGAAATCTCTATAAAGAGTTACAAAGTGTATTATTTTTGTACACGATTGAAAATTGTATGACTCTTTTTTGTCAGAAAATGAGATAGGGAATTAATTTGGAGAACGGACTGTAATAGATGCTGAATTCAAAATTTAAATGAAGCAACTAAAATCGGAGATAGAAAAATCAAAAATCAGGGATGATATTTTGGATTTTAGAAACAGTTTCCATATTTAATAAAAAAAATCAGGAAATAAATTAAATAAAGTAGTATTAGTAATTTGCCCTTTTTTAACAAGATTCAATGTGAACCGTCGATCATTGATTTATCCCAAATGTATGGTTGAGAAGGAGGCTCCTTGGAGTTTTATTTCAAGAAGCGATGCCATTTTCCTCGAGTACTAATTAAATGTATTTTGAAATAATTTTAACATGTTTGTATAATTTAAATGTATAATTAAATAATATTTTTTATATAACTACTTTACTTTATATTTTATTTATTTATTTAAATACTAATATAATATATATATATATGATATATTAAATTACTCAATTTAAATAATTTTACCTTGTACCATATATATTAATGTATTTAATATTTTTACTACAAATTTTGATCTAAATTGAATGTTGACAAAATCAAATGTTGAATGTTGACAAAATCAAATGTATCCGATCGATTGAGGGCCTTCTGAACAGTAATCCAAGGACTAATCGGTCTAGACTGTAATTTTTAGAATAGTTACATATGACATCAATAAAATATAACTTATATACCACGATAGTATTGTACCAAACACTAAGGGGGGTGTATTCAATTGAGAGTGTGATGGATTTTTATGGAGTTCTGAGATCCGGGTGTATTGGATGCGGACTTTTAGAACTCCATAAAAATCCAGGGGTATTGAATCCTGACTTTTAAAACTCAACAAAAATCTTGGTGTATTGAACATATTATGGATTTGGTTGGATTTTAAATTTGCATGGATTTTGATGGATTTCATTAACATTTCATGAACAAAAAACACCCCACGAAATCCGACCTCTCAGCCAAAGATTTTAATGGATTCTTACAACACTCATAACCATGAAAAATCCGCTTTGAAATAGCAAATATCGATCTGAATCAAAACCCTCCAACATTCATAAACTTCAAATCACAATTTCGATATAGCAAATATGATCGGCCATAACAGCAACAAAAATTAAAAAATAAGGAAATTAACACTTTATCCATTAGAATCCATGTGAATACCCCCAGACTTATTCTCGCATCACATCTTCAACGGCGATGGTGTGGCAGGGGAAAACAGAACTGACGATGTCGGTGTGCTCGAGAATCTCGATTTCGATTTCTCCTTCGACGATCTCGTCCTTCTTCTCGCAGATGATCTCGATCACCTCCTCAACCCCTCGCAATTGCGATAATTTCATTCCCAATCCGTTGTAGATCTAAGTTTTGACCAATTTGGATCGAGCTATGATCAAATGCATGTTTTCAAGTCTTCGTCGTCGGAGCTGCATTACCTCTCCGTGGATGGCGATTTCTCGAGCAATCCGAGCTGCGATGGCTCGGGGCTTTTGAATTCTGATTCTCCAGATACGGAGTCTCAGCGGTTGTTGGGGCTCAGCGATGGTTGGGGCACTATCAATAGCGGTTGGAGTGCCGCGATCGTTGGATTTCAAATCCACTAAACTCCTTGAAATTCCATGTCAAAGCTCCAACAAACTCTATAAAAATCCATACAAACTCCACCAAACTCTATACTGACTCCATCAAACTCCATTGATTTAAACTCCATAAAAATCCATCAGAATCTCAATCCAATACACCTCCCTAAAAGATGAATAGTAGACCGTAGAAGTTTTAATGTACATAAATTTTACCAATCACTGTTTAATATTACATAAATTATTGAGAAAATGCAAATAATTAAAAATGAAAAAGGGCCTTGACCCACTAACAAGTATTTTTTTTACCTCTAATTGCATGTTTAATCTCCTTTTAACTAATTACAATATAATTGTTTTAACATTTCCACATCTTGCAAGCCACACCGTTGACCCCATATAATAACCCTACAAGGTGAAGTTATTCGAATACATTACAAATTTTGAATAAAATGAAAATGACCTGATAAATAAGAACTTCTAAAATAATTCACAGGAAAGTCAAATTACACATGGTGTATATTTATTACAAGAAGAAAAATGCTATAAAATGAAAATGACTTGATAAATAAGAACTTCTAAAATAATTCAGAGGAAAGTGAAATTACACATGATGTATATTTATTACTAAGAAGAAAAATGCTCCAACATCTCCAATTCAAAATAAACAATCAAACATTTCTTTCTTAACCACGTACATGCAAGCTAATTACAATAGAATTTTTTTAATATTTCCCACATCTTGCAAGCTACGCCGTTGACCCTATATAATAATCCTACAAGATGAGATTATTCAAATACATCACAAATTTTGAATAAATGGAAATGACCTGATAAACATAAACTTCTAAAATAATTCACAGGAAAGTCAAATTACACATGGTGTATATTTATTACAAGAAGAAAAATGCTCCAATTCAAAATAAATAATCAAACATTTCTTTCTTAACCACATACATGCACTCCCGGAGTACCAACAACTGGCAATAAAACAATACCAGCTAATATAAAGGTCAAACATAATACATCCTGATAAAAATGCACAAATATATGCTTCAGAAATCAGTAGTAATAATTTATACACACACATATATATATATATATATATATATACACACACACATAAACATATACAATCACACACATAACTATCCTCAATATCCGGATAGTTTTAATTTCAATTATCCTCAATATTCGAGTTCACATCCACAATATCTGAATGCTGGTGTACTTAACTAGTACATGCCATCCATAATCGGAGAAGTGGACAAGAACGAACTTTTGTTATTTTCTTATGGTTCCCACAGGACCATTATCAGCAGAAATTCTTATATATCGTTGTGTGTGTATATATATATATATATATATATATATATATGTGTGTGTGTGTGTGTGTGTCCATGCACAACATTACAATATATTAATCATACAACCATTTATTCCACAGATACAATCGACATACATCAATGCGTAATGTCACAGCCCACCCAAAAATACTACTAGAATATATTTATGGAAGGTAAAATTTGATATCTTATACCCTATTTATATATAGTATGAATTTTTTTTCCGTATCATCGCAAATAGAAATTATGTTCCACGTTATATTTTATTAGGACCCGAGCAAGTTAACGAACTTGCCTTAACTATTGCATCGGTCTGCGTAATGTGACCAATAATATTATCACGAAAATCCTCAACGCTCGGCTCGTTTCTGTCCTCTCTCTCTTTATCTCTTCGGTTATCTCTCCTGTGTAATAACTGGGCGGGTTATTACTGATAACATCCTTTTGGCCCAGGAAATAGTTCACGACCTCCACATCTCGGACATTCATGGTATCCCGAACCTTGCGCTGAAGCTAGACATAGCTAAGGTGTATGATAGAGTTCACTGGATTTTTTACGTGAGGTTCTGGTGAGGATGGGTTTCCCGGCTAGATGGATTCTGTTCATCCGTAACTGTGTCGAGAGTTGCACATTCTCCATTCCGGTGAACGATAGTCTAGCCGGCTATTTTGCCTCTAGTCGGGGTTTGTGTCAGGGTGACCCTATTTTTCTGTCGCTCTTTGTGCTTGTCGCTGATTATTTATTGCATTGCTTGGATTGATTAATTTGGGACCATCCATTGATGAGGTATAGGACAGCCGGACGGCCTTTCCCTGTCTCGCACCTCCCCTATGCCGATGACATCATTATATTCACGCGAGTTGTAGATGTTGGTCTCGTTGACCTTATGTGTCTCCTGGATCACTATTCCATGGCCTTCGGGCAAATGGTTAGTATCCAGAAGAGCACTTTTATGCTCGCTCTTAAGCATGCACCTCATTGGCATCAGAGAGTTCATGACCCTACTGGTTTCCGCCAGGGTGATCTCCTCATCACCTATCTTGGTGCACCCCTTTACAAAGGCTTTATGAGACGAGAGCTCTTTGCTGGGTGAATCAACGGATGTTGTTGCGATTTTTCCTACACGCAAGTGCACGTCATCGTTTACAAGTAATAAAGTGATAAGTAGAGTATCGTTCCCACGAGGATTGAATCTCTAACTACCGATTTTTTCGTATTCCAATTTTATCTGAACAATCGAATTTGGGTTTTGCGATTAATAGCTAAAAGAATTACTAAAAGACTAAGCAGTAGAAAACAATATCTTGGATAAAAGAAATCAAATGATGAATAAGTCTAGGGTTCTGAATCCACCTTAGTTTATCCGAATTTACTCTCGATTATCCGTAATAAATAATTTTCCCAATTTATTGAAGGCGGATATTGCTAATATATTCTACCGCCTCTCCCGAGGTCAATAGATTTATCTAAAGGCGAATAACGCACTCTATCCCTAGGTGAATTAATTCGTCAATAGGCGAAAAGCATAAAATCTCCTAAAGGCCACGTAGTTCCTATGAGTATATTCCTATCTCACAGAATAATACGGTCCTAAACTTTAGTTCCTCACCAAATCTCCTCTCCCGATTATAAGTTAATGATTAAATCAATACTTCTATTTGCCAGATAATTGAAAGCATTAAACATAATTGGGAAAACTCAATAAAAAGGTAATAAATTGGATAATCTCAATCAATTCGTCAAAACAAAGGTTTCATCAAAACCCTAGATTAGGGCTTTAGCCTGACATACTAAAAACTGAAAATACAGAATAAATAAACGAAAGCATAAAATTCAAACGCAGATGAAGCTCGGATTCCTCCGTTCTTCAGCTTCCGCCTTCTGCCCTTGAAGTCTTCTGCTTTCCTCTTCTTCTGCCGTCTCCAAGCTTAAGCTCTCCAAGGTTAAAGATCCAAAGATTCCAAGATGATTTAATTAGGGTCTTAAACCCTATTTATAGCTCAGCACATCCTCCAAATCGCGTCCGTATTAGTCGGTCGAAAACTGGCTTCGAAACAGCTCAAAATCCGCGCGGGCATACAAAAACCGCCAAGTGTGCCGCGACGCACTAAACTGTGTGCGCGGCACATCGCCTTCGCGAATGCAGGCGCTAATTAATTCTTACGCCGCGGCTCACTGGCTATGCCGCGGCACAGTACAGTTACTCGCCTTGGTGGTGTCTTCTGTCCGCGGCTCGGCTTCCTTGTCTGCGGCTCGAGTCCATTTGCCGTTTCGCCCGCTTTGCCTCGTTTTAGCTTCCGAACTTCAATTTCTGTCAATCATACAAAATTAAGGCATTAAAAGCTCATTTAGACGATTTCACTCATCAAAACACTACAAAATAATGATAAATAAGCGTATAAAAATACGCCTAACAAATACCCCCAAACTTAAGCCTTTGCTTGTCCTCAAGCAAAAAGAATTAAATTGATAAAAGAATGTCGTGAATCATCGTGCAACTCATAGTGTTCAACCTAATCAATACTATCCGTAATTCTCTCTAAATAATACGAGTGTCATAAAAGCGGTGAACTCGTAATAATGATTCCGCAAAGTAATCAAATTCAGTCCTAATCACTCGTTCATGAAGAAATTCCAGCTCAAAGATTAACAAAACGTGAGTCTAATCGACCGTCAATATGAAAGGCTAACACAACCAAGCTAGTTTGTCCCGTTCCACAGTCGAAAGGCACAATTTTCACGAGTTTCATAACAAATAAACCTCGGACAGTATCCCCTTATATATATGCTCAAGAATTTGATTCGAGTTGACCACTAGGTTAGGATCTCAGGATGTTTCATTGGGATAATCCTAGGGTGGAAACTCCATTCTCATGTATTAGGAAACCGTTTGACGTAAAAGACACTCATGGGGCACATGGATGCTTCTAGTTACTAAGTTCCCGTCTACAGCGGAGAAACAACTCGAATATATAATTTCCGCATGTCCGAATCAAGGTTGCCGTTTTACGCGAGAGTAAACAGCGGGTCACGCGAATACCCCCGGTTACTAGGTTCCCTATCATTGGCACATGTGAAATATCTAAATCACTAGTCAAATCAGGGTCGTCGTTTTACGCGAGAGTAAACAACGGGTCACGCGAATACCCCCGGTTACTAGACTTCCCATCATAGAACACATTATCTCGACTTTAGGGAAAAACTGACCGACTCTAACCTCAATCTAAGTGCCAACACGACTAAAGAAACCGTACGGCTCACTATCCGGAAAATGTAGCCAAACGTATTGACGGTGATTTTAAAACAAGTATGTATCGTCTCTTATCTGCCAAGACCTCTACAATCACAAAAAATTTCGGACCTAAATGAATACTAAGCAGAACAGAAATAACTGACTACAACTCGACTAGAACTCGACCGCTTCTTCAGAGAGAAAAAACAGTATCGTAACATCAGTATCACACAAATAGAAGCACGAAAAATTCACGAATAAAAAAAACTAAGACAAGCAAGGCTATCTAAAAAAATTTTACGCAAAGAAATGAAAAGTGCAACGAAATAACGTCTGACAATAAAATAAAGTCAAAGAATGAATGTAGAAAGCGAAAGTAAATCCCCCAAACTTAGGACGTACATTGACCTCAATGGACAAAAATGATATGCAATAAAAGTAAAAGGTCAAGTACTCCCCTCCGGTCTGCTCGTGAGCCGGTGCCCGCCTCGTCCGGTGCGGCGGGTGGTGTGGCTGGCCGGGCGGGCGCAATAAATGGCCGTCGGGATGCATGATATAGGCCGTCCATGCGGCGAGGTGCTCTGATGATAAGCATCCTCACGGCAAGACGCCTCGCCGCTCGTCGGCGGCCGGCTGCTCTCGCATCTCAGCTCTGGCGGCAGCAACAACGCTCTCCCGCTCCGCCCGCTGCTCCTCCCGCATGGCAGCCATCAAGCTCTCTCTCTCTCCTCATCTCATCTCTCTCTCCTCGTCTCCTCTCTCAGCTCCTCTCTCTCTCTCCTCAGCTCCTCTCTCTGCTCCTCTCTCTGTCTCCTCAAATCCTCCCGCAGCCCATCAAACAACTCCTCCAACCTCGCCGCTCTGTCGGGCTGCGGGCCGCCATCTCCATGCATCAACAAAAGCGGCTCGGGGGATCCCTCGTGAGCCCCCTCTAGCAAAAATCCTCTCCCCCGAGCGTGCGCCGACGCTCCTCCCCACTGGTCAAAGTGCGATATGATGCGGTGGTCGATCGGGGCCTGGGGAGCAAGCATCGGCTCGTCGTCTGACCACGTCAGCCCCGACTGTCGGCATAAAGCGCAGATGAGGGAGGGGTGCTTCAACCCCGTCTTGGCCCCCCCTTGGATACTCTGGAAGATAGAACGTACCAGGATGGGGGCCACATCGAAACGCAGCCCGGAAGTGATAGCAAAAAGTGTCCGGGCGCGGGAGAGAAAGACTGTATGGATCTGGGAGGTGGGGTCAATGCGTGCGCAGATAAAATAAATCCAGGCACGCCCGGGCCGGCTGAGGCGCGAGCTCTTGAAGTGAAAAGTGGAAGAACTTTGTGCTCGCTGCTCCCAGTCGGTACCGGGCTGTGCAATGGTCTCAAGCAGGGCCTCCTTAGTGAAATTTGGTCATCACTCGGTCATGGTGACTCGTCCAACCACCAGGAAACCCAAAAGCCTCCGAATAGCGGCCGTGGAGAAATCAATCGTAACCCGTCGGACGTCAACTGAGTCCGAGACTCTAAAGACGGCAACGTATGCCCCGCCGAATGTGCTAAAGAAGGTCTGTGGCGTAAAACTCTGCACGATCAAGATAATCGCCGGATCGGGAGGTGCGGTAAATCTGGCCCACCCCATCTCGTCAAACATCTTGAGAAATTCCCCGTCCTGAGGAGCTGGAGTAAAACCCCTCTCTGGAATAAGTGGTCGTGGCCGGATCTTTTCATTGAATATCCTGTGAATTTCGGGGTCCGAAAATTGGTGCCCCTCCGCCTCGGCCCGACCACGAGAGGTCTCCCCTCGAGTGGGGGATGACTTGGTCCTAGCTCTCTTGCTCAACTTCTTGGTTCTCGCCATAATCAGTCCTGAAAAGTAAGACACGAGGGTTTATTCACGCAAAAATAATAACACTGATTTATGCTCGGCTAACGATGTCCAGCCAGAAATTCCGAATTTAAGAAAATAGCGCATATGTGAGAGAAGGATGAAATTGGATTTAAACGTTTAACCTGGATGTAAGGGTTGGGCTCGATGTAACTTCAAAACGTATACGTTGCACGAAAATTCAAAATGATTGCTTTTCCAAAGAAAATTTTTCATTTAGGCAATTTATCAAACACCTTGAGGGCACAAGTTTACTTGAAGAATAAACATAGTTATCGCTCGATTCAACCCCCAAAAACCGAAACATAATTCAATCTTCATCAACTCAACACATCCAACTCATTGATATTCCGATTTAACCATGAAAATTCGATAAAACTACCATGTTATTCTCTAACAATCCTAAAACTTTCGAAGGAGAATAAGCATGTTCCATTCATCCAAAGCAAAGACAACTTCCAAAATAAACCATAAGCAAGTCAAGATTAAAGATTAAAACGTACCTTTTGAAGATTGCAAGAAAAATCACAGGAAAAACAATGGAAGAACGCTTCGGCCGGTCGCGCGCTGGGGAGGGAAGAAGAAAGGAAGAAGGCGTACCTGGAAATGCCGGCCGCACGCGTGTTATATGTTACCTGGGCCTTTCAGATTCCGCATAGTGTGCCGCGGCACAGATAAAGTGAGCCGCGGCACAGGGTACAGTCCCTTTACCTGTGTTCTCGTTTTCTCGTGTGCCGCGGCACAGATTTCGTGTGCCGCGGCTCAATGCTCAAGTGTGCCGCGGCTCATTTATGCCGTGCCGCGGCACAGGGTATAGTTGGTTTAGCCTCCCCTTGCGATTGATGTGTGCCGCGGCTCACAATACCTGGGCCGCGACTCATACTTCAGTTTCTTCCCTGGGACTTTCCTGCACAGAATTTTGAGAAGAAAACGTTAAAGCGAGAGGCAGAAGCAATTTGAAGCACAAAAATGATGAAAAATAAGAATCACGAATGCAAGAAAAATAAAGAAATGCAAAAGAATCTACAACTACGAACTCGGGTTGCCTCCCGAGAAGCGCTAAGTTTATAGTCTTCAGCCGGACCTATTGGAAAACATTAGTTCGCTTTTCGCAAACTCCATTTGGGTTCCGCCCCGTTCATCGAACCGTTCATATTTTTGTTAAAATTATGACCATTGGTCATTAGCGGTTCGACTTTCGGTTCGGTCATCAAATGTTGTTTTCGAAAAGGTTTCTACGTGAATAACTTCCCGAAACACCCGGTTTTTCCATGACTAATTGTCCGCAGCCAGGATCACTCTCCTCCTTCACAAACGCACTCAAGATCGCAATGATTTTCCTCATGCTCGAGGAACGCCACTCGGTCTACATCCTTCTTAAGACTTGGACCATTTAACACAAAATCTGAATTTTCCCACCGACGATGTTTTCGGTGCTTTCCTCTTTCAACAATATCCACACTTTCAATTTGTGACCCTTTATCAACACTTCCGGGACATGGGAACGATTTGAATACTTGAAAAGTAACTTGCTCGTCTTGGACCCTCAGAGTTAACTCCCCCTTTTCCACGTCTATAAGGGTTCGGCCTGTCGCTAGAAATGGTCGTCCCAAGATGATTGGAATATTTTCATCTTCCTCCATGCCGAGTACGATGAAATCGGCCGGAAAGATGAACTTATCAACTTTAACTAAAACGTCCTCGATTACTCCCCTCGGATACTTTATCGATCGATCCGCCAATTGTAAGGAGACTGTTGTTGGCTTGGCTTCCCCAATATTCAGCTTTTTGAAAATCGATAGAGGCATGAGGTTGATACTCGCACCAAGATCGCATAGTGCCTTATTAAATGAAAGATTCCCCATGGTGCACGGTATGTTGAAGCTTCCCGGATCTTTCAATTTAGGTGGGAGCTTCTTTTGAAGAATTGCACTGCACTCCTCTGTCAAGGCGACCGTTTCAAACTCCTCAAGCTTTCTTTTCTTCGATAATATCTCTTTCATGAACTTGACATAACTCGGCATCTGTTCCAATGCGTCGGCGAATGGAATATTTATGTGAAGCTTTTTGAACACATCAAGGAACTTAGAAAATTGTTTGTCCGCCCTTCTTTCTTTGTAGTCTGCGGAAACGGAACGGGGGGGACACATGTCTTCGAGTTATCCGGCTTCAAATCCTTCGACTCCTCTAGCTTTAAATCCTTCTCTTCCTCAATCTCCTTCTTCTCTTTACCCCGCTCGGGCTGATCCAGCACCTCTCTCCCGCTTCTCAAGCTAATTGCATTTAGACTCTCTCTAGGATTTGTCTCTGTTGTACTCGGCAATGCTCCCTCCGGACGAGCTGTCAACACATTAGCGATTTGGCCTTGGACCTCCAAGTTCGAATGGAAGCGAATGATTTTGTAATGTAGCTTAGACGGGTCATAAATTGACTCGTATTTGCCGCCAATTTTGTAAGTGCTTCCTCGAGAGACACTTTGGGAGCGGGAGGGGCTGCCGTTGATTCCAGGCGAACGAGTGGTGTGAGTTCTGTCGTTTCTCCATGAAAAGTTAGGATGATTGCGCCACCGGATTATAAGTATTGGAGTACGGGTTATTCGGCCGATTCCCACTTCCCACAAATTGAGCACTGCTCCATCGATTTTTCTCGAACGGATTTCCAACTTGACATTCCGCTCGGTGTGATCCGTTACACCAATTGCATGTTTCTATGGTAACGGGGGTGCGTGCGAAAATGCACTGGCCGTTGTGTCAAAGCGGCGACTTGAGTGACAAAGTGGAAATCGGGTCATTGCTTGAAACTTCCATGACTCTCTTCGGTGTCAATCTTTCTGATGGCCATTGGTATGCGTTTTCGGCCATATCTTCCAAAAGCACGTGTGCCTCGGCCATAGATTTTCCCATGAAGGTCCCACCAGAGGCTGCATCCACGAGAGTGCGTGTAGAAGCACTCAAACCATTATAGAACGTATGAAGCTGAAGCCAATCAGGAATGCCGTGATGAGGGCATCTTCGTAGCAAATCTTTATATCGCTCCCACGCCTCGTGGAGCGATTCCATATCGTACTGAACAAAGGTGGTTATTTCGTTTCTCAACCTTGCCGTCTTAGCTGGTGGGAAAAATTTGGCAAGGAAGGCTTGCGCTAACCTCTCCCATGTTGTAATCGATCCCGGCGGTAAGGAATTTAACCAAAACTTTGCTTTATCCCTCAAAGAGAAAGGGAAAAGCCTCAATCGGATGGCATCGTCGGTGACACCATTAGTCTTGAACGTGTCGCATATCTCAAGGAAAGAAGCAATATGGGTATTCGGGTCGTCATTCGGCAGTCCACAGAATTGGCTCGCTTGCACCATCCGAATAATAGCAGGCTTGATCTCAAAATTATTAGCTTGGATAGTGGGACGCCGAATTCCCGAAAAATTAGCGTTGACTGCGGCATGGCATAATCTCGAAGAGCTAGTTCGGTTGAACTTGTCGCACTTGGTTATCTCCTCCTTGGACTTGATATTCTCGGCCATGTTGGCCAGTAAATGCGCAACTCTCTTTTCTCCTTTTTGTTCCTTCTTAGAGTGCGCTCGAGCTCGGTATCCAAGGTAGTAGGCCTTCGTTAGAGTTTTCTCATGCACTACGAAAGGCCACGAAAGGAAAAAGCAGATAAACGAAATTAAATACACAAAAATAAAAATAAAACGTTCAAATTAAGGAAATACTTAAATCGATATTAGAAAATTTCAATCCCCGACAACGGCGCCAAAAACTTGTTGCGATTTTTCCTACACGCAAGTGCGTCATCGTTTACAAGTAATAAAGTGATAAGTAGAGTATCGTTCCCACGAGGATTGAATCTCTAACTACCGATTTTTTCGTATTCCAATTTTATCGAACAATCGAATTTGGGTTTTGCGATTAATAGCTAAAAGAATTACTAAAAGACTAAAGAGAAAACAATATCTTGGATAAAAGAAATCAAATGATGAATAAGTCTAGGGTTGAATCCACCTTAGTTTATCCGAATTTACTCTCGATTATCCGTAATAAATAATTTTCCCAATTTATTGAAGGCGGAGATTGCTAATATATTCTACCGCCTCTCCAGGGTCAATAGATTTATCTAAAGGCGAATAACGCACTCTATCCCTAGGTGAATTAATTCGTCAATAGGCAAAAAGCATAAAATCTCCTAAAGGCCACGTAGTTCCTATGAGTATATTCCTATCTCACGAATAAACGGTCCTCACCAATAGTTCCTCACCAAATCTCCTCTCCCGATTCGAAGTGAATGATTAAATCAATACAACTATTGGCCAGATAATTGCAAGCATTAAACATAATTGGGAAAACTCAATAAAAAGGTAATAAATTGGATAATCTCAATCAATTCGTCAAAACAAAGGTTTCATCAAAACCCTAGATTAGGGCTTTAGCGACATACTAAAAGCGAAAATACAGAATAAATAAACGAAAGCATAAAATTCAAACGCAGATGAAGCTCGGATTCCTCCGTTCTTCAGCTTCCGCCTTCTGCCCTTGAAGTCTTCTGCTTCCCTCTTCTTCTGCCGTCTCCAAGCTTAAGCTCTACAAGGTTAAAGATCCAAAGATTCCAAGATGATTTAATTAGGGTCTTAAACCCTATTTATAGCTCAGCACATCCTCCAAATCGCGTCCGTATTAGTCGGTCGAAAACTGGCTTCGAAACAGCTCAAAATCCGCGCGGGCATACAAAAACCGCCAAGTGTGCCGCGGCGCACTAAACCTGTGCCGCGGCACATCGCCTTCGCTGAATGCACAGGCGCTAATTAATTCTTACGTGCCGCGGCTCACTGGGCGTGCCGCGGACACGAGTCTGAGTTACTCGCCTTGGTGGTGTCTTCTGTCTGCGGCTCGGCTTCCTTGTCTGCGGCTCGAGTCAATTTGCCGTTTTCGCCCGTTTTGCCTCGTTTTAGCTTCCGAACTTCAATTTCCTGTCAATCATACAAAATTAAGGCATTAAAAGCTCATTTAGACAATTTCACTCACCAAAACACTACAAAATAATGATAAATAAGCGTATAAAAATACGCCTAACAGATGTTAGATAGGATCTCTAGTTGGTCCCATTGCCATCTTGCTTTTGGGGGACGCTTGGCTCTTATTAAGAGCACTCTCTGCACGATTCCTCTACACCTTCTTCAGGTGTTGGACCCACCCCAGTATGTTATCAGCTCGAGCATATCATTGCAAGATACTTCGGGGGTGCGGATGGTCCTAAGAGGAAGATGCATTGGGTTCGTTGGCGGCAGATCTGCCGCTCGGTCTCTGAGGGAGGCCTCGGGATTCGGAGCCTTTCGGATATGGCGAGAGCTTTAAGTTATAAGCTCTTGTGGCGCCGTCGCGTGGGCACGTCTTTGTGGTTACAGTTTATGATCCGCAAATACTGCTTTGCTGGCCTTTTTACGCCTATGTGTACTGCACTTAAATCTCATGCCAGCCACCCTTGGCGCCGTCTCCTCCGCGTGGGTATTCAGGTTCAGGAGTTCATTTGTTGGACTCTTGGTAGTGGCAGCGGGGAGGTCAGTTTTTAGGACGACACTTGGAGTGAGGATAGGCCTATTTCGTCTTATTATCAGATTATTGGTAGACCCCACCTTAGGATTAATGAGCTTTGGGTTGATGGGAGTTAGGACAGGGGTAGGCTAGAGTCCAGTGTTGGTGAGGAGATAGGATTTACCCCTCAGTTCATACAGGAGATTCTCGCGACTCCTATTGTCGAGGAGGATTCAGATACCATGTGTTGGACTCTTACATCTTCGGGTGCTTTCTTATTTTCATCAGCTTGGTCTCACATTAGGGTGAAGGATCAGATTAATCTCATTTTCGGGGCCATTTGGACTGCCTTACTTACACCTACGATATCGGTGTTCATTTGACGACTACTATTGCGATGGATCCCGACTGATGATGTCTTACATATGAGAGGCATTTTATTGGCTTCCAGATGCTCATGTTGTACCCATACCCATACCCATACCTACCATACCAAGACCCTAGCCCACCTTTTCTTGGAGAGTGACGTGGCTCGTGACGTGTGGGAGTATTTTGGCGCATGGACACATTTATCCTTACCCCATACAGATAATATTTTTGAGCTCTTGGGTTTTTTCTCACGTGGCACACACTTTAGGCACGCGACTTTCATTATTCCTTGTCTGATCCTTTAGTTCATCTGGACGGAGAGGAATAGTGTAAAGCATAGGGTTGTTACTTTTCTTGCTTCTTATGTTATTGTGCAGGTGGAGCGCCATATTTCATTGTTAGCTGCTGCAGGGCTTATTTCTTCGGAGTTCTGGGCGGGGTGCTCACCTCTCGATCGTTTTCAACGATCTTCTTCATCGCCCGCCCAGACACATCACCCTATCCCGATTGTTTGTCTTCGACCTGAGACTCCTTGGATCAAGCTGAACACGGATGGCTCTTTTGATAGAGATACTCAGATTGCTGGTGGTGGGGGTCTGATTAGAGATCATCACGGAGCGCTACTTCTTGCTTTCTATTCCTCTTTTTAGGCCTCTTCGAGCTTCGACGCAGTGATTCAGGCACTGGCGATAGGACTGATTTTGGCTTCCCAGAGATCGAGACATGTTTGGATTGAGCTTGATGCTGCTGCTGTGGTGACCCTGCTTTCATCTGGCCATCGGGCCTCTTGGCAGGTTCTTCACAGCCTTGTGAGGATCCGACACATTCTCCGACACTTGCAATTTAGAGTCACTCACACTTTTCCGGAGGGCAACAGGATGGCTGACTATCTTTCAGAGCTCGGCATGTCGTCCCTCGGCATTCAGACTTATGCTTATGATACTGCTCCACCGTTTGTTCTCTCCCTTATATGGATGGATCAACTCGATTATCCATCTTTTAGATTTAGGTAGTATTCTTTCGATTATTACTATGTGATTGATTTTCTGCCTATTAGTCTGCACATTAGCCCACAGTTTCTGTGGTGCACCTTGTACTTCTCTACCGATCCATAGGCACTTCAGTTTTTAGGATCCGGATTGTGGCCCATTTTTGGTCATAATTCGGAATTTATTTATTGTCTACAGGTCCGCACATTAGCTCATGGTCTTAGTGGTGCACTTTGTATTTCTTTAGCGGGTCGTAGGCACTTCAGATTTTAGGATCCGGATTATGGCCCATTCTTGGTCATAATTCGGAGCGGATGTTTTGTATTTCTTGAAAAAAAATAGGATTCTTTATCAAAAAAGAAAGTACATGGTAATAACTTTTGACTTGCTGAAATACGAACTTTTTTTACAAGATTAACGATATTAAAATTGATGTGTACTAGTATTTCTTGGAAGAGGAGTATTTTGTATACAAAACACACAAAATGGAATGGGAAATGATAAATGGGAGGGCAGGTATTTATAGGCCTCAAGAGGACAACTCAGTCGAACTGCATGGGGGACCAGGCCCAGACGCGCGTGTGCTGACTTCCGAGCACACCTGTCGACCACAGTGTATTAGCGCGTGATAAGCGTGTGCATTAGCCATCGGCCAGTGCTCGACAACCTATCCAACTAGGCGCCTGTGGTGCTCGATAGCCAACCACACTACTAAAACATACCCATTGTAGCAACACTTTTTTAGTCACACTTTTCATTAAGCATCATAATATCTACGTATAACGGCACCCGATTGCCTAATTAGATTTACAAGGACATTTATTGGAGTATGTCCTTAATATTATTCCACTCTCTCTTATTTTTGGTTTACTTCACTCCTTTATATTCTCTATGCCGCACATATCGTGTTAATTTTCATCCCTTCACGAGAACCATAATCTTTATTGCGATTCATGTGTAACCCAACAAATTTCTTGTTCTTCGTTAAAGGAAATCCTCTTGCACTTTTTCCCATCAACAATATTTGTACTACTACAAAATATGACTTTTACGGCACTTGATTTATATGGGTTATATGAGAACTGATGTAGAATTAAAAGCACTGCGAATTTACATTATTTTCTTAAACCATCGTAAAATATCGTTTTGATAATAGTTTTTAAAAACCATCATAAAACACTTCTTTACAACGGTTCTACAAAACCGTCGTAAATATGCTTTGTTTTACATCGGTTTTAATTATAACCGACGTTTCAATTATACATTGATTTTCTTACATCTGAAATAGATGGGAATTTATGGTTTTCTTCTACTTATACTGTCGTCGCCATTCTTTGCCATTCTACATCGGTTTTAACTACAATCGATGTAGATTTGCCGCATTTTCAGTTCTACATTGATTTTCTTACAGCTAATGTAAGACATGGTAACTTAAGGTTTTTCTTCTACTTATGATGCCGCCATTCTTTGCCATTTTATATTGGTTTTAATTACAACCAATGTAGATTTTCAGTATTTTCAATTCTATATCGGTGTTCTTACAACTGATGTGAAATGTAGTAGTTTAGGATTTTTCTGCTATTTATATTGCCACTGCATTCTTTGCCAAACTAAGTTATATACTACCTCCGTTCTCTTATAATTACAACATCTGGATTTTCACACTTGCCAATGCACAACTTTGATCCTTAATATCTTTAATTCTTTATTTTTAAAAATTATAAGAAGTTGATATTTTGAAAGTATATTTCGAGATGAATCTAATAAGATCTCACATGACTATATTTTTCTATATGTATAAATCACAGAAGACAGTCAAAAGAGAGTATGTGAAAAATGTAATAGTCAACACGTTGCAATAATGAAATCTTTCTTCCAACACTGCGTGTGCGTTCCGTGACGGAGCCCATAGATAACCCACTGCTTTCATCCTCGGTCTTAGTTCATCATATTAGTGGTATTAATGTATTCAGTATTTTGAGACAACTTTATCACAATGATTGATATCTTAGTTATTAGTCAATATTAACTAACGAAATTTTGTCATACGTAGTGTTGAGAGTAAATTCTACATTTGATGGTGATGACGTTAGGCACGTAGGTCAAGTCGGTGGAAATCTAATTTCCTTCAAAACATGTAAACATAATGTATTAAGAGCTCATTTACGCAGATTTAAACCCAAAATGGAGATAAAATAATGACAATAAAGCGTACAAAATAACATGTAACACTACTACACGACGAGGTATACAACTATTCAGTCACAACATCACTTCCAACGCGAATCATCAAATAGTGAGCTCAAATACTAACGATTCTGGCGAAAATATAACAAAATACAATATATAAACGTCACACCGAGTACAATGAATTACAAACATTGGAAAATACGGAAGTAAAAGTATGGATATTACATTCCCTCCCTCTAAAAATAAGTTTCATCCCGAAAATTACGAAGTGAACAAATCGGGGTATCTCGACGTCATGCTCTCTCCTGTCTCACATGTGGCCTCTTCCACTCCATGTCTCGACCATTTCACTTTAACTAAATGAATTGTTTGTGCCTAAGTTGCTTGACTAGACCCTCTGAAAAATCTGAATTGGTCTCTCTTCTATCGTAATATCGGGTCCCACTTCGATCTCCCTATAATAGATAATAGGACTCGGACCTGGAACATATTTTCTCAACTAACATGTCTGGCTCGGTTCCAATTAGCTTAACGAATCATCCTAATATAACGGTGATCTACACAGCCTCCCATATAAAGTCTCAAGCGGTGCCATTTTAATCTAGATGTGGTAACTGTTGTTGTAAGGACACTCGATTAATGGCAAGTGCGACTCCCAGTCATCCCTCTAGTCTGGGGCGCAGGTGTTAGGAATATGCTCTCGAATGCCACTCAAAGGATGAGAGAGTGAGAGCATTGTATTGTAATTATGAATGGTAAATCAAATAAAGACATTTCTTTGTTTATATGTTATTGTATATCAATGGTATTGTAATTTGGTATATAGAATAATAATCCCTGCATTTGAGAGCAAACAATCCACTTCTTATATAAGGAGATAGGCACTTGAAGTGTTTAGGGCTCGAATTCTTAACTGGTTTGCAAGTCGATAAAACTTAACTGGGCAATAAGTTTAGAGAGGACTTGTATAACATGTTCTTTGACATGTAGAGTGTTTGTCTTGACTAAGGGTTAGTGGGAGCACACGTTATAGGTATGCTAATGGGATTAGTGTACTCGAACTCGATTCGGTCCATGGATTTCACTCTAGGATTGTCAATGACAGAATCGAAAGTTTTTGATAGGTATACATGAACCTTTGACTTGAGGTTTCACTAGGAGATGTGCTTATGACATTGAGTTAGTCATTAGAGTAGTTCGATCCAATCACCAGTTGGTGGGATCAACCTCGAAGTGCAACTTAGTGGGTAAGTAGCAGTCTATACTGAATAGCAAGATAGAATTCTTTCTCCTGTTAGTGAGCAGGTAAATGTCCTATGTGTTTAATGGTAAATGAGATCATAAGTATTTAGGCAAAGCATTTAGATCTAGTTGTATTTGATACACATGAGATCAGTGATCTCGATTTGCATTAACAAATGTAGAGTCAAGTTACTATAGGGTTTGACATTACCATGACCCTAAGACTTGACCGGGATATATAATTGAAGGGTTTATACATATACGGTATTCACGACATAATAGTTTTGGAATGATCCTATCATTCGTTCTCGGTTAGGTTACGGTGTAGGCCATGAGACTGGCTAGGTGGTGCTAACACTCATTGTGTTCTCCCAATGCTAACTGAGACGAACCTAGAGAGTCACGACACAAGAATTGATGACGGATTATATTTAGCTTATTCTCTCTTGATTAATATTGGACATTGGATGTCTAATTTAATTTATTGGATAAATTTAATTGGTCTACTGAATTAAATAATTACTGGGTAGTTAATTATATTTTATATTATTTCTTAGAGAATTTATATTTAATATAATTAATTAATTGTGTAATATTGAAACATAACAAGGTCTATCTATCAGACTAGATACACGAAGGTCTGTTTCAAGGACCCAAACAAACCAACTCCATAATATGTTGAGCATGGTCGCCCATTCCCCACATCATTATATGGTGTACAATTATTTTTGTCTATATGATGATTTAATTATAAAGTGGGGACCTTAATTATAGAATTGGTGTATAATTAAAGTGTGATTGACCGTCTTAACGTGTGATGATTGGTTTATATAACATAACATAGTCATCATCATCAATACTTGAAATTTTGTGGTTTTGACCGTGAGGTTGGAGAGAAAAGAGAAGAGAAATTTTTCTTGTTCTTACACTTGAATTTAAGTGTATTAGGGAGGAAAGTAATTTTATAAAATACTTAGAGTGTTTATAAAATTAAAACTAAGTTAATTCTATCAACTTCTAGCCGTATACTTAAAGTATAAGTTGATAGAAATATTTTCTGCACACCATCCAACGCGTGATACGTAGAGCCACGAAAGTTTCGATGCCTGGAAATTTTCTAAAGCTTGGCTCCGATTATTCAATATTGAAATCGAAGGACTTCAAGTGTATGAACTTTTAACTCATGCTTTTGATTTATTATATATTCGATATACGATGCTTGACCGATCGTCTTAGGAGATTGTTTTTTTTTTTAGTTGGACCAATTTTATATTTTTCTCTGTGTAACTCGATTTTATTTACTAAATCCCAACAATGGTATCGGAGAGTAGGTATATATTTTTTCAGTTGGACCAATTTATTTTTTATGATTTTATGTTATAATATAAATATATTTTTCTATTGAAAAACTAATTTATGTGTAATATAAAATTAGAATTTGTGACCTTCGACTCTCATCATTGGCGTCCGGTGATGGCTCCTTTTAGGAGGGTAACTGGTAGCCCACACCCTAGCCAAAACATAGGGATCGGCCTATCGATCTATCTGACGGCTAAATCGAGGCAGGTATCATCTAAATCCGGATGCTCCTCCCTCGCCATCTCCATCAACATCATCTGGACTCCTCCATCACTCTATCATAATTAAGTTAAAACAAAATATGTAACCGAGTATTGATAAAAAGTTCAGAGATAAGATTCATAGTAGTATTAAAATGTTTAGGATATATTTACAACTCATGTCTACCTGGACAGTTCGGATATGCCTTTCAAGACACGTAGACAAAGGCATTCGCCGCATTTTTATCAGAAGTGGCCTCGTGCGAAACTCTCAGTAACGACCGCGAACCTAAGATGTGGTGCTCCGCCATACCCTTACGCTTAACTATGTTGGTTGAACTGCTCGCTTACACAAAAAAACATGTAATATTATTTGACAATGAACAACAATTACCACAAGTAAGTTTCATATACGTTACGGTCCTTTAAATAACAATAACATAGTGTAATATTTGTTTGTCGATTACATATAATATAGTTCGGGTGTTAGGGTTGTATACTGCAAAGCATACTTTATGCTTGTATTACCTTATTTCCTGTAACTACCTATGAGCATATTAATTATATTTAATCACATATTTTGCATATTTATTCACGTTATGGTTATGCAAATGAAATATCTAATTGTTTTATATTGCAGATAATATGGTGTGTTGGTGCCACACAGAAGATCACATTATCGGTACCTTATAAAATAATATAATAGTTCACAATCTATATAATTATTAGACAAATTATATGAAAGGTTGTAGTGTATGCTTGAGATTAGTTGGTCTTGACTATTAGCATACATTAGCGTATTTACATACATTGAACTGGATCGAGGTTGTAACACCCCCAAAACCATCCGGGATATTACAGCGCCGTGGGTCCCGCGCCGGAACCCACCAGGCTAAAAACCATTTCAAAAACGTTTAAAAATGCCAAAAGGCCAATGACGGTAATATTTTAAATATTAAAATATCTTCAAAAATATAGTTCTCAAATACCGTCATAAAATACCATTTGAAAATACAAGGCGAAGTGCCAATTCTCGACAGATCAAAATGTACGTTAAGCTACCACTTAAACGTACCGATAAAATAATTTGGGAAAAGAGTTGTGAAAATAACCTAAGTTCGTAAAATGCCAAAAAGGCCATTTTGAAATACACACACGTGACGGATAAAAATACCGAAAAGTCATTTTGAAATATACACACGCGGATAAATGCGATTCAAAATACACATTTGCGGCGGAAATGAATAACCCGACAAAGAAATACTCGATACTCCAAAACATGCCACTTGATATCACCGGGAAGCTCATCCCTTCACGACCGCTACTAGCTCGATCTCCGAGTACCTAAAAATAAAGCCCACGATGGGGTCAGCCACAATACTCAAATAATGATATCGATCACATCATCATAAATAATTACATACCAATGTAGTAATACTGTAAGAATATTACCAACGTAATCTTACCATTATAACCTTACCAATTCATGACAATCCAAACCAAATCGATCCTTACCATAATTCACAATTCGCATTTTCGAATGACGAAAAGAAATCAACAATTATCTGTACTGTATTCCAAAATACCAACAATCCTCCAAACCTCATCATAACTTATAAGTGTGGAAGTAATCCGACCTGTGCCAAATCCTGTCCGTCGGATCGCACAATCAAATCTCAATTTGGGTAAACCAAATATACACGATACATCTGTAAGTCAAATTTCCACAGAACAATGATAACAAGTACTGCAACATCGACGTACAGTCCAAATACTCATACGATCATCACAATGATCAAAACAATAGGTCAACCGAGAATATTATCGACATGATGACTCCAATACGATCAATAAATGATCAACGATAACTGAGAATACCCTCAACATGGTAGACTCCAAATGATCAACAAAGGACCAACAATAACCGAGAATACCCTCAACAAGGTAGACTCCAAATGATCAACAATAATGGATCTCAAAGAAATAACTTTGACTGTCGAACATACCCCTCGGGCGTATGAACAACCAGTCGCAAACCGTCGAACACATCCAATACTATGGACTATGAAACGACAAAAATATACGGCTCAAAGATGGACATCACAGTACGCCCGATCCGGAAATGTGTCCGTGCACAAGCCACCCCGGGTATCGATCAAATACACGTGTGGTCTTGTACCTAATTAGCCTCACGAAACTACGTCTCGTGTGCACGGTTCAATGCGGAATAATATCAACACATAACCATAGTATGCCCAGCTAAAAATCCTACACAATAACCAATCGGAATGCAGATATGATTCCAGATATGTCACGATGCAACATGACAACGAATTCAATAAATCACATATCCAATAAGGATCAAAAGACTCACCGAAGTGAACAACAACAGACTGGCAATGAAAAGTCGACACGACTAATCAATACCCAAAACAACAATCCTGTGATCATCATCCCCGACAAATGATCAACACGATCAACGATCTCAATACAATCAGCCCTGGGATCATCATCCCTCAACGAAATAATCAATCGGAATCAACATACTGACATATACTGATAATTCCTCAAAACAATTATCCTCGTGGCGAACAATACTGGAATTACCTCAAGCCGAAGACAATATCCTTTCCACGAACCAACATCCCTGAACGAATACACAGTTATACGAATAATCTCAAATAAGATACCATCCATTCAATACCAATAAATCTTTATCCCGATACTTATGTCATCGCGATAATTATCCTCGATATCCGATATACTATACCCTTGACCAAAGATAACTCACGTATTCCTTGAACACAATTAAATCATATACCTTATGATTTAATACAAACCAGAGCACGACATACAACTCATTAACCGACAACTTACCTTTCTAACAACATTGCTATACGAATTATAAATGAAATCAAAACGAAACCATTCATCAAATATTATAAACTGAACAAGTATAAACTTGCCTCGATATCGATACCACGAAGCCGTTACCAATATCCATTGCCTTTGTCTACGAGCTCCTCAGCCCCGAACAAAAGCAATCTACGAGCTCTTCGACTTCAACCGCAACACAACGGTCATAATCCACGATCAAAATATATCAACCTATTGCAATAACCGATTAACACACATTCGATAAAAATCAATAACCGACATACTCAACCAACAAACTCAACGGTTCAACAAAACCTCGATCATATACATAATACCAAATAATCTAACTCAACAAATACGAACCCATATCCACGATACAAGCCGTAACTCGATGATCACAAATAACAATCAATAACCGATCAACAACGGTTCTACAATATCCCGATTAAACACATATCCAAACAACCCGAACCAATCAAACACGAATTCAAAACCACAATCCGATTCCAAAATCCGAAGATCATATCAATAATCAATTCATCTCGACATTAATGATTTTATAACATATTCGATTCCAACTTCAACTCCAAATACGAAGACAAAACTCCTTCTTGTTCATACTTGTAAATTCGTAGAAAACAATTTACCGATTATTATCGTGAATAATCACATCCCAAAATTATCCGAAATCCTTCCAAAATCATAACATGTAACTCAAGAGTTCTTCAAGAACACGAATTATCCAAATTCACGTTCATAATCCATAAAACAACATAACCCGATGTTTTCTAACATCTAAACAACTCTTAATCATAATTCAAGGTGTATATAATCATGTTCTTCAACATATACTTCTCATAACATCATGAATCGCAACAAACCACCAAGAACATCGAGAATACCACGATTCCATAATCACAACGACATAATCAAGGCATTTGATCACCAATTCATTATCTTCCTTTAACAAAATTCCCATAATTACCAAGAATCATCACAACAATATCATTTCAACCATCATTCATACGAAAACGTGTAGAATTTTCCAAGTTCTACTCATTGAGACATTTCATCGAACACTTTGAAGGCATAGTCCAATTTAATCGATTATTCAAAGAAATACTCGAATTCTTTCCACAAAACTTCAAGAATAATGAATGATTACGAGTTTACAATCAAGTTCAATCAACAATCTGAATCAAAACGAAGCAAATCGGCCAAAACACCAAGAAACCTCAAGAACATCCAAAAACCAAAAGTTTAGGTGTTCTTACCTTCGATCTGGGTGGAAAATGATGTTAATCCATGACTCCAACTTCCAAAACATGTTGCTAGATGATGATATTACTTAAATCCATCCACTTTGATGAAGAAATCGCGAAGAAACGAAGAGAAAACATGAAAATGGCCGGATGACTCGGTCCAGACCTTTAAATAGGCGGAACCTGCCGGACCATTACGTCATGGCGGCCTTTGCCTTACGTACGTAATCGGCCATGCTTTGCTCGCGCCGATTACGCCGGAACCCTTACGTACGTAACCGGCAGCTGGCTTACGTACGTAACTGGCCCTTACGGCCGTAACCGGCCAGAGCCTTACGTACGTAATCAGCCAGTCCTAGCCATCCCTGCGAGTCACTGCCGACCGTGATCGGCCATCCATGCGAGTCATCGCCGACCGTGATCGGCCATCCATGCGAGTCACTGCCGACCATGATCGGTCATCCAGGTCATCTCGGCCACGACTCGGCCAACCGCCCCGTAACGTACGTAACACTTAATCCGTTGCGTACGTAATACGTACGTTGACTTGCTACAGTATAATACTCGTATTACGTACGTAATACACCCTGTATAACGTACGTAACTCCATCCGTTGACTCACCTGTCCACATCCGCCGAAAAGCCGCCGACAAGCCCAATGTCCGATTCCTCTTGTTACGTCGTTATATGCGCTATATAACGTCGTAAGCTAACACATTTTACGACGTAAGCTCCAAGGCTTAACGTACGTAATGGCTTTTATACTTAGCCAAAAATCAGTTGTTCTGTCCGGCGTCTCGGCGTACAAAATACAAACATACGGCATCTTTGAATACACATATTGAATCGAAAATATTCTCATACGGTATACGATATCCAATCAGTTCAACCGATTCAATATATCTGAATATATCATCGATCAAACGATAATCACACCGGTATAACTGTCTCGGTTCTCAATTTATTTTATCCATACTGTATAGATACCAAACTATACAGTATATCTCAGATAAAATAATGCGAAAAAATTATACTGAAAATCCGGGTATTACATACTACCCCCCTTAAAATTAGTTTCGTCCTGAAACTTGCAACCAGTCACCAACAACAGATAAATCCAAAATTTCCAACTCATCACGAAAACAATCAGTCGTCGCCACAAGCGAACAACCAAAACGATATACTTACAGGTGCGTGAAGCCGATGATCTCCCCGTGATACTAGCACACGACTCCCACATGAAGTCTCAAAACAATACCAACACACGCCAATATCACACATAGCAGTTTGAAAAGAATCTCAAAAATTTTGGAAACTCCAAAAATCGGTTTGACTCAAAAGTCAAAAAACTCATTTTCAAAAATCACGCTACTACCGTACCGGTAGAGCCACATAACACACACGCCTGGGTTTCACAAAACCCAAGCTCCGATACCATCTTCTGTAACACCCCCAAAACCATCCGGGATATTACAGCACCGTGGGTCCCGCGCCGAAACCCACCAGGCTAAAAACCATTTCGAAAATGTTTAAAATGCCAAAAGGCCAATGACGGTAATATTTTAAATATTCAAATATCTTCAAAAACATAGTTCTCAAATACCGTCATAAAATACCATTTGAAAATACAAGGCGAAGTGCCAATTCTCGACAGATCAAAATGTACGTTAAGCTACCACTTAAACGTACCGATAAAATAATTTGGGAAAAAGAGTTGACGAAAATAACCCAAGTTCGTAAAATGCCAAAAAGGTCATTTTGAAATACACACGCAGCGGATAAAAATACCGAAAAGTCATTTTGAAATATACACACGCAGCGGATAAATGCAGTTCAAAATACACATTTGCAGCGGAAATGAATAACCAGCAAAGAAATACTCGATACTCCAAAACATGCCACCGCCAGTATCACCCGGGAAGCTCATCCCTTCACGACCGCTACTAGCTCGATCTCCGAGTACCTAAAAATAAAGCCCACGACGGGGTCAGCCACAATACTCAAATAATGATATCGATCACATCATCATAAATAATTACATACCAATGTAGTAATACTGTAAGAATATTACCAACGTAATCTTACCATTATAACCTTACCAATTCATGGCAATCCAAACCAAATTGATCCTTACCATAATTCACAATTCGCATTTTCGAATGACGAAAAGAAATCAACAATTATCATCTTGTATTCCAAAATACCAACAATCCTCCAAACCTCATCATAACTTATAAGTGTGGAAGTAATCCGACCTGTGCCAAATCCTGTCCGTCGGATCGCACAATCAAATCTCAATTTGGGTAAAACCAAATATACACGATACATCTGTAAGTCAAATTTCCACAGAACAATGATAACAAGTACTGCAACATCGACGTACAGTCCAAATACTCATACGATCATCACAATGATCAAAATAATAGGTCAACCGAGAATATTATCGACATGATGACTCCAATACGATCAATAAATGATCAATGATAACTGAGAATACCATCAACATGGTAGACTCCAAATGATCAACAAAGGACCAACAATAACCGAGAATACCCTCAACAAGGTAGACTCCAAATGATCAACAATAATGGATCTCAAAGAAATAACTTTGACTGTCGAACATACCCCTCGGGCGTATGAACAACCAGTCGCAAACCATCGAACACATCCAATACTATGGACTATAAAACGACAAAAATATACGGCTCAAAGATTGACATCACAGTACGCCCGATCCGGAAATGTGTCCGTGCACAAGCCACCCCGGGTATCTGTAATATCCGGATTTATTACGGTGTATTTCATCTGTATTCAAACCCTGTATTATTCGGATTCGTGGTTTTGATTATTGGAGTATGATATTTCTTGCATTGATATCTTTGTACATAAGTATAACAATATGCAAAATGTCTCATGCAAACTCGTGATAGCGCACGCTAAGAATGTAGCTTAACGCGCGCTATCGGGCTACTTCTAGCGCACACTATGCATGTAGGAGTTGCGTGCGCTAAGAACTCAATTATTGAGCGGGACGGCTAGCACATGCGCCAGCCGGGACATGGGTCCGGATAAGATTCCCGCGGATGAACCTGGACAGTTCTGAAGTCAACTCTTATTAGCGCGCGCTAAGGAAATCTTGTAGCGTGCGCTAACTTGTTAAAATGCAGAATATTATAAATGGGACAACAACCCATTTTGGCTTACATTTCATTCGTCCATTCTTCATTCTTGAGAGGCCAGAGAGCTGTATTAATCCTTCTACACACTTAGAACACATCTTGTTAGTCTTTGTATATTGGTTATCACTTGGGAGTAATCATTGAAGTGGAATAGCACCTTGGAGTAGCATACAACCAACCGGAGTCGGATTCTACCTTACGGTTCAGTGATTTTCGTCATATTAAGGTATGTTCAACCTATCTCCAGACTTAGAGTTGGATTCTAAAGAATTGGATGATCATATTAACAAGATATTGATTTTCATAAGTGATTTATCCAAAGTACATCATGTTTGGAATATTGAGATGAATAAGCCTTAAGTACCTTGATTATGATCATCATGATTCGAATCTTATTACATTGAACAAATAAAGGAAGCTTCTATCATTGGTAAATCCGAATCTAGTAGATGACTTCATAACAATCATGGACTTGACTTTAACATCATTATTGTTAGATAAATCTAAAGTATTGATCATGGAAGGATTTATCTAGTATAGATGGAATGTTAAACAACTACAGCATGATAATTTCGATGGATATAAGGTGTTGATATCAACCGTTAAGCCTTTCGAATCGTCAAATGAAGAATTGTAGTCGAAATGGAATATGGTTTTATAATGGTATGCATATCCTTGAATCCAAAGTTGTTGTTATCCGTAAAATCATTCATAATCGTATGAACATGATATTCATGGAGGTAACATGAATTATCACGGAAGATTTCATTGTTTTGATCATGATGAGAATAGTTTACTGCCCAGCAGTAAACTGCCATGCACACATAGCGCACGCTATGCTATGAAGATTAACGTGCGCTATCGAGCACGAGTTAGCGTACGCTACGTTGGGTACGTAACGTACGCTAGGCCATCAGACGAGTCAGTCGACTTATCAGTGAAGTACTGACCATGCATAGTTAGCGTATGCTAAGCTTTGTTGTTTGCGTGCGCTATCGAACAGACTTAACGCACGCTACACAGAGTACTTAGCGTGCGCTAAGCAGTTCAGGCAGATTACATTTTATGAACTTTTGGCCGTAAATCGAATTGTTAAACATTCGTACGACGTGAGATAAATCCTATATCATTTCTTTTGTTAAGGTTTGATCTTGTCACGCGATTGATTGAGGAGGACGACCTTCGAGTGTTCGTTTTCGTGGAAGTATTGTTCTTGTCTTCGAATCGAGGCAAGTACTTTATTTGTTTTATGTATTGATGTTATACATATTGTCGTGCATGTATGTCGTTGTTGTATGTCCACCTCGTGTTGGTCCGACGGGATCATCGGGGGATCTATGCTAGCGTGCGCTGGATCATCGGACGGGTTTTTCCACCACGGGTTGGTCTGACGGGATCATCGTGGGTTCTAGGCGATGAAGCTGGATCGACGGAATTACCATGTGTATGTTATGATATCATGTTGTGATTATCAGTTGTGTATGTCATTTATGAGTTTCTCGTAGGAGAAGACTCGTTGGTATTTTTGTCGTTTACGTTATTATTCTTCGTGAGATATGAATAATATGTTGTAGTACTTGTACTAGCATCGTTGTGCTAACCCCCTCGGGGGTGAACATTTTGTTTATGTTCAGGATCCAGGAGAGTGGGAAAACAACCACTGGAGCTGCATGACGACGAGGGTGCAGAGTGATGTTTCGGCCGGGTTCATTTGTCTGTTGTTTATTGGTTATTTCAATAAGTACTCGAGTACGAAGTCATTTATGATGAATTTGAATTTGGTGATGTATTATTGAGTTCTGTTGAACAATTGTATTATTTTTGTATTTGGTCAGAACTGTTGTATCGTAATTCCGTTATTTCCATTCGTTAGTACCTTTTAATGTCTGTTCAATTCTTCAGCCTTGTAAATCCTTATGTAAAGGATTTACGGCGCTGTAATATTCCTGAATATATCGGGGGTGTTACAGAATATGGTATCGGAGCTAAGATTATGGATATCTTGGCCGTTGGGTTAAAATAGGGGTCATTTATGTCTTTTGAGGTAACCGGCCGTGAATGACATCACTGCACTGCCTACGTCTTCATGCGAACGGTGGTTGTAAGTTCCTAAACTCTATCTCGTTCTTTACATATTGTGTCTCTTTATACTCGAATATTAGAACGATGTTGTTTCCTGTATATTGAGTATTTATGCTTACAGTATGTTGAGAGGCGGACGTGGACGTGGTTGCGGTCGTGGACGCGGACGAAGAAATGCTGAAAGGGAAGCATCGCCTTCTAACCAGGCCAGTCATAGCTCAGGCGAGCCGCAACAATCTATTAATAACGAACCAGATCCTGCTGTACCAGAGATCCTTCGTCAAGTGGTGAACCAGATGACTCAGTTCGGCCAAGTCGTGGACCGAATGCAAGTGGCGGTGGGACTACATCAGGGAGAGAGACAGCAAGGGATCCCAGACATGGGAAATCGAGGTGACCGGTGGCTGCAAGAGGTGGCGAAGATGCAACCACCCAAATTCGACGGTATTTCTGAGACTCCCACCTGGGACCATTAGTTGAAGGAACTGGAGAAAATCTTTGCCGGAATTAATCGCCCAGACAATGGAGAGCCTCTATCGCTCAATATTTTACGATAGAAGCGTCCGAATGGTGGGAAGCCATCCGGCTGTAGACCATGATGCCGATTGGACGAGTTTAGATTGATGATGGAAGCTCGGTATTGCCCACGTCTGTGAGGGAAGCCAAAATTGGGAGTTTTTCTCGCTCGGCCTTACGATGTGCTAGTATCCCAAGCAATTAAGGCGTTTAACCCGGAATGGCATTTGTTCGACATCCGTCGAGCAGGATGCGAGAAATGATGATCCATTTCAATATGAGGATGAAACCAAATCCAGGTACATGTCGGATTTGAATGTACCACACTCGTTAATACCGAGGATAAGGCGTTGGCGTATGAGATCAAGGAAGCGGCTATGGAGAAATTTTCTAATCCAAGAAACAGAAAGTCTCACGGTACTTTTACAGAGCACAAGAATAGCGGGCCCGTAAGGCCCAGTCATCCTTTCACTCTTTCAAGAAACCTCCGCACCCAGTTAGGAGCGGAAAGAACTTCGGAGCGACATCAACTATTACTGATATTACCAGGAAATGCTTTAACTGCGCCCAGACGGGGCACTATCGACGGAATTGCCCCCTTCCTGCCGTGACTTGTTTTGATTGTGGACGAGAGGGACATCGGGCAGTGTTTTGTGAAGAGGCTTCAAAGTCTTTTAGAGCCCGTACACCACAGCCAGTCCAGAAGGAATCCAGTATCCAACAGACGCAGCAAAGTGTTCAGATGCCTCAGAATTTTGGCCGCGGACGAGGCAGAGGACAATGGGACCGAAAGGGGACATCTAGTGCCGGATCTGCTCAACCACGTCTGTACGAGATGAGGAGGACAGACGATCAGGATGCTGCTGTCGCATCAGGTACTGTCCAGATCCTTTCCCAGCCAGTTAGCGTTTTATTCGATACAGGAGCTACGCATTCTTTTATATCTTTGTCTTGTGTAAATCGTTTGAATATTTCCGGTTTTCATACTTGTGAACCTTATGTTGTTGGTTTACCGAGTGGAGAGAGGATTGTCAGAAACTTAGAAACTAGAAATTTCCCTGTATCATTTGGAGGCAGAGAGTGGCTCTCAAATCTGATCGTGATAGAAATGCAAGGAGACGACCTGATACTCGGAGACGATTGGCTTAATCAGTATGGAGCAATTGTAAACTACCGAAGGAGGAATATCTCGCTAATCGCGACGATGGTTCGAAATATTGTTCGAGGGGTGGAAAGCAGGAAGCTCGGGAAAATTGATCAAGGCGATGAAAATTTGTCAAATTGTTGAAACAGGTTGTATCGAATGCTGGTGCTATGCAATGAAGAAAGAAGACGAAATTGTGGAACTTTCATCCATTCTGTTGTGAGCGAATTTCCGGATGTATTTCTGACGAGTTACAGGCTACCTCCACGAAGGGATGTAGAATTTACCATTGTGGAACCCGAAGCTACACCAATTTCTAAGGCGCCGTATCGTATGGCACCTCTTGAGATGTCTGAATCAAGAAGCGGTTGTAGGAGTTCTTGGACAAGGGCTATATTCACCAAGCGTTTCATGCAGGAGCGCCGGTTCTTTTTGTCCGAAAGAAGGATGGATCGCTCATTGTGTATTGACTATCGAGAGTGAACAAGATGACGATTAAGAACAAGTATCCATTGCCACGGATTGATGATCTGTTTGACCGGTTGCAAGGGGCAACGGTATTTTCTAAAATTGATGCGAGATCGGGATATCATCGGTGAGGATTAAGGAATCGATGTTCGAAATCGGCGTTCGAACTCGCTACGGACATTATGAGTTTGTAGTGATGCCGTTTGGTCTCACTAACGCACTTGTATTTATGCAATTGATGAACCGTGTGTTCATTGAATTTTTGGATAAATTTGTGGTCGTGTTCATTGATGACATTCTGGTGTATTCTAAGAGCCCGGAAGAACATGCGCAACATTTGCGGATTGTATTGGAACTTTTGTGAAGCGAGCAATTGTACGCCAAACTTTCTAAGTGTGAATTCTGGCTAAAGGAAGTAATGTTCCTCGGCCATGTGGTGTCAGCTAAAGGAGTCCGAGTAGATCCTCAGAAGATTGAAGCAATTACGGATTGGAAGTCTCCAAAGAACGTGAAAGAAGTCCGAAGCTTCTTAGGACTTGCTGGATATTATCGTCGATTCGTGGAAGGGTTTTCTAAAATCTCCCGCCCACTTACTCGACTCCTGCAGAAAACTCAAAAGTTTGAGTGGAATGAGTTGTGTCAGATTAGCTTTGATGAATTGAAGAAGAGATTGACGACGGCACCGATTCTATCACTTCCACAGGGAACTGGAGGATTTATAGTTTACAGTGATGCTTCGAACCAAGGACTTGGGTGCGTCGTCTGAGAATGATAAGGTGATCGCTTATGCGTCGCGACATTGAAACCTTATGAAGTGAATTACCCAACACATGATTTGGAGCTAGCGGCGGTAGTTTTTGCTTTGAAGATCGGAGGCATTATGCATGCGGGACTCACCGTCGGATCTTTACGGATCATAAGAGTCTCAAGTACATATTCAGTCAGAAAGAGTTGAACATGCGGCAAAGAAGATGGTTAGAGTTGATCAAGGACTATGACTTGGAGATTTTGTATCATCCAGGCAAAGCAAATGTAGTGGCCGATGCACTTAGCCGCAAGCCTGTTTCTATTCAGATGCTGGAGACGCTGACCTCCCAACTTAGCCTTCAACGAGAGATGATTCGAGAAGGAATTGAAGTGTGGTTACAAAGAGTCTAAGGACAACTATACGTGATGGAGATAAATTCATCATTAACCGAAGGAATCAAATCTAGACAGGCAGATGATCCTCTGATGATTCGGTTACGTGATGAAGTGATCAAAGGAAAGGCCCCCGGATTCATAATTCATGATGATGGAGTTTTGAGATTTCAGAACCGACTCTGCGTTCCGATGATGATGTTACAAGCAGACGATTATGAAGGAAGCTCACGATTCGCCTATTCTATCCACCCGGGCACCAGTAAAATGTATAAGGACTTGAAGCGGAATTTACGGTGGGGCAACATGAAGAAAGATGTAGCGGACTATGTTTGAAATGCTTGACTTGTCGGCAGGTTAAGATCGAGCATCAACGGCTGCCGGAATGTTGAAGCCGCTCCCGATTCTGAATGGAAGTGGGAGGACATATCGATGGACTTTATCACTAATATGCCGAGAACCAGGACAGGAATGAACATGATTTGGGTGATAGTTGATCGTTTAACCAAATCAGCTCATTTTCTAGGCATTAAGGACACGTGGGGACCAGAGAGGTCGGCACGAGTATTTATTTCGGAAATAGTTCGATTGCATGGTACGCCGAAGACCATTGTTTCTGATCGAGACGGTCGTTTTGTGTATCACTTACGGAAAGCGATTCATAAGGCCTTGGGGACCGAATGAACTTCGGCACAACTTATCACCCAGGGTGACGGACAATCCGAGAGGACTATACAAAAGGTTGAAGACATGCTAAGGGCCTGTGCCTTAGATTGGTCTAATGATTGGGAAGTTCATCTACCATTGATTGAATTTACCTACAACAATAGTTTGCATGCTTCCATTAAGATGGCACCGTTTGAGGCATTATACGGGAGGAGATGCGAATCGCCCTATCTTTGGGACGATTCATCGGACTTGATCGGAGCAGAACCCGAGTTGATCGTGCGGACTCGAGAGAAGATAGCCTTGATTCGTAAAGGCCATTGACCGCCGCAGTCGCCAGAAATCTTATGCAGACGTACGCCGTCGCCCATTGGAGTTCAGTACTGGAGACCACGTACTTTTGAAAGTTTCTCCTACTCGGGGAATCTTTCGTTTCGGAAGAAAAGGAAAGCTGAGTCCGAGATATATCGGACCATTTGAGATCCTCGAGAGAGTTGGGGAGTTGGCATACAGATTGGCATTGCCGCCGTCATTGTGCCATGTTCATAACGTGTTCCACGTATCCCAGTTACGGAGGTATATACCATATCCCAGTCATATCATTGATTTCGGCGAGATCGAAGTCGTGCAGGATGGGACGTTTGAAGAAAGACCGGTCGAAATACTCGAGAGTCGAGTTAAGCAGCTGAGGAACAAACCAATCGTTTTGGTCAAAGTTCAATGGTCACGTCACGGAATGGAAGAAGCCACCTGGGAAACGGAAGCTGATATGAAGTCCAGATATCCCGAGTTATTTTCGTCTTGAGTTTCGGGACGAAACTCCTTTTAAGTAGGAGAGTATGTAATATCCGGAATTATTACGGTGTATTTCATCTGTATTCAAACCCTGTATTATTCGGATTCGTGGTTTTGATTATTGGAGTATGATATTTCTTGCATTGATATCTTTGTACATAAGTATAACAACATGCAAAATGTCTCATGCAAACTCGTGATAGCGCACGCTAAGAATGTAGCTTAACGCGCACTATCGGGCTACTTCTAGCGCACGCTATGCATGTAGGAGTTGCGTGCGCTAAGAACTCAATTATTGAGCGGGACGGCTAGCACATGCGCCAGCCGGGACATGGGTCCGGATAAAATTCCCGCGGATGAACCTGGACAGTTCTGAAGTCAACTCTTATTAGCGCGCGCTAAGGAAATCTTGTAGCGTGCGCTAACTTGTTAAAATGCAGAATATTATAAATGGGACAACAACCCGTTTTGGCTTACATTTCATTCGTCCATTCTTCATTCTTGAGAGGCCAGAGAGCTGTATTAATCCTTCTACACACTTAGAACACATCTTGTTAGTCTTTGTATATTGGTTATCACTTGGGAGTAATCATTGAAGTGGAATAGCACCTTGGAGTGGCATACAACCAACCGGAGTCGGATTCTACCTTACGGTTCAGTGATTTTCGTCATATTAAGGTATGTTCAACCTATCTCCAGACTTAGAGTTGGATTCTAAAGAATTGGATGATCATATTAGCAAGATATTGATTTTCATAAGTGATTTATCCAAAGTACATCATGTTTGGAATATTGAGATGAATAAGCCTTAAGTACCTTGATTATGATCATCATGATTCGAATCTTATTACATTGAACAAATAAAGGAAGCTTCTATCATTGGTAAATCCGAATCTAGTAGATGACTTCATAACAATCATAGACTTGACTTTAACATCATTATTGTTAGATAAATCTAAGGGATTGATCATGGAAGGATTTATCTAGTATAGATGGAATGTTAAACAACTACATCATGATAATTTCGATGGATATAAGGTGTTGATATCAACCGTTAAGCCTTTCGAATCGTCATATGAAGAATTGTAGTCGAAATGGAATATGGTTTTATAATGGTATGCATATCCTTGAATCCGAAGTTTTTGTTATCCGTAAAATCATTCATAATTATATGAACATGATATTCATGGAGGTAACATGAATTATCACGGAAGATTTCATTGTTTTGATCATGATGAGAATAGTTTACTGCCCAGCAGTAAACTGCCATGCACAGATAGCGCACGCTATGCTATGAAGATTAACGTGCACTATCGAGCATGAGTTAGCGTACGCTACGTTTGGTACGTAACGTACGCTAGGCCATCAGACGAGTCAGTCGACTGATCAGTGAAGTACTGACCATGCATAGTTAGCGTATGCTAGGCTTTGTTGTTTGCGTGCGCTATCGAACAGACTTAACGCACGCTACACAGAGTACTTAGCGTGCGCTAAGCGATTGAGCGATTACATTTTATGAACTTTTGGCCGTAAATCGAATTGTTAAACATTCGTACGACGTGAGATAAATCCTATATCATTTCTTTTGTTAAGGTTTGATCTTGTCACGTGATTGATTGAGGAGGACGACCTTCGAGTGTTCGTTTTCGTGGAAGTATTATTCTTGTCTTCGAATCGAGGCAAGTACTTTATTTGTTTTATGTATTGATGTTATACATATTGTCGTGCATGTATGTCGTTGTTGTATGTCCACCTCGTGTTGGTCCGACGGGATCATCGGGGGATCTATGATAGCGTGCGCTGGATCATCGGACGAGTTTTTCCACCACGGGTTGGTCTGACGGGATCATCGTGGGTTCTAGGCAGTGAATGCTGGATCGACGGAATTACCATGTGTATGTTATGATATCATGTTGTGATTATCAGTTGTGTATGTCATTTATGAGTTTCTCGTAGGAGAAGACTCGTTGGTATTTTGTCGTTTACGTTATTATTCTTCGTGAGATATGAATAATATGTTGTAGTACTTGTACTAGCATCGTTGTGCTAACCCCTCGGGGTGAACATTTTGTTTATGTTCGGGATCCGGGAGAGCGGAAAACAACCCTTTGGAGCCGCATGACGACGAGGGTGCAGTGATGTTTGGCGGGTTCATTTGTGCATTGTTTATTGGTTATTTCAATAAGTACTCGAGTACGAAGTCATTTATGATGAATTTGAATTTGGTGATGTATTATTGAGTTATATTTTACAATAGTATTATTTTTGTATTTGGTCAGAACTGTTGTATCGTAATTCCGTTATTTCCATTCGTTAGTACCTTTTAATGTCTGTTCAATTCTTCAGCCTTGTAAATCCTTATGTAAAGGATTTACGGCGCTGTAATATTCCTGAATATATCGGGGGTGTTACAGTATCGATCAAATACACGTGTGGTCTTGTACCTAATTAGCCTCACGAAACTACGTCTCGTGTGCACGGTTCAATGCGGAATAATATCAACACATAACCATAGTGTGCCCAGCTAAAAATCCTACACAATAACCAATCGGAACACAGATATGATTCCAGATATGTCACGATGCAACATGACAACGAATTCAATAAATCACATATCCAATAAGGATCAAAAGACTCACCGAAGTGAACAACAACAGACTGGCAATGAAAAGTCGACACGACTAATCAATACCCAAAACAACAATCCTGTGATCATCATCCCCGACAAATGATCAACACGATCAACGATCTCAATACAATCAGCCCTGGGATCATCATCCCTCAACGAAATAATCAATCGGAATCAACATACAACATATACAATAATTCCTCAAAACAATTATCCTCATAACTGAACAATACTGGAATTACCTCAAGCCGAAGACAATATCCTTTCCACGAACCAACATCCCTGAACGAATACACAGTTATACGAATAATCTCAAATAAGATACCATCCATTCAATACCAATAAGTCTTTATCCCGATACTTATGTCATCGCGATAATTATCCTCGATATCCGATATACTATACCCTTGACCAAAGATAACTCACGTATTCCTTGAAAACAATTAAATCATATACCTTATGATTTAATACAAACCAGAGCACGACATACAACTCATTAACCGACAACTTACCTTTCTAACAACATTTCTATACGAATTATAAATGAAATGAAAACGAAACCATTCATCAAATATTATAAACTGAACAAGTATAAACTTGCCTCGATACCGATACCACGAAGCCGTTACCAATATCCATTGCCTTTGTCTACGAGCTCCTCAGCCCCGACCAAAAGCAATCTACGAACTCTTCGACTTCAACCGCAACACAACGGTCATAATCCACGATCAAAATATATCAACCTATTGCAATAACCGATTAACACACATTCGATAAAAATCAATAACCGACATACTCAACCAACAAACTCAACGGTTCAACGAAACCTCGATCATATACATAATACCAAATAATCCAACTCAACAAATATGAACCCATATCCACGATACAAGCCGTAACTCGATGATCACAAATAACAATCAATAACCGATCAACAACGGTTCTACAATATCCCGATTAAACACATATCCAAACAACCCGAACCAATCAAACATGAATTCAAAACCACAATCCGATTCCAAAATCCGAAGATCATATCAATAATCAATTCATCTCTACATTAAGGATTTTATAACATATTCGATTCCAACTTCAACTCCAAATACGAAGACAAAACTCCTTCTTGTTCATACTTGTAAATTCGTAGAAAACAATTTACCGATTATTATCGTGAATAATCACATCCCAAAATTATCCGAAATCCTTCCAAAATCATAACATGTAACTCAAGAGTTCTTCAAGAACACGAATTATCCAAATTCACGTTCATAATCCATAAAACAACATAACCTGATGTTTTCTAACATCTAAACAACTCTTAATCATAATTCAAGGTGTATATAATCATGTTCTTCAACATATACTTCTCATAACATCATGAATCACAACAAACCACCAAGAACATCGAGAATACCACGATTCCATAATCACAACGACATAATCAAGGCATTTGATCACCAATTCATTATCTTCCTTTAACAAAATTCCCATAATTACCAAGAATCATCACAACAATATCATTTCAACCATCATTCATACGAAAACGTGTAGAATTTTCCAAGTTCTACTCATTGAGACATTTCATCGAACACTTTGAAGGCATAGTCCAATTCAATCGATTATTCAAAGAAATACTCGAATTCTTTCCACAAAACTTCAAGAATAATGAATGATTACGAGTTTACAATCAAGTTCAATCAATAATCTGAATCAAAACGAAGCAAATCGGCCAAAACACCAAGAAACCTCAAGAACATCCAAAAACCAAAAGTTTAGGTGTTCTTACCTTCGATCCGGGTGGAAGATGATGTTAATCCATGACTCCAACTTCCAAAACATGTTGCTAGATGATGATATTACTCAAATCCATCCACTTTGATGAAGAAATCGCGAAGAAACGAAGAGAAAACATGAAAATGGCCGGATGACTCGGTCCAGGCCTTTAAATAGGCGGAACCTGCCGGACCATTACGTACGTAACCGGCCACTGCCTTACGTACGTAACCAGCCATGGCCTGCTCACTGCCCAGTTCTGTCGGAACCCTTACGTACGTAACCGGCAACGGGCTTACGTATGTAACTGGCCCTTACGGCCGTAACCGGCCAGAGCCTTACGTACGTAATCAGCCAGTCCTAGCCATCCCTGCGAGTCACTGCCGACCGTGATCGGCCATCCATGCGAGTCATCGCCGACCGTGATCGGCCATCCATGCGAGTCACTGCCGACCATGATCGGTCATCCAGGTCATCTCGGCCACGACTCGGCCAGCCGCCCCGTAACGTACGTAACACTTAATCCGTTGCGTACTTAATACGTACGTTGACTTGCTACAGTATAATACTCGTATTACGTATGTAATACACCCTGTATAACGTACGTAACTCCATCCGTTGACTCACCTGTCCACATCCGCGCCGAAAGCTGCCGACACTGGGCCCAACTGTCCGATTCCTCTTGTTACGTACGTTATGTACGCTATATAACGTACGTAAGCTAACACATTTTACGTACGTAAGCTCTAAGGCTTAACGTACGTAATGGCTTTTATACTTAGCCAAAAATCCAACTGTTCCTGTCCGACATCTCGACGTACAAAATACAAACATACGGCATACTGAATACACATACTGAATCCAAAAATATTCTCATACGGTATACCTGATATCCAAATCAGTTCAACCTGATATAACATATCCTGAATATATCTGTCAATCCAAAAACGATAATCACACCGGTATAACTGTCTCGGTTCTCAATTTATTTTATCCATACTGTATAGATACCAAACTATACAGTATATCTCAGATAAAATAACGTGAAAAAATTATACTGAAAATCCGGGTATTACAGAGGTGAGATAGTGTCTTCTGTACTGACTGTAGGAAGAGCGTAAATCTTGGATAATTATTACTTCTTAATTCTAAGTATTTAATATTTAATTGTGTATTCATAATACTTATTGCTTTGATTTTCCATGGGTTAGAGGCAAAATGATCGACTCAATAAGCCTAGTATCTTGAGCAATAATATTATTTATATGACAATTATTATTATTACTAGAAATTGTGTCCCGACTCGTGCAGGTTGATGATGTCCCCTTGAGGAGCTCGATAATGATTATTATATTAAACCCTGCTGGTGGATTTAATTCCGATATAATAATAAGGTTCGAGTGGTACTACTCTTGTATAAGATATTAATTAATTAAAGCTGTCAGTAGCTTATAATTAATTAATGGATATTCGATATCTTAAACACGAGAAATAATATATTTAATAAGAAGCACAATTTCATAATTTGGGATTTTTGTAGGGAGTGCGATATCAACCTTTTAGTGAACTAAGTTGATATTAATAGATTCATTATATTAGGAAGAGTCCTAATATGGTAAGATGAAATCTATTGGGAGTCCTTCCCTAAATCCTCCTTAAGATCCCTAGTAGTAGTCCACGAGCCTATAAATAGGACATCAATGGGTTGGAGGTGGGGGTGGGGGTGGGGGGTGGGTGGGGTGGGTGGGGGGGTGGGTGGGTGGGGGTTCGGCCATACATCATTCACCAAGGTTGTGAGATCAAATTTTTCTTCTTGTGTTTAATTGTAGACCTAGACTTGTGTCTTTGATTTTACAATTTAGATAACACATCAATTTGCTAAGAGTGTTCATAAAATACTAGAAAGCAAGGAGAAATCGAGTGACCACAAACAAGGTGATTTCGGCCAACCTCATTGTTGTCCAAGCAAAGATCCGGTAGCTCGTTGCCCACACAACGTCCGGTTTAAGGCGGATCATACTCTAGAAGGTCTAAAGGTAGAAATACAAGGTGATCAACACGAAAGCAACCACTACTCTTCGAAGGTAATATCCTATGATCTTTTAGATCTAGATTAAGATATTTTAATTACCAACATATTTATTTAATAAATAATAAATAATATTTAAATTGTGTATTAGTCTTAGTAATTAATTAATTAGCATGCCTAAATAGATCTTATGCTTGTGAATGCGTAAAATATGTTTATCAAACTATCCCTAACTTCGCTTCCGCTGCGTTTTACTTCCAACAATTGGTATCAGAGCCGGATTTTTAGGCTTTTTGCTATTTTAATTAAGTTTGGTGATTAATTGATAGCAATTTAAATATTTATGTAATTTGATGTTAGAATATTGTGCTAGATGTGTTCTTGCAGGTGATATGATCCAATTATCATGGTTATGTGAATGGTTTATTTATTTATTTAATTTTATTATTTATGCAATCGTTGGTTTGGCCCGTTTTGAGGCATGTAATGGTTTTTCCTGTGAGAAAATCCGCGAGGAGTTCTAGGTGTTTTATTTTTCGTGTAATATTGCTGTAATTTTGATGTATTTTATTTTTTTTAAAATTGTAATCGAATTCGGAAAAGACGGGACCACGAAGAAATAGAGAGCGAAGCTGGATCGCCAGTGCTGGCGGCGGCCCATGGCCGATGAGCGGGGCTGCCGGCGGCGCCGAGCATCTTCGAGAGCCACAGCACTTTCGGGGCCAGGCGGCGGTTAGTCCGCGTAGTCATTTGGTCCGCTTTAGTTTCGCCGCCGTTCGTTGCGTCCGCTGGAGAGTCGGGATTTAAAATTAAATTTTTTTATGTAATTAATTTTGCATAAAAGTGAAATTTTAATTTTGAAAATTCACGGCCCGGGCGGGAAGGAGCGACGAGATGCTTAATTCCGTGGGAGAGACTGAGTCGAAGATTTTCTCGAATTCAACTCAAGGAAGAAGACCATGATAATTGGATAATTTAATTATCCATGCTTTATTTTTGGTTTTTATTGTTTTGATGTATGGCATGTATGAATGTATGCGTGATATGTTTTCTGCATGTTAGGACGAGAAAATTAAAAACCTTAAGGCTAAACTAACTAAGTGATTAATTGATTTATTTAAAATAAATCATATTGGCCTCCATAATTAATTTAAATTGTGAAGTAATTAGCATGCGCGTTGACATTAGGGTCTTCCTCCATATCGGATGTGCTAATTATAGGTTCACTGGTTTTAAATTTCAAATGATAACATAAGGTAAATATTATTTTTTTATGATTGGCCCTCTCCATCTGTAGGATTATTATTTAAAAGATAATATTTTAAGGATGTTAAATTATGGTATTCACTTAGGTGTATTAATTAATAAGCTCCCCATCAGAATCTATGTTAATTAATACATGGCCAAGAGAAACCAACTATTAATTTTACTTGTGATAATGTAAGTTGACTAGATAGTAAAATTAAAGACGTAAAACTCTACTTGAAAAATGTGTGTGTCAACGTCCACACGATCGTCGCTTGTATATGCGGGTTTTTCGAGGTGTTGGTTGCTAGTATATATATATATATTGTTTTTTGAGGTTTTTCATTTTATTTTGCTATGCATTATGTGATGGATGTTTTTAATTTTTATCTCAGATGTCTTATAATCCACTTGCTGTTATCCTCAAAGAAAATAAACTTGAGCACTAACTTTGCCGATTGGAAAATAAATCTTGACATTGTCCTGACTGCTGCGGGGCATAAATTTTTGTTAACTGAGGAGAGCCCTCTGGATCCAGAACCGGATGCCACTCCTGGAGAGTTGGATGAATTCCGAAAATAGAAGAAGTCTGATGAGATGGCTCGCTGTTACAATTTGGCTTCACTGACAAATGTATTGCAGCATCAGCATCAGATGATGGGCTCAGCCGCGAAGATGATGAAAAATCTCACCGAGATGTTTGGTCATCAAAACCGGGCAGCTAGGCAAAATGCAATGAGGGTGTTGATGACAACCCAAATGTCTGAAGGGACCCCAGTAAGGGATCATGTTCTGAAAATGATGTCTCATTAACGAACTGAGCTTACTGGGGGCTACTATCGATGCGGAGTCACAGGTCGATATTATCTTGGGCAGCTTGCCGAGAAGCTTTGAGCAGTTCCGCTTTAACTACAATATGAACCATAGGACATGTACTTTGGCGGAACTTCTGACAGAGTTTCAATCGGCTGAAGGTCTCTTCAAACAAGGTTATCATCAAATTCTTGCGGCAACCGGTGCTACTTCATTCAAACCCAAATGTGGAAAGAAGAAAAATCAGGTTGGCCAGAAGTAAGTGGAAACTCTCAAGGTAAAAAGCAAGGCTCCTCACCCCGAGTCGAACAAAAAGCCAAAGGGAAAGTGCTACAAGTGCGGCCAGAAAGGACATTTTAAAGCGGACTGCCCTGCTCTTAAGAAAGGTATGTCTCGTGCACTAGTAGTCAAAACATGTCTGGCAGCTTGTTCTTCCACTTCGTGGATAGTTGATTCAGGCTCCACTGATCATGTTTGCTTTGACTCGCATGGTTTTCAGGTAACCAAGCAGCATAGTGCGGGCGAGATTACCATCAACTGGGGCGATTATTCCAGGCTTATGGCTGTTGCAGTGGGAGCCGTGCAATTGAAGATTAATAATAAATTATTAGTCCTCAATAATGTATTATTAGTACCGGATTTTAGAATGAATTTAATTTCGGTTTCTACATTAAAATGCGATGGTTATTCAGTTTCTTTTGATGATGATGCTATTATTAGGAAAAGAAACGGTGAATATATTTGCAAAGGTATTTTTAATGATGGACTGTATGTCGTTAATACTGCACAAATTCCCATGCACAAATCACTTAACTCCTTGTCTAAACCTAAAAAGAGAAAAGAACCTTCAAGCATAAACCAAACATATCTATGGCATTTACGGTTAGGGCATATAAACCTTGGGAGAATTCAAAGATTGGTAGATTATGGCCCATCGGATGATCTCCAAGTTGAGTCATTTCCAATTTGCGAATCCTTTCTGGAAGGTAAGATGACCAAAAGGGTTTTTAAAACCAAGGGAAACCGTGCTCAGAATGTGTTAGAATTGGTTCATACGGATGTATGTGGTCCAATGAATATCCAGGATAGGGGTGGTTTCGAATACTTCATCACGTTTATAGATGATTATTCGAGATATGGATATATCTATTTGATGCGACGGAAGTCTGAAGCCTTTGACAAGTTCAGAGACTTCAAGACTGAAGCGGAGAAGCGTCATGGAAAGAGTATCAAGTCACTACGATCTGGTCGTGATGGTGAATACCTTAGTGGAGAGTTTTTGGATTTCTTGGCGAATGAGGGGATTTCGTCCCAAGCTCACCGCACCAAGAACTCCACAACAAAATGGTGTGGCTAAAAGAAGGAATAGAATTCTTTTAGAAATAATTAGATCAATGATGAGTTATTCAGATTTACCTATTTCGTTTTGAGGATACGCCTTAGAAACAGCAGCGTAAATTCTAAACCTGGTGCCTTCGAAATCAGTTCCAAAAACACCCACAGAGCTGTGAAGTGGGTGAAAGCCCAGCCTAGGACATGTTCAGATTTGGGGTACTCCAGCACATGTGCTGAATAAGGAAACTGATAAGTTGGCATCTCGTACAGAAGTGGGAGTATTTGTAGGATATCTTAAGGGAACGAAGGGTGGCTTGTTCTATAGTCCCCAGGATCAGAATGTCATTGTTAGCACCAATGCTCGATTCCTGGAAGAGGATTATATGATTAGTCACAAGCCCATGAGTGAGATAATTCTGGAAGAGATGAGGGGCGAGACTCTGTCTATACCAATCGTACAAGTGCCAACTAACACTGCACCACGTATCGATTCTGAGACTTCTACACCAACTCAGGATTTACCTCGTCATAGTGGGAGGGTTGTTCGTCAACCGGAACGATTCATAGGCATGGGAATGTCTTCGGAATCAATCCCAGGCGAAGATCAATCAGATCCCTAGACCTACAAGGAGGCAATCCAAGATATAGATGCTGACTCCTGCCAAGTAGCAATGGGATCAGAAATGGGATCTATGGATTCCAATCAAGTGTGGGAGCTAGTAGAGCTACCTGATGGTGTACAAGCCATTGGGAGCAAATGGGTCTACAAGCGAAATAAAGGAGGTGACAAGAAGGTTGAAACCTTCAAAGCAAGGCTTGTTGCAAAAGGTTACACTCAGAAAGAGGGTATCGATTATGATGAAACCTTTTTGCCGGTAGCTATGCTTAAGTCAATCTGTATTCTTTTAGCTATAGCTGCGCATTTGGATCTGGAGATTTGGCAAATGGATGTCAAGACTGCATTCTTGAATGGATGTCTAGATAAGGAAATCTATATGCGCCAACCAGAGGGATTCATTGCTGAAGGAGAAGAGCACTTGGTGTGCAAGCTTAAGAGATCCATTTATGGACTTAAGCAAGCATCTAGATCTTAGAACACTTGTTTTGACGAGGTTGTCTAGTCATATGGATTCGTCCAATGTCTTAGTGAGAGTTGTGTGTATAAGAAATGCGATGGAAACGTGATAGTGTTTCTTGTACTGTATGTAGACGATATCCTTCTGATTAGAAAAAACATGAAGGAATTGTCGGACGTATGGTATGACTATCTGAGCAGTTCGATATGAAGGATCTGGGAGAAGTAGGACATATCCTTGGAATCAGGATCTTTCGTGATCGGAAGAAAAGGATGTTGTGCTTAACCCAGGCATCCTATATCGATACAGTGCTAAAGGAGTTTAGCATGGAGAATTCCAAGAAAGGTTTTCTACCTTACATACATGGAATTCAACTATCTAAGTATATGTGTCCTAAGACACAAAATGAGATAGATGACATGAAGATGGTCCCTTATGCGTCAGCTGTAGGAAGCCTCATGTATGCTATGCTTTGCACTAGACCAGATATCTATCATACCGTATGCATGGCTGCTAGATATCAGTCAAACCCTGGACCAGAACACTGGATTGCTGTCAAGCACATACTCAAGTACCTGAGAAGGACTAGGGAGTACATGCTTGTATATCAATCAGACCGGTGGGTTACACTGACTCAAATTTTTCATCGGACAAAGAAAAGTCCAAGTCTACTTCGGGTTATGTGTTTAGCCTGGGAGGTGGAGCCATTAGTTGGAGGAGTGTGAAGCAGAAATGCATCTCGGACTCTGGAAGCCGAGTACGTGGCAGCCTCTGAGGCAGCCAAGGAGGCGGTATGGGTCAAGTACTTCCTGCAGGACTTAGATGTGATTCCCGATTTGCCAAAGGGTATTACACTTTATTGTGATAATACTGGTGCAATCGCAAATTCGAGGGAACCACGAGCCCAGAAGGTAAGTAAACATATCAACTGCAAGTACCACATCATACGACACTTCGTAAAGGAAGGAGACGTAGTTGTAGCCAGGGTTGCATCGGAATATAATCTTGCTGACCCTTTCACAAAAGGCCTACCCTTAAAAGTTTTTGAAAGGCATGTGGAAGGAATGGGATTACGGTGTATGTCAACATTGCTTTGAGTATAAGTGGTAGAAATGAGAGACTATGTAATAGAGTAGTATACTTAAAAGCATGCTTTGAGTATAAGTGGGAGATTGTTAGGGTTGTATACTGCAAATCATACTTTATGCTTGTATTACCTTATTTTCTGTAACTACCTATGAGAATATTAATTACATTTAATCACAATATTTTGCATATTTATTCACGTTATGGTTATGAAAATGAAACATGTAATTATTTTATATTGTAGATAATGTGGTGTGTTGGTGTCATGCGGAAGATCACATTATCGATACCTTAAAAAATAATTTAATAGTTCACAACCTATATAATTATTAGACAAATTATATGAAAGGTTGTAGTGTATGCTTGAGATTAGTTGGTCTTGACTATTAGCATACATTAGCGTATTTACATACGTTGAACTGGATCGAGGTAAGATAGTGTCTTCTGTACTGACTGTAAGAAGAGCGTAAATCTCGGATAATTATTATTTCTTAATTCTAAATATATAATATTTAATTGTGTATTTATAATACTTATTGCTTTGATTTACCATGGGTGAGAGTCAAAATGATCGACTCAATAAGCCTCGTATCTTGGGCAATAATATTATTTATATGACAGTTATTATTATTACTAGAAATCGTGTCCCGACTCGTGCTGGTTGATGATGTCCCCTTGAAGAGCTCGATAATGATTATTATATTAAACCCTGCATGTGGATTTAATTTCGATATAATAATAAGGTTCGAGTGGTACTACTCTTGGATAAGATATTAATTAATTAAAGCTGTCAATGGACATTCGATATCTTAAACACGGGAAATAATATATTTAATAAGGAGCCCAATTTCGTAATTTGGGATTTTTGTACGAAGTTCAATATCAACCTTTTAGTGGACTAAACTAATATTAATAGATTCACTATATTAGGAAGAGTCCTAATATGGTAAGATGAAATCTATTGAGAGTCCTTTCCTAAATCCTCCTTAAGATATCCCTAGTAGTATTCCAAGAGCCTATAAATACGACATCAAGGGGGGGTCGCCCATACATCATTCACCAAGGTTGTGAGATTAAATTTTTCTTCTTGTGTTTAATTGTAGATCTAGACTTGTGTCTTTGATTCTACAATTTAGATAACACCAATTTGCTAAGAGTGTTCATAAAATACTAGAAAGCAAGGAAAAACCGAGTGACCACAAACAAGGTGATTTCGGCCGACCTCATTGTTGTCCAAGCAAAGATCTGGTAGCTCGTTGCCCACACAACGTCCAGGTTAAGGCGGATCATACTCTAGAAGGTCTAAAGGTAGAAATACAAGGTGATCAACACGAAAGCAACCACTACTCTTCGAAGGTAATATCCTATGATCTTTTAGATCTAGATTAAGATATTTCAATTACCAACATATTTATTTAATAAATAATAAATAATATTTAAATTGTGTATTAGTCTTAGTAATTAATTAATTAGCATGCCTAAATAGATCTTATGCTTGTGAATGCGTAAAATATGTTTATCAAACTATCCCTAACTTCGCTTCCGCTGCGTTTTACTTCCAACACCGGGTCACTAAAATGGGCGCATAGACACCTCTACTCGTACTCCCGGTACTTGAAGTCCTTGGGAGTAGCCTCACGGGTATTACCCCGAGCCGACCAAAACATGTGTACCTCATTCTTCCAAAACTTGTACCTATAACACATATTTATAAATAATAAAATCACACAAAATGTCTCAAGTAATTACTCAACTATGTATTGTGAAAATTACTTACTTGGTGGCTTACAACTCATCACACCAAGTATGTAGTAGGAACGAAAGAACATAAACCAAATCTATAATTAACATATAAAAAATATATATTACTAAATTTGTTCCCAATTTAAATATAGAAAGCAGCCTTAGAAATTGAAATGTAAACTTACGGACATAGTATTAATTCAATGCATCCTTCACGCACTGTGGCACATCCTTCCACTCAGCTCACAGTACCAGAACCCTATCGCATATGACCAACCCAACATTACGGTAATATGACGTGCAAGCATCAGAAGACAAAATGGGTCGTCGATACTTTTCATCTACTACTATCTTGTGACAGTCATTTTTTCTAACATATGTGTAATACTCGCAATTTCGGATTTCGGTGATTTTCTTTTTTCGGTGGGAGTCTATTTTGATGACTCGCTCATGACCGTTTCGTCATTTCGAGAATGATTAATTCTGCACTTTTTCTCATCCGAGTTCGTTTCGGTATCGCTTTGTTGAGTTTCGTGTTCTTAAGCGGTTTTTCCGCACTTGAGTCCGATTCTTGCGAATCTCGTCCGAAACTATTGTTTCGAGTTTCTCGTAAGTTCATTTAATGTTATTATTCATGTTGCGAGTTTTGGTTTGGTGTTTCGATCGTGTATCGTGTATTTCAGACGTTTTGGGTCGTTTTCGTAATTTCCCAAAGTTTGGGGTAATTACCTTCCGTTGTCGAATTTCGAGCCTTCGCGTGGTCGGAATCGTATGTTCTCTTAGTGCTCGAATTCGTCTTTGCGAGTACTTCGTAAACGTATCTTCGATTCGTATTCAGGTTCAGGTTTCAGGGTCGTCCGGGCCGTCGGAGTTGGTCCCGGCCGAGTCATGGCCGGGCAGTCTGGGCCCAGGCCGGCATTGACCGAGTTACGGCCGGTAGTGCTCGGTAGTTACATATGTAAGGCCGGTTACGTACGTAAGCCTTGGCCGGTTACGTACGTAAGGCGGCCGGCAAGCAGCCTATTTAAGGCCCTGCAGACGGGTTTTCACCGATTTTTCTCATCCTTCTCATTTCCTTTCGCGGCTGGGGCTTGGAGTTCGTGATTAGATGTTGTTTATCTATCAATCCACGAAGTTCTTGAGTTTCTAACGTCAACCAATAATCCCATAACCTCCTCCGATCTACCGAATCAAGGTTAGATTTCTTGAGAATCTAGTTTTGGGGAAGTTGGGGGTTTTGTTGGATTTCGTTCGTTTGATCCGTAATAACTTAGGATTATGATGGATTGATGATTATTTAGATGTATTATATTATTTCCCTTGTTATTCCATGGTTGGATCGTATCGATTCGTTGTTTTGGTCGAGTTCTTGATCGACGCCTTGAAGGTGTCCGGTAGAATGTCTTAGAGGGGTTTTCGGACGTTCTACGATTATTCTTCCTTGTATGATCGTTGATTTATTAATTATATGATTTTAGGGTCGAGTTTCTTGCGAAGAAACCGTGTTGAACCCTTCCATTCATTGTCGTCTTCCTTTTCGATAGCATCGGGCATTTCGAAGCTTTCCGGTTGAGCCGTGTTCGTCGGAATACTTGCGTGACGATTTCGAGGCAAGTACCTTGTCCATAAAATTCTTATTTTATGGATACGATAATTAGTGATCGTCTAAATGTGGTTGTTTGGTCGTTTGAATTGAACTTTCAAAGATTCGGTTTAGCCTTGTTAAAGGCTTGTTTTCAAAACGTGTGTGTTTTGTAAATTGTGTGGGTTGTAAGTGACTACGTGAATCCTTTGGATATGTTTGGTGTTGATGTTGCACTTGATAATGCGTGTGTACGTAAATTGCTTCTTTCCATCGCGTTATGGTTGACGTGCGTGTTGTTATTTAATCATGTGGTCGTGGACTGACGGATAAATTATGTGAATTGGTGTATTGATTTGATAATTATTACAACGATTGACTATGTGCTTGATGTTTGTGGCAATGTGAATACTTGTTGTGAGAGACGTCATATCCGGGAGCCTCTGAGGGCGGGGCGTGCACTCCAGCCTGGTGTACGCTGTAATGTGCGGCTCTATATGGTTGGTGAACGCCGGTGTTTAACCTGATGCGTGTTCAAGGGGCGGCTCTTACGGGAGTGACGCCGGCACGGTGACATGTACAAGGGGCGGCCGACATAGTGGAGTGAACGCCGGTGCACATGTGTTTCAGTGGAGGTGCTTGGCAGGCTTATTGGTAACGGATATTTGAGTGATAGCTAAAACCCAGTTACCGAACGATTATCGTATTTCAAAATTCTTTCAACTCTTTTCAAAATGCTGGTCTCGTTATAGACCGTGATTCGTGTTTCTGAAAGTGTGTTTCAACTTGTTTTAAACGTTGGTATCAGGGTTAATTAACTAAGGACATTTGACGAGATCTCCGAGGGTTAGTTAATCAGGGGTCTTGAGCAGTAATGGTCGGACGAGAGGCTGTGTCTTTGATGGGCTGTGTTGACATTCTGTGTTTTGGGTCGAGGACCCCGTGTGATGTTGAGATGATTGATCTCGTGTTGATATTATTTGGATTTGGTCGAGAAACCCGTGGAAATATTTGTGAAGACTCGCTTGTGTTGATTGAATGGTTTTCTTGCAAATTGCTTTCCGCTTATTGGTCGAGGATCCTGTTGATTTTGGAAAGAGAAGGATTTGATAATCCTAAGTTGTTTTCTATTAAAACTCTCGATGGCATCTTTAAACTGTTTTATAAATTGTTTTTCCTTGATTTGTGATCTTTCGGTTTTGGAATGTTTTACCCAAACTCTTGCCTCGGGAAATACTTTTCGATACGTTTGGATCTTTGAGGATTCCTAGTTATTGTTATTCGTGGAATGTGAATTGTATGGCTCGTATTTGTACTTTGTTCTTGCACTAGCAAAACAGTGGAGTTTTGCTAACCCCCGAGTATTCGGGGGGTGGATGTCTGTTTTTGCATTCAGGTTTGGGAGCATAACACAGGGTCGGCACGAAGGATGATGAAAGATGAACGATACTAATCACACGAGGATCCATATGATGTCATTGGTTTAGTTATAGTTTATTTTCCGCTGCAGTATTCTTTCCGGTTGTATGGGAGTGTGTTGTATTCGACCCCTGCGTGGGCATGTAATGAGTTTGAGTTGTATGTATTTATTGAAAGACCAAATCGGTCTACTGAGTCATTTTAGCCTTAAAGGCATTGTTGAGTTGTTCTATGTTGTTACCAGCCTGGTATATCCTTGAGGAAAGGTTCTACAGCGTGTAATATCCGTGAGCGGATTGGGGGTGTTACAATATGAGTCAAGTGCTAGATCCTTTGATGGGCCACGGGTCTTCTTCTTCTTTTTCGGTTCGACTGAGTACCACCCTCCTCCTTCTCTTCCACAAGATCCGCGTACAACTTCGTCTTAGATTTTCGGCAAGTCCGCCAAGTTATATTCTCAGGCCACGACTGAAACACATACGTCTCCGTTAGATTAACCAAGCTATATGACCCGCAGACTCTCCTTCTGTCGACCCCCGGAATCACCGATACCTAGAGGGCATATATAGAGTCGATGGTGGACTGAGAGGCACCTCGTATGACGTACTCTGTGCAGCTCCATAGCTCCCAGATGTAGGAGAAGGGTAGGGAATGCGTGTATCGAAGTCATACGAGGTTCAGTCATCTCGGCAATAGTGGGGGTTGTCCTCGGTCTGGGAGTCTGATAAGATAAGCGCATCCTTAATGTATGTATGTCATCTGTCGAATATAACTTTCTACTGCCATTTCCCTCATTAAAACTTCAGCCCACTTTTCTGTACTATTTCATGTATGCGAGCGTTATTTTGACCTACATCCTAGCCACGGGATCCATGGGATGGGAACCTGTGGAACTCTCCCCCGACTACGGAGTCTTCTACTTTTTCTTACCACATCCCATTAGTTTCTTAATCATATCCATTTAACCTGTACACATTCATAAACTATCACATAAACCAAACTCACACACACCAATTTACACACTAGATACCAACACATGTACACTAAACATACAAACTAATTTAACATACACACTAAATACCAACACACATACACTAACACATACACTAAACACACACTGATTCATAAACCAATTCATAAACCAAACACACACACCAAACACAAATATGTTATTTAATTACATAAACAAATTTATAAAATAAACACACACTAATCCATAAACCAATTCGTAAGTCAATTCATGCACCAATCCATAAATTAAACACACACATATTATCTAACAATTCAACCAAACACCAATGTACAACATTAACAAATATCCTAATTCATCATACTTCCATCATACTAATTAAACATAAAAATTAATGAAATAAATAAAAAGTGCCGGAGGCGGCGGAAGCAGCGGGTGCGGGACAGCGGTGCTGGTGGTTGGATTCCGAGGCGGCAGTGCTGGGGGGCGGGGTCTGAGGTGTGCTGGGGGGGGGAGTGTAATACCCAGTTGTAATTCATTCCTTTTCATTCAGTAATTATCAGTCTGTAATTGTCACTCAGTGTATTTTCACTCAATTATAATCATTCATCAATCATGTTCATTCACCGGGTTCACCGTTCGGAAAAACTTCGAGTTGTGTATCATTATTGTTCATTGTTTCAACTTTCCTCTTATGAGTTCGACTTTGTTAAATCACCATTAATTTTTGGTAACTCCAAAAATTCTAAATCTTTGCAATATTATAGAGCATCGAATTAGCTTTCCAATGGTTCAAACGGTGAGTCAATCGGAGTCCGGACGAGAGAGTTATGGTCGTTTCGATTTTGGCGATCCTCGCCGGCCGAACTCGGCCGTGTCGTCCGACACGGCCCGTGCCGTACTCGTCCGGAAATGCGAAGTTTACGCCGACCCGGACTCGGCCGTGTCGTCCGACACGGCCCGTCTGTACTCTTAGGATAAGCACGAGCATCGCCGACACGCCCGGCCGTGTCCCGGGACACGGTCGAGTCATGCCGAAGTCATTGTCGGACGGGTATCGGAAGGCCCTCGGCCGCGACCGTGTCAATCGGGACACGGTCGAGTCCCTGTCGGCATTGTCGGCCAATCTGCGACACGACCGTGCCGATCGGCACGGGCCGTGTCCGGCAGCGATCAACTCCTTTAAATTCGTTTTTTCAGATTTCTTCCATTTCTTTCCCAATTTTTTCACTTGCAACCGAGAGAGGAAGCTTGAGGGAGGGTTTTTCCTTCACAAATCATTTGGGTGTTTGATTTTCTTCATCTCCTTTCGATCGTGAAGCCCGAATACTCGATTAAACGCGTGTTCTTCGGATTAAAGCACTTGGATCATCAAGAGGTAATTCCTTCAACACTTTGGACTTCGATTTTGTGTTGAGATAGGATGTTTTGGACGTTATAATCATGTTATATGAAGGGATATGTATATGATTATGAGTTTGTATAAGGATTCATTGGATTATTGAGGGATTATTCAAGAACACCTTGAATATCGAGTTGGAATTGGGGATTTTCGACTAATTGTTGTTATAATCACATTTTTGGATATTCATAACGGATTATTGATCGTATTGGAGATGTTTTGTTGGTTTAAAACACTTCTTGGAGATTCGATATTGGTATATTGAGGTTTGATTGTAAACCATCGGAGTTTGGATACAACGTGTTTGATTTAATGCCTCTATGGACTTGGTTTAATTGTATCGGCGTTTTGAATTCGTTATATTCGTGTTTGATTCGTATATTGAGCGAGTTGTTGGATATTGTATAATTCAAGGTTGTTCGAGCGACCGATATTTCAATTAGGGCGTTGTTCGTGGAAGGATAATTGTCATAGGTATTGTGTAAGTTAATTCTTACTCGGTTAAAAGGATATTCATCCCTTTTGTTGTTGTTCATTCATAATCATAAATCATTCATCATTATATTAATCGTATCAAAGCTGGTTGTTATCAATTAATCGTTTGGTCATAAGGAGCAGCGGTTCCAATCTTTTCATTGAAATTTGTCATTTATTTCGTTACCATTCCACCTCGGTGAGTCATTATTCATTTTCGATGTCACTTTTGTTATATCGTGGCATTCCGGTCATCTTGGCGTGCGGTTGGTATGTGTAGGGTTTTCATGTCGGGCACATTATAGTCGTGTGTTGGTTGATGGCCTCACATTGGGTATGCACGAGATTGATTGTTTCGTGAGATCGATTAGGTACAAGACCACACGTGTATTCGATCGATACTCGTTGGTGGCTTGTGCACGGACACATTTCCATCCGGGCGTAGTGTGGCGCCACCCTTTGAGCCGTCTTGTTAGTTGATTCATATAGCATGTTTGATTGCGTATGTTTCGACAGGATATTTCATAATTTGAGATATAATCATGATTGTGTTTATTCAACTCGGAGGATTGTTGTTCTATAAGCGACCCGTTTGGGGATATTTGTTTCTCGAGTCATGGCAAGGCAAAAGCACGGGAGAGCACGTTGACGGCGAGGAGTCCTAATGATACTAGAAGGGGCCCCGATCATTGATCACTTATTGATCATTTGTGTTTCCTTTATTTATTCCGCTGCAGACATTCCATTTGAATACTCGTTTCATTCGGTGTTGTGTATTTTATCGTCACATAAGATACACATGTATTCTATTTTATCTGGTGTGTTGTATGAAACTCCTAATCGGAGTAATTGATGTTGTAATGTGGTTCGGTACTACATTTACCTGTGTAATTCATCCTTTTTCATTCGCCTAGTGGGTCCCGATCGGGGTCCACGGCCTGTAATATCCGCCTAGTTTGGGGTGTTACGAGTTGGTATCGGAGCGTGGTTTTGAATACTACCCTCCAAGTTATGTCTCATTTGAAATCATTGTCATCGGACTAGTATCATTGGACTTTCGCGTCACGTGTGACTGTGCGGATGCCGAGCCAATCAGAAAGAAGCGTAAGACTTCTAACGCCATGGTATAATTTACGGCAATTATCACTCATTCATAATTTATCGATTAACAATCCTCCAACATCATTTTCATTTTGACCGGGACGGTCATTTTAACTCATTAATCACTCAATTCATTTCATTACTCGATTGTTGATCGGATGATCATATCATTAATCTTGTTAACTTGTTCAAGATAATCATTTCAATAGTTTCATCGATAATCATGTCACCTCGATTAATCATTCATATAATCATTGTGTTAGAACGTGTATGCTCATTTTCATCATTTAATTACGTAATCATAACGTGATATTCATGTGGGAGATTTAATCATCATGTAACTTTCCACTTCGGTATGGAAAGAGTGGCGAGGACGAGGAGGACGAGGCCGAGGTGCGGGCCGAATCCGAGAGCTCGTGTGAATACACGTGCGAATGCGAGGATAATGCTAATTCATCTAGCGGCAACGCCGCTACTCATTCACTGGGCGTGATCATTCTCTATCGTGAGTCGTACTCGGGACACCGCTCGGTCGGAAGGTGTTGGGTTGACCACTCGCTTTTATGCGGGGCATGATGGCCCAGAATGACCCGGATGACACGGTGATGCGACGATGCATAACTCCACTATTCAAAATCAACAGCTCCTCCGCCGCCGCCTCGAGAGGCAAGAGAGGTGTAAGCAATATCATTAGCGATATCTCTCGGCGACCACCTACCTTTGAGGGCTCATCGAGCCGGCGGATATCGTCCATTGGCTTGAGCATTTCGAAAAATTATTTGCTATGGTGGATTGCCACGAAGGGCATAAAGTTTCGATTGCGGCTTACTATCTTGGTAAGAGCGCTCATTCATGGTGGTTATCGTTGAAGCCTGAGACGGATCATGTACTTGGGATCGATTCAAGACTCTCATGATGGAGAGGTAATATCCGTCCACACTCAGGGAGGCCAAGTTGTCGGAATTACTCACTCCCGACCTTTCGGCGGATGATGATGTTCTCGCCATCGCCGAAAAATTTCAGGAACTTCTTCCGTTCACCTCATCTATCATTCACTCAGAAGCGGACAAGATCAAGTATTTCAGCAAGAGGCTGAAATCCCGTATGAGATTACAACTGCTTAATCATAATTGTACCACGTTGGCTGAATTCATTGAGAAAGCTCTTACTTACGAGCTCACTGCCAAAGAGATTGCTAAGCAACAACCTTCATCTGTTGGCAAGAAATCTAAGAACCGTAATCAGTCTGACGGGCGTCAGGCCACTTTCAAGAAACCACGTACGGGCTCTACTTTTTTTGAGTGACCTCCCACGGCGTCTAAACCCGTGGAATCTCAGTCACGAGCGGCCAGTTCGGCCATCACCTGTTTCAGCGTGAGAGCAGGGTCATTTCGGCACCCAATGTCCGGCGATGCATCACGTGCCACAATCGTGGGATTGCTGGGCATAGGGCCCGTTTTGCCGAAGGACTCTAAACCTACTCGGGCGTCATCTCGGGCCCTGTGTCATTGGCGGTGCGTAATCGAGGCCACTCGGTCGGCGTCGTTCAAGGCAGCGGGAGCTAAAGGCGGAGCAGAGCTATCGAGGCAGGAGCGTCGGCTCTGGGGCGGAAAGCCCCGAATTTATGAGATGAAGAAGACCGACGATCCAGAGGCCGGATGATCTCGGTACACTCGATATTCTATCTCAACTTTGTGTGTACCCTTTTTGACACCGGTGCATCACATTCATTCATTTCCGAGTCATGTTTGCGTAGACTATGCGGGTAGTGCTACTAGTTGTGAGCCTTATGTCATTGGTCTACGGACGGTAGACGAATTATCGTGTCGTGAGATTCAGAATTGTCGATTCAATTTCATGGTCGTGTATGGCGGCGGACCTAATCGTAGTAGATTTGCCGAGGGACGGCGTCATCTTGGGTATTATTTGGATGGATCGTCATGATGCCATCATTAGTGTCCGTAAGCGTATGGTCACTATCATTTCGGACGATGGGTTTGAATGTGTTTTCGAGGAGGTAATCCACATTGCAGTAAAGTCATTAATTTGATGAAAGCGATGCGGTTACTCGATCGAGGATGTGTTGGTTATTGGTGCTATATGACCAAAACCGAAAAATCATCGATATTGTTGTCGGATATTCGGTTGTGAAAGAATATGCCGATGTATTTCAGACGAGTTACAGGTTTGCCTCCACGAGAGAGATGTGGAATTCACGATTGAGTTGGAGCACAGCACGTCTCCGATATCGAAGGCACCATATCGTATGGCCCCGATCGAAATGCGGGAGTTGAAGAATCAACTTGAGGAATTGTTCGAGAAAGGTTATATCCGACCGAGTGCGTCTCCGTGGGAGCACCGGTCTTGTTTGTCAAAAGAAGGATGGTTCCTTTCGCTTGTGTATCGATTATCGGGAGTTGAATAGGGTGACGATCAAGAATAAGTATCCTTTACCCGTATCGATGACCTTTTGGATCAACTTCGGGAGCTTGATTTTCCAAGATCGACTTAAGATCTGGATATCATCGACTACGGATTCGAGTCGGATATCGCGAGGACGGCGTTTCGAACACGCTATGGTCATTTTGAGTTCGTAGTTATGCCGTTCGGGCTAACTAATGCACTGCGGTATTCATGGAACTAATGAATCGGGTCTTCATCGACTTTTTGGATCGGTTTGTTGTTGTCTTCATCGATGACATTTTGATTTATTCGTAATCGAGAGGAACACGAGATTCATCTTCATCGATTCTCGACGTGTTGAGACAAGAGCAACTCTATGGAAAGTTTTCCAAATGCGAGTTACGGATGTCCGAGGTGACTTTTCTCGGACATGTAATTTCATCGAGACGGAGTTCGTGTCGACCCTCGAGAAGACGGAGGCTATCCGAGGCTGGTTACCTCAGAAGAATGTTAAGGAAATCGAAGTTTTCTCGGATTAGCGGGCTACTATCGGCGATTTGTGGAGGGATTTTCTAAAATCGCTCAACCCTTGACGAACCTTTTGCGGAAGGATAAGAAATACACGTGGTCCGACGCGTGTCAACGGAGTTTTGAGGAACTCAAGAGCCGGTTAATGTCGACTGTACTTTCCTTGCCGCGAGGGACGGAGGGATTTGTAGTTTATAGTGATGCGTCAGACGGGGTCTCGGTTGTGTGCTCATGCGAGAATGGAAAGGTTATTGCCTATGCTTCACGGCAATTGAGACCTTACGAGGTTAATTATCCGACTCACGATCTGGAGCTAGCGGTAGTGGTGTTCGCTTTAAAAATTTGGCGTCATTATCTTTATGGCGTTACATCGAGATATTCACCGATCATAAAAGTTTAAAGTATATATTTACTCGAAGGAGTTAAATATGCGGCAGAGGCGGTGGTTAGAACTAATCAAGGATTATGATATTGAGATCCTTTACCACCGGGCAAGGCGAACGTTGTCGCCGACGCCTTGAGTCGTAAGTCCGTTCGGGAGCGGATGCTTGCTCGTTTAACGATTCGAAGGAGCTTCAACAGAATTCCTTAGACCCGAGATCGAGGTCCGGCTTCGTAGTCGGGGACAACTTTGTATGTTAGAGATTTCATCGTCTCTTGTGGAGGTAATCAGAGAGAATCAGAGTTCAGACCCTTCATTGTTGCGCATCCGTGAGGATGTGACTCAGGGGAAAGCCCCTGGATCCGTGGTCCACGAGGATGGACTTTTAAGGTTTAAGAACCGGTTGTGCGTACCGGCGAATGACGAGTTGAAAAACTTGATTTTGAGAGAAGCTCATGCTACCCCTTATTCTGTTCACCCGGGGTCTAGCAAGATGTATAAAGACCTGAAACAAAATTACTGGTGGAGTAATATGAAGCGAGAAGTCGCGGAATTTGTTTCGAGATGCTTAACTTGCCAACAAGTCAAGATTGAACATCGGCCGTGGGTATGCTGAAACCTCTCCCTATTCCAGAGTGGAAATGGGAAGACATTTCTATGGATTTCATCACGAGTTTGCCGACCAGTCATCGTGGCATGAATACGATCTGGGTGATTGTGGACCACTTAACTAAATCAGCTCATTTTCTTGAGATTAAGGATACTTGGGGTCCCGAGAGACTTGCCCAGCTATTCATCAAAGAGATAGTGAGACTACACGGTACTCCTAAAAGTATCGTTTCCGATTGTGACGGACGGTTTGTGTCACATTTTTGGAAATTAGTTCATCGTGCTATGGGAACTCAGCTTAATCTCAGTACTGCCTTTCATCCTCAGTCCGACGGACAATCAGAGAGGACTATTCAGACATTAGAGGACATGTTGAGAGCTTGCGTCCTCGATTGGAAGGACGATTGGGAAGCCCAACTACCGTTGATCGAGTTCACGTATAATAATAGTTGGCACGCTTCGATTAAGATGGCACCTTACGAGGCCTTGTACGGTCATCGTTGTCGATCTCCGTTGTGTTGGGATGACTTATCAGAATCAATCGGCACCGAGCCCGATATGCTTATAGCCGCCCGTGAGAAGGTAGCTTTGATCAGGAGTCGTTTGTTGACAGCTCAGAGTCGACAGAAATCATATGCAGATAACCGTCGTCGACCATTAGAGTTCGAGGCTGGTGACCATGTGTTGGTCAAGGTATCCCCGAGTCGTGGTATCTTCCGTTTTGGGAAGAGGGGAAAGTTGAGTCCGAGATTCATTGGACTGTTCGAGATTTTGGATCGAGTAGGCGAGTTAGCTTATCGATTGGCTTTACCTCCGGCGTTGAGCCGAATTCATAATGTGTTTCATGTCTCTCAGTTGCGGAAGTATGTTGCCGACCGAGTCACATACTCGGTTCGGCCAATCGAGATCGCAGATGATCATTCGTACGAGGAGCGTCCTGTTCGAGTGTTAGAGCGGCGAATCAAACAGTTGAGGAACAAGACGATCCCTTTGGTCAAGATTCAGTGGTCTAGACATGGAGTCGAAGAGGCCACTTGGGAAACCGAGGAGAATATGCGGGAGAGTTATCCCGAGTTGTTTGACCCTTAGTTTCGGGGACGAAACTCCTTTTAAGGGGAGTATGTAATACCCATTGTAATTCATTCCTTTTCATTCAGTAATTATCAGTCTGTAATTGTCACTCAGTGTATTTTCACTCAATTATAATCATTCATCAATCATGTTCATTCACCGGGTTCACCGTTCGGAAAAACTTCGAGTTGTGTATCATTATTGTTCATTGTTTCAACTTTCCTCTTATGAGTTCGACTTTGTTAAATCACCATTAATTTTTGGTAACTCCAAAAATTCTAAATCTTTGCAATATTATAGATCATCGAATTAGCTTTCCAATGGTTCAAACGGTGAGTCAATCGGAGTCCGGACGAGAGAGTTATGGTCGTTTCAGTTTTTGGCCGATCACTGCCGACCGAACTCGGCCGTGTCGTCCGACACGGCCCGTGCCGTACTCGTCCGGAAATGCAGAAGTTTCTGCCGACCAGACTCGGCCGTGTCGTCCGACACGGCCCGTGCCGTACTCTTCCGGATAAGCTCGAACGATCGCCGACACGCCGACCGTGTCCCGTGACACGGCCGAGTCATGCCGAAGTCATTGCCGGACGGTCGCTATCGGAAGGCCCTCGGCCTTGGCCGTGTCAATCGGGACACGGTCGAGTCCCTGTCGGCCACTGTCGGCCAATCGTGCGACGGCCGTGCCGATCGGCACGGCCGTGTCCGGCAGCGATCAACTCCTTTAAATTCGTTTTTTCCATTTCTTCCATTTCTTTCCCATTTTTTCACTTGCAACCGAGAGAGGAAGCTTGAGGGAGGGTTTTCCTTCACAAATCATTTGGGTGTTTGATTTTCTTCATCTCCTTTCGATCGTGAAGCCCGAATACTCGATTAAACGCGTGTTCTTGGATTAAAGCACTTGGATCATCAAGAGGTAATTCCTTCAACACTTTGGACTTCGATTTTGTGTTGAGATAGGATGTTTTGGACGTTATAATCATGTTATATGAAGGGATATGTATATGATTATGAGTTTGTATAAGGATTCATTGGATTATTGAGGGATTATTCAAGAACACCTTGAATATCGAGTTGGAATTGGGGATTTTCGACTAATTGTTGTTATAATCACATTTTTGGATATTCATAACGGATTATTGATCGTATTGGAGATGTTTTGTTGGTTTAAAACACTTCTTGGAGATTCTGATATTGGTATATTGAGGTTTGATTGTAAACCATCGGAGTTTGGATACAACGTGTTTGATTTAATGCCTCTATAGACTTGGTTTAATCGTATCGACGTTTTGAATTCGTTATATTCGTGTTTGATTCGTATATTAAACGAGTTGTTGGATATTGTATAATTCAAGGTTGTTCGAGCGACCGATATTTCAATTAGGACGTTGTTCGTGGAAGGATAATTGTCACCGGTATTGTGTAAGTTAATTCTTACTCGGTTAAAAGGATATTCATCCCTTTTGTTGTTGTTCATTCATAATCATAAATCATTCATCATTATATTAATCGTATCAAAACTGGTTGTTATCAATTAATCGTTTGGTCATAAGGAAGCAGCGGTTCCAATCTTTTCATTGAGTCATCATTTATTTCGTTACCATTCCACCTCTGTGAGACATTATTCAATATAGATGTCACTTATGTTATATCTTGGCATTCCGGTCATCTTGGCGTGCGGTTGGTATGTGTAGGGTTTTCATGTCGGGCACATTATAGTCGTGTGTTGGTTGATGGCCTCACATTGGGTATGCACACGAGATTGATTGTTTCGTGAGACTGATTAGGTACAAGACCACACGTGTATTCGATCGATACTCGTTGGTGGCTTGTGCACGGACACATTTCCATCCCGGGCGTAGTGTGGCGCCACCCTTTGAGCCGTACTGTTAGTTGATTCATATAGCATGTTTGATTGCGTATGTTTCGACAGGATATTTCATAATTTCAGATATAATCATGATTGTGTTTATTCAACTCTGGAGGATTGTTGTTCTGTATAACTGACCCCGTTTGGGGATATTTGTTTCTCAGGTCATGGCAAGGCAAAAGCACAGGGAGAGCACGTTGACGGCGAGGAGTCCTAATGATACTAGAAGGGGCCTGATGCATTGATCACTTATTCAGTCATTTGTGTTTCCTTTATTTATTCCGCTGCAGACATTCCATTTGAATACTCGTTTCATTCAGTGTTGTGTATTTTATCGTCACATAAGATACACATGTATTCTATTTTATCCTGGTGTGTTGTATGAAACTCCTAATCGGAGTAATTGATGTTGTAATGTGGTTCGGTACTACATTTACCCTGTGTAATTCATCCTTTTTCATTCGCCTAGTGGGTCCCAGTCAGGGGTCCACGGCACTGTAATATCCCCCTAGTTTGGGGTGTTACAGGGAGTGGGTTCGGGGTGGCGGTACTGGGGGGCGGGATCCGAGGGGTGGCGGGGTCCGAGGTGTTCGGGGGGGGGGGGGGGGGGGGGTTCAGGGAGAGAGGAGGAGACGGAGAGGTCGGGAGCTTATCCAAAAATCAGGGCCGCTCTTTTTTTTATGGGGACACTCTGGCGAACGACACATCAACAAGTCGTCCACTAAACATGAGAAACATGCACCAATGATCCTAAGGTTTGGAGGGTTTGGGGCACGAGCGTTTGTCCGACCCGGCAACTACGACGTTATTAAAGAGCGTGCAAAAGACTTTTGGCTGATGTGGCATTCAAGTCAACTGCTTCCTTATTAAGCTTTATAAAGAAAAATAAAAATAAAATTAAAAATAAGGTCATGTCCATATCAACAAAAAAATGAAAAATAAATTTAAGAAGTCTAAAAAAATGAAAAAAAAAATCATTCCCACTCCTGTTTTTGTTTTTAGACCTTTTAATTTATTTTTCATCCTCATTAAATTTTATAAAGAAAAAAAGAAGAAGCAAAATCTAAAAAAAAAGTCATGTCCACATTAGCACCAAAAATGAAAAATAAATTAAAAAAGTATAAAAAAAATAAAAATAAAGTATAAATCACTCCCATTTCCCCTTTTTAAATTTTTTTTAAACTTTTAATTTATTTTTCATCCTCAGTAAATTTTATAAAAAAAGAAGAATAATTTTTTTAAGATTTTTTATAAAAAAAGAGAATGGGAGTGATTTATGCTTCTTTTTTAATTTTTTTAAACTTTTTTAATTTATTTTGCATTTTCTTGCTGTATTTTAGGTCGAGGCAAGGTCAAGGCATGGGAAGAGCACGGTAACGGCGAAGGGTTTGAAGAAAACTAGTCCGGGGGTCCCAAGTCTTTTGTTGTTCGGTTATGCTTAAAACTGCATAATATCACTTTTCCATTTTATATAAACTCTTGTTGGTTGTATTAGTATTTTGAGTATATTTCATCTTCACTTTTTCATTTTGGTATCGCCTGGTGGGTCCCAGTGTGGGTCCACGGCACTGTAATAGTGCCATATTTGGGGTGTTACAAAGATGATGGTGAAGAGTTCAGGGATGTATTGCCAGTTATCAACTCTGACACTGAGACAGACTCAAGTGATGATTATGACTATAAGCCTTTGAAGGACATATCATTTGTAAAAGTTCCATAATTATTTATTTTATTTAGAAATTCAGAAAATATTTTTAGTTGTGCTTAAAACATGTCAAATAAGTCAACAGTGGTGTTCATTGTTTTTTTGCAGTTCGAACGAGTCAGAAAGTAATATTTTTCATCATTACCATTATGATTTTTTTTAATTTTTATTAAAAAATTACAATTTATTCAAATTTTGATGATGTTTTCATCCATTTTAGAATTTAATTATAAATATATATATTTTTTGTAATATCTGATATAATTACGTACGTTAGAACCATTTGCCATAACGTACGCTACCAACAAAGGTTAACGTACGCTAGAACCATTTACTTATGCTAACACATGAGTATTACGTACGTAACGATCCTCCAGAAGCTACTGTCTCAACACACACCCTTATGTACGTTGCCAAAAATGACGTACGTAAGCTCACCTACATTACGTATGCTATAACATCACCATTACGTATGTACTGCCCGTTGACTTGGCTGTCTCAATCAAACCAAAAATCCTGGCCATGCATGTCCTTACACGCCGAAAGTCGAGATGCGATCTGATACTCTCTATTGCATGCGCAATCCCTGATACTTTACGTACGTAACAGCACACGCATAACGTACGCTAAGCTACAACCATAGTGTACGTTAAGCACCAAGGACATAGTAAAACAATGCAATTCTTCATACAACATCTAACAATCAAATATAGTGCGAACGACTAATATAATTAATTCGATTCTAGTATATCTCAACACTATAATCATTACACTAAATGCAAACATGATACAACGATACCCGAATCATCTGAGTAATACAATAGTAAAGATGAAAAATTACTTTCATCCTCGAGACTAAGGGGTAAACAATTCGGGATACCTCTCCCGCATGCTATCCTCGGTCTACAATGCAGCCTCTTCGATTTCGTGTCATGACCACTGAATCTTAAGTAGGGGAATGGTCTTGTTCCTCAACCGTTTGATCCTCCTATCGAGTATTTGCACAGTACGTTCTTCGTACGAATGATCATCAGCTATCTCAATCTCTTCGAATTGAAGTATTTGGCTCGGATCAGCAACATACTTCCTCAACTGGGAAACATGAAACATGTTGTGAATCCGACTTAAAGCCGGTGGCAATGCCAAATGATAGTCCAGATCGCCTACACATTCCAAAATCTCGAACAGTCCAATATACCTCGGACTCAGCTTGTCTCTCTTCCCAAAGCAAAAAACACCTCGAGTAGGAGACACTTTCACTAGCACATGGTCACCAACCTCGAACTCAAGTGGGCGTCGACGGTTGTCTGCATAAGACTTTTGCCAGATTTGAGCCGTTAACAAACGACTCCTAATCAGAGCGATCTTTTTATGAGATGCTAACCACATATCAGGCTTCGTACCCAGAGGTTCAGACAAGTCATCCCAGCATAAAGGGGACCTGCAATGACGGCCGTACAATGCCTCATAAGGTGCCATCTTAATCGAAGTATGCCAACTGCTATTGTAGGTAAACTCCACCAAAGGTAGTTGGGCTTCTCAATCATGCTTCCAATCGAGAGCACACGCCCTTAACATATCCTCCAGAATTTGGAAAGTCCTCTGAGACTGGCCATTGGTCTGAGGATGAAATGCCGTACTGAAGTTCAACTGCGTACCCATCGCACGATGAACTGCTTTTCAAAAATGTGACACGAACCATCCACCACAATCTGATAGAATACTCTTGGGAATACCATGTAACCTTACAATCTCTTTAATGAACAACTGGGCCAACCTCTCGGGACCCCACATGTCTTTAATCTCCAAGAAGTGGGCTGATTTGGTCAGACGATCCACAATCACCCAAATCATATTCATACCTCGGTGACTCGTCGACAAATTAGTGACAAAATCTATCTACATTTCCTCCCATTTACATTCGGGGATCGGGAGTTTTTTTAGCATACCTGCTGGTCGCTGATGCTCAATCTTATCCTGCTGACAGGTCAAACATCTCAAAACAAATTCTATAACTTCTCATTTCATATTACCCCACCAATAACATTGCTTCAAATCTTCATACATCTTACTAGATCCCCGGTGAGTGGAGTATGGGTATCATGAGCCTCTATCAGAATAGAGTTTCTCAACTCTTCATCTGCCGGTACACATACTTGATTCTTGAAACGTATCAGTCTAATCCTTGTGGATCACAAATCCAGGGGGCTTTCCCCTGAGTTACTTCATTCTAAGAACAGGTCCGTAACCTGCTTCGATTTGATTATATCGTCAAGGGACGACAAAATCTAAAGTGTGCAAAGTTGTCCCTGAACACGCTGTAACCAGACTTCAACCCCCAGCCTCGTAAGTTCTAACTAAAATTCTCTTTGAACTGTCAAGCGGGAAAGCATTTTCTCCTGCACTGTATTACGACTCAGGGCATCGTCAACTACATTTGCCTTCCCCGGATGGTATAGGATCTCAATGTCATAATCTTTAATCAGCTCTAACTCCCTCCTCTGTCTCATGTTCAACTCCTTTCGAGTAAAAATATTTCTGACTCTTATGATCAGTAAAAATCTGACAGGTGACTCCATACAAGTAGTGGCGCCAAATCTTCAAAGCAAACACCATCGCTGCTAGCTCCAAGTTGTGGGTCGAGTAGTTGACCTCATAGGGTCGCAATTATCTTAATGCATAGGCAATCACTTTTTCATTCTGCATCAACACACATCCAAGGGACTGTCTTGACGCGTCACTATATACCACGAATCCTTTGGTCCCTTGTGGTAGGACCAAGACTGGTGCCGAAATTAATCGACTCTTGAGTTCGTCAAAGCTTTGTTGACATTCCTATGACCATGTATACTTCTTATCTTTCCTAAACAGATTAGTCAGCGGTTTAGCAATCTTGGAAAAGCCTTCCACAAACCGTCGGTAATAGCCTGCTAGACTAAGGAAACTATGAACTTTCTTCACATTCTTCGGAGGTAGCCAAACTCGGATAGCCTCTGTCTTCTGTGGGTCCACACTAACCCCATAAACCGATATCACATGCCCAAGAAAAGTGACCTCAGACATCCAGAACTCTCATTTGGAAAATTTTCCATAGAGTTGTTCTCGTCTCAGCACACCGAGAACCTGACTGAGATGATACTCGTGCTCTTCAAGGTCACGTGATTAAATCAAAATGCTGTCGATGAAAACGACCAAAAAACGATCCAGATAGTCAATGAAAACTCGATTCATTAATTCCATGAATACCACAGGTGCGTTAGTCAGTCCAAATGACATCACCACGAAATCATACTGCCCATAGTAGTACGAAAAGCTGTCTTCGAAATATCGGACTCTCAAATCCTCAACTGATGATAACTGGATCTTAAGTGGATCTTGGAAAACACATTGGTGCCTTGGAGTTGATCCAAAAAATCATTAGTATGAGGCAATAAATATTTGTTCTTGATTGTTACCCTTTTCATCTCATGGTAGTCAATACATAAATGCAGGGATCCGTCTTTATTTCGTACAAATAACACTGGTTCTCCCTAAGAGGATGCACTAGGTCGAATATAACCCTTCTCGGTCAAATCCTCGAGCTGATTCTTCAACTCCTGTAACTCGGTTGGAGCCACGCGATACGGTGCTTTTGAAAGTGGGGACGTACCCGGCTCTAACTCAATGGTAAACTCTACCTCACAATGTGGAGATACGCCCAGAAACTCATCTGGAAAAACATCTGGGTAGTCTCGGACCACCAGAATATCGGCTAATTCAGTTGGTCGATCCACTGTCTTGGTCATGTAGCACCAATAACCAACACGTCCCTGATTAAGCAGTTTCACTGCTTTCATTGCGCTGATAATTCTCCTGGACCGGCTGGGATTATCACCTCGGAAAATGTACTCAAAACCATCATCAGAAGTGACGGTCACCATCCGCTTGAAGACGTTAAGTATGGCATCATGGCGATGCATCCAATCGATACCCAAGATCACATCATCTTTAGGTAAATCAATCACAATCAAGTCTGACAACCACTTGCGGTCATTCATACGAATCAGACAGTTATGAACCTCACGATTTCCAATAATTCTTCTACCATCGGGAAGACCAATCACATAAGACTCAGTCGATAACATGATCTAATTGCAAATGACTAAAATAGAAGCAAATATAAAGGAGTGCGAAGCACCAATATCAAAAAGAGTACATACAGGTTGAGGGTGGATCTCTAGTGTACCTGCGATCATGCTAGCTTCAGGATCTTCGGTCTTTTTCATCTTGTAAATTCTGGGTTTTGCAGCTCCGGTACCAGATGTACCAGCTTGACTTCCACGGCCCATTCCTCTGTTTGCCTCTGTAGTCTGGTGGGAGGCAGACGGAGGTGCCCGGTCCTAAACTGAAGACTGAACTAGAGCATTAGAGGCTACTGGAGTACGTCCGGCCCACCTCTGCAAAAACAAGCACGATGCATAGTAATCCCACAAGTATGGCATGCAACAGCTGGCTTCGGACATTTGGAGCTGATGTGCCCTTGATCTCCACAGTTAAAACACACAATAGATGAGCTGGCCGCTCGAGAAGGCGAACCTGTCGGTTTTGACACCACAGGTGCCACTCAGAAAAAGCTTGTACGGATTGGGGCTTCTTGAACGTTCCCCGATTACTATCTGGTTCCTTAATCTCTTATTAGTGGACTGCGGCTGGTTCTTTGATATCTCCTTCGCAGTAAGTTTGTACTCAAGAGCTCTCTCGATGAATTCCGGTAGAGTCGTGCAGTGGTGATTAAGTAACTGCATTCTCATCCGGGGTTTTAGCCTCTTAAGAAAATACTTGATCTTATCAGCTCCCGTTTGAACAATCGACGAGGAGAATGGAAGAAGTGCCTAGAATTTCTAGGCAATCGATAACACCATCATCCTTAAACGGGTCTGGGTTCAGCAACTCTGATAACTTAGCCTCACGGAGTGGAGCGGGATAATAACGATCCAACATGAGGTTCTTGAATTCCTCCCAATTGCACACGCCATCAGCCGGTCTTACCGAAAGCCACCATGGATGGGCGCTCTTACTAAGGTAGTAAGCCGCCACAGAGACTCGATTCTCTTCCGGACATTCAACCATCTCGAACAACTTCTCGAAGTGCTTGATCCAGTGAACAATATCAGCAGGTTTAGAGAGCCTTCAAAAGTCGTAGGTCGCTAACAAGAGATGTCACTAATAATCCGATTCACGATTCCACCATGCACCGGAGGCAGTGGCTGAGGTCCTTGATGCTGGCCAGTAGTAGCAGCTCTCTGCATAGTTTTCATCACTTGACCCATCTGGGTCATCTGGGTCTTCATGCCCTGCATAATAACATAAGGGTCGACGCGTGCATCCTCGTGCCATTTGGTGTGGTGTGACTGGTTCCCAATAGGCGAATCACTACCTGCTGAGCTTTGTTCCACATTCGAACATGTATTGGCTTGTGGCCTCGGGATTCGGCCCTTCTGTGGCCTCGACCCTCTCTACCACGACCTCTCAAATTTCTATCCATACTGAAAGAATCAAATAATAATCATAAGCACATTTCATGACCACCTTTACGGCCAATCACAATTTCACGCTAAGTTAATAGCAACAATGAAACTACATGTTCAAGAAAATAGCTCATCATGTATTATCGACACCACGGGTTGTACACAAAATATCATATCGACACCAAGTCGAAACAAATTCAATCACATGATTAATCCAAAATTTTGCTCAAAATATCAAAAGGATAAATTCCGCCACAAATCCATTGGAATATCAAGATCAACAAAAAGATCAATTACGCCATTAACATCTTGCTAGTAATTAAATCATGGCACATAAGTAACATACCGTATTTGGCTCGTAAGGTCAGACACTTGCACCGGTCACACATGAAGCGAAGGTTTCTTGATACTAGTTCAATCCACAATGACTCTTAAGGAGAAACGACTCTCGGATACCATCTTCTGTGATACCCCAAATATGGCAGCTATTACAGTGTCGTAGACCCCACACTGGGACCCACCAGGCAATGCCAAAACGCAAATTAATCATATCATAATTGTGGTACCGAACCACAAGATAATAATTATTACTCCGATTAGGAGTTTACACATCATATGGCTAATAACCTCACAATATACAGGATCCAATACCAGTATAAACCATGTGAAGATGGAATACACTCAAAATACTAATACAACCAATAAGAGTTTATATAAAATGAAAAAGTGATATTACACGGTTTTAAGCATAACCGAACAACAAAAGACTTGGGCCCCCCGAACTAGTATTCTTCAAACCCTTCGCTGTCACTGTGCTCTTCCCGTGCCTTGGCCTTGCCTCGACCTAAAATGCAACACAAGTATTTCGCCCAAAACCACAGGGTCAGATATACATGATAAGAATTCTCAAGACATTATACAATTCACATATACTGGATCTCAAGGAAACAACCCGACTATTGAACATACCCCTCGGGCGTATGAACAACCAGTCGCAAACCATCGGACATACCTAATCATACATGGAATATGAATGACCAATCAATATGGCTCAAGACGGACATCACAGTACGCCCGATCCGAAAATGTGTCCGTGCACATGTCCACCCCGTATACGGAATCCAGGATATACAAGGGACAATGTACTTAATTAGCCTCACGAACTACATCTCGTGTGCACAGTCCAATACGGAAACATCAACGTATGACCATATGTGCGACACATATGGCAATGGGGCGGGTTCGGGGCGGGGCAGGCTATCCCTGTCCCCGAACCCGAAATCTGAATCCTGCCCCGTCCCCGCCCCGTTCCCCGTCGGGGATCTTATCGGGGCGCCCCATTGGGGCTACAGCATACCCCGAACCCCGCCCCGTTCCCCATTCCCCGTTTTTGCCCCGTTTTATATATTTATATAGAATTATATTATATATATAATATAAAAAATATATAATATATTATTTGATAAAAAAAATATATATAATATATTATATATAAAAATATATATATAAAAAATATATTATATATTATTTTATATATATTATTTTTCCCCGTTCTATATATATATAAAATATATATATATAATATAATTATATATATATAAAAAAATATAAAAAATATATATAATATAATATCGGGGCGGGGCGGAGCGGGGCACGATCACCCCAGTCACTACCCCGAACCCCGAAAAAATCCCCGTTAACGCCCCGATCCCCGCCCCGTAACCCGATAATGTCTGCCCCGCCCCGCCCCGTTAAGATCGGGTTTCGGATTTCCCCGTCAGGCACATAATGTGCCTGGCTAAAAATCCTACACATAACCAATCAACATGCAGATATGACTCCAAATATGTCACGATAGAACATGACAACGAAACTCAATGAATCACACCTCCAACCAAGAGTCGAGAAACTCACCGAAGTGACAACAACGATCAACGAGACCAACGATATCAAAGGTAGAGAACTTTGGAATACAATCCCACAACGAAACGATAAACATGATCGACTACAATACCACATTATGAATCACATATTCATAAAGTATTTCATATACACGAAATGTATAACATTCCCAAGAATTCAATCATCATTATAACCAAGCAAGATAACTTGCCTCAATCCGAGGACAAAAATAATCCTTATTCGAACGAATGAACGGACGGTGCCCTCGACTAACAACACTCACTTGAACAAGCAACCTTAAATGAAAATACAACTCATTTGACAACATATTCACACAACAATGGTATCGAATTTCATAGGAAACGAAACCCACAAATCAACCGAATGGTTCAACTGTCCCAATAGACATTAAAGTCCTAATTAATGAGCTTTAATACCCTCAAATCATCTCTATGATCGAATTATCATACTTAAGATGTTCTTTAATACTCTTGTTATTACATTGAATAATAATTTATCAAGAACAACTCCAATTAATCATCTCAATATGTTAATATCATCTTATCGTCATAATCCTCTTAAGAAAATTATCTACATTCGATCATGATGTTCTAGACAATCATACTTTCATCAATTCATCAAGTTTATCTCGAGTATATTAAAATCATAAGGGTTATCTCATAACTCATTATCATCTTTCAGTGAATTAGCTAAACCTTTCCAAAGCATGGCTATATCATCTAAAATCTCTAAGCATTAAGAACGTGCTTAATTATAAGTTTTAATCATCAGATTTTTATCATATTTTCGAAATAATCAACAATAGTTGTGTTATCTTTCAACAATCCAACAATTCAAGAAGTAGTTAAAAATAACATCATCATGTTCTTCACTACTTGATTAATTTAACATCATATGAAATAATCATCACTAGCATCATCATCATTATGGAATAAACATAAGTTTACACAACCAACCTCTTGAAAATAAAGAACAAACTCCAAAGACTTCAAGAACACACTTCAATCTTCAATCTTCTAGGCTCCAACCCAATTTATGAAGCTCCAAGACAAGAGGAAGGGGATAAAATAGACTTAGGAAGGCAGATGAACGATTTCTAGAGAGGATATTCGAGTTTGGTTCGTGCAAAAATGAAAGACAAGACATGTCTTTATAATCTGCATTTTCATAACATACGCTACCAGCAAAGGTTAACGTATGTTAGAACCATTTACATAGATAACACATGAGTATTACGTACGTAATGATCCTCTAGAAGCTACTGCCTCAACACACATACCCTTATGTACGTTGCCAAAAATGGCGTACGTAGGCTCACCTACATTACGTATGCTGTAACATCACCATTACGTACGTATGCCCGTTGACTTGGCTGTCTCAATCAAGCCAAAAATCTTGGTCATGCATGGCCCTACACGCCCAAAGTCGAGATGCGATCTGATACACTTTATTGCGTATGCAATCCCTGATACTTTACGTACGTAACAACACATGAATAACATACGCTAAGCTACAACGGTAGTGTACGTTAAGCACCAAGGACATAGTCAAGGAATGCAATTATCCATACAACATCTAACAATAGTGCGGACAACCAATATAATTAATTCGATTCTAGTATATCTCAACACTATAACCATTACACCAATTGCAAACATAATATGATGATACTCGAATCATCCGAGTAATACAACAGCAAAGATGAAAAATTACAGTCGGGTATTATAATCTTCATCAGAGTCTGGAAGTAATTTATCTGTACCAACACCTATGGACCCACGTTCTTTACCTTGTAGTCGAACCACTCGATCTTCTACAACATTAGTCAGTAGCATCATTGAGGATGATAGAGTATTAGCTATATCCGGCTCTTGATATGCCTCATCGGCATCCTCATCTACTGCCTGCCAAGTGTAGTAGTACTATATTTATTTCTCGTAGACACATGATTGACGATCTTACATGCTTCTTTTTTGACCAAGTCATCGAGGTAGTAAACTGGTTTAGCCGATGTTGTAAGAACAAAAGGAACACTTTCATACCAACTTGTAGAAGTATCAACAGATAAGAGTCCATAATCGTCCTCCCTTTCGATTCCAGGATTAGCATCAAACCATATACACTTGAACATGTATATTGTCAAGCCTGTTAGGAATATGCCCTCGAATTCCACTAAAAAGATGAGAGAATGAGAGCATTATATTGTAATTATAAATATTAAATTAAATAAGGTACTTATTATTTCTATACTCTTGTATATCACGGGCATTATGATTTGGTATATAGAATAATAGTCCTTGCATTTGAGAGCAAACATTCCACTCCTTATGGCAAAATCCTGAGAAAAATTCAAAGGAATCTAAGGCCCCGATTGAAAATCAAACAGGTCACCGTATCAAAGCAGTTAGGTCGGACCGAGGTGGCGAATATATGAGTATCGAGTTTGATGAGTTCCTAAAAGAATTAGGAATAGTATCACAGTTTACTCCTTCAGCTACTCCACAATTAAATGGTGTGTCCGAAAGAAAGAATTGAACCTTGTTGGAGATGGTTCGCTCCATGCTTAACTATACCGATTTACCTATTTACCTGTGGGGTTATGCGCTCCTTACAGCTGCATATATGCTAAACATATGTCCTTCCAAATCCATTCCTAATACTCCACATGAGATGTCGAAAGATAGGAAACCAAGTCTTAATAATATTAGGTTTTGGGGATGTTGTGCTTATGTCAAGAAGACTAAAGTAGAGAAATTAAAAGCTAGGTCTATGAAGGGTCGTTTCATAGGATATCCAGGAGATTCCATAGGACATTTATCCTACATGCCTGAAGATCATAAGATCATCGTTGCTTTACAAGCACACTTCCTTGTAGGTGAATTTATTTAGGATGGAGCACATGTACAAACATATCTTTAGAAGAAATAAAAGAAACACCCAATGAGACACCTGTAGACGATATTGGAACAAAACCTTCTGAAATAAAAACACAACCTCGCAGGTCTAGTAGAGCTTTTTATTTACTTGAGAGGTATGGCTATCTGCATCAAGAGGAACTGGGTCCTCAGGAGATTATAAGAAGTAGAAAAGAGAATGATCCCTCTACTTATGACCATGCGATGGTAGATGTACCCGTGAAGTGGCAAGAGGCTATGGAAGCTAAGATACTCTATGCATGCCAATCAGATCTGGACTCTAGTGGATCATCCTACAGGCATAGTTCATATGGGAAATAAATGGATCTACAAAAAAAGACTGATGTAGATGGCAAGGTTGACACCTATAAGGCCAGACTTGAGGCGAAGGTTATTCCCAAAGATAGGGAATCGATTATTATGAGACCTTTTTGCCTGTAGCCATGATAAATTCTATTCACATGATGCTTGACATAGCAGCCCATTTTGATTATAAAATATTGTAAATAGATGTGAAAACGGCGTTCCTAAATGGATACGTCGAGGAGGAAATCTAAAAGGAACAGCCTAAGGGATTCATATCTGTTGCCAATATTCATAAAATATGCAAGCTTCAACGTGCCATTTACAGACTGAAGTAGGCTTCACGAAGTTGGAATCTTCGTTTTGATGAGACAGTCAAAGAGTTTGATTTTGTCAAAAATGAAGAGGAGCCATGTATTTAGAAGAAGGTTAGTAGGAGCAAACTTACGTTCTTACTACTATATGTGGATGACATTCTACTTATAGGGAACGGCGTAGGAATGTCCAGTTCTTTGAAAGCTTGGCGTTCTAATAAGTTCTCAATGAAAGACATGGGAGAAACTACCTATATTCTAGGTATTCTTCTCTACCGGGTTAAAGCGAAGAGAATGATATGTCTTTCCCAAGCCCTCTACATAGAAAAGACCTTGAAGTGATTTAAGATGGATAATTCAAAAGGGGGTTCCTACCTATGCGATATGGCATAAAGCTTTCCTTAGAAATCTGTCCTCAAAGTGAAGAAGACAGAAAGGAAATGAGCAAGGTACCCTATGCTTCGGCAGTGGGTAGCCTCATGTACGCTATGATTTTCAGTAAATTGGACATTGATTATGCTGTGACCGTAGTAAGTCGATTTCACTCAAATCTAGGGCCAGAACATTGAACTGCTGTAGAGAACATTCTTAAGTACCCGAAGAGCAATAAAGACTTGGTTCTTACATACGGCGGTGGAGAACTTAAAGTGATGGGTTATACGGACTCAAAATTTTCGGGAGACATGGATGCGCAGATGTCCACATTAGGGTATATCTTTACTCTGAATGGTGGAGCAGTATCCTGGAAAACTGAAAAGCAAAGCGCGATTGCAATTTCCACATGTCAAGCCGAATATTAGGCAGCCACAGAGGCTGCTAAAGAGGCGTATTGGATTAAGAAGTTCACTGAGGAACTTCAAGTGGTTCCTGACTCAGATAGGCCTTTGATGCTGTTTTGTGACAACGATGGAGATGTTGCATAGGCTAGGGAGCCTAGGGCTCACCACAACACCAAGCACATTGAGAGAAAGTATCGTTTTGTTAGAGAAATGGTTCAGAAAGGGAACATTACACTGCAGAGAATAGACACAACAAATAACGTTGCTGATCTACTGACCAAGACACTATCTTAGAAGGTCTTAGAGAGAGAGAGATCTGGAAACTATGGGTATTAGATACCATAGTTTATGGCATTGAGTGCAAAAGGGAGATTGTTAGGAATATGCCCTCGAATGCCATTCAGAGGATGAGAGAGTGAGAGCATTGTATTGTAATTATGAATATTAAATTAAATAAGGTATTTATTATTTCTATATTATTGTATATCATGGGCATTGTGCTTTGATATATAGAATAATAGTCTTTGTATTTGAGAGCAAACATTCCACTCCTTATGGGGATAAGGAGATATGTACTGGAACAGGGCCATCTCTCGTTTTCCATAGGTCTTTCCGAGAGAGTTGATCTCATTGATAATTTTTGTGAACCTAGTATCCACGTGATCAATGATCTCTCCAGTCTTCATCTTGAAATTGTCAAACTTCTGACTAGCAATTCAAAATTTGTTCTCCTTGATCAGCTCAGTTCCCTCACACATTACTGCTAGTGTGTCCCATATCTCCTTGGCATTCTTGCAATTCTTGATTTTTTCCATAGTGGATTTACCAAGAGTTTGGTATAAAGTATCTCTGGCCCAGTTGTCAAGGTTAGCCAGCTTCCTTTACTCAATAGTTAGATCCGATCTTGTCTTGGGAATCTGCTCATGTTTCTCAGCTGCACTTTCTTCATCTGTGTTATCCTTTAGGTAGATGAAGGGACCTTCTTCTATTATGCACCACATGTCGTCATGGATGGATGATAAATGTGTCTGCATTCTTATTTTTCAAAGGCCATACTCATCAACAGAGAAAACAGGAAGTCTATAGTGCGTGTGTTGCATATGTTCCATCTTAAGGTAAGAGGTGATAAAATATACTCAAGTATATGGATCTGGTTCGGTGTTTTTAAACCAACCTCTCTGATACTACTTGCAGGTCACAGATAAGAGGTACAAGTTTACAGGGAGGTGAATAGACTTGTAAAATGTTTTACTGAAAATAACTTTATTGAAAACACTCAACTGAGATTTAGTGCAGTTGGGATATTAGCTGTGAAATATCTAGCGGAAGACAACTGACTTTTAATGTAAAAGTTAAGACAAATGCAGCAGTTAAGTATGATGTTAAAAGCAATATATCACACAACACTTATAGTGGTTTCATAGGTGGGTTAATCATCTACTAATCCACTTCTCTCCAATCCAATTGGAGATAAATTCACTATAACTCTCAACCAGTGAAACTTAGTTACAATGAATCTAGTTGCAACATCTCTCAACCAGTGAAAACCCGTGTCCATTGCAACTCCTTCCCTTGGTTTCCTGTCACCTCTTGATCGAAAACCCTTGAATGCTTTAACAACTCGCAAATAGCCTATCACCTTCCAATCAAGAACCCGTGGATGCCTTACAACCTTTTACTCTCAAGAACCTCGTTCAAGAGAGTACCCCGTAGTCAAACTTTAAGACAAAAGAATTTATTTTCTCCAACTTTAAAGAGATTCTGATGATTTTGATCTTTAAGATCTTTGCTCTTTCATGATGCTTAGCACAAAGTGTTTTCCTCCTGTTTTCTTTGTTTGCTTGAAAGTAATAATCACATCGTGCTTCTACTCAAGTGTTCTTCAGATATTTTTAAAATGATTCTTGAGCTCTTCATAGCCGTTGCATCCTTGAACAAATCAGTTTGTTAGAGAGTGGACCTCATGGTTTAGCTCTTCATCTCTTTGCACAACTTTGTATCTTTCTTCAAACCTAACCGTTTGAAGATGTTAGTTGTTTGCGCTGTTTTTCTTTGATTACTATACTTGGAAAGTCTTCTAGGCGCGAATCTTAAGGAATATTTTATTCCTCAACTTTCGGGAATCAATCAGTTTGTATCCTTTGCTTTAATTATGTCTGCATGTGATTTTTCATCTTTGTTGACTTTTCAACATTTGCTGACGTGGACATATCTGATGTCCAAACTTGCCTGATATTCCGTCTTGATCAAGCTTGGCTGATATTCCATCTTGGTCAAACCCAGCTTATGTGTGTCTTGATAAAACCCGACTGATATTTGGCTTTGATCGAAACCCGGCTGATGTTTATCTGGTCAAACATAGCTGATATCTGCTTTGACCAAAACCCGACTAATATTTTATTTGGTCAAACTTAGCTGATGTTTTCCTTTGACCTAACCGAGCTGATGTTTGACTGTTTTATACTTAGCCAAAATTCTATCTGATCAACATGATCAATACTTAATCTTTGAAGACCTATAGAAGATAATCATTTGATTCTTATTTACAATGCAAGTACTTAAACATACATTTGAAGTAAACCTTTGGCATACAGGGATGACATCATCAAAATCTCAAAAAGTATTCCTAACAGTAAGGCTATCACCCGAACAAGGTAAGTAGAGATCCATCTGCAACTACAATGCATAAACATAGTATTGTTTTGAACTTGATGATATCGTGAGAGTGTTCCATTGTATCATATATTGATTTGAATGGTGCTTAAAGTCTATGGTTGCACCTTACATGAACATGATATCCATTAGCATTCTCATATGCATGCATAACATGAGACTCACTAATGTCTGCATGCATGGAATGATCATGGAAAAAATATATAAGAAAAATGTTTTGTTGGCCGCTACTAGAGCATCGAGGCATGGTAGATGCATGCTTTTATGATATATTTAGCATAGTATATGCGTGCTATTATGATGTGTGAGACATGGTAGATGCATGTCCTCACGATATATTTGGTGTGCTAGATGCATGCCTTATATATCTGGCGTGGTCGATGCATGCCTTATGATATGATATGATATTGAGCTCTTTCCGGTGACTAGTACATGGATCAATGAGCCCAAATATAAAAATTGATTTTTAGGGAGATCTCATTGATGATCATATGTCAGGTGTAGCATCAGACATGATACATGCATGATTTCTACTTATTGGGCTTTAGCTCACGTTGTTTATGCATTGAAGGTAACCTTGATGCTTGTGAGATTTTCATTGGTGGATGGTTTGGAGTTCAACTATTGCTGAGGGTCGATGTACATGGATGATGACATGTTGGGCTAAACCCTAGAGTTATTGTGTCATTGTTACTTTTTCTAAACTTTGTTTTATAAATATATGTTATGTCATCAAGTTAGAAAAACATATATGCCTGTGTGTGGGGTGATGGTGTCGTTTGATGTTTTACATACTTTTGGTATGGTTATGTAACTAATAAGTTTGTTTAAGTAATGAACTTGTAAAAATATATAAATAATTATGTGGCACAAGTAGAGACTTGGTGTTTACTGGTATTTTGGTTTTAGGGACATGATGCCATATGGATGACATGAGTTTGATTCTGGATGAGACATGATGTCTCTATGTGGTAGTGATAGGGATTTTGGATTACTATTATTATAGTTTGGTGAGATAGGTACTATTTTAGGGGAAATTTCGCCGAAATTTCACAGCATTTTATAAGTATTAATACGATATGGGATCGTTCAGGTTAAGTAGTTAGAGTGGGTCATTTCAGGTGGTATCAGAGCCCGGTTTGTGCCCTATAGACTGTCCATATACACGAGCTCAGAGTATGTGGAGCACAACAATTCCAGTAAGTGTTATTTCATTTATGTGTACTCATATTTCATGAATTATATTGGCGAGATGATATAAGGCCCGGTCAAAACTAGGAAATAATGTCGAGAACAATATCTGAAGGCAGTGATGGGGATAGAACATAAACCAGAAATGACGTCCGCAAGTTCTGAACATGATCTGATCATTGGTCGATTGACTGAACTAGTAGAAAGCCAATCTCAACAATTCTAACAATTCATTCAACAAAAATACATGTGAGGACGGCAGAGAGATGATATGAATAAACCTTCACCTCGAGTAGAACAAGTTGAATTGGATGGAGAAAGATTTAGGAAGCTGAATCCCTCAACATTTAAGAACACAGTGTATCCCACAGAAGCAGAGGATTGGCTAAGGACTATAGAGAATATGTTCCAGTATAGTAAGGTTTTTGAAGAGAATAAGGTACTTTGTGCATCTTTCATGTTACGGGGCAGTGAAGGTCATTGGTGGGATACAATAAGCGCTATTGAAAATATCGCAACAATAACTTGGCCTAAGTTCAAGGAACTCTTTAGAAATAAGTACTTTTCAACTCCTGTTCATGCAATGAAGATGAATGAATTTATACAGTTGAAATAGGTATGACGGTTTCTAACTATCTTTGCAAGTTCGAACTGCTGTCTAGGTTTGACGAGCATATGGTTAGAATGGAAGCACTAAAAGTGGAGAGGTTCCTTGAAGGCCTGAGACCAGAACTCCATAGAGATGTCAGTATGGCAGGAATTCAGGGGATGACTTATTCAATAGCTGCTGAGAGAGCATTGGTGGTAGAATAGGCAAAATTCAGAATTCGACAGGCGCAAGAGGTTTGACGGCAATTTGCTCAACGACAAGGCCAATGCTGGTTTAGGAATGAAAAGAAGAGGCCACCTCAATCTCAGAACTCTAGGGCTGGTTTTCCATCTAAAAAAAGGCAAGAACAAGGAGATCCAAATAAGCGTATGAAGTCTGAAGAGGGCAGACCATTTGTACTATTACCCGTATGCTCTAACTGAGGAAAACAACATAGTGGAGTTTTCTTGTTTGGTTCTAAGGTATGCTTTTCATGTGGATAATCAGTACATATGGCCAATGTTTGCCCAAACAAGCTAAAACCTAAAGCACAAGAAAAAGTACCAGCTAGAGTTTTTACTATAACCAAAGAAGATGCTGAAGCTAGTCCATCTGTTATCACAAGCAGCCTTCTTATCTTTGGTATTTCAACATCTGTATTATTTGATCGTGGTGCTATTCATTTGCATCCACCGAGTATGTGAGAAGACGGGGGAGAGTACCAGAAATAGTTTAGCTAGGTTATAATGTAGTGACCCCATACGGAGATCCAAAACAAAAAAAATAAGACATACGAGCCTGGAGTATTCTTAATGAAAGTAGGGAACTCGATGCTAATTTAATTATTTTGGACATGAATGACTTGTAATACCCACGATTTTCATGCCGGTTATTTTGGATTTTTCTTTGAATATTTCTCGGTTTTCGAGTGCCGATATTATTTTCTCGACAACTGATTTTGGTGTTTATGACCGTATGTGATGATTTGTTATCCGTTATTTTCATTTCGGATCGACAATGTTGTCCCCGAGCGTTTTGTCGTGTTCGTTTCGTGCGATTTCGGAAAATCAAGTCGTCGAGTCATGACGGCTGGGCACTGGCCGGACGTGTGCGGGCACTGGCCGGACGGGTGCGGGCACTGGCTGGACAGGTGCGGCAGGAACCGGCATAGCGCACGCTACTGCCGGAAGGCAGCGCATGCTATGTCCGGAAGGCTGCGCACGCTATTGCCGGAAGGCTGCGCACGCTAGTCAGCCGAGACAGCAGGGGCAGAGAGGTTCTGGACTTCGGGCGGACAGCAAGTAGCGCACGCCACTTTCGGACACGGCGCGCGCTAATCGGCAGGCGTAGCACACGCTACGGCCGGAAGGCTGCGCACGCTACCTGGCCGAGCAGATTAGTCCAAGAAGTCTCTGGATTACGGCACAGGTCGACAGCGCACATGTCCATAACATGGTGGTGGGGCCCAGCCGAACATTCTCGACCATGACCGCCCGTTAGCGCACGCTAGCTCGGCAGCCTAGCGCATGCTAGGCTGCACCAGTATAAATATGGTCGAGCAGTCCAGTTTCATTCATTTTTTCTATTTCTCTTTCTGTTTTTCGTGGCTGGAGCCTTGGAGAACTTGAAGGCATGATGTTAAACAATTAATCCATGAAGTTCCTGAGCCTATATCATCGATTGATCATCCCATAACATCCTTCAATCCAGCGAATCAAGGTTAGTTTTCCTAAAATCCTAGTTTTGGGAAAATTGGGGATTTTGTTTGATTTCATCCATTTGATTCGTTATAACTTAGAATAGTGATGGATTGATAATTATTAAGTTGTATTATATCGAATCCCTTGTTGTTCCACAGTTGGATTGCCGAAAATCCGTCGTTTTGTTGAATTCTTAATCGACGCCTTGAAGGTGTTCGAAAAAATGTCACAAAGAGGATTCGGGCATTCTACGATCATTCTTCCTCATACGATCATCAATTTATTTATGGTATGATGTTAGGGTCAGGTTCCTTGTGAAGAACTCGAGTCGGAACTCTTTCGTTCATCGTTTCCCGATCGTTGTGTTACCGTTGTTCCCGCCGGAAAATTGTAGGTGTTCGAGGTTACCCGATTGAGCCGTGTTCATCGGAGTATCTGGTATCAATTATTGAGGCAAGTATCTTGCCCATACATTACGTGTTTTGTGGATATAATGGTAGGTAATCGACGATATGTGCTAAATGAATGTTTACAACCATTTCTCAAAAGAATCGGTATATTTACAATCATGGTTTTCTTAAAAGACGACTCTTGTGTTCGGGACTTAATGTGCTTAATTGACTATGTGTGTTAGTGTTGAGTATAGGATCTCCTTACTTTCGGATGATGTCATTATGTGTGATTATGTCGTCGGTAATTTAAGGTTCAATCCTTTTGTTAAGAATTGTGCGTGGAGTCATGTGGTTATCAGTGAATATGCGAGTTGTGTGATATTGGTTGTGTCGTTCGGTGTTGTTGAGATAAGTGTGCTTCCTTGTGGATAGTATTAATTCTGGGTCGTGAGTATGTGTTGGATAGTTTGTCCATTCCAGCAAAATACCTCGACTATATATATTGTGATTGACTCTTGAGGATTGTGGTTTTGGAAATGAGAATTGATGAGAATTGTAAGGTTTTTCTCAGGTACTCTCACTCGGGGATTGACTCGACGGGGTCACACGGAGACCTGGTGGCTTAGCGGCTGGACCGGGTCGTGAGAGTTACTTTCGAGTGGGAATTCTCACTTGGGGTCGCTCGACGAGGCGCACAGGGACTTGGTGGCTTGAGGGTCGGACCGGGTCGCGAGAATTGCTAGAGTGTTTGTACTGATGATTAATTGTGATATGTCCAGATTATCACAATGCTTGGTGCTCGGGGTCGAGAGACATTATATTTCGAATCTTGGTGTTTGGCTAAAATGGCATAAGAATAATGTATTATGTATAATGTGTCTTTGGATGTGAATTGAAGTTGATGATCGGGTTGTGGACCCTGTGTTTTGTGACCGGAATGGTTGGGTCGTGGACCCCGTGTTTTGTTAACGGATTTGCATTTTGGAAAATGAACTTTGGGGCTATGACCCTAAGTGGCTTTCGAGGAATTAAGAACTTTTCAATCACAAATGTTTTCAAAACTCCCGAGATTTGGAAGCATTTTCAAAGTGCTTACTTGTTTCATTTCTGCTTTCAAGACTTGAAATATTTTTAATTAAATAAAATATCTCGGGAAGTATTTCGTTGTATTCTTAGAATGTGTTGTGTATGGCTCGTATTTGTACTTTATACTTGTATTAGCAAAACAGTGGAGTTTTGATAACCCCCGAGTATTCGGGGGGTGGATGTCTGTTTTGCATCCAGGTACATGCAGGTTTGGGATCAAAACACAGGATCGGCGCGAAGGATGATGGAAGGCGAATGATACGAATCACATGAAGGCCAGTTTTGAATGCAGTTAGTTAGAGTTCGTGTATGGTCTTTTCCACTGTCGTACTTTTTGTTTGTGAGTGTATTTTACCCTTGCATGGGTATGAGTCGAGATAGAAATGCGTATTTTTGACTTGTATGTTAGTGATGAAAGACCAAGTTGGTCTATTGATTTGGTATTTTTATCATGTCGGTATGTAATTTATTGTGTTGTTTCGATGTCTAGCCTGGTGGATCCTCACGGAGAGGGTCTGCGGCATGTAATATTTTCGGTTTGATTCTGGGGGTGTTACATTTATGATATCGGAGATTAGGTTGCGGAAACCTAGGCTGTCGGGTCCAGTCGGGTATTGTCGTGTCTTGTCCTGTCAGATTGTGTTTGTCTAAGTCGTGTCGCGACGCGTCGTCTGTGATGTCGGCCGTGATTAGTATCGAGGTGCATCCATCATCTTCGTGCGACATGTGGATGTAAGTCTCCCAACTATATTGTGCCTTGTGTTATACGAGCTTGTATGATTTTGTGTTATGACGTGGAGTTTAAAGGTGATTTGTGATTATGCGGCCTATGCTTGTTTGATCCTCGTATGGCGCTAGAATGAAAGTGGTGCCAATGTATATGTATATACACACACATCCTGGTATAAGTCGTTTTTACAAGAGTAATGGCCTTGGTGTGGTTACGCAAAGAAAAATTCATAAATGTGATATTTTAAAGCTTTACATGTTTTTGGGGAGTCACGTAATTTTTTTTAAAACATCCTCCAAAGGGAGGAAAAAGTTTGATTTTTTTTTATAATGACCTGAAGGCCGAATTTTTTTTGAGAATTCAAACTACCGATATTTTATTTTCATCTTGTATTATAAGTTTTCAAAACACAATTTTTAAACTCAAATGAGGTCTACAAAATGTAATCAAGACGTGAATCTCGCTTTCAACTTATCGGTTTTATGGTTGTTAGTCGAGAAATACGTGATGATGTTCTCGTTCTTTGGGTAGTAGTGCCCAATTTTTTTGTTCAAAACGGTAATGTGAATGCTGAGTCAATCGGTATGTATACGTTGAGATAGCCCTCTTTACTGAGAGGTGAGATTTCGGTTTGAATGACAATTGCCTTTTGATGGTTGCTCGTGCGGTGTTGTAAGTATGTGAATCGATGGCATTTAGGTTCGTATGCTGCCATTTCTCATTTGTAACTTTCGGTTCTAGTAATGTCGTATATATATTCGCAATCATGTTGCTGAATTAGAGCAGTTAGCGCACGCTAAGTACGAGGATAACGCGCGCTAATGTGGCATGAGTAGTGCACGTTAATGTTGTTGTAACGCACGCTAATCAGCCTGGGCAGAGGATGTGGAACCGCATTTTTAGCCGTTAGGTTTAACTTTCTGCAGTCAGTCATCTGTGACTGTATTCTGTGTGTTGTCTAGTGATGACAACTGTTGTGTGTGAATGTGTTATGACTTTTCGTAAGAGCTTGGTGATAACTGATTGTGTTTGATGAATTGATAAATTATGTCTGTTGTGTTTGTGTTCGAAAACGCTTTCCTAAAAATTTTTATAAAGTTTCGATGGTTCGAGTAATCGGTGGCTTCGTGTGAACTTTGAAAATTATTGGAAATTGGCGAGCCGACCTCGGATTCACGAATAAAACCTCGACAGTATTTGAAATAGTTGTTTTAAAGTGCCTTTGGACATTACGTAAAATGCTACCGTCGTTGAATTTTTGCGTAAGTGCTGAGAGGATTTTCGAAAATGATTTTAATGTATTGTTTTACTTTCAAATAATCCAAGTACATGATTTTCAAAAGATCTTTCACACCATAAAATTTCCTTTTAAACCCAATACGATTTTTATTTTTCAAAAATATATAGTGAAAGATGGAAAATCTTACTTGATTTAAATTTCAAACTCGGATTTGGAAATGTTAGTGTATGTACGAATGGTTTGATGATCTTGCATGATTACCTTGTTTGTTATCAACGGTGACGATGATGCGTAGTGACATGGTGATTTTGATGATGCCGGTCACAAGGAATTATTGTTTTGCAAATAATTTTAAAATGGGACGGTTAAAGTTTTTTGTTTACAGGTTGTGATAAAACAGTCCGAGGTACCAAAAATACTTTCAAAGTTTTATTTTGAATAACATCCAAATCCAAAGATTTTCAAAAGGATACCTCGTGAATTTTCTTATCGGGTTGTTATTGGTTACCTTATGTGATATGTCGTGCTAAGTTGGTACTTTAGCCTATTATTTTTGTGAAGTTGTGCCATCGTATTGAGTGAGTATCCGCCTAGTATGCCGATGGGCAGAGGACGCAGTCGTGACCACAATACTAATGGTCATGAAGATTGGATGTGGACCAAGAGGATATGGCCGGGAAGGATGCTATTCCAGCACTTCATTTTCGTTGTTTAGGTTTCGGGGACGAAACCTCTTTTAAAGGTGATATGGTGTAATACCCATTTTTTTCGCTTCCGTTTCATTCAACCGTATCGACTCGATTGTGTTCGTTGATGCTTCTGACCTTGTGTTGTTTCTCGCCTTTGTCATTCGAGCAAATTCGCATATTGTTCCAAATTGATCTGTATATCATTGTGATATTCCCAAGTTCGGACCGATTCCCTATGAACCGTGTATGAAATTAACACCTCGTGGTTCCTATAGGCTTATTGATGTCTTGATTTGAGGTATGAACTTCAGAGTTGTTGTTTGATCGTCGTCGCTCGATCATTGTTATTCGTTCATCAATGTTCGATCTCTTAATCGTGATTACTGAGCGTCTGGGCCACTTCGTAATTTCCATAAGTGTTGGGAAATAGTCATCGTATTTGATCTTCCAAATCTTTGAGTTATTGGAATTTTATACCTTTCAGCGTTGGATTCGTGATTTGATTTTTATACTACTCGATTTTATCAACTGCATTGATTCATGCTCGTGGCTTTTCGTGAGCATTATTGCCTATTGAATTGGATCGTAGTAGATTTATACTGCATGGAGCTTTGGTGTGTTGTCGAGAGTCGCCTTGCTTTTGTTTTAAGTTTCAGGACGAAACTTATTTTTAGGGTGGTAGAATGTAATACCCACGATTTTTGTTCTGGTTATTTTGGATTTTTCTTCGGATATTTCCCAGTTGTCGAGTGCCGGTATTATTTTCTCGACAACTGATTTTGGTGTTTATGACCGTATGTGGTTCCTATAGGCTTATTGATGTCTTGATTTGAGGTATGAACTTCAGAGTTGTTGTTTGATCGTCGTCGCTCGATCATTGTTATTCGTTCATCAATGTTCGATCTCTTAATCGTGATTACTGAGCGTCTGGGCCACTTTGTAATTTCCATAAGTGTTGGGAAATAGTCTTCGTATTTGATCTTCCAAATCTTTGAGTTATTGGAATTTCATACCTTTCAGCGTTGGATTCGTGATTTGATTTTTATGCTGCTCAATTTTATCAACTGCATTGATTCATGCTCGTGGCTTTTCGTAAGCATTATTGCCTATTGAATTGGATCGTAGTAGCTTTATACTGCATGGAGCTTTGGTGTGTTGTCGAGAGTCGCCTTGCTTTTGTTTTAAGTTTCAGGACAAAACTTATTTTTAGGGGGGTAGAATGTAATACCCACGATTTTCGTTCTGGTTATTTTGGATTTTTCTTCGGATATTTCCCAGTTGTCGAGTGCCGGTATTATTTTCTCGACAACTGATTTTGGTGTTTATGACCGTATGTGGTGATTTGTTATCCGTTGTTTTCATTTCGGATCGATAATGTTGTCCCCGAGCGTTTTGTCGTTTTCGTTCCGTGCAATTTCGGAAAATCAAGTCGTCGAGTCATGGCGGCTGGGCACTGGCTGGACGTGTGCAGGCACTGGCCGAACGGGTGCGGGCACTGGCCGGACAGGTGCGGCAGGAACCGGCATAGCGCACGCTACTGCCGGAAGGCAGCACACACTATGTCCGGAAGGCTGCGCACGCTACGGCCAGAAGGCTGCGCACGCTAGTCAGCCGAGGCAGCAGGGGCAGAGAGGTTATGGACTTCGGGCGGACAGCAAGTAGCGCACTCCACTGTCGGACACGGCGCGCGCTAATCGGCAGGCATAGCGCACGCTACGGACGGAAGGCTGCGCACGCTACCTGGACGAGAAGATTAGTCCAGGAAGTCTCTGGATTGCGGCACAGGCCTATAGCGCACATGTCCAGTACATGGTGGCGGGCCCCGGCCGAAAATTCTCTACCATGACCGCCCGTTAGCGCACGCTAGCTCGGCAGCCTAGCGCACGCTAGGCTGCACCAGTATAAATATGGTAGAGCAGTCCAGTTTCATTCATTTTTTCCATTTCTCTTTCTCTCTTCCGCGATTGGAGCCTTGGGGAACTTGAAGGCATGATGTTAAACAATTAATCCATGAAGTTCCTGAGCCTATATCATCGATTTATCATCCCATAACATCCTTCAATCCAGCGAATCAAGGTTAGTTTTCCTAAAATCCTAGTTTTGGGAAAATTGGGGATTTTGTTTGATTTCGTCCATTTGATTCGTTATAACTTAGAATAGTGATGGAGTGATAATTATTAAGTTGTATTATATCGAATCCTTGTTGTTCCATGGTTGGATTGCCAAAAATCCGTCGTTTTGTTGAATTCTTAATCGACGCCTTGAAGGTGTTCGATAAAATGTCACAAAGAGGATTCGGGCGTTCTACAATCATTCTTCCTCGTACGATCATTAATTTATTGATGGTATGATGTTAGGGTCAGGTTACTTGTGAAGAACTCGAGTCGGAAGTCTTCCGTTCGTCGTTTCCTGATCGTTATGTTACCATTGTTCCCACTGGAGAATTGTAGGTGTTCGAGGTTACCCGGTTGAGTCGTGTTCATCGGAGTATCTGGTATCGATTATCTAGGCAAGCATCTTGCCCATACATTACGTGTTCTGTGGATATAATGGTTGGTAATTGACGATATGTGCTAAATGAATTTTTACAACCATTTCTCAAAAGAATCGGTATATTTATAATCATGGTTTTCTTAAAAGACGACTCTTGTGTTCGGGACTTAATGTGCTTAATTGACTATGTGTGTTAGTATTGAGTATAGGATCTCCTTACTTTCGGGTGATGTCATTATCTGTGATTATGTCGTCGGTAATTTAAGGTTTAATCCTTTTATTAAGAATTGTGCGTGGAGTCATCTGGTTATCAGTGAATATACGAGTTGTGTGATATTGGTTGTGTCGTTCGATGTTGTTGAGATAAGTGTGCTTCCTTGTGGATATTAATTCTGGGTCGTGAGTATGTGTTGGATAGTTTGGCCATTCCAGCAAAATACCTCGTCTATATATATTGTGATTGACTCTTGAGGATTGTGGTTTTGGAAATGAGAACTGATGAGAATTGTAAGGTTTTTCTCGGGTACTCTCACTCGGGGATTGACTCAACGGGGTCACACGGGGACCTGGTGGCTTAGCGGCTGGACCGGGTCGCGAGAGTTACTTTTGGGGTCGCTCGACGGGACGCACAGGGACTTGGTGGCTTGAGGGCCGGACCGGGTCGCGAGAATTTCCAGAGTGTTTGTACTGATGATTAATTGTGATATGTTCGGAGTATCACAATGCTTGGTGCTCGGGGTCGAGAGACATTATATATCGAGTCTTGGTGTTTGGCTAAAATGGCATAAGAATAATATATTATGTGTAATGTGTCTTTGGATGTGAATTGAAGTTGATGATCGGGTCGTGGACCCTGTGTTTTGTGACCGGAATGGTTGGGTCATGGACCCCGTGTTTTGTTAACGGATTTGCGTTTTGGAAAATGAACTTTGGGGCTGTGACCCTAAGTGGCTTTCGAGGAATTAAGAATTTTTCAATCACAAATATTTTCAAAACTCCCGAGATTTGGAAGTGTTTTCAAAGTGCTTACTTGTTTCGTTTCTACTTTCAAGACTTGAACTATTTTTAATTAAACAAAATATCTCGAGCAGTCTTTCGTTGTATTCTCGGAATGTGTTGTATATGGCTCGTATTTGCACTTTATACTTGTACTAGCAAAATAGTGGAGTTTTGCTTACCCCCGAGTATTCGGGGGTTGGATGTCTGTTTTGCATCCAGGTACATGCAGGTTTGGGAGAAAAACACAGGATCGGCGCGAATGATGATGGAAGGCGAATGATTCTAATCACATGAAGGCTAGTTTTGAATGCAGTTAGTCGGAGTTCGTATATGGTCTTTTCCGCTGTCGTACTTTTTGTTTGTGAGTGTATTTTACCCTTGCATGGGTATGAGTCGAGATAGAAATGTGTATTTTTGACTTGTATGTTAGTGATGAAAGACCAAGTTGGTCTATTGATTTGGTATTTTATCATGTCGGTATGTAATGTATTGTGTTGTTTCGATGTCTAGCCTGGTGGATCCTCACGAAGAGGGTCTGCGGCGTGTAATATTCCCGGTTTGATTCTGGGGGTGTTACATGACTATGATATAATCTTGGGTGTGAACTGGTTATCAAAATATCGTGCTACTATTGACTGTCGGAGAAAGATCGTGACGTTCCAACCACATGGGGAAGAACATCTTTATTTCATCGGGGTTAGTAAGAATTTTGGATTTCCAGTAATCTCGGCAACTAAGGCACAATGTCTGTTAAACTGCGGTTGTGAAGGCTATCTAGTAAGTGTAATGAGCATTGAAAAGCAAGATTACTCAAGCATCAATGAAGTAGCAGTGGTGAAATAATACCCTGAAGCGTTTCACGATGATTTATAAGGACCGCCACCCGATCGTGAAATAGAGCTTGTGATTATCTTGCAGCCAAAAACACTACCAATATCAAAGTCACCATATAGCACCAGCTAAATTAGAAAAATTAAAGACCAGTTGCAAGAGCTGTTAGATAAAGGCCTCATTAGGCCTAGTTTTTCACCATAGGGAGCGCCAATGTTGTTCGATCGTAAGAAGGATGGCTCCTTGAATGTATAGACTATCGAGAGTGCAACGATGTCACGATCAAGAACAAGTATCCTTTGCCTCGAATTGATAACTTGTTTGATCAACTTCAAGGGGCTTCTATCTTTTCAAAGATTTATTTGCGATCAGGGTACTATTAACTGAAGATAAAAGAAGAAGGCAGTCCAAAAACGGCATTTAGTAACTATGAGTTTTTGGTGATGCCATTTGGCCTAATAAATGCCCTTGTAGCATTCATGGATTTAATGAATAGGGTATTTAAAGACTTCCTGAGTAAGTTTGTTATTGTGTTTATTGATGATATTCTCATATATTCAAAGACCAAAGAAGATCATGCAGTGTCTCTAAGGAAAGTTTTAGAAGTTTTAAAAGAGAAGCAGTTATATGGTAAGTTTAAAAAGTGCGAATTCTGGTTAGACCGAGTGGTATTCTTGGGGCATGTTATATCTAGAGTATGGATTTCAGTAGACCCAAGCAAAGTTGAAGCAATCAATAATTGGCCACAACCCACAAATTCTACACAAGTACGCAGCTTTCTTGGGCTAGCTAGATATTACCATCGATTTGTAGAGGGATTCTCCAAAATCGTCTCTCCATTAACACAATTGACTAAAAAAATGTTTACTTCAAGTGGACAGAATCATGTGAACAAATCTTCAAGAACTAAAAAAGCGGTTGACATCGGCATCGATCTTGACCATTCCGGTAGGAACTGAAGGTTTTACAGTCTATAATGATGCTTCAAATAATTGTATAGGTTGTGTATTGATGCAGAATGGTAAAGTAATAGCATATACATCTAGATAATTGAAGGAGTATGAAAAGAACTACCCGACACATGATTTGGAACTTGCTGCAGTTGTGTTTGCACTTAAAATATGGAGGCATTACCTATATGGAGAACGCTGTGAAATATTTTTTCACTCAGAAAGAATTAAATATGATACAGTGGAGATGGTTATAACTTGTTAAAGATTATGATTATGTTATCAACTACCACCTGGTAAAGCTAATGTGGTAGCAGATGCCTTAAGTGTAACACCCCAAACTAGACGGATATTACAGTGCCGTGGACCCCCGACTGGGACCCACCAGGCTAATGAGAATGAATGAATTACACAGGGTAAATGTAGTACCGAACCACATTACAACATTAATTACTCCTATGAGGAGTTTCATACAACACACCCAAGATATTACAGAATACATGTATATCTTATATGGAGATAAAATATACAACACTGAGTAAATGAGTATTCAAACGGAATGTCTGCAGCGGAATAAATGAAGGAAACATAAATGACTGAAAAGAGTGGGCCCCCCTACTAATATCATTGGAAATCCTCGCCGTCAACGTACTCTCCCCGTGCCTTTGCCTTGCCATGACCTGAAAAATAATATCCCCCAACGGGGTCAGTTACACAGAACAACAATCCTCAAGGGTTGAAAATACACAATCATGATATATCTGAAGTTATGAAATATCCTGTCGAAACATACGCAATCAAACATGCTATATGAATCAACTAACAGTATGGCTCAAAGGAATGGCGCCACACTACGTCCGGGATGGAAATGTGTCCGTGTACAAGCCACCAACGAGTATCGATCGAATACACGTGTGGTCTTGTACCTAATCAGTCTCACGAAGCCATCAACTCGTGTGCACAGTCCAATGTGAGGCCACCAACCAACACACGACTTAAATGTGCCCGACATGAAAATCCTACACATACCAACCGCACGCCAAAGGCGACTAATGCCACGATATAACAAAAGTGACATCAAAATCAATAATGACTCACCGAGATGAAATGACAGTGAAATGAATGATATCTCAATGAAATAATTGGAACCGTCGTTCCTCGTGAATGAAGTAATGAAGTGACAATTACAAGTTTCAATACGGTTAGTACTTTATGAATGAATTATGATTATGAATGAACAACAACGAAAGGAATGAATATCCTTTTAACTGAGTAAGAATTAACTTACTCAACACCGATGAAGAATGTCCGTCCACGAACAAAGTCCTAACTGAAATGTCGGTCGCTCGAACAACCTTGAATAACACCATTACCAATAATTCGATCATTACACGAATCAAATACGATCATAACCGACTCAAACGTCGATACAACAATATCCAAACTCGAATATATCGAAACCAACTCCAAGATGAGTATTTTAAACCATCAAAACACTTTCAATGATATCAATAATCCCATAGGAATCCACAATTCAAGATTACAACAACGTCAATCGGAAATCCCCAAATTAACCGGAGTCAACCCCAAGGGTTCTTGATATAAATCCCCAAAATAGCCATTAAATCCGTAGGAATATATTTATCCAAGATAGATAATCCATATCTAACATATTCCAACAACAATCCAAGCTTACACGAAGAAATCGGAAGGAAAAACCCAAAAATCCGAAATTCTAGATCCAAGAGATTAATACCTTTGATTTGATGTGATGAAGATGATGAAATGATGATTAATCCAAATGATGAGCTTGAAGATGATGACTGATGATTACACCTCGAAGAATACTCTCCAAATCGCCCGAAATCGCCCAAAACCGCCGAAGGAGTGAAGTGAGATGAAGAAATGACGAAATGGACTGCACTGTCCTATTTATAGTCACTCCAGTTTAGCGTGCGCTAGCTCTTGTGCGTAGCGTGCGCTAACGGGTATTTTGGGTAGTCCATTACCCACTGTCCGGAAATGGTAGCGCGCGCTACGTACCTTTTTGTAGCGTGCGCTACGGCTATGCACTTAGCGTGCGCTAACCCCAAAATGTTAGCGCGCGCTAACGAATTATCTGATGCCCAGTACTGGATTCCAGAACCTTCTGTCCTCTGATCTAATCTCGGTAGCGTGCGCTACAACCAACGATTAGCGTGCGCTACTACACCATTTGCGTATGCTAAAAACCACTCTTAGCGTGCGCTATGAATAAATTCAATTCAGTCCAGTAGCCACTGGACTCAACCTGATCCGACCTTAGCGCGCGCTACACTGACTGCATAGCGTGCGCTACTCCGTCTCACTAGTCCGTGCTACTTACCATTCATAGCGTGCGCTACCTACAATCCCAACTGCAGTCTAGTGCCTTCTGGACTGCCTGCTCAACTACACTAGCGTGCGCTAGTGTTGAGAGGTGGCGTGCGCTACCCGTACTCAATTAGCGCACACTAAAGAGAGTACGTAGCGTGCGCTACTCCTCACACACAGCAAACTATGAAATGACGACGATGGTAAACACCGCACGATTATCCAACTAGATTGATGATGAATGACGATACAATTACTCTGAACGATGAATATAATGATTGAATATGAGTGACAAATGATCATTAATGAGTAGAAAATACTGAGTGACAATTACTGAATGATAAATACTGAATGATAATGACTGAATTACAACCGGGTATTACATACACCCCCCCTTAAAAGAGTTTCGTCCCCAAAACTAAGGGTCAAACAACTTGGGATAACTCTCCTGCATACTATCCCCGGTTTCCCAAGTAGCCTCTTCGACTCCGTGTCGAGACCACTAAATTTTAACCAAAGGAATCGTCTTATTCCTCAACTGTTTGATTCGCCGCTCTAAAACTCGTATAGGACGCTCCTCATATGAATGGTTATCGGCGATCTCGATTTCGTCGAACTGAAGTATGTGACTCGGGTCAGCAACATACTTCCGCAACTGAGAGACGTGAAACACATTATGAATTCGGCTCAACGTCGGAGGTAAAGCGAATCGATAAGCTAACTCGCCTACTCGATCCAAAATCTCAAACGGTTCAATGAATCTCGGACTCAACTTTCCCCTCTTCCCAAAATAAAAGATACTACGACTCGGGGATACCTTGACCAAAACATGGTCACCCGTCTTGAACTCTAACGGTCGACAACGGTTATCTGCATATGATTTCTGTCGACTCTGAGCGGTCAACAAACGACTCCTGATCAAAGCTACCTTCTCACGGGCGGCTATAAGCATATCAGGCTCGGTGCCGATTGATTCTGATAAGTCATCCCAACACAAAGGAGATCGAGAACGACGACCGTACAAGGCCTCGTAAGGTGCCATCTTAATCGAAGAATGCCAACTATTATTGTACGTGAAATCGATCAATGGTAGTTGGGCTTCCCAATCATCTTTCCAATCGAGGACACATGCCCTCAGCATGTCCTCCAAAGTCTGAATAGTCCTCTCTGATTGTCCGTCGGACTGAGGATGAAAAGCTGTACTGAGATTAAGCTAGGTTCCCATAGCACGATGAACTGATTTCCAAAAACGAGACACGAATCGTCCGTCACGATCGGAAATGATACTTTTAGGAGTACCGTGCAATTTCACTATCTCTTTGATAAATAACTGGGCAAGTCTCTCGGGACCCCATGTATCCTTGATCTCAAGGAAATGAGCTGATTTAGTTAAGCGATCCACAATTAACCAGATTGTGTTCATGCCACGATGACTCGTCGGCAAACTCGTGATGAAGTCCATAGAAATATCCTCCCACTTCCACTCTGGAATAGGGAGAGGTTTCAGCATACCCGCCGGTCGCTGATGTTCTATCTTGACTTGTTGACAGGTTAAACATCTCGAAACAAATTCTGCGACTTCTCGCTTCATATTACTCCACTAGTAATTTTGTTTCAAGTCTTTATACATCTTGCTAGACACCGGGTGAACGGAATAAGGGGTAGCATGAGCTTATCTCAAAATCGAGTTTTTCAACTCGTCATTCGCCGGTACGCACAACCGATTCTTAAAACGCAGAAGTCCATCCTCGTGAACCATAAATCCGGGGGCTTTCCCCTGGTCACATCCTCTCGAATGCATAACAAAAATGGGTCCACACCCTGATTTTCCCTGATCTCCTCCTCAAGTGGCGATGAAATCTCCAATGTACAAAGTTGCCCTTGTACTCGCTGTAACCAGACCTCGATCTCGGGTCTCAGAAATTCTTGCCGAAGTTCCTTCTGAACTGTTAATCGAGCAAGCATCTGCTCCTGAACGGACTTACGACTCAAGGCGTCGGCGACAACGTTCGCCTTGCCCGGGTGGTAAAGTATCTCGATATCATAATCTTTGATTAGTTCCAACCACCGTCTCTGTCGCATATTTAACTCCTTCTGAGTAAATATATACTTTAAACTCTTATGATCGGTGAATATCTGACAGGTAACGCCATAAAGATAATGACGCTAAATCTTCAATGCGAATACCACGGCTGCTAGCTCCAGGTCGTGGGTCGGATAATTAACCTCGTAAGGTCTCAATTGCCGTGAAGCATAAGCAATAACTTTCCTGTTCTGCATGAGTACACATCCGAGACCCTGTCCGGACGCATCACTATAAACCACAAATCCCTCCGTCCCTTGCGGTAAAGAAAGGACAGGTGCTGAAGTTAACCGACTCTTGAGTTCCTCAAAACTCTATTGACACGCGCCGGACCACGTGTATTTCTTATCTTTCCGTAAAAGGTTCGTCATGGGTTGAGCAATTTTAGAAAATCCCTCCACAAATCGCCGATAATAACCCGCTAATCCGAGGAAACTTCGGATTTCCTTAACATTCTTTGGAGGTAGCCAATCTCGAATAGCCTCCGTCTTCTGAGGATCGACACAAACTCCATCTGATGAAATTACGTGTTCGAGAAATGTCACTTCGGACATCCAGAACTCACATTTGAAAAACTTCCCATAAAGTTGTTCTCGTTTCAACACGTCGAGCACTTGATGAAGGTGAAACTCGTGTTCCTCCCGATCACGAGAATAAATCAAAATGTCATCAATGAAGACAACCACGAACTGATGCAGATAGTCGATGAAAACCCTATTCATTAACTCCATGAATACTGCAGGTGCATTAGTCAACCCAAACGGCATAACCACAAACTCATAATGACCATAGCGTGTTCGAAACGCCGTCCTCGCGATATCCGACTCTCGAATCCGCAACTGATGATATCCAGATCTTAAGTCGATCTTGAAAAATACTGAAGCTCCATGAAGTTGATCCAAAAGATCATCGATACGGAGTAGAGGATATTTATTCTTGATCGTCACCCGGTTCAATTCCCGGTAATCAATACACAAGCGGAACGAACGATCCTTCTTCTTGACAAATAACACTGGTGCTCCCCACGGGGACGCACTCGGTCGAATATAACCCTTCTCGAACAACTCCGCAAGTTGGTTCTTTAATTCCTGCATTTCGGTCGGGGCCATCCGGTACGGTGCCTTCGATATCGGGGACGTACTGGGCTCCAATTCAATCGTGAATTCCACATCCCTCTTTGGAGGCAAACCAGGTAACTTGTCTGGAAAAACATCGGCATATTCCCTCACTACTGGAATATCCGTCAACATTACTGATGACTTCTCGGTTTTGGTCATATAGCACCAATAACCAACACACCCCTGACGGAGCAATCTCACTACTTTCATCAAGTTAATGACTTTACCAGAACAGCCGGGATTACCTCCCTGAAAAACACATTCAACCCCATCGTCTGAAATGAATGTGACCATACGCTTACGGACACTAATGATGGCATCGTGACGATCCATCCAGTCAATACCCAGAATGACGTCGTCTCTCGGTAAATATACCACGATTAGGTTTGCTAGCCATACACGGCCATGAAGCTGAATCGGACAATCCTTAATCTCATGATTACCGATAATTCTTCTACCATCAGGTAGACCAATGACATAAGGCTCAAAACTAGTAGCACTACCCAGACGTAGTCTACTCAAACATGACTCGGAAATGAATGAATGCGATGCACCAGTATCAAAAAGGGTACACACAGGTTGAGATAGAATATCGAGTGTACCTGAGATCATTCGGGCCTCTGGATCGTCGGTCTTCTTCATCTCATAAATTCGGGGCTTGCCGGCCCCCGAACCGGATGCTCTCGCCTGATAGCTCTTGGCTACGCCTTTATTAGCTCCTGTCGTCTTGAACGACGCTGACTGAGTGGCCTGATTCTGCACCGCTTAATGTCCTGGGGCCTGAGATGACGCTGGAGTAGGTTTAGAGTCCCTTCGGCAAAAACGGGCCCTATGCCCGGCAATCCTGATTGTGGCACGTGACGATCGCCGGACACTTGGTGCTGAAATGACCCTGTTCTTCACAGTTGAAACAGGTGATGGCCAAACTGGCCGCTCGTGACTGAGATTCCGCGGGTCTAGGCGCCATAGGAGGTTGCTCAGAAAAAGTAGAGCCCGCACATGGTTTCTTGAAAGTGGCCTGATTGCCGTCAGACTGATTACGGTTCTTAGACTTCTTGCCAGCTGATGAGGGTTGTTGCTTAGCAATTTTCTTAGCAGTAATCTCGTAAGTAAGAGCTTTCTCGATGAATTCGGCCAGAGTGGTGCAATTATGATTAAGTAACTGTAGCCGCATATGACGTTTCAGCCTCTTGCTGAAATACTTGATCTTGTCCGTCTCAGAATGAATGATAGATGAGGCGAACGGAAGAAGTTCCTGAAATTTTTCGGCGATGGCAAGAACATCATCGTCCGCTGAGAGGTCGGGAGTGAGTAATTCCAACAACTTAGCCTCCCTGAGTGGGGCTGGATAATACCTCTCCATCATGAGAGTTTTGAACTGATCCCAAGTACATAATCCGTCGGTGGGCTTCAATGATAACCACCAAAAATGAGCGCTCTTACCAAGATAGTAAGCCGCAACTGAAACTTTATGCCCTTCAGGGCAATCCACCATAGCAAATAACTTCTCGAAATGCTCAAGCCAATGAACAATATCCGCCGGCTCAGATGAGCCCTCGAAGGTAGGTGGTCGCTGGCGAGAGATATTGCCAATGATACTGCTTACACCCCTCTCTTGCCTCTGAGATGGCGGCAGAGGAGCCTGTTGATTTTGAGTAGCGGAGTTATGCATCGTATCCATTAGTTGTGCCATCTGAGTCATTTGGGCCATCATGCCCTGCATAAAAGCGAGTGGGTCAACCCGAACACCCTCTGACTGAGCTGTATCCCGGGTACGGCTCCCTGATAGTGAATGATTACGTCCAGGTGAATGAGTTGCAGCATCACTGCTCGATGAGTTAGCATTATTTCTAGCATTCGCGCGTGTATTCACACGAGCTCTCGGGTTCCGGCCTGCACCATGGCCTCTTCCCCCGCGTCCTGTGCCAGCCCTTTCCATACTGAAGTGGAAAGTCGTATGATGATTATATATCTCGCATGAGTATCACATTATGATTATATTATGAAATGATGAAAATGAGCATACGCGCTCAAATACAATGATTACATGAATGATCAACTGAAATGACGTGATTATCTGATGAAATTTTTGATATGATTATCTTGAACAATTTAACAAGATTAATGATATGATCCTCAAGATCAATAACTGAACAATGAAATGAAATGAGTGATTAATGAATTAACATGATCGACTTGATCACAATTGAAAATGATGAATGAGGATTGTTAACTGATGAATTATGAATGAATGATTATTGCCAGAAATTATACCATGGCGTTAGAAATCTTACAATTCTTGGTCTGATTGGCTCGGCATTTGCACAGGTCACACGTGACGCGAAAGTCCAATGATACTAGTCCAATGACGATGATTTCAAATGAGATATGTCTCGGAAGGTAGTATTCAAAACCACTCTCCGATACCAACTCTGTAACACCCCAAACTAGGCGGATATTACAGTGCCGTGGACCCCCGACTAGGACCCACCAGGCTAATGAGAACGAATGAATTACACAGGGTAAATGTAGTACCGAACCACATTACAACATTAATTACTCCGATGAGGAGTTTCATACAACACACCCAAGATATTACAGAATACATGTATATTTTATATGGAGATAAAATATACAACACTGAGTAAATGAGTATTCAAACGGAATGTCTGCAGCGGAATAAATGAAGGAAACATAAATGACTGAAAAGAGTGGGCCCCCCTACTAATATCATTGGAACTCCTCGCCGTCAACGTGCTCTCCCCGTGCCTTTGCCTTGCCATGACCTGAAAAACAATATCCCCCAACGGGGTCAGTTACACAGAAAAACAATCCTCAAGGGTTGAAAATACACAATCATGATATATCTGAAGTTATGAAATATCCTGTCGAAACATACGCAATCAAACATGCTATATGAATCAACTAACAGTATGGCTCAAAGGAATGGCGCCACACTACGTCCGGGATGGAAATGTGTCCGTGTACAAGCCACCAACGAGTATCAATCGAATACACGTGTGGTCTTGTACCTAATCAGTCTCACGAAGCCATCAACTCGTGTGCACAGTCCAATGTGAGGCCACCAACCAACACACGACTTAAATGTGCCCGACATGAAAATCCTACACATACCAACCGGCACGCCCGGTCGACGAATGCCACGATATAACAAAAGTGACATCAAAATCAATAATGACTCACCGAGATGAAATGACAAAGGAAATGAATGATAGCTCAATGAAATAATTGGAACCGCTGCTCCTCGTGAATGAAGTAATGAAGTGACAATTACAAGTTTCAATACGGTTAGTACTTTATGAATGAATTATGATTATGAATGAACAACAACGAAAGGAATGAATATCCTTTTAACTGAGTAAGAATTAACTTACTCAACACCGATGAAGAATGTCCGTCCACGAACAACGTCCTAACTGAAATGTCGGTCGCTCGAACAACCTTGAATAACACCATTACCAATAATTCGATCATTACACGAATCAAATACGATCATAACCGACTCAAACGTCGATACAAAAATATCCAAACTCGAATATATCGAAACCAACTCCAAGATGAGTATTTCAAACCATCAAAACACTTTCAATGATATCAATAATCCCATAGGAATCCACAATTCAAGATTACAACAACGTCAATCGGAAATCCCCAAATTAACCGGAGTCAACCCCAAGGGTTCTTGATATAAATCCCCAAAATAGCCATTAAATCCGTAGGAATATATTTATCCAAGATAGATAATCCATATCTAACATATTCCAACAACAATCCAAGCTTACACGAAGAAATCGGAAGGAAAAACCCAAAAATCCGAAATTCTAGATCCAAGAGATTAATACCTTTGATTTGATGTGATGAAGATGATGAAATGATGATTAATCTAAATGATGAGCTTGAAGATGATGATTGATGATTACACCTCAAAGAATACTCTCCAAATCGCCCGAAATCGCCCAAAACCGCCGAAGGAGTGAAGTGAGATAAAGAAATGACAAAATGGACTGCACTGTCCTATTTATAGTCACTCCAGTTTAGCGTGCGCTAGCTCTTGTGCGTAGCGTGCGCTAACGGGTATTTTAGGTAGTCCAGTACCCACTGTCCGGAAACGGTAGCGCGCGCTATGTACCTTTTTGTAGCGTGCGCTATGGCTATGCACTTAGCGTGCGCTAACCCCAAAATGTTAGCGTGCGCTAACGAATTATCTGATGCCCAGTACTGGAGTCCAGAACCTTCTGTCCTCTGATCTGATCTCGGTAGCGTGCGCTACAACCAACGATTAGCGTGCGCTACTACACCGTTTGCGTATGCTAAAAACCACTCTTAGCGTGCGCTATGAATAAATTCAATTCAGTCCAGTAGCCACTGGACACCTGATCCGACCTAAGCGCGCGCTACACCGACTGCATAGCGTGCGCTACTCCATCTCACTAGTCCGCACTACTTACTGTTGGGTACGGGGTCGGATATTTGCGACGTTTGCGGAAGCGTAAATAAAATTGCGGAAAATAAATGATGCAAGGATTTATAGAGGTTCGGCTATAAACGAGCCTACATCCTCTCTTTATCTTTTTCAATAGGTTAAAGATAGCAACCTCTATGCCTCTCTTCTATCGGTCGAGGTATAACCATTTACAATCACGTCTTCTATCGGTCCGTGATAAACCTCTCGTACTTGTCTTTGTGTCGGTCCAAGTTAAACCGTTTTCCTTTTCTATCAGACAAGGAATCAACCGCTCTAGCTTTTTATGGGTACTAGATAAACCTCACTTAGATATCGATTGTGATTCTAATAATGCCGGATCTTTGATCCTAATAACACCGAATCCAATCGTATCTTTTCTTTTACCACTCGTGTATGTTTTCGTGAATTCTCACTCAAACACTTACAATTAAGCTCAATATCAACAACAAGAATGTGTATAATAATATCACAAGTATAGACTATTTGCTCAAGGTTGTTGTACTCAAACAATACCATAGGGATGGTATTTATAGGCTTCATCCTCAAACTAGCCGTTAGCTGCTGCACACTGCATTACGTACGCTATCTCATTCATATTACATACGTAAGCTTCATTACGTACGTTAACTTTCCCAGGTTACGTACGTTAGCCCAGTCCAGTTTCAATCCAGTGAGTTTCGTTTCTTTGGTTACGTACGTTAGCATTGATGTCGTTACGTACGTTAACATTACGTCACTGATGATGTCATATATCCGTTGCATGCTTTTCTGACTTTGATTCCTCCAACGTTCACTTGTTTGAACTCCTTTACGTACGTGATACAACCTCCATTACGTACGTTAGATTGCCCATATTACGTACGTTAGCCTTCCCTTGTTACGTACGTTAGCTTTATTTTCTTCAGCATTTTGCACTTCGTTTCCTTCGATGCTAGCTTCGTCTCTTCGTTGTTGAAGAGATAAATTCACCACTAGAAGGGGGGTTGAATAGTGGTGATGCGGAATACCGAAATTTCTTGCGAGTAAAAAGAAAATAATGCGGAAAATAAAGACTCAAGAATTTATAGAGGTTCGGCAACTTGCCTACGTCCTCTCTCCGACTTTCTTTTTCTATTGGCTTAAGAAAAACCACAACCTTAACTCGTCTTCTATCGGTCCGAGTTCACAACCGTTACAATCCGCTTGTCTTCTATCGGTCCAAGCTCAACCTTTCCCTCAATATGAATAATTGTTTATCTAGTGTTCTATAGGAACTAGATAATCCTCACTATACGAATATGGGAGTATAATCCTAACAATGCCGGATCAAAGATCCTAATAACACCGGATTAGTGACTCTTGATTCGTTTCTTTTCGCTCAAGTGTAAGTGATGCAACACTTACAACCAAATGAAAGAATACAAAGAATAATGGATATTACAATTGAAATCGCTCTTGTATCTTTCTTTTCTCACAACTTGTAATGCAATAAAGTATGTAAATCTGAGCTCAAGAATGCTTTGATTGCTTGTATGCTTGAATGCTTGAAGTTGTGTGTTTGATACCCAAGTCCTTCGGGTATTTATAGGTGTGAGACAGCCTTCAAATTCTGAAAAATATACTATTAGCGTGCGCTAATAGATCCTTGTAGCGTGCGTTAGCGGATTTTGACTTGAATTCTCTGAACGGTCACAAAGACTGTTGCAACGGTAAAATTCTGTGTCTAGCGTGCGCTAGTAATGAGATGGTAGCGTGCGCTATCGTCTTGGTCAACTAGTCTTCGATCTTGACTTTGACAAAATCCGATTTCCTCTCCAACGACTCTTTTTCCAACGGCTAAAATTATGATTAGCGTGCGCTAGTATGAATAGCGTGCTAGCATTAATTAAATCCAATATTTCCGATTTTCCGGATGCGCATTGACTCTTGCTTCCAACGGTTGAATTTCAAACAAGAAACCGCAGATTCCATTTAGCGTGCGCTAACACCTTTCCTTTAGCGTGCGCCATGAATTATTTCAATAACGTCGTTACCTTGTGTAGCGTACGTAAAAACCTAGACGAAGTGAGTCCGGTGGCTCTTTGGACTACTAACCATAATTTCGGTAGCGTGCGCTAGATATGAAAATTAACGTGCGCTAAGTCTTCACTTTAGCGTACGTAAGAATATATGTGTAGCGTACGCAACGTCCAATTCTGATTTCCTTCCAGACTTTACTGACTTCTGGAGACTTGCGATAGCGTGCGTTATGTATGTTGTATAGCGTGCGCTAACTATTGTTTATTAGCGTGCGCTATCATTCAATAGCTTGCGTGCGCTATCGATCAGGCGACTTGAGTAGGTGCGGTGACTTGATAGTGCAGTATGAGAGTCTCGATAGCGTGCGCTACGATATGATACGTAGCGTGCGTTAGCCATATTGTGTTCCTTCAAAATATTATCGAGCCGAGATAGATTCAATTAAATGTTTTGTATGTAACCATCATCAAAATACATTTTGTGTCAACAATCTCCCCCTTTTTGATGATGTCAAAACATTTAATTTATACCTGCAAAAACGTTTTGAAATGATTCGAATCAAGATAAGCTTGTTCGATATGTTAGTCGGTTTTCGTTTTTGGAGTATTCTCCCCCTTTTTGACAGAAACAAAAAGAAACTCCCCCTGAATTGTTGCATTTTTAATAAACATTAACGAAATTTACTCAAGGTGCAATCAACAATACTTGTAGATAGCAACGGTAGTAATCAACGATAGTGACAATACTTGTAGATAGCAAATACTTGTACATAACCAATGCCAAATTAAGAAATGCGAATTTCATTAATAATAAAATGCAATGAATACAACGAGTTTTCCATGACAAGCGACATATATATTATTCGAAAAAGAAGACTCTACATCAAGCATCAAAGATCATCAAATCTACGGATCGGAGGAGGTCGAAGGGAAAGGGAACGAGGGGTGTGTGAAGCGAATAAACTCGGATAACAGCCCACGAACTTCCCGGACTACTGAACGCACTTCTCTGACTTCCGATCGCAGAGCCCGAAAGTCCTCTCGTAACTCAGCGTGTGAAGTCTCGATGCCCCGCATCCGAGCAAAGAGATCACTCTCTTCTTCCTCCGTCACCACATTTCGCATCGGGCGTTTTCCTTTCGATGTTGGTTTCCTTACGAATTCCCCAGTCTGCATTTCTCGAAGGGTGTGAGGTCCCCGACGAGTGATCATTTCTTCGCAGCGGTGGGCTTCCGTGACCCTTTCTCAACTTGGTCATCATCGCGAAGGTACGGAAAGAGAATCCAGCCTCTGTTGATCGTACGGACGTAGTGCATAGCTTTAAGTGACGCGTCCGAGATCTCATGCCCGAGGGAGACGGGGACTGCCTTGTCCTTCGACAAGTCCACTTGATGAAAGCTAAAGATAGCCGACAGGATAGAGCCATAAGGCATTCCAGCCTTGCGAGAGCGAGTGGCGTAATTTTTTGACCGAAACAAATCTCCTTTCACCTTCATCCAACTAATGATGATGTCGGAGAAATCAACCTTATCGTCATTTAGAACGCGGTACACCACTTGTTTGTCCACGCCGACTAGTTTGTGCTGCGAATTGACCTTTGGCATAAGACATTTTGTGAGGGCTACCAAGAGCAAACGAATATTGATTCCGAAGTCGTTGTTTTCAAAAAAATCATCCGTTATGTCGATAACGGCCTTCGAGCTCAGAAATTCTTTCACGTCAATTTCACCAATTTCATTATCGTCGACCAATGATTTTCCAGTGCAAATGAAACCATCTCTGGGCAAACCAAAAATTTGATACAAAATATCGGAAGAAACTTTCACCTTGGTTCCTCCGACAAGACTACCTAGCACAAGGGCTGAAGAACCTTCACTCTCGGCCACGTGAAGGTTGGCATAGAATTCCCGGACGAGCTCAGGAAAAACAGGGTTTTTGCACTCAACGAAACGAGAAATACCGAGTGAGGAGAAGAAATTGGAGATGTTAACGTTTACCCGTTCGAGACTTAGAAGATTGAAAAAGTAGCAATCCGTGATGTGTTCTTGAGGGAGTATGTCGAAGAACACTCTCGAGGCAGTGGCGGAGACGAACCGGTCCGCATCAAATTGGGCGTTTAGAGGACGCTTCAAATTGTTGTATTGCTTTCCCATAGCGGTTCGATTCTTGCTCGACATGATCAGAGAAGGAGAAAAACGAAGGGAATCGAAGATTTTGAGGAAGAAGCTCGCAGATTGGATCGGATGTATGTCTAGGGTTTTTGCAAGAGAGAGGTCGATTGCGTGCGTTAAGGGATGTGTTGTGATTTAGGGTTGTACGGCATATATATAGTCAGAGAGTTTTAAGTTAGCGTACGCTAGGATTTAAAGGATTAGCATACGTTAGGCGAAAAAATAGGACTTACTGGACTGTCCACTGAATAACAAAAAACTTTAATTAGCGTACGCAAGAAGGAAAGGTTTAGCGTACGCTATCGAAGTAAAATTTTAGCGCGCGTTGAGAATATGAAGCTAGCGCGCGCTAGCGAGTGATCTGAATCAAGAATGATGTTTTGAGTAGAATCTTATTTCAAAAGTTGTCTATATGTCCCATGCCAAGTTGCAAACGAATGGAGTTAAAAGATTCTTCGGGAAGAGGTTTTGTAAATATGTCAGCAAGTTGATCCTTCGTCCCGACAAAAATTAAACAGATGTCTTTCTTTTGAACATGATCACGTAAAAAATGATGTCTGATATCTATATGTTTGGTTCGACTGTGCAAAACAGGATTTTTGCTCAAATTAATAGCACTAGTGTTATCACATAAGATAGGGGTATTTTCAAAATGAATGCCGTAGTCGCGTAGTTGATTTTTGATCCATAGCACTTGAGCACAGGCGCTCGCAATGACATATTCGGCCTCAGCTGTAGACAATGCTACGCTGGTTTGCTTTTTACTTCCCCAAGATATTAAACAGGATCCAACAAAATGACATGTACCACTAGTACTCTTTTTATCAATTTTGCATCCGCCGAAATCGGCGTCACTATAGGCAATTAAATTAAAATCCAAGCAAGAAGGATACCATAGACCTAGTCCAATAGTTCCTTTCAAATAGCGAAAGATGCGTTTACAAGCAATTAAATGTGATTCCTTGGGATTAGCTTGGAATCGAGCACATAGACATGTAGCAAATATTATATCTGGCCTAGATGCAGTCAAATATAGTAAAGATCCGATCATACCTCGATATAGTTTTTGATCTACGGATTTGCCATTTTCATCTTTCTCGAGCTTTAATGATGACGACATTGGCGTAGATATCACCTTGCTATTTTCCATATTGAATTTCTTGAGGAGGTCGTTTGAGTACTTCGTTTGATGGATAAAAATTCCATCTTCGCATTGTTTGATTTGAAGCCCGAGGAAGAACGTTAATTCTCCCATCATACTCATTTCGAATTCTCCTTTCATAAGATTAGAAAAATCTTGGCACAAGGATTCATTAGTAGCTCCAAAAACAATGTCATCAACGTAAATTTGGCAAACTAGTATATCATCATTTAGTATTTTAACAAACACGGTATTATCGACTTTGCCTCTTTTATAGTCATTTGCAATTAAAAATTGACTTAAACGATCATACCATGCTCGGGGTGCTTGCTTCAACCCGTAGAGTGCCTTGTTGAGCTTGTAGACATGATCCGGAAAATGATGGTCTTCAAAACCGGAGGTTGCTTGACGTAGACTTCTTCTTGAATGAAACCATTCAAGAATGCACTTTGACATCCATTTGAAATAGCTTTATCTTTTTATGAGCGGCAAATGCACAAAGCAAGCGAATGGCTTCGAGTCGAGCCACGGAGCAAAACTTTCTTCGTAATCAAGACCTTCTTCTTGATTATATCCTTGAGCGACTAAACGAGATTTATTTCGAATAGGATAGCCGTCTTCGTCACTCTTGATTTTATGCACCCATTTAGTTCCGATAATTGTTTTATCTTTAGGCGCGGGAACTAAATTCCATACATTATTGTGCCTGAATTGCACAAGCTCCTCTTGCATTGCCATTACCCAACTTTCATCATCGAGAGCTTCCGATATATTTTTGGGAACTATTTCGGATACAAAAGCACAATGAGCCATAAACTCGGTGGTCCTCCTTCGGGTTTGAACACCGTCTTCAATGTTTCCGATCACGAGATCCTTCGGATGGTCTTTGATGTGCCTCCAATCTTTCGGTAAATCAACGATTGTGTTCGTTTCGATTTCCGAAATTTTCTTCACTTCGGGTGAGGGATCCGGAAAGGTACCTGCATCATCAAAATATTCTACCTTTCTCGGGGGTGAGATCATATCATTGAATTTAACGTGTATGGATTCTTCAACTTTATTCGTTCTAATATTATACACACGATATGCTTTGCTATTAGTACAATAACCAAGAAAAATTCGAGTCGGATTTGGCATCAAACTTGCCCAAGTTATCCTTGCCATTGTTCAAAATAAATACATTGCAACCAAAGGGATGAAAGTAAGCAATATTAGGCTTTTTGCCCTTCCATAATTCATATGGAGTTTTAAGATGAGTTCTACGAACGTGAACTCGGTTAATCACATAGCATGCCGTAAAAATTGCTTCGGCCCAAAAGTATCGTGGAAGAGAGTATTCATTAAGCATTGTTCTCGACATTTCTTCCAAAGATCGGTTTTTCCTTTCAACAACTCCATTTTGTTGAGGCGTTCTAGGAGCCGAAAAATTGTGATTAATACCGTATTTATCGCATAAAAGTTCAAACGTGGTGCAATCAAATTCACCTCCGTGGTCGGTGCGAATAGAAATTATGGAGAGGTTTTTCTCATTTGATACCAAACGACACCATTTAGAAAACTCGGAAAATGCATCATCTTTATGAGCTAAAAATCTAACCCAAGTAAATCGAGAGAAATCATCAACAATAACCAAAGTATAAAGTTTACCATTTAAACTAACATGTCTAGATGGTCCGATCAAATCCATATGCACGAGTTCAAGAACTCGACTAGTGGAAACCTCGAATTTTGGTTTAAACGATTCTCGAGTATGTTTCCCTTTAATGCATGATTCACACAAATGTTTTCTATCGAATTTGAGTTTGGGCAATCCACGAACAAGGTCGTGTCTAGATAAAATAGAAATAATAGGTAGAGAAGTATGCCCCAATTTTCGATGCCATAAATATGCATTGTCATCTAAGGTAATAAGACATTTTTCATTGAAAGAGCTCTTATCATTAAGATCAACAATATAAATGTTTCCACATCTCAAACCAATGAATGCAATTTTATCATTTCTAAATGCCGTGCAATGCGTTTGCTCAAATAGAATTTTAAAACCTTCATCACAAAGTTGCGAAACGCTAAGGAGATTATGATGCAAACCTTCAACAAATAGTACTTTGTTGATAGAAGGGGAAGGTTCCTTACCGACTTTGCCGATTCCTTTGATTTTTCCCTTTTGGTTATCTCCAAAGGTCACATGTCCTTGATCTTGATATTCGAGGTCTTCAAATAAGTCCTCGGAGCCGCACATGTGCCTTGAGCATCCGCTATCAATGTACCACTTGTTTTTCCTTGGTGCCGGTACCTACAAAAATAGAATTTCTCGGTTGTTTCGGTACCCAAGCCCGTTTGGGTCCTCCAAAGTTAACTATGCTTATAGCATTCGGAACAATCGTCCCTTTCGGAATCCATATTTGCTTAACTTTGATAGTTCTTAACTTTGAATGAGTATTAACATTGTGAACTCGTTTGAGCGGATCTTTTGAGTTCTCGGTTTCGGTTTTCTTTATTTTGTCAAGGTTAATAAGGGATTGTTCCCGTTTAAAAGGGTCGAAACCAAGACCGTGTTTGAGCAAGGGCGATTTTTGAATAGATAGGAGCCTTTCGAATTTCTCGTTTCTGAGAGTAAATTTGTTCAAAATATATTTTAGCTCCTTTTGAGTTTTTGTTAACTCGATTTTCAAAACATTTTCTTTTTCAATACATGATGTATGGTCGATCTCAATAGATTTGCCCTTGTTTTGAAGTGAGGAGTTTTCGAGTTCTAGAGATTTTATTTTTCTCTTTAAAGATATATTTAACTTGACCATCTCGTCATACTCCGTATTTAACGATTCAAACGCACTCAACAGCTCATCATCTTGATGAACTTCTTGTGAATCACAAAAATCAAAAGAGTCATATTCATCGTCATTGAGTTTAGAGCTTACCTCGATATTGCTTTCGGAGTCGAGGGCCATGAATGCAAGGTTTGCGTCTAGAGATCTTTCAATCTCCTCCTCGTCATCACTCCAAGAAGCGATTAGAACCTCCTTCTTTTTGAATCTTTCCATTTGCGGTTTTGAAGAGGATCCTCGGCATTCTTTGGCATAATGACCGGCTTGACCACATTTCCGACAATTATTGTCGAACTTCTTGATAGGAGTGTAGCCACTCTTCTTTTGCTCCGGTTTGCCATCCCGACCAAGAAAACTTCGCCTCTTTTGAATTAGGTTTTTGTACCTTCTAAAGTTTTTGGCATAAAGAGCGAGTTCCTCGTCGTCTTCATCTTCGGAAACATCTTCCTCAACGTCGCTATCAACATTGAAAGCGACTACTCTTTCCCGAGGCTTTGGTTTTGTGCCTCTAGACTTGAGAACGATCTCATAGTTGATGAGTGACCCGATGAGGGCACTAAATTCGAGCTTGTTGAGATCCTTGGATTCCATGATCGCGGTGACCGTGGCATCCCATTCTCGTGGCAACGATCGTAGAATTTTCTTAGCTTTGTCGCTGCTTGATATAGGCTTTCCAAAAGATGCAAGACCGTTTGTTATAGCCGAAAATCGATCCAACATATTTGTGATCGTTTCCTCGTCTTTCATGGAAAATAATTCGTAGTCATGGAGTAACATATTAATTTTGGTCTCCTTGACTTGAGTGGTTCCCTCGTGAGTGACTTCGAGAATTTCCCAAATTTCTTTTGAACTTTCATAGGATGATATCCTATTAAGTTCTTCGGGATTGAGAGCGCAATAGAGGAGTTGAGTAGCTCGGGAGTTTACATGCGTGTTTCTCCAATCCTCATCGTTGAATTCTTCGATCTTTTTCAACGATCCATCTTCTTTCTTAGCAAGTTTAGGACCGAGAGCAATAAATTTCCAGATTTCAATATCGTAGGCTTGAACGAAGATCGCCATCTTCTTTTTCCACGTCATGAAATTGGAACCGTCGAAGAAAGGAGGACGGTTGAGAGCATTTCCTTCAATTTGGCCAAGAAGTGCCATTTGCGGATCTTTTTCTCTTAGGTGGTTAAACCTTTAAAAAGAGACCCGCTCCGATACCAACTGAAGAGATAAATTCACCACTAGAAGGGGGGTTGAATAGTGGTGATGCGGAATACCGAAATTTCTTGCGAGTAAAAAGAAAATAATGCGGAAAATAAAGACTCAAGAATTTATAGAGGTTCGGCAACTTGCCTACGTCCTCTCTCCGACTTTCTTTTTCTATTGGCTTAAGAAAAACCACAACCTTAACTCGTCTTCTATCGGTCCGAGTTCACAACCGTTACAATCCGCTTGTCTTCTATCGGTCCAAGCTCAACCTTTCCCTCAATATGAATAATTGTTTATCTAGTGTTCTATAGGAACTAGATAATCCTCACTATACGAATATGGGAGTATAATCCTAACAATGCCGGATCAAAGATCCTAATAACACCGGATTAGTGACTCTTGATTCGTTTCTTTTTCGCTCAAGTGTAAGTGATGCAACACTTACAACCAAATGAAAGAATACAAAGAATAATGGATATTACAATTGAAATCGCTCTTGTATCTTTCTTTTCTCACAACTTGTAATGCAATAAAGTATGTAAATCTGAGCTCAAGAATGCTTTGATTGCTTGTATGCTTGAATGCTTGAAGTTGTGTGTTTGATACCCAAGTCCTTCGGGTATTTATAGGTATGAGACAGCCTTCAAATTCTGAAAAATATACTATTAGCGTGCGCTAATAGATCCTTGTAGCGTGCGTTAGCGGATTTTGACTTGAATTCTCTGAACGGTCACAAAGACTGTTGCAACGGTAAAATTCTGTGTCTAGCGTGCGCTAGTAATGAGATGGTAGCGTGCGCTATCGTCTTGGTCAACTAGTCTTCGATCTTGACTTTGACAAAATCCGATTTCCTCTCCAACGACTCTTTTTCCAACGGCTAAAATTATGATTAGCGTGCGCTAGCAAGTATGAATAGCGTGCGCTAGCATTAATTAAATCCAATATTTCCAGATTTTCCGGATCTGCATTGACTCTTGCTTCCAACGGTTGAATTTCAAATGGTAAACTGCAGATTCCATTTAGCGTGCGCTAACACCTTTCCTTTAGCGTGCGCTACTGAATTATTTCAATAACGTACGTTACCTTGTGTAGCGTACGTAAAAACCTAGACGAAGTGAGTCCAGTGGCTACTGGACTACTAACCATAATTTCGGTAGCGTGCGCTAGATATGAAAATTAACGTGCGCTAAGTCTTCACTTTAGCATACGTAAGAATATATGTGTAGCGTACGCAACGTCCAATTCTGATTTCCTTCCAGACTTTACTGACTTCTGGAGACTTGCGATAGCGTGCGTTATGTATGTTGTATAGCGTGCGCTAACTATTGTTTATTAGCGTGCGCTATCATTCAATAGCTTGCGTGCGCTATCGATCAGGCGACTTGAGTAGGCTGCAGCTGACTTGACTGGTCTGAGTATGAGAGTCTCGATAGCGTGCGCTACGATATGATACGTAGCGTGCGTTAGCCATATTGTGTTCCTTCAAAATATTATCGAGCCGAGATAGATTCAATTAAATGTTTTGTATGTAACCATCATCAAAATACATTTTGTGTCAACAGTTGTTTTGTTTTGCTTATCAACATTAATCATCAAAACACTTTTAATTAATGTATGGAACAAAATGTTCCAACACTTACCATTCGTAGCGTGCGCTACCTACAATCTCAACTGCAGTCCAGTGCCTTCTGGACTGCCTGCTCAACTACACTAGCGTGCGCTAGTGTTGAGAGGTGGCGTGCGCTACCCGTACTCAATTAGCGCACGCTAAAGAGAGTACGTAGCGTGCGCTACTCCTCACACACAGCACACTATGAAATGACGACGATGGTAAACACCGCACGATTCTCCAACTAGATTGATGATGAATGACGATACAATTACTCTGAACGATGAATACAATGATTGAATATGAGTGACAAATGATCATTAATGAGTGGAAAATACTGAGTGACAATTACTGAATGATAAATACTGAATGATAATGACTGAATTACAACCGGGTATTACATTAAGCAGAAAATCAGCACAATCCATTACGGCCATGACTTTGATCTAGAAGCCAGAGTTACACAATTTGATGAATATGGATGTAGAAATTATCCAACATGGATGGCTAGAGGCAAAATTTTTAGCATTAACCCTTCGACCTACCTTAATTGATAGAACTCAGCAAGGGCAGAAAGATGATCAAGAGTTGGATAAAATAAAGAAGAGCATTGAATTAGGAACATCGTCAAACTTCCAATTCTAAGAAGATGGTATTATTCGATTTAGAAATCATTTATGTGTGCCTAATGTTGAAGATATTCATAAATATTATTATAGGTGCACTCAACACCATATTCAGTACATCCAGGAGCAACCAGAAAGTACAGAGACTTGAAATTACACAATTAGTGTACAAGTATTAAGGAAGATATTGCACAATATGTGGGGCAATGTCTAACATGTTAACAGGTAAAAGCAGAGCATCAAAGACCAGCAGGCACCTTGCAACCTTTATTTATTCTAAAATGGAAGTGGGAGGACATTACAATGGATTTTGTGATAGGTTTACCAAGAAAAGTGAAAGGATACAATTCTATTTAGGTTATAGTCGATCGATTGACCAAATATGCTCACTTCTATCCAATTTGTATGACATACTCCATAGATTGCTATGCTAAACTATATGTATAAGAAATAGTCAGACTACATGGAGTTCCATTATTGTATCAGACAGAGCTTCACGATTATCAGCATTTTGGAAGAGCTTTCATAGAGCATTGGGTACCCACTTGTCTATCAGCACTGCTTATCATCCACAGTCGGATGGGCAATCAGAAAAAACTATACAAACTCTTGAAGATATGCTTAGATCTCGTCTTATGGACTTTCAGGGCCAGTGGAGTAAACATTTACCTCTGATTTAGTTCTCCTACAATAATAGTTATTAAAGTACAATTCCAATGACTCCTTATAAAGCTTTATTTAGACGGAAGTGTCGATCACCCCTACATTGGGATGGGGTTGGTGAAGGAAGACTCATAGGTCCTGATATTATTCAAGAAATGAGAGAAACAGTTTCACTGATCAGAGAAAGAATGAGAACAGCGCTAAGTAGATAAAAGATTTATGCGGATACTAGGATAAGAGCGCTGGAATTTGTTGTGGGTGATCGAGTATTCCTGAAAGTTTCTCTAATGAATGGAATAATGAGATTTGGTAAGAAAGGAAAATTGAGTCCAAGATACATTGGGCCATTTCCTATTACTGAGCGGGTTAGTGAAGTAACTTATCGATTAGACTTACCAGCATCAACCTCTCAGATACACAATGTATTTTACATTTCTCTACTAAGAAAATATATTGCGAATCTATCCCACATTCCCAAGAATGAACCAGTTGAGTTAGAGGCAGATTTGAGTTACAAGGAGATACCTGTAGAAATCTTACTAAGAGAAGTAAATAAACTCAGAAATAAAGAAATACCACTAGTCAAGGTGTTGTGGAGAAATCAACTTGTAGAATACGCCACTTGGGAGAGAGAAGATGAAATGAGGGCTAAATACCCTGATCATTTCGGGTAAGCCAAATTTCGGGGACAAAATTTTATAAGGAGGGGAGGATGTGATACCCGAGCCTGACACTACTAATTTAGTAAATATGATTCATGCATTACACTTATCAGTCATGTGCTTGTTATGTTTACATTGACATTTCGATGTTTATTTCATCTCAAAAGTGCATTTAAGCGCATTCAACGATATGAAACATGTAAATTTAATTTTAAAAACTTTAAAATGTTGAGATTATTAACCTAATATAAAGATAAAATACATGCTAAGATGATATATAACTCTGAGTTCATCTGGTAAACCTAGAAGTACTAATTGTGCTTCTGAGGCGTCTCTTTTGTATTAACCAATTTATCCAGGGGTCTCAGTCAGCAATATGCTATGTAAATATAGATTATAGTCAAAGTAAATAAAGCTAATATAGTCCAATAATACATGTCAAATATCATTATCCTTATCAACACAATATAAGACACAACTAATGGTTTCACCCCGTAACCATGTTAAATAGTTTGATTCGTCGATGCCATTCATCTCAATTGAAATCGAATACTCTCAAACTTATCTTTAAACTTATAGTCGAAACCATATTCCATTGATAAATGAGTCCTTACATTATTATCTATAGTGTTCTATGTACGAAGCACTAGAAGATTTGACAAGAAACTCCTCTGCTGGCACTTTTTACCCTGTCCGCGCGAGTAACCGACTTTAAATAATTGAAACACATATTATACCTTTACAAAAACCTTAGATTAATTAATTGTATTAATATTGAAACGTATCAAGTTTATTTATCGGAATAGATACATGACGGTCCGTTTCACGGGCCGAAATAAATCAAACCTCTTAAAATTCTCACTTGGCCGCCCCCACCCCATTATCTTCACATGGTGGATAAAAATAACATATTATGGAGTGTGGTGAGGTGTGTTTTGGTGTATAAAATAAAGCCTCATTATGCTTCCAGGGAGGATTTGGCAGAGATTTTTTGAGGAGAGAAAGAAGAAAATTTTTCTTGCTTTGTTCTACATCTCAGAGAGAAGAAACAAGAAGAAAATAAGAGAGAAAAATTACTATATCAATTCCTATTCGTGTTCTTAGAGAATGAATTTGATATCAAATTTTTCCGACCAGTATCCACCGCGTGGTGACGTAGAGACACTAGGAATTTTCGATGTTGGATAATTTATTAAGCTCGAACGGATTGAATTCGTGTTCGTGATCGTATACAAGCAGAAATTATCAAAGTACTACGAGGGTATGATTTCTATAATTTTTATCTTCATTAATTTATTATATTCGTATATGCGTAGCTTGATCGATCCACTTCAGGGGTTCGGTTCTTATCCGATTAGATCAGTTTTATCTTTTTCGCTGTGTAACTCGATTTTAATTACCGAGTCCAAAATTGGTATCGGAGCTGCCAGGACACGGCTGACAGTAAGTGCCGAGACACTGCCGGCACCGAAAGGTAGTGTGCTGCCTGCACTCGACAGGCAGCAGGTTGAGAGGAACTGACCCTTTCGGCCCAGGCCCGGCAATTTGTCGCCGGGCCGCGGTCTTGCCCCGAGCATATTTTCCCGACTTTGTTTTTTTTATTTCATGTTTGATGAATTAATTTCCCGCAAATTAAATTTGATTTAATTTGACTAAAATATAAATATAATATTTTTATTTTTAGGGAATTAATTTAATCAAATATTTATTATCTGTCGGAACAAGTTAAAACTAACAGTTGTGTGAAGTAATTGGATTAGTTAGTATGGATGGATTAATTTTTTATTGATTGGACTAATATTTAGATTAATTATTTATGCCATTAATTTTAAAATGATTGTTGCATTATTATTTGAATGGCGATGTAGTTCATGGATCTAGTTTATTGAATCTTTATTCGATGGGTTGTAATGGCCGATTTGAGCCATTTTTTTTAGTAAAATTGTATATTTTATAAACGTAATAAGTTCCTAAAGTGCATTGGATGCCTTTGGTTGTGACAAATCAAACCCTAAAAGCTGTATGGGTTGTCGGGTGAGAACCAATTGTCAGACTGATAGGAGTTGACGGTTTAAAGAATAATAGAATAGAAACCGCATGTGTTACCCTCTATTAAACTTTGTAAAGAAATCGATCACCACTATGAAGTCAACCATGACTTTCGAATTTCACATGGGAGTGTGTAATGCCGATAAAAATAGTGGGATCCAAGTTTTGAATAAAGAAAGTCCTTAAATTTTTTACTCGGGTCATAATTAAACAATCACTAAAGAATCTCAAAATTATTCTCTGCAGTTAACAGACGAAAAATCTCTCAATAATGACAATGAACCCACTCACAACTCTACTGGAAAAGAACACTCTTACTGGACCCAAATTTGTGAACTGGCTCCGCAATCTGAGGATAGTCCTCAATATGAAGACGTTGGGTTACATCTTGGAGACGGGCATCCCACCGGCTCCTGCACTAGGGCTAGTCTGGAAGATATCAAAGCCCATGAGAAATGGATCAAAGATGATTTCAATGTTCGAGGTTTCATGATGGCCTCAATGAATAATGAGCTTCAAAGGGCCAATGAAATAATGCCCTATGTAAAGGCGATTCTGACGTATCTTACTGAGCTCTATGGGGACCATAGCCGAACTGCTTGGTATGATATATCGAAGCAATTATTTGGTACTCGGATGAAGGAAGGTGAGAAATCTGGGGATTATGTCCTCAAAATGATATCTATGATCGAGAGATTGGAGGCTCTTGATTTTCGGATGTATGTTTCTCCACAGACCGACCTTATCCTGCAATCACTTCCTGATTGCTTCTCCCACTTTGTAACAAACTTCAATTGCAATGAGATTGCTTGCAACTTAGCTGGGCTAATGAACAAAATGAGTATGACACAGTCTCAAATGAGGACTAGGCTAAATGAGGTTGCACTTGTAATTTGTTCTGGGCTTCGGAGATCCAAGAACAATAGAAAAAAGGGCAAGAAGCGGTTCAAGCCCAATGGAGGGGTACAAAAAGAAAAGGGAAAGGCCCAAATGGTTCCAAAGAGTAAGGGGGACAAGAAAACAAATTCTTACCTGAATTGTAGTGTGCTAGGCCGCTGGAGGAGGCACTATCCAAAACTAGACCACAATGTGCCCTTGAGGTACGAAACTACTAGTTTTGGAATCGAATTGTTCTATAATTTTTATTCCACTTCTTGGATACTTGATTCTAGTGCAAGTTATCATATATATATATATATATATATATAATGAATCAGGATCTGAAATGAAGTAGGAAGCTTTATGCTGGAAGTGATGGTGACAGTCAATGGGCATAGTGTCGAGGCTACTGACATGGGAGCACTTACGTTGGATGCAGAATCCAGTTTTATTATTACTCTGGATGATGTACTTGTTTTGCCCAAGGGGCATAAAAACATTGTATCAATTTCGGTCATGGACCGTAAAGGATATTGTTTCTTTATTGGATATGGATCCTGTTGTTTTTATTTTAGAAATAAATTGATTGGTACAACTACACTACTAAGTGGTTTTTACCATTTGAATCTAAAGAATAAAACGATTGTGAAACCTATAACTAGGAAGCGTGGTAGGGATGAAATAAACCAAGCACTTAAGTAACATCTTAGACTTGGTCATTTTGGTCAGACCAAGAATCATAGAGTGGATAAAGATGTACTTATGGGTCCATTAGAGTTGGATCCCTATCCAACTTGTGAATCTTGCCTTAAAGGCAAAATGTCTATGTCACCCTTCACAGAGATTTTTGAAAGAACTACTGAAAAACTTAGATTGATCTATACCAATGTGTGTTGCCCTTTTGAAGTGGCAAGAGACGGATTTCAATATTTAATTACATTCACTGATGACCATACTAGGTATGGATTCGTGTACTTAATGAGACATAAATACAAAGCTTTAGAAGAATTCAAGGAATTTAAGGCCCTCGTTGAACTCAAACGGGTCATCATATCAAAGCACTTAGGTCGGATCGAGGTGACGAATATATGAGTACCTCATTTGATGAGTTCTTAAAAGAACTCGGAATAGTGTCACAGTTCACTCCTCTAGCTATTCCACAATTAAATGGTATGTCAGAAAGAAGGAACCGCACTTTGTTGGACATGGTTCGCTCCATGCTTAACTATACTGATCTACCCATATACTTATGGGGTTATGCGCTCCTTACTGCTGCACATATCTTAAACGAATATCCTTCCAAATCCATTCATAAGGCTCCACATGAGATGTGAAAAAGTATAATACCAAGTTTTAATCATATTAGGATTTGGGGATGTCCTACTTATGTCAAGAAGACTAAAGTAGAGAAGTTGGAAGCTAGGTCTATGAAGGGTCATTTAATAGGATATCCAGGGGATTCCATGGGATTCTTCTTCCTACATGCCTGAAGATCATAGGATCATCGTTGCTTTATAAGAACACTTTCTTGAACATGAGTTCATTAAGGAAGGAGTCACACATAGATATATATCTTTAGAATAAATAAAAGAAACACCCAGTGAGACACCTGTACAAGATATTGTAACAAAACCTTCTGAAATACAAATGCAACCTCGCAGGTCTAGTAGAATTTCTCATTTACCAAATAGGTATGGTTATCTTCATCAAGAGGCACTGTATCCTCATGAGATGATGGAAAGTATCCAAGAGAATGATCCCTCTACTTATGACCAGGAGATGGTAGATGGGGACTCCATGAAGTGTCAAGAAGCTATGGAAGCTGAGATAGACTCTATGCATGCTAATCAGGTCTGGACTCTAGTGGATCGTCCTAAAGGCATAGTGCCTATTGGGAGTAAATGGATCTACAAGAGAAAGACTAGTGGAGATGGCAAGGTTGATACCTACAATGTCAGGCTTGTGGCGAAGGGTTATTCCAAAACAGAGGGAATCAATTTGTGATACCCGAGCGATACTACTCATTTGGTAAATTTAATTCATGCATTACACTTATCATTCACGTGCTTGTTATGTTTACTTTGACGTTTCAATGTTTATTTCATCTCAAAACTGCATTTAAGTGCATTCAATGATATGAAACATGTAAAATTTAATTCTGAAAACTTTAAATGTCGAGACTATTAACCTTATATAATGATAAAATACATGTTAATATAATATATAACTCTAAGTTCATCTGCTAAACCTAGAAGTACTAATTGTGCTTCTGAGGCGTCTATTTTGTGTTAACCGATTTTTCCAGGGGTCTCAGTCAGCGTATATTCTAGGTAAATATAGATTATTGTCAAAGTAAATAAACCTAATCTCTAATAATACATGTCAAATTTCATCACCCTTATCAACACCATATAGGACACAACTAATGGTGTCACCCCTTGCTAAATAGTTCGATTTGTCGATTCTCGATTCGTCCCAATTGAGGTTGAATACTCTTAAACTTATCTTTAAACTTACAGTCCAAACCATAACACATTTATAAATGAGTCCTTACATTATTATCTATAGTGTTCTATGTACGAGGCACTAGAAGATTTGACAAGAAACTCCTCTGCTAGAATTTTGACTCTATCTGCACAAGTAACCGACTTTAAATAGTTGCAACACATATTATACATTTAAAAAAACCTTAGACCGATACGTAATATCATAAATATGGTCCTTATAAGCTAAGAACCGGTCCAATTGTCCAAGAACTGGACCTCATATGCCCAAACTAGCCTACACCATAGAAGATGGTTTTTAGAGGTTACTAGGGGGTAGTTTTGTAACTTCCCCTTTATAACTGACTCTCTCCCTTAGATTAATGCTAAAACTGACCCTCCACCCTTATACTCTCTGAACTTAAGCAAGAAGCCTCACCCTTCTAAAATTCACCAAAAATTCAAGGAGAAATCATGAAAACAACAACAACTCAATTTCTTTGACAATCAAGGTGAGTATTCTTGGTTCTTTTGTTGTTTTTGATATGTTTCTTGGTTGTTTTGAAGTTAGTAAAGATTTTGAAGTTCCTTAAACATGTCATAAAGATAAGAATTTGTGCATAGCATAATCAATGGTGTATGATGGATCTATAGAACTTAAAACTGACTAGGACAATAAAGGATTCAATTTTGCTACCTTTTTGAAACATATATATTGTATGAAATTTGGTTGGTTCGGGGGCAGTGTAATACCCGGTTGTGAATTCATTTATTATCATTCAGTAACTGTCACTCAGAATTTTTTTTCACTCAGTAATAATCATTCATCATTCATATTCAGTCAACTATGTTCACCTTTCGGCGTATTTTGGGATCATCACTGTTTGAGATCGAGCCGAGATTGTTGTCGTCATCATCATCATGTTTTTAATTGCAGTTTGTGAGGTAGCGCACGCTACCCATTGTACTTAGCGCGCGCTAATGAGGTGCATGTAACGCACGTAATGACTCAGTTTTAGCGCACGCTAGCGCAAGCGAGGCAGACAGTCCAGAAGGTACTGGGCTGATGTTGGGAATTCGTAGCGCACGCTACGAGTGGTACGTAGCGTACGCTAACTATGCTGGTAACGCACGCTAAGACTTCAGAGTAGCGCACGCTAGCGCTCGCATCGAGGAAGGGCGAGGTTACGGACTCCGTGATTTTGGATACCAACTATCGGGTAGCGCACGCTAACATAAGGTTAACGTACGCTAAGGACAGGTGTTAGCGCACGCTACCAAAGGTACTTAGCGCACGCTAACGATTCGATCGAAGTCTTGGACTACCGGTACAGCGTTAGCACACGCTAACATCGGGAGTTAGCGCGCGCTAGTGAGACGATATAAGTAGGGCGATTCGGTCCAACTTTCGTCATTTCTTCATTTCTCAATCATTTCGGACGAGCTCGGGCGATTCGGAAAGGTCTTTTCGAGCTGCAATCATCTAGCATCATCTTCAAGCTTCTAAGTTGGATTAATCATCATCTAAATCGGTTTCTTCACTCCAAATCAAGGTAATGATTCTTGGATCTAGAATTTCGGATCTTGGGTGTTTTGCTTTCGATCTCTTCGTATAAATCGATATTATGTTGGAATATGTTAGATATGGATTATCTATCTTGGATACATGTATTTCTACGGATTCATTGGTATAATTTTCGGAATTTATGAATAATTGAGGAATTGTTCAAGAACCCTTACAGGTTGACTTTGGAATTTTGGGGGTTTTCGACTAAATGTTGTTGGAATATCGTTCTAAGTATTCCTATTGGATTGTTGATAGTATTCATGAGTTTTTGTGGATTTGAATCATTAATTGGGAGTTGGTTTCGGATGTAATTGAGTTTTGGTTGTAAACAATTGGAGATTGTTTACAACGCGTTTGTGTAAATGCCCCAATGAGTTTCGGGTATTGTTGTATCGACTTTTGAGTTGGTTGTGATCATGCTTGATTCATGTATTAAGAGAATTGTTGGTTTTTGTGTTGTTTAAGGTTGTTCAAGCGGCCGGTAATTTCATTAAGGACGTTGATCGTGGAAGTACCTTCTCGCCTTCGGTTTGAGGCAAGTTTTATACTTGTACTGGTCAATGAGCTAATGTCATCATGTATGTGTATGAATGTGTTGTATCATTCCGAGACTTAGTCTCTTCATGAATTCATTGATATCAAGAGATCGTTCGATACGATACCTTCCAACAATTTTGCCAAATGTTATTGTTGTTCGTTAACGGCCGATTCAAGGCATTGTAATACTCATCATTAATGTCATTGTCGATAGCCGGTTCGCGGTATCGATGTATCGATTGTTGTTAATATAGATGTCAATTTAAGACATCGTTGAGATCATTGTTATTCCTGTTTGGATCGTCATTAAAACTGTACAGGCCGATTTAAGGCATTGGCTTATTCGTTTCTCATCTTCGTCGTCGGTAACCGATTAAAGGTGCCGAGGCATCCTTCATATCGTTGTTATCGAATTGCCGTTCTCAGGCAAATCGAAATGTTCAATCATTCACTAAATCATTGTTATCGATTGACCTTTCTAAGGCAATCGAGGTATTCACTCATTCATCGTATCATTGTTATCGATTGACCTTTCTAAGGCAATCGAGGTATTCACTCATTCATCGTATCATTGTTATCGATTGACCTTTCTAAGGCAATCGAGGTATTCACTCATTCATCGTATCATTGTTATCGATTGGCCGTTCTCAGGCAAATCGAAGTGTTCAATCATCCGCTGCATCATTGTTGTCGGTTGGCCATTCTAAGGCAATCGAGGTGTTAATTTGGGACTGTCAAGGACGGTGTCTATCCGTGTGTTACTATCATCGTGTTGGCCGACTCAAGGCAGCACACTATCATTAATTGTGATACGGCTGGATGTCGTGGCTTCGGCCCTAATTGTGATACGGCTGGATGCCGTGGCTTCGGCCCTAATTGTGATACGGCTGGATGCCGTGGCTTCGGCCCTCATTGTGATACGGCTTCGTGCCGTGGCTTCGGCCCTCATTGATTCAGCTTCGGGCTGTTCTGACTTCAGGTGTTTGTGATATTTGTTAATTTCCGCTGAATGACTTTCAGGCCTTTATTATTGTCCTGGTAATTTCATTGGAGCCTTCGGGCATTGTGATTCATAATTAATTCAGTCCTGGTTTGGTTCATGTCTTGTAATTCATTGTGGTATTCTGTGATTTTGATTCGCCGTCGGGCACTTATGTTCTAACCTGTCGAATAGGTATTAATAGTATGCCATGGGCATAGTATTTCACGAATGCTCGGTTCTTACCTTGATTTGTGAGCATCTCGTATTATTATTATCATTGTACCGTTTCATTCTGCCTTTGGATGCATATCATGTTATACATGTATTTGGTGTTCATTATCTGGATGACTGACCCCGTGGGGGCGGAACATGTTTTCATGTTTTAGGTGCTTGCGAGGAGAGAGTTGAGACACAGGGGCATGACGATGGCAACGAGGCATTCGAGCGATACTAGTACGAGTTGTTCATTGTCGGTCAGTCTGTTGGAGTGTACTCCAGTCTTGTCAGTTGTTGTCGTGTTGTATTACCCGAACAGATGTTCGTGGATGTTTTTGTATTTCATTTTTGGCCATGTAGGCCACTTTTGTCATTGAAATTCCTTATCGGAATATTGTGTCGGACATCATGGTAAGGACTATGATTTTCCCTTGTTGTTCAATTTAATGTTTATTAGTCATGTTTGCCTGGTGGATCTCCTGGTGTGGGGTCCACGGCACTGTAATAACCCAATAGGATTTGGGGGTGTTACAGAAATGGTATCAGAGATTTGGGTTGTGAAATACCCTGAGATGTGAGTTATGTAGTCCTACCGACGCGGTAGTAGTGGGATTGTCAGGTTATGACAATCTAGTCAGTCAGGTTTTGTGAGTCGTAATATTAGTGCGCATTTGCAGTCATTCATTCATCGAGTCGTCGTCGGTGAAGACTAGTATCGCGAGACCTCGAAGCTTCGTATGACTGTGTAAGGACTCGATTCTCTTTATGTTCATACATTCATCATGTCATTAATTGTTCATGCCTTGTTGAAACCTATATGCGATATTAGTGTTATGATTGATTCATGACTAATTGTTTTGGGACACGTGTGGCTTGTGTAAGCATTAAGGATCAACTCATTCATCAGTTAATAATCCTCAATCATTATTCTGATCTTGTCAATCATGTTAATTCATTCATCACTCAGTCAATATCATTACTCAGTTAATTCATCACTCAGTTAACTCATTCATCACTCAGTTAATTCATTCATCATTCAGTCAATATCATTACTCAGTTGCTTCGTTCATAACTCAATTAACCTCATCGTTCAGCTAATTCATTCATCACTCAATTAATCTCATCGTTTAGCTAATTCACTCGTCACTCAGTCAATCTCATTGTTCAGTTAATTCATTAATCATTCAGCCCATCTCACGGTTCAGTTGTTGATCTTGATGATCGAATTTTCAACCTTGTTAACTTGTTCAAGGTAATCATTTCAGGAATTTCATCAGGCAATCATGTTACCTCATTTGATGTTTCATACGGTCTTATCATACTCTGACGTAATGTCGACGATCATTTCATTAAATCATTAATGCATTCATTGTGTTAGAGCGTGTATGCTCATTATTGTCACTCTGTAACGTAATCATAATGCGATATTCATGCGGAATCTATAATCATCATGTGACTTTCCTACTTCAGTATGGATAGAGCTGTCAGAGGACGCAGGGGAAGAGGCCGCGGTGCGGGCCGGAACCCGGGATCTCGTGTGCATGCCCACACGAACGCGAGGGATATCATTAATTCATCAAATAGCGAGGCTACTCATTCATCAGCGGATAATCATTCACTCTCAGGGAGTCGTACCCGAGAGGCATCTCACTCGGAAGGTGTCCGGGTTGATCCATTCATATTTATGCAGGGCATGATGGCCCAGATGACTCAGATGACGCGGATAGTGGAGACCATGCAGACCTCGATGGTTCGTGGTCCACCGCAACAGGATGCAGTGCCATTTCATGGACAGTGGAGGAGTGAATCGATTGTTGGCGATATCTCTCATCGATGCCGCCTACTTTTGAGGTTCGTCGGAACCGGTGATATTGTTCATTGGCTCTAGCATTTTGATAAAGTCTTCGACTTGGTTCGGTGTCGGAGGAGAGTAAAGTGGCGAGCGGCTTATTACTTGAGTAAGGGCGCTTATTCGTGGTGGCTTTACGTGAAACCCATCGATCGTGATTGTATTTGGAGCGAGTTCAAGACTCTCATGTTAGAGAGGTATTATCCAGCTCCACTTCGTGAAGCCAAGTTGTCGAGGTTTTGAACCCCGAACCCGACGAGGACGAGGGTGTTATTGTCATTCTTTGAGAAATTTCGGGGACTACTTGATTTGCTTCGTCGATTATCCGTCTTGAGGCGGATAAAATTAAGTATTTTAGCAAGAGGCTAAATCAGATTGAGGATGCGATTGTTCAATCACAATTGTAATTCACTTAGTGAGTTCATCGGGAAGGCTCTTGGAGCAGAGCTTTTGATCAAGGAGCTTACTCGAAGCATCCTTGATTTCTTGGTGAGAGGACTAGAATGCCGGCTCGTTCGGAGGGACATCGGGCTCCGTCATCCAAGGGGTCGCTTTCTAGTCGTCTTCGTCGGGACAAAGATCTTCCTCTCGAGCGACGAGTTCGATCGTTTGCTTTAATCGTGATTCAGAGGTCACGTTAGTACCGGTGTACGGTGCCGGCTATTGTGTGTTTTACGTGTGGGAGGCAGGGACACCGCGAAATACTGCAGGGGTTCTAGCGCCAGTAAATCTCAAGAGAGCTCAAGAGCCTCGAGGGATTTTGTTACTCCAGTCCATACTTCTTTCAGGGGGCCCTATCAGGCTTCGAGAGCCCGAGGTAAGGACATTCATCACCAGTTTTGAGTAAGTTAATTCTTGCTCGGTAGGAGGATAATCATTCATTTCATTGTCGTTCATTCATTCATATAATTCATTCATCATGTATATCAATCATGTTGGGACTCATAATTATCGATTAATCATTCAATTCACGAGGAACGGCGGTTCCAATCACTTCAAGGAACTATCACTCATGACGTTATTAATTCACCTTGGTGAGTCATTCCAAATCCTTGTCGGATTTGTAGTCATTTATCATTCATCATTCATTTTTGTCACTTTCATTCTCGTGACCTTCTGAGATCATAGTTAGTGGCGAGTTCATCGTCGGATATACCTTAAATCGTTGAGATAGAGGAAATCGATGATATGGAAGGATATCGATGTTGGGTACATTTGAGATGTAACCTTGTTTTCGGATGACTGTGTAAATCTATCCGTAATAATGTATCGTGACTGTGAATCATTTATTGTTGATCTATCTTATTATGATTATATTTGAGAATCTTGAGTTTTGGGTCATTTGTTGGGAGTTCATCCCTTCGACGTTGTGCTCGAGATATCGTGATAATTTGGGAAAATCGTCCACTGTGTTTCGAGACGTCAAGTCTTGGGGACTTGGGCTTGCGGTTGATTTGGTCCCGAGGACTATTTGGGCGTTATTGTTTTCAGATCGTGATGGATAGTTCATATCCCGAGTTGTTTACCCTCAGTTTCGAGGACGAAACTCTTTTTAAGGGGGAGTATGTAATACCGGTTGTGAATTCATTTATTATCATTCAAGAATCGTCACTCAGAATTTTTTTTCACTCAGTAATAATCATTCATCATTCATATTCAGTCAACTATGTTCACCTTTCGGCGTATTTTGGGATCATCACTGTTTGAGATCGAGCCGAGATTGTTGTCGTCATCATCATCATGTTTTTAATTGCAGTTTGTGAGGTAGCGCACGCTACCCATTGTACTTAGCGCGCGCTAATGAGGTGCATGTAACGCACGTAATGACTCGATTTTAGCGCACGCTAGCGCAAGCGAGCGACGATCCGAGAAGTCTTGGGCGATGTTGGGAATTCGTAGCGCACGCTACGAGTGGTACGTAGCGTACGCTAACTATGCCGGTAACGCACGCTAAGACTTGAGTAGCGCACGCCAGCGCTCGAGATCGTGAGGACGATGAGGTTACGGACTCCAGGATTTTGGATACCAACTATCGGGTAGCGCACGCTAACATAAGGTTAACGTACGCTAAGGGCGGTACATTAGCGACGCTACCAAAGGTACTTAGCGCACGCTAACGATTCGATCGAAGTCTTGGACTACCCGGTACACGCGTTAGCGCACGCTAACATCAGGAGTTAGCGCGCGCTAAGCTGAGACAGTATAAGTAGGACAGTTCGGTCCAACTTTCGTCATTTCTTCATTTCTCAATCATTTCGGACGAGCTCGGGCGATTCGGAAAGGTCTTTTCGAGCTGCAATCATCTAGCATCATCTTCAAGCTTCTAAGTTGGATTAATCATCATCTAAATCGGTTTCTTCACTCCAAATCAAGGTAATGATTCTTGGATCTAGAATTTCGGATCTTGGGTGTTTTGCTTTCGATCTCTTCGTATAAATCGATATTATGTTGGAATATGTTAGATATGGATTATCTATCTTGGATACATGTATTTCTACGGATTCATTGGTATAATTTTCGGAATTTATGAATAATTGAGGAATTGTTCAAGAACCCTTACGGGTTGACTTTGGAATTTTGGGGGTTTTTGACTAAATGTTGTTGGAATATCGTTCTAAGTATTCCTATTGGATTGTTGATAGTATTCATGAGTTTTTGTGGATTTGAATCATTCATTGGGAGTTGGTTTCGGATGTAATTGAGTTTTGGTTGTAAACAATTGGAGATTGTTTACAACGCGTTTGTGTAAATGCCCCAATGAGTTTCGGGTATTGTTGTATCGACTTTTGAGTTGGTTGTGATCATGCTTGATTCATGTATTAAGAGAATTGTTGGTTTTTGTGTTGTTTAAGGTTGTTCAAGCGGCCGGTAATTTCATTAAGGACGTTGATCGTGGAAGTACCTTCTCGCCTTCGGTTTGAGGCAAGTTTTATACTTGTACTGGTCAATGAGCTAATGTCATCATGTATGTGTATGAATGTGTTGTATCATTCCGAGACTTAGTCTCTTCATGAATTCATTGATATCAAGAGATCGTTCGATACGATACCTTCCGGCAATTTTGCCAAATGTTATTGTTGTTCGTTAACGGCCGATTCAAGGCATTGTAATACTCATCATTAATGTCATTGTCGATAGCCGGTTCGCGGTATCGATGTATCGATTGTTGTTAATATAGATGTCAATTTAAGACATCGTTGAGATCATTGTTATTCCTGTTTGGATCGTCATTAAAACTGTACAGGCCGATTTAAGGCATTGGCTTATTCATTTCTCATCTTCGTCGTCGGTAACCGATTAAAGGTGCCGAGGCATCCTTCATATCGTTGTTATCGAATTGCCGTTCTCAGGCAAATCGAAATGTTCAATCATTCACTAAATCATTGTTATCGATTGACCTTTCTAAGGCAATCGAGGTATTCACTCATTCATCGTATCATTGTTATCGATTGACCTTTCTAAGGCAATCGAGGTATTCACTCATTCATCGTATCATTGTTATCGATTGACCTTTCTAAGGCAATCGAGGTATTCACTCATTCATCGTATCATTGTTATCGATTGGCCGTTCTCAGGCAAATCGAAGTGTTCAATCATCCGCTGCATCATTGTTGTCGGTTGGCCATTCTAAGGCAATCGAGGTGTTAATTTGGGACTGTCAAGGACGGTGTCTATCCGTGTGTTACTATCATCGTGTTGGCCGACTCAAGGCAGCACACTATCATTAATTGTGATACGGCTGGATGCCGTGGCTTCGGCCCTAATTGTGATACGGCTGGATGCCGTGGCTTCGGCCCTAATTGTGATACGGCTGGATGCCGTGGCTTCGGCCCTCATTGTGATACGGCTTCGTGCCGTGGCTTCGGCCCTCATTGATTGAAATCGTTTCGACTTCATGTGTTTGTGATATTTGTTAATTTCCGCTGAATGACTTTCAGGCCTTTATTATTGTCCTGGTAATTTCATTGGAGCCTTCGGGCATTGTGATTCATAATTAATTCAGTCCTGGTTTGGTTCATGTCTTGTAATTCATTGTGGTATTCTGTGATTTTGATTCGCCGTCGGGCACTTATGTTCTAACCTGTCGAATAGGTATTAATAGTATGCCATGGGCATAGTATTTCACGAATGCTCGGTTCTTACCTTGATTTGTGAGCATCTCGTATTATTATTATCATTGTACCGTTTCATTCTGCCTTTGGATGCATATCATGTTATACATGTATTTGGTGTTCATTATCTGGATGACTGACCCCGTGGGGGCGGAACATGTTTTCATGTTTTAGGTGCTTGCGAGGAGAGAGTTGAGACACAGGGGCATGACGATGGCAACGAGGCATTCGAGCGATACTAGTACGAGTTGTTCATTGTCGGTCAGTCTGTTGGAGTGTATTCCAGTCTTGTCAGTTGTTGTCGTGTTGTATTACCCGAACAGATGTTCGTGGATGTTGTTGTATTTCATTTTTGGCCATGTAGGCCACTTTTGTCATTGAAATTCCTTATCGGAATATTGTGTCGGACATCATGGTAAGGACTATGATTTTCCCTTGTTGTTCAATTTAATGTTTATTAGTCATGTTTGCCTGGTGGATCTCCTGGTGTGGGGTCCACGGCACTGTAATAACCCAATAGGATTTGGGGGTGTTACAGGCAGGAACTTTGATATATTTGTTGTTAAAGTATATTGGGGATGTTTTGTCGAATTTTGGTGCAAATACTGTAATACCCGACTATCTGATGTGTATTTTATCTGTATTTGAACCTTGTGACATTGCATATGTTGTATTTTGATCTGAGTATAATCCTCCGTATTTCATGATTTTGTATCTACGAATGTATGATTTCATAGTTGTTGTTTCATGTATGTACTTATGTATATTTAGCGCACGCTAATGTTTAAGTGTAACGCGCGCTAAATATGTAAGCTAGCGCACGCTACAGATGAGTCTTAGCGCACACTGTACGTGGTCAGCATGACTGAGACATGCGGTAGGTGAGATCGGATCGCGGATCTTGAATAATGTTTTGTCGGGATGAACCTGGACAGATTTTAGAAAAGGCGAGTCAATGGTGCTTAGCGCACGCTACGTGAGAGATGCTAGCGCACGCTAAATATAGTACATTGAGGTCACTGAGCTTTCGTAAAGCCGATAGCGCATGCTATTATGGGTGTTAACGCACGCTAACTGTTGCTTTTAGCGCACATAAAGGCTATTTAGCATACGCAAGACCGAGAATAGTTAGATACAGTGGGCTGGGTGCTCGTTAGCGTATGCTAAAAAGGAACAGTAGCGCGCGCTAATAATCATTTTCTATAAATAGGATAACACCTCATTTCATTTTTTAGTTTTCACTTCGCTCCACACTCAGTTTCCGAGACTTAGAGAGTTACCCTCCCCATCTTAAACCTTCATATCAGCCTCTAAACATAATCATTGAAGGCAAGGAGCCTTGAGGATTGGTGTTCTAGCGTTTGGCATGGAGTTCATCAAGTTATTTCATCTCTTCCTTCCGTGTAAGGTATGTGGCGATTCACTGATCTGGATTATGTGCTCTTGTTGTCAAATATGATCATGCTACGGAAATTGTTGAGTTATTACTGAGGTTATTGAGTTTCTTACCTACAACTTGAATGAACAACGCGTATATGGGAACTTAATAGATTTGAACTTAGAGTTATTCCTTGAAGAAGAAGATGTTAATCATGTTGAACCTAATAAACGAGTTTTTATGGTGTTCTCCACGAGATCTCCAAAATCTTGTTGCGTTGGGTTAATGAAAGTTATGGTTAGGGTCCTCGTTAGATGAACTATCATGTGATATAGTTGAAGAATCCGACTGAACGATGTGTTTAATCTTGCTTGGAAGATTTTAGGATTGTTGTTGGTATTAGTAGCATAGTGATGATTCAACCGGTATGGGTTGGGGCAGATTCATACGTTTTTATTATCAGGTAGATTACGCCTCTTGATTATCGTATGATGTTTAGAACGATTATCCGGAATTGTTAGTTATATTTGTGCTATTGTTCAATGAAGGTTCGAATTTTTAGTGAATTGATCAAGTGAGAGTTCTTCGACCGGGTTGAAGGTTATTCGTAGTATCTATCCTTATCGCCATTTTTGAGGCAAATATCGTAACATGACTTTTGGTTTAACATTGAAGATTTTGATCATGCATATTACCATTCATATTGATGAATATGAGATTACCCTAGATGAATTGTTATAATGTTCATGCTTTTGATCCATGTGTATGTTCATATTGATAAACATATTGTTTTGCATACGTATGCATGGTTGTATCGTGTGTGTTGTATTGATCCGAAAGGGATCATGTGATCTATGCTGAGGGAACTGGATCAGTTGTCCACCTCATGTTGGTCCGACGGGATCATCTTGGGATCTATGCTAAGGGCACTGGATCATTGGACGGGTTTTTCCACCTCGTGTTGGTCCGACGGGACCATCTTGGGATCTATGCTGAGAGCGCTGGATCATTGGACGGGTTTTTCCACCTCGTGTTGGTCCGAAGGGATCCTCTTGGGATCTATGATGAGAGTGCTGGATCATTGGATTACCCCATGTTGTGTTGATAGAATCATGTAGATTCGCATCGTTGGATTCCGGTAGCGGAAGTCCGTGTTCTGTATTTTTTATGCACTATTGTTGCATATATGATCTTGTATATTATGATACTTGTACTAGCATCATTTTGCTAACCCCTATGAGGGTGCACATTTGTTTTGATGTTCAGGTAGCCGAGGAGCGGGGAAGCAACCACAGTACCGAAATGATGATGAAGGGGCACACTGATGTTGTCCGTTGTATTGTTTTGATATTCTGGTTTGGTATTTAGTACTCGAGTACGTGTGTCTTTTGATGATTCGAGAAATTTGTAATAATTGAATTGTGTTGAGATGTTTTAACCGGTTATTAAATTACTCAACTATTGGTGGTATTTTCGTATTGTTTAGCTATTCTTTCAATTTAGCCTTGTAAACTCTTACATAAAGGGTTTACGGCGCTGTAATTATTCCGAATATCTCGGGGTGTTACAGAATATGGTATCGGAGCTAAGATTCATGGATATCTTGGAAGTTGGGTTTAATTGGGTCTGTTTATGTCGTTTGGATTATCAGATGCGTATAACATCACTGTACAGCCAGCGTCATCATGTGGACCGTGGTTGTAATTTTCCTAATCTCATATACTACAATTTTAATTATTTTGTGTTTTGTGGATATTGACGAATATTTATAATATTTTGCCCTGGATATTGAGTATTTGTATTTACAGTATGTTGAGAGGAGGTCGTGGATGCGGACGCGCTCTTGGACGCGGACCTGGTAATGCGAGACAGGAAGATTCATCATCTACCCCGGATTCATCGGCTAATCGAGCGGATTCCCATTCTGGCGGACAACAAGAATCAGTAAACAATGACCGAGCTCGAACTATGGAGGAAGATGCAAATCCTAACATGCCGGGAGTGATTCAACAAGTGGTCACTCAGATGACCCAATTTGCTCAGGTGGTTAACCGCATGCAAGCGACAATGGGTCAACAACGTAACGAGGACAATTGAGGAGACAAGTAGCTTTCATAAGTGGTCAAACTACACACACCGATGTTTGACGGTTCTTCAGAGATGCCTACATGGGACCAATGGCTGAAAGAACTGGAGAATATATTTGCGGGGATTAATTGTCCCGATGACCGAAAAGTTTCGATCGCTCAGTATTTTCTGACTGGGGAAGCTTTTGACTGGTGGGAAGCCATTCGACCTGACGATCATAATGCTGACTGGACATAATTTAAAGTAATGATGGAAGCACAGTATTGTCCTCGTCTAGTTAGAGAGGCTAGAGTCGAGAGTTTTTCTCACCACAAGATCTGGAGGCATCTGTGACAGATATGATTAAAACTTTTAATCACCAGCTGACCTTTGTGCGACATTTGGTTAGAACCGAGGCAGAGAAGATTTTCCACTTCGACATGCGGCTGAATCCGTAGATCCAACAATATATGTCAGGATTCGAATGTACTACTCTCCGATAGTATCAGGATAAAGCCCTAGCTTACGAGATGAAAGAGGCAGCAGTGGAGAAATTTGCGGAATCAAAAAAGCAAAAAGTGTCTGGAAACTTCACTGAGAACAAGGGTAGCGGCCCCCGCAAGGGCCAGTCCTTATTCCATTCGTCCAAGAGGCCTCCGTATCCTTCCCGAGGCGGAAAAAAGTTCCGATTAGATGCAACGAAGAAGTTTTATAACTGTGGACGAGTAGGGCATATTCGGCGTGATTGCTCCACTCCTTTTGTGACCTGTTTTGAATGTGGGCAAGAAGAGCATCGAGCGACTTTTTGCAGAAATGTGACTAAATTGTTTGGAGCTCGCACTTCAGCACAAGTTCCGAAAGAGACGAGTGTAAACCTGACACAACAGAGTGGTCTTCAACAACAGAATTTCGGAAAGAGAGAAGCATCCAGTGCTGGGTCCGTTCCTCCGTGCCTTTATGAGATGAAGAGGTCAGATGATCAGAACACTGTTGTTGCATCAGGTACGATTCAGATTCTTTTGCAACCAGTTAGTGTCTTATTCGATTCAGGAGCTACGCATTCTTTCATATCATTAAACTGTGTTAATTGTTTTAAAAACTCGTGTTTACATGATTGTGAACCTTATGTTGTGAGTCTGCCGAGTGGAGAGAGAATTGTGGGAAATCTAGAAACTAGAGATTTTCCTGTGTCCATAGGAGGGAGGAAATGGCCATCAAATCTTATCGTAATCGACATCCTTGGCGACGATTTAGTTCTCGGGGAAGATTGGCTCAATCGTTATGGAGATATTTTGAATTATCGGAAGAGAGTTATTTCGATTATTGCTGATGGCAGATCTGAACATTTATTCGAAGGATGGAGACCGGGGAGCTCAGGGAAAGTGATCAAAGCCATGAAAGCAATTAAATTGTTGAAACAAAGTTGTACCGGTTTTTGGTGTTATGCCATGAAGAAGTAAGAAGGAGTAGAGCTCTCATCTATTCCAGTTGTGAACGAATTCTCAGACGTATTTCCTGACGAACTACCTGGATTACCTCCGCATAGAGTTGTAGAGTTTAATATCAAATTGAAACCAGGAGGCGCACCTATTTCCAAAGCACCATACCGTATGGCGCTAACCGATATGTACGAGTTAAAGAAACAGCTTGAAGAATTGTTGCAGAAGGGTTACATTCAACCTAGCGTTTCTCCTTGGGGTGCACCCGTTCTTTTTGTTCGAAAGAAAGACGGATCCCTCCGACTGTGTATTGATTACAGGGAGTTGAACAAGATGACGATCAAGAATAAATACCCATTGCCCCGGATCGATGATTTATTTGATCAACTGCTGGGGGCGACGGTATTCTCGAAGATCGACTTGAGATCTGGATACCATCAGTTGAGGATTAAGGAATCCGATATACCGAAATCCGCTTTCAGATCCCGATACGGGCACTATGAGTTTGTGGTGATGCCATTTGGACTTACTAATGATCATGCGGTGTTTATGCAATTGATGAATCGGGTATTCTTAGAATACTTGGATAAATTCGTGGTTGTTTTCATTGACGACATCTTGATCTATTCGAAAGATCCAGAAGAGCATTGAGAACATTTGCGTATTGTTTTAAACACTTTGAGGAATGAACACCTTTATGCAAAACTTTCCAAATGAGAGTTCTGGTTGAAGGAAGTAATGTTCCTTGGGCACATGATATCAACCGACGGAGTACAGGTAGACCCGAAGAAAGTTGAGGCAATCTTAGAGTGGGAATCCCCTAAGAACGTGAAGGAAATCCGAAGCTTCTTAGGACTTGCTGGATATTTGTAATACTCGGTTGTAATTTAGTCATCATCATTCAGTAATTTCATTCGGTGATTGTCACTCAGTGGATTTTCACTCATTTATAATCATTCATCAATCATGTTCATTCACCCGTGTTCACCGTTCGTAAAAACTTCGAGTTGTGTATCATTATTGTTCATTGTTTCAACTTTCCTCATATGAGTTCGACTTTGTTAGATCACCATTAATTTTTGGTAACTCCAAAAATTCTAAATCTTTGCAATATTATATAGCATCGAGTTAGCTTTCCAATGGTTCAAACGGTGAGTCAATCGGAGTCCGGACGAGAAAGTTATGGTCGTTTTAGCTCACCCCCTCATTTTTTCAGATATTGGCCGATCACTGCCGACCAAACTCGGCCGTGTCGTCCGACACGGCCCGTGCCGTACTCGTCCGGAAGTGCCGAAGTATCTGCCCACAGGACTCGACCGTGTCGTTTGGCACGGCCGAGTCGAACTCTTCCGGATAAGCCAGAACCGATCGCCAAAGACGCCCGACCGTGCCGCCCGCACGGTCGAGTCATGCCGACCATTGCCGGACGGTCATCGCTTTCGGAAGGCCCTCCGCGCGCGACCGTGTCAAGCAGGACACGGTCGAGTCCTGTCGCCGGTATGCGACACGACCGTGCCGATCGCACGGCCGTGTCCGGCAGCATCAACTCCTTTAAATTCGTTTTTCAAAGATTTCACCATTTCTATCCCTTTTCTTCACCTTCAACCGAGAGAGTAAGCTTGAGGGAGGGTTTTTCCTTCACAAATCATTTGGGTGTTTGATTTTCTTCATCTCCTTTTGATCGTGAAGCCCGGATAATCAATTTAACGCGTGTTCTTCGGATTAAAGTACTTGGATCTTCAAGAGGTAATTCCTTCAACACTTTGGACTTCGATTTTGTGTTGAGATATGATGTTTTGGACGTTATAATCATGTTATATGAAGGGATATGTATATGATTATGAGTTTGTATAAGGATTCATTGGATTATTGAGGGATTATTCAAGAACACCTTGAATATCGAGTTGGAATTGGGGATTTTCGGCTAATTATTGTTATAATCACATTTTTGGATATTCATATCGGATTGTTGATCGTATTGGAGATGTTTTGTTGGTTTGAAACACTTCTTGGGGATTTTGATATTAGTATATTGAGGTTTGATTGTAAACAATAGGATTTTGGATACAACGTGTTTGATTTAATGCCTCTATGGACTTAGTTTAATCGTATCGACGTTTTGAGTTCGTTATATTCGTGTTTGATTCGTATATTGAACGAGTTGTTGGATATTGTATAATTCAAGGCTGTTCGAGCGACCGATATCTCAATTAGGACGTTGTTCGTGGAAGGATAATTGTCACTGGTATTGTGTAAGTTAATTCTTACTCGGTTAAAAGGATATTCATGCCTTTTGTTGTTGTTCATTCATAATCATAACTCATTCATCATTATATTAACCGTATCAAAACTTGTTGTTATCAATTAATCATTTCAGTCATAAGGAACGACGGTTCCAATCTTTTCATTGAGCTGTCATTTATTTCATTACCATTCCACCTCGGTGAGTCATTATTCATTTTCGATGTCACTTTTGTCATAACGTGGCATTCCGGGTCATCTTGGGCGTGCCGGTTGGTATGTGTAGGATTTTCATGTCGGGCACATTATGGTCGTGTGTTGGTTGTTGGCCTCACATTGATCTGCACACGAGTCAATGTGTCTCGTGAGACCGATTAGGTACAAGACCACGCGTGTATTGATCGTTGGTGGCTTGTGCACGGACACATTTCCATCCGGGCGTAGTGTGGCGCCACCTTTGAGCCGCATCTTGTTAGTTGATTCATATAGCATGTTTGATTGCGTATGTTTCGACAGGATATTTCATAATTTCAGATATAATCATGATTGTGTATTTTCAACTCTGGAGGATTGTTGTTCTTTGTAACTGACCCCGTTTGGGGATTTTGTTTTTCGTGTCATGGCAAGGCAAACGCACGAGAATAGCATGTTGATGTCGAGGAGTCCTAGTGATACTAGTAGGGGCCCCGATCTTTGATTATTCATGTTATTGTCCTTTATTTTCAGCTTGAGACTTTCATTTGAATACTCCGTTTCATTCGGTGTTGTGTATTTTATCTTCATATAAAATACACTAGTATTCGTATTGTCTGGTGTGTTGTAACTAAACTCCTCATCGGAGTAATTATTGTTGTAATGTAGTTCGGTACTACATTTATCTTGTGTAATTCATTCATTTTCATTTGCACGGTGGGTCCCAGTTGGGGATCTACGGCACTGTAATATCCGCCTAGTTTGGGGTGTTACAGAGTTGGTATCGGAGCGTGGTTTTGAATACTACCTTCCGAGTCATGTCTCATTTGAAATCATCGTCATCGGACTAGTATCATTGGACTTTCGCGTCACGTGTGACCTGTGCAAATGCCGAGCCAATCAGACCGAAAGAACTGTAAGACTTCTAACGCCATGGTATAATTTCTGGCAATAGTCATTCATTCATCATTCATCATTTAACAATCCTCAAACATCATCATTCATTATGATCGGGACGATCATATTAACTCATCAATCACTCAATTCATTTCATTACTCAGTTAATAATCAGGACGATCATGTTAACTCGTTAATTACTCAATTCATTTCATTACTCAGTTGTCAATATGGATGATCATATTATCAATCTTGTTAAGTTATTCAAGATAATCATTTCAAGAATTTCATCAGATAATCATGTAACTTCAGTAAATCATTCATATAATCACTAAGTTAGAGCATGTATACTCATTTTCATCATCTCATGACATAATCATAACGTGCTAATCATGCGGGAAATATAATCATTATGCGACCTTCCTACTTCAGTATGGAGAGAGCTGTCAGATGCACGGGAGAGACGCGGTGCGGACCGAAACCCGAGAAATAATCACTGGCCGGGAAATCGTGCCTAGGACTCGCTCGATCGTAAGATGTTCGGGTTGATCCACTCACTTTTATGCGAGCCATGATGACCCATGTGCGGTTGCTCAATCATCATTGCGCCACTCTGACCGGATTAATCGAGAGAACTCTCCCGTATGAGACGGCTGCTAAGGAAAGTGCTGAACAACAACCTTCATCTTTCAGAAAGAAATCAATGAAGCGTAATCAACCCAAAGACGGTCAGTCAACCTTCAAGAAGCCTCGTGTGAGCCCTATCGTTTCTGAACGACCTTCTACGGCGCATAATCGTGCGGGATCTCATTCCCGAGCGGCGATTCGCCATCACTGTTTCAATTGTGGAACGCCGGTCATTTCAGCACCGAGTGTCCAAACCGTCTATCACGTGCTATAATTGTGGGAATTTTGGGCATAAGGCCCGTTTTGCCGAAAGGACTCCAAGTCGGCTCCGCGGCATCTCGTGCCCCGAAGCAACCAGCTTCGTAATCGGGATCGCTTTGTCATCGTCGTTTAAGACAATGGAAGCAAATAGAGTTGGAACTCGTATTTATCAGACGGGAGCGTTCGGTTCGGGGACCGGCAAGTCCCAGATTCATATGATGAGGAGGATCGACGATCCGGTGGTCCGAATGATTTCAGGTATACTCGTAATTTTATTTCAACTTGTGTGTACCTTTTGATGCTGGTACACCGCATTCATTCATTTTCGAATCATGCTTGAATAGACTTATTTCGGGATAGTCCTATTACTTGTGGACCTCATACCATCGGTCTACCTGATGATGGAAGAATTTTCGGAATCATACCAAATTAAGCTTAATGACCGCGATTGGTTGATGGATCTAATCGTGGTGAACTTATCTTAGGACGATGTAATTTTCGGTATTAGTTGGTTTGATCGTCTTGATACTATCCTCAATGTTTGTTAGCGTTTGGTCGCTATCTTTCCGTCGTTGGTTGTCGAATGTGTGTTTCAGGGAAGTAATCCCCGTTGTTCCAGAAGAAGTATTATTATGACGAAAGCAGAGAAATTCCGCAATCGAACTATTCAATCATTCATTGTATCATTTTCATCGATTGGCCTTTCTAAGGCAATCGAGTTATTCAATCATTCATTGTATCATTTTCATCGATTGGCCTTTCTAGGGCAATCGAGTTATCCAATCATTCATTGTATCATTTCCATCGATTGGCCTTTCTAAGACAATCGAGTTATTCAAACATTCATTGTATCATCTTCATCGATTGACCTTTCTAAGGCCATCGAGTTGTTCAATCATTATTGGTATCTCTTTTTATCGATTGACCATTCTAGGGAAATCGAAATGTTCAATCATTCGTGGTATCATTGTCATCGATTGACGATGTATTTCCAGACGAGTTATCTGGTTGCCTTCACATAGAGTAAGGGAATTCAGGAGTGAGTTGGAGCCGGTACGTCCTCTTTATCGAAGGCACCGTATCGGATGGCCCCGACCAGAATGCAGGAGTTGAAGATTCAACTTAAGGATTAGTTCGAGAAAGGTTATCTCCGACCGATTGCGTCCCCGTGAGGAGCACCAGTGTGATCTGTCAAGGAGAAGGATGGCTCGTCTCGTGTGTGTATTAATTACCAGGAGTTGAACAGGGTGATGATCAAGAGTAGTATCCTTTACCTCGTATTGATGATCTTTTAGATCAACTTCAGGGAGCTTCAGTATTTTTCCAAGATCGACTTAAGATCTGGATATCACCAGTTGCAGATTCGAGAGTCGGATATCGCGAGGACAGCATTCGTACATGCTATGGTCATTATGAGTTCGTAGTTATGCCGTTCGGGCTAACTATTGCACCTGCAGTATTCAGGGAGTTAATGAATCGGGTTTTCATCGACTTTTTGGATCAGTTTGTTGTTGTCTTCATCGACGACATTTTGATTTATTCTCGTAGCCAGGAGGAACACGAGGTTCATCTTCTTCAGGTTCTCGACGTGTTGAGACGAGAGCAACTTTATGGAAAGTTTCCCAAATGTGAGTTCTGGAGGTCCGAAGTGACTTTCTCGGGCATGTAATTTCATCTGACAGAGTTCGTGTCGACCCTCAGAAGACGGAGACTATCCGAGATTGGCAACCTCCGAAAGATATTAAGTAAATCCGATGTTTCCTCGGATTAGTTGGTCAATTATCCAACCCACGATCTGGAACTAGCAGCCGTGGTGTTCGCTTTGAAAATTTGGCGTCATTATCTTTATGGCGTTACCTGTCAGATATTCACCGATCATAAGAGTTTAAAGTATATATTTACTCAGAAGGAGTTAAATATGCGACAGAGGCGGTGGTTAGAACTAATCAAGGATTATGATATTGAGATCCTTTACCACCCGGACAAGGCGAACGTTATCGCCGACGCCTTGAGACGTAAGTCCGTTCAGGAGCAGATGCTTGCTCGTTTAACGATTCGAAGGAGCTTGGCGGGAATTCCTTAGACCCGAGATCGAGGTCCGGCCGGTAGTCGGGGACTGACTTTGTATGTTAGAGATTTCATCGTCACTTGAGGAGGTAATCAGAGAGAATCAGAAAATCATACCCTTCATTGTTGCGCCTACGTGAAGATGTGGCTCAGGGGAAAGCCCCTGGATTCGTGGTCCACGAGGATGGATTTTGAGGTTTAAGAACCGGTTGTGCGTACCGGCGAATGACGAGTTGAAAAACTCTATTTTGAGAGAAGCTCATGCTACCCCTTATTCTGTTCATCCGGGGTCCAGCAAGATGTACAAGGACTTGAAACAAAATTACTGGTGGAGTAATATGAAGCGAGAAGTCGCAGAATTTGTTTCGAGATGCTTAACCTGTCAACAAGTCAAGATGGAACATCAGCGACCGGCGAGTATGCTGATACCGCTCCCTATTCCAGAATGGAAGTGGGAAGACATTTCTATGGAATTCATCATGAATTGCCGACGAGTCGTCGTGGCATCAATACGATCTGAGTGATCGCGGACTGCTTTACTAATTTAGCTCATTTCCTTGAAATCAAGGATATGTGGAGTCCCAAGAGACTGGCCCAGTTGTTCATCAAGGAGATAGTGAGACTGCATGGTACTCCTAAGAGTATCGTTTCCGATCGTGACGGTCGATTTGTGTCTCATTTTTGGAAATCAATTCATCGTGCTATGGGAACTCAGCTTAATCTCAGTACTGCCTTTCATCCTCAGTCCGACGGACAATCAGAGAGGACTATTCAGACATCAGAGGACATGTTGAGGGCATGCGTCCTCGATTGGAAGGACGATTGGGAAGCCCAACTACCACCGATCGAGTTCACGTATAATAATAGTTGGCATGCCTCCATTAAGATGGCACCTTACGAGGCCTTGTACGGTCGTCGTTGTTGATCTCCTTTGTGTTAGGATGACTTGTCAGAATCAATCGGCACCGAGCCCGATATGCTTATAGCCGTCCGGGAGAAGGTAGCTTTGATCAAGAGTCGTATGTTGACAACTCAGAGTCGACAGAAATCATATGCAGATAATCGTCGTCGAACACTAGAGTTCGAGACGGGTGACCATGTTTTGGTCAAGGTATCCCAGAGTCGAGGTATTTTCCGTTTCGGAAAACGGGGGAAGTTGAGTCCGAAGATTCATTGGACCGTTTGAAATTTTGGATCGAGTAGGCGAGTTAGCTTATCGATTGGCTTTGCCTCCGGCTTTGAGCCGAATTCATAATGTGTTTCATGTCTCTCAGTTGCGGAAGTTTGTTGCCGACCCGAGTCACATACTTCAGTTCGACGAAATCGAGATCGCAGATGATCATTCGTACGAGGAGCATCCTGTACGAGTGTTAGAGCGGCGAATCTAACAGTTGAGGAACAAGTCGATTCCTTTGGTCAAGATTCAGTGGTCTAGACACGGAGTCGAAGAGGCTACTTGGGAAACCGAGGATAGTATGCGAGAGAGTTATCCCGAGTTGTTTGACCCTTAGTTTCGGGGACGAAACTCTTTTTAAGGGGGGGTATGTAATACCCGGTTGTAATTCAGTCATCATCATTCAGTAATTTCATTCGGTGATTGTCACTCAGTGGATTTTCACTCATTTATAATCATTCATCAATCATGTTCATTCACCCGTGTTCACCGTTCGTAAAAACTTCGAGTTGTGTATCATTATTGTTCATTGTTTCAACTTTCCTCATATGAGTTCGACTTTGTTAGATCACCATTAATTTTTGGTAACTCCAAAAATTCTAAATCTTTGCAATATTATAGAGCATCGAGTTAGCTTTCCAATGGTTCAAACGGTGAGTCAATCGGAGTCCGTACGAGAAAGTTATGGTCGTTTTAGCTCACCCGCTCATTTTTCAGATATTGGCCGATCACTGCCGACCAAACTCGGCCGTGTCGTCCGACACGGCCCGTTCCGTACTCGTCCGGAAGTGCCGAAGTATCTGCCCACAGGACTCGACCGTGTCGTTTGGCACGGCCGAGTCGAACTCTTCCGGATAAGCGTAACCGGCGCCCGGACGCCCGCCGTGTAAATGCAGCGCATCGAGTCATGCCGAAGTCATTGTCGGACGGAGTCAGCCGAAGGCCCTCCGCGCCGCGACCGTGTCAAGCAGGACACGGTCGAGTCCCTGTCGGCCAGCTGTGCGACACGACCGTGCCGATCGGCACGGGCCGTGTCCGGCAGGCAGTCAACTCCTTTAAATTCGTTTTTTTTCAGCATTTCAGCCATTTCTATCCCTTTTCTTCACCTTCAACCGAGAGAGTAAGCTTGAGGGAGGGTTTTTCCTTCACAAATCATTTGGGTGTTTGATTTTCTTCATCTCCTTTCGATCGTGAAGCCCGGATAATCAATTTAACGCGTGTTCTTCGGATTAAAGTACTTGGATCTTCAAGAGGTAATTCCTTCAACACTTTGGACTTCGATTTTGTGTTGAGATATGATGTTTTGGACGTTATAATCATGTTATATGAAGGGATATGTATATGATTATGAGTTTGTATAAGGATTCATTGGATTATTGAGGGATTATTCAAGAACACCTTGAATATCGAGTTGGAATTGGGGATTTTCGACTAATTGTTGTTATAATCACATTTTTGGATATTCATATCGGATTATTGATCGTATTGGAGATGTTTTGTTGGTTTGAAACACTTCTTGGGGATTTTGATATTAGTATATTGAGGTTTGATTGTAAACAATCGGATTTTGGATACAACGTGTTTGATTTAATGCCTCTATGGACTTAGTTTAATCGTATCGACGTTTTGAGTTCGTTATATTCGTGTTTGATTCGTATATTGAACGAGTTGTTGGATATTGTATAATTCAAGGCTGTTCGAGCGACCGATATCTCAATTAGGACGTTGTTCGTGGAAGGATAATTGTCACTGGTATTGTGTAATTTAATTCTTACTCGGTTAAAAGGATATTCATGCCTTTTGTTGTTGTTCATTCATAATCATAACTCATTCATCATTATATTAACCGTATCAAAACTTGTTGTTATCAATTAATCATTTCAGTCATAAGGAGCAGCGGTTCCAATCTTTTCATTGAATGTCATTTATTTCATTACCATTCCACCTCGGTGAGTCATTATTCATTTTCGATGTCACTTTTGTCATAACGTGGCATTAGGGTCATCTTGGCGTGCGTTGATATGTGTAGGATTTTCATGTCGGGCACATTATGATCGTGTGTTGGTTGTTGGCCTCACATTGGAGTGTGCACACGAGTCGTGTGTCTCGTGAGACCGATTAGGTACAAGACCACGCGTGTATTGATCGTTGGTGGCTTGTGCACGGACACATTTCCATCCGGGCGTAGTGTGGCGCCACCCTTTGAGCCGCATCGTCTTGTTAGTTGATTCATATAGCATGTTTGATTGCGTATGTTTCGGAGGATATTTCATAATTTGAGATATAATCATGATTGTGTATTTTCAACTCTTGAGGATTGTTGTTCTTTGTAGCGACCCGTTTGGGGATTTTGTTTTTCAGGTCATGGCAAGGCAAACGCACGGGAATAGCATGTTGATGTCGAGGAGTCCTAGTGATACTAGTAGGGGGCCCCGATCTTTCAGTTATTCATGTTATTGTCCTTTATTTTCCGCTGCAGACTTTCATTTGAATACTCCGTTTCATTCAGTGTTGTGTATTTTATCTTCATATAAAATACACTAGTATTCGGTATTGTCCTGGTGTGTTGTAACTAAACTCCTCATCGGAGTAATTATTGTTGTAATGTAATTCGGTACTACATTTATCTTGTGTAATTCATTCATTTTCATTTGCCTGGTGGGTCCCAGTTGGGGATCTACGGCACTGTAATATCCGCCTAGTTTGGGGTGTTACAATATTACTGTCGTTTTGTGGAAGGATTTTCCAAAATTGCTCGTACACTTACTTAGTTGTTGCAGAAGACTCAGAAATTCGTGTGAGACGAGAAATTTCAGGCTATTTTTGATGAACTTAAGAGAAGACTCACAACGGCACCAATATTAGCACTACCATATGGAACTGATGGGTTCATGGTTTACAACGATGCTTCAAATCATGGTCTGGGTTGCGTGTTGATGAATAAGGATAGGGTGATTGCCTATGCCTCTCGACAGTTGAAACTGTATGAGATTAACTACCCGACTCATGATTTAGAATTAGCAGCCCTTGTCTTTGCCCTGAAGATTTGGTGACATTATTTGTATGGCACTCACTGTCAGATCTTCACAGATCACAAAAGTCTCAAATATATTTTCAGTTAGAAGGAATTAAACATTAGACAGAGGAGATGGCTAGTATTGATCAAAGATTACGACCTGGAAATCCTTTATCATCCAGGCAAAGCGAATGTGGTAGCTGATGCACTGAGCCGCAAACCTGTCTCTATTTGAATGTTGGAAATGCTCACGTCCCAGTCCAACATTCAACGAGAATTGATTCACGAAGGAATTGAAGTATGGTCTCAAGGAGTCCAAGGGCAATTGTGTAATGGAATTAACTTCATTATTGAGCGATGAAATTAAATCTAAGCAATTAGATGACCCCTTGATGATTCAATTACGTGATGAAGTAGGCAAGGGAAAGGCCCTAGGATTTGTAATTTATGACTATGGAGTCTTGAGGTTCCATAGTCAACTTTGCGTTCCCGATGAGGAGGTTTTGAAATAGACAATCATGAGGGAAGCTCACAGCGCGCCCTATTCTATTCATCCGAGAACTAGTAAGATGTATAAAGACCTAAAGCAAAATTTCTGGTGGGGAAATATGAAGAAGGACGTAGCAGAATACGTCTCGAGGTGTTTAACTTGTCAATAGGTTAAGATCCAACATCAGCGACCTGCCGGAATGTTGAAGCCACTTCCAATTCCTGAATGGAAGTGGGAAGATATATCAATGAACTTTATCACCAATATGCCAAGGACCAGAATGGGGATTAATATGATTTTGGTGATAGTTGATCGACTAACCAAGTCGGATCATTTTTTGGGTATTAAGTATACTTGGGGACCAGAGAAGTTGGCACGAGTGTTTATTGCGGAGACAGTCCGATTGCATGGTACGCCGAAGACCATTATTTCGGATCGGGATGGTCGCTTTGTGTCACACTCTTGGAAGGAAGTTCATAAAGCCTTGGGATCCGAGCTGAACTTGTACAGCTTATCATCCTCAGACTGAAGGACAGTCCGAAAGGACTATTCAGATAGTAAAAGATATGCTAAGAGCTTGTGCCTTAGATGTAATATCCGGAATTTCTACTACTGTTGTTTGATATTATTTTATCTGAGTTATATTGTATAGCGTGGAATCTGTACAGTATGGATAAAATAAATAAAGGACTGAGATGTCAGTATCGGTATAATTGTCGTATCTGGTCGACAGTTACATTTGAGGATATCGTGTATCAGGTTATCGTACTTTTGATATAGAGTATATCGTATAAGAATATTATTGGATTCAGTGTTTGTGTTCAGTGTGCCTCATGTTCGTTTTTGGTACGTCAAGATGTTGGACAGAAATTGCGGAAAATGGCTAAGTGTTCATTAGCGCACGCTACTGGGTACAGGTAGCGCACGCTACGAAGTATTGATAGCGTATGCTAAGAGGTTCGGTTACGTACGCTAAGGAGGACCCCTAACATACGTAAAGACTTGCTGGGTTAGTTCCGGAAGGTGGCCGACAGGTAGGCCCAGGTTGATTTTTATATTCAGTTAGCGCACGCTAACGTATGTTGGTTAGCGCACACTAACATCAGATCGCCAATAATGGAATCTTAGCTTTCGGCGGGTGGACCCGGCCACTTGCGACGCGTGTCCAGATAAGGTCAGCGGGTGTTTGTCATGTAGGGCTAGCGCACGCTAAACCGTATGGTTAGCGCACGCTAATTCCAGATCGGTCAAAGTAATCCCGATAATCGCGGATGCTTTCGGCATTTGGGGGCACGAGTGGTAGGTGTGTACTGTAGCAAGTCAACTTCGGATAGCGCACGCTAAGGTCAGTGACTTGCGTACGCTAGGCAGGACGTTTTACGTACGTTAATGCATGGGCATTACGTACGTAAGCTAGTTTACGAAGCAAGGCAGTAGCCTCTGGGCCGCGATAGCGCACGCTAACAAAGTCAGTTAGCGCACGCTAAGGCTGTAGCGCACGCTAAACATGAGATGTCAGCGCACGCTAATAATGGATATTATAAAAGAGGACAGATGGGTTTTGAGATGCATTTAGTCCATTCCGTCTCCTTCAGTCGATAGAGAGAGCTTTGGGAGGTTCTTGAGGTTCCCAAACACGGTGAGATGATGATCTTTAACAAGATTAAGATGGAGAGCATGGATTCAAGCCTTGCTCTTCAAGTTATTCATGATTTTGGGAATAGAGTCAAGTGTTCTTATTCTTGGTTCATCCAATCCAGGTAATTTTCGTATCTCTTTGATGGTGGTTCGTTTTTCTTGGATGATTACATGTAAGGAGCATGTTGGATAATCATATGATGATGTTATATGAGATTCAATGAAATTTTGATAAGAGTTTTGGATGTTAGTTAAGATTCTTCATACTTTAAGGATGTTGATTCATTTAACCCGAACTAAGAGGGATTTCTGAATCTTGGTAATTATATTGGTCGATTTAGATGAGATGAATCATGATACTAGGTTGAACTCCAGATTTAGCATGATACGATCCTTGTTATCGAGTCGGTTTGATTGTTGATGTTGTTATTGATATATGGGCATTGACATGATCATTGTGATAATTATGGGGTCGTTTATCTTCAAGAGATATGGAGATTTATGTCTCCCTTCATTCGGATTCGTAGTCGCAAGATGTGAGTCGATGCTTGGAATGCATGCCACTGTACAGCATTAGCGCACGCTAAGCTTACTGGCTAGCGCACGCTAACGGGACAACTTAGCGCACGCTACGTTATGTGTTTAACGTGCGCTAAGTAGGCGACGATGCGATATTTTTGTGTTTTGATTATGAATTCGTGATGGTTTGACTTGGTTGGTTCTGACTGCGTTTATTCGAGGTTGTGTTGAACCGTTGAGTTCGATTGGTTAGTTTTGTCGGTTGTTGATTGTTATCGGATATGTGTTATTTGATTTCTTTGATAGGTTGAGATTATTGATCGGTGATTATAACCGGATATTGCGGTCGTGTTTGAGTATGTCCCTTGTATTGCTTTTGATCGGGGCTGAGGAGCTCGTAGACAAAGGCAATGTGTTCGGCAGCAGCTTCGTGGTATCGGTATCGAGGCAAGTTATTACTTGCTCAGTTATAATATTTAATGAATGGTTTCAGTTTCATTTCGTTTATAATGCATATAGCGATGATTATTATTGTGAACTATGGGTATTCGGATCGCATATCGCTCTTTCGATTCTGGGAGGTAAATCATAATGTATATGCTTTATCTCAGTTATTGGTATGTTCGAGTATCGAGGTTACATTATGGTAAAGACGAGGATATGAGTATCTATAGTTCATTGTACGTTTCGATCGCCGAGCATTGAGGATAATCGTCGGTGATGATTGGACATCGAGGTTGCTCCCGAAGGACTCGGGGCAAGTATTCCATATTGATTATGGTTTAGTGTTATTTATTTTGGTCTTGTACATTTTCTTTCATGTTGTTGAACATGAAGTCGTCCTAGTAAATTGTCATGTTGTCGTGCATGCTATGTTGTTCATGTTGATGAACGTGTTGATTTGCATATGTGTATGAATATTGTGTTGTTTATGTTGTGTAAATAATCCGATGGGATTATGAGGATCTATGCTGAGGGCGCTAGATCGAACGTCCACCTGATTTTGATCTTGTAGGATCATTACGGGGATCTATGCTGAGGGCGCTGGATCGTTGGACATATCGTCCACCTGATTTTGATCTTGTAGGATCATCACGGGGATCTATGCTGAGGGCGCTAGATCGTTGGACAGGTCGTTCACCTGATTTTGATCTTGTAGGATCATCACGGGGATCTATGCTGAGGGCGCTGGATCGTTGGACAGGTTTCCACCTGATGTTGATCTTGTAGGATCATCACAGGGATCTATGCTCAGGGCGCTAGATCATGGATTTACATTGAGTATACATGATTGTTATTGTTTTTGAACATATTGACGTGGTCATATGAGTATGCATTTGTAGGTCTTGTGTTAGGACCGTGTCCGTATTCCGTTGTTCTGGTCTCGGATTAGACTGATATGATTGTCGTGGCACTTCATATCTCGAGGTATGTTCCGCATTTCCTTTGGTATTTGTCTTTGATGGACAATCGGTTATCGTCTTGGGATTTGATGATGTTATTCGATGGATCATATTGGTCAGAACTGGTATATTTTCCGTATCGTGAGTTGGTGATGATAGTTTGAGAATCTTGAGTATTGTTTAAGGTACAATACAGATATTATGTTTGAGTTTATTGGTTAATCGAGTACAGGATGTGAAATGTGATAATGGTTATTCTGATGAGAATTACTTGAGTAAGTAAAGTTATGACGGTAAGATTACGTTGGTCGTATTCTTATGTTGTATTCTCATTGGTATGTAATTATTAATGTGATGTGATGGTTATCATTGTTGGATATTATGGCTGACCCCGTCGTGGGATTTCTTTTTAGGTTCTTGGAGTATCGAGCTTGTAGCGGTCGTGAAGAGATGAGCTTCCTGGAGGATACTGGATAGGACATGTTCTGTGCATTGAGTTTCTTGATTGGTTCTTGTATTCCGCTGCTAGAGTATCTTTATGGTTGGTCTTTTTCCGCTGCGTGAGTATCTTGAAATGCTCTTTTGGTATCTGGTAACTGAGGTTACTTTGGAAATCGTTTTCTAAACTTTCGAGTGTCGGCCGTTTGGCCTTGCGATTTCAAATAAGTTTTTACGACGGTTTTTGATAAATGGATTTTATAAACCTTTGTGCATTTTTTAAAGATAGTACCGTCGTTGGCCTCTTGGGCATTTGTAAATGTTTGCAAAAATTTCTTTTAGCCTTGTGGGTTCCATCTCGGGGCCCACAGCGCTGTAATATTTCCGGTTAAATCTGGGGGTGTTACAGAATATGGTATCAGAGCTTAGGTTGAGAAAACCTAGGCATTTGGGTCGAGTTGGATCGTGTTTTGTCATGTCATTCGAGTTGTCAATTGACTAATGTTAGAGCCGTGAGTTTTTGTGTTCACTCAGGCTTGTGCGTTATGTGATTTACCAGTGTGGTACTGGGGTTGTCGTAAACTTTTCCAAATAGTATTAACATATTTCTTCGGATAGAAATGTGTCGTGTTCTCGAGTTGAACTGATTTTGCAAAATGCGTGTTTTGAAAATATCTGTGTCGAGTATCTTCTTGAGTTGAGACATGTGCCAGTATCACGGGGAATCATCGGCTTCACGATCTGTAAGTATTTGGATTTTTGAATTGTATTGAGATTTATTGCTGTTCTATAGTTGATATGCTTTGAGATTCAGCAGAATATTATGTGTCACAGTATGAGATGTCAGAGTGGGACAGGATTGATGATCTTGAGAAACTATGATTTTGGAAATCAGTATGTTTGTTAGATTTTGGAACGGAATTGTGCATTTGGGGAGAAATATTGTGCATGGTTGAGAAGAACATGTAGCATGTTAATTCATTTTGAGATATATGAACCGCTTTTGATCATTTGAAAATGATACCTTTCAAAATGAATGTTTTACGGATGTTTTACGGAAAATGATTTTTGGGCCGAGACCCAATCGATTTTGAAATAGTTTTGTAACTCAGGACTTGGAGTCCGAAAAGAGTTTTCTACTTTTTAAACTTCTTGTAATGCGGAACAAGATACGGGCTGAGACCCTAATGTTTCAAAAGAAAGCTTTTCTGTTTTCCAAAACTCCCGAGATTTGTAAAACTCTTTATCAATCGTTTATTTATTTTGTTCCTACCTTTTGAGGTTTTTGGTTTACTTGTTCAAATGGAACTTCTCGGGAAGACTTTCGTTGTGTTTGATTTGTTGATTTGTTTCAATGTTTTGTCATATCATATTTGAGGTGATCCAGGATGGATTAAGGATTTACGTTGCGAGTAGTATGTGGAGAGGAGTTTTTATCAGAGTCTATGTATTTGAGATTTTGGAACTCTATCGTGTGGTTTTCTGATGGAATATCAGTGGATATTGGTGACGAGCCGAAGTGGTATACAGGAGTATGGATATGCACAAGCATTTGCATAAATTCCATTCTATTTAATCGTGTGTATTCGAAAAGAATTTTTATCGAGAACTTGGCACCAGCGAGCCGATTTAATTTTTAAAATTGATTTCGTGGTCTTATGAAAATTTATGTTTTGAGTTTTCAAACTCTTGAAAGAATTTTAGAAAATTTGTCTTTTGACAAGACTATGTGATTTCAAACTGATTTTGAAAATGTGATTGATAACCATATGCATTTTGTGCATAGTGCATATCGTGGTAAAGTTGTTAGTGTGACTCGCGAACTGGTTATGACATTCCTATGGTACAAGGAATAGAGATCCGAACTTTGGTATGGCATTTTGGTTATCTAGAGATGACCGGTTGGTTGATCAGATAAGGAAAATATGTCGTGTGTTGTAGAATCATGCACATAATATGACCTTGGAACTTCGGGTTTGGTGAAACTGGAGCATATTGTGCTATGTGAGTTCATTGGTATGATTGGTTATTTTCGTCGGTTTGTGATTGGTTGTTCGTATGCCGAGGAGTATGTTCACCAGTTGGGTATGTTTATTGAGATCTACTGTACATGATTGATTTGTCGTTTTGAGAATGATATTCTTTCGTATATCTATTTCTGTGGTTCTGTGTTGATCATGTTGGAGCATACCATGTGAAGGTATTCTCGATTTTTGTTGATCGTTCGTTGGTCGTATTGGAGTTTATCATGTTGATGATATTCTCGATTGTGTTTTGACCCCTGGTTGGTCAGATTGGAATTTATCATGTCGATAATAAATTCGGTTGATTGTTGATCATTGTTGGTGATCATCTGAGCGTTCAGATTGTCTGTCGATGTTTCGGGATTCGTTGCCATTGTATTGAGTAGTTGTTTCACAGATACATCGGATATTATTCGTTTTATCGGAATTAAGACTTGATTATGTAATCAAGCAGACAGGATTTGATTCGGGCAGATTGTTTCATCCGAAGATGATATATTTGGTTGAGACTTATGGAATTGATATTGTAAGCGTGTTGAGACTGTACAGTGAGATCGCTTGCTAGTATCTCAGGAGATCGTCGACCTGCGTATTTGTAAGTATGCTCATTTGGTTATTCGGTGATGACGATAATTGATCGTTGTCGTGATGGTTTTGGGATACTTTGGGTTGAAAGGTATGTTTGTTTGTTTTATGACGGATTGCAATTTAGAGGACGAAACTTATTTTAAGTGGTGTAGAATGTAATATCTGGAATTTCTACTACTGTTGTTTGATATTATTTTATCCGAGTTATATTGTACAGCGTGGAATCTGTACAATATGGATAAAATAAATAAAGGACTGAGATGTCAGTATCGGTATAATTGTCGTATCTGGTCGACAGTTACATTTGAGGATATCGTGTATCAGGTTATCGTACTTTCGATATAGAGTATATCATATAAGAATATTATTGGATTCAGTGTTTGTGTTCAGTGTGCCTCATGTTCGTTTTTGGTACGTTAAGATGTTGGACAGAAATTGCGGAAAATGGCTAAATGTTCATTAGCGCACGCTACTGGGTACAGGTAGCGCACGCTACGAAGTATTGATAGCGTACGCTAAGAGGTTCGGTTATGTACGCTAAGGAGGACCCCTAACGTACGTAACGACTTGATGGGTTAGTTCTGGAAGGTGGCCGACAGGTAGGCCCAAGTTGATTTTTATATTCAGTTAGCGCACGCTAACGTATGTTGGTTAGCGCACGCTAACATCAGATCGCCAATAATGGAATCTTAGCTTTCGGCGGGTGGACCCGGCCACTTGCAACGCGTGTCCAGATAAGGTCAGCGGGTGTTTGTCATGTAGGGCTATCGCACGCTAAACCGTATGGTTAGCGCACGCTAATTCCAGATCGGTCAAAGGAATCCCGATAATCGCGGATGCTTTCGGCATGTGGGGGCACGAGTGGTAGGTGTGTACTGTAGCAAGTCAACTTCGGATAGCGCACGCTAAGGTCAGTGACTTGCGTACGCTAGGCAGGACGTTTCGTACGTTAATGCATGGGCATTACGTCGTAAGCTAGTTCTGAAGCAAGCGGTAACCTGCGAGGCTGCGATAGCGCACGCTAACAAAGTCAGTTAGCGCACGCTAAGGCTGTAGCGCACGCTAAACATGAGATGTTAGCGCACGCTAATAATGGATATTATAAAAGGGGACAGGCAGATTTTGAGATGCATTTAGTCCATTCCTTCTCCTTCAGTCGATAGAGAGAGCTTTGGGAGGTTCTTGAGGTTCCCAAACATGGTGAGATGATGATCTTTAACAAGATTAAGATGGAGAGCATGGATTCAAGCCTTGTTCTTCAAGTTATTCATGATTTTGGGAATGGAGTCAAGTGTTCTTATTCTTGGTTCATCCAATCCAGGTAATTTTCGTATCTCTTTGATGGTGGTTTGTTTTTTCTTGGATGATTACATGTAAGGAGCATGTTGGATAATCATATGATGATGTTATATGAGATTCAATGGAATTTTGATAAGAGTTTCGGATGTTAGTTAAGATTCTTCATACTTTAAGGATGTTGATTCATTTAACCCGAACTAAGAGGGATTTCTGAATCTTGGTAATTATATTGGTCGATTTTGATGAGATGAATCATGATACTAGGTTGAACTCCAGATTTAGCATGATACAATCCTTGTTATCGAGTCGGTTTGATTGTTGATGTTGTTATTGATATATGGGCATTGACATGATCATTGTGATAATTATGGGGTCGTTTATCTTCAAGAGATATGGAGATTTATGTATCCCTTCATTCGGATTCGTAGTCGCAAGATGTGAGTCGATGCTTGGAATGCATGCCACTGTACAGCATTCGCGCACGCTAAGCTTACTGGCTAGCGCACGCTAACGGGACAACTTAGCGCACGCTACGTTATGTGTTTAACGTGCGCTAAGTAGGCAGACAGTGCAGTATTTTTGTGTTATGATTATGAATTCGTGATGGTTTGACTTGGTTGGTTCTGACTGCGTTTATTCGAGGTTGTGTTGAACCGTTGAGTTCGATTGGTTAGTTTTGTCGGTTGTTGATTGTTATCGGATATGTGTTATTTGATTTCTTCGATAGGTTGAGATTATTGATCGGTGATTATAACCGGATATTCCGGTCGTGTTCGAGTATGTCCCTTGTATTGCTTTTGATCGGGGCTGAGGAGCTCGTAGACAAAGGCAATGTGTTCAGCAGCAGCTTCGTGGTATCGGTATTGAGGCAAGTTATTACTTGCTCAATTATAATATTTAATGAATGGTTTCAGTTTCATTTCGTTTATAATGCATATAGCGATGATTATTATTGTGAACTCTGGGTATTCGGATCGCATATCGCTCTTTCGATTCTGGGAGGTAAATCATAATGTATATGCTTTATCTCAGTTATTGGTATGTTCGAGTATCGAGGTTACATTATGGTAAAGACGAGGATATGAGTATCTATAGTTCATTGTACGTTTGGATCGCCGAGCATTGAGGATAATCATCGGTGATGATTGGACATCGAGGTTGCTCCCGAAGGACTCGGGTCAAGTATTCCATATTGATTATGGTTTAGTGTTATTTATTTTGGTCTTGTACATTTTCTTTCATGTTGTTGAACATGAAGTCGTCCTAGTAAATTGTCATGTTGTCGTGCATGCTATGTTGTTCATGTTGATGAACGTGTTGATTTGCATATGTGTATGCATATTGTGTTGTTTATGTTGTGTAAATAATCCGATGGGATTATGAGGATCTATGCTGAGGGCGCTGGATCGAACATCCACCTGATTTTGATCTTGTAGGATCATCACGGGGATCTATGCTGAGGGCGCTGGATCGTTGGACATGTCGTCCACCTGATTTTGATCTTGTCGGATCATCACGGGGATCTATGCTGAGGGCGCTGGATCGTTGGACAGGTCATTCACCTAATTTTGATCTTGTAGGATCATCACGGGGATCTATGCTGAGGGCGCTGGATCGTTGGACAGGTTTCCACCTGATGTTGATCTTGTAGGATCATCACAGGGATCTATGCTCAGGGCGCTAGATCATGGATTTACATTGAGTATACATGATTGTTATTGTTTTTGAACATATTGACGTGGTCATATGAGTATGCATTTGTAGGTTTTGTGTTAGGACCGTGTCCGTATTCCGTTGTTCTAATCTCGGATTAGACTGATATGATTGTCGTGGCACTTCATATCTCGAGGTATGTTCCGCATTTCCTTTGGTATTTGTCTTTGATGGACAATCGGTTATCGTCTTGGGATTTGATGATGTTATTCGATGGATCGTATTGGTCAGAACTGGTATATTTTCCGTATCGTGAGTTGGTGATGATAGTTTGAGAATCTTGAGTATTGTTTGAGGTACAATACAGATATTATGTTTGAGTTTATTGGTTAATCGAGTACAGGATGTGAAATGTGATAATGGTTATTCTGATGAGAATTACTTGAGTAAGTAAAGTTATGACGATAAGATTACGTTGGTCGTATTCTTATGTTGTATTCTCATTGGTATGTAATTATTAATGTGATGTGTGACGGTTATCATTGTTGGATATTATGGCTGACCCCGTCGTGGGATTTCTTTTTAGGTTCTTGGAGTATCGAGCTTGTAGCGGTCGTGAAAAGATGAGCTTCCCGGAGGATACTGGCTAGGACATGTTCTGTGCATTGAGTTTCTTGATTGGTTCTTGTATTCCGCTGCTAGAGTATCTTTATGGTTGGTCTTTTTCCGCTGCATGAGTATTTTGAAATGCTCTTTTGGTATCTAGTAACTGAGGTTACTTTGGAAATCGTTTTCTAAACTTTCGAGTGTCGGCCGTTTGGCCTTGCGATTTCAAATGAGTTTTTACGACTGTTTTTGATAAATGGATTTTATAAACCATTGTGCATTTTTTAAAGATAGTACCGTCGTTGGCCTCTTGAGCATTTGTAAATGTTTGCGAAAATTTCTTTTATCCTTGTGGGTTCCATCTCGGGGCCCACGGCGCTGTAATATTTCCGGTTAAATCTGGGGGTGTTACATTAGATTGGTCGACTGATTGGGAGGTTCATTTGCCATTTCTTGAATTCACCTACAACAATAGTTAGCATGCTTTCATTAAGATGGCACCATTTGAAGCATTGTACGAGAGATGATGCAGATCATCCCTGTGTTGGGACGATTTGTCTGACTTGATCGGGACGGAACCAGAGTTGATAGTACAGACTTAAGAGAAGGTAGCTCTGATTCGTGAAAGGCTGTTGACTGGCCAGAGTCGACAGAAGTCTTATGCAGACGTACGCCGTCGCCCGTTAGATTTTGAAATTGGGGACCACATGCTCTTAAAGGTTTCTCCCACTCGGGGGATTTATCACTTTGGGAGGATAGGAAAGCTGAGTCCGAGGTATATCGGACCATTCGAGATTCTTGAAAAGTTGGAGAATTGGCGTACAGGTTGGCCTTACCGCCATCACTTAGTCAAGTTCATAATATGTTTCATGTATCCCAGTTATGGAAGTATCTACTAGATCCCAGTCATGTCATCAATTTCGGCGAGATTAAGATAGCTAATGGCACATTTGAGGAGAAAACAGTCAAGATACTCGAGAGTCGGGTCAAGCAATTGAGAAATAAACCAATATCCTTGGTTAAAGTGCAATGGTCATGACACGGAGTCGAAGAAAGCACTTGGGAGAAGGAGGATGGTATGAAGGCTAGATATACGGAGTTATTTTCATCTTAAGTTTCGGGACGAAACTTCTTTGTAGAGGGAGAGTATGTAATACCCGACTATCTGATGTGTATTTTAGCTGTATTTGAACCTTGTGACATTGCATATGTTGTATTTTGATCTGAGTACAATCCTCCATATTTCATGATCCTGTATCGACGAGTGTATGATTTCGTAGTTGTTGTTTCATACATATACTTATATACATTTAGCGCATGCTAACGTTTAAGTGTAGCGCACACTAAATATGTAAGCTAGCGCACGCTACAGATGAGTCTTAGCGCGCGCTATACATGGTCAGCATGATTGAGACAGGCGGTAGGTGAGATCGGATCATGGATCTTAGATAATGTTTTGCGGGATGAACCTGTATGGATTTTGGAAAAGACGACTCAACGGTGCTTAGCGCATGCTACGTGAGAGATGCTAGCGCACGCTAAATATATTATAGTGAGGTCAATGAGCTTTCATAAAGCCGATAGCGCAAGCTATGATGGGTGTTAGCGTATGCTAACTGTTGCTTTTAGCGCACGTAAAGGCTATTTAGTGTATGCAAGACCGAGGATAGTTAGATACAGGGAGCTTGTTAGCGCACGCTAAAACGGAGCAGTAGCGCGCGCTAATAATCATTTTCTATAAATAGGACAACACCTCATTTCATTTTTCAATTTTCACTTCGCCCCACACTCAATTTGGGAGACTTAGAGAGTTACCCTTCCCATCTTAAACCTTCATATCAGCCTCTAAACATAATCATTGAAGGCAAGGAGCCTTGAGGATTGGTGTTCTAGCGTTTGGCGTGGAGTTCATCAAGTGATTTCATCTCTTCCTTCCGTGTAAGGTATGTGGCGATTCACCAATCTGGATTATGTGTTCTTGTTGTCTAATATGATCATGCTACGGAAATTGTTGAGTTATTACCGAGGTTATTGAGTTTCTTACCTACAACTTGAACGAACAACGCATATAGGGGAACTTAATGGATTTGAACTTAGAGTTATTCCTTGAAGAAGAAGATGTTAATCATGTTGAACCTAATAAACAAGTTTTTATGGTGTTCTTCAAGAGATTTCCGAAATCTTGCTGCGTTGGGTTAATGAAAGTTATGGTTAGGATCCTCGTTAGACGAACTATCATGTGATATTGTTGAAAAATCAGACCGAACGATGTGTTTAATCTGGTTTGGAAGATTTTGGGATTATTGTTGGTATTAGTAGCGTAGTGATGATTCAACCGGTACGGGTTGGGGCAGATTACGTTTTTATTATCGGGTAGATTACGCCTCTTGATGCTCGTATGATGTTTAGAACGATTATCCGAAAACGTTAATTATATTGGTGCTATTGTTCAATGAAGGTTCGGATTTTTGGTGAATTGATCAAGTGAGAGTTCTTCGATCGGGTTGAAGGTTATTCATAGTATCTATCCTTGTCGCCATTTTTGAAAGTATCGTAACATGACTTTGGTTTAACGTTGATGATATTGATCATGCATATTACCATTCATATTGATGAATATGAGATTACCCTAGATGAATTGTTATAACGTCGTTCATGTTTTTGATCCATGTGTATGTTCATATTGATGAACATATTGTTTTGCACATGTATGCATGGTTGTATCGTTTGTGTTGTATTGATCCAAAAAGGGATCGTGTGATCTATGCTGAGGGCGCTGGATCAGTTGTCCACCTCGTGTTGGTCCGAAGGGATCATCTTGGGATCAATGCTGAGGGCGCTAGATCATTTGACGGGTTTTTCCACCTCATGTTGGTCCGACGGGATCATCTTGGGATCTATGCTGAGGGCACTGGATCATTGGATTACCCCATGTTGTGTTGATGGAATCATGTGGATTCGCATCGTTGGATTCCGGTAGCGAAAGTCGGTTTTCTGTATTTTGTTATGCATTGTTGTTACATATCTGATCTTGTATATTATGATACTTGTACTAGCATCATTTTGCTAACCCCTGTGGGGGCGGACATTTGTTTTGATGTTCAGGTATCCGAGGAGCGGAGAAGCAACCATAGTACCGACATGATGATGAAGGGGCACAGTGATGTTGTCCATTGTATTGTTTTGATATTATGGTTTGGTATTTAGTACTCGAGTACGTGTGTCTTTTGATGATTCGAGAAATTTGTAATAATTGAATTGTGTTGAGATGTTTTAACCGGTTATTAAATTACTCAACTATTGGTGGTATTTTCGTATTGTTCAGCTATTCTTTCAATTTAGCCTTGTAAACTCTTACATAAAGGGTTTACGGCGCTGTAATTATTCCGAATATCTCGGGGTGTTACAAATACAACCTATATCAAGTAATTATAAGAAAAATAAAACCTGATTAGTGCAAGGCTTTGTTAAGTCCTTCTATACAAACATATTGCTATAAAACAAGATACTTTAACATACTAAAAGGTCATAAATGCTAGGTTAGTAGGATGATATGTATAGAAAGACGGACATATATCGTGAAACATCAACTAGGCATCCTGATAGAAATTGGTAAAACCATCTGGATAGGAACTGTGCTGAACTTTATGAAAACCATTGCTCCTATTTAAGCACACTGCTTGAAATAGGGTATCAAGGTTTATCATCACAACCATCTCATATGAATATAAGAGTAAGTGCAGGTCACAAGTACGTAAGGTACAAGTCTAGAGGGGGTGAATAGACTTATAAAATGTTTTATTGAAAATAACTTGTTTGAAAACACTCAACTGAGATTTAGTGCAGCTGGCTTAACTTTTCTGATTTTAATCTAGTTAAGTTCAGTTGAGATATCAACTGTGAAATGTCTAGCGGAAGACAGCTGAATTTTAATGTAAAAGTTAAGATGAATGCAGCAGTTAAGTATGATGTTAAAAGCGATAAATCACATAGCATTTATAGTAGTTTCAGAGATGGGATAATCCTCTACTAATCCACTTCTCTCCAATCCAATTGGAGATAAATTCACTATAACTCTCAACCAGTGAAACTTAGTTACAATGAATCTAGTTGCAACAACTTTGAACCAATGAAAACCTATGGCCATTTCAACACATTTCCTTGGTTGCCTGTCACCTCTTGATCGAAAACCCTTGGATGCCTCAATAACTCGCAAGTTTCCTATCACCTTTCAATCAAGAACCCGTGGATGCCTTACAATCTTTTACTCTCAAGAACCTCATTCAAGAAAGAACCCCGTACTCAAACTTTAAGACAAAAGAGTTTGTATTCTCCAACTTCAAAGATCTTCTTATGATTTTGATCTTTAAGAACTTTGCTCTTTCACGATGCTTAGCAGAAAGTCTTTTGCATCTGTTTGCTTTATTTGCTTGAAAGTACTAATCGCATCGTGCTTCTGCTCAAGTATTCTTCAGATATTTATAGTATGATTCTTGAGCTCCTCATAGCCGTTGCATCCTCGAAAAAATCAGTCCGTTGGATAGTGGGCCTCATGGTTTAGCTCTTCGTCTCTTTGCACAACTTTGTCTCTTTCTTCAAATCCAACCATTTGAAGATGTATTGTTGTTTGCACTATTTTTCTTAGATTACTATAATTGGAAAGTCTTTTGGGTGGGAATCTCAAGGAATATTTTATTCCTCAACTTCTGGGAATCAATCAGTTTGTCTCCTTTACTTTAATTACGCCTGCATGTGATTTTACGTCTCTGTTGGCTTTTCAACATTTGATGACGTGGACATAGCTGATGTCCAAACTTGGCTGATATTTCGTCTTGATCAAACTTGGCTGATAATGCGTCTTGGTCAAACCCGGCTGACTTATCATTCAAACCCAGATGATGTTTTGCCTTGATAAAACCCGACTGATATTTGGGTTTTACCCAAAACCCGACTGATGTTTATCTGGTCAAACAGGTGATATTTGCTTTGACCAAAACCCGACTGATATTTTTATCCAGTCACACTTAGCTGATATTTGCCTTTGACCAAACCCGGCTGATGTTTGACAGTACTATACTTAGCCAAACTTTTATATGTCAACATGATCACTACTTAGGCTAATATTTGAAGGTATAGAAGACACTCAGTTGGTTCTTCTTTACAATTCCAAGTACTTAAACACACATTTGAAGTGAACTTTTGAATACAGGGATAACATCATTAAAATCTCAAAAAGTATTCCTAACAAATTTTCCCTATTTTCATGATGGCAAAACTTAAGTTTAAAATGTAATTAAGTTATCACACACAGAAAATTATTTGAGACAACTAAGGATTGTCATTCGGATCGACTGTATATACTTTTATAATTTGAAAGTTCAATACGGTACAATCTTTTGAAACCAAAAAATGATTAAAAGTAAATGACAATAAATAAAGAAATCCAGTTCATCCCTCTTTCTCTTCCTCTTCCTCCGAATCTTTCTGGAGAGAGTGATTTTAAAGGCTTAGCTCTAATGGGTCTTTCCACTACTGGAATCAGCTCATACTCCTTTTTCACCACAGTGGATGCAAATTATTGATCTTCAGGAGAAGTATACTTGTTCTTAGTGCAAACTTACCTCTGAAGTGCATCGCCATCCAGCCTTCCGTGGATATCTATTAGTGAATCTAGTGGTATGTAATAAGGAATTCTTGGGTATGCATCAAAATCTTCTTCAGCTACCTGAATCTCCCACAAATTCGTCCAATTCATATGTAGTATTTTTCAATAAAGTCTTTCTTTGCTATACCCCATTTATCTCCAACTTCTTCTGGAATGAACTCCTCCACATAGTATAACTCTTCTTGAAGTAAGTTGCGGTGTCCATTTCCGCAATTTTTGAGATTTTTTTAGTGTAGAGAAATTCGAATTTTTGCTTTTTGGAAAACTAGGGTTCTTGCTTGAAAATTTTCGAATACGATAAGTTTTTTTCAAGTAATTTTAATCGCCTTAAATAGATAATTTTAAAGTCAGTTTTAAAATAATTAATTGTGAAATGGCAGTTTGTGTGACACGATTAGACAACGTGGTGTAGACGTGGTGTTACTGGGATCCTGCATATTTAATCCACATATGATACTAAATGAATAATATTTAAAGAGATTAGGAACTTAGATGGTTGATAGTTTGACTTCTGATCAGCTGTTTTTCTATCTCAATTGTGTTTGGATCTCAGCTGAGTTTTGATCTCGGCTAACTTCTTTGATCCTGGCTAAGTTTCTGAGCATCTAGGTTCTTCATTCCACATCGAGATTTGCACCAGCTAGGTTCCTTCCATCATGGCTGAGATTTGGATCAGCTAGGTTCCTTCCATCCTAGCTGAGATTTGGATCATCTAGGTTTCTTCCATCCTAGCTGAGATTTGGATCAACTAGGTTTCTTCCATCCTGGTTGAGATTCTGATCAGCTATGTTTATGCATCAGTTGGGTACTTGATTCCCAACATAGGAGTCCAAGCTCCCTGCTTAGTTCAAGAAACCTTTTTTTGGCAAGGGCTTTGTGAATATATCAGCTATTTGTATTCAGTACGGACTCTTTCCACCTTGACTCTTTTATTAATCACATGGTCTCTCATGAAATGATGCTTGATATCTATATGTTTTGTCTGGAGTGCAGGACCGGATTTTTTGTGAAAGCAATTGTGCCATTATTGTCACACCATATGGGAACTTCATTTTCAATAATGTAGTAGTCCTTTAGTTGTTGTCTGATCCATAGAATTTGAGCAAAACAGCTACCTGCAGCTAGGTATTCTGACTCGATTTTGGATATTGAGTTGGAGACCTGCTTCTTACGGAACCAAGATATCAGTTTGGTTCCAAGGAATTGACATGTTCTACTAGTGGTTTTTCTGTTGATTTTACAACCTGCAAAATCAGCATTAGAATATTCTGATAGTTCAAAGTTGTCATCTTTAGGTACCATAATCCAACATTAATTGTAGATTTTGTGTATTTGACTGTTCTCTTTGCTGCTTCCTGATAGGACTACTTTGGTTTGGATTGAAATCTTGCGCACACTCTTACTGCATATGATATGTCTGGTCTGCTTGTACTAAGGTATAATAATGATCTAATTAATCCTCTGTAGTGGGTTGGATCCACTGGAATGCCTCCATCATCTGAGTCAATGTAGAGATATGTGCTTATTAGTACTCTCAAGGGTTTGGCTGACTCCATGCCAAATCTCTTGATCAGCTCCCTTGTATGTTTTGCTTGGTTGATGAAAATACCAGTTTCAACCGATTTGACTTGTAAACCTAAAAAGAAGATAAGTTTACCCATTATGCTTATTTAAAATTCTCCTTGCATGAGGGTTGAGAATTTTTCACATAATTCAGGATTTCTCGAGCTAATGATGATATCATCCACACATACTTGAACTAGTAATATGTGGTCTTCATGTTCAATTTTGAATAAGATTTTATCCACCTTTACCTTGCAGAATCAATTTTTCTCAAGAAATATGGATAATGTCTCATACCAGGCTCTTAGTGCATGTTTGAGTCCATATAAAGCTTTTAATAGCTTGTATACCATGTCTTCCTTGACAAATCCAGGAGGTTGTTCAACATATACTTCCTCTTCTAGTACTCCATTGAGAAAGGCACTTTTCACGTCCATTTTATACACCTCAAATTTCTTGAAGGCTGCATAGGCAAGAAATAACCTGATTGCTTCTATTCTTTCTACCGGTGCATAGGTTTCATCAAACTCTATTCCTTCACATTGAGCATATAATTTTGCAACCAATTTGGCTTTTTTCTTAACAACAGCTCCATCTTTATCACATTTGTTCTTGAAAACTATTTGGTGCCAATGACCTTCTTGTGATTTGGTCTGTCTATCAGCTCCCCCATATTGTTCTTTTCCATTTGGCTTACCTCTTCTTGCATTGAAATTACCCATGTGTAGTCATCCAAAGCTTGTTATGTTGTTTTGGGCTCCATTTGAGACATGAAACAAGAGAGCACTGCCATTCCTATTGGTTCTTCTGACTTTCTGGTCTTGACTCCATCGGATAGGTTCCCAATTATTTGTCGAATGGGATGATCTTTTTGTTGGGATGCCCTAGGACATTCGATGTTCCTAGATTTGTAATTATCATATTTAAATAAAGTTATTTGATATCACCTATTTCTCATTGATTATTATAATGTGTGCATGTTTTAATATTATAATAATCGAATAATAGTTATTCACGAATAATAAGATTATTCAAATGTCAATGGTCCAATCACCAAGGGATTACACTACCAAAAAAACTACTTTAGCCGACGACCCAGAAAAAAACGGGCGACGACTATATAGTCTCGTCGGCTAAACTTCGCACTTTAGCCGACGACTTATTCTACCGTCGGCTAAAGGGTTTTAGACGACGACTTGGCCGATGTCGTCGGCTAAAGTTCGAAATAGTCGTCGGCTATATTAAAGAGGTTTAGGCGATGACCGAGATGACGTTTAGCCGACCGGGAAAAAAAAAATTTAGCCGACGACTTGATCTCGGTCGTCGGCTAAATCCCTTTCGAAAAAAAAATAATATTGCAACGATTAGCGACGACCTAGATCTAGGTCGTCGCCAAACACTTTTTAAAAAAATAATATACTTTAGCCGACGACCTAGATCTAGGTCGTCACAAAGTCCTTCCGAAAAAAAATAATATTGTAAGTGTTTAGCCGCGACCTCGATCTAGGTCGTCGACTAAACACTTTTGAAAGAAAAAATAATATACTTTAGCCGACGACCAAGATCTAGGTCGTCGGCTAAACTCCTTCTGAAAAAAATAATATTGTAATAGTTTAGCCGACAACCTAGATCGAGGTCGGCGGCCAAACACTTTTTCGAAAGAAAAAAAATAATATAATTTAGCCGACGACCTCGATCTAGGTCGTCGGCTAAACTCCTTCCGAAAAAAAATAATATTGTAACAGTTTAGCCGACGACCTAGATCGAGGTAGGCGGGTAAACACTTTTTCGAAAAAAAAAATAATATACTTTAGCCGACGACCTAGATCGTGGTCGTTGGCTAAACTCCTTCCGAAAAAAAATAATATTGTAATAGTTTAGCCGACGACCTAGATCTAGGTCGTCGGCTAAACCTCCAAGTGAAAATTATTTATAGTTCAGGGAACACCAACCCAATCTTGCCCCTCTCCCCGCTAAAGAGCACATTTCTATTCCCGATCCTGTCAGTTATTCCCGAAAAAAGCTTGTGAGTTGCTACTTTGAGTTGTGCTAGCTGGAGTGACGAAGGTTTTAGCGGTTGTTATAATCACCATTTCGATTAAGGTACGTATTTTATTGTATTTTTTATTGTGATTTCAAAATTTTGTATTATTCATATTACATTCGATAGCTTTTATGTAAAACGATTAAGTTTTATGATGATAATCATTATGATTAATTGTTTGTTTTGAACAATATTAGTTAGTTGGATTAATATTGGAAAATGTATACATTTTTAGGATGGACAAGAGTTGGATTGGCTTACGAAAATAGGATCCAAGTGTAATGGATGGGATGAAGCAGTTTATGAGATTTGTAAAAGAGCACGACAGTGGTAATACGTTGCACTACTGTCCATGTAATAAATGTAGATGTCGCAGTGATATGTTTCGTTTTCCATTTGATGAGTGCAGGAACACCTAAAGAAGAATGGTTTTGGAGTAAATATACATATTGGATATACCACGGTGAAGCACCGAATTACATTATTCCGTATGATCACGGACAATTTAGTGGTAACGACGGGTTCACCGATCCGAAGAGGAGGTTGATTGATGGCGTGTTTGGTTTTTCCGAGGCGTTTGTACCAATCGAGCAAATCCCACGACCCGTGACCGTTGCCTTGCAATCTTTGGGCTTGACAGTACAACAAGCTAATTCAACTCCAATGCACCCCTCTATACCTGTGGTGTAACATGACTTCTTGATTGTGTCATGGAAGCGATGAGATTAAAGGTGGAAAACAAATCATCCATCAAGTCGTAGATGATTACTTGGAGCTTACGAGTAATATGCTTCCAGGGTCATCATCTTCCTAATACATATTCAAAAATGAGACGAATTTTGAAAGATCTTGGTCTTTCCTACATTAAGATCCACGTCTGCATGTATGATTGTGTTCTATTATGGGGGCATCCTAATGAAGACCTCACGAGATGTCCTGTATGTGATACAGAGAGATATAAGATCACTCCTTCTGGAAAAGAGAAACCGGTGAAGGTACTTTGGTATTTTCCACTGAAGGACAGGTTGGAACGGCTTTTTATGTCTCCTCACACGGCAAAAGCAATGAGATGGCATGCCGAGCCGCGCACTAATGACAGGGATACTATGATACACCCTTCAGATGGAGAAGCGTGGAAGCATATAGATAGGGAGTATCCGAATTTTTCTTCAGATATCCGAAATGTGAGGCTCGGGATTGCATCTGATGGTTTCAACCCTTTTGGTAACATGAGTCTTTCATATACCATATGGCCTGTTGTAGTGATTCCTTACAATCTTCCTCCGCGGATGTTTATGCGGAAGGAGTATAATATGTTGACCTTTTTAGTCCCGAGGCCGGGATATCCGGGAAAGTGTATCGATGTGTATATGAGACCTTTGATAGAGGAGCTGAAATTGTTGTGGGAGCAAGGTCATCCCACGTACGGCAGTTATTCGTCCGAGACGTTCTACTTGCAGGCCATGTGTATCGGCACTATTAGTGATTTTCCTGCATATGGAATGCTGTCTGGATCTATTATTAGCGGATATAGAGGTTGTCCAGTGTGTTTGAATGCAGATTGTGCTAGGTACCACTGTAGAAAAGTTATCCGAATGCGTCATCGGATATGGCTTGAGAGGGAACATGAGTGGCGTGTGGATGTTGCAGCATTTGATGGCACTGTAGAAATGGGCGAGCCACCACGACAGTGGACAGGTGATGAAATACTATCGATTCTTAATGAGTACGATTTTGGTCAGCTTAGCAACCATCCTGATGTGATTGCAGCAACCCCTGAAAGGCCCGACAGGTATAAATATTGGTCGCACAAAAGTATATTCTGGGAATTGCCTTACTGGTCCAAGTTACTGATAAGGAACTTCTTGGATGTCATGCATATTGAAAAGAATATTTGCGAAAGTGTGGTTGGGACAACCTTAGGTTGGGATGGAAAGACCAAAGACGGGCCAAAAGCACGCAAAGGTTTGGAAGAAATGAGCATAAGAAAACATTTGTGGTTGAAAACTGTCAGGGGAAAACAAAAAATGCCTAAGGCAGCTTACACCATCAACGCGAGCAGAGAACCGAGATATTTTGCTAGATAAAGGCGCTAGGTATCCTACAGGGGTATCTTTGGAAATATAGGAAGATGTGTTAATTTCAGGGAGAACAAGTTAACTGGTTTGAAGAGTCATGATTGTCATATCCTACTCCAACGCCTATTTCCGGTATTTATTCGACCGTACTTACCAAAACAGGTGGCCGAGCCGTGTGTTGCATTGTCAAGATTTTTCCAGAAATTATGTACGAGAGAAGTCAAGAGATCTGATTTGCGTAAAATGCAAGATGAGATCATCTATATCTTGTACAAGTTTGAGCGAATATTTCCTTCAAACTTTTTTGACCTCATGCCTCACCTCATGATCCACCTTCCCAGGCAGTTATTGGTCATGACCCAGAGTTCATGGTATGACTAAAATACCCTCATTTCATTCTTCCTCTTTCAGATTTTATTTTTTTGAATTCTAAATATAAACCCCATTTTTTTAAATTAATGTTTGAGAATATAAAAAATACTTGAAGTTCCGGGTTTTTTAAATTAGAAAAAATCGGAACTTCATGTATTTTTTTAAAATTCTGGAATATTATTAATATTAAAAAATCGGAATTTTTTTATTCAAAAGTGGAAATAAATTGTTTTAATAAAAATAAAAACTAGAATATTATTTTCTATAAAAAAATAAAAATCTGAATATTGTATTTTATTTATTAAAAAAATGCTAGTATTTAATAAAAAATAATAATATTGTGTAATTTTTTATTTATTTTTTCGAATTCTAAATATAAACTCGATTCTAAATAATATTTTTTTTTTGAAGGCGACTAGCTTGACCAACACGACCAATCGTGCTAGTCTGACTGACCATCACAGTCTGGGTTCCCGGTCGTTAGCCAGAGTTGCGCACGAGGCCATTTCTTCTGATTCGTTGGACGCATTTGCCTACGTGACTCAGAAAGCATTTTTGAACCGTCCCGAGGAGCATGTAAGTCTTTTTTATTTTATTTTAGTAATAAAATAAATGCCTTTGTATCATACTTTTATTGATATTCAAATATTTATTTTCATATTATCTTAGGAGCGTGTGCGGGAGGAGTCTCAGAGGATGCTTGCTGAGATTGCTCGGGAGCGATATCCGGACTTAGTGGAGCCCGACCTCGATTACGCCATTGGACGGATCGATCAGGCCGATCCTTATGTTCGCGCTAGGGTGTGGAGTACCGTCTACCCTCCTAGAGGTAGTCGGTACCGCACTAAGATGATGGGAGCCGAGGGCCACCATGTATTGAAAGATACCCCGGCTTCCAGCGCCCTCGCGGGCAGGATGCACGGTGCCTATCTCGAGGAGCGGTTGAGGCGGAGAGGGAGCTCCGAGCCGAGAATGAAAGGAGGACTCGACGCGGTTACATGAGAGCGAGCAGAGGCCGAGTCGCGATTAGAGAGTTTCGAGAGGCAGCAGCAGCCATGATGGACTATATGATGACGCTCGAGACCATTACTCGAGCCGGCTCAGGCACTGCTCCACCGCCTTCTCTCTTCGGACAGACCCCATATTCACAGCCTCGTGACGAGGATCTAGGGGATGGTGGTAATCCTTCTACTACTACATTTCGACATTTAGATGATTTTGGCAGTGGATTGTAGTTGTGTTGTTGTAGTACTCTTGTATATTTATGTTTGTGTTACAATTGTGTAAGTGATTTTATTGACGCTACTAGTATGTTGATGAGATTAATGTTCTTGAATGTGTTGTGCGTTGTGATGCATATAATGTTGGGCATATTATTAATGGTATTAGTTGAATGTGTTGCGCATTGATTGTTGTTGATAATGAGAGCTGGTATATAGAAATTGCAGGTGCAAAAAATGCAGGTTTTGGGATCCCAAAATCTGAATTAAATTTTTTTTTAAAAAAGGGTTTTAGCCGACGACATATAATACGGTCGTCGGCTAAAGTAATTTATTTTTTTTAAAAAGGATTTTAGCCGACGACATATAAGACGGTCGTCGGCTAAAGTAATTTAATTTTTTTTAAAAAAGGGTTTTAGCCGACGACCTATAAGACGGTCGTCGGCTAAAGTAATTTAATTTTTTTTTAAAAAATGGTTTTAGCTGACGACATATAAGACGGTTGTCGGCTAAACTCTATTTTTTTTTTAAAAACCGGTTTTAGCCGACCGGCTTGTTAAGGTCGTCGGCTAAATTTTTTTTTTTTTCAGATAGGTTTAGCCGACGACTGTGTAGTAGTGGTCGGCTAATCCTTGAACTTTAGCCGACGACTGCAAAAAAGTCGTCGGCTAAACCTTGGCCGACGAATATCGGCCGACGATTTTTTAGCCGACGGCTGGCATGATTAGCCGACGGCTGGCATGATTAGCCGACGACTTTGGGGTTTAGCCGACCACTTTAAGTCGTCGGCTAAAGTCTGATTTTTGGTAGTGTTAATATGCTAGTATAAGTTTGATTGATAATCATTGGATGATTATGTGTATCGTACGAATCAAACTTATGGGTATTGGTTGGAGAATGCAATACTGGACAGACCCGCATTGAGATTACTGCATGAAAATGTCGTAAGTGAATCTCAATATAATAGTATGTCAATAAATCCTTGAACCTGAGATTATCATATAGTCCAACATGATAACTTCTATGCCTTGACGTAATCCATCGTCGTCTGAAATATGGTGATCATAAAGGTTAGTGTCGGGATTAGTGGGAGTCATGTAGAGTGCAATGAATAATCAAGATGGGGATTTGTCCCTCTCTTTAGGGAGAGAGATATATGCTGGGCCCCTCAATAATTAGGACTGAAGGAAATGCATGGCCATGCTCAAATGAAGAGTCATTTGATTCAACCAATCTACGTAAGATCGAGAAAGCATTTGAACGTAATAAGTATGACAGTTACCATGACTTACCTCAAATATGATATCGCCCGACAAAAGGATTTAACACGTTAAATGATTTAATGGACTATAAACTTATATTATCTCGGTAGTCATAATGTCTTTCTAGAGACCGCTTATGACTTATTATTTAATAAAGTATTAAATAATTGCCAACATAATATAAGCCTTTTGGGTCACACATACGACAATTAAAGACAAGCAAAAATAATTAATATATAATATTGGATATTATATTTTTTAAAGAAATTATATAATGAGTAATGTAAAACATATGATATTATATATTATATTATTTAATTATATCAAATGGGAAAGATAAATATAATATTGGATATTTTATTTATTAGAGGATTAAATAATAAGTAATATATATAATATAAGATATTTTATGTATTATATTATTTAATAAGTTGAGGGGAACTAAGCATATACTAGAGTTTGACTCTAGGATTTACTTAGTATAAATAAAGGATCTTGGACAATGAGTTGTCATAAAATTAATTGCACAACCCTAATTGTGTGAGAAGACAAATCGACCCCCCTTTAGTAAATCGGTCGTCCCCTTTTCTTGTGAAGAAACCCATGTTCGACCATCTCCGTCTTCCTCCCTTAGTTGATTTTGATCAACAGTACAAATCTTCTATTAAGAAATGATTTGTTGTAATGTTTATCAACATTATTTGTGAGGATCTAGCAATCCGGCTTGTAGCAATTGTTCGTGTGTGGATAAACCGAAAGAGGAAGACGATATTAATTAGCTTCTGGTCCGGGTTACATATCTGTTCTTTGAATTAAGGTAATTCGACGGACTCTTTATAAAATCAAATAAATTACTGCATGTAGATCATAATCTGGGGTTTTCATTAATTTTTCCGCTGCGTATTTGCCCAAACTTTATTGTATTAGATACATGTAAAATCCAACAGTGGTATCAGATCCAACTTGCAAGTAATTTAATTGTTTATGCAGAATATGTTTATACGCTTTGAATATATAAAATTATGTTCTTGATCATATTTATGAAATAGAGATTTTATAAATACTCTGATTTAAATTGATCAAATCAGATTGTTAAAAGTTGATCTTTTGTACTTTTTTTGCTATTTTATGCACTGTTAATACCGAGAAACTATTCTGGAGGAAGCTGTCCAAAAATGGGTCACAAATCGGGCTGGCCCGTGGCGGTCTGGGCTAGGGTTACTTGATGACCGTGTCTGGGTCGACCCGCGCCTGCGACCCGTGGCGAAAAAATTGCAGAAAATGTGCAAAAGTCGCGCATCCCAAGTTTTGAACCTGGGTGACTGTGGGTGTTGTTCATCCCTCCGGCCACTGTGCGGTGTATTGTTTTTGTCTAATTTGGACGCAATTATTATTTAATATGTTATCTGCCAGTTTTAAATTAATTATATGATGATTAATTTTAGTATATGTGGTGTATGGCATGACAATAAATTGACCAATGTGATTGGATATTTCAATTTAATTTTGGGTTGGTTTTTACAGCATAAGTGTCGTTTAATTATAATTGATTTTTACGACTTGAGAGTCGTCTTTTAATTTATTATTATTATTTACGGCCTGTGTGTCATTTGCCCTCTTGTAATTTACTTTACTAGTGTACTATATTTTTCATTAATGTAATGAAGACAAGAAGGAGATGAATGACGGACTCGAGGAGCAAATTGATCTCGTATGATGTTCCAAGGAGTTGGAAGATCAACGAAGACCAATTATCCCTTTAGATTGACCTTGGTGATTTTCATGATGGCTCATGAAAATCACGGTAGGATTATCATCATGTTATACACAGTCCTATGCTTTTTATGTCATATGATGCTACGTATGTTTAAATTTATGCATGTATGTGATGCGATGTATGTTTAGATGTATGTAGCCAACATAGTCATGCAACATAGGATAAAGCTCCTCGTTAAAAGTTTTTAATGCCGTTCAATTAAAACACCTATCAAGACTTCGATCATCTTGAGCAGGTTATGCCAAAGCTGGGTGCTCGGATATCTTAGTAAGGTAGGATAGGTAATGGTGATACCTGTGTTTTAATGAACTAAGAATTACAAATAGTTTTGAACCTTAAGGCATAAGATGGGATTATAACATGCTTGGGCAGAAGATGCCAAATCCCATAAGTATAATCTAAGAGTTACATATGATGTAATTGATAAAGAGTTATCTACCTAAAGTAGCTCAATTCTAGGCGTCATGCCAAATCTGAGTTTAGAGTTGTGCAAAATGGGGTCTTAGCCCACTAAAATAGTGTCTTAGTGGGAGTATTTTTAGAGAAATAGAAATCTCAATAATTACTTTGCATATTGAATTTTGTAGACAATAGAATGGCATCAAACAACACATCCACCATTTCAATGCGATCCATTCTTGAGAAAAACAAGCTCAAAGAAAATGGCAGCAACTATCTAGATTGGATCCGGAGCTTCAGAAAAGTTCTCAAGCAAGAAAAAAAGTTGTACGTTCTTGAGGAAGAAATTCCCGATGAGTTTGCTGACAATGCTAAAAAATAAACAAAATACAAATGGAAGAAACATTGTGATGACTCTATTGATGTCAGTTGTCTTATGTTGGCGACCATTTATCCAGAGCTTCTGAGGAATCGGGAAGAAATAGAAGCTTATGAGCTTAATGCTCACCTCAAGGAAACTTTCTCAAAGCACGCTAGGCAAGAGAGGTATGAGACTTTTAAATCCTTGTATGCTTGGAAGATGTTTTAGGGGACATCTGTCAGTGCTCATGTACTGAAGATGAATGGATATATTGATCATCTTGATAGGCTTGGTTTTCCACTTTCTAAGGATCACTCCACGGATGTGGTCCTAAACTCATTACCCAATATATTCGGTCAGTTTATTATGAACTATAATATGAATGAGATGGAGAAGTCCATTCATGAGCTGTGTGGGATGCTTAAAACGGCTGAGCAAAATATTAAGAAGAAACCAAGCCACGTGGTGATGGTAAGCAAATGGAAGTCCTACAAGAACAAAGCCAAGGGTAAAGGTAAAGCAAAAGTTGCCAAAGTTAGAGACCCAATTAATCTGATTTTCAAGGCAAAAGATCCCAAAGATGAAAATTTCCATCATTGCAATAAACCAAGACACTGAAAAGAAATTGCAAGGTTTACTTGGAAGAGCTAAAGCGTACCAAGGGTAGTGAGACTGCCACAGGTATATTTGTTATAGAAGTTAACTTACCTACTCCTAACTCCTGGGTATTGGATACTGGATGTGGATCTCACATTTGTACAAATGTGCAGGGGTTGAGAGGCAGTAGAGAGCTGAACAAAGGGGAAGTGGATCTAAGAGTCGGTAATGGAGCAAGAGCTGCTGCACTAGCCATTGGAACTTATGATCTAGTTTTACCCAATTGGCTTATGTTAGTCTTGAACAATTGCTATTATGTTCCTGCTATGAATAGGAATATTATTTCAGTTTCTACATTAGATTGTGAAGGTTACAGTTTTCTTATTAAAAATAAGATTATTCGTATTTTTTTTGATGACTTGCTTTATGGTACTGGAAAGTTATATACCAGCCATTACAATATTGATCTAGATGAGTCCAATACTTTGGAAGTATATAACATTGCAACCAAGAAACCTAAGCTCAATGATTCTAATCCAACTTACTTATGGCACTATCTACTTGGCCACATAAATGAGAAATGCATTTCTAAACTCCATCACGGTGGACTTTTAGACTCATTTAACTGTGAGTCATATGGGACATGTGAATCTTGTTTATTGGGCAAGATGACGAAGGATCCTTTCACCGGTCATGGAGAAAGGGATAGTGATCTATTAGGCCCAGTACATACTGATGTATGCGGACCTCTTAGCACTCATGCCCGAGGCCAATATGGATATTTTTATCTTATGAAGCATAAACATGAATCTTTTAAAATGTTCCAAAAATTCCAGAGTGAAGTACAGAATCAACTTAACAATACAATTAAATCCCTTCAATCGGATCGAGGTGGCGAATACTTGAGCCAAGAATTCGATGATCATCTTAGGAGTGGAATTGATCCATAAATTACGCCTCCTGGAACACCTCACCATAACAGTCCGAAAGGAGGAATCAAACTTTATTAGATATGGTTTGATACATGATGAGTCGAATGGAGCTTCCATTATCATTTTGGGGACATGCCTTAGAAAAAACAACATTCAGCTTTAACTGCGTTCCATCTAAAGTAGTTGAAAAGACAACATTTGAGAAATGGACTGGTAAGAGACAAAACTTGTCTTTACTAAAGATCTGGGATTGCGAAGCATTCGTAAGATGCCAAGTGTTTGACAAACTGGCGGCCAGATCTTAAAGATATTTGTTTGTGGGGTATCCTTAGGAAACTAAAGGATACTATTTTTATAAGCCCGCAGAGAACAAAGTATTTGTTGCTCAAAATGTTGTCTTCTTAGAAAGGGATTTTATTTCCAAAAGAGACAGTGGAAGAAAAATAATTCTCCAAGAAGCTCGAGAACCAAAAGAAGTCATTGCTTCACCGATGGAAACTGAATAGGCTCAAAAATTAGTTGAGGAACCAGTTCAAAGTACACAAGTTCCTCGCAGATCTGATAGGGTGCGACATGAACCTGAGAGATATGGGTACTTTGTAACATAGAATAATGATGCATTGCTTATATATGATGAGCCTAGCACCTATACAGAAGCTCCTTCAGGACCAGAGTCCGAGGATTGGCTAGAGGCCATGAATTCAGAGATGCAGCCCATGTATGACAATCAATTTTGGAACTTGATAGATCCACTTGAGGGTGTTGAAACCATTGGGTGCAAATGGGTCTTCAAAAAGAAGAAAGACATGGATGATTATCTGTGAGCCTATAAATCTAGAGTAGTGGCAAAAGGTTATAGACAGGCTCATGGTGTTGACTATGATGAGACCTTTTTCCCAGTTGTCATGCTTAAATCAATTAGAATTTTATTTGCCCTTGCTGCATACTGTGATTATGAAATATGGCAAATGGATGTCAAAACAACGTTTCCTAATGGAAACTAACACGAGGATGTGTACATGACATAACCTGGGGGTTTTGTTCATCCAGAAAATTCTAAAAAGGTTTCAAGCTTCAAAGATCCATTTATGAGTTGAAGCAGGCTTCTCGGAGCTGAAATCTTCGTTTTGATGAAAATGTCAAAAAGTTTGGGTTCATTCGAAATGAAGATGAACCATGTGTGTATAATAGGGTTAGTGTGAGCATAGCTGTTTTCCTAGTCTTATATGTAGATGACATATCACTCATTGGAATGACATACCCACCTTGTAGACAGTCAAGACTTGGTTGGGAAGTTGTTTCTCAATGAAAGACTTAGGAGAAGCTGCTTACATTCTTGGGATAAAAATCTATGGAGATAGATCAAAGAGAATGATTGGTCTGAGTCAAATTATCTATATTGACACAATATTGAAGAGGTTCAATATGCAGGACTCCAAGAGAAGACTCTTGCCAATGTCACATGCATTCATTTGAGCACGACTCAGAGCCCGCATGAGCAAGATTCCATATGCTTCGGCAATTGAATCGATCATGTATGCCAAGATTTATACTCGACCAGATGTATCGTGTGCCCTTAGCATGACAAGTTGATACCAATCAAATCCAGGTGAAAGTCACTGGACAGCAGTGAAAATCGTCCTAAAGTACTTAAGAAGAACTAAGGACGTGTTCCCAATTTATGGAGGTGTGGGAAATGAGCTGTTGCAAATGGTTACGCCGATAGATGTTTTGAAACCGATAGAGATGATTTTAAATCGCAAACTAGTTATGTGTTTGTATTGAATAAAGGTGCTGTGAGTTGTAACAGTTCCAAGCAAAGCACGGTTGCTGATTCTGTAAAATAAGTTGAGTACCTAGCATCATCAGATGTAGCTAAGGAAGCCATATGGATCAAGAAGTTCATTACTGAACTAGGAGTGGTACCGACCATCCAGGGTCCTATAAGCTTTTATTGTGACAATAATGGTACTATTGCACAAGGTAAATAGCCTAGGTCCCATCATACTTCCAAACATATACTCAGAAAATATCACTTAGTCAGAGAGATCGTCAAACGAGGAGATATTATAATATGCAAAGTAGCAACAAAAGAGAATGTTTCTGATCCACTTACCAAGCCTCTCTCATAAGGAAAGCATGCAGAGCATGCTAGATCGATAGGACTAAAAGTCATGAATGAATGGTCCTAGTGCAAGTGAGAGATTGTTGGGAATAGTGCCCTAGGACATTCGATGTGCCTATGTTTGTAATTGTCACATTTAAATAAAGTTATTTGACATCATCTATTTCTCGTTGATTATTATAATATTTGCATGTTTTAATATTATAATAATGGAATAATAATTATTCACAAATAATAATATTATTCAATGTCCCTGGTCAAATCACGTAGAGTGGAGACTCAAGTGATTCATATACTAGTAAAAGTTTGATTGATAATCATTGGATGATTATGCGTATGGTATGGATCAAACGTATGGGTATTGGTTGGAGAACGTAATACTGTACAGACCCGTATTGAGATCACTGATGGAAATATCATAAATGAGTCTCAATAACAATATGTCAATAAATTCTTTTACCTGAGATTATCATAGAGTCCAACTTGGTAACTGCTATGTCTTGATGTAATCCAACATCATATGAAACATGGTGATCACAAAGATTAGAGATCGGGATTAGTGAGAGTCATGAAGAGGGCAATGAATAATCAAGATGTGGATTTGTCTCTCTCTTTAGGGAGAGAGATATCTACTGGGCCCCTCAATAAGTAGGACTGAAACAAATGCATGATCATGCTCAAATGAAGAGTCATTTGATTCAATCAGTCTACTGAAGATCGAGAGCATTTGAACGTAATAAGTATGACAATTACCATGACTTAGTTCAAATATGAAATCACACGATAAAGAAATTTGACACATTAAATGGTTTAATGGACTATAAACTTATATTATTTGGGTAGTCATAATGACTTGCTAGAGACCGCTCATGACTTGTTATTTAATAAGGTATTAAATAATTACCAACATAATATAAGTCTTTTGGGTCATACATACGATAATTAAAGACAAGCAAGAATAATTAATAGATATAGTATTAAATATTAAATTTGTTAAAAATTAAATAATGAGTAATGTATAATATAGGATATTATATATTATATTATTTAAGTATATCAAGTGGGAAAGATAAATATAATATTAGATATTATATTTATTAGAGAATTAAATATTAAGTAATAGATATAATATAAGATATTATATATATATTATATTATTTTATACGTTGAGGGACAACTAAGCAAATATTAGAGTTAGACTCTAGGGTTTACTTAGTATAAATAAAGGGTCTTGGGCAAGGAGTTGTCATAAAATTAATTACACAACCCTAATTGTTTGAGAAGAAAAATCGACCCCCCTTTAGTAAATCGGCCATCCCCTTTTCTTGTGAAGAAACCACGGGTTCGGCCATCTCTGTCTTCTTACCTTAGTTGATTTGTATCAACAGTACAAATCCTTCTAGCAAAGAATTATTTGTTGTACTGTTTATCAACATTATTCGTAGGGATCTAGCAATCCGGCTTGTACCAGTTGTTCGTGTGTGGATCACCGAAAAAGACGATATTAATCATCTTCTGGTCCGAGATACAGACCTATTCTTTGAATTAAGGTAATTCGACGAACTCTTTATAAATCAATTAAATTACTGTATGGAGATCCTAATCTGGATTTTTTCGTTAATTTTTCCGCTGCGTTTTTGCTCGAACTTCATTGTATTAGATACATGTAAGACCCAACACTTTTAACCATTTGGGAGTATCATCTTCATCGTTTGCTCTTGGTTTATGATTATTATTGCTTGTTCCTTCTGTTGGATTGAGTTGAGGATTTGTTGAGTCTGTCTGTCCTTCAGCTAGGTCTTGTTGGATTTCAGTTCTTTCTGGTTCAGCTGTGATTGTATCATCTTCAGCAATGATAGGATCAGCTATGAAAGGTGAACCTGGATGATATGCAGTTGGGTCTTCATCAGCATGGTCCATCAACCTTGTGTCATTGATAATGACTCCTTCTAGAAATGTGGTTTTGAGCTTTTTCTCAATTTGTTCCAAATATATCCTGTACTCGGCAGTAGATTCATCAAATACAACATGAGGTGTTTCTTTCACAACTAATGTTCTCTTATTAAAGACTCTGTATGCCATGCTTATTTTTGAGTATCCCATAAAGAGACTATCATAAGTTTTTTTCATCAAGGGCATTTAGTTGGGTTTTGCCATTGTTGTGAATAAAACACTTACAACCAAAAATATGAAAATATGAAACAGTTGGTAATCTGAAATTCCAAACCTCATAGGGAGTTTTACAGTGTCTCCTTACTATCATACTTCTGTTCTGAGTATGGCATGCTGTGTTGACAGCTTCAACCCAGAACCTTTTAGGAAGATCAATCTCAACAATCTTTGTCATTGCTACTTCCTTGAGGGTTCTGTTTCTTCTTCAGCTACTCCATTTTGTTGTGGTGTTCTTGCAGCTAACACTTCATGTTGAATCCCATTCTGATCACAATATTCAGTTATGGCTTTGTTGAGAAATTCTTTTCCTTTGTCTGATCTGATTTTTATGATGGATAGGTATTTCTCATTTTGAACTTTTCTCATAAGCTCATGCAGCTTGGTTAGAGTTTCACTCTTCTTATAAAGGAAAATTATCCAAGTGTATCTTCGGTAGTCATCCACAACTACCAATGTAAGCTTCATTCCACTTAGAGCTCTTGGCTTGATAAGACCAAAAAGATCCATGTGAAGTAAATCTAATACCTTGTTGGTTATAGTGGTAGGTTGAACAGATTTGAATGAAGCTATGGCCTGCTTTCCTTTCTGGCATGCATCAAGAGAGTCTCCTTCTGGAAAATTCATTCTGGAAGACCTCTCATCAATTTTTGTGAGCTTAACTTGTCGAGATCTTTAAAGTTCAGGTGACTTAGTCTTTTGTGCAGAGCCATCCATTTTCAGCTACTGTTTTTGATATGAAACAAGCATTTGGTGTGCATGTTTTCCAATCTATCGTATAAACCTCACTTCTTCTATAGCCTTGTGGTTTCACTTCTTCATATAGGAGGTCAATCACCATACATTTCCATTTAGGGAAAACTAATAGATTGTTCTCATCATAGAACGGGCTTATGCTCAAGAGATTGTACTTGAGTCCTTTGACATACTGCACCTTTGTAATGACAATGCTCCCTCTGTGCAGCTTTCCATAACCTTTTAGCTATCCCCAAAGGTTAGCGTAGCTTGACAGAATTTTCTTATTTCCTATCATATGTCTTGATCACGCAGAGTCCACAAACCATTCTTCATCTCCTACTGATGATCTTGAGGTAACTTGATAGTAATCCTTCCACCTCTTCTTCAATCATTAAGAAAAGATTTAGGTACCCAGATTTGAGTGGGTCCTCTAGGGTAGTGGTTTTCTTGGAGAATTGATTTCTCCTGTGTTTGTAAAACTCATTTTGATATGCATTCTTTTGCTTTCTATATCCCTGGTTTGGATTCTATATAGGATATGACTGATAATTTGTTTGGTATTATCCATTGTTAACTCTTGGCTGAGACCTACGATTAAGATTTTGGGGTCTCCATACCTAATAATTTTGAAAATTTGGATTACCTTGAGGCCCATATTCCTCTCCCATATTGAAATCTATCTTGTGGGAGTCTTTGGTAGTAACTAGACTAATAATATCTTAACTATTGATACTGTTTTGGCCATTACCTAGTCGTTTGGCTAGGCTGCTGCCTTGATAATCTTGACTGCTGCCTAAACTTTTGACTGGGTTGCTGCCTATTTTTAAATGCAGGTTTGTTGATAGGCTCGACAGTCTGTACAATTGTTTCTCCCTTATGAAAGTGGTTTAGGAACTTGAGGGAGTATTTGTAATATCCGTACCTTTCCATTTTTAGCAGTTTCCATTTTTGGTGTATGTCTATTTTATCGACTCGCTTGGAACCATTTCGACATTTTGAATCTACTTTATTCTTGGAGTTTTATTTGGACGAGTTTTGGAGATATTTTTGCGTAATTCCATTTTATGTTATGTTTATCGTATGTACGTCGATTCTCGTATAACTCATTTGTTTTTGTTGTTTCTTTGTTTACATAAGTTCGTATGGTTGAGTTGTTCGTGTTGTCAGTTTCAGTTTGTCAATCCGACGTCGTATCGTGATTTTCAAACGTTTGTGCCGTTTTGTAATTTCCTTAAACTTAAAGGAAATTTACTTTCGTCGTCGAATTCCAAACCTTCGGGGAATCGGAATTATGTTTGCTTTTAACGCTTAGATTCTTCATCAAGAATACTTCGTAACCATATTTTTGGTTCGATAGCAGGTGCGGGTTTCAAAGTCGTCCGGGACAGTTTGGACAGCAGCTTCTCAGACTGCTATCCAGTAGGGTGTTACGGCCGTAACACCCCATTCATTACGGCTGTAAGTTGGCTTTGTTACAGCCGTAAGGCAGCCCTTGTTATGGCCGTAACAGCCCACTGTTTTAAGACAGCGGGCACAGGTCAGAAAACTCATTTTCTCATCATTTCTTTCGTTTTCTTCGTCGGACGACACCAGAGGGCGATTTCGAACACTTCCAATTCGTGTATTCTTCATCCTTCATCACCATGAGATCGTAGGAGCATATCATCTTCTAAGTAATCATCTTCCACCGTCCGAATCTGAGGTAAAAGGCTTAAAACCCTAACTTTGTCAATTTTGGGGGTTTCTCGGGTTTCGCTTGATTAAACTCGAATTGTTCAAGTATGTTGTAATATTCCTTACCGATTGTTGTTATTGGGTGATTCCCTATCCGATTCTGTCGAGTTTAATCTGTGAATTGTCGATTCGGGGAGATTTTACGTAAACCCTCGCCCGTATCGATTAAACATATATTGTCATATTTTTTAATCGGGGTTGTGGGCGTATTCCATTCGATTCTTGTTATCGTATAGGACTGAGTTATGTTAGTCCTTCGTTTAGGAACGGTTGTTTTCCCTCAGGATCATTCATAGTCGTTGTTCGTTCCCGTTCCGTCGAAGATGTCTCAAAGGCAAGTACTTTACATTTGCTTACATGTTCTAGTATTTGGATTATAGCTTTTCGTGGTTGTTGTGGATGTATATGTGTATGTTCACCTAGGGACGGTCTGAAGGCCCCTATAGGGATACGTATTGCCGTGAATGTGCTATCACGAACTAGGGTTAACCACCCAGGGATGTCCGACGGGGCTCTGCGGGGTACGGTGGCTGTGAGTCTCGTACCAATGGTTAACTTTGAATTGTTTTGTTGGAGAAATGTATTTTGTGCTTGTGCACCATAAATATTCCGGAATATAAATGATTTCTAAAATGATTTTTGGCGCATATTTCATCTGATTAGAATGGTAGTTCAAATGAATTGTACTTGCACTAGCAGTTGTCGCTAACCCCTTAAATGGGGGAAATACTTCTGTATTTTAGGTACAGGTCATGGAAGCAAACGAGCATGCAAGCCGTACGAGGATGATGGGCAAGCGTGATTCTGTTCAGTGGTTGTCCGTTGGTGTCTTGTTTCTGGAAGTTATTTGTTATGTCATTTGCTTAAGTACTCGAGTACTTCTTTCTTAAATTTATTAATATTGTGTACCCATTTTGGGAGTGGATTTTGATGTCGAATTGTATTATGAAATTTGGGTCTTTTGTTTTTGATGTCGTCGATTGAGAAATTGTCTGTTTGTTGATGATGTATGTCTTTGTCGAATGTCGTGTTGGTACGTTACCCTGGTGGATTCCGAAGTGTGGGGTCCACTGCGCTGTAATATGCCCTGATCATCTTTGGGGTGTTACAGAATATGGTCTCAGAGCCTAGGTTTATGGATACCTAGGCTGTCGCTTATTTGGGTCTAGTTGAGTGTCATTTTTGAATAGTATCACTACTACGCCATCATCTCAGTATGCCGGTGCTCGTAAGTTTTCCTAACTTGACTCGTTACGTTGTCCTGTTCTGTTCCTTTCTTGGTATCTTGTTGCATTTTGCGTTTGAACTGTACTCACCCGTTACTTCTTCAGAATACCTACTGGTAGAGGATGCGGAAGCGGTCGCGGAATCGGTAGGGGATGTGGCGCAGCCGGTGGGGCGGCCATGTCCGATAACTCAAGAACTAATTCGGTGATGCCATCCTTTTCGGACAGTGTTCCAGCCATTGCCGGGGGCCAGCAGGATCAGTCTGCTAGCTCCGGCAATGCTCATGAGAATATCGGAGTGGCGAACATTTTGCAGCAAGTAGCGAACCAGATGACGCTACTGACTGAGGCCGTCTTGGTCGGCCAAGCTAATGCCAACCCGGTTCCACCTATTGGATCCGGCAACGATAAGTTACTTCAGGACGTGATTCGTATGCGTCCTCCGCAGTTTGATGGTACTTACGACCCTTCCGGTTGGGAGAGTTGGTTATTTGAGATGGAGAAAGTGTTCGAGGCGACTAAATGCTCTGAGGAGAGGAAGGTACCCATCGCTCAGTATTTCCTCGCTAAGGAGGCGGCAACGTGGTGGCAAGCAGTGAAACCACATGACCGGGCAGCCACGTGGGCAGAGTTAGAGTTGATGGAGGATGAATTTTGTCCATGGCCAGTGAAAGAGGGGAGGATCCGAGCCTCCTTTGAGGCTAAGCCCCAGGATGTTCCTATTTCGCAGGCGATCAAGGACTACAACCAGCAACTTCACTATGTGAGAAATCAGGTCCGAGATGAGCTAGATAAAATCCGCCACTTTGACATGCGGATAAAGCCGAGGGTTCATCACTACATGTTTGGTCTCGGGTGTACAACTCTGAAGGATTATCTGTTGGCCACTAAGTATACAGAATACAGTTTGGAAATTGTTTTAAATAACAAGCTGTACGATTTTCAAATCTGAGTGCATAACAGAAGTCTTGTTAATGTAAGTTGCTGTAAATACAGCAACTAGATATGAAGTGTATACTTAAAAATAATGACAGATATTAAAACAGTACATGCAGAAGGTAGAAGACATGGTAATTAAATTGGTTTGAGGTAAACCCCTCTATGTCCACTGGTCCTCCACACAGGAGTTAAAAAGTTTATTATAAATACTATGTACACAACTACATATTTATAATCAAACCTATCAATGTATTGTTCACACCGATTGATACAATGATTGAAGCTTTCAACCATTCACACAGATTGGTTTAGGCTTTCACTTGACTAACTTCTTCACACACAGTTCCGAAGCTTTGTCTCTTCAATGCAAATCCGTCACACATAGTTCGGGGAAAGCAATGCTTTCTCAGTCCACACAGGGCTTATGGGTTTGTTCAATGATAGAACGATGGTTTGAACAACAGCTTGACTTTCTCGATCTTCAGCTGATAATGTATTGTTCAAGGTTGAGCACTTTGGATATTTCTTCTCTCAGAATATGCAGTATACTTGAAGAAATATGTTTGCTCGGAATATTCGTGTAAGCACTTTGTTAGTTGTAGTTAATTAGTTCCTTGATCTTTAAACTCTGGATATATATATATATATTTATATATATATATATATATATATATATATAGCTGCTGAAAGGATCCGTTGAAAATATATCCGTTGAGCAAGATTCCGTGACAACTAGATAGTTGACTTGTATAGACCAAGATCCGGATTTTGCGTGGTTTGAAGATCTATGTCGGCTTCAGTATTTAAATACTTTATCCTTTCAGTATTTAAATACTTCTTTATCAAACGGGACTTGACTTTAGTGAATACCAAAGATTCCTTTTCAAACGGTCTTCAGTCCTGTTTTGATGCTTCACAGCTTGAATGGTGTACCTATTTGCGCTGTAGGCTAAAGAGGAGAAGTCGCTATATGGAATGTTTGCTGTATGAAGGGACAACTTCCATACTTGGCGCTTTTAGACTCTTGTTGCTGTATGATGGCATGATGATAAGTCTTCAATACAGGATCACCAACTTCGATCGGTTTATCGATATAGCAGCTTGCTGTATGCTGGATTGGCATATTATCAGAACACTCTTATCAAGATCTTTCGATACAGGGATTGTTATCCCAACAATTTACCCCTTTTTGATAATTTGCCAAGTCTTCCTTTGAAAAAACTTTTGATGTTATCCAAACATCTTTGATGATGCCAAAACTTTGACACTTAACATTTTGAAGGAGGGCAGACTTCTTGGTCTTCTGTTCGAATGTTCTGGCCTTCAGCATATTGCCTAACACTAGAAACTTCTCGAAGGCAAGTTCAGCTCTTATAAAAAAAGTATTACATCTTTAAACTTATGATTGGCGCGCAGGCACAATCTTACATTGTTTATCTAGATACATACAACTGAATCTATGAACTGTTCGCAGACAAGTTCGTACAGCTTAATATTTTAACTTCGTTTTAATATTAGAATTAATTCAGCAAATGGATTGAATAACGTAATCATACAAACACAGAGTAGATTACGAGTTGTAATCTTTCAAGAGAAATATTTTATTGATATTGAGCAAAGATTACAATGTTTTTGCTATCTTACAGCAAATGAGAAAACAGGATAAGAATACATAAATAGGAATACAGGAGGAAGCTTAGCTCCTACAGTCAGAATGCCTCCAAGGCCTTCGAGGGCCATTATTGATACCCTTCCACCAGTTCTGATGCGCGTCCTTGTTTCGATTAAGGTATAAAGCTTGACCTTCATAGGACTTATCAAAAGCTAGGATCCAATCCTATGGATGGGTAACCAAGTCGCCTTGCTTGTGCTTTGACTTCATTTTCTGCTGTAGCGGGGGCGTCCCTTCATCCAACCTTTTCTTAAATACCTGTGCGGCTTCCTGTACCGTTCTGCAACTATTAAATATTTGAGATTCCGTGATAAGAACAACAAAGTATCTTAGCAGTTCATTCTTTCTCCAGTTCTTGATTTCTTCTACAGTAGGCTGTCGGTTGGCCGGGAGGTTCATAGCTTGCGGCTTTCGAACGAGGTTTTTCCAAGGAAATTAGGGTCTTGGAATTCTGGGCGATCTCTCTGTATCCTAACATTGGGTGAAGGAGATGATAGACGGGCAATATCAGCTGTGATGTTGTCTTCAAAAGCAGCTAACATTTCCTTCTCTTGCTCAAGCCTTGTTCTCCTCGCAGCTTCCCCCGCTTCTTCCCCCTTTTTGGCGTCATCAATGTAGGACACCTTTTCATCAAGACGTTCAAGGATCTGCATAACAGCATCCTGTTTTTTCTCAAAACTAGTCATTTTATTCACAAGGGAGGTGAGCACCTGCGACATATCATGAATCTTTTTGTCGTGGGCTCAAAGCTGGGAACCGGATTCAATGAGAGCTGATGCTGTCTTGGCCGCAGACACACGGAGCCTAGATTGCTCTTCCTTCAGGATCTGCTCCTGTTGCTGTTGTAATTGGCTGAGGGCCTATTGGAAGACTGAAGGCAGGATTCTGAAGGCTTCTTCTACATTAGAAACTTCGAGCCTCAGACCCGTGATTTCTTCAATGGCTGATTGGTGTAGCCAGTCGAGTGCCTTTTCAACAGAGTTCAGGGTGGTGACGACATCCTGTATGAAGACAGTTTGTAGGCCAAGAGCATGCAGTTGCTCTTTCTTCTCGGTGGATCTTGGAGAGTCTGGCTTGGCGAAATCTTCAACTCCATTCAACCATCTCAAGTTCACATTGGGACGTGAATTGAGGTGGACATCCTCAGGTATTATACCATCGTCAGATTCTAAAATAGTTGAGGGTGCAGGAGCATCAGATGCGGGCTCAGCAACAGGGGTTGTTTTCTCCTGTTCTGAATTAGGTTCTGAAGACATAGGTATAGGAGGGACTAATTCCTCCTGATGTCTCTCAGCTTGCTCCTACTCCTGCAGAGGGACTGATTCCTCATGCGGGATGGCGCTGGGATAGTCTTCAGTGGCGACAGGCGTGGATGCCTGTTCCGGGGCTGGTTGTTCCTCTGCTACAGGAGGGACTGAATCCTCGCTGTTGGGAACATTATTTTGGCTAGAGGTCCCTTGATCTGGCTGGGTTTCCTCACGACTCATTCTCAGATCTGCCTGGAGGTCGTCATCGTCATCGTCTGAGTCATGATCAGATTTGGGACTATGGGGATCAGAGCTAATGGATTTTGCTTTTCCTTTCTTTCAGGCATCTGCCTTGTCCACCAGGTGGCTGGTGATCAACTCTTTGCAGCACAGGTTGCCCCATTGGATCAGGACTTCAACATCTTGGGAGTTCGTCACTTCCAAGACAAACTGTTATTCTTCGCACCAATCGCTCTAGTTGTACAGAGTGTTGTACGGAGCAAGCCTGTAGGCTTTCCATTGGAAAAAGCGTTCATATGCTTGCTCTATTTGCACAGAAAGCAAAGTCTTTTCGATTATGGTGTCTGGGGAGGGGCTGCGTACAGCGCTTGGGTCCGCTGTATGCATGGGTTCCTCGATAGGTATGGGTTCCTATGTCGGAGCTGGATCCCTAACAGGGGTTGGTACCCTGATGGGAGAAGGATCCTGAACGGGTGTGGAATCCTGAATAGGAGAAGTGGCTATTGGCTCCAAAGGGGCAGCCGACTCGCCAGAGTCTTGTAAGTTGGCAGATGTCTGAATATCCGTTGTAGCCGACAAAGGTTCGGGATTACTGTCGCGACAGTAGCAGTCATCTCTTCCGCAGGGGTTGCGCTCTGAGGGCTCGATACAATGGGTTGGGCCGTTGAAGGAGCATCCTTGGAGATTTCTGTAGCTTTAACTTTTTAAAGCCTCCTTAGCTTCCTTTTCGGCTTCTCAACAGCAACGGGAGTTTTGCTGTGAGATCTCTTTCTCTTCCTTCAAGTTTCCTCACTCTGGGACTTCGAAGACACATCCCTTGGATCGGCAGAAAGGGGCAATTTTGGGACGAAAGGTCTGTTTGCAATCAGAGGCCCTTTGTTGAAAATGGAGGGTTGATGCTTCCCATATATATCCGAGAAGTGGTCTTCTTTGCTTTTTCGGCTTGCGGAACACCAAATTTCGTCAGAATGTAATTCAGAAGCAAACCAAAAGATTTCGTCTGCGAGGCAGGCTTAGAGACTTCTTCCTGCAACCTCTTGAGAATTATTTGACACCAGTTGACCTTTTCACAGGTCATGATTGCAACCATCATTTTGAACCTTAAATTGGTGCACATCTCGAAAGCACCTGTTCTATTCTCAATTACACGGCAACAGAAATCGTGTAAATAAACAAAAGGTAAACAAAAGAGTTTCTTGTGGCAAGAGGTGTGAATCGTTTCAACCAATGCTGAATCGGTGAACAACCCATAGTATTCGGTCAAGAGTTCTAGGGACCCAAAGGTCTCAAGATCTTCCATTGTCAGGCCATCAGCAGGAATCCTGTAGAGATTCTGAAGTAGCTCTTGGTCAACAAAGATCTCGACTCCGCGAATGACAGCATTGATGTCAGCAACATTTCCTCCCTGATCAAGAGAGTAACGGACAGCAGCATTGAGGTAGAATTCCTCAACCAGGTGATCATGAAAACGTTCAGCGGTGTGACTTCCAAGGAGATAAAAGGCCTTGCTGACGTATACTCGTAATGACGTACTCCATCAATTCGACATCATCACCTTCAGAACGAACATATTCAAGCACAACATATCTATAAAAGATCCATCTGTCGATGATGTTGGAGGACTTATTGAGAGAGATGGAGGAGGTCTGAGAAGATGCCATTGACGATTCTCGAAGAAAAGTGAATAGGATTCAAAGAGAAATGCAATAAAAACAAAAAGGCTTGTAGGCTGTATGCTCAAGGACTCGTTCAATATGTAGAAAGCGTAAAGAGTCTCAAATGGCATTTACAGTCCTTTTATAGTGGGCGGCGAAGAAGGGTTTACAGATAATGAATGGTCAGATCTAAGGGATGGGAACTGTTGTTTAAAATGGACGACCACGATGGACTGAGTGTAACCGGTACAACTTATCCATCTAATTTTAAAATAAGAGCAGGTCCCACTTCTGACTTATCAAATTACCCTTATTGCCCGAAACGGCGGTGTAAAATTAATAAAATAATATGAAACATTGCGGCTTTGAAGATACCAATGTCCAGATGTCGTGTAAAGCATTTAATGCAAAAGACCTTTTAATTATAACAGGGCACGTGGCAAAAATCGTTTTAAAATAAATAACTTGATAATTGATTTCCCATAGTATGTGCTGTATCCGCGAAAATACAACGTTCCCCCTTAAAAGGTACATACGGGTTTCAATTCCATATAGCAGCTTTCGGATGAATCATGTATTCTTGGATCGTACTGTATTCCCCCTTAATTATTGCACACGTCAGCTGTAGGATAATTCATGTCTCTTGTTCCTACAGTGCTGTTCTGATAGACTGAGTGTACAGATAACTAACAGTGGATACTGTATTCTTGGGTCTTACAACATTCCCCATCAATTTGCTGAGTAAAAGCATTAAAAACTTACAGGGAGTTAGGCTGTAGCAATCCCAATTCATGTCGAAGCATGCAGAATCTTGCTATGTCGAGAGGTTTGGTAAAGATGTCGGCTAGCTGGATATCTGTATGAACTTTTTCCAGCCGAACATCCTTGTTCTCAACATGATTCCTAATGAAGTGATGCTTCATGTGAATATGCCTGGTGCGCGAATACAATACAGGGTTGTGCGTGATAGCAATTGCACTCGTGCTATCGCACATAATTGGCGTTTCTTTGGCTTCAATTCAATAGTCTGACAGCTGTTGTTGCATCCAAAGGATCTGCATACAGCAACTACCAGCAGCATAGTATTCTGATTCAGCTATTGAAAGCGAGTTTGCCAATTGTTTCTTGCTAAACCAAGACACAAGTCTAGGTCCAAGAAAGTGACAAGTTCCAATTGTACTCTTCCTATCTAGCTTGCAACCTCTAAGATCCGAGTCGTTGTATCCAACTAAATCGAATCCGCCTTCTTTAGGATACCACAGTCCTACATCAACTGTTCCTTTGACGTATTTCAGGATTCGTTTGGCTGTTGCGAAGTGTGATTCTTTAGGTTCTACTTGATATCGTGCACACACTCCTACAGCAAATTGGATATCGGGCCTGCTAGCCGTTAGGTACAGGAGTGAGCCAATAAGCTTCATGTAGAGTGATTGATCAACTGGCTTTCCAGCTTCATCAGCACTAATTTGCACGGAAGTGCTCATGGGGGTTGATGATGATTTGGAAGTATTCATTCTAAACTTGTTGAGAAGCTCCTTGCTGTATTTTTACTGGTTGACGAAAATCCCTGTAGGAAACTGCTTTACCTGCAATCCTAGGAAATAACTAAGTTCTCCCATCATACTCATTTCAAATTTACTTTGCATGAGATGAGAGAACCTTTGACACAAAGCAAGGTTAGTTGAACCAAATATTATATCGTCTACATATATTTGAACCATCAGGAGGTCATCACCTTCCTGTATTTTGAATAAGGTTTTGTCCACAGCACCTTTCTCGAATCCATTATTGGTTAGATATTGGGACAGAGTCTCATACCATGCTCTAGGGGCTTGCTTAAGTCCATACAGCGCTTTCCTTAGCCTGTATACTAGGTCTCCACCTTCTGGATTGACAAACCCTAGTGGTTGTTCAACATATACTTCTTCGGAAAGGTCTCCATTCAAGAATGCACTTTTGACGTCCATTTGGTATACAATGAAGCTTTTATGGGCAGCAAAGGCTAAAAATATCCTAATGGCTTCTAGTCTGGCTACAGGGGCAAATGTCTCATCCTAGTCTATGCCTTATTCCTGTCTATAGCCTTGGGCGACTAGTCGGGATTTATTCCTGATAATGAGTCCATTTCTATCCTTCTTGTTTCTAAATACCCATTTGGTTCTGATTACGAATTGATGTGTAGGTCTCGGTACAAGATACCATACATTGTTTCTTTCGAAACCGTTAAGCTCTTCTTCCATAGAATTAATCCAATGAGAGTTTTTGAAAGCTTCTTTGGTAGAAACAGGTTTGGATTGGGCTAAGAATACAGCAATAGTGCACATATTAAGTCTTCTAAGATCGGATTGAGATTTCCAAACAGGAAATGGAGATATCTCAGACTCGAGGTCTTCTTGCGCACATAGTACATTTCCTTGTGTACTCTGTATTCTCCTACAGGTAGAAACACCAGCATCAATGTTTCCTATGATCAACTCTGGTGGGTGATCTCTCAACCATCTTCTGTCGGGTTCTAATTCGGGGTCCCGTACTGTATCTTGATTTGCTATAGTTTTGGCTTCAGCTTGTACAGCATCAGCTTTATCTATGTCAGTTCTTACAGCTGCGGGGTTGATTTCTAGGTCAACAACAGGTTCTATAAGAGTTGGTAGATCAATGATGGAAAGTTTTTGGATGTTCTGAGAAATGTCTACTACTCCTGTAGGATCATGGTGAGGTTCATCGAACACAACATGAACTGATTCCTCAATTGTTAGATTCCTTTTATTGAAGATCCTGTAAGCTTCGCTAATAGAGGAATATCCAACGAATATCCCTTCATCCGATTTCTCATCGAAGGTTCTAAGTTGGTCGTTACCATTATTCAAAACGTAACACCTGCATCCAAATATGTGAAAGTACGAAACTAACAGAGTTTTGTTGTTCCATACCTCGTATGCCGTTTTGTTGTGATGCTTGTTGATGATACAACGGTTTTGTGTATAGCACGTTGTATTGGTGGCTTCACCCCAGAAATGCTGTGGCAATTTGCTTACAGCAATCATTGTCCTTGTTGCTTCTTTCAGTGTCCTGTTCTTTCGCTTGGCAATACCATTTTGTTGAGGTGTGCGGGCAGCTGAGTATTCGTGCTGTATCCCATGTTCCAAACAGTATTGCTCTATAAAGCGGTTAGTGAATTTTGTACCTCTGTCGGAACAAATGGACACGATATTCGACCCTTTTTCATATTGAAGCTTTCTCAGGTGCTCAGGCAGCTTTGATGTTGTTTCCTTCTTCTTGCTTAGGAAAATTGTCCAAGCATACGTGGAATAATCATCAACAATAACGAGATAGTATTTCTTACCTCCCAAACTTACCGGTTCTACAGGGCCATAGAGATCCATATGTAGCATTTCCAAAACTCTGTGGGTGGAAAGGTAGGATTTGCTTTTTAGGGTGGTCTTGATTTGCTTGCCTTTCTGACAGGGTCCACATACGCTGTCTTTTTGGAATGAAACGTTTGGCAATCCTCTAACCATTCCCTGTCTGGAGAGTTTGTTGATAGTCTTGAAGTTGACGTGTGACATCCTCTTGTGCCATAGCTAGCTTAGATCTGCAGTGCCTTTGGCAACAAAACAAGGAATTGTGGAGCTCGTAGGCATCCAGTCAACAATATACATATTACCTGATCTGCTTCCTGTGAGCACAAACTCTTTGGTCAGGATGTTATTGACTCTACAGTGATCTATATAGAACTTCACCGAGAACTGTTTGTAACAGAACTGGCTAATACTAAGTAGATTGTACTGTAAGCCTTCAATATAAGCTACATCGGTGACTTTGAATTTTCCTACAAGCATGGTTCCCTTCCCTCTTGTTCTTCCTTTAGATTTATCACTGAAGCGCACTTTTGAACCGCGACCTTCTACGTAATCTGACAGCTTGCTTTTATCTCCTGTCATGTGCCGGGAACATCCGTTGTCGAAGTACCAGATGTCCTTCTCCAAAATGTCCTGTATGCAAACAAATTAGGTAGATTTAGGTCCCCTTTGATTGTTGGGTCCTTGGATGTTAGTGCCTTTAGGTACCCAGATTTTCCTGACAGCAATAGGTTTACTGTAGGATGGTTTAGGTCCGTAGTTGCGATTTCTACATGTGGCATGTACGTAGTTGCTATAACCATGATAATTATTCTGCATGTAAAATTCAGGGTTATTATTAGTCCAGTACAAATGCCGTCTTGGAGGTGGAGCCATTTTCTCCGGCCTTACAACTTGCCTTCTGGGTCTCCAGTTGGATTCCTAAAGCTGTTGTTGATATTGTGAGGATACTTGCTTTCGCGAGGGATACCGCGGCTCCTGTATCCAATATCCGGCGTCTCAGATCTTGAAATCCGCCGTGAGGGCCTTTGATATTTGGATACAGCCTTCTTTCTGAATGGCTGTTGGCGCTGTTGATATGCTCGGAGAGCATGCTGTTGGTCACTTCTATAGGTTTGAATGGCTGTTGATTCCGCTATCTGGAATATGACTGTGGTGGCGGAATGGCACCTTTTGCTGTTCGCGGTGCAACGGGTTCCTTCACAGGACTCAGAACTTCTTCCAATACAGGAATGGGTTCCACACCCCTAACGAACACAGTACTAGTTTTCCATTTATTGGAAAATGAGCTGTATCCTAAGCCACTTTTATCATGAGCATGTTGCCCAGTGTTTAGAATTTCTTCCATTCTTTTAGATGATTTCTCAAAAGATTTCAGAATGGTCTCAAGTTCTCCTTCTTGTTTTTCGAGTGTTTTTACTTTGGCTTGAATCAGAACAAAATCATTTGTATTGCTTTCACTATGAGATTTAGTCTCACTTAGTTCATGAGCAAGTTGATGATTGCTCTCCATGAGTTTTTCATACTCGACTTTGTTGTTTTCACAATCAACAGACATATTTTCGTAATTTACTTTCAGCAAGTCGTTTTCTTCTTTTATCTCTAAGTTAGAAAGTTGGAGCTGCATATTTTCATTTTTCAATGTCTCATGGGCCTTTTGAATGTTCTTAAACTCATTCATCATGTTTGCAAAAGTATGAGATGCATTGGTGGGAATAGCTGAGGTTGAGCTTACCTCATCATCGCTATCTTCATCTTCCGGAATGTCCTTGGCCATAAAGCACATATAGGATTTATCTTCGAAATCATCATCAGATGAATCACTGTCAGTGACTACCTGAAGATATTCTTCGGATTTAGATGGTGCGGGGGAGGCTTCTGATTCACCAATCAGGGCCTTGAGCTTGTTTTTCCAAGCACGTCTTCTTTCATCCTTTTCTTGTTGCCCGGCTTCCGGCAACCTTTGAACTTTGGGATGAGGACATTTATTTGCGTAATGTCCTGGTTTCCTGCAATTATAACATAGGTTAGCATCACCAGAGGAAGTTTCGGAACTTACCTTGTGAACAGGCTTGGGCCTGTATGGAGTCTTTTCCGACTGCTTGATAAACTTCTTGAACTTATGCATGAGGAGCGCCATTTCGTCTTGTGACAAGATGTCGTCGTCACTGTCAGCATTCTTGTGAATGGGTTTTGATGAGCTCGGCATGCTGTGTCTTCGGTTGGATACAGCGGCTAAGGCTGTAGTCCTGGCGGGAGATTCTTCAGCTTTCTCTCTCCTGTCTATATCGTACTCAAATGCTTTGAGGTCAGAAAAGCAATCAAAGTAGATATTTCACTAAGATTACATGATACACGCATAGCTGTGGTCTTAATGTCCCATCAGGCAGGGAGATATTTGAAAATTTTTAGGTTTTTCTCCCTTTGGGTGTAAATCTTGCCTAATGCTTCAAGTTCAACAACAATGCCAGTGAATCTGAGGTCAAGTTTCTCAAGTGTTTCAGTTGGTTTTATTTCAAAAGATTTAAATTGCTGAGTTAATTTTGAAATCTTGTTTTCTTTTGAGAGCTCAGTTCCCTCACAAATTAACTTGAGTTTATCCCAGATATCCTTGGGTGATTTGCAGCTCTTTACCTTAGAGAACGTGCCTTTGTCAAGAGTGATAAATAGCGCATTCTTCGTGACATTGTCGAGGTTGGCGCGCTTTCTTTCGTCAGAAGTCCATTGTTCGCGCTCTTTCTCAAGCATCTCTGCATGAGCCTGGACTTCAATTCTTGGGGCCGGATTTACCTTCATGATCTTTGTGGGGCCATCCTGTATGACAAAAATCATCTATTCGTGCATTGCTGCAAGATGAGCCTCCATCCTAATTCTCCAATCGTCAAACTCGTTAATAGAAAACATGGGGACTTTATTGATCATTAATGTATCCATACGAGAATAAAGAGAAGAAAAAGATTGTTTAAAAAAATAAGTGATTTGGATCTGATTCGGTTAAAAATCGACTGATTCTTTTTAGAATTAACCGCTCCGATACCACTTGTTGTCCACTAAGTATACAAAATACAGCTTGGAAAGTGTTTTAAACAACAAGCTGTACGATTTTCAAATCTGAGTGCGTAGCAAAAGTCTTGTTAAAGTAAGTTACTATAAATACATCAACTAGATATGAAGTGTATACTTAAAAATAATCACAGATATTAAAATAGTAAATGCAGAAGGTAGAAGACATGGTAATTAAAGTGGTTCGAGGTAAACCCCTCTACGTCCACTGGTCCTCCACACAGGAGTTAAAAAGTTTATTATAAATACTACGTACACAACTACATATTTATAATCAAACCTATCAATGTATCGTTCACACAGATTGATACAATGATTGAATCTTTCAAATCGTTCACACAGATTGGTTTAGGCTTTCACTTGACTAACTTCTTCATACACAGTTCCAAAGCTTTGTCCCTTCAATGCAAATCCGGCACACATAGTTCGGGAAAAGCAATGCTTTCTCAGTCCACACAGGGCTGATGGGTTTGTTCAATGATAGAACGATGGTTTGAACAACAGCTTGACTTTCTCGATCTTCAGCTGATAATGTGTTGTTCAAGGTTGACCACTTTGGATATTTCTTCTCTCAGAATATGCAGTATACTTGAAAAAATATGTTTGCTCAGAATATTCGTGTAAGCACTTTGTTGCTTGTAGTTAATCAGTTCCTTGATCTTTAAACTCTGGAGATATATAAATATATAGCTGCTGAAAGGATTCGTTGGAAATATATCCATTGAGCAAGATTCCGTGACAACTAGATAGTTGACTTGTATAGACCAAGATCTGGATTTTGCGTGGTTTGAAGATCTCTGTCGGCTTCAGTATTTAAATACTTTATCCTTTTAGTATTTAAATACTTCTTTATCAAACGGGACTTAACTTTAGTGAATACCAAAGATTCCTTTTTAAATGGTCTTCAGTCCTATTTCGATTCTTTACAGCTTGAATGCTGTACCTATTTGCGCTGTAGGCTAAAGAGGATAAGTCACTGTATGGAATGTTTGCTGTATGAAGGGACAGCTTCCATACTTGGCGCTTTTAGACTCTTGTTGCTGTATGATGACATGATGATAGGTCTTCGATACAGGATCAGCAACTTTAATCGGTTTATCGAAACAACAGCTTGTTGTATGCTGGATTGGCATATTGTCAAAACACTCATATCAAGATCTTTCGATACAGGATTGTTATCCCAACATTATCAGAACAAGGCAATAGCTTATGAGATGTCATTTTCTGCGACAGAGACGGCAGCTGAGGGTAAGAAACAAAAGACCTCCGGTCAGTTTTCGGGAGGTAAGTCTGGCGGGTATCAGAAGGCTCAGTCTGGTTCGCAAGTCTTCGGGAATCAGTCCCCGTCATTTGGGCGAGGAAACGGTTCTAGGTCTGCTGCTACTGTTTCCGTTCGGGGTCCTACCTTCTTTTACTATGGTCGTCCCGGACACATGGTGAGTGAGTGTGACAGGCCTCCGATTCAGTGTCTTGCTTGCGGTGGGATGGGACATCGTGCTAAGTATTGTACAGATGCGGTTCGGGCACCAGTTACTCAGGTGTCAGCCCCAGCTGCGGGAGAACCAAGCGTGAACCAGGCACCGAAAGTTTCTCAGCCCCAGCGGAGTTTTGGCAGAGGTCGATGATGTGGGCAGCCTTCTAGAGAGGGAGATTCTAGTGCGGGGTCTGTTCCGCCCCATGTGTATGAGATGAGACGAGCTGGAGATCCTAACGCGACGGTGGCTATAGGTACCGTTCACATCCTTGACCATCCTGTTTCCGTGTTATTCGATTCTGGTGCTACACATTCTTTTATGTCTCTGGATTGTATGCGTCATCTGCATGTTGATTGCCTAGTTGCGTGTGAACCATTTGTTGTTAAACTGCCTAGTGGGAATAGCATCGTGGGGGATCGTGAGATTAGAGATTTTCCTGTGAGCATCGCGGGGAGGGATTGGCCTTCTAATTTGATTGCGGTAGATATTAAAGATAAGGATCTGATTCTCGGTGAGGATTGGCTGGACCGTCAAGGGGCAATCATGAACTATAGAACGAGAACCGTTTCGATGTTAGCCTATGACGGTACCGAGCATTCTTTTGTGGGGCGTAAGTGGAGTAGTCAGAGATTTCTGATCAGCGCTATGAAAGCGGAGTTCTTTGAGGAGGTTGCACCGATTATTGGTGTTATGCTTTGAGATCGGAAGAAGGGATAGTCAAGCTCTCATCTATACCGGTAGTGTGTGAGTATCCTAACTTTTTTCCAGACGAGTTGCCGGGTTTGCCGCCGGACCGAGAGGTTGAGTTTACTGTTGATTTAGAGCCGGGTGCAGCACCGATTTCAAAGATGCCATACCGTATGGCGCCTGCCGAGATGCTTGAATTAAAGAAACAGTTGGGAGAGCTACTAGACATGGGGTATATTCGACCGAGCGCTTCGCCTCGGGGCGCACCGGTCTTGTTTGTAAAGAAGAAGGATGGGTCACTTCATCTGTGTATCGACTATTGAGAGTTGAACAAAGTGACTATAAAAAACAAGTATCCGCTCTCGAGGATTGATGACTTGTTTGACCAATTGCAAGGGGCAACCGTGTTTTTGAAGATTGATTTGAGATTGGGGTATTATCAGCTCCGAGTGAAGGATTCTGATATTCCGAAGACGGCCTTTCAGATGAGATACAGCCACTACGAGTTTATGGTTATGCCTTTTAGGCTGACCAACGCCCTATCCGTGTTCATGCAACTTATGAACAAAGTCTTTATCGAATACCTCGATAAGTGTGTAGTTGTTTTTATCGATGATATCCTGATTTACTCGAGGAGTAAGGAGGAGCATGCACGTCATTTGCATATCGTGCTGGGAATCTTGAGAACTCAGCATCTTTTTGCAAAGCTCTCGAACTGTGAGTTTTGGTTACGGGAGGTTATGTTTCTCGGTCACGTGATCTCGGCCGAGGGTGTTCGTGTGGACCCACATAAGATAGAGGCAGTGTTGGATTGGGCACCGCCCAAGAACGTGAAGGAGATCCGTAGTTTTCTGGGTTTGGCAGGGTATTATCGTAGATTTGTCGAGGGGTTCTCTAAGCTTGCTCGACTACTTACTCAGTTGTTGTAGAAATCAGAGAAGTTTGCATGAACCGACAAGAGACAAAAGAGTTTTGAGGAGTTGAAGAAGCGGTTGACGACTGCCCCCGTTTTGGCTTTACCGAGTGGTAATGACAGTTTGTCAGTTTTTAGTGACGCTTCGGGCTAAGGGCTCAGATGTGTACTCATGCAGCACGGGAAGATGATTACCTATGCTTTCTGTCAGTTGAAATCGTATGAGTTGAATTACCCCACCCACGATCTTGAGTTGGCCGCAGTTGTGTTCGCGTTGAAGATCTAGCGTCATTACTTATATGGCTCGTCGTGTCAGATTTTCACCGATCACAAGAGTCTGAAGTACATTTACACGCAGAAAGAGCTAAATATGAGACAGAGGAGATGGTTGAAGTTGATTAAGGATTACGACCTCGAGATCCTTTATCATCTGAGCAAGGCAAATGTGGTGGCAGATGCCTTGAGCCGGAAATTGGTATCGCTTTGGGCGATTGAGTTACTTACGGCCCAGCCAGGACTTCAGCGAGAGTTGATGAGATTGAGCATTGTGGTTGTACTACCAGAGAGTGCCGGGCAGTTGCGTACTCTTGAGATCTCTTCGTCTCTAGTCCACGACGTTAAATCGGGACAGTTGGAGGATCCGATATTTATTCAGCTTTGAGAGAATATGGGAAAGGGGAAAGCCCCGGGATTCGTGATACATGAGGATTGTGTGTTGAGATTCCGAGGTCGGCTGTGTGTTCTGAACGACTTGGAATTGAGGCAGAGTATTATGCGAGAGGCTCACGCGTCACCTTACTCAGTCCACCCGGGCTCGAGTAAAATGTATAAAGATTTGAGGAAGAATTTCTGGTGGAATGACATGAAGAATGAGGTAGTTCAGTTTGTGGCTAAGTGTTTGACTTGTCAACAAGTCAAAATCGAGCATCAGCGGCCAACCGGATTGTTGAAACCACTTCCCATCCCAGAATGGAAGTGGGAAGATATCTCGATGGATTTTGTCACGAACTTGCCGAGGACGAAGACCGGAATGAATATGGTGTGGGTGATCGTGGACCGACTGACTAAGTCGGCACATTTTCTGGGCGTCAAGGATACTTTGAATCCAGAAAAATTGGCTCGTATTTTTATTGCGCAGATAGTGAGACTTCATGGTACGCCAATGACTATTATTTTGGATAGATATGGCCGGTTTGTATTCCATTTCTGGCAGGCGGTACATAAGGCATTGGGGACACGGTTGCGTTTGAGTACATATTTCCATCCTCAGACCGATGGGCAGTCCGAACATACCATTCAGATGTTTGAGGATATGTTACGCGCGTGTGTGTTAGACTGGAGTAATGATTGGGAGGAGCATCTGGCCTTGATCGAGTTAACTTATAATAATAGCTGGCATGCATTGATTAATATGGCACCGTATGAGATGCTTTATGGCCGATGATGTCGATCACCGATATGTTGGGATGATCCATCCGATCTAGTTGGCACTGAGCCGGATCTTGTGTTAGAGACGAGGGAGAAAGTTGAATTGATTAGAGAGAGGTTGTTGGCGGCTCAGAGTCGACAAAAGTCTTATGCAGATGTTAGGCGTCGACCTTTGGAGTTTGAGTTGGGAGATCATGTTTTGTTGAGAGTGTCTCCGTTGAAGGGAGTTTTCTGTTTTGGGAAAAAGGGGAAGCTCAGCGCGAGGTATATCGGACCTTTCGATATATTAGAGAGAGTCGGCGAGTTGGCATACCGTTTGGCTTTGCCTCCATCGTTGAGTCATGTGCATAGTGTATTTCACATCTCTCAGCTGAGGAAGTATGTTCTGGACCCGTCCCATGTTATTGATTTCAGGTACGTGGAGATCGAGAAGGACATTATGTTCGAGGAGAGGCCCGTTAAAATTTTGGTGCGTCAAGACAAACAGTTAAGGCACAAAACCATTCCTTTGGTTAAAGTGCAATGGTCGAGGCACGGTGTAGAAGAAGCAACGTGGGAGTTGGAGGAGGAAATGCGTTCGAGGCACCCCGAGCTTTTTGATTATTAAGTTTCGGGACAAAACTTCTTTTTAGAGTAGGAGAATGTAATATCCGTACCTTTCCATTTTTAGCAGTTTCCATATTTGGTGTATGTCTATTTTTATCGACTCGCTTGTAACCGTTTCGACGATTTGAATCTACTTTATACTTGGAGTTCTTCCATTTAGAGGAGTTTTAGAGATGTTTTTGCATAATTCCATTTTATGTTATGTTTGCCGTATGTACGTTCGATTCTCGTATAACTCGTTTGTTTTCGTTGTTTATTTGTTTACATAAGTTCGTATGGTTGAGTTGTTCGTGTTGTGAGTTTCGGTTCGTCAATCCGACGTCATATCGTGATTTTCGAACGTTTGGGCATTATGTAATTTCCTTAAACTTAAAGGAAATTTACTTTCGTCGTCGAATTCCAAACCTTCAGGGAATCGGAATTGTGTTTCCTTTTAACACTTAGATTTGTCATCGAGAATACTTCGTAACCATATTTTTAGTTCAATAGCAGGTCCAGGTTTCGCAGTCGTCCGGGACAGTTTGGACAGCAGCTTCTCAGACTACTGTCCAGTAGGGTGTTACGGCCATAACACCCCATTCATTACGGCCGTAAGTTGGCCTTGTTACAGCTATAAGGCAGCCCTTCTTACGGCCATAACAGCCCGCTGTTTTAAGACCGCGAGCAGAGGTCAGAAACCTCATTTCCTCATCCTTCCTTTCGTTTTCTTCGTCGGGCGACACCATAGGGCGATTTCTAACACTTCCAATTCATGTATTCTTCATCCTTCATGACCGTGAGATTGTAGGAGCATATCATCTTCTAAGTAATCATCTTCCACCGTCCGAATCTGAGGTAAATGGCTTAGAACCCGAACTTTTTCAATTTTTGGGGTTTCTCGGGTTTGGCTTGATTAAACTCGAATTGTTCAAGTATGTTGTAATATTCCTTACGATTGTTGTTATTGGGTGATTCCCAATCCGATTCCATCGAGTTTAATCCGTGAATTGTCGATTCGGGGAGATTTTGCGTAAACCCTCGCCCGTATCGATTAAACGTATATTGTCATAGCTTGTAATCGGGGTTGTGGGCGTATTTCATTTGATTCTTGTTATCGTATAGGACTGAGTTATGTTAATCCTTCATTTAGGAACGGTCGTTTTCCCTTCGGATCATTCATAGTCGTTGTTCGTTCCCGTTCCGTCAAAGATGTCCCAAAGGCAAGTACTTTACATTTGTTTACATGTTCTAGTATTTGGATTATGGCTTTTCGTGGTTGTTGTGGATGTATATGTGAATGTTCACCTAGGGACGGTCTGACGGGGCCTCTAGGGATACGTATTGCCGTGAGTGTGCATATCACGAACTAGGGTTAACCACCCAGAGATGTCCGACGGGGCTCTGCGGGGTACCTCTCGTACCAACGGTTAACATTGAATTGTTTTGTTGGAGAAATGTGTTTTGTGCTTGTGCACCGTAAATATTCCGGAATATAAATGGTTTCTAAACTGATTTTTGGCGCATATTTCAACTGATTAGAATGGTAGTTCAAATGGATTGTACTTGCACTAGCAGTTGTCGCTAACCCCTTAAATGGGGGAAAGACTTTTGTATTTCAGGTACAGATCATGGAAGCAAACAAGCATGCGAGCCGTACGAGGATGATGGGCATGCGTGATTCTGTTCAGTGGTTGTCCGTTGGTGTCTTGTTTCTGGATGTTATTTATTATGTCATTTTCTTAAGTACTCGAGTACTTCTTTCTTAAATTTATTAATATTGTGTACCCGTTTTGGGAGTGGATTTTGATGTCGAATTGTATTGTCAAATTTGGGTCTTTTGTTTTGGATGTTGTGGATTGAGAAATTGTCTGTTTGTTGATGATGTATGTCTTTGTCGAATGTCGTGTTGGTACGTTAGCCTGGTGGATTCCAAACTGTGGGGTGCACGGTACTGTAATATGCCCTGATCATCTTGGGGGTGTTACAGTATTGGGATCATATCCAAGGCCAGATTTTAAATAGAGTGGCCTCTGATTTATACATAATCCATCTAAGGTTATAGATGCTCTCAGAGATGTTATTTCCTTAGCTTGTGCATTGCTCAAATGTGTTAGTTTTGAAAACTCAGTTTTAGTACGAGTGACTGCAGCTGATTTCTCATTGTTTAAAATAGTCAGCCTGTTAATCTCAGCTGTGGCTATATCAATTTCAGTTGAGTTTTTCAACTTTAGTTTATAAAGTCCTTCAAACTCAGCCTTGTTGTTTTCGATCTTGGCTGACTCTTAGATGAGTTTGTCCAAGTCATTTTTCAGCTGCCTTTGCACATTTTTCAGCTGAGTATTCTCCTTGACATAGCTAGGTGCGCTGTTTTAAGGATTTCAAAATCTTTTAACAGTTGGTTTAGGGACCTGTCTAAATTGAGATCTTCAGACATGTCTGAGCTAGAACATTTTGATGTTTGAGGTTTAGAACATACCTCTTCATCAGCTATGTTGGCCATTAAGCAGTTGTAGTCATCTTCTTCTTTTGAGAAGAATCCACTACTTGATTCCACAGTCTCTAGCATATGGTCTTCTCCAATCAGGACTTTTCTTTTGTCTTCTCTTTTGCCCATGTCTTTCTTTTCCTCATCTTTCTTGAGGTCAGGGCAGTCATATTGGATATGCCCTGTCTTATGACAGTTATAGCATTGCACCTTCGAGTTCCCAACTTTTTGGTTCCTTCTGGGATTCTCCTTGTAGTTCTTCTTGTACTTTTAGTAATTCTTCCTGAAATTATTGAATCTTTGCATTATAAATGCCTTTTCTTCCTCAGAGTTTAGAAAACTTGGAGGTATGGCTTCAGCTAGGTTCTTTGCAGGTGACACGACTACAAAGCCGATTCCTTTTTCTGCTGGTTCATTGGATGATGAGCAAGGAAGTTCAAACTCAAACGCCTTCAGGTCTGAAAATAGCTATTGGATCTTTATTTTGTTAAGGTCCTTGGGCTCCCTCATGGCTACTGCCTTCATGCTCCATTCTGGATTAAGGGACCTCAAAACTATCAGGGCCATCTCTCGGTTGCCATAGGTCTTTCCGAGAGAGTTGATTTCATTGATGATTTTTGTGAACCTAGTATCCACATGATCAATGGTCTCTCCGGTCTTCATATTGAAATTATCAAACTTCTGAGGAGCAATTGACAATCTGTTCTCCTTGATCAGCTCAATTCCCTCACACATTACTGCTAATGTGTCCCATATCTCCTTGGCATTCTTGCAATTCTTGATTTTTGCTATGGTGGCTTTATCAAGAGTTTGGTATAAAATATCTCTATCCCGGTTGTCAAGGTTAGCCAGCTTCCTTTCCTCAGTAGTTAGCTCTGATATTGTCTTGGGAATCTGCTCGGGTTTCCCAGCTGTAATTTCTTCATCGGTGATATCCTTTAGGTAGATGAAGGGTCCTTCTTCTATTATGCAACACACGCGTCATGGATAGATGATAAATGTGCCTGCATTCTTATTTTCCAAAGGCCGTACTCATCAACAGACAAAACATGAAGTCTATAGTGCATGTGTTGTATGTGTTCCACTTTAATGTGAGAGGTGATAAAATATACTCAAGTATATGATCTGGTTCGGTGTTTTTGAACCAACCTCTCTGATACCACTTGTAGCTCACAAGTACGTAAGGTACAAGTCTAGAGGGGGGTGAATAGACTTGTAAAATATTTTACTGAAAATAACCTATTTGAAACACTCAACTAAGATTTAGTGCGGCTGGGTTAATCTGGCCGATTTTAATGTAGTTAAGTACAGTTGAGATATCAGCTGTAAAATGTCTAGCAGAAGAGAGCTGACTTTTATTGTAAAAGTTAAGATGAATACAGCAGTTAAGTATGATGTTAAAAGCGATAAATCATACGGCACTTATAGTGGTTTCAGAGGTGGGGTGATCCTCTACCAATCCACTTCTCTCCAATTCAATTGGAGATAAATTCACTATAACTCTCAACCAGTGAAACTTAGTTACAATGAATCTAGTTGCAACAGCTTTCAACCAGTGGTCAGTTACTCGCGCGAACAAAATGCTAGCAAAAGGAGTTTCTTGTCAAACCTTGTAGTGCCTCGTACATAGAACACTATAGATAATAATGTAAGGACTCATTTATCAATGTAATATGGTTTGGACTATAAGTTTAAAGATAAGTTTAATAGTATTCGAGCTCGATTGGGATGAATCGGGCATCGACGAATCAAACTATTTAACATGGTTGCGGGGTGACACCATTAGTTGTGTCCTATATTGTGTTGATAAGGATAATGATATTTTACATGTATTATCATACTATATTAGGTTTATTTACTTTGACTATAATCTATATTTACCTAGCATATCTGCTGATAGAGACCCCTGGATAAATCGGTAAATAAAAAAGAGACGCCTCAGAAGCACAATTAGTACTTCTAGGTTTACCAGATGAACTTAGAGTTATATATTATCTTAACATGTATTTTATCATTAAATTAGATTAATAATCTCAACATTTTAAAGTTTCCAGAATTAAATTTACATGATTTATATCGATGAATGTGCTTAAATGCATTTTTGAGATGAAATAAACATTGAAATGTCAAAGTAAACATAACAAGCACATGACTGATAAGTGTAATACATGAATCATATTTACCAAATGAGTAGTGTCAGGCTCGGGTATCACATCCTCCTTCCTTATAAAATATTGTCCCTGAAATTTAGTTTACCTGAAAAGATCAGGGTATTTAGCCTCATTTCATCTTCTCTCTCCCAAGTGGCTTCTTCTACAAGTTGATTTCTCCACAACACCTTGACTAGTGTTATTTCTTTAGTTATGAGTTTCTTTACTTCTCTTAGTAAGATTTATATATATCTCCTTGTAACCCAAATCTACCTCTAACTCAACTGGTTCATTCTTGAGAATGTGGGATCGATTCGCAATATATTATCTTAGTAGAGAAATGGGAAATACACTGTGTTTCTGAGAAATCGATGCTGGCAACTCTCGTCGATAAGCTACTTTACCAACCCGCTAAATAATAGAAAATGGTCCAATGTATCTTAGACTTAATTGTCCTTTCTTACCAAATCTAATTATTCCTTTTATTGAAGAAACTTTTAGGAATACTCGATCACACACGACAAATTCCAGCGCTCTTCTCCTGGTATCCGCATAAATATTTTATCTACTTTGTGTTATTCTCATTCTTTCTTTGATCAGTGAAACTGCTTCTCTCATTTCTTGAATCATATCAGGACCTAAAAGTCTTCCTTCACCAACCTCATCCCAATGTACTGGTGATCGACACTCCTGGCTATATAAGGAGTCATTCCAATTGTACTTTAATAACTGTTATTGTAGGAGAATTAAATCAGAGGTAAATGTTTACTCCACTGGCCCTGAAAGTCCATAACATGGGATCTGAGCATATCTTCAAGAGTTTGTATAGTTCTTTCTGATTGCCCATCCGACTTAGGATGATAAGCAGTGCTGATAGACAAGTGGGTACCCAATACTCTATGCCAGCTCTTCCAAAAATCCGATACAAATCGTGAATCTCTGTCTGATACAATAGATGATGGAACTCCATGTAGTCTGACTATTTCCTGTACATATAGTTGAGCATAGCAATCTATGGAGTATGTCATAAAAACTGGAAGGAAGTGAACAAATTTGGTCAATCGATCAATTATAACCCGCATAGAATCGTATCCTTTCATTGTTCTTGGTAAACCTATCACAAAATCCATTATAATGTCCTCCCACTTCCATTTTAGAATAAATAACGGTTGCAAAGTGCCTGGTGGTCTTTGATGCTCTCCTTTACCTGTTGACATGTTAGACATTGCTCCACATATTGTGCAATATCTTCCTTAATACCTGGACACCAATAATGTAATTTCAAGTCTCTGTACATTTTGGTTGCTCTTGGATGTACTGAATATGGTGTTGAGTGCACCTCTAATAATCTTTACGAGCATCTTCAACATTAGTCACACATAAATGATTTCTAAATCGAATAATAACATCTTCTAAGAATTGGAAGTCTGATGATCTTCCTAATTCAAGCTCTTATTTATTCTATCTAAGTCTTGATCATCTTTCTGCCCTTGCTGAATTCTATCCATTAAGGTAGGTCGAATATGCTGACAATTTTGCCTCTAGCCGTCCATGTTGGATAATTCCTACATCCATATTCATCAAATTGTGTAACTCTGGGTTCTGGATCAAAGTCATGGCCGCAATGGATTGTGCTGATTTTCTGCTTAAGGCATCTGCTGCAACATTAGCTTTACCAGGGTGGTAGTTGATAACATATTCATAATCTTTAACAAGTTCTAACCATCTCCACTGTCTCATATTTAATTCTTTTTGAGTGAAAAAATATTTCAGGCTATTGTGATTGGAATAATTTTCACAGCGTTCTCCATATAGGTAATACCTTCATATTTTAACTGCAAACACAACTGCAGCAAGTTCCAGATCATGTTTCGGGTAGTTCTTTTCATACTCCTTCAGTCATCTAGATGCATATCCTATTACTTTACCATTCTGCAATAATACACAACCTAGACTGTTCTTTGAAGCATCATTGTAGACTTTAAAACCTCCACTTCCCACTGGAATGGTCAAGATCGATGCTGATGTCAACCGCTTTTTCAGTTCCTGAAAGGTCTGTTCACATGATTCTGTCCACTTGAAGGAAACATTCTTTTTAGTCAATTGTGTTAATGGAGAGGCCATTTTGGAGAATCCCTTGACAAATCGACGGTAATATCTAGCTAGCCCAAGAAAGCTGCGTATTTCTGTAGAATTTGTGGGTTGTGGCCGGTTATTGATTGCTTCAACTTTGCTTGGGTCTACTGAAATCCCTGCTCCAGATTTAACAATCCCCAAGAATACCACTCGTTCTAAACAGAACTCACGCTTTTTAAACTTATCATATAACCGCTTCTCTTTTAAAACTTCTAAAACTTTCCTTAGATGCACTGCATGGTCTTCTTTGGTCTTTGAATGTATGAGAATATCGTCAATAAACATAATAACAAACTTATCCAGGAAGTCTTTAAACACACTATTCATTAAATCCATGAATTCTATTGGGGAATTTGTTAGGCCAAATGGCATCACCAAAAACTCAGTGTCTGTACCTCACATTAAATGCCGTTTTTGAATGTCTTCTTCTTTCATCATCAGTTGATAGTACCTTGATCGCAAATCAATCTTCGAAAAGATAGAATCACCTTGAAGTTGATCAAACATATCATCAATTCTAGGCAAATGATACTTGTTCTTGACTTTGTTGTACTCTCGATAGTCTATACACATCCTTAAGGAGCCATCCTTCTTACGATCGAACAATATTGGCGCTCCCTATGGTGAAAAAACTAGGCCTAATGCGGCATTTATCTAACAGCTCTTGCAACTGGGTCTTTAATTCTTTTAATTTAGCTGGTGCTATATGGTGACTTTGATATTGGTAGTGTTACTGGCTACAAGTTAATCACAAACTCTATTTCACGATCGGGTGGTAGTCGCGATAAATCATCAGGGAACACTTCAAGGTATTCTTTCACCACTGCTACTTCATTGATGCTTGAGTAATCTTGCTTTTCAATGCTCATTACACTTACTAGATGGCCTTCACAACCACTATTTAACAGACGTTGTGCCTTCATTGCTGAGATTAATGGAAATCTAAAATTCTTACTAACCCCGATGAAATAAAAATATTTGTCGGAACGTCACGATCTTTCTCCGACAGTTAACAGTAGCACGATATTTTGATAACCAGTCTAGACCTAAGAAATACCCAAGATTATGTCATAGTCATTCATGTACAAAATAATTAAATCAACATCGACTTCCCTACCTTCAATAAGAATACTACAGGCTCATATGTCTTATTTGTTTGTTTTGGATCTCCGAAGGGGGTCGCTACATTATAACTTAGCTCAACTGTTTCTGGTACTCTACCCAGCCTTCTCACATACTCGGTGGATGCAAATGAATATATAGCACCAGGATCAAATAATGCAGATGTTGAAATACTAATGATAGAAAGGGTACATGTGATAACAGATAGACTAGCTTCAACATCTTCTTTGGTCATAGTGAAAACTCCAGCTGGTACCCTTTCTTGTGCTTTAGGTTTTAGCTTGTTTGGGAAAACATTCTATGTACTGATTGTCCACATGATAAGCATACCTTAGAACCCAACAAGCAAATTCCACTATGTTGTTTTCCACAGTAATGGTACAAATGGTCTGCCCTCTTCACACTTCATACGCTTACTTGGATCTCCTTGTTCTTGCCCCTTTTCAGAAGGAAAACCTGCCCTTGGGTTATGAGATTGAGGTGGCCTCTTCTTTTCATTCCTAAACCAATATTAGCTGTGTCGTCGAGCGAATTGACGTCGAACCTCTTGTGCCTGTCGAATTCTCAGTTTTGCCTGTTCTGCCACCAATGCTCTCTCAGCAAGTATTGAATAAATCGTCTCTTGAATTCCTGCCATACTGACATCTCTCTAGAGTTCTAGTCTTAGGCCTTCAAGGAACCTCTCCACTTTTAGTGCCTCCATGCTAACCATATGCTCGTCAATCCTATACAGCAGTTCGAACTTCCAGAGATAGTCAGAAACTGTCATACCTGTTTCAACTGTATAAATGCATTCATCTTTTTGCATGAACAGGAGCTGTAAAGTACTTATTTCTGAAGAGTTCCTAGAATTTAGGCCAAGTCATTGTTGCGACATTTTCAAAAGCGCTTATCGTATCCCACCAATGACCTGCACTGCCCCGTAACATGAAAGATGCATAAAGTACCTTATTATCTTCATTAACCTTACTATAGTCCTTAGCCAATCCTCTGCTTCAGTGGGATCCATTGTGTTCTCAAATGTTGAGGGATTCAGCTTCCTGAACCTTCCTCAATCCAATTCAATTTGTTCTACTCGAGGTGGAGGTCGATTCATATCATCTCTCTGTTGTCCTCCCATGTATCTTTGTTTAATAAGTTGTTGGATTTGTTGAGATTGCCTTTATACTAGTTTAGTCAATCGACTAACGATCAGAACTTGCGGACGTCATTCCTAGTTCGTGTTCTATCTCCATCACTGCCTTCAGTTTTTGTTCTCGGAATTATTTTCAAGTTATGACTATGCCCTATATCATCTCGCAAATATAATTCATGAAATATGAGTACACACAAATGAAATAACACGTACTGGAATTGCTGTACTCCACATGCTCTGAGCTCGTGTACATGAACAGTCTATAGGGCACAAACCGGGCTTTGATACCACCTAAAATGACCTACACTAACTACCTAACCTGAACTATCCCATATCGTATTAATACTTATAAAATGCCGTGAAATTTCGGCAGAATTTCCTCTCAAATAGTACCTATCTCACCAACCTGTAATAATAGTAATACAAAATCCATATCACTACCACATGGAGACATCATGTCTCGTCCATAATCAAACTCATGTCATCTATATGGTATCATATCCCCAAAATTAAAATACCAGTGAACACCAAGTCTCTACTCGTCCCACATAATTATTTATATATATTTACAAGTTCACTACTTAAAAAAACTTATTAGTTATATAACCATACCAAAAGTATGTAAAACATCAAACGACACCATCACCCCACACACATGCATATATGTTTTTCTAACTTGATACATAACATATATTTATAAAACAAAGTTTAGAGAAAGTAACAATGACACGATAACTCCAGGGTTTAGCCCAACAGGTCATCATCCATGTACATCGACCCTCAGCGTCAGTATAACTCCAAACCATCCAGCAATGAAAATCTCTCAAGCATTAAGGTTACCTTCAATGCATAAACTACTAGAGCTAAAGCCCATTAAGTAGAAATCATGCATGTATCATGTCTGACGCTACACCTGACATATGATCATCAATGAGAATCTTACCTAAATTCATTTTTTATCTTTGGGCTCGTTGATCCATGTACTAGGCCCCAAAAAGAGCTCAATATCATATCATATCATAAGGCATGCATCTACCACGCCAGATATATAAGGCATGCATCTGGCACACCAAATATATCGTGAGAACATGCATCTACCATGTCTCACACATCATATAGGAACACATCTACCATGCTAAATATATCATAAAACCATGCATCTACCATGCCTCGGTGCTCTAGCAGCGGCCAATAAAACATTTTTCTTATTTTTTTTCTTTCCATGATCATACCATGCATGCAGACATTATTGAGTCTCATGTTATGCATGCAGATGGGAATGTTAATGGGTGTCATGTTCATGTAAGGTGCAACAATAAACTTTAAGCACCATTCAAATCAATCATACATTATAATGGAACACTCTCACGATATCACAACTTCAATAAATAGTTATACAAACAATACTATGTTTATGCATTGTAGTTGCAGATGGATTTCTACTTACCTTGTTCGGGTGATAGCCTTACTGTTCGGAATACTTTTTGAGATTTTGAGGATGTCATCCCTGTATTCCAAAAGTTTTCTTAAAATGTAGGTTTAAGTACTTGCATTGTAAAGAAGAACCAAATGATTATCTTATGTAGGCCTTCAAAGATTAGGCTAAGTATAGAACAGTCAAACATCAGCTCAGTTTGGTCAAAGGCAAACATCAGCCAAGTTTAACCAGATAAAAATATCAGTTGGATTTTGGTCAAAGCAAATACCAGCTAAGTTTGACCAGATAAACATCAGTCGGGTTTCAGTCAAAGTCAAAGATCAACCGGGTTTTATCAAGATAAAACATCAGTTGGGTTTGATCGATACATCAGCTGGTTTTGACCAAGATGGAATATCAGCCAAGTTTGATCAAGACGGAATATCAGCCAAGTTTGTACGTCAGCTATGTTCATGTCAGCAAGTGTTGAAAAGTCAACAAAGACCGAAAATCAACATGCAGACATAATTAAATCAAAGGAGACAAACTGATTGATTCCCAGAATGAGGAATAAAATATTCCTTTAGATTCACGCCGAGAAGAGTTTCTAATTATAGTAATTAAAGAAAAACAGCGCAAACAACTATATATCTTCAAACGGTTGGGTTTGAAGAAAGAGACAAAGTCGTGCAAAGAGATGAAGAGCTAAACCATGAGGTCCACTCTCCAACGGACTGATTTGTTCAAGCATGCAACGGCTATCAAGAGCTCAAAAATCATACTATAAATATCTGAAGAGCACTTGAGGAGAAGCACGATGCGATTAATACTTTCAAGCAAACAAAGCAAACAGAAGCAATACACTATGTGCTAAGCATCATGAAAGAGCAAAGATCTTAAAGATCAAAATCATCAGAAGCTCTTTAAAGTTGGAGAAGACAAACTCTTTTGTCTTAAGGTTTGACTACAAGGTACTTTCTTGAATGAGGTTCTTGAGAGTAAAAGGTTGTAAGGCATCTACAGGTTCTTGATTAGAAGGTACATGACAGGAGATATCAACAAATTGTCAGATTACGAAGAAGGTCGGTATCTAAAGGTTCGATTTGGTGATAAATCCAAAGGGATAACATGAGGGAAAAGATCCCTATTTGTAGGAAAATCCAAAGTCATCGACGTAGCCTATGTAGAAGGCCTGCAGTACAACCTTCTGAATTTTAGCTAGTTTTATGACAAACAATTCTCGGTTAAGTTCTTTGAAGGACACTATAGGGTGAAGGACATAAATACCAAACAAGTAGCCCTCACAGGAAGCCGGTCAGATAACATGGACGTTGCTGATTGGAAACCTACTAGTGCTGTAATTCCTTGTTTTGTTGCCAAAGGCACTGCAGATCAAAGATGGCTATGGAACAAAAGGATGTCTCATATCAACTTCAAGACCATAAACAAATTGGACCAATAGGGAATGGTCAGAGGCTTGCCAGATATCTCATTTCACAAGAACTGTGTTCGTGGACCCTGTCAGAAAGGCAAGCAAATCAAGACCTCTCTGAAACGCAAATCATATCTCTCAACCCACAGGGTCCTGGATTTACTTCATATGGATTTATATGGCCCTATAGACCCCGTCAACCTTAGAGGTAAGAAATACTACCTCGTTATTATTGTTGATTTCTACAGATACTCCTGGACCATATTCTTGAGAAAGAAGGAGGAGACAACCAAAAAGCTTCCAGAGCACCTGAAGAATATACAAAATGAGAAATGATTGAGCATTGTATCCGTTTTGTCCGATAAAGGAACAGAATTCACAAACACTTCATAGAGCAATATTATGCATACAATAGTATACATCATGAATATTCACCAGCTCAGACCCCACAACAAAATGGCATATCTGAGTGTAAGAAGAAAAAGTGTAGCTTATGAGGAGAAGCAACAAATACAGAGTGTTGTACACAAAACCTTTATATCATCAATAAGCACCACAACAGAACCTGTTAGAAAAAATACAGCCTGTTTTGATAATTGCCACCATACCGCATGAAGTCTTCAAAGTCGGTATTTTGCTCTAAGTATGGAAGCTGTTAGGATACTTTATATAGCCTATCCATACAACAAGAGATCTTCCTGCATAGTCCGTTCCTACAGCACTTACAATATTATACAGCATAGTTGAAAAAAGTGGATACAACAATCTTGTTTTAGGAGTTTTACTTAGGAAAAGTAAAACACATCCAACAGGACTGAAGAATAGCACCAAACTATTGTGAAATAAACTTTGTTTCTTCATAAAGTATTCGCGGTTAAAATAGCATTTAATGCCGATAGGACAACATTTAATGCAGTCGAAAGAGACAACAGTCTGAATGCGCTGAAGAGCATTTAATGCAAAGTCAAAAAGAATGTCTGAAGCATTAAATGCGGATCGCCTTTAATTTAAATATTCTGTAGCCTCCAATCAGAGCTTTCTCAATCGCACCAACTGACCAACAGTTACATTTATACCGGATCTATTTACAAGGTTATAAATAGCCCCAAGCAGAGGACTTCAAAAAAACACAAGTAATTACTTCGCGCAATACATCTGACAATTAGATCTTATAATCAGAATATCAAGCTAAGAAAGAGCAGTATATTTCCTGAGTATAAAGCATCATCAAAGCGAAGAAATATACATCCCTCAACACAAACAACACATCGTATGGCGAACGATCATCAAAGCATACAGCTGCTGTTTGAACTTGTTCTACCCTATCTTTATGTTGAGATCAACCTTAGCCCTGTGTGGACTAAGTCCTTGCTGTTCCAATCTATGTGGGAAGAATATCACTGAAGATGAAGCTTGATCTGTGTGAGAAGAAGCAAGTCGAAAGAGCCAAAGCCAATCTGTGTGAACGGATCAAGTTGTTGTCACTGTATCAATCTATGTGAACGATACAGGGACAAGTTTAGTTAAAGTCACGTAGTTGTGTACATGATGATTTTAATAAACATTTTACTCCTGTGTGGAGGATTAATGGATGTAGAGGGGTCTACCTCGAACCACTTATATCTGTGTGTATTTTGCATTCTGTCGTTATTGTTTCATATCAACCTGTGATTTAAAGTATACATATTGTGAAAACCCTGTACGCATCAAGCAAACAAGAGACTGTCTAGTTACTGTATTTACAGCAACTCAATATTAGTCGTCCGCCACGCAAATCACTTCGAAAACATACCGCCTATTGTATCTTCCCTTTTTAAGTTGTTTACTGTATACTCTGTGGCCAACAAGTGGTATCAGAGAGGTTGATTCTAAAAAGAATCTGTCGATTTTTAACTGAATCATATCCACAAATCACTATCTTTTGAAGACTTTAGTTTTATACTTTCATTATTTATCCTATGTATAAAATAGACACCTCCATGATAAATAAGGTTCCTATGTTTTCCATTAATGAGTTTGATGACTGGAGAATCAGGACGGAAGACCATATTGCAGTAATGCATGAAGAGATGATCTTCATCATCCAGGAAGAACCAATAAAGATAATGAAGGTCTATACAGCCGCAAGGATAGAAGGACAGCCCTATGTGGAGATGCTCGAGAAGGAGCGCGATCAGTTGACGACCGATGAGCACAAGCGTGCAAACCTGGACAACATCACCAAGAATATGCTATTTGTCACTCTCGACAAAGGCACATTCTCTAAGGTAAAAACCTATCAGACAGCCAAATAAATCTGGGAAAAACTCAAGCTGGTTTATGACGGAACTGAGCTCTCAAAAGAAAATAAAATTTGTAAACTAACTCGGCAATTTGAGTCTTTTGAAATGAAACCCACAAAAACGCTCAAGGAGCTTAACCTTAGATTTACCAGCATTGTCGGTGAACTTGAATCATTGGGTAAAGTGTATACTCAAAAGGAGAAAACTTTGAAAATCTTTAGAATATGTGCCCGATAGGACATAAAAACCACAGCTATGCGTGTGTCCTGTAACTTAAATGGCATTTCCACTTTTGATCTCTTTTCAGACCTAAAAGGCATTCAAGTATGATATCGGCAGGAAAGAGAAATCTGAAGAGTCACCTACCAAGACTAATGCTGTATCTGACAGGAGGCATAATTGAAGCACATCCAAATCTCTTTACTTGAAGCTAAAGTACAAACTCTCGAGAACGAGAAGGAGAACTCGAGACCATCCTAAAATCATTTGAAAAATCTTCTAGAAAGATGGAAGAAATTCTAAGCACTCGGCAGCATGCCTACGATAAACATGGCTTAGGATATGACTCATTCTCCCATAAGCGAAAATCTATTACGGTGTTCGTCAAGGAAGTGGAACCCATTCCTGAACCCGAAGAGGCCCCGTTTCCCACAAAGGTTAGAGCTGCCCTTCCTCGTATAGCAGAGGTTGCGATTCCTCTCCCAATTTCCTATCATAAGCAGCGAAAATCTCAGCCTCCCAGAACTGTAAGACGTAATCAATAGTATGCTCCCCGAGCATACCAACAGCGTCGACATCCATCCACAAAGAAGGTTGTATCCAAGTATCAGAGGCACGGACCATAGTACTACCAACAGTACAGTGCACCTAGATACTAGATATAGGAGCCATCTAGGAAATAGGCTACCATGCAGTACCACCAACAGATCTGGAAATCCAACCGGAGACCTAGAAGATAAGCTGTAAGGCCGAATAAAATGGTTTCCCCTCCAAGGCAGCAATCGTACTGGAACCAAAACCTTAGATTTTTAATGCATAATAATCTATATTACAGCGAATACATGCCTTCCCCATGTAAATATCGCAAAACCGGACCAAAAGTAACCTACAACAAACAAGTTGTTGTCAGGCAAATTTGAGTACCAAAAAGGCACCAAAACCCATGACCCATTAATCAAAGGGGACCTAAATCTACTTAATCTCTTTTCTTACTAGGATATCAAGGAGAAGGACATATAGTACTTCAACGATGGATGTTCTCGGCATATGACAGGAGATATTAGCAAGCTATCAGATTAGTAAAAGGTCCCGGTCCAAAGGTACGATTCGAAGATAAATCTAAAGAAAGAACAATAGGGAAGGGAACCCTGCTTGTATAAAAGGTTAAAGTCACCGATGTAGCTTATGATGAAGGCTTAAAGTATAATCTACTTAGTATTTGCCATTTCTGTGACAAACAGTTCTCTACCAAATTTTATATAGATCACTGTAGGGTGAAGGACATCAAGACCAAGGAAGTCGTCCTTACAAGAAGCCGATCAGGTAATATGTACATCGCTGAATGGAAGCCTACGAGCTCCACTATTCCATGTTTTATTGCCAAAGGCACTGCAGACCAAAGCTGGCTATAGCACAAAAGGATGTTGCGCATCAACTTCAAGACTATTAACAAGCTCGCTCGACATGGAATGGTCAGAGGCTTGCCCGATGTGTCATTTCATAAAAATAGCATATGTGGACCCTATCAGAAAGGAAAACAAGTTAAGACCACCCTGAAAAGCAAGTCATACATGTCCACCAACATGGTACTAGATTTGCTACATATGGACCTCTACAGCCCTGTAGACCCTGTAAGTTTGGGAGGTAAGAAATACTGTCTTGTTATTGTTAATGACTTTTCCAGGTATGCATGGAAAATCTTTCTGAGCAAGAAGAAAGATACCACTACAAAGTTGCCAGATCACCTGAAGAAGCCACAAAATGAGAAAGGGCTGAGTGTTGTATCCATTCATTTCGACAAAGGCACTGAATTCACAAAGCGCTTCATAGAGCAATACTGTGCGGACAATAGAATACAACACGAATACTCAACAGCCCAAACTCCTCAACAAAATGGCATTACTGAGCGAAAGAACAGGACACTCAAAGAAGCAACAAGAACCATGCTAGATGCAAGCAAATTGTCGCAGCGTTTCTAGGGAGAAGCAACAAATACAGCGTGTTATATGCAAAACCGCTGTAACATCAACAAGCATCACAACAAAACACCTTATGAGGTATGGAATAATAAAACTCCAATAGTTGCATACTTTCACATCTTTGGTTGCAGGTGTTATGTTCTAAACAATGGGAAGGATCAAATCAAAACCTTCAACTAAAAGTCAGATGAAGGTATCTTTGTTGGATACTCCTCTGTCAGCGAAGCTCTCAGGATATTTAACAAAAGGAAGTTGACAATAGAGGAATCCGTCTATGTAGTATCCGCTGAACCTTATTGTGACCTTACAGGAGTAGAAGACGTAACCCAGATCCAGACACTCTCTATCAAAGATCCCCAAACTCCAATAGAACCTGTCTTGGACTTAGAAATCAATCCCTCCGCTATAAGATCAGAAGCATTCAAAGCTGATGCTGTACAAGCTGAAGTTGAGGCTACAACACCACAAGATACATCACGGGATCCCGAGTTTGAACCTGACATGAGATGGCTGAGAAATCACCCCTAGGAGTTGATAATAGGAGATATCTATGCTGGTGTAACCACTCGTAGGAGAATACAATGTACACAAGGAACTGTACTCCGTGCACAGCAAGAAACAGATTTTGAGAAGTCTCAGTTTCCTGTATGGAAATCTCAAGCCGGACTTAGGAGAGTAGCTATGTGTACCCTAGCTGTATTCTTAGATCAGTCCGAACCTGTTTCGACCAATGAAGCTTTAATAATTATCAGTGGATCACTTCAATGGAAGAAGAGCTGAACGGTTTCAAATGGAATAATGTTTGGTACCTTGTACCCATACCCTTTCATCAAGCTGTAATTCGAACCAACTAAGCATTTAGAAACAAAAAGAACGAAAATGGACTTGTTATAAGAAATAAATCCCGACTAGTCGCTCGATTACAGATAGGAAGAAGGCATAGACTATGATGAAACCTTTGCCCCTATAGCCAAACTAGAAGCCATCAGGATATTCCTAGCATTCGCTGCTCATAAGAACTTTATAGTCTATCAAATGGACATTAAGAGTGCACTCCTGAACGGAGTGTAGAACCCACTAAAATTTGATAGCTCACTACATGTACGGTTTATTATATTATGATGTATTTTAATAACATTTGTTATAATATAATATAATCTACATCTAGTTTCATTTTATTTTACTTAATTGTTTCGTAAATAATAAATTAATTGAAAGTTAAAGTAGAATATTGGTTCACCTAATGGGCTATGTGTACCAATATTTACTAATATAAACTCACTAATGTACTCAAACCCAACTTAATAAAATTCCTAAGTCTTGAATTTATAGTTGAAGGCCCAACCCAACTACTTAATCCATTTACAATTAAACAGATACCCAACTAATTATATTAACATTCTACACACTTAAAATACAAAATATATATATATATATATATATATATACAACACACACACACACAAAATGGGCGGCCAAGTGGAGAGGGGGAGGACATCTAGAGTCTTCATGTCCTCCTCATGCAAGACATAACCTTGTGACTTGTGCTCCCTTTTCCCATGCCTTTAAATCCTTAAAAATATACACCACTCTTACACTACACAACATAAAAATCTGCATATAGAGGGAGAGTGAGAGAGGAGGGCCGAAAATTTGGAGAGAAGGGAGGAAGGAAGAGTTCATCAAAAACTCAAATGAACTAGGTAATTCATCTCCCTACATCTCCTTCTATAATTTGTAAGTTATAAATATTCATATACTCACTTAAATCTCATCATGCAAACATCAAATACACATCCTTGGTATATGATGTTTCGGTCGAACCAAGTAGAGGTGAAGGGGAGAAATCGTCTTTCAACTTCCAAGACCTAGAACCGTTTACTTCCGGCAAGAAATCGAGGTGGGTAAAATTATTTCTTTCTTTTCTTTTAATCAAAATTATTACAAGTTAAATATATATGGTGCATGCAAGTATTATGACTTTAGTTAGCTACACTTGATTAAAATGACATTCATTACCATGCATATAATGATCTATGTAATTGTTGAATTTTAGTTTGTCATATTTTGATTATATGTGCAATTTAATTCATTCGGCCGAACCAAGTAGAGGTGAAGGGGAGGAATCATCTTTCAACTTCCAAGACCTAGAACTGTTTACTTCAGGCAAGAAATCGAGGTGGGTAAAATTGTTTCTTTCTTTTCTCTTAATCAAAATTATTACAAGTTAAATATATATAGTGCATGTAAGTATTATGACTTTAGTTAGCTATACTTGATTAAAATGACATTCATTACCATGCATGTAATGATCTTTGTAATTCTTGAATTTTAGTTTGTCATATTTTGATTATATGTGCAGTTTAATTCATTGGTGGAAATTTTGGTTGAATATGGCAAATCTGACATTTGAGGATTAAAATCCCAAAAATATATGAGTATATACTGGACTATGGTAAGAGGATAATTAGTCACTGGAAGATTTGATAATTCGAACCTAAATTCGAAGGATAACTAAAATAATTTAATTAAGATGACTTTTGGGGTAAAATTGTTAAAATTCATAATTCTAGCCTTATATTCTGAAAGTAAGTCTTAATATATCAAAAAGAAGTTCTCTAGAAAATTTCACCTAAATCGGAATTTATTGAAATAGAAAATCGGGGCAAAAATATAAATTTCTTGAATTCGGGGCCAAAACTATAATTTACCGAAAATTTCTATTTCCAAAATAAAATTTCCAGAAAAGTGGAACTCTCTGGACTCGTAATAATATAAAGAGCTTACCCCGAAAATTTGAGGTCAATCCGACAAGAAATTAAAAAGATATGGCAAGAATACTAAAATACCGATTAAGGCAAAATGAAGGGGTGAAATTATAATTTCTAAGAGAATAAAAATTAAAACTGAACGTAATCTAAAAGTACAAGTCATAAGGTTCAAATCGCAACTGAATTTATAATTTTTTGAGTTTAAATGAATCCAAACGAATTAATCAAAATTATAAGACAAAACTAAATAAAAATAATAATAATAGTACTTTAATTTCGAAAGGGCAGAATTGTAATTTAATGAAGGAAAAACCTCCATGCAACTTCTGATCTCAAAACCTTATATTGTAACGGACTTTTCGCCATAAAATTCATAATTTTCGGACGTACAATCAAACCGTTCCGACTTAATCAAGTTTATAATATTTTAGTAAAAATAATGATAGTACTTAAAAGACGGAAGGGTAGAATTGTAATTTCTGAAAGGTAAAACTTTTATGCAACTTCTGACCTTCAATCCTCATATCATAACGGACTTTTTTCAATAAAGCTCGTGATTTCGGACGTATAATCAATCTGTACCGAATTATCCAAATTCATACAATTATAGTAAAAATAATAATGATAGTACTTAAAAGACGGAAGGGCAGAATTGTAATTAAAGAACGTAAAAATTTCATGCAACTTCTGATCTTCAATCCTCATATCATAATGGACTTTTTGCAATAAAGCTCGTGCTTTTCGGACGTATAATCAATCCGTACCGAATTATCCAAATTCATACAATTATAGTAAAAATAATAATGATAGTACTCAAAAGACGGAAGGGCAGAATTGTAATTTCCAAAAGGTAAAACTTTCATGCAACTTCTGACCTTCAATCCTCACATCATAACGGACTTCTCACAATAAAGTACATAATTTTTAGACGTATAAATATTCCGTATCGAACTATTCAAGTTTATGAGTTTATTATAAGATTATGCTAAGACTCGTACAATAGCAATCTAATCATCAACCGGTTGAACTAATTCCTCTAGTTTATCCAAGTCCATTTACTATCAAATAATCATATTGATATCTTATAATATGCATAATCGTTGTTATTGTTATTTAATAGAAATCGGGAGTAAGTGATGTGCGGAGCTAAGTGCTACGACCTTCGGGTGGGAGCCACCGCTAGAGTCCGTACGAGTACCTCTAGAGTCCCTTTTTCTATTTATATGCATGAGGGGTGGTTAGTCTAAGTCATGAATCGAGCAGCGTGGTTGTGGTTCTAGGCAAAGCTACCGTCGTACCCTATTCCCTTGAAGCCGAAGGACGGACTGATCCTAAGGTGACTGGGTCGTAGAATTCGGGTATAGTCACAATTATGATATGATCCAGGCATAGACCCAAGCTAAGTACATATCGATCCCAGATAAGAGATAAGGCAGCACGTCACCAAGCATGAGAGCGATAAAGCTCAAAGGCCAATATTATAGTGACGGTCCGACAAATGCCCAAGGCTACGGTTATCAAACCAAAGGTCGTGGTGATAGTCAAAGGTCAAACACTGATAACGGACTAAGACATTATAAGGAGGCTAAGGGATTAGTCATGTAGATGACCTCCCAAAGTTAAATACTCATTGGGCGCTCGACGCCGTATATTCTTCATACTCAACCGCAATCTACGGAGATTGACTTTAGATTCATGTCATAATTCATAATATTCTTCTTGAAAACTTGCACCAATTTTTAAAAAACACTATTTTTCAAAAGTGGGAGAAACATAATGTTTATTAACTAATAAACTCATTAAATATCAAACCCCAACTCACTGAGAATCCATTATTCTCACTCCATTTTGAATTGTTTTTCTAAAACCCCACTAGATGAAGAGAACCAAGAAGAAGAAGAGACAGATGCTGACGACCACTGAAGACGTCCTCAAAGTATTGCCAAGACGTAGGAATTAGGATGCTGCTTTAACGCTTCTTTTTATTCCTGTGTCAAAATGTATTTTGGTTTCCGATGTACTCTTTTGCACTTGATGTAATAATTCCGCTATACTCTTGAATATTTCTTTTCTATGGAATAACCAGTCTTAGTTCACCGGGCTGAGATCTGGCATAGTATGCTTTACTGTAATGTATTATCAAAAACGTTATTTATTACGTTAACTGTCGCGTTCTCGTCTAACCCCGGTGTGGGGGCGTGATACGGAGACCTCGCCGAGGAAGTCTCTGTTGAACAGCCACCAGGGTTTATCAACACTGAAGGCGTAGACCTTGTATACAGGCTACAGAGAGCATTGTATGGACTTAAGCAAGTGCCTAGAGCCTGGTATGAAACACTGTATCTAATTAACAGTGGATTTGAGAAAGGTGCAGTTGACAAGACCCTCTTTAAGATACAGGAAGGTGACGATCTTTTAATTGTACAAATTTATGTCAATGACATTATATTTGGTTCAACCAACCTTGCATGTCAAAGGTTCTCTCATCTTATGCAAAGTAAATTTGAAATGAGTATGATAGGAGAACTTAGCTATTTCCTAGGATTGCAGGTTAGGCAATTGCCTACAGGAATATTTATCAACCAGAAAAAGTACAACAAGGAGTTGCTCAACAAATCCGGGATGAAGAAATCCAAATCCTCGTCCACCCCCATGAGCACTTCCATGCAAATTAATGCTGACAAAGCTGGAAAGCCGGTTGATCAATCACTCTACAGGAAGCTAATAGGCTCACTCCTGTACCTAATAGCTAGCAGGCCCGATATCCAATTTTCTGTAGGAGTTTGTGCTTGGTACCAGGTAGCACCTAGGGAGTCACACTGCACCACACCTAAACGAGTCCTTAAGTACCTAGAAGGAACATTTGATGTAGGATTGTGGTATCCTAAGGAAGGCGGATTCGATTTGGTAGGCTACAATGACTCGGATCTCAAATGCTGTAAGTTGGATAGGAAGAGTATAAGCGGCACTTGTCACTTCCTTGGACCTAGACTTGTGTTATGGTTAAGTAAGAAGCAATTGGCCAACTCGGTTTCTACAGTTGAGTCGGAATATTATGCCGCTGTAAGTTGCTGTATGCAGATTCTCTGGATGCAACAGCAGCTACATGATTATGGAATCAGTGCCAGAGAGACTCCAATCATGTGCGATAGCACGAGTGCAATTGCAATCACGCACAATCCTGTATTGCACTCGCGAACTAAGGACCTCGATATGAAGCATCATTTCATCAGGAATCATGTTGAGAATAATGATGTTCGGATCGAAAAGATTCATACGGATATCTAGTTAGCCGACATCTTTACGAAACCTCTTAGCACAGCCAGATTCAGCATGCTACGCCAGGATTGGGAATGTTACAGCTAGACTCCCTGTAAGTTTTTATATTTTCACTCATCAATTGAGGGGGAATGCTGTAAGAACCAAGAATACAATATCCACTTTAATTAATTGTACACTCAAAACTTCAAGTCATGTCTTACTGTAGGAAGAAGAAGGCATATAACCTTCCTACAGGTGACATGTGAATTAATTAAGGGGGAATACAGTACATGAATACAACATTAATTCAATATTGCTGTAAGAATTGAATTCTGTATGTACCTTTTAAGGGGGAACACTGTATTTTAGTGAATAGAGCACATACACTATAGGATATCAATTAATATTTTAATCATATCCAAATTCATTCATTTTCTCATAGAAAACTGTTTTAAGTCCATGTCTCTATCTGAATTTAAAATGATTTATCCTTTAATTACTTTAAAGACACCTAGACTTTACTGACTCAAATACCGCGATTTCAAAATTCAAACCGCATTTCGTGCAACAGTGGAAGACGAACTGTGCCAGAAGTGGGACTGCCCATTAATTTCAAAACTGACGGACTAAACGTACAAGTTAAATCTGAGTCCATCTTGTACGCTCATTTAAAAGACGGTTCCCATCCCTTAAATCCGACCGTTCACTGTATAACCTAATATTCCCTGAAACCTATAAAAGGGCAAGTATGCCGATCTGAAGGCTTTTTACGCTTTATGCATATTGTCGAGCCTACGACATAAACCCTACATACGTTCTTGCTTTCTGCTCTCTATTTTCTCAAATCTCCTTTTGCAAAATGTCATCTCAAACTTCATCTCTCAACTAGGAAAAAGGACCTTATCATCGATGGAAGAATTTTTGCTCGCTCAGTTCTATTAGAACGTATCACTTTTGAGGATAAATATGATGTCGGGATGAACCTTGTGATATCTCGTATGAAGCGAACCAGACTCTACCGCCTAGGTAGCCTGCATCTAGAGAGCTACGATGAAGCTCTTGTTGAAGAAATTTTTATTGATGCTGAGTTTCACTATGCGTCGAACAAAAAGGGTTCTGACATCACTGCCATCATCAGCACCATCCAAGACAAGGAGATAACCATCAACCATGAACTCCTTGAATGCTTGTACATACTTCCCTATGATGGGTTATCATTGGAGGTACTGGAATCTTTTGGATCCGAGGATCTTATGAAAGCTTATTGGGGACTGTTCACCGAGAACTCCCATCTTTCTCCAGTCCATATGTATTATCACAAGAAGAACTTCACCCTGCCATATATTTATCTGCATGACTTTCGCTGCAGGGTGGTTGAAAACAGAACAGGTGCATTTGAGATGTGCACAAGTCTTCGCTTCAGGATGATGGTGGCCATTATGTCTGGAGAAAAGGTGAACTGGTGCCAGATCATCTTGAAGAGGCTTCATGAGGAAGCATCAAAACCTGACTTTGCCAGAAAATTATTTGCCTGATACTCAACTATATCCTGACAAGCTATGGTATATAGCAATCGGCCAGTGCCAAGAAAATTCTCACCGGAAAGTTCCTTGGCGGCTCGAAGCCAAAATTGTCTAACAAGGACTCACTTCTCACCACGAGGCCTGATCCCTTCTCCCTTCCAACATCCAAAGATCCTAGGGATGTCAATGACCTTACCTCAAAATCAAAATCGGTTGACATCAAGAAGAAAGTTGTCAGCAAGAAAAGAAGTGGTCCCAACAGCAGCTCACCTACAGCTATCGAGAAGAAGCATAAAATCAAGAAATCTGCAAAGACGGAAGTGGTGCCTACAGCAACCTCTGTGGCTACATCGGCCACTGAGGAAGTCCCTTCTACTACTCCAATCACTTAATCTGTCCCAAAGGGCGCAACCCCTATGGAAGACACTGTTGCTACACCCACAGCAGTTCCCGAGCCAGTGGCAGCAATGACGGAAGAACAACCGTATGCCAAACTTGAAGGTTCTGGCGAATTGGTTGCCCCTTTGCAGCCGAAAGCTACAACTCCCAACAGGTCACCCACCCATGTACGGAGCCCTTCTACCAACAGGGTACCCCACGCTGTCAGGGATCCCTCTCCCCAACAGGCTCCCGCACTTGCTGAGGATCCCACCGAATAATAGAGCCATCTGTTGTTCAGAGTCCCTCCCGACTGATATTATCAATAACACTCTCCTTCAAGTCCGGATAGAGGAAGCCTTCGAGGGCTTCAAAGTTTTAAAATCCTACAAGGTCGCTCCCTACGACCCCCTGTACAACTGGGAGGATCGGAAGGAAGAAGAATTATTTGCTTTGGAAGTGACAGACTCCTAAAATGTCAAAGTCCTGATCAAATGGGATGATCACCTTTGCCAGGAGATTATTTCCTCACTCTTTATAGCAAAGGAGAAGACGAGACTTAAAGGGAAGTCCCCTTCCATCGACAAGCCCAAGAGTCCCAGCCACCACTTTGACTTCGAAAAAGATGATGATGACCTTCAGATAGGTCTGAGGCTGAGCCGGGAAGAGGCTCATGCTGCTCAGTCCAAGGCTATAAATGGCCAAGGAACGTCTGTCGAGCAACCCAATGAAGAACCCACTACCTCTCCCCGACAGAAAGCTTCTCCTATACAAGAAGAATATATCCATCCGACAGAGGAAAGAAGAAGTCACCTACGCCGTCCGCTAATAGGAATCAGTCCCTCTTCCGGAACAGGCGGAAGCTGAGAGTCGGCAGGAAGAATGAGTCCCTCATGTAGTTATGACTACAGAAACCCAACAGAGGCAGGAGGAATCAGTCCCTTCTGTCTCCCAGCCAGATCATGAATCACATCCTACATAATCGCCTGCTTCCGAACAGGTTGAATCTCATATCTCTACAGGATCCCATTCTAGATCGGATGATGATTTCCTTGCTGATGACAAACCACGCAAGCCCCGTCATAATGTGGTTCTCAAACATCTTGGAGAACTATCTGACTCCAAGATTGGCACCCTGGCTCTCCATGCACAGAGGCACAAATCAAGCAACTCCAAGCCATCGGTCGCTAAACTGTATTCCTACAGGATGCCGGCAAGGCCCTGTATGACATTGGAAAGGAATTGGACTGGATGTGTGAAACAAATCAGGATGAGCTTCCGAACCTGCAAAGGGCTATTAATGATGTAGAAGAGGCTTTTCGCCGCATGCCAAATGCTCTATGGCAAACCCTGAATCAACTGAAGCAGCATCATGAGCGAATCCTGAAGCAAGAGCAAGAGAAGCTTCTTGTCGACTGTTCCTACCCTAAAATACATTGGCTCAAAACTCACTGACCATGATCACAAGATCGACGATCTTACAGCAATGGTTGTGAGGCTGGTTGATAGCATCCTTGATTTGAAGACCCAACAAGCCGAATCTATGAAACTCCTTCCGGATATTCACATCAAGGTCTCAAAACTTGACAATGCCAAAAATAGGGTAGAGTCGAGAGAGGCTGCCAGGAAGTGGAGGGTGGAGAGAGAGAGAGAGAAAGAAATGCAAGCTGCTCTGGAGGAAAGTGTTGCAGCTGCCATCGGTCGACTGGCTTGACCCGGGCCCGATCAAGGAACGAAAGGATACTGGGTAACTAGTTCTCGACTTGAGTTCCAGGATCCCAATTTCCCATGGAAAAGTACAGTACGCAAGCCTGCGTAGATATTACTTCCAACCGATTGACAGCCTACAACATATGAATTGAAGGACTAGAAAACAACAAACTGTTGAGATACTTCTGTATGCTCATCATGGAGTCCTCGATGTTCAACAAATTCAAAACACTGGACGATTCCGCAAATGAATTCGCGAGTCTACTTGCAGAAGGAAAGCTACCCTTGCAACTGAAGATGAAGTCTAAACATCAAAAGGTTGATAGGGTAACCCATCCTGAAGATTTGATTCTTGCCTATGATGTCTTCTATGAAGGATGAAGCATCTACAGGGACCGAGGCAAAAATTCACTAATCAACTGGTGGAAACGAACCAATCATGATCCCTCTTGGAAAACTTGGGAGCATCAATATTACAGGGACTAGATTCTGACTGTTGTACTTTGTATCTTATCCTACTGTATCCTCTCCGATACAGTATTTTTCAATATCTTTCAAGCCCTGTAATTTCGACTATCAATAAAATTTCTTTGCCTTGAAAGATTACGACTCGTAATCTACTCTTACTATTTCTACTGTTTTGATTACGATGAAATATTGAAATCTTCAACAAGTACAAAACTTGATAATCCACAAGCTGTAAGAACTTATCTGCGAACAGTTCATAGATTAAGTTGTATTTAATTAGAATTACATCCTATAAGATTGAGCCTGGGCACAAATCATAGGTTAAGTTGTAATACACTTAGGCCTGTAGGATCTTTTATTTTAGAACTTGCCTGCGAGCAGTTCAAATTTTTAGATTAAGTCATGAAGATCAGATCTTTTGACAGGAGACTTGAAGACAGCCTCTTCATATCAAGGAAGTTTTGGCATTATCAAAAAGGGGAAATTGTTGGAAAAAATACAGCTTGTTTTGATAATTGCCACCATACAGCATGAAGTCTACAAGGTCAGCATTTTGCTCTAATTATGGTAGCTGTTAAGATACTTCATACAGCTTGTCCGTATAGCAATATATCTTCCTGCATAGTCCATTCCTACAGCACTTACAATATTATACAGTAGAGTTGAAGAAAGTTGGATACAACAATCTTGCTATTGGAGTTTTACTTAGGAAAAGTAAAACCCATGCAACATGACTGAAGAATAGCATCAAACTGTTGTGAAATAAACTTTGTTTATTCATAAAGTACTCACGGGTAAAGTAGAATTTAATGCTAATAGGACAGCATTTAATGCGACCGATTTAATGCAAAGTCAAAAAGAATTTCTGAAGCATTAAATGTGGATCGCCTTTAATTCAAACATTCTGCAGCCGCCAATCAGAGCTGTCTCAATCGCACCAACCAACCAATGGCTACATTTATAACGAATCTATTTTCAAGGTTATAAATAGCCCCAAGCAGAGTACTTCAAAAAAAACACAAGTAATTACTTCGCGCAATACATCTCACAATCAGCTCTTACAATCAGAATATCAAGCTAAGAAAGAGCAGTATATTTCCTGAGCATAAAACATCATCAAACCGAAGAAATATATAGTCCACCACGCAAATAGTACATCATACAGTGAACGATCGTCAAAGCATACAGTAGCTGTTTGAACTTGTTCTACCCCATCTTTACATTGAGATCAACCTTAGCCCTATGTGGACTAAGTCCTTGTTGTTCCGACCTGTGTGGAAGAATAGGATTGAATATGAAGCTTCGATCTGTGTGAGAAGAAGCAAGTTGAAGGGGCCAGAGCCAATCTATGTGAACGGCCCAAGCTGTTGTCACTGTATCAATCTGTGTGAACGATACAGGGACATGTTTAGTTAAAGTCATGTAATTGTGTACGTAGTGATTTTAATAAATATTTTACTCCTGTTTGGAGGACCAGTGGACGTAGAGGGGTTTACCTCGAACCACTTATATCTGTGTGTATTATACATTATGTCCTTACTGTTTTCATATCAACCTGTGATTTAAAGTATACATATTGTGAAAACCCTGTACGCATCAAGCAAACATGAGATTGTCTAGTTGCTGTATTTGCAGCAACTCAATATTAGTCTTCCTCTATGCAAATAACTTCCAAAAACATACAGCTTGCCGTTTCCTCCCTTTGTAAGCTGTTACTGTTTCCTCTATGGCCAACAGAACCGCATATGAGGTATGGAACAATTAAACTCCTATGGTTGCATACTTACATATTTTTAGCCACAGGTGTTATGTTCTTAACAACAGGAAGGATCATCTCAAGTCCTTTGATGAGAAGTCCGATGAGGGAATATTTATCGGATACTCCTCTCCTAGCAAGATTTCAGGATTTTCAACAAGAGGACACTGACTATAGAGGAGTCCGTCCATGTTATCTTTGATGAACCTCATTGTGATCCTACAGAAGTAGACAAACTAACCCAAGAAGTAAAGACCTTAACCCTTGAGGATATCCCACAGCCTCAGGAAGATCTTGTCATCTCTCTAGAAATAAACCCCATAATTGAAGGAATAGATGATTTAGTTGAAGTTGATGTTGTGGAAGCTGAAGCTGACCTATAGAACAACAAGACACATCTAGGGATGCAGATCAAGAACTCGAAAAGATGTGGTTAATAGATCACCCACATGAGTTAGTAATCAGTGATATTGATCCTGGTGTTTCCACCAGAAGAAGCGTACAAAATACACAAGGAACTTAACTATTCCCAATTCCCTGTATGGAAGTCTAAACCCGAACTCCGTAGACGTACCATGTGCATATTAGTTGTATACATAGCTCAATCAGAACCTATCTTGACTATTGAAGCTCTCAACAATTCTCATTAGATTAACTCTATGAAGGAAGAGCTGAATGGTTTTGAAAGGAACAATGTTTGATACATAGTTCCTATACCAACTCATCAAGCTATAATTGGAAAAAAATGTATTTCGAAACAAAAAAGGATGAAAATGGCATAGTTGTAAGAAATAGTCCAGACTCGTTGGCCAAGGCTACAGATAGGAAGAAGGTATAGACACGATGAAACATTTGCACCTATAGCCAGGTTAGAAGCCATCAGGATATTCCTAGCGTTTGCAGCTCACAAGAACTTCATTATATATTAAATGGCGGTTAAGAGCGCATCCCTGAATTGTGATATTGTTGAAGTGTATGTCGAAAAACCTCCAGGGTTTGCCAACACGGAGGAAAGTGATATAGTCTACAGGGTAAGGAAATCACTGTATGGACTTAAGCAAGAACCTATAGCCTAGTACGAAACCATGTCGCTTTATCTTATCAACAACGGATTTGAGAAAGGTGCTGTCGACAAGACACTCTTCAAAATCCAGGAAGGTGATGATCTTATTATGATTCAAATTTATATGGATGATATTATTTCTCGTTCAACTAACCTATATCTGTGTAAGAATTTTCTCATCTCATGCAAAGTAAATTTGAAATGGGTATGATGGGAGAACTTAGTTATTTCTTAGGGTTGCAGGTTAAACAATTGCCTACATATATATTCACCAACCAGTAGAAATACAGTAAGGAGCTGTTCAATAAATTTGGGATGAACACCTCAAAGTCCTCATCGACCCCCATTAGCACTTCCACATAGATAAGTGCTGACGAAGCTGGAAATCCAGTGGACCAATCCCTCTACAGGAAGCTAATAGGCTCACTCATGTACCTAAAAACCAGTAGGCCCGATATCCAGTTTGTTGTAGGAGTGTGTGCTCGATATCATGTAGCACCTAAAGAGTCGCACTTCACCACAGCCAAATGAATCCTTAAGTACGTCAAAGGATCTATCAATGAAGGATTGTGGTATCATAAGGAAGGAGGATTTGGTTTGGTAGGCTACAACGACTTGGATCTTGGAGACTGCCAGCTGGATAGGAAGAGTAAAAATGGGACTTGTCACTTCCTTGGACCAAGACTTGTGTCATGGTACATTAAGAAGCAATTGACCAACCCTCTTTATACATCTGAGTCAGAATAGTATGTTGCTGGAAGCTGCTATATGCAGATCCTTTGGATGCAGCAACAGCTCTAGGACTATGGCATCGAGTTTAAAGAAACTCCCATCATGTGTGACAGCATGAGTGCAATTGCAATCACGCACAATCCTGTATTGCACTAAAGGACCAAGTACATTGACATGAAACATCATTTCATCGAAAATCATGTGGAGAACAAAGATGTCCGGATCAAAAAGGTCCATATAGACAATCAGATGTTCGATCTTCACGGAGCCTCTTAGCACAATGAGTTTCTGTATGCTCCGTCAAGAATTGGGAATGCTACAACTCAATTACAACCCCTGTAAGTTTTTATTATTGTACTCATCAATTGAGGGGGAATACTGTAAGACCCATGAATACGGTGTCCCTTGTTAATTGTACACACAGACCTACAAGTTATATCCTCACTGTAGGAAAAAGAGGGTACAGTTACCTTCCTATAGATGTAGTGTGCATTAATGAAGGGGAACACAGTAAGACTCTTGAATACAGTATTAATCACCAGTTGCTGTAAGAATTAAATCATGTATGTACCAATTTAGGGGGAACTTTGTATTTTTGCGAATACAACATATATATTGTAGGATTTCAATTAATATTGCTCTGTCTGAATTTAAAACGATTTCTCATTTTACATCGAAACAACATCTGGACTTTAATGCTGTAAAACTCACAATTTTAAAATTATTCAAACTGCCTGAACATGTGTTATTGTAATGTGTTAGAGGTGGGACCATAATTAAATTCAAAATTAATGGATAAGACGTACAAGTTACATCCGGAACCATCCTGTACATTTATTCAAAACCGTTACCATCCCTTAAATCTGCCTGTTCACTGTAACCTAGCCTCTCAGCACCTATATAAGGGCCACTACGCTGACATAAAGACTTTTTACTTCCTTTGCATAGTACGAGTCTACGACATACAGTCTAAACACTTAATCATTTTCTAAAAAAAATCTCTTTCTCTTTATTTTAATCTTCATCCTTGAAAATGACTTCCAGACATCTTCTCTCTCTCTCTCTGAAGAAGAAGGAAACCATCATTGATGGTAGAATTTTTGCTACAACTGTGCTCCCATAGCGTATCTTGTCAGAAGATGCATGATTGGGATGAACATCGTTGTTACCTGCATCAAGCAACAGGGCCTATACAGGCTTGGAAGTCTTCACCCTGAGAACTATGATGAAGCTATCATTGAGGAATTCTATCTGGATGCTGTTTTTCGGTATGCATTTGTGAACAAAGGTGCTCCTTTAATTGCAATAGTAACTACTACGCAAGGAAAGGAGATCTTTAATAACGGGGAACTTCTGGAGAAACTATACAAGCTTCCCTCCGACGGCCTCACTCTGGAGGACACAAAGACGTTTGGGGATGACAAAATGATTGAGTCACATTGGAAGCTATTTACTGGAAATTCAATTGCTGGAGATGCACACCCCTCATGCCACAAAAAAAATATCACCCTTTCTTACTTCTACTTGCACAAGTTTTGTTGCCGGGTTGTTGAAAACTAGTCTACAGCTTTTAAAATGTGCACAAACCTTTGATTTTGGATGATGATGGCCATCATGAGCTGTTAGAAGGTTAACTAGTGCTAAAATGTGTTGAAACGCCTACAGGAGGATGCAAAGCCAGATGGTGCTAGAAAATCTTTTGGCATCATGCTCAACTTTCTTCTCACAAGCTATGGAATCTAACAATCATCCTCTACCAAGAAGATATTTTCAGGAAAGTTTCGGGTTGTCTCTAAACCCACACTATACAATAAAGTTATGCCGATCACACACAGGCCGGACCCCAACTCCATGCCTATGTAGAATGACCCACGTGATGTAAGTGGTCATTCCACTAAGGTCAAGGCTGGAGAAGGTGAGAAAAAGCAGAAGCCTGCCAGTAAGAAGAAAGCAGTTCCCTACAGCAGCTCGCCTACAACTATTAAGAAGAAGAAAAAAAGCCCAAGACTAAGAAGGAGTCTGCAAAGTCAGAAGTTGTCTCTACAGCACCTCAGAAGGATAGAGCTACCTCTGAGGTTCCACACACTGTATCTGCCCCCACAGTGATATCCCAACGGGAGATGGTCCCATGGAAGAGACACCGACTGCTCCCACAGCAGTTCTTGAGCCAGCTGCATCTATGACGGATGACCAATTGATTTGAAAGCTGGAGGAAGTTGGTGAATTAGCTGCCCCTTCAGAGCTAATATCCACCTCGCCAAATAGGACCCCCACTCCTGTCAGGAGTCCATCTCCCAACAGGGCACCCCACCCTGTTGGGAGGACTACGAGAACAAAGAAAACATTGCATTGGAGGTGACCGACACCGACAATGTTGAGACCCTGATCCGATGGGATGATCCTTTGTAACAAGAACTCATAATCAAATACTACATGGAGAAAGAAAAGGCTCGAATAAGGGGAAAAAAACCATCTCACAAGGGCACTCAGAGCTCAAGCCACCCGTTCGACCCTGATTCTGATGCTGACGGTGAGGCCATGCAGACAGGACTACAAATGAGCCGCAAGTCTCATGAGAAGATCCAAAAATTCAGGCCACTTATGGCCATGGAACTTCCAGACAGTCCTCAGAAAATCCTAAGTCCCCCATTAAATAAGAAGAAATTGCCAACTCATAAGAGGAGTTTGTCCATCCTGTAACACATGATATTGCCACATTTGCCCAACGACTGGAGGGTATAGTTCCTCCGAAGGAATAAGAAATCATTCCAGACATCACAGGATGATTTAGTCCCTCCTAAGGAGCCGGAAACTGCTAAGAGACAAAAGGAGGATTCAGTCCCTCCTGCCCAACAGGCTGTAGAAGCCCAACATAGGCAAAAGGAATCGGTCCCTCCCATCTCTTCCATTAATGAGAAAACGTATGTTTCCTTTTCATCGTCTGATATGATTTCTCTTGCCGCGTCGTGGGATCGTACCTTAATTTTCAAATTTCACATGCTATCCCCTCCCCTTGTAATGTAACCTCCAATTTCAATGATTTGAAGTCCAGGGGTAAATGTAGCTGGAGTTGGATTAATTACTTCCATATAGCTCAGTGAAAACTGAGACATCTCTTTCTCCCGTTTGGATTCAATAAAATTACTTGCTGTAAGATTGTGCCTACGATCCAATCTTATATTAAGTTGTAATACACTTAGTTTGGTAGGATTTGAAACTTTGTAACATGCCTGCGAGATGTTTACAATTTTGGTCCAAGTCTCAAAGTTCAGATCATTCGACAGTAGACTTAAAGTTGGCTGATTTAAAGGAGTTTTAGCATTATCAAAAAAGGCGAATTGTTGGGATAAAATACTTGACAAATGCATCCTACATCCTGTTCCTACAGCAGTCTTCATACATAGCTCAAAAGTCGTCTACCTACAGTATATGAAAATTTGGCTTACAGCAAAAAGGATTGTTGGCTACAGCAAAGCCAATGTAGGTATTTTAATTAGGAAAATTAAAATATAAATCCAACAAGTCTATACTTAGACCTTTAAACTATTGTGAAATAAGATATTTTTTACTCACAAAGTATTCATGGTTTCAAAGGTGCATTTATGTTGACATGACAATATTTAATACGGCCGAAAAGACTTTGGAGTGAGGAGCATTTAATGAAGGCCAAAATAAATGTCTGGAGAATTAAATCCTAAGGCACTTTAATTCAAACATTCATCAAGCCCCAATCTGAAGTGTCGAAATCTCATCGACCGACCAACGACTATATTTATAACCGATCTATTTCTGAGGTTATAAATAGCCCAATCCAGAGGACTTGCTCATAACTGATCAACTGAGTAACTGAAATCTGAAGCACTTAGCATCTTTACAAGCAATCATTCTTCAAGCCTATAGCTCCTATCTTGATCGAAGAAATATTCAGTCCTCAACTGAGAACAACTCACTACGGCCACAATCTTAAAGCCTACAGCTGCTCTTCGGGATACTTAAAATACCAAACCTTATATGTTGATTTCATTATCCCTATGTGGAATAATCGGAACCTTTCTGACATATGTGGGACAAAGAGAGTTCAAGATAAATCTTCAATTTGTGTGAGAAGAAGTTAGTTCAAGGAAGCCTACAGTCAATCTTTGTGAACAGTCTAAAGCTACAGTCAGGTGTATCAATCTGTGTGAAAGATATATTGATGGGTTTAGTTCAAATCATCTAGTTGTGTATGCCTTGATTTTAATAAATATTTACTCCTATGTGCAGGACTTGTGGATGTAGAGGATGTTGCCTGGAACCATATTAAACCTGTGTCTTTACTTCCCGTATTTATCATTTGTCTACTGCCTGTTGTTGTGCGGCGATTCATACGCCTCGATGGCGATCGGCACGATGGTCAGAAGCCAGTCAAAGAAGACGGACGCTGGATAAGCACCTAGTGATCGGCGATCGTCTATAGGCATCTGGCGATTGCCGGTGATACCTGACCGTGGACGATCGTCCCATACTGCATGTGAACCCGACACCCGTCAAAGTCTTCCAAGACCGAATCTCAGACGTGGACCCACGTGCAGATCCACAAAACGCACCGCAAGATAAGGCCTTTGACCCCAGCCAGTCACCAGCCTTTCACCTACCGACAAGCCCGCCGAAAGGTACAAGGTGGGTCCTCCCCAGACAGCGACTCAGGACGCGTGCAGGCTTCCCATTGGCTCGCCTGGTGTTTGCCAGTGACCTCAGACTTTAAGGAAACGGCCCCACGTGATAGGACGATCGCCCACATTATTCTAATATAGAATACGGTGGTCGCCCGCGATCGCCGGAGAGGACCCAGCAACCTTGTCTCTTATAAATAGCAGGCCTCCAACAGTGGCCTAGGAGCATCGAGAATATAACGAGAAAACGTACAGAGAGAACTAAAACTCATCTGACGAATACTTACATATACACAGTGATATTCATTCACACATATAGAACATCTAAAAGCAAGAACACACAGAGCTTCATATCTAGTTCTTCCGGCAATCTTCACGCTCTACAGCTAAGATAACTAAAAGTCTTTACACTCATTGTAATAGATTCTAACATTAATATTTGTACTCCAAAGTATCTATATCAATAACATCTCGCGAGAGCATTCAAGCCCGGGAGTAACAACCCCGGCAAATCTTGTGTTATTTATTTTCCCACGGAAGTGTTCTCGCATTTGTTTGTTACTCGACCATTCCAGCAATATCATCTCCGGATAATATTTTGGGTAACAACAATTGGCGCTAGAGGAAGGGGGCCCTCTAAACCTTCATTTTTATTCCGACCGTCTCGAAGAACACTCACTGTTCTTTGGGGTATATACTTGGATAAACACTCACTGTTCTTCAAAGAAAAAGCCTTCAGAAACATGACATCTGCCACGACCTCCAAAAGAGCCACCCTGCGATCTGCCGGACATCTCATTCCGGCCTAAACCGAATCCCAGCCTACGACGGAAGGTGACCGCGGCGACGCTAGACTCTCACTCCCGCCCCCGAGGGACGGTTCCAGCCTCTCACTCGATCAGTTCTAGACCGCGGAACAGATTGAGGAGGCTATAGCCATCCTCAGGGAGCGACGGTGGGCATGCGACTCGCCCACCATTACTCCATCAGCCATCCGCCGAGCAGGCAAGCGGAAGCTCAAGGGGATATATGTTGAGAAATCGACAGAAAGCCCCGATCCGCAGGCAAAGGCTCTTATAAGGAAGGACGACTGCATCTTCATCCGCCTAGGGAGTGATCCCTCTTGGAGACTCGGGCATTCAGGTCCCAGCCGGGAGGCATCGGAGTCTGAATCCGTCACCAGGAGTTCGGCATATCCAACTCCCAGAAGACAAGCCGGCCAACGGGCCCCCACTCGCCCAAGAAATGAGCCCGATGGCGGGGAACTTGTCACCTACCAGTACACGATCGCCTCGGCTCCCGCTCCGAGAGCCAATCAGCGAGCAGTCAGGCTACAGCCATGGCCGCCATGCAGCGCCAGCTCGACGAAATGAAGGCGCTCCTAGAAACTGGGGCAGGCGCCAGGAAATCGATCGCTGGACCGACTGAGCCACTCGCGGTCCAGATCGAGCTCGCCCCAGTTCAACCAAAGATCGCTCCCCCTCAAACACCTCTATATGAAGGGAGATCGGATCCTGAGACCCATTTGAGCAAATTCCAGATTTACATGACCGGATGCGGAGCATCGGACGCAACGAAATGCCGGAAGTTCCCATTGACATTGGGCGACCTCGCCCACATGTGGTACATCTCACTACCGCCTCGCTCGATCAATTGTTTCGAGAAGATGGCGAACGACTTCACGTCGTATTTCGCCGCCAAAGTTGCTCGGCCAGAAGGCCACCACCGCATGATAAAAATCAGGCAGGGGAAGGACGAGCCCGATGAAGACTATATTGACCGAGTGGATGAAATAGTCCTCAACGGTGAGCCTATTAGCGACGAGCTCGCTCTCCACTCGGTCCTAGGGGGATTCTATGGCCACTCACCCATGTTCAGGCACCTTACAAAGGATATCCCCCCGACCTACACAATCTTCCGCGTCAGGGCCGCTGATTTCTTGGCCAGGCAGAGGATGCTCACCCTCTGCTTAGGCGAGGGATCTGCCGGAGAAGGGAAGGCGCCATCCCACATCCAGAAGAAGGCGGTCGCCAAGCCCAGAAAGGCGGTCGCAAAGCCGCCTGGTGAATTAAAAGCCTTCGAGGATGTGGAAGTTCACCTCCTCCGCAACCTAAATCTGTCTCTGGCCCACATCTTTAACGCCATCAAGGGGCGCGAGTGGCTCAACAAACCAAAGCCGATAAGGGACAACGGTCATCTAGACCGCAGCAAATTTTGTGCCTACCACAAAAGTTCCGGCCACAACACCAGCGAGTGCCGCGACCTCCTCAGACAACTCTGGCGGTTGTTTGAGGAAGGCAAATTGGATAACTTAGTTACCAAGCCAGAACCTCGAGCAGAGATGGCCGGAGGGCGCGAACACCGACAAAGCGATGGGATCCCTCCCAATCCGGTCGCAAGGATCGAGCAGAATGAGCCGGAGTACTCTGATGAATCGATCCCTCCGATAAACCCTGGCGGCCAGATCAATATGCTTCAAGCGGGAGGTGGAAACCTTGGTGGCCTTTCCCTGGTTTCCACTTTATCGAACAGAAAACGGAAGGCCGTGCTGAGGGCGTTCGCCGGGGTCCATGTCGTGGTACCACCGGAGCCGACCATCTCCAAAGACGCGCTCATCACTCTCCCCCGAGAAGCTCACTTCTATGTACAACCCATGGCCGTTCGCCCAATGGGGCATCGACCTCATCGGTCCTTTGCCAACGGTGCCCGGAGGATGTAATTTTGCCATTGTAGGGGTCGATTACTTCACAAAATGGGCTGAGGCCGAGCCACTCAACAAAATCGGCCAAGAACAAGTAATTAAGTTCTTATGGAAGAGCATCATATGCCGATTCGGGCTACCCCAGGCTATAATCTCCGACAACGGGAAGCAGTTCAATGGTTTGGAAGTCATGCAATTCTGCGAGAAGTGGGGAATCAGAAAGTTGTTCTCGGCCCCCTACAACCCTCAGACGAACGGGCAGGTAGAGGCTGTAAACAAGATCGTCAAACATACAATCAAAGCACGACTCAAATCCAGACAAGGACGGTGGGCGAGCAAGCTTCCAGATGTTTTGTGGTCATATCGAACGACGACCCGAAACTCAACTGGTGAAACCCCATTCGCCCTCGCCTTCGGAACAGAAGTGGTGATCCCTTCGGAGATCGCCGTCCTCAGCCACCGAACTGAACAAGAGATGATGACGGACAATGATATGGATCGGAGGATCGACTTGGACATGCTCAAAGAACTGCGACTAGCCTCGGAAATGAAGAACACAATCCACAAAAGGAGATCCGAGAAGTTCTTCAATTCGAAGTTCAAGGAAAGACGGTTCCAAGTGGGCGACCTAGTCCTCAAAAAGGTCTAGACTCACATAGGAGTCTTTGGCCCGAATTGAGAAGGCCCCTTCAGGATATCTAAGTGGCTAACTAGGGGAGCCTACGAACTTGAACACCCTGACGGCACTCCGGACCAATATCTCTGGAACGCCGTACATTTGAAAAAATACTACCAGTGAAAACTTTGTATTCAATATCAGTTACCCAACGTACAAAGAGTATAATGAGATTTTCATGTCCCATCTATATGATTCGCCTCGACGAAAACGAGTAACTAAAAAGGGGATGACTCGCTCGCCTTACAAGAGGTCATCGTCTAAACTTGACAGACCTATGCAAGCGATCGCCCCTCCGAGCACAACGTATACCATTGAGAGTCGTCATTCAACATGGCGATCCGAGGTAGAAAAAGTGCAGCCATGGTCCTGGAGGTTGATGGAACCGACAGCTTCGTCCATGCAAGGTTCCCTTGGGCTGCGATCGCTCGCCCTTCATTTAAATACGAGGCGGGCGTAGCCAAAGGACCCTCCAAATAAATCTGTGGACACGCTCGCACGCCCTCAAAGTACATCATCTAACATGATGTACCCGGACAAGGCGACGCGTCCCTACCTCGTCACAACGTATACCGTCGAGGGTCGCCATCTAACATGACGACCCGATGTAGAAAAGTGCAAACAATCCGCGGACGTGGAGTCGAATAAACCGACGAACGACCCGTGCAAGGACTCCTCTAGACCAAGACCACTCCCCTTTAGTTTAAATACAAGGCGGGCGCAGCCTAACGGAGGACCCTAACAATAAAGTGAGTCGCGGGACATACCTACGGATGGAATGTCCCTCGCACATAAAGACACGGTTACGGAGGTCGGTCCATCAAACTCAGCGACCGTGCACACAGTCGTCCTCCCTCAAAGAATCAGCAAAATGAAGGATAGCTCACCAAACATACTATTTTCGTTCCCTTACTTGCACTAAGTAAACAAAAACAAGGGGCAAAGTGGAGCTATTCCTAAAACGCGATCAGGAGGAAGGAACCATACACGATCGGCTTCGTTCAGATACATACATGACGACCAGTTTTTGCTCAAGAAATTTACAAGTAAGAATTTTCAAGTGTACCAATACATTTGGATCCATTCAACATTCAGACAGTCAATCAGGCAAACAAGGCATTAAATGCAATTATATAAACACTTGTATAATTGCATATGCAAATATTCAAAAGAGACGATCGTACATGTAAAGAATCAGATACGGAAAAGGAGTATTTTATTCCATTCGAAAAAAGTGGTACATTCAAGCACGAAGGCAATACAAGAGAAAAACAGAAAATTACAAGCGAAGGAAAACATAAATCAATCAGGCCGACTCCAACTGGCCCTCGCCCCCAGCAGGCGGATCGGTACGCGCTCCCTCATCGACTTCAAGATAAATAAGCTTATCCGGAAAAGGATACCAGCTCAAGTCGATCCCCAAGTCAGTGAGGTCGAGGATCGGCAGGGAAAATTCTGGATTCAAAGGATGCTCGAGTACGTAGGACTTGAAGGTCTCCATCATAGGGCCGACCTCGATCCCTACCTTCTTGGCGGCACGGATAGCGTCAAAATAGACCATATAGTAGGCGAACTCGCCGACGTATGCCACATTAAGGTAGGGATCGGTCTCGATCGTCTTTATCTGCCCTTTCAAATCCGAAGTCGTCTTCTCAGCATCCGCAAGCTCGACCACCTTGGCAGCCAGTTATCCCTTTGCTTTCTCCAGCTCGCCGTTGAGCCGATCCACTGTCGCCTTCAAGACAGTCACCTCCTCCTGCGAAGCCGCGTGCATCCGGCGAGCCTCCGTCATCTGATCGCGGAATCAATCCGCCACCCCTCGGGATCGGTCAAGCTCCTGCTTCATCCGGTCAAGGTCCTGCTTGGCTCGCTTGGCCGTCTCCAGATATTCCTTCTCCATGGCCTGGATCCGGTTAGCAAAGTCGGCGTTCTGGCTCCAAGCGGCCTCACGATCTTAATGGAGGCGAGCATTAGAGGGTCATCCCTCATAATCCTTAGCGGCTTGGGCGGCCATCGTCGCCACCTGGAGATTTAGGGCGAGCATCGCCTGCATGGCATCTCCAGACTGCCGACGAGCGATCGCATCGAGGTCGGTCGTCCAGGCCTTAGGAAGAGAGTTGATGGCCCGGGAGACATAAGAAGAAACCTCGAGGGACTGGCGCGGAGACTTGCTCGCCAAGAAATCCAACACCATCGATGAGACATCCGGGTCGGCAAGACGGACCCTGCAACACAAACAAATAGAAACAAAGGAGTTAGTATATGCCTTACACAAATAGCCTAACCCAGAAATATCAAACCAGTCTTACCTATTGACCAACTCGGGGATCGTGGCCAAAAAAGGGCTTGCCCCGAGGAGTTTCGGCTTCGGCGACCGCCGCAGTTTTCAGGAAGCTGGTCGAGGGCCTGGGGCTAGACCCCTCCGCCATCGGAACAGCAGAGATAGGCACTGCAGCAACCGGCGGCTCCAAAATAGATACGTCCGCCTCAGCAGTCGGCAGGGACTCCTCCGACCTCCGCCTCTTGCGGTTGCGCTGGAGTTGTTCTTCCTCCCGAACTCCGGCTCGACGACTAGCACCGTAGCAGGCCTCACGGCAGGGACGGGACGAGACATCGTCGCAGGGACACGACCCGTCTTCTTTCCATGATGAAGGCAACCCAACAGACTGGGTTCGACATTGCGATCTCTTGCGGTGGCTTGGCGTAGCAGGGGAAATGGATCTCTGTCAAAGAAGAAGTTCAAACAAATTTAGACATCTACTTCAAATCAGACGATCGTCATACAGAAGAAAGGAAGTAAGACTTCATACCTGGAACCTTCAGATGGCGAGGGTAGCGAAACAATCGAGATCCCAACCGATGAAGTTCTTGGTTGACTGAGCAAACGTCAATGAAGGAGTCCGGCAGAATTCGAATTCACTCCCAGACGATCAGAAAATCGAAAGGAAGGTCGGCAATCGCTGGAACAAGGGAGCCTGCAAAAAGGAAACAAAATTAGATCAGTCCAAGACGTATCCAATCAAAGGGAGAGTTAAAACCCTTACTCGGATTCCTCTCCTGAAAATTGGTGGGGATCTCCAACTCTTCCTCTGGCCTATCACTCTACGCCGACCTCCACGCTCCGCCGACCCAGCACAATTTTGCCAGGTCGCCCCTAGTCTTGTTCGGCATCCTGAGGACCACTCTTCCCATTCAACCTTGAATGTGATAACCGCCGACCGACCCCTTCTGCGCAGTCAGTTTGAAGAGATAGTTCATTTCCATCGCAGAAGGGAGACGGAACAACCGGTGACCGCCAAAAATTGTCAAAGTGCTGATGATCTGTAGACAGGCGTTCGGCGTCAGCTGGAGCGGCGCCAAATTCCAAGCGATCAACAAATATGACATGGCGAACGGAAAGGGGAACCACAGGCCGGCCTCCATTATCATCTCAATAACGGAGACCAGACCCTCGAGAGGTTGATCGGCGCATTCGTTCTCCGAGGGCACATGCAGCGAGACGTCAGAGGGAATATGGAATTTTGCCCTCCAACGACTCAGGTCTTTCTTGGTCGCCGAGCTCCGAATCTGACCAAGAGTCCACAGAGAAGGGTCAGCGGCCCGAAATGCCGTCCGCCTCACAGGTTCATAGGGATGAGCGGCGGAATATGCCTCGAAATCAAACTCGGGACACGGTCCGGCAATCCCCTCTATGAGACCGGCGAAGTCCAAAAAGGCCTGGACGAAAATGCTGTGTTGCTCCCAGTATAGCCTCACCGCGTCATCTTCATCCACCGGCGAATCCCTCTGCCTCGTCGCCGCCGCCGATCTCGCCACGTCAGCTTCATTGAAAAGCTCTTCAATCTTTGCAGGCGCAATCCCCGTATGAATGGCCTCGACGGCCGTTTCCATATGAAGACCCATGGGGGTTTCCTCCCGGTCAGGCGAAGCCGCGACGGCAGAGGAGCTACCGGCCTCGAATGTTTTATATCCTCCTACAGACATGATCTTAAATGTAAAGGGGAAGAGAAAATTTGTTTTCTTACCTAAAAGGAAAGTCGGTCGGCAGAAGATTCTTCGAAAAAATTCAGCAAAATCTCGACTGAAAAGCAGGGGCGCATAAAGAGTGGAAGAATAATGGCCCTAGCCCTTTTATAGGCGAGTGTAGGGACCTTTGTGCAAATAGGCAAAATCCCGAGGGCTAGAGTGAAACCGACTGATTGACTGACTGCTTGACTTGACATCCGTCCACGGGGCCAGGATTATAATATTACACGGGGGGGACACATTAAATGCAGCCCTCGAAACCCGCGTACGCGTCGTTTCGAGGGCACGCCAGACGACAAGTCTGACAAAACCATCGGACTCCCCCAACGATAGCGCGACGCGTGTCCCTGCAACGTTTCAAGAGCCCGCCTCCATTTCCCGCTATTTCCAGTGCATAAAGAGATCGTCCGGGTTCGAAATCAGATCGTCCAGGCGACGATTTTCCTTATCATAAGCAGACTAACCAATCGTCTGAAATAGGCGATCACCAACAGTGCCACCTCACACCATGTTTTCAACATCGGAGCGAGCTGGGGGGCAATTGTTGTGCGGCGATTTATATGCCTCGATGGCGATCGGCACGATGGTCAGAAGCCCGTTAAAGAAGACGGACGCTTGATAAGCACCTGGTGATCGGCGATCGTCTCTAGGCATCTGGCGATCGCCGATGATACCTGACCGTGGACGATCGTCCCATACTGCATGTGAAGCCGACACCCGTCAAAGTCTTTGAAGACCGAATCTCGGACGTGGACCCACGTGCAGATCCACAAAAGGCACCGCAAGATAAGGCCTTTGACCCCAGCCTGTCACTAGCCTTTCACCTACCGACAAGCCCACCGAAAGGTACAAGGTGGGTCCTCCCCAGACAGCAACTCAGGACGCGTGCAGGCTTCCCATTGGCTCGCACAGCTGGCTGCCAGCAGCAGCCTCGGACTTTAAGGAAACAGCCCCACATGATAGGACGATCGCCGGAGAGGACCCAGCAACCTTGTCTCCTATAAATAGCAGGCCTCCAACAGTGGCCTAGGAGCATCGAGAATACAACGAAAAAACGTATAGAGAGAACTAAAACTCTTCTGACGAATACTTACATATATACAGTGATATTCATTCACACATATAGAACATCTAAAAGCAAGAACACACAGAGCTTTATATCTAGTTCTTTCGGCAATCTTCACGCTCTACAGCTAAGATAACTAGAAGTCTTTACACTCATTGTAATAGATTCTAACATTAATATTTGTACTCCAAAGTATCTATATTAATAACATCTCGCGAGAGCATTCAAGCCCGGGATTAACAACCCCGACAAATCTTGTGTTATTTATTTTCCCACGGAAGTGTTCTCGCATTTGTTTGTTACTCGACCATTCCAGCAATATCATCTCCGGAAAATATTTTGGGTAACAACACCTGTGATTCTTGTATACTTATCCTAAAAACCCTGTAAGCATCAAGCTGGGATCACTTAGTTGCTTTACTTTACAATAACTTGCATTACTCTTCCGCTAAACATAATTGTAAACTTCGAAAAATACTACATATTATTCAATCCCCATTCTAAGATGTCATAAAAGTATACCGGAAAAAGGATGGCACTCTATGGATGTGTAGGTGACTGAGATTTGAATAAAGTTACTATTAGGAACAAATATCCTTTACCTAGAAATGATGATTTCTTTGACCAACCTCAAGGTGGGGCTGTATTTTCAAAAATTCATTTGTGTTCGGGATACCATCAACTCAAGATTAAGGCAGAAGATATTCCTAAGGCGATGTTCAGTACGAGATACGGACACTACAAGTTTCTAGTGATGCCATGTGGTCTGAAAAATAACCAGCAGCATTCCTAGACTTGATGAATAAGGTATTCAAATACTTTTTTGGATAAGACTGTTATTGTATTCATTGATGACACCCTTGTATACTCCAAACCTAAAGAAGAGCATGTTACTCACCTGAGACAAGTACTGGAAGTATTAAAAGCCAAGCAACTTATGCTAAATTCAAGAAATGTGAGTTTTGGTTAGATAAGGTGGTGCTTTTAGGACATGTCATATCAGGGAAAGGAATCTCAGTTGATCAAAGCAAGATTGAGGGAGTGAATAGTTGGGCTCCACCTATAAATCCTTCTGAAGTGCATAGTTTTCTCAATCTGGCAGGATGCTATCGTGATTTGTTGAGGGATTCTCTAAGATTGCTTCGCCATTAATATAGTTGAATAGAAAGAATGTTGTTTTCAACTGGACACAGGCATATGAACAGAGCTTTCAAATATTGAAAAGGAGGTTAACTTCGGCACCTAGTCTTTCAATTCCATCAGGAACTGGAGATTTCGTAGTTTATAGTGATGCTTCAAAGAATGGTTTATTTTGTATCCTTATACAGAATGGTAAGGTGAATGTGTATGCATCAAGACGACTAAAGGAATATTTGAACCACTATCCTACACATGACTTGGAACTTGCAGTAGTAGATTTTGCTCTCAAAATCTGGAGACACTATTTATATGGAGAACGGTGTGAGATCTATACTGATAATAAAAGTATGTAATATTTTTCACATAAAAAGAGCTTAATATGAGACAACGAAGATGGTTAGAGTTGGTAAAAGATTATAACTATGTCATTAACTATCATCTGGGTAAGGGCAATGCTGTAGCAGATGCTCTAAGTAGGAAACCGACACATAAAGATGCCATTGATGGCATCAATTCAAAGATATGAATTGCTCAACTTACAAAGAATGAACATCGAGATTGTGCAAAAAGGTCTATTGGAGGCGAAACTGGCAACTTCAACTCTTTGACCTGCCATGGTCAGTAGGATCCCATAGGAATAATATGCAGATGCATATTCAACTAAATTGAAGAAAGAAGTCAATGCAAGGTATCGTCTGATGTCCACTTGTCCAAAGATGGTGTACTTGAATTTTAGGGCCGATGGTGTGTACCAAATATAGTGAGCGTACGCGAAGATCTTATGGCATAGGCTCATTCAACACCTTATTTAGTACATCGAGGATCTACTAAGCCTGCTCATTTTATATGAGTCTGCTCTTCTCTATGTAATGCCCAGGTATACATACAAGAGATAGTCAGACTTCATGGGATACCAATGTCAATTATTTCAGATAGGGATTCGAGATTCTTATCTGCCTTTTGGAGGAACCTACACAAGGCATTGGGGTCAATATTATCTTTCAGCACTGCGTACCACAGAGAAAACTATACAAACGCCGGAGAACATGCTCAAAGCTTGCATATTAGACTTTTAAGGACAATGGATCAAGTTTTTGCCCTTGATAGAATTCTCTTACAATAATTATTATCTGTTTACCATAGGAATGGCGCCCTATGAAGTATTATATGGGAGAAGACGTTGATCCCCAGTACACTGGGATGAAGTTGGGGAAAGAGTGTTATTCGGTACAAATATGATCCGAGAAATAACAGAAATTATATCACAAATTCGGGAGAGGATGAAAACAACCCAAAGTCGATAGAAAGGCTATGCAAATAAAAGGAGAAGACCGTTGGAATTTGTAGTAGAAGATCAAATGTTTATAAACATAGCTCCATTGAAAGGTGTCATGCGGTTCGGTAAGAAAAAGCTAACGCCAAGGTATATCGGTCCATTCCTTATTACGGAGACGATTAAAGATGTTTCTTACAGAGTCGACACAATGTCTTTCATGTTTCAATGCCGAAAAAGTATGTTGCAAATCCATCTAATATTTCAAAGAGCGATCCAATAGAGCTAAAAGCTGACTTTAGCTACTGGGAGATACCGGTAGAAGTTCTTCTGTGAGAGGTTAAACAACTCAGAAACAAAGAAACACCAGTAGTTAAGGTTTTTTATAGAGAAAACAGTCTGTAGAAGAAGCTATGTGGGAAATATAACATGAGATAAGAGCCAAATACCATAATCTTTTTAGGTATGTTAAATTGCGGGGATGAAATTTTTACAAGGAGGAGAGGATGTGAGACCCGAGTCTCGCTCTACTCATCTAGCTAATGTGATTTATGCATTCTTTATTAATTATGTGCTAGTTATGTTCACTGAGGCATTTCATGTTTTATCTAGAATAAATTTCAAATATATTTAGTAATATTGAACATTTAAATTTAAACCCGAAGAAATTAATTTGTTATGAATATTATGTTTGTATAAACATGAAAGCACATTTCAAGATACACTAAACAAATTCGGTAATTCTAGAAGTACTAAATGTGTCAGTGATGTGTCGGTCAGGAGTTGACAATTACCTTTAGAACTTAGTCGACACGTCTCTTGAGCCAGTTTGGATTAATTGTTCAAGTGAATAACTCGTATTTAATCTAATAACATATGTCAAACACCTCCACTCTTTTTCATACTCCATAGAATGCAATATGTGATTGCATCTGATAACGTTTGCTAAACATTGTGATCTGTCTATACCCTATTCGTTCTAACTGCAATCGGGATCGAACTTATCTTTTAGTTTATTGTCCTCACTATATCATGTAGATAAATGAGTCGTTTTTTATATATACTGTTATATGGATAAAGGTTTTTGAAGTTTGATAATAAATACTTTACTAACATTTTCAGTACTATTCGCATAAATACCGACTTTAATCAATAAAAATACACCCTAAACTTCTACAAAATCCCTAGACCGGCCATCCATACCCTAAATATGGTCCATTTATATTCAAACCAGTCCAAACCATCTAAGAATGGATTATAACCACCCGAACCGCTCTGCTATTTCAAACCTGATTTTGAGAAGCTAGTTTGGGGTATTTTTGATATTTCACACTATAAACCGACTAATCTCACCTGAATGAGTGATAAAGTCGATCTGAATCCCTCATAAACAGTCTGAACTTCGTCAAGAAGCTCATCACTCGGAAATTCATTAAACTTTCAAGGAGAATTCATCAAAATACCAACACCTCACATCCTTTGACAATCAAGGTGAGTTTCTTTTATTTTCTCATGTTCTTGCAATCTCTATTGATTATTTTGAAGAAAGGAGGGTATTTTCAGGCCATAAGAGATATTATAACGATGTTAGAATTCATCTATGGCTTAACCTTGTGTTTAGTATGAATTTGTAGAGCTTAAATCATCACTAGACAGCAAAGAACTTAATTCTGCCACCTTTTATAAAAATCTATGGATTGTATATAATTCGGGTGATTCTGGGATAGGAATTCCTGCATATCGATTCTTAAGTATGTTAAAGATATTATATCAAAATTTGGTGCAAATCCAACACATATTAAATGGGTAATGAGCCATACAAATTTAGGTTCTTGTAAAGGGTTAGGCAACTTCCTCGGTTGAAGTTATTGTTGCATTAACTTATAGCTAAAGGGTTGTAATGAGGAAGAAAACCATTGAATTAGAATGTATAAAATTTCTTAAGATATTTAGGATGTATTTATTTTTTAATTTATAAGATGAAACATACCAAATGTGAGCATAAAACCCGATAGATATCGAATATGTGCCTATAATAAAATTAGTAACTTTAGAAGTTTAATAGAGGTATCGAATTAAATCAAAACTTGTTGAGAAAATGTCCCAAAACTACAAAGTGAAACCTACATTTTACCCAAAACATAATGCATTTAATTTTTCGCCCCGAAACTCAATTTTACCTAATACACTTAAGGTACCCTTAGATACTCTAATAACCCTAATATTAGGCCCCTCTTCAACTCCTTCCATAACTTTTTCTTTTTCCCCACTTTTTTTATTCTTATTACTCTTTCTTCTTTCTCTCTCCTCTTTCCCCCATTTTCCACACCAGATCACCATCCTCTATTCTTCTTCCTCTTTCTTTTTCTCTCTTTTTTCTTATCCTCTTCTTTATTCTCTCTCCCATGAAATCATGGGTTCTTCCTTCTTCTGTTGGAGATCGGAGTGGTAGATTCCATCGGTATGCTTATCGTACATAAGAGCGAAGGCGGGTGGCGCGACAGGGTGGCATGAGCTGATGGAGATGGTTGGTGATCCAAGCTTTCAGGGGCATCGACTCAAGAACTAGATCCTCCGGCTTCCAGATCTATTTTTAGGTTGGTAGCGCTAACGTTTTTTAGTTTGGATTGTAGATCTCATATTTTATTGGGTTGTATATGTAATTTTGGGTTACAAATCGTAAACTTAGGTTGATAGTTTTGTAGATCATCCTATTTGATAAAAATAATTTCACTATTATTTCATGCATGGGTCATTTAAGGAATTTTGAGAATATTATTATTTTAATTATGTCTCTTAAGGACTATAAGAATTGTGTTTTAGGTCAAAAAATTAAAGTAAATGTATTTTGGGGCAAGAACAGGTTGTGATTTTAGTTTTGAGTGAAAGTCCCAAATTTTTTATAACCCTTAGATGTATTTTATGGAACAGGTCTTATGTTTATAAGGTCAAATTCACCACCAGTAAGCCACAAGTTTGAGCATTTCCCAACTCAAGTAAAAGTCCATCTGCAACTACAATGCATAAACATAATATTATATGATATATATATATATATATGTTCATCTAATATATATATATGTGTGTGTGTGTGTGTGTGTGTGACCAAAGCGGATTTTAAGTGATGCATAATCGTTAAGTAATGTTGTAGTATGATGATCAGGACATTACATGTCATACATTATCTACATGTGCATGCATATACATGTTTAGAAAAAATATCTCGCATGCACTTCACTATAATAAGGAAGGAAAATATTTTATCAATTGACCACTACTAGTACACCAAGGCATGTAAGACATGCTTATGTGATGTATGAGTCAGGTGTCATGTGAGACATGACTTCGGGTGTGTGAGACAGTCGGACTGACACTTATGATTCTTGATGATTTATAGAGCTCTTTTCAGTGTATAGCAGTTGAGTCAAGTCCCCAAAGAGACAAAATGATTTCAAGCGATGAGAATTAAAATACATGTTCATGTCAAGCATTACACTTCATGTTGGATTGCATAGACGTAGTGATATTATTCCCTTGATATGCATGACTTTTACTTACTAGCTTTAGTTCATGTAGTTTATGCATTGTAAGTGAGCTTACCGATACCTGATACTAGCTGGCTGAACTGTTAGAGTTCCAACGGGTTTTGAGGGGTGATGTACATAAATGACGACCTGTTGGCTAAACCATGGGCTTATCGTGTCTTGGTTATTGTTTCTGAACTTTATGTTACAGACATGTGTTGGGTTTTCCATGTATATAATACAATAAATTTGAGTAAAATGCAGCGGAATAAAAATCGGAACCCATGATGAGGATCTTCATGCAGTAATTTAATTGATTTAATAAAGAGTTCGTCGAATTACCTTAATCCGAAGAGCATATCTAATCTGGACCAGAAGCTGATGAAAATTGTCTTCCTCTTTTGTGATCCACATACGAACAATTTGTACAAGCCGGATTTCCATATCCTTACGAATAATGTTGATAAATAGTACAACAGATTGTTTCTTGCTAGAAGGATTGTACTGTTGATCAAAATCAACTAAGGGAAGAAGACAGGATGGCCGAACCGGACTCCTTGGACAGAAGAATTTCGGCTGATTTGAGGAGAGAGGAGGGGCCGCTTTTGTAACACCCCCAAGTTATTCACGGTATATTACAGCGCCGTGAGCCCCACCGTGGGACCCACAAGGCTATGTATACGCGGACTATGAACTTTGACCGATAAGGTCCAAGTACAATCAAATGGAAGACAATAAAAATGGTATTCAAAACAATATCCAATAAATCCGAATACAACACATCACGAATCAATACCATGGCAACGCAGGCCGAAACATCAAGGAACCGAAAACAATACTCGAGTACTCAAAAACCATTCAAGTACAACATCATTTGAATGGAGGAAATACAAAACATAACCAGTGACAAGACACAGCATCACACTTGCCCATCATCTTCATGCCGACCCGGTACATGCCTATCCACTCATCTGGATCCTGAAATACATAAAAGGTATTCCCCCCGTAAAGGGGTTAGCCGTCGAATAGCTAGTACAAGTATATCGAATATGAAACATAATACTTCTCAGCAATAAAGTAAATGTAATCATCATCTCATCAACTCAAGACTCGTATTCCGGAATAACTAAATCTCATAGCATTACATTTAATACATACATGATCAACTATGGAACCGCACCAAAGGCAACGGAACTCTCAGAGACCCGTCGGTCCATCCCAGAGTGGTTAACCCAAAATATCCGCAGAACCACACCAAATGCTATGGAACCCTCATAGGACTCGTCGGACCATCCCAAAGTGGATAGATACCATCATACAATTCATATACCTTACTTTCAAAGTGGAGAACGTACAATCATAAACATATACTTACCTTTGAGACATCGTGAATCGGAAGGAAAGGAATACAAGTTCGGTAGGTCAAAGAACGCACTTCCGGCACCTAAACGATTCGTAAGGAACATGATAATCAATAATCCATACTCAAATCACATGAAGAAACTCCTGAAACCCGCCTACAATTCACAAAACTACAAGGATAATCACCTAGATATTTGAAAATCACCCAAACCCTCTCAAGTCCGAACAAGGTACAAAATAATTCATATAACCGTAGGGAAAACATGTGTACGGGGTAGATACATCATAATATCAAAGATATCAAGCTCCAAAACTGATAAATCGGTCGAATCTAGGAAAACTGCCAAAAGTTCACAAAACTAAGGTTCTAAGGAATTTACCTTGATTTGGAAGATAGAAACGGATTGGATGTTGTATAATCTTTGTTATCACACCAAAGGTGATGTTAGAAGATGAATAGCCGCCTCCAAATTGCCTCAGAATCGCCCCTCTCGTGTTCTCTCGTCAGAAATGAAGAAATGAAAGTAAAAATGACGAAGAGCTGGGCTGTCCGTCCTTAAATACTGCGTTCAATTAGCACGCGCTACGCCTCAGAGTTAGCGTATGCTAACGGGGTTACCATTAGTCCAGTGGCTACTGACTTGCGACGGTAGCGTGTGCTACCCCATCCTTAGCATGCGCTACGCAACACCGATAGCGTGCATTAGCTCACGCCTAGCATGCGCTAACTGCTAGTCCCGAGAACAAAATCCAGCTTCTGTCTCTGCCAAACTCAACGCTTTAGTGCGCGCTACTCAACACGAATAGCATGCGTTAACACACGCCTAGAGTGCGCTAATTGGTTGACTCAGAAATATCACTACAGGGTCTGATCAAAACGAACATGTTCCGGAAAATACGAACCTCAGGAATCAACAACATCTCAAAAGGTGCTTACAAGAGCGACAAAACGAACAAACGCCACAGTCAAAATTCATAAAAAATACAGCTATTCCATTCTCCCCCTCTAAAAAGAAGTTCCGTCCCAAAACTTAAGAACAAAAAGTTTGGGGTATTCCGATCTCATCTTCTCTTTTGTCTCCCAAGTCGCTTCCTCGACTCTATGTCTCAATCATTGCACTTCAACCAACGGAATGGTTTTGTGCCGAGGCTGTTTCTCACGACATTCTCGGATCTTCACGGGTCCCTCTGGAAAGGTAATATCCTCGGCTACATCAATCTCACTATAGTCGATAATATGACTTGGATCCGGCACGTACTTTCGCAACTGAGAAACATAAGAAACATTATGAACATGACTCAAAGCTGGAGGCAAGGCCAAGCGATAAGCTAAGTCTCCAACCCTGTCCAAAATTTCAAACGGTCCGATATACCGCGGACTAAATTTCCCCATTTTTCCGAAGCGAAAAACTCATTCGGTCAGCGATACCTTGAGTAGAACATGGTCTCCAAAATCTAATTCCAATGGTAGACGACGGGTATCGGCATAAGATTTGATATATTGAACGACATTCCCAAATTATGAAATGAACTCAACTACAACCGTCTGTACTGTATTCAGACAATACCAAGAATCCCCAAAAGATCACCATAACTCATAAGTGTGGAATAAACTATCTGTGCCAAATCCTGTCCGTTGGATTGCACCGTCAAATCTCAATCTGGATCAAACCCAATATCACATAATATAATTGTAGGTCAACTACCAAAAAACAATGATAACAAGTCCTGAAACATCGACGTACAGTCTGAATGCTCATATGCTCAATAGCAATGATCAACCAATAAATCTACCGAGAATATCATCGACGTGATAAACTCCAACACGATCAACAAAAGATCAACAACGATCAAGAATACCATCAACATGATAAACTCCAAATGATCAACAAAGGGTCAACAACAACCTAGAATACCATCAACATGATAAACTCCAAACGATCAACAATGATGGATCTCAAAGAAATAACCCCAACTGTCGGACATACCCCTCGGGCGTATGAACAACCAGTCACAACACGTCGAACATACCCAACCATAATTAGAGGATGAACGACCAATCCTTGTGGCTCAAAGATGGACATCACAGTACGCCCGGTCCGGAAATGTGTTCATGCACATGTCCACCCCGTACGGAATCCCGGATATACATGGGACATATAGCTAATTAGCCTCACGGACTAACGTCTCATGTGTATGGTTCAATGCGGAAACATCCACGCACGACCATAGTGTGCCCGGATAAAAATCCTACACAATAATCAATCGGCATGCATATATGACTCCAGGTATGTCATGATGCAACATGACAACAAAACTCAAAGAATCACATATCCAATAAGGATCAAAAGACTCACTAAAATGAATATTGACAACTGACAATGAAAGGTCGACACGACCAATCGATAACCAAACAATAACCCTGGGATCATCATCCCCAATGAATGATCAACACGATCAACGATCTCAATACAAACAGTCCTGGGATCAGCATCTCTCAACGAAACAATCAACATGAATCCCATCATACGGAACATCAACATACAACATATACCATAATTTACGAGAATAATTATCCTCATAATAGAACAATACTTAAATTACCTCAATGTCGGAGATAATATACTTTTCCAAGAACAACATCCTTGAACAAACACACCGTTATTCGAATAATCTCGAATGAGGTACAACCCATTAATATCAATAAGTCACCATCCCGACACCAATGTCGATACGATAAACTATCTTCGATATCCGACATTCCATATCACAGCAAGGCTAATTCACATCTCCATCTTCAATCAAACACAATTAAATCATATACATTATGATTTAATCCAAACTAGGGCACAATATAAAAACCATCGTCCCGACGATTTACTTTTATATATCATTTCTTTATGAATTATAAATGAAATGAAATCGAAACCATTCATTTAATATTATAAACTGAACAAGTATAACTTGCCTCGATACGATACAATGAAGCTGCTACCAATTCAATTACCTTCGTCCACGAGTTCCTCAACCCTGACCAAAGCAATTTACGAACTCTTCAACCTCAACCGCAACACAACGGTCATAATCCACGATCAAACATCACAACTTATTGTAAAAAAAGATCAATAAACAACAAGTTCGATAACTATCAATATCAATATAACTAATCCACGAACCCAATGGTTCCACAATATCTCGATTAAACACATTCTAATCCATCCAACTCAAACACTTACGAATCCATGTCGACAATACGAGCCGAAATCCGATAATCATATCAACAACCAGTATATCAACAACCAGTTCAAACCAATAATAAGGGTCTAAATGTTATCGATTCCAAATTCAATCTTAAATACGAATTAACAAGGTTCCTCCTTGTAAATTCATAGTTAAAATTTATCGATGATCATCATCAATTCGAACCATCCAATTAGTTCAACATTATAGATAATCATATTCTAAGGCTATCAAACAATTCAATCATTAGACTTGAACACTTATTCAATACGTATGGACTTCCAAACTCAGATATGAATAATAATCTCATCAAACTCGTAATCATATTCGTATTCCTACGAATATTATATCAGAACACATAACTTAGCTCTAGACTTGAATATTCCATATTCATATCCAAAACACACACACTTATTATAAATATTCATCATCTCATATAATTCATGAGTCTCTCAAGAACATGAATTAATCCGAAAGCACGTCCATAATCGACCAAACGACATAATCCGATGTGTTCTAGCATCTAAGCCATCATTTAACTCATAGTCTAAGGCGTATATCATCATAACATCAAGAATCGCAACAATACTACCAAGAACACTATGATTCCCTAACCATGCTCATGACAACATAAATAATCCAACATATAAGTCATCATGTCATCATCTTCCTTAACAAACTTCCCATGGAATACCAAGAATCATCATAACGCCTCCATAAACTATTATCATACGAACTAATCATCAACAACAACGTCAAAATCTAAAATGAAGGGAGATATTAACCAACATATCTCTTGAAGATAAACAACACCATTCAAAACCACACGAATCATATCAACATCCGCACCTCAGCAATAATATCAACATAAATCGATAATCCATCCCATAATCATACTTATCAACTTATATACATGACGATCATCAACTCAAGAACATCATATACAATCCAAGACGAAATCCCAAAGTGAAGAGTAATTACCTCCTCGAAGAAATGGATTGAATCCCAAGGTTGAATCCGTTCTCAATCACTTCCAATCTCCAATGTTGTTAAGGACGACCAACTCCACAATACTCAAGTGTCTGGATCCTCAAAATATCCTCCAAGAACACTCTCTATTAGATGAAAGGAAGAGATGGACGAAACAAAGAATAATCCCCTACTGCACATATATACTGCACATTATTAACGTGCGCTACTATTACTAGATAGCGTGCGCTACTTGCCATAGCGTGCGCTAACTGACTTTGTTAGCGTGCGCTATCGTAGTCCAAAGGCTACTCCCTTACTCTGCACTGTGATTTGCATACGCAATGCCCATGCAATAACATACGTAAATACTCTGTTTCGCGTACGCATGTCTCCAAACGTAGCGTACGCTACTCGTAGTTGACTGTTTGTCTGCACCTGCTCCGAAGGTGGGTCCATACGCCGAAAGCAACCGACAAAGCCAAGATTCCCATTGACCAATTTACAATTAGCGTGTGTTAAGCCCACGCTTAGCGTGCGCTAATCTTTCATAGTAAACATACATTGACCTTATCGGAACATGTGCCGAAGGTAGCCGGGTCAACACGTGGATTCCCTCTTATCTATTCTGCACCAGCGTGCGCTGTCCTTCGCCTTTAGCATGTGCTATGTCCTCGTACTGGCGTACGTCAATTCAGGCTACACTTAGCCAAATCCAACTGTTCTGTCCGTCGTCTCGACATACTGAGCACTTACCTACAACATACTCGATCCAATAACATTCTCATATGATATACCCGATATCAAAATTAAAACAACATGTCGATCAAGTACGATAATTATATAGATATAATTATCTCAGTTCTCAAATTATTTTATCCATACTGTATAGACATTATGCTATCCAGTACACCTTAGATAAAATAACACGAAAAATTTATATTGAAAGTTCGGATATTACATACTACCCCCTTTAAAATAAGTTTCATCCTCGAAAATTGCAATCCTGCCACAAACAACAGATCAACCCAAAAATTTCCAAACTCATCACAAAAGCAATCATTTATCTCCGCAAGCGAATCACCAAAACAGTATACTTACGGGTGCGTGAAGCCGATGACCTCCCGTGATACTAGCATCGACTCCCATACAAAGTCCCAACACAATACCAACACACACCAATATCGCAATTAACAATTTTGACAATATCTCAAGGAAGAGTCCACATCCGCGACCACGGCCACGACTCTGTCCCCTGTCAGCAGACATTATAAAGGACACACACGTACATAAGTATAATCCAAATCGCACGTTCTCGAAGTGACCGATTCCCAAGAATACCAAACTAAAAGCAAAGCGATTAAGAAAACACAAGAAGAGTAAGAGGACTTACAAGTACCGATCGCACTGTGATGATGGCAAAGTGGTGATAATGTAGGCAAACGATGACTCAATCGACCCAAAAGACCGATAGCCTAGGTATCCATAGACCTAATCTCTGATACCATATTCTGTAACACTCCCAAGTTATTCAGGGTATATTACAGTGCCGTGAGCCCCGTCGTTGGACCCACAAGGCTATTTTTACATGGAACTATGAACTTTGACCGATAAGGTCCAAGTACAATCAAATGGAAGACAATAAAAATTGTATTCAAAATAATATCCAATAAATCTGAATACAACACATCACGAATCAATACCATGGAAACGCAGGCCGAAACATCGAGGAACTGAAAACAGTACATGAGTACTCAAAAACCATTCAAGTACAACATCATTGAATGGAGGAAATATAAAACATAACCAGTGACAAGACACAGCATCACACTTGCCCATCATATTCATGTCGATCCGGTACATGCCTATCCGCTCATCTGGATCCTGAAATACATGAAAGGTATTTCCCCAGTAAAGGGGTTAGCCGTCGAATAGCCAGTGCAAGTATATCTAAAACACAATACTTCTCGACAATAAAGTAAATGTAATCATGATCTCATCAACTCAAGACCATTATTCCAGAATAACTAAATCTAATAGCATCACATTCACTACATAGATGATTAACCGTGGAACCGCACCAAAGGCAACGGAACCCTCAGAGGACTCGTTGGTCCGTCCTAGAGTGGTTAACCCAAAATATCCGCGGAAACACACCAAAGTCTACGGAACCCTCAGACGACCCGTCGGCCTCGCCCTAGAGTGGATAGATACCATCATACAATTCATATACCTTAATTTCAAAGTCGAGAATGTATAATCATAAACATATACTTGCCTTTGAGGCATCGAGAATCAGAAGGAAAGGAATACAAGTTCCGCAGGTCCAAGAATGCACTTCCGGCACCTAAATGATTCGTATGGAACATGGTAATTAATAATCTATACTCAAATCACACGAAGAAACTCCGAAACCCGCCTATGATTCACGAAACTACAAGGATAATCACCTAGAGGTTTGAAAATCACCCAAACCCTCTCAAGTCCAAACAAGGTACAAACCCATCCATATAATCATAGGAGAAACATGGGTATGGGGTAGATACATCATAATCTCAAAGATCTCAATCTCCAAAATAGATAAATCGGACGAATCTAAGAAAAATCCCAAAAATTCCCAAAACTAGGGTTCTAAGGAATTTACCTTGATTTGGAAGATAGAAACGGATTGGATGTTGTATAATCTTTGTTATCCCACCAAAGGTGATGTTAGATGATGAATAGCCGCCTCCAAATCGCCTCAGAATCGCCCCTCTCGTGCTCTCTCGTCGGAAAAGAAGAAATGAAAGTAAAAATGAAGAAGAGCAGGGTTGTCCGTCCTTAAATACTGAGTTCAATTAGCGCGCGCTACGCCTCAAAGTTAGCGTGCACTAACGGGGTAACCCATTAGTCCAGTGGCTACTGACCTGCGACGGTAGCGTGCGCTACCCCATCCTTAGCGTGCGCTACGCAACACCGATAGTGTGCGTTAGCTCACGCCTAGCGTGCGCTAACTACTAGTCCCGAGAACAAAATCCAGCTTATGTCTCTGCCAAACTCAATGCTTTAGCGCCCGCTACTCACGAAGCTAGCGCGCGCTACTCAACACGAATAGCGTGCGTTAGCACACGTCTAGCGTGCGCTAATTGGTTGAATCAGAAATATCGCTTCAAGGTCCGATCAAAACGAACATGTTCCCGAAAATACGAACCATAGGAATCAACATCATCTCAAAAGGTGATTACAAGAGTGACAAAACGAACAAACGCCACAGTCAAAATTCATGAAAAATACAGTTATTACAGATTTTTACTTACACAATTAGGGTTGTGTAATCTTAATCTTATGACAACTCCTTGTCTAAGACCCTTTATTTTATACTAAGTAAACGCTAGAGTTAAAACTCTAGTATTTGCTTATTTACCCTTCAACTTATTAAATAATACAGTATATATATATATATATATATATATATATATATATATAATATCTTATATTATATGTATACTTATTATTTAATCATCTAATAAATATAATATCCAATATTATATTTACCATTCCCGGTTGATATAATTAAATAATATAATATATAATATCCTATATTATATATTATTCATTATTCAATTTTTAATAAATATAATATCCAATATTATATCGATTAATTATTCTTGCTTGTCTTTAATTGTCGTATGGGTGACCCAAAAGACTTATATTATGTTGGCAATCATATATTTAATTATTAAATGATAAATCATAAGCGGTCTCTAGCAAGACATTATGACTACCCAAATAATATAAGTTTATAGTCCATTAAACCATTTAATATGTCAACTTCCTTTGTCGCGCAGTATCATATTTGAAATAAGTCATAGAAACTGTCATACTTATTATGTTCAAATGCTTTCTCAATAAGTAGACTGATTGAATCAAACAACTATTCATTTGAGCATGGCCATGCATTTCCTTCAGTCCTACTTATTGAGAGGTTCAGCAGATATCTCTCTCCCGAGAGAGAAGGACAAATTCCCATCTTGATTATTCATTGCCTCTACATGACTCCCACTAATCCCGATCGCTAACTTTTATGATCACCATGTTTCAGATGATGTTGGGTTATGTCAAGGCATAGCAGTTATCATGTTGGACTCTATGATAATCTTAGGTTTAAGGATTTATTGACATATTGTTACATTGAGATTCACTTATGATATTTCCATGCAGTGATCTCAATGCAGGTTTGTCCAGTATTGAGTTCTCCAACCAATACCCATAAGTTTGATCCGTACCATGTGCATAATCATCCGAAGATTATAAATCAAACTTATACTAGTATATTAATCACTTGAGTCTCCACTCTACGTGATTGGACCATGGACATATAAATAATCTTATTATTCGTTAATAACCTATTATTCGATTATTATAATATTAAAATATGCACTCATTATAATAATAAACAATTAATAGATGATATCAAATAACTTTATTTAAATGTGGCAATCACAAGTCTAGGCACACTGAATGTCCTACGGCACTATTCCCACCGAATGACCATTCATTCAAGACTTTTACTCCTATCTATCTAGCATGCTCTTCATGCTTTCCTTATGAGAGGGACTTGGTAAGTGGATCAGCAACATTCTCTTTCTTTACTACTTTGCATATTGTAATATCTCTTCGTCTGACAATATCTCTGACTAGGTGATATTTCCTGAGTATATGTTTGGAATTATGATGGGACCTAGGCTCTTTAGCTTGTGCAATAGCACCATTAATGTCATAATAAAGGCTTATGGGACACTGGATGGTCGGCACCACTCCTAGTTCCTTAGCTGTATCTGATGTTGCCTGGTACTCATCTTGTGTTATCAGCAATCGTGCTTTGCTTGGAACTCTTACAACTCTCAGCACCTCCATTCAATACACACACATAACTAGTTTGTGATTTAAAATCGACTCTATCGGTTTCGAAACTTGCATCGACGTAACCATTTACAGCCAGCTCGTATCCCACACCTCCATAAATTAGGAACACATCCTTAGTTCTTTTTATGTACTTTAGGATGGTCTTCACTTCTGTCGAGTGATTTTCACCTGTATTTGATAGGTATCAACTTGTCATGCTAAGGGCAAATGATATATCTGGTCGAGTACAAATCATGGCATACATGATCGATCCAATGGCTGATCCATATGGAATCTTGATCATGCAGGCTTGCTCATCAGGAATCGAACGACTCTGAGTCATACTTAGATGAATGCCTTGTGACATCGATATGAGTCCTCTCCTGGAGTCCTGCATATTGAACCTCCTCAACATTTTGTTAATGTAGGTACCCTAACTCAGACCAATCATTCTCTTTGATCTATCTCTATAGATTTTTATCCCAAGAATATAAGCAGCTTCTCCTAAGTCTTCCATAGAAAAACAACTTCCCAACCAAGTCTTGACTGTCTGCAAGGTGGATATGTCATTTCTACTGAGTAATATATCATCTACGTATAAGACTAGGAAGATAACTATGCTCCCACTAACCTTCTTGTACACACATGGTTCAGCTTCATTTTGAATGAACCCAAACTCTTTGACAATTTCATCAAAACAAAGATTCCAACTCCGAGAAGCCTGCTTCAACCCGTAAATGGATTTTAAAGCTTGAAAACCTTTTTAGAATTTTCTAGAGGAACAAAACCCTCAGGTTGTGTCATATACGCATCCTTGAGTAAGTTTCCATTAAGAAACGCTGTTTTGACATCCATTTGCCATATCTCGTAATCATAGTATGCGGCAATAGCAAATAAAATTCTAATTGATCTAAGCATGACTACTGGTGAAAAGGTTTTATCATAGTCAACAACATTAGTCTATCTATAACCTTTTGCAACTAGTCTAGCTTTATATACTTGCAGATTGTCGTCCATGTCTTTCTTCTTTTTGAAGACCCATTTGCACGCAATGGTTTTAACACCCTCAGGTGGATCTATCAAGTTATAAAACTTGAATGTTGTACATGGACTGCATCTCTGACTTCATGGCCTCTAGCCATTCCTTGGACTCTGGTTCTGAAGCAGCTTCTATATAGGTATTAGGCTAATCATCTATGAGAGATGCATCATCATCCTCTATTATGAGATACCCATATCTCTTAGGTTTATTTCGCACCCTATCAGATCTGCGATGAACTTGTGTACTTTGAACTAGCTCCTCAACTAATTGTTGAGCCTGTTTAGTTTCAATCGGCGAAGCAATGTTTGGTTGTGGTTCTCAAGTTACCTCGAGAATTAATTTTCTCCACTATCTCTATTGGAAATAGATTTCCTTTCTCAGAAGACAGTATTTCGAGCAACAACCACTTTGTTCTCTGCGGGTTTATAAAAGTAGTATCCTTTAGTTTCCTTAGGATATCCCACAAATAAACATCTTTTAGATCTGGCCGCCAATTTGTTAAAAACATAGCATCTTACAAACGCTTCGCAACCCCAGATCTTTAAAAAAGATAAGTTTGGTCTCCTACCAATCCATTTCTCAAATGGTGTCTTTTCAAATGCTTTAGATGGAACACGGTTAAGGGTGAATGCTGTTGTTTATAAGACGTGGCCCAAAGACGACAATGGATGAACCATATCTAATAAAGTTCGATTCCTCCTTTCGGACATGTTGTTATGTTGATGTGTTCCAGGAGGAGTAAGTTGTGAAACAATTACACAACTCCTAAGATGATCATCAAATTCTTGGCTCAAGTATTCGCCACATCGATCCGATCAAAGGGCTTTCATTGTCTTGCCAAGTTGATTTTGTACTTCACTCTCGAATATTTTGAAAATTTCAAAAGATTCATGTTTATGCTTCATAATATAAACATATCCATACCGACTAAAATCATCGGTAAAAGTGATGAAGTATTGGTACCCGGATATGGCATAAGTGCTAAGAGGTCCGCATTGTAACACCCCAAACTAGGCAACTATTACAGTATCGTGGACCCCCGACTGGGACCCACCAGGTGAATGAAAATTAATGAATTAAATAATATAATTGTAGTACCGAACCACATTATATCATCAATTACTCCGATGCGGAGTTTCAAGTACAACAGACCCAAGAGATACAGAATACATGTATATTTTATATGAAGATAAAATATACAACACTGAATAAAAATGAGTATCCAAACGGAAATCTGCAGCGGAAATAAAATGAAGAAACATGAATGACTGAAAAGGACTGGGCCCCCCTACTAGTATCACTTGGACTACTCGCCGTCAACATTCTCTTCCCGTGCTTTACCCTTGCCAATACCTGAAAACAACATCCCCCAATGGGGTCAGTTACACAAAACAATAATCCTCAAGAGTTGAATAAACACAATCATGATATATCATAATTATGAAATTAAGCTGAAGAGGGGTATTATAGTACGCCCGTAATGGGACGTGCAAGTGCATAAGATGAGTGTCCGGACACACCCGCACTTGTACCTAATTAGTCTCACGGAGGCACGTTACTGTGTGCACAGTCCATTGTGTCTGTGAACCCGCCACATGACTATCGTGTGCCCGACTAAAAATTCCACACATAACCACTCAGCCACGCAATATAAACCCAGAAGGTCACATGAACAAGAGTGACCATGATGAATATTAATGAATAATAATCCGACAAGGGTCAAGAATGACTCACCGAGATGAAATAATAATGAAATAAATGATAGCTCACTGAAATGATTGGAACCGTCATTCCTCGTGAATTGAATGATTAGTTTGATAATTATAAGTCTCACCATGATTAGTACACTATGAATGAATATGATTTATGAATGGACAAAAACGAAAGGAATGAGTATCCTTTTAACCGAGTAAGAATTAACTTACACAACACCGGTGAAGAATGTCCTTCCTCGAACAAACGTCCTAAAAAGAAATGTCGGTCGCTCGAACAACCTTGAATAACACAATTACCAACAGACGCTTAATATACGAATCAAGCATGATCACAACTGACTCAAAACGTCGATACGATAATCCCAAACCTATTGGGGCATTATAACAAACACATTGTAACCAATCTTCGATTGTTTACAACCAACCTCAATTATATCCATTCCAAACCTCCAATGAGTGATTCAATCCAACAAAACATCTTCAACACAATCAATAATTCATTATGAATACACAATTCGATATTTCAACAGCACCTAATCGAAACCCCCAAATTCAAATCAACATTCAAAGTGTTCTTCAAACAATCCTTCAATAATCCAATGAATATTCATACAAACTCATAATCATAGGTATATCTCTTCATATAACGTGATTATAACATCCAAAACATCATATTCCATCTTACAATCAAAATCTAAGGTTTGGAGAAAATTACCTTTGAAGATCCAACCTCTTTGATCCGTCGATACTCGTGTTAATTGACTTCCCAAGCTCCACAACGAATGAAGATGATGAAACCCGTACACACAAGTGTTTGATGATGAAAAATCTCTCCCAAAAAACTCTCTCTCGGAACCAAAATGATGAAAGGGTGAAATGAGTATAAAAATCCCATCCAATCCTTTATAAACTGCGTAGAGTTACGGCCGTAACTCTACCACCTTACGGCCGTAACTACCCAAGTCAACGGCCTTATGGCCGTAATATCCATTTCATACGGCCGTAACAACGATTCGTCGAAAAAATAATAATGCCTGCACTGACTGGGTTACGGCCGTAACCAAAGCTACCTTACGGCCGTAACACAACACTTACGGCCATATCCTGCCGATCTTACGGCCGTAAGTTGATTTCGTCCAGAACACCCTCCTGCCCAATGTATGCATGTTACGGTCGTAGTCTACCAAAACATACGGGCGTACTCTCGTGCTTACGGCCGTAACTATAATGACTTACGACCGTAAGTTTTCTTCATCCAGAACGACACCTATTTCCATGAATTCATGTTACGGCCGTAATGATGATCAGTTACGGCCGTAACTCACTGCTGGAAGTGACAAAAATCCGACAACTCCGTCTTCTCATTACCAATGATGAATGATCCGACATATGATACTTGTATGAATGTAATTGAGTCCAATAACATGCAATAGGTGATACTTCCAACATAAGACTACCCATCACTATGATTATGAAAATACTCTCGTCTCGATACTCAAACGGAGTTGAATAACGATCGGTAACTGATACACGGCTCCAAGTACGCCAACGATGAATACAATGAGTGAACGTGAATGATGAATGATTATTAATGAGTGAAAATTACTGAGTGACAATTACTGAATGATAATGAATGAATTACAACCGGGTATTACATACTCCCCCCCTTAAAAAGAGTTTCGTCCCCGAAACTATGGGTCAAACAACTCGGGATAACTCTCCCGCATACTATCCTCGGTTTCCCAAGTAGCCTCTTCGACTCTGTGTCTAGACCACTGAATCTTAACCAAAGGACTCATCTTGTTCCTCAACTGTTTGATTCCCGCTCTAAGACTCGTATAGGATGTTACCCATATGAATGATCATCCGCGATCTCGATTTCATCGAACTAAAGTATGTGACTCAGGTCGGCAACATACTTTCACAACTGAGAGACGTGAAACACATTATGAATTCGGCTCAACACCGGAGGTAAAGCCAATCGATAAGCCAGACTGCCTACTCGATCCAAAATCTAAAACGGTCCAATGAACCTCGGACTCAACTTTCCCTGCTTCCCGAAACGGAAGATACCTCGACTCAGGGATACCTTGACCAAAACGTGGTCACCTGCCTCGAACTCTAATGTTCGACGACAATTATCTGCCTAAGATTTTTATCGACTCTGGGCGGTCAACAAACGACTCGTGATCAAAGCTACCTTCTTGCGGGCGGCTATAAGCATATCAGGCTCGGTGCCAATTGATTCTGATAAGTCATCCCAACACAAAGGGGATCGACAACGATGACCGTACAAGGCCTCGTAAGGTGCCATCTTAATTGAAGCATGCCAACTATTATTGTACGTGAACTCAATCAACGGTAGTTGGGCTTCCCAATCGTCTTTCCAATCAAGGACACATGCTCTTAACATGTCCTCCAACGTCTGAATAGTTCGCTATGATTGTCCACCGGACTGAGGATGAAAAGCTGTGCTGAAATTAAGCTGAGTTCCCATGGCACGATGAACTGATTTCCAAAAATGTGACACGAATCGCCCATCACGATCAGAAACGATACTCTTAAGAGTACCGTACAATCTCACTATCTCTTTGATGAACAACTGGGCAAGTCTCTCGGGACCCCACATATCCTTAATCTCAAGGAAAAGAGCTGACTTAGTTAAGCGGTCCATAATTACCCAAATTGTATTCATGCCACGACGACTCGTCGGCAAACTCGTGATGAAGTCCATTGAAATATCCTCCCACTTCCACTCTGGAATAGGGAGCGGTTTCAGCATACCCGCCAATCGCTGATGTTCTATCTTGACTTGCTGATAGGTTAAACATCTCGAAACAAATTTTGCGACTTCTCGCTTCATATTATTCCACCAGTAATTTTGTTTCAAGTCTTTGTACATCTTGGTAGACCCTGGGTGAATGGAATAAGGGGTAGCATGAGCTTCTTTCAGAATCGAGTTTTTCAACTCGTCATTCGCCGGTACACATAACCGATTCTTAAATCTCAAAAGTCCATCCTCGTGGACCACAAACCAGGGGCTTTCCTATGAGCCACATCATCTCGAATGCGCAACAAAGATGGGTCTGAACCCTGATTCACTCAGATCGCCTCTTCGAGTGGCGATGAAATCTCTAACATGCAAAGTTGCCCTTGCACTCGCTGTAACCAGACCTCGATCTCGGGTCTCAGAAATTCCTGTTGAAGTTCCCTTTGAACTGTTAAACGGGCAAGCATTTGCTCCTGAACAGATTTACGACTCAAGGCATCGGCGACCACGTTTGCCTTACCCAGGTGGTATTGAATCTCAATATCATAATCTTTGATTAGTTCCAACCATCGTCTCTGTCGCATATTTAACTCCTTCTGAGTAAATATATACTTGAAACTCTGATGATCGGTGAAAATTTGATAGGTGACGCCATAAAGGTAATGACGCCAAATCTTCAATGCGAAAACCACGGCTGATAGTTCCAGGTCGTGGGTCGGATAATTGACCTCGTAAGGTCTAAGTTGCCGTGAAGCATAGGCAATCACTTTCCCGTTCTACATTAATACACATCCAAGACCGTGTCCGGATGCATCACTATAAACCATGAATCCTACCGTCCCTTGCGGTAAAGAAAGGACACGTGCTGAAATTAAACGGCTCTTGAGTTCGTCAAAACTCTTTTGACATGCATCAGACCACGTGTATTTCTTATCCTTCTGCAAAAGGTTCATCATAGGTTGATCGATTTTATAAAATCCTTCCACAAATCGACGCTAATAGCCTGCTAATCCGAGAAAGCTTCGGATTTCGTTAACATTCTTCAGAGGTTGCCAATCTCGGATAGCCTCCATCTTCTGAGGGTCGATGCGTACTCCATCTGATGAAATCACATGTCCGAGAAACGTCACCTCGGACATCCAGAACTCACATTTGGAAAACTTTCCATAGAGTTGCTCTCGTCTCAACACGTCGAGAACCTGATGAAGGTGAACTTCGTGCTCCTCTCGGTCACAAGAATAAATCAAAATGACGTCTATGAAAACAACCATGAACATATCCAAATAGTCGACTAAAACCCAATTCATTAACTCCATGAACACCACAGGTGCATTAGTTAACCCAAACGGCATCACTACAAACTCGTAGTGTCCATAGCGTGTTCGAAATGCCGTCCTTGCGATATCCGACTCTCGAATTCGCAACTGATGATACCCAGATCTTAAATCGATCTTGGAAAATACTGAAGCTCCCTAAAGTTGATCTAAGAGATCATCGATACGGGGTAGAGGATATTTATACTTAATCGTCACCCTGTTCAACTCTCGATAATCAATACACAAGCGAAATGAACTGTCCTTCTTCTTGACAAATAATACCGGTGCTCCCCACGGAGATGCACTCGATCGGATATAACCCTTCTCGGTCAAATACTCCAATTGATTCTTTAGTTCCAGCATTTCGGTCGGGGCCATCCGATACGGTGCCTTCGATAATGGGGACGTACCAGGCTCCAACTCTATTATGAATTCCTCATCTCTCTGTAGAGGCAAACCAGGTAACTCATTTGGGAATACATCGACATATTCTCTCACTACAGGAATATCCGCCAGCATCACTGATAATTTCTCGGTCTTGGTCATATAGCACCAATAACCAACATACCCCTGATTGAGTAATTTCACTGCTTTCATCATATTAATAACTCTACCGGAACAGCTGGGATTACCTCCCTGAAATACACATTCAACTCCATCGTCTGAGATGATAGTTACCATATGTTTACGGACACTAAGGATGGCATCATAACGATCCATCCAATCGATACCCAGAATAACGTCGTCTCTAGGTAAATCCACCACGATTAGGTCTGCTAGCCATACACGGACATTAAGCTGAATCGGACAATTCTTAATTTCACGATCTCCGATAATTCTTCTACCATCTGGTAGACCAATGACATAAGGCTCACAACTAGTAGCACTATCCAGACGTAGTCTACTCAAACATGACTCGGAAATAAATGAATGCGATGCACCAGTATCAAAAAGGGTACACATAGGTTGAGATAGAATTTCGAGTGTACCTGAGATCATCCGGGCCACCGGATCGTTGGTCCTCTTCATCTCATAAATTCTGGGCTTGCCGGCCCCCGAACCGGATGCTCCGGTCTGATAGATTTTCGATCCGCCTTTGTTTGCTCCCGTCATATTAAACGACATGGACTGAGTGTCCTGATTATGAACAGCTGACTGCTTCGGGGCCTGAGATGATGCTGGAGTAGGTTTGGAGTCTCTTCGGCAAAAACGGGCCTTATGCCCAGCAATTCCACAGTTGTTACACGTGATAGTTTGCCTCAGCCACTTAGTGCTTAAATGACCCTGTTCTCCACAGTTGAAATAGGTGATGGCCAAACTGGACGCTCGGGACTGAGATTCCGTGGGTTTCGGCACCATAGGAGGTCGCTCAGAAAAAGTAGAGCCTGCACGAGGCTTCTTGAAGGTTGCCTGACTGCCTTCAGACTGATTACGATTCTTTAGCTTCTTGCTAGCAGATGAAGGTTGTTGCTTAGCAATTTCCTTAGCAGTAAGCTCTTAAGTAAGGGCTTTCTTGATGAATTCGGCTAGGGTGCTGCAATTGTGAATAAGCAACTGCATCCGCATACGAGGTTTCAACCTCTTACTGAAGTACTTGATCTTATCCGTCTCGAAGTGAATGATAGATGAGGCGAAAGGAAGAAGTTCCTAAAATTTCTCGGCGATGGCGAGAACATCATCTTCCACTGAGGGGTCAGGAATGAGTAATTCTGATAACTTGGCCTCCCTGAGTGGGGACGGGTAATACCTCTCCATCATGAGAGTCTTGAATTGATCCCAAGTACACGATCTGTCGGTGGGTTTCAAAGATAACCACCAAGAGTGAGCGCTCTTACCCAGATAGTAAGCCGCGACTGAAACTTTATGCCCTTCGGGACAATCCACCATAGCAAATAACTTCTCAAAATGTTCAGGCCAGTGAATTATATCCGCCGGCTCAGATGAACCCTCGAAAGTAAGTGGTCTCTGGCGAGATATGTTGCCAATGATACTGCTCACACTCCTCTCTTGCCTCTGAGGTGGCGGCGGAGGAGCCTGCTGATTCTGAGCGGTTGAGTTCTGCATCGTCTCCATGAGGCGTGCCATCAGAGTCATCTGGGCCATCATGACCTGCATAAACGCGAGTGGGTCAACCCAAATACCTTCTGAATGAGCTGTGTCCCGGGTGCGACTCCCTGGCAGTGAAAGATTATTTCCAGGTGAATGAGTGGCAGCGTCACTGCTCGATGAATTAGCATTATTCCTTGCGTTCGCGCATGTATTCACACAAGCTCCTGGGTTTCGGCCCGCACCGCGGCCTCTTCCCCTGCGTCCTCTGACAGATCTTTCCATACTGAAGTAGGACAGTCACATGATAATTATAGATCCCGCATAAATATCACATTATGATTACGTTATGAAATGATGATAATGAGCATACGCGCTCTAACACAATGATTACATGAACGATCAACTAAGGTGACATGATTATCTGATGAAATTCTTGAAATGATTATCTTGAACAAGTTAACAAGATAAATGATATGATCCTTAAGATCAACAACTGAGCAATGAAATGAACTGAGTGATTAATGAGTTAACATGATCGACATGATCAAAATGAAAATGATGATTGAGGATTGTTGACTAATGAATGAGTGATTCTTATAGCCAGAAATTATACCATGGCGTCAGAAATCTTACTGTTCTTTGGTCTGAGGGGCTTGGCTCTTGCACAGGTCACACGTGAAGCGTAAGTCCAATAATACTAGTCTGATGAATGATGATTTCAATGAGACATGACTCGAAGGTAGTAGTCAAAACCACGCTCTGATACCAACTCTGTAACACCCCAAACTAGGCGACTATTATAGTGTCGTGGACCCCCGACTGGGACCCACCAGGCGAATGAAAATTAATGAATTAAATAATATAATTGTAGTACCAAACCACATTATATCATCAATTATTCTGATGAGGAGTTTCAAGTACAACACACCCAAGAGATACAGAATACATGTATATTTTATATGAAGATAAAATATACAACACTGAATAAAAATGAGTATCCAAACGGAAATTTGCAGCGGAAATAAAATGAAGAAACATGAATGACTGAAAAGGACTGGGGGCCCCTACTAGTATCACTGGGACTACTCGCCATCAACGTTCTCTTCCCGTGCTTTAGCCTTGCTAAGACCTGAAAACAACATCCTCCAACGGGGTCAGTTACACAGAACAACAATCCTCAAGAGTTGAATAAACACAATCATGATATATCGTAATTATGAAATTAAGCTGAAGAGGGGCATCATAGTATGCCCGTAATGGGACGTGCAAGTGCACAAGATAAGTGTCCGGACACACCCACACTTGTACCTAGTTAGTCTCACGGAGGCAAGTTACCGTGTGCACAGTCCATAGTGTCGGTGAACCTGCCACATGACTATCGTGTGCCCGACTAAAAATTCCACACATAACCACCCGGCCACGCAATATGAACCCAGAAGGTCATATGAACAAGACTGACCATGATGAATATTAATGAATAATAATCCGACAAGGGTCAAGAATAACTCACCGAAATGAAATAATAATGAAATGAATGATAGCTCACGGAAATGATTAGAACCGTCATTCCTCGTGAATTGAATGATTAGTTTGATAAGTATAAGTCTCAACATGATTAGTACACTATGAATGACTATGATATATGAATGGACAATAACAAAAGGAATGAGTATCCTTTTAACCGAGTAAGAATTAACTTACACAACACCGGTGAAAAATCTCCTTCCTCCAACAAACGTCCTAAAACGAAATGTCGGTCGCTCGAACAACCTTGAATAACACAATTACCAACAAACGCTTAATATACGAATCAAGCATGATCACAACTAACTCAAAACGTCGATACGACTATCCCAAACCCACTGGGGCATTATAACAAACACGTTATAACCAATCTTCGATTGTTTACAACCAACCTCAATTATATCTATTCCAAACCTCCAAGGAGTGATTCAATCCAACAAAACATCTTCAACATAATCAATAATTTATTATGAATACACAATTCGAGATTTCAACAACACCTAATCGAAACCCCCAAATTCAAATCAACATTCAAAGTGTTCTTCAAACAATCCTTCAATAATCCAATTAATTTTCATACAAACTCATAATCATAGGTATACCTCTTCATATATCGTGATTATAACATCCAAAAAATCATATTCCATATTACAATCGAAATCTAAGGTTTGGAGAAAATTACCTTTGAAGATCCAACCTCTTCGATCCGTCGATACTCGTGTTAATCGACTTCCCAAGCTCCACAACGAATGAAGATGATGAAACTCGAACACACAAGTGTTTGATGATGAAAAATCTCTCCCACAAAACTCTCTCTCGGAACCAAAATGATGAAAGGGTGAAATGAGTATAAAAATCCCGTCCAAGCCTTTATAAACTGCGCAGAGTTACGGCCGTAACTCTGCCACCTTACGGCCATAACTACCCAAGTCAACGGCCTTACAACCGTAATATCCATTTATACAGCCGTAACAACAATTCGTCGAACAAACAATAATGCCTGCACTGACCGGGTTACGGCCGTAACCAAAGCTACCTTACGGCCATAAAACAACACTTATAGCCGTATCCTGCCGATCTTACGGCCGTAAGTTGATTTCGTCAAGAACACCCTCCTGCCCAACGAATGCATGTTACGGCCGTACTCTCGTGCTTACGGCCGTAACTAGAATGACTTACGGCCGTAAGTTGTCTTTGTCCAGAAAGGCACCCATGTCCACGAATGCATGTTACGGCCATAATGATGATCAGTTACGGCCGTAACTCACTGCTGGAAGCGACAAAAATCCAACAACTCCGTCTTCTCATTACCAATGCTGAATGATCTGACATATGATACTTGTATGAATGTAATTGAGTCTAATAACATGCAATAGGTGATACTTCCAACATAAGAATACCCATCACGATGATTATGAAAATACTCTCGTCTCGATACTCAAACGGAGTTGAATAACGATCGGTAACTGATACACGGCTCCAAGTACGCCAACGATGAATACAATGAATGAACATGAATGATGAATGATTATTAATGAGTGAAAATTACTGAGTAACAATTACTGAATGATAATTACTGAATGATAATGAATGAATTACAATCGAGTATTAGACGCATACATCAGTATGTACTAAGCCTAAAAGATCATTAGTCATTTCTCCATGACCGGTGAAAGGATTCTTCGTCATCTTGCCTAATAAACAAGATTCGCATGTCCTATATGACTCATAGTCAAAGGAGTCTAAAAGTCCATCGTGATAGAGTTTAAAAATACATTTCTCGTTTATATGGCCAAGTCGATAGTGCCATAAGTAAGTCGGATTAGAATCATTGAGCTAAGGTTTCTTGGTTGCAATGTTATAGACTTTCAAAGTGTTTGACTCATCTAGATCAATATTGTGAAGACCAGCATATAACTTTGAAATACCATAAAGCAAGTCATCAAAGAAAATACAAATAATCTTATTCTTAATAAGTAAACTGTAACCTTCACAATCTACTGTAGAAACTGAAATAATATTCCTATTCATAGCAGGAATATAATAGCAATTTTTCAAATTTCTAGTGAAGTAACTCTTGCTCCATTGCCGACTCTTAGATCCACTTCCAATTTATTCAGCGCTCTACTGCTTCTCAACCCCTGCACGTTTGTACAAACGTGAAATCCACATCCAGTATCCAATACCCAGGAGTTAGAAGTAGATAAGTTAACTTCCATAACAAATATACCTATCCTTCATCTCCTTCTTGTCTTCATTACATTAATGAAAAATTATACTACACTAGTAAAGTAAATTACAAGAGGGCAGATGACACGCAAGCCGTAAATAAGTAATAATAAATTAATAGACAACTTTCCGTCCATAAAAATCAATTATATTTAAATGAAATGCAGGCCATAAAACCAACTCAAAATTAAATTGAAATATTGAATCACATTGGTCAATTTATGGTCATGCCATACACCAAACATATACTAAAATTAATCATCACATAATTAGTTTAAAACTGGCAGGTAACATATTAATAATAATTTGCGTCCAAACTAAACCAAAGAAGTCACATGGCACAATAGCCGGCTGGATGAGCAGCACCCCCAGCTAACCTTTATGATCACCATATTTTATACGACGTTGGATTACGTCAAGGCATAGTAGTTATCATGTTGGAATCTATGATAATCTCAGGTTCACCGATTTATTGACATACTATTATATTGAGATTTACTTATGATATTTTCATACAGTGATTTCAATGAGGGTCTGTTCAGTATTGTGTTCTCCAGCCAATACCCATAATTTTGATCCGTACATCATCCGATGATTATCAATCAAAGTTATACTAGTATCTTAATCACTTGAGTCTCCACTCTACGTGATTGGACTAGGGACATATGAATAATCTTATTATTCGTAATAACTATTATTCGATTATTATAATATTAATACATACACACATTATAATAATCAACGAGAAATAGATGATATCAAATAACTTTATATAAATGTGATAATTATAAATCTAGGTACATCGAATATCCTATGGCACTATTCCCAATAACATGTACTATGTTATCGAGTTAGTTTACATATATGTTTTAATATGACTAATAGCATGGTTTGCTACTTTGTGTAATGTCAATAAGGTTCAGTAACTTAATAGTTTTTCTAAATATGGGATTTATGTGCTTGAGAATTTGAGTTGGGTAATTATTCGTCTTTTGGTTTTATGGATACACGGATATTTTGATATGTTGAAGAGATGAGGTTGATTTGAGTTGAGATGGGATGTCTTCATATGACGGTTATATTGGTTTTGTATTATTATTGTTACAGGTTTTGAGATAGGTCTACTATAACAAACTTGACTGTAAGCAACACTCTTTTGTAACACTTTTAAAACTTAAACTTTCATTAAAGAATAGGTAACACTTTAGTAACACTTTATTAATAGGTAACACTTTGATGTAACACTTTCTTATAGGTAACACTTCTAAGGTAACACTTTATCATAGGTAACACTTTTAAGGTAACATTTTATCTTAGTTAACACTTTTATGGTAACACTTTATTACAGGTAACACTTCAACGGTAACACATTTTGAATGTCAATTTCTAAATTATATAGGTGACACTTTATTATTATGTAACACTTTTAAAATAGGTAATATTTTTGGGTAACACTTCTATAATCGGTAATCTATACCATGTAACATGAAAGTTTTCCATAATTTATAAAATCATTTTAATTATTTTTTTCCCGCCCAAACTTTTCATCTATTTTTGTTAATTTTTCTCGCTTATTTTGCTTCCCATTTTTTCTTCTCTCTTTCCTTATCTTCAGATTCTGCTTCTTACATGTCAAAAAAAAAATTCCATTTCTTATGGAGTCGATTGGCTTATGGCGACGTTTTCTCTCTAGAATCTCTCAAAACCCTACCCATTTCCTTTCTTTCTCTCTCAATCGCTCTCTCTAAATCTCTCCCAAATCCCCCAAAAGACGTTGTCCCTTCAATTCAATTCTCTCTCTCTTCCTCTCTCTCATTCCTTATGCACTCTTTCTCGGCTCTTTAAAATCGGCTGTTGCTTGACTTCCATCAATTAGGACAAAACAATAACGCTTATAGCAGTCTCCTCTATCGAACCCCTTATCAGCCATTTATAACAGTTGTCTATGCCTACAACTTGAAGAAGAATGATAAAAGGAATGATGAAATCCAACCACTCCCACCGATAAAAAAAAAATGCCCTATTACTCTTTTTTAACAATCCCAATACCATGGAGGGCTTTGGGTTCGCAGGAATTGGGGGATCATTTTTACTTTCTTTCTTTTTTAATTTTTAGTATATTTGAGAACTCTATAAGGCAGGTCAATTGATTTAAAGATTCCTTTAACATTGAAAAAAAAATCTTATTATGGTTCAATTGATTTGTATATAATTGACATGTGTGAATCCTATTTTCTCTATATGCATGATTTACAGAAAGTTCTATTTGGGAAATCTCATTTTCTCCAAACGCATTAAAAATAATATTTTATTATTGTGGATTTGATCTGGTCTCAAGTTCTATATTTTCACTATGTTGTTAATTACTCTGCTATTTTGGTGGGAAAACATGAAATCGGTTTGTTGGTACCTGATGTTGTTTCCAGGTCTGAGATTTGCAGTGGTTGATATAAATCTGACCCGTTCAATGGAGTAGAGTTCTTTCAAACTAGAACGCCCTCTAGGTATGTTATTAGTTGGGGAATATTGCACAGAAATACATGAACTTTGCTCATTTTTTCATTTTGCGCATAACTTTTTAATATTTTTTTCATAAAATCACCAACTTTCAATTTTGTTCAATTTTTTCCTAATTCTAAATTCTATAAACATATTTTTAGCTTTTTAACAATACTCTCTTGTTGGAATATTTACCATACTTTTGAATCTACTGCATTAGCTGCAAATCTAAAAAGAACAAAGTAGGAGACAAATTCGTCAGTGACGCAATCTGCAAACAATATGAGTGGATGTGTGACTAGGCGCCCCTCGCGCACACACACACGCGCGCCGCCACCGCCGTTCGTCCGGCCAGCTCGGATCGGGTCGGGTCGGTCGAAGGGCGATTTGGGCGAAATGTCTCGGCATCTCGAAGTTATCTTTTTACTGTAATTTTATTCGGTAAAAATTTATTTTACTGAAACACCTCAACTATAAATTCCGAATTTTGGTTAATTCCGATGTTGCTCATATGTTTTAGTTAATTCCGGGGAGTTCAGGTAAATACCTCAAGTATAAATTCCGATGTTGCTCATATGTTTTATCCTGGGAGGCAGACACTATACACTGCGGTGAGGGCGAATTTGCTTTAAGGAGACAGAAATTCTGGACTTAACATCGCCCATCTTCGAATTTAGTTTCTTTGATTATATATATATATATATATATATTGTTTGCAGATTGCGTCACTAACGAATCTGTCTCCTACTTTGTTCTTTTCAGATTTGCAGCTAATGTAGTAAATTCAAAAGCATGGTAAATATTCCAACAGTAGAGTATTGTTAAAAAGCTAAAAATATGTTTATAGAATTTAAAATTAGGAACAAATTGAACAAAATCGAAAGTTGGTGATTTTATGAATAAAAATTAAAAAGTTACGCGCAAAATGAAAGAATGAGCAAAGTTCATGTATTTTTGTGCATTTTTCCCTTTAATTTTCCGGATGGAAGAGAGATTGACACATGCCTGGTCGCCACATCAGCGCCATGTCAGATTCAATTTGGGCGAAATTTAAGACTAGGGAAAAATTGAACGAAATCGAAAGTTAGTGATTTTGTGGGGAAAATTGAAAAGTTGTGTGCAAAATGAAAGAAAGAGCAAAGTTCATGTATTTCTGTGCATTTTTCCCTATTAGTTTTATTTGAAACAAATTTACATTACCTGGGTTTTTCTTGTGATCAAATAATGTTTGTATTTCTGGTGACATTGATCGCAGGATCAAATATTTTGTCGGATTGAGAACTAATTTTCATGTATCTGCTTGTATTCATGTCCGGATGATAATAAAAACATCCATGGAAATAACTGCATGCATTACCAATTCCGGATGGAAGAGAGGTTGACATATGCCCGGTTGCCACATCAGCGCCACGTCAGATTCAATTTGGGCGAAATTTAAGACTAGGGAAAAATTGAACGAAATCGAAAGTTAGTGATTTTATGGGAAAAATTAAAAAGTCGTGTGCAAAATAAAAGAAAGAGCAAAGTTCATGTATTTCTGTGCATTTTTCCCTTACCAATTCTCTAATTGATTAGACTTTGACTTTTTCAGCTAGGAAAATATGGGTCCTCTATGAATGACAGAATGACATGTGCAGGTTGTTGCTTATATAACTTATTGATCAATGTTCTCTATGAAGTAGTGCTTGTGATACATTACTCTTCAATTTCTCATTGCAATGCTTGATGCGGACTAATTTTATAATATTCGAGGAAGGTAAAGATCATGTGTTGACATCAGTTGGAAAGTTACTCTGTTTTTGCTGTTTTTGGTGCTGTTTTTCTTATTTTAGGTGTTTTGGTGCTGTTTTTGCTGCTAGTGGGCGATGATGCCTCTGGCACATCAATAATTTTACGACATTGCCCTTCGCTAGTTGTGCGACTATTATTTCCAAAATTGATTTGTTGATGTTTCATGCTTGGAGTTGAATAGGTAGATTGATGTTTCATGATGAAAAAGTTGTAAGCTCTTACAGTTTTTCTTGTTACATGATCATCGAGAAGATCAAGATGATATATATTGGGGTTGTAATATCCGCATTTTTCCTTTCTCTTAATATTCTCATTTTGGTGTATTTTCATTTTTGGCAACTCGCTTGTAACTGTATTGACATTTTGAGGATATTTAATATTGGACTTTTTGTCGTTCGAGCTTGTTTCAGACTCGTTTTACCCGATTCGGTGTTTCATGTTGTTTTCGTCGCTATTTCGGGTATTCTCGTAAATCGTCATTCGGAACTGCCGTTTCGGGGTTGCCAAGGATCCATCTCATGTTATTATGCATGTTGTGAACTTTTGTTTGGTGTTTCGACCATGTATCGTACATTTCGGATGTTTTGGGTCGTTTTGTAAATTTCCCAAACTTTTGGGAAAATTACGTTTGTTGTTGTTTTTCTGAACCTTTAAGTAGTCGGGAATATGTTTTCCTTCAACACTTAAGTTCGTCGTTTCGAGTCCTTTACGTTCGTACCATCGTGAATTATTCACCGTTGTATTTCGATTCTTTTTCGGTACCTTCCTTATCTATTTCTGGCCTGTACTCCCCAGAAAGGAATGTTACGTACGTAACACCCTTTTGGTTACGTACGTAACGTCCTAGTGTAAATCGGTACAGGCATTTACGCTTTTTGGTTACGTCGTAAGGCCCTTACGGCTTACGTCGTATGAACTTACGACGTTAGCATGTGATGGCTAACGACGTGCAGGCCTGGGTTTATAAACCCAGGAGTTGACCGATTTCGGTCATTTTCCATCTTTCTCTTCTCCTCCGACTTGTGGGCGATTTTCTTGGTGTTTTCCGACGATTTGAAGCTTAGCAACTCCGAGCCATCATCTTCTTCGAGTTTTTGGAGTATTTTATCAACATCTAATCGTGTTCTTCGTCTTTAATTCGAGGTAAACTCCTAAAATCTTCTTTTAGGTAAATTTGGGGGTTTCATGTTTTCGTCCGATTCGTTCCGTATGATAGATTAATTCATAATGAATATGATTAATCTTGTTGGTATTGTTAGTTCTCCTACGGATTCATGGTATATTTCGTGATATTTTTGTGATCAAGAGGGTTTGTTTGTGGTCCGCCCTCGTTGTTGTTTTTATACGAATATACATGAATCATAGTCGGGTTTTCGGATATATTCAAATTTCCGTATTCATTAAGATTGGTGGTGATTGTGTTCTTCGAATTGCTAGGTTTGTAACTGTCGGTCCCTATCATTCGTTGGCATCTTTCCTTCTGTTCGTTGCGTCGTCTATTATTCAAGGCAAGTATTTTTGGAAACCTTTATGCTTAACGTGAAATGGTAATGTATATTGTGTGTGCTTTACTCACCCTGGGAGGGTCCGACGGGGCCTCGGGGGAATCTATGACTTCACTCTGGATTCACGAGTTTGTTTCGCTAGCCAGCTCGGGAGGGTACTTAGAGGCCTCATGTGGGATTCATGGGGGCGTCCTGTTCCTAGGCGATGCCTGTGCGTGATTTCTTTTATAAAGTGGCCAGCTCGGGAGGGTCCTTAGAGGCCTCGGGTGGGATTCATGGTGGCGTCCTGGTCCTAGGCAATTTGATTATTTGACTGTTTGTTTCCGGAAAAGACATGTCTGGTTTTGGTTTTTGAAATGATATGGGTGCATGTACTATGAAATGTGTAAGCGATTGGTTTGCCTTGATTACTTGTACTAGCGTAATTGCTAACCCCTTTGGGGACCCGTTGTGGGGAAATTCTTGTTATGGATTTCCGGTTATGATCATCTGGACGAGCGAGCGCTGGGACAGTACGAGGATGTTGGCCAGGGTCGTTGACATATGTGTTTCAGTTTTTTTATTTCCGTTATTCCATTCGATATGGTTGTTGTCCACTTTTGAAACTTATAGATTGTACTCACGAGTACTTAGGCTTTTCTCTTCGTATTAAGATTTGTTTTCGTCAAGTTATTTATGTATGCCATTGTTGATTATTCCGCCGGTTGTACCGGGCGTGTGATTTGATTTTCAATTGGATAATGTGTATGTTTACTGTGGTAATTTGTGTCTAGCCTGGTGGGTCCCATGTAGGGATCCACGGCACTGTAATATACCCTGAATATCTCGGGGGTGTTACAGAAAATGGTATCAGAGCCTAGGTTTATGGATACCTAGTCTTGTCGGTTATTTGGGTATAGTTGTGTTTTGTTTTGCATATTGTCACACCGCTGCCAGCATATCGGTACTTCCAGTACTAGTAAGTTTTCTTATTCGGTCCTTTGTTTTCTTGCATTGTATTTCCGCTTCTTGAATCGTAGTTGCTTTTTCCTCCCTTACTCATCATCAATATACTTTTGTTATCTCTTAACACCAGTATGGATGCCGGAGGAAACTATGGTCGTGGTCGTGGTCTTGGTCGTGGTCATGGACGCGGCCGAGGACGTGGGGCAGCCGGTGGGGCGGCCACGTCGCATTCTTCGGGAGCCGGCAGTACCGGCGACCACCACAGTCATGCTTCTTCTCAAGGTGGCGCTGACCTTGGTGTTGCGGCTGTTATGCAACAGATGGTAAACCAGATGGCAGCGATTGCCCAGGCGGTTCAGAATCCGGCCCATGCTGCTCGGGACGGAGCTAACTGTTGGCTCCAAGATGTCATCAAGATGCATCCTCCTCAGTTCACGGGAGCCTCTGACCCGATTGGCTGGGAAGGGTGGATCAAGGAGATAACCAAAGTCTTCGTTGCCACCAACTGTCCCGATGACCGTAAAGTCCCTATTGCCCAGTACTTTCTCACTGGGGACTCTACGGATTGGTGGAAGGCCGTTGGGCCCAAAGATCATGTTGCTTCATGGGCCAAATTTCAGGAATTGATGGAAACTGAATATTGCCCGTGGCCGGTTAGACAGGCTCGAGTCCATGCCTTCTATGATGCTCAACCTCGGGATATTCCCGTATCCCAAGCTATTGCCGATTTTAACAAGGAGTTGAGTTATGTGAAGACCCAAGTTGTCGAGGAGAGCGACAAAATTTTTCATTTCTCTAGACGGATGAAACTGTCGATTCGGGACTACATGTTTGGACTTGTCTACACTACCCTGAAGGATTATCAGAGTCGAGCTCTTGCCTATGATATGTCGGTGACGGCCAGTGCGGCGGTTCGGGAGAGTAAGAAACATAAATCCACCGGAAATTTCTCGGGTCACAAGGGTGGAGGTCAGCAGAAGTCTCAGTCTGCGAATATTCCTGGAAGTAATTCGGCTTGTTTCTCTAGGGGTATCGAGGTACTACCAGTGCCTTCGTTCGGGATACCAATTGCTTTAACTATGGCGAGCCGGGCCATTGGAACCGGGAGTGTCCTCGTTCGCCTCTGATTTGCCATACTTGTGGTCAGTCGGGCCACAAGGCTTCCTTTTGTGAGAGGGCAAGGCGGCTTCTTGGTGCTCAGACTTCTTTTCCAGCACCTATGGAGCCGAGTGTGAATCAGGGCTCATTTGCTACGCAGCCTCCGCCGGGTGCCGGTCGAGGGAGAGGTCGGGGTCAGCCCGCTAGAGGGGGAGCTTCCAGTGTTGGCTCCGCCCCTCCACGCATCTATGAGATGAGAAGGGCCGATGATCCAGCGGCTACTGTGGCGACAGGTACCGTTCATATCCTTTCCCATCCTGTCAGTGTGCTTTTTGATTCGGGTGCTACGCATTCATTCGTTTCTCTGGAGTGTGTGCTCCGTTTGAGTCTTGACTGCTTATCACCTTGCGAGCCTTTCATCGTTAAACTTCCCAGTGGTGATAGAATCGTTTGTGATCGAGAGGTCCGGGACTGTCCTGTGTTTATTTGTGAGAGGGCTTGGCTCTCTAATCTTATTGTTGTGGGTATTGAGGGTGAGGATTTGATCCTCGGGGATGATTGGCTCGAGCGGCATGGTGCAATCATGAACTACCGCACGAGGATCATTACTATGCTAGCCGAGGACGGCACTGAACACTCTTTCGCGGGGCGAAAGAGAAACCAGAAGTTTGTTATTAACGCCTTGAAGGCGATGAGACTCCTGCGAAAAGGGTGTACTGGTTATTGGTGCTACGCCTTGAAGGCGGAGGATGGTGGAGTCAAGCTTTCGTCGATTCCAGTCGTTAGTGAGTTTCCTGATGTATTTCCTGAAGAGTTACCGGGATTGCCACTGGATCGTGAGGTTGAGTTTGCTATAGAGTTAGAGTCGGGTGCGGCTCCGATTTCGAAGGCGCCGTAGTGAGCTTCTTGAGTCGGGTTATATTCAACCGAGCGCTTCGCCTTGGGGCGCACCGGTTTTGTTTGTTCGGAAGAAGGATGGTTCACTGCGTTTGTGTATCGACTACCGCGAACTAAACAAGGTGACCATCAAGAACAAGTATCCCCTGCCGAGGATTGATGACTTGTTCGATCAGTTGCAGGGAGTTGCGGTATTCTCGAAGATCGACTTGAGATCGGGGTACTATCAGCTTCGGGTGAAGGAGTCAGACGTTCCGAGAACAGCTTTTCGGACGAGATACGGACATTATGAGTTCGTAGTTATGCCTTTCGGGTTAACTAATGCACCGGAGGTGTTCATGCAGTTGATGAACAAAGTCTTTATTGAGTATTTCGATAAGTGTGTCGTCGTCTTCATTGATGATATTCTTATCTATTCGAGGAATGAGGGAGCGCATTCCCATCATTTGCGGATAGTGTTAGACATTTTGAGAACCGAGCAACTCTATGCGAAGTTCTCGAAATGTGAGTTCTGGCTGAAGGAAGTGATGTTTCTGGGTCACGTGATTTCAGTCGAGGGAGTCCGAGGGGATCCGCTGAAGATTTAGGCAGTGTTGGATTGGGCGCCGCCCAAGAATGTGAAGGAGATCCGTAGTTTCTTGGGTCTAGCCGGCTACTACCGTAGGTTCGTCGAGGGTTTCTCGAAACTGGCTCGACCGCTTACACAGTTGCTCCAGAAGTCTGAGAAGTTCGTCTGGAATGACGAGAGACAGTTGAGTTTCGAGGAGCTGAAGAGGCGTTTGACTTCAGCCCCGGTTTTAGCGTTGCCGTGTGGCAACGAGGGTTTCTTGTTCTGATGATGCTTGGTCGTGGTCTTGGGTGTGTATTGATGCAGCACGGCAAGACCATTGCATATGCGTCGAGACAGTTGAGGCCGTATGAGCTTAACTACCCTACTCACGATTTGGAGTTAGCGGCAGTTGTTTTTGCGCTCGAGATTTGGCGACACTATCTTTTCGGCTCTGCATGTCAGATTTTTACCGATCATAAAAGTCTGAAATAAATATTTACTCAGCGGGAGTTGAATATGAGGCAGAGGAGGTGGTTAGAGTTGATTAAGGATTATGACCTCGAAATCCTTTATCATCCGGGCAAGGCGAACGTCGTGGCCGACGCCTTGAGTAGGAAACTGGTTGCGTTGCGAACGCTTGAGATCCTTACGTCTCAGTCTGAACTTCGGAGAGTTTTGATCGAATTAGATGTTGAGGTTCTATTGCCTGGAACTGTCGGGCGACTTTATGCTTTAGAGATTTCGTTGTCTCTGATCGACGAAATTAAACTGAAACAGCTGGAGGATCCGATGATTGTGCAAATCCGAGAGAATGTTCTTAAGGAAAAGTCTCCTGGGTTTGTGATTCATGAAGATGGTGTGTTGAGATTCCAGAGTCGGCTGTGTATACCGAACGACTTGGATTTGAGACAGAGTATTTTACGTGAGGACCATGCTACGCCTTACTCCATTCATCCTGGTTCGAGTAAGATGTACAAGGACCTGAGGAGGAATTTCTGGTGGAATGATATGAAGGAGGAGGTCGCACAATTTGTAGCGAGATGTTTGACTTGCCAGCAGGTCAAAATCGAGCATCAGCGACCAGCCGGGTTATTGCAGTCACTTCCCATCCCGGAATGGAAATGGGAAGACATATCTATGGACTTCATTACGAGTTTGACGAGATCTAGATTGGGCGTGAATATGGTTTGGGTGATTGTTGATCGCCCGACCAAGTTGGCACATTTTTTGGGCATCAAGGATACTTAGGGCCCGGAGAAATTGGCTCATGTGTTTATTGCGCAGATTGTGAGGATTCACGGTACTCCGAAGTCTATTGTTTCGGATCGTGATGGCCGTTTTGTATCGCATTTCTGGTAGGCGGTGCATAAGGCGTTGGGTACTCGTTTACATTTGAGTACCTCTTTTCATCCTCAGTCAGATGGACAGTCGGAACGCACTATCCAGACGTTTGAGGATATGTTGCGTGTTTGTGCTCTCGACTGGAGTAGCGACTGGGAGGAGCATTTGCCATTGATCGAATTCACGTACAACAATAGTTGGCATGCGTCGATTCGGATGGCACCATTGTCGATTGCCGATTTATTGGAACGAAGCATCTGATTTGGTCGGGACCGAACCGGATATTGTTTTAGAGACAAGGCGGAAGGTGGATTTGATTCGAGAAAGGATGTTGACCGCTCAGAGTTGACAGAAGTCGTATGCCGACGTCCGTCGTCGACCTTTGGAATTTGAGGTGGGGGACCACGTTTTGCTAAAGGTGTCGCCGACGAAGGGAGTTTTTCGCTTCGGGAAGAAGGGAAAGTTGAGTCCGAGATTTATTGGACCCTTTGAGATTCTCGAGCGAGTCGGTGAGTTGGCATACCGTTTGGCACTACCTCCGGCCTTGAGTCACGTTCATAGCGTTTTTCATGTTTCGCAACTGAGGAAATATGTTCCGGATCCTAGTCATATCATCGACTTTGGTGAGATCAATATTGCAGAGGACATTACCTTCGAGGAGCGTCCCTTGAAGATTTTGGAGCACCGTGAGAAGCGACTGAGGCATAAGACCATTCCTTTGGTTAAAGTGCAGTGGTCGAGACATGGTGTCGAGGAGGCAACTTGGAAAACCGAGGATAGCATGCGTGCTAAGTACCCCGAGTTGTTTATTTCTTAAGTTTCGGGACGAAACTTGTTTTTAGAGGGGTAGAATGTAATATCCGCATTTTTCCTTTCTCTTAATATTCTCATTTTGGTGTATTTTCATTTTTGGCAACTCACTTGTAACCGTATTGACATTTTGAGAATATTTAATATTGGACTTTTTCTCGTTCGAGCTTGTTTCGGACTCGTTTTACCCGATTCTGTGTTTCATGTTGTTTTCGTCGCTATTTCGGGTATTCTCGTAAATCGTCGTTCGGAACCGCCGTTTCGGGGTTGCCAAGGATCCATCTCATGTTATTATGCGTGTTGTGAACTTTTGTTTGGTGTTTCGACCATGTATCGCATTTCGGATGTTTTGGGCCGTTTTGTAAATTTCCCAAATTTTTGGGAAAATTACGTTTGTTGTTGTTTTTCTGAACCTTTGAGTAGTCGGGAATATGTTTTCCTTCAACACTTAAGTTCGTCGTTTCGATTCCTTTACGTTCGTACCATCGTGAATTATTCACCGTTGTATTTCGATTCTTTTTCGGTACCTTCCTTATCTATTTCTGGCCTGTACTCCCCAGAAAGGAATGTTACGTACGTAACACCCTTTTGGTTACGTACGTAACGTCCTAGTGTAAATCGGTACAGGTATTTCTGCCTTTTTGGTTACGTACGTAAGGCCCTTACGACTTACGTACGTAATACAACTTACGTACGTTAGCATGTGGTGGCTAATGTACGTAACGAGGCCTGGGTTTATAAACCCACGAGTTGACCGGTTTCGGTCATTTTCCATCTTTCTCTTCTCCTCCGACTTGTGGGCGATTTTCTTGGTGTTTTCCGACAATTTGAGGCTTAGCAACTCCGAGCCATCATCTTCTTCGAGTTTTTGGAGTATTTTATCAACATCTAATCGTGTTCTTCGTCTTTAATTCGAGGTAAACTCCTAAAATCTTCTTTTAGGTAAATTTGGGGGTTTCATGTTTTCGTCTGATTCGTTCCGTATGATAGATTAATTCATAATGAATATGATTAATCTTGTCGGTATTGTTGGTTCTCCTACGGATTCATGGTATATTTCGTGATATTTTTGTGATCGAGGGGGTTTGGTTGTGGTCCGCCCTCGTTGTTGTTTTTATTCGAATATACATGAATCGTAGGTGGGTTTTCGGGTATATTCAAATTTCCTTATTCGTTAGGATTGGTGGTGATTGTGTTCTTCGAATTGCTAAGTTTGTAATTGTCGGTCCCTAGCATTCGTCGGCGTCTTTCCTTCCGTTCTTTGCGTCGTCTATTATTCAAGGCAAGTATTTTTGGAAACCTTTATGCTTAACATGAAATGGTAATGTATATTGTGTGTGCTTTACTCACCCTGGGAGGGTCCGACGGGCCCTCGGGGGAATCTATGACTTCACTCTGGATTCACGGGTTTGTTTCGCTAGCCAGCTCGGGAGGGTCCTTGGAGGCCTCGGGTGGGATTCATGGTGGCGTCCTGGTCCTAGGCGATGCCTGTGCGTGATTTGTTTTATAAAGTGGCCAGCTCGGGAGGGTCCTTAGAGGCCTCGGGTGGGATTCATGGTGACGTCCTGGTCCTAGGCAATTTGATTATTTGACTGTTTGTTTCCGGAAAAGACATGTCTGGTTTTGGTTTTTGAAATGATATGGGTGCATGTACTATGAAATGTGTAAGCGATTGGTTTGTCTTGATTACTTGTACTAGCGTAATTGCTAACCCTTTTGGGGACCCGTTGTGGGGAAATTCTTGTTATGGATTTCAGGTTATGATGATCTGGACGAGCGAGCGCTGGGACAGTACGAGGATGTTGGCCAGGGTCGTTGACATATGCATTTGAGTCCTTTTATTTCCGTTATTCCATTCGATATGGTTGTTGTCCACTTTTGAAACTTATAAATTGTACTCGCGAGTACTTTGGCTTTTCTCTTCGGATTAAGATTTGTTTTCATCAAGTTATTTATGTATGCCATTGTTGATTATTCCGCCGGTTGTACCGGGCGTGTGATTTGATATTCAATGGGATAATGTGTATTTTCTTGTGGTAATTTGTGTCTAGCTGGTGGGTCCCATGTAGGGGTCCACGGCCAGTAATATACTGAATATCTCCGGGGTGTTACAGGGGTAGTCCGTCATGATCACCCGAAAATATTCATGCACATATGGTGAAATAATTGAAGATGAAGATCAAGAGATACAAGATTATATTATTAATATATATAGTAAAGTCGATTTTGGAGATTCTTCTATTGGCATTGCCTTGGTTTAATCTCTTATGGAAATAGACGTCGTATGATAGAATTTATGGTAGTATTGCTCAGTAGTTTCTGGCCTTCAAAAATATGCATTTGTGAATACCTACATTGCTATATAAATACTTTGTTTATATTATATTATTATTTATCAATTTTATTTCCCACAAGAGGTTCAATCTTATTATTATTGCTTTTGTTATAGACTTCCCACTAATTTTTTGTAAATATTTTGAGTTGGTTTGATATATAATACTACTACGACTACTACTACTACTAATAATATTAATAATAATAATAACAATATTCATAATATTATGCTACCTAAAAACAAAAAAGTGATACATAATATATGATAAAATGTTACATCAGGTAGTTGGCGGTGATACAAAAGGTCAAATAAACTGCTACTTATTGATAAAGAGTTGATTGAAAAGTTTTACCAAAGACAAAAAGGTGTTACATTAGAAACTATAAGCAACACTTTAAAAATATTACTATAAGTGTTCAAAAGTGTTACTCAAGATGACTGAAGGTATCATTTGGAAAAGTGTTATCATAGGTTTACAAAAGTGTTACCTTAGAGCATAGGCGACACGAGCAGATTTCTCACCAACAAAAGTGTTACCTATTCTCTATAATAACACTTTTAACCTTTTATGTAGCACTTCTTGGATGTTACTTAAACCAATTTTGCACTAGTGGTCATATGTTAGAAGAAACTCTGTCAAAATTTAACCATGTTTTATGAATATTATTATGATATTAGATAGGTTGTGGTAGGAGTCAGAAGTGGGTCGTGTCAAAATCCATGATGAAATCTATAGTTATCAGTCCCTATCCCACTCTGGGATATCCAACTGGTGAGGTAGTCTTGAACGTCACTAACATTCGGATTTAATATTTTGACATGTCAAATATCGAGCCACAAACTCATCTACTTGATTCTTCATGTTTACCCATCAGAAGTGGTTCTTTAAGTCTCGATACATATTATTACCTATAGGGAGAATCCCAACCTCAAAAAGTGGACTTCCTCTATAATTTTCTTCTTAGTTCATATTATGGCACATAAACTGGTTCCTTGGTCGTACTATTCCATCCTCAGTTATAATATACTTCAGTCTCTCTCCTCGAGTAAGTTTTTGCTTCAAGTCTTGGAGTTTGAATCATTTTCTTGCACATCATGTATCTTGTTAAGTAAATCCAGTTTTATATAAATGCTAGGCCATATAAGACGAATGCCTTCATACTTGGGTTTCAAATGGCTCAATTTTCCCAGAACTTGCATTTCCATCAATCTAACTACACTTGCTTTTTTATCGACAATATTGCCCTTTCGTGGATGGTGTTGAAGCAAAAAATGATAGTCTTTCAAGAGTTCAACCCATATACTTTTCCTTTAGTCCAGTTCCTACTGTGCGAATAGGTATTTAAGGCTTTTGTGATCTGTGAAGACTATAAACTCGGCGCAATAAAAGTAGTGACGCCACTTCTTTAAAGCAAAAAATATGGCAGCAAGTTCTAGATCATGTGTCCCGTAATTAATCTCATGAGGTTTAAGTTTTAATGAAGCACACAATTACTTCATTATTTTGCATAAACATGTAGGCCTTCTCTCAAGGAGTCCCTATACATAATAAAATCCTTATGTTCCTTCTGGAAGTGCTAGTGTTGGTCATAGTATACTTAAAGAGCAGCTTAAGGGGGGGTGAATAAGTCGTATCCTATTTATAAAAAATCATACCTTGTGGAAGTATGTGTTGTTGTAACTATGTCAATTATATGCAGTCATGTAGGTTTGATACTTAAAGGAAGGTCTTTAGAGCATGTATACAAGTATAAACCATAAGCTAAGTGCTGAAATGATGAAAGTAAGGAAACTTGTAATTAACACAAGGGTTTAGCATTATTCGAGGCGAATTCCCCTATATCCATGAGCTCCATATAGGAGTTTGTTTACTAGAATCAAAGTAGTACACAATAGTTACGAATCTAGATAAACACTTAGCGAGTTGTGTCATTCACATAGATTGATACACTCGAATTCACAACTTCACCATTCACCCAGATTGACATAAACTGTATTTGAACCGTCACCTTCACCTCACACAGATTGGAAGCTTCATTTATCTAGAACATCATTTAACACAGGGCGGAAAGTCTGTTATCTTTGTTAATTCACACCAGATAACATTCTCATCTATAGTAGAGTAGAATGATGCTGAACAATTGTTGTAGGCATTGAATTGTTTTGCTGTAGTTACCGCTATTCTCAGTTGAGGACTTGTTTTACTCTTCACTATAGTTTAGTCATTATATTCTCGATAAGATCTTTCCGCACTTAAGTTCGTAGATTATAATATAACAAGTACTTGATCAAATTCTGTGGATGGCTATTTATATCCTAGGAAATATATCCATTATAAATGTAGTCATTGTCGGGTAGGTGAGTTGTGGACTGCTCGGATACGCAGCTTGCTGATTTTTGAATTAAAGTAATCCATCAGCATTAAATGCGTTTAAACATTTTTGGTCGTCATAAATGCTCTAGGACATCTCAGTCCCCGACTGCATAAATGCAGTCTCCATCTGCATTAAATGCGTCCACAGCATGATTGTTTTATGAAATATTAAATTCACTTAGTCTCAATGGATGTAGCTCCAACAAAAAAGATAAAACATGCATGCAGTCAACGCGGTAGTTATACTGTCAGAAGTATAAGTATATTTCTAGGTGTGGAGCCTACAACAAATATGTTGTAGCCTTTAAAGACTCTTATGATGTAGACGGCATTCTTAATGTTGTGGCTCACTGCCGCTATAGGATAGTTGCTGGTTTTGCACTTATCCAAAACCCTATCGTAAGTCTCTGCCTCAAAGTCTCGAAATAAAATTCTAACTTAGGCTAAAGTTTGAATAGCTTGCATGTTTGTTTTAAAATAATGAGAATTCATCATGACCACTAAGTTTTTACAACTTAAAATATGATTAGCTCGTAGATGTAATCTTACAGTGAGACCTTACAGCTTACAACTTAGTCTATGAAGTGCTCGCAGGCAAGTTCGTATAATATGATCCTTGAAAAAATATACTTGGAGTATTTTTTGATGTTTCTCAGTTAAATGCCTAAGTACTATAAGTAAATAGATTCCGAGCCATAATCTTTTGATGGAAAATATGTTTTTTATTGCTTACCTGAAAATGTTACAGTATAGAGCAAAACATGAGAAAAATTAATAAAAAACAAAAACATGTAGTCTTACAGATGAAGAACTTAACGTCTGGACTATTATTGGCTAGACATCCTGTAATTGTAAGGATCATGTTGGTTCCCTTCCACCAATTTTCAAGTTGGTCTGATCCTCAATTGTGACAAAAGTTCTTGCCTTCACGAGTCATGTCGTGGACAAGCATCCAATCATTTGGATGTGTGGGATGATCACCTCTCATGTATCTGCCCTTGATATGCATTTGTGACGGGAGCTTCCCTTCAACGAGAAGCCATGAGAATTCATTTTAAGCTGCCTCCATAATTTTGCAATACTTAAGGATGGAGGACTCTTTGGCTAAGGTACAAAACTTCTTCCACTCCTTTAATTCTTGCTTATTGGTTGCCTATCTGTAAGATAGCATAATCTCAGATGGTTAGTGGATGGCATCCCTCTAGTTTACATTCGGTTCAACATACTCCGGATGTTGTAGGAGCCAGCCTTGTGCCCTAAAGCTCCTTGTCCAATGTTTGGGCTAGCCAATCATCCAATAGCTTGGGCAACTAATTCTTCAAGCATTGTCTCCAACTCCTTCTCTTTTTCCTCTATACATCCCCATCCATTCTCACAAACATCTCCCCCTTTTGACATTATCGGTGGTGGGGATAGTTACATGAATTTCCTATATAAGGACAATGCTATCTCATGTGGTCACTTTGACTTTCTGCACCTACTTAGTGAGTGCATTGACTGCCATAGTAAGAGCATCAATTTCCTGATCGTGGCTGGACAGTTCTCAGCTATATATTTAAGAGCAGCAGCAGCTTTGCGGCTTTGGTGACGCCATCCTTCCCGGTCTCCTTTTTCAGTATGGTATCCTGTTGGACTATGAAATAGGATAAGGCTTGCCTTAGTGCTATAGGGACAATTATAAAGGCACTCACACATTGTCAATTGCTCTCCCCATATCTGTGATCTCTTCCCGGGCCATTTCATGAAGGAAATCAAGTTCCTTTTCAATGCCACAGAGAGCAATGACAAAATTATCGATGAAGATTGTCTATAAGGAGAGAGCCTCTTATGGGATGTCATGCTGAACATCCCTGTTATATAGAATCTTGGGTGGAGAGGGTTCACCACAGATTGAAGAGTTTGGCGAGGTGGATACACAGGGATGAAAGCATCTCTTTGGTAATGACCACATTCACTTCTTTAGTACCTGTGTGGGGAGGAGATTGAAGAGTTTGGCGAGGTGGATACACAGGGATGAAAGCATCTCTTTGGTAATGACCACATTCACTTCTTTAGTACCTGTATGGAGAGGAGATTGCACCTGAGTATTCTCGTTTGTAGGCATAGTTGGAGGGACTCATTCCTGCTATTATTCTTCATGTTGTTGCTGTTGTTAGCAGTAGGTGTAATACCCGGATAATTATTGTGTATTTCATCTGTATTTGAAACTTGTAGCATTTGATTATGTGGTATTAATAATCAAAGTGTGATTTTTCCGTATTCGACATTCATGAGTTTCCAAAACATGCATGCATCTGCATGTCATAACATACGCTATAACGTATGTTAAGAGCTGCAGATAACGTACGCTATAGGAAAGGCATAGCGTACGTAACAGGCAGTCAAAGGCAGATAATTCTAGTCGGCGTATGGGGCCAGTTAGGATATTTCCGGGTAAGGATTCCCTGCGTGAACCTGGACAGCTTTTGATAAAGCAAGTCAACGAGGCATAACGTATGTTAAAGGAGTATAATAATGTACACTACACTGAACATATTACGTACATAAATGTGATTGTTAACGTACGTTAAGAAAGTCAGAAAACGAGACAGTGAGCTACTGACTAACATTTAACGTACGTAAAGAGTTGCCCATTACGTACGTTAAGACCATAATGTACGCTTTGTATTTTGGCTAATGTACGTAAAGTTCAGAATCTTATAAATAGGACATCAACCCACTTCATTTTGCACTTTTTCTTCTTTGCTCCTTGTCTGAATTCTGTAAATCCAGAGAGCCTCTCCCACAAAATAACCCTTGATTTAGCCTCTCTACTTGGTAGTTGAAGTTGGGAAGCATCTTGGATTGGTGTTCAAGTTCCCGGTGTTGAGTTCTGCTGAGTGTTTCATTGTTCTCCTCCGTAATTAGGTATGTGATGCTATCCCAGTCTAGAATTCGTGTTCTTATATTGATTAGGACCATTACTACTAGAGCTATTAAGGTTTATTGATAACTTAAAGAATCGAACACCATGTTTTAGGAAGATTGGAAGAACTTACACTTAGAATTTCTACTGTTAAGAGGGATTAGAGTTGAGCCTTGATTTTGTTAACATCGGGATGGAGTTTTGCTGAAATCGTAACATGCCTTTGACGATGAATTTGAAACACTCATTTGAGGAATGATATGTTAAGGTTATCACATGTGTTAGATGAATTCAAGAAGATAAATGTATAGGATGTTCTTCATGTATAGTTCATGATTTGTAGAGGTTTCTTGATGTGACAATCTTCATATTGATGGCTAGAACGAAGTGACTAGTTTGGTGATAATTGTTTTGATCTTAAAACTTTAACAAGAAAGATTGCGTGTGGAAAAACGAAAAATCGTAGAGATGAACTACTCTAGAACTCGGTTGAAATGTGTTAAAATAACTGAACCAAGTATTAGAAATGATAATCAGAATTGGAGTGTGTATTTGTGATGATTTGAATATCCTTCAATTCGTAGACGTCGACATTTCATCTCCGTTGTGGTCATTTGATTCGCATGAAGTATTTCATTAGTTCGACTTGGCGTTCGTCGAGTAGTTGGACCATGAACCTGAGGAGGAATTTCTGGTGGAATGATATGAAGGAGGAGATCGCACAATTTGTAGCGAGATGTTTGACTTGCCAGCATGTCAAAATCGAGCATCAGCGACCAGCCGGGTTATTGCAGTCACTTCCCATCCCGGAATAGAAATGGGAAGACATATCTATGGACTTCATTACGAGTTTGACGAGATCGAGATTGGGCGTGAATATGGTTTGGGTGATTGTTGATCGCCTGACCAAGTCGGCACATTTTTTGGGCATCAAGGATACTTGGGGCCCGGAGAAATTGGCTCGTGTGTTTATTCCGCAGATTGTGAGGCTTCACGGTACTCCGAAGTCTATTGTTTTGGATCGTGATGGCCATTTTGTATCGCATTTCTGGTGGGCAGTGCATAAGGTGTTGGGTACTCGTTTACGTTTGAGTACCTCGTTTCATCCTAAGTCAGATGGACAGTCGGAACGCACTATCCAGACGTTTGAGGATATGTTGCGTGTTTGTGCTCTTGACTGGAGTAGCGACTGGGAGGAGCATTTGCCATTGATCGAATTCACGTACAACAATAGTTGGCATGCGTCGATTCGGATGGCACCGTTGTCGATCGCCGATTTGTTGGAACGAAGCATCCGATTTGGTCGGGACCGAACCGGATATTGTTTTAGAGACAAGGCGGAAGGTGGATTTGATTCGAGAAAGGATGTTGACCGCTCAGAGTCGACAGAAGTCGTATGCCGACGTCCATCGTCGATCTTTGGAATTTGAGGTGGGGGACCACGTTTTGCTAAAGGTGTCGCCGACGAAGGGAGTTTTTCGCTTCGGGAAGAAGGGAAAGTTGAGTCCGAGATTTATTGGACCCTTTGAGATTCTCGAGCGAGTCGGTGAGTTGGCATACCGTTTGGCGCTACCTCCGGCCTTGAGTCACGTTCATAGCGTTTTTCATGTTTCGAAACTGAGGAAATATGTTCCGGATCCTAGTCATATCATCGACTTTGGTGAGATCGATATTGCCGAGGACATTACCTTCGAGGAGCGTCCCTTGAAGATTTTGGAGCACCGTGAGAAGCGACTGCGGCATAAGACCATTCCTTTGGTCAAAGTGCAGTGGTCGAGACATGGTGTCGAGGAGGCAACTTGGAAAACCGAGGATAGTATGCGTGCTAAGTACCCCGAGTTGTTTATTTCTTAAGTTTCGGGACGAAACTTGTTTTTAGAGGGGTAGAATGTAATATCCGCATTTTTCCTTTCTCTTAATATTCTCATTTTGGTGTATTTTCATTTATGGCAACTCACTTGTAACCGTATTGACATTTTGAGAATATTTAATATTGGACTTTTTGTCGTTCGAGCTTGTTTCGGACTCGTTTTACCCGATTCGGTGTTTCATCTTGTTTTCGTCGCTATTTCGGGTATTCTCGTAAATCGTCGTTCGGAACCGCCATTTTGGGGTTGCCAAGGATCCATCTCATGTTATTATGCGTGTTGTCAACTTTTGTTTGATGTTTCGACCATGTATCGCATTTCGGATGTTTTGGGCCGTTTTGTAAATTTCCCTAACTTTTGGGAAAATTACGTTTGTTGTTGTTTTTCTGAACCTTTGAGTAGTCGGGAATATGTTTTCCTTCAACACTTAAGTTTGTCGTTTCGATTCCTTTACGTTCGTACCATCGTGAATTGTTCACCGTTGTATTTCGATTCTTTTTCGGTACCTTCCTTATCTATTTCTGGCCTGTACTCCCCAGAAAGGAATGTTACGTACGTAACGTCCTAGTGTAAATCGGTACAGGTATTTCTGCCTTTTTGGTTACGTACGTAAGGCCCTTACGGCTTACGTACGTAATACAACTTACGTATGTTAGCATGTGGTGGCTAACGTACGTAACGAGGCCTGGGTTTATAAACCCAGGAGTTGACCGATTTCGGTCATTTTCCAT